>OZ026523.1:48188106-49573972 GCA_964019695.1 Loripinus fragilis | reverse complement strand
TGTCTCTCTCTCTCTCTGTATATAACTACTCTCTGTACATAATTATTGGTGGCCACCTGTCCCCCCTCTCGCTCTCTCTCTGTACATAACTATTTGTAACCCCCCTCTCTCTCTCTCTCTGTACATGGCTATACGTGACCATTCTTTCTCTCTCTGTACCTAACTATGTGGGACTTCATCTCTCTCTCTCTCTACATAAATGTTTGTGACCTCTATCATCGCCCTTTCTCTCTCTCTCTCTCTCTCTCTCTCTCTCTCTCTCTCATCAAAAAGATGAGAAAGTTGCAAACATATTGAAGCCTTTGGTCGTAAAATTTATTGCTATGTTGTCCCAAAACTCTTCTGAAACATGCAAAATGGTACACTACAATATGAATATATGAAAATGTTTAATGGTATAAATAAAAACAATACATAAGTCATTCCTACTTAAACAGATTGCCTATTGGGGTTGGCTGTTGATTTCTTTTTCACAATCAACTTTTTTGAAAAATCATTTCAGGAATAACATAAGAGTGTCAAACAGTTTGATCCAAAGTGTTTGCAAAATTTATCACCAGATGACACTAGTAGCTTAAGAATAAGTTATCTTCACATAGTAAATTATGCGTGACATTCATGGATTATGTACAATATCTAACAAATGCTTCAGAGAGATATCAGTTTGGCTCAGTAGTCAGATATTTGGTCTCAGCTTCTATTCCAATCCACTATAGGACTTATTTGCAGCTAATGTTATTTTTTGAAGCTTTTAATGATCTGTTACACATATTATATATGTTTGTAGATCACAACTGCTGGCATTGTGCTGCACAATATGGATGGAATTTTCTCCCCATACATATATATAACATTTGTGTTTTCCTCATACATTGGGAATATTGCAGAAAACAGAATATCAGTTCAGTCTGAGCCAGTGGTCATTTGAAAATTATTATCTTTATCTCTCAACCAAAACATATGTTGTTGGTGTTCAAAAGAGATGGTTCTATAGAGCACCAAAACATTTGTTGAAACTTGTGAGTAAGAAAATAATAGTCCTTTTATGCCAAAATTGTTTGCTTTTTCAGACCTATGGAGGCATGAAGGTTGCTGCACTTTTAAATACGAACCAAATTGTTGTTTTCAAATGAGCAGGTTCACCTTATTTCATTGTTTAAGGATCCTTTTTCCAAATAATACATATGGGGGAAATGTCTTGTGAGTTCTAAATAATGGTGTTCAGTGATTATGAATGATGACCAATTACATCACCCTACGGCTAGTATATTTACCAATATTTTGCAAACGTTTCATGTGCTGAGTGCCGTATAGGTACAAGATCAATGTTCTAACTACTGAACTACAGCGCCAACTCTTTGATGCAGTGCCTTGATAGTGGATATAAATGTAAATAATATGCTAGGTCTAAAGTTTAGAGATAATCAATGCTGAAGTGATCGGCTGCAACAACCTTACGCCTCAAGGATAGGCTCGTTCAAAGACAGCTGAGCTTTAGATTTTCCGACCTGATGAGGCTGGGATCAGTCTGCTCAGCTGCATAGCCTAGATCTTAAAGCGCCAATCGCAACAAAAGTCGTGGGCTTTTTTCGTCTGCTGAAATATCTAAGAAGCCTCTATGGCAAACAGTGTGGACCCAGACCAGACTGCTCCTATAGGAGCAGTCTGTTCTGGGTCCTCGCTGTTTGCTTCTGTACTTAATTCGTCAGTATTGGTAGGAAATTATTTTGCCGCAGACGACTTCAGCAGACGACATTTTCAGATGCATTTTTTCCTGACGCTTTAAGGGCTAGATAGATCACTAGACCTATGCATGTAACAAGTTTAGATATTATATGTTTCAGATAGTGTATATCAAATGGGTTGATGCAAC
The DNA here is from genome assembly GCA_964019695.1 of Loripinus fragilis. Classification (NCBI taxonomy): domain Eukaryota; kingdom Metazoa; phylum Mollusca; class Bivalvia; order Lucinida; family Lucinidae; genus Loripinus; species Loripinus fragilis. The sequence goes on along the minus strand of OZ026523.1, from coordinate 49,572,099 downwards.
AAAATCGGGTTTTCTCGCGACAAGGCACCTTTCATCCTCGGTAACCCAGGTTGACATTTTCATTACTCTGCATTCATTTAACTCATTCCATTACTCTGCATTCGTGTAAAGGGTCAAGCCTGGTCTACCAACGATGGACACCTTCATGTATGACTGAAAATTTTTCAATGTATAATCAAGTTTTTTTGTTTGTTTGGTTTGATTCTTTACGTCCCAGTCAACAGCTATGGTCATGTCGGGATGGTTAGTTCACCTGACCACACTTTTTTCTTGGACAAGCTTGACTAAGCCGTTGTTAACCAGTACTTCGTGAGCACATGCATTCACTTTTAACTGACAAAAATCCTTCTTCAATTAACGGAAGGGAGGAGAATGTCCGTAGATCAATCTCCACAAAAGTATGGTACTGTGCCAGGATCTAGCTCGTTACCCCTGGATCTGCAGTCAAACATATATCAGTAGTCAGACGCGTTACCGACTGTGCTATATGTCCTGGTATATAAAATAAAGCATTTTTTGATTATTGTGTCATTTGATATAGTGTGATATCGAACATTGAGTATCAGTGTTGATATCCGCTGATGAATATCAGATCATATTCAATGACGTGTTGCTTTGACGATTGCAGAGTTAGTTTGATTCAATTTGCTAAATGTTACTATTTATGTTACGCGTTTGTTAAAATTCTATCAAATAAAAATGTTGAAATTGTAATGGAGAACTTGTTTGTTAAACATTGACTCCTTCTGCTGAGGCGGGTATTTTAACTTTTTTTACCATGGGATGGGTAGATTGCAGTAGCATGATATCAGAGGGGTACTCTGTAACAGTGTGAGGTGATTCTTTTTTATTCTGTTAATGATTTTATGAAAGGATAATGGATTATTCATGCTTTATTCTCTCTGAGCATAAGGTATGTAAAGAGCAACTGCAGCAATTTACTCTTAATGCGCAAATCGAAACAAAAGTCGTCTGCTTTTCTCGTCTGCTGAAGTGTTTAAAAAGCCTCTATGGCAAACAGTGTGGACCAAGACCAGACTGCTCCTATAGGAGCAGTCTGTTCTGGGTCCACGCTGTTTGCTTCTATACATAATTCGTCAGTAATGCTAGGCAATTATTTGCAGCAGACGACATCAGCAGACGACATTTTCAGATGCATTTTTCTTTCTCGGCGCTTTAAGGGTTAAGATTTTCGAAGCTGGTTATTTAAAATACTATATTCGTATTAAAACATTTAATTAAAAAGCTAAAGATTGTAGTCTGTCAATCTTCGCGATGATGGTTTACATGCCAGCGATTAATGAACGGTTTAATTCTGATATAATTGATAAAATTGATAACAACAAGAAATGTCACAAACACGTGACAAATGCCCCCAAAGGAATTGGTCTAGCATAAGACACATTTGAGGAAAGATAGCTGTAATATAGCATGAAAAACCTAGAAATGAGACCAGAAGTCAATGTCAAAGTCAAAGTGACTCAAAATGGTATGCACCACTCCGCCATCCCAAGAGGAATCACCATCCCAAATTTGGGATTCCTACATCAAATAATATAGCAGATTTGCTCTGGACACAATAATTCTTGAAAACTAGGTCAGAGGTCAAGGTCACTGTGACCAAAAATAGTTTGTGACACTCAGGCATCCCAAGATGCATTTACATACCAAATTTGGAATTCCTATTTCAAAGAATATAGGAGATATGCACCAGTTTCTAGAAACTAGGTCAGAGGTCAAGTTCAAGGTCACAGTGACTTAATTATGGTAAGCGACACTTCCTCATTCCAAGATGCATCCACACACCAAACTTGAGATTCCTACCTCAAATAATATAAGAGATATGCTCTGGACATGATTATTCTAAAACTAGGTAAGAGGTCAAGGTCACAGTGACCCAAACATGGTACATGACACTCTGCTATCCCAAGATGCATCCACACACCAAATTTGGAATTCCTCACTCAAAGAATATAAGAGATATGCTCGGGACACAATAATTCTTAAAACTAGGTCAGAGGTCAAGATCACATTGACCTAAAAATGGTATGTGACACCCCGTCATCCCAAGATGTATTTACACACCAAGTTCGAATTCCTATCTCAAAGAATATATGAGATATGCACCAGACTCAATGCAATTTCTAGAAACTAGGTCAGAGGTCAAGTTCAAAATCACAGTGACCCAATTATGGTATGCGACACTTTGTCAGTCCAAGATGCATCCACACACCAAATTTGAGATTCCTACCTCAAATAATACAAGAGATAAACTATGGACACGATTATTCTAAAAACTAGGTCAAAGGTCAAGTTCAAGGTCACAGTGACCCATTTATGATACGCGACACTTCGTCATCCCAAGATGCATCCACACACAAAATTTGGTATTCCTACCTCAAATAATATAAGAGATAAGCTCCGGACACAATTATTCTAAAAACTAGGTCAGAGGTCAAGGTCTCAGTGACCCGAAAATGGTACGTGACACTCTGCCATCCCAAGATGTATCCACACATCAAATTTGGAATTCCTACCTTAAATAATATAAGAGATAAGCTCCAGACACAATTATTCTAAAAACTAGGTCAGAGGTCAAGGTCACAGTGACCTGAAAATTGTATGCGACACTCCACCATCCCAAGATGTATCCACACATCAAATTTGGAATTCCTACCTCAAAGAATATAGGAGATATGCACCAGACTCAATGCAGTTTCTAGAAACTAGGTCAGAGGTCAAGTTCAAGGTCACAGTGACCCAATTATGGTACGCGACACTTTGTCATCCCAAGATGCATCCACACACCAAATTTGAGATTCCTACCTCAAATAATATAAGAGATATGCTCCGGACACGATTATTCTAAAAACTAGGTCAGAGGTCAAGGTCAAGGTCACATTGACCCGAAAATGGTACGCGACACTCCGCCATCCCAAGATGCATCCACACACCAAATTTGGAATTCCTACCTCAAAGAATATAAGAGATATGGACCGGACACGAAAGCGGGACGGACACAAGGACGGACGGACGGACAGTGCGATTACTATATGCCTCCCAAAGTTCCTTTGGGGGCATAAAAATCAGTATATTTATCAAAATACATATTCCATCAAACATATTTAGTATACAACTTTGAGATCAATCTAAATGTCTTTGAAAATAATTCAAGCATGTATAGTGGAGTCTGAACTTAATGTTACACAAAGTACACTTGGTGTGCACTTGAAGTGCACCATATTTGCATTATAATGATTATAAATCAGCCGGGACATTTGATTTCTAGCAATGTGGTATGAATAGACTCAGACAAGCCTGTGCAGCCTCCTTTTAAGCTTAGATACACCAAATGCTGTTTGGTCAGTAACTTAACTGTCATAGAATATTCAAGCGACTAGAATAGGCTGTGATCAGTCTGCGCGTAAGCGCAGGCTGGTCTGAGCCTTTGCAGGTTGCACATACCACATTGTCGCAGCTCAAGTGTGTTCACTTGTAGTGTTCACCATGTGCACAAGGGTGTAACCTTAAATTTAGTCTCCACTTTAAACAACAAAAGACTTGTATTGACAAGCAAAATTAAGTGTTACGGATTCTTCACCTACAAAATGATTACTGATTCTTTATCACTCCTAATAATGGGTTACTAGTTCTTTATGAAAAAAGTTACCATTCTTTATGATAGCATTGGCAAAGAAAGTAAGAAAAAAGGCAATTATACCTGTCACTGCCGCGCTGTCTTGTTTGAAATGATGTTGAAGAATTGTTTTAACATTAAAGCAGTCATACTGAGGTATTGCCTCTGAATGTGTTTGATTTATTCGTTTGTTTGATTTGTACTCTACCATAAACAGCTCAGGCCATATCGGGAAGGCCAATTATTTAACTACAGTGTTCCTATGCAAACCTACTGGATATAGCGGAGGGCAAAGCAGCTGGTTTAATGCCTTAAATAGATAGCTACACATGAACATTGAAAGACTGAACGGAAAGGAAAATAACTAGACATATAATCCAACTAGACAGCCATGCAAGCATATTTAAAGATTGATTTTTTTCGGATTCCTGTCGGATTGAGCTGTGATGCAGTGTATTAAGTATGCATATTTCTACCTACATGTATGAAGGGAAAGCTTTTTTTTCAGCATTTCGATTATGTTTCTTATATTACCTGTTAGAAATTTTATAATTTTCATCTTGTATGTGTCGCTTCCACTTATTTACTTTCTCATCAGTATTTTGAAAGTTTTGTTGAAATAAACAAATACTGTTTTGTATTCAAAGATTGAACGTTGGAAAACCCCTTTGTTATACTGGTCACCCCTCGTTCATTAGCTTCCATTCTGTCCAAACAGGATGGAGTGGGGGGAGGGCTAATCAACAAAGGGAGACAAGTCTTATTCTCTATCTCACGACATGACAAAATTAAAAAAAGCATAAAATAAGCATTGAAAGTAATTTAACCAAGTAAATGTGTAAATGTAATGGTAATGGAGGCCGTCATCCAGGAAATAGACAGGGCTTTGGTTGTATGAATAAAATGATTTTAAAAAGCTAAGTTCTGTCAGCTGATTCTGATATCACTACTTATTCCACTGCTTTGCCTAAATTAACATATCAAATCTTGGTACTTATCAAATAAAAACAAGCCAGCAAAAGCTTAGGCCCGGTGCTATCCTCCTGTCTTTAAAAAATAGCTGATCAATAAAGCCAAGTTAATATCGTCCTAGTTCCACCGAATCCTTTCTGTTTGACACTCTGGTGGCATTCCTGAAATATTTGTTAGAAAAAGTTATGTTAGAAAAAAAAATCCGAAGACAACAAAACAAGCAAGAACAATTATCCAACATGGAAAGCAATATAGCCGGGGAATCTAGGTAGGAAAAGTGCTAACTCTTGCAACCGAAAATTATTTGGATTTGAATTTGGAAGGGTTGCAAAGACAATTCTATGGTGTATCTGAAACCACTGTATAGCATACTCGAATGACTTTGCATAACGTCAGAGCAGTCAATTTTCTACGGAAGCCCAGAAAGAACATGTTAAAATATATTTTTTCAAAATGTCATATATTTTTTATCAAAAAAGATCAGGACTGAAAAACATTGAGCTTATATAATAAAGCCACATCAGCATAGACCCCAGAAGCAGTGGTGATCATCTAAGAATACTGCTTACTGGTTTTTAAAGCACTTAGATAAGGGTACCCCGATTTTGAAATTAGATTTACAGATTTTTTTTGCTTCAAATGTCATAAAAACCGCATTTATTACCCAGAGACATATTCGCTAAGTATTTATATACTGATTGAAAGCACATTATGTAAAAAATTGTATGCTTACTTATTTACTTTTATCCTCACGCTGACGTGGTCTGCATTGCATATTTTTACATAAATAAATAAAAGTTAAATATTATGCATTTAAACACTGGACGTTTGGGACAGCAGCACTCCAGGCTCTAGATCAAATGTTGTTGTTTTTAATCTGATTTTATCTCACAAAACTATTTTTGACCTATACTTTTTTATCCTTCCAACTCCCGCCTTTTGTCTGTTTTTATTTCTACTAACATTCTTGCATGATGCGCGTCCCTACCAATAATGTCCGCGAGGGCGATATGCAGTTTATGGAAATAGATAGAGATAATGTTCTAGACAATTCAATTTTATTTTCTATGACAAACTAGAAAAGGCAGCTGAAAAGTAGAATTATGAAAAACCTGTCTAGCCCCGTTTGAGATGCAATAACGTAATCGCATAGTATTCTTAAAGAAAAAAATGTCCCTAGGAAGACTATTTTGGTGCACATATGGCTGCCCATACTTTTAAATGCATTTTATAGAGTATAATTGTAATATCTGATAGTCAAACGACTTCTCATACCTGTCCTCCAGATAAGAGTGCATATTAATAGACTTTTTGCTTACTGTTAAGGCGGCAACTTTAATATTCATATCTGGGCGTGGTTCGGCTATTTCATATGCTAAACAATGGAAATCAGGTTCTAATTTGTTGACGAATACATAAGTTGTTTGGGTCGCGCAAACGTGCATGCATTCCCGTATATACACTGAACTCAGATTTATTAATCCTTGAAGCGCATAATCACAAAATGTATGTTTTTTGTCGTCCACTAAAATATTTGAAGCCTCATAGACAAACAATGTGGACCCAGATCAGACTGCTCTTGGTCCACAATGTTTGCCTCTATGCTTATGCTAAGTGGACATTTTCTGCTACAATTATTTTGCTGGCGTTTTAAGGACTAAATAATGTGTTTAGCGTCTTTACTGAGGTAATGGTGCAAGATGATACAGTTACCTTTGAATAAAACCACGCCTCATTTTCAGTTTTTACCTATGTCTAAGGTAGACCAGTCCTAATTACGCATTCATGAGGTGCAACCTTTACAGTAACCAAAAAGTCATATAACTATGTCAAATTATTTTTATTATTTTTTATCAACCAAAACATACGTTGTGGGTAATTAAATGGTTATATTCAATGAGACAGTTCTTTTGAAGACCAAAAACACACTCTTAAACTTATTGATAAGGGAAACGTCACAGTTTCTATGCTGTGAAAATTTTGCTTAACTTGGCCTATGTGGCATACATAAATACATTTTTCTGCGAAATGCAATTCTAGTCGCATTGCTATACAGTGGTTTCATATCGAGCACTATTTAGACTATCAGTATACAAAAATCCAGTCAATTACCTCTCGGGTGCAAAAAAATGCGTTTTTGCATGATATGCGACTTCGTTCCCCGACCAATAGGCATGACTTTGTCCATTAGATAAACATTATTACATGGATTAACTGTAACAAGTTCAATACAAACCCAACAAACAACTGTTGGGTTACGGACACACATTGTTTATCATATCATCAACAAGTTTCATAACCTCAACAACATTGACATTGGTGAAATAATTATTTAATTCCTCTTTCTCGTCAGTGTTCTCCCATGACGTGTAGTGTAACTGTCGCCATTCTGCAATCGATCCAAACAAATTGTAGTAGCCATACATTTTCTTGAATTTGTATGGAAACAGTTCTATCAACCCAGCTGTATTAGGAAGATAAAGGGCGTGTATCAGACCCGCACCATGCATCCCAATCAGTACATCAGTGTTTTTGATGATCTTCAATTGTTCAGCCATGGGTAGTGTCTCAAATAAGAATCCACGTATACAAAAATGAGGATATTTCGCATACAATGCAGAGTATAATTGCGCTTCATTGAATATTTTCCTGTGAACGGTGCCTTTCATATTTCTAGGATGATAGACCTTATCCCTTCGCCAAACCAACGTTATCTTGAGCTCTTTACAATTCAACACCGAACTCTCACTAATCAAATATCTATTCAGAACGAAACTCCTAAACTGATCAAGATATGGTGTATCTTTGAACTTGTATTTTGACAAAGGACTCTTGTTTTCTGGCAGTGAAAACACAAGATTGTTGAAGAATGTCGGACGTTTCAATTGTCCAATTCTAATAAAAGGTCCATATAATGTTTGAAAGACAGTATCAATCTCTGCTGCAGGATGAGCATCTAGAATTAACAATGTTATATTAGGTGGCTGTTGTCTGAAGACTTTCAACAAGAGGAAAATATTGAACATATGTAGACTCATATGATATATGTTGGCGTAATCTTCTCGTGCTATAGCAATGGTAAAATTAGACACGACATCAGTTTCAGACGCTGGCTGTCTGGGGATTGATACATTCGTTTCATGTCTGGTTATTTTGTTATTCTGCTCCTTTGTAAATGTTAAATACTGTAACATTGTTAAAATCTCCATAGAGAATTCATCTAACTGCTCATGGTGTGAACAAGACATTGTAAATAACCCTGCCTTCGGATTGAGAATTTCCTTTGCGTCACTTTGATCAAAGCGGTTCTTGAACTTAGCAAGTTCCTCACCACCTCTTGCAAAATTCCCAACATCCCACTTGAAGGCGTGCAATGTTACGTTTTGCAACAAAGCAAACTTCCTGTCGATCACTTTCAATTTAGAATCACAGAGAGACACGACCGAAGAATTCGTCAGCCATGTTAGAAGAGGCTCCCTATACATACTGGAATCTTCCTCAAAGAAAGAATATCTTTCTTTGTATAATATGCCGTCCGAATTCTCACACTCGTGAAGACAGCTGCTAGTTCTGTGTTTCAGCAAGGAATCGAACAAGTTGTCCACCACAGATAAAGATTCGTCCACGGCTGCAAACCAACTACCAGGTGCCGACTTCTTGATTCCCTTTATGTCCGAACGTGTTCGATTGTGTATAATGTTGCGCCTTGTTCCATCTTGTTTAAGAACTGCTCTATATAAAATTGCGAGCATAACAGCGATGAAAAATGTTCCCAAAAAGAACACAAATTTTAATTTCAGTTTCATTTTATTATAGTCTATGAAAACAAGGTATGGTATTAAAGCATGTTTTAATATTCCTGTTCTGCAAGTCCATGTTATAACTTAAATGTGTGTCCCGTCGCAAGAAAGTATTTAGTTGGAGATAACTGAAACTAGTACGCTCAGCAATAGGAACTACTTGGTTGAAGCAGGTATTATAACTTTCTATAATGAATGCAAACAATGCAGAGATAATGCGCTGGTGCCCAGGCCGCGGTGTGCTTTTGCGGTTTGAATATAACAAAACAGATAATGTTATAATGTGGCTCATATTTAAAATTTAGATTGATTGTCTATGATTACCTAACCATAGACAGCCTTATTGTCTGTTTGCATGGTAGTTGATTTCCTATGACAGTCAAGTACCCTTTCAACCTTTTGCTGTGTCGTTTATTAAAGTGCCAATCACAATAATAGTCGTCTGCTGTTCTCGTCTGCTGAACTGTTTAAGAAGTCTCTATGGCAAACAGTGTGGACCCAGATCAGACTGCTCCTATAGGAGCAGTCTGTTCTTGGTCCACGCTGTCTGCTTCTAATCTTAATTCGTCAGTAATGTTAGGCAGTTATTTGCAGCAGACGACTTCAGCAGATGACATTTTCAGATGCATGTTTTTCTTGGCGCTTTAAGGGTTAACTCATTGCCTGTTTGTGTCATCTGCTGATAAATCTTGCTACCAGTTTGGACCCAGATCAGGCCCAACAAAACGTTGTTACTACAAAAGGCTCCAATGCCCAATCATACGAACTCGTATCTTTATCTTTTTCAAACATCCTTTCGTGAATACCAACAACCAAACATTTGTATCCAGATCAGGCCCGACGAGCTGTCGGTCAGTCTTGGTCCAAACATTTTGTAAAGCTTATCTGCCGTCGACAAAAGTGATTACCACAAGGCAAAGTTTGAATAAACCTAGGTTTACCCAGTACTAAACATATTGCCCAAGTGTACAACACAGTACCTCCAGTGAGACTTGAACTAGCAACCCTCCATTCCCAAGTCTAACACTCTACCAACTGAGCCACTGTGCTCCTCCATGTCCCATGGTACCATAAACAGACTTTGATTTGAACCAAGTCACTAAACAAAGGATATTACACGAGTTATTACTGGGGGATGGGTTCTGTTTTTCCGATACCAGTTAAAATCTAGCTCAGTTTTCATTTCCTTTTTTAAATATCTTTTGCGTTTTCTTTAAAGAATCTGTTTTCTTTAAGTATATATCAGAATATCAGATTTCTTTATTTTTGCACATTTTAAAAAAAAATCTGAATTTCTTTATATACTAGAGGACTTTGAAAACGAATCACCATATTTTTGCACATTTCTCCCAAACGGCATATACACGAAGGGCGAAGATTTGGTACCAGTAAACTGCATTTAAGCCCCACCCCCCCCCCCCCACCCCTGGTAGCTTAGGCTGCTTTCCGTTCTAATGCGGTGGTTCTGTTGTTGTTGACTTTTTGCTTATTGTTACTCCCATTGTGGGAGTCTGTAATTGTTCTATGTTTTGTTTACGTTACTTTATGTCCATTCTAGTTTTTCAATCATCTTGATGGGGAAGAGAGATCTCGAGCTGGTTGCTTTGCTTAGTTTGTCTTCCTGGTGTCTCGTGATAGTTGTGTGGATCTTCCTCGCGGTGCCATGGGTTTGTCTGCGGTTTGTGATTGTGGTATTTCCTGATCATACTCATTTATAATTTTAATGAGTATGAATCAGCATCATAACGCAGCGTTGCTGATGACGTCACATGGGTGTTTTGGTTACTTTTGCGTTTAGACATTATGATACCCAATAATTATGATAATAGTATTTACACAGTTGATGGTCTTTTCCCTAATCCATAGTAATTGATATTTTCATTATTTCGAAAATACACTTCAAAAATACAGCCCCTTTTCAGAAACATCTCCATAAGTTACCTTTTATGTGCACTTTAATTACTGGCATTGACTACTTATAGTGATAGTCATATGAGGAATGAATACGTTTTGATGTAAATCATGGCAGGAGAAATGTTGTCGTGTGATGGAGAATATCTTCAAAGTTAACGTTAACGTCACATGCACAAAGCGTGATACAAGCGTAATTATGCATAATCCGTCAATTGTATATGCTCTTAGCCCCTTCCAACAAAACCCAAACGAAAAATTTGAAACTTTGAAAGGTTCAAGATATTGAATTTTATTGCTAGACTTTAGTAACCAGAATGGGTGGGGTCTCTAATTTATATATATATATATATATATATATATGTATTTGTTTTGTCAGGAATCAAAACTAAAGCGGGTTAATTTGCAGCTGAATTGGTGACAACCGCCGTCTTAAAACGGATAGACTTTCAATATCTTAAATTAATTTTGCAGCCGTTGGTTTTCTAGGACACCCTTAAAGACTATGATTTGCAATAACTGTTATCTCGATGACATTCTCAGTGTTTGAGCAATAAAGGATTCAATCTGAGAGATGAGGGTCTGGATGGGGTATAATGATTAGTGAATAATGGTCCTTTTTATAATGAATAGTGAATAATGAGTAAAAATGAATAGTGAATAATGAGGGCTTAAAAATTAATGAATAGTCCTATTTTTAATGAATTGAAGAAGAAATTAATGAATAGTGAATAATCAGATTTCTTTGCCACCTTCCTTACTTTTAATGAATAATTGGTCTTATTAAACTGAATAACCCAAAATTTTAATGAGATGAATAATGAGCTAAATTTTTAATGAATAGTGAATACCAGACCCCCCCCCCATCCAGACCCTCAGAGATGCGTTTTCAAAGTCCTCGATCTAGTATATTTTAACTTTTCAGTTAAAATGTTTGCTCATTTTCGCGTGTCAGTTAAATTATAGCCTTTTTTTCATATCACCAATACCGACCCTTGTTCATCGACACGGTGTACGTTTTTTTTTCATTTCTGGTCTTTTCTGGCCAATTGGATTCAAACATCTGAAAGAAAATACCTCTTAGTTCTTTAACTTCTGGGTAATTTTGCATGTTCTTTTGTCGTCTGCTGATATATTTCAAAATCAACTCTGTTGAAAAATTCTTTCGGAAATGCCAGCAGTGTCAAACGGCTTGGATCCAGATCAGGACGGGCATTTTGTAGGGACTGATCTAGATCCAAACTATTTGCAGAGGTTATCAACAGACGACACAAGTAGGCAAAGAGTTAAGCCGATGCTAGGAGAAGGGATCTGCAGTCAAGACACGTATCTGTAGTCAGACACGTTACTGACTGCGATTTGTCCACCAAGGTCTGATACAGATGGGCGTGAATACAGTGTACCAGACTTTGGTGAACTAACAGATGGGCGTGATTACAGTGTATCAGTCTTTGGTGGGCAAACAGATGGGCATGATTACAGTGTATCAGACTTTGGTGGGCAGACAGATGGGCGTGATAACAGTGTATCAGACTTTGGTGAACAAACATATGGCCGTAATTACAGTGTATCAGACTTTGGTGGACAGAAACGTGGATGTGATTACAGTGTATCAGTCTTTGGTGGGCAGACAGATGGGCGTGATTACAGTGTATCAGACTTTGGTGAACAAACAGATGGGCGTGATTACAGTGTATCAGACTTTGGTGAACAAACAGATGGGCGTGATAACAGTGTATCAGTCTTTGGTGAGCAGACAGATGGGCGTGATTACAGTGTATCAGTCTTTGGTGAACAAACAGATGGGCGTGATTACAGAGTATCAGACTTTGGTGAACAAACAGATGGGCGTGATAACAGTGTATCAGTCTTTGGTGGGCAGACAGATGGGTGTGATTACAGTGTTTCAGTCTTTGGTGAACAAACAGATGGGCGTGACTACAGTGTATCAGTCTTTGGTGGGCAGACAGATGGACGTAATTGCAGTGTATCAGATATTGGTGAACAAACAGAAGAACGTAATTACAGTACATCAGATATTGGTAAACAAACAGAAGGGCGTAATTACAGTGTATCAGACTTTGGTGAACAAACAGATGGGCGTAACTACAGTGTATCAGACTTTGGTGGACAAACAAATGGACGTGATTACAGTGTACCAGACTTTGACGAACAAACAGAGCGGTGTGACTACAGTGTATCAGACTTTGGTTAACAAACAGATGGGCGTGACTACAGTGTATCAGACTTTGGTGTACAAACAGATGGCCGTGACTACAGTGTACCAGACTTTGGTGAACAAACAGATGGGCGTGACTAAAGTGTATCAGACTTTGGTGAACAAACAAATGGGCGTTATTACAGTGTATCAGACTTTGGTGGACAAACAAATGGGCGTAATTACAGTGTATCAGACTTTGGTGAACAAAAAGATGGGCGTGACTACAGTGTATCAGACTTTGGGGGCAGACAGATGAGTGTGATTAAAGTGTACCTGACTTTGGTGGACAGACAAATGGACGTGATTATAGTGTACCAGATTTTGGTGAACAAACAGAAGGGCGTGATTACAGTGTACCAGACTTTGGTGGACAAACAGAAGGGCGTGATTACAGTGCACTAGACTTTGGTGAACAAACAGAAGGGCGTGAATACAGTGTACCAGACTTTGGTAGACAAACAGAAAGGTGTGATTGCAGCGTACTAGACTTCGGTGAACAAACAGAAGGGTGTGAATACAGTGTACCAGACTTTGGTGAACAAACAGAAGGGCCTGAATACAGTGTATCAGACTTTGGTGAACAACTAGAAGGGCGTGATTACAGTGTACTAGACTTTGGTGAACAAAAAGAAGGGCGTAATTACAGTGTATCAGATTTGGTGAACAAACAGAAGGGCGTAATTACAGTGTATCAGATATTGGTGAACAAACAGGAGGGCGTGACTACAGTGTATCAGACTTTGGTGAACAAACAGAAGGGCGTAATTATAGTGTATCAGATATTGGTAAACTAACAGGGGCATAATTACAGTATATCAGACTTTGGTGAACAAACAGAAGGACGTGACTACAGTGAATTAGACTTTGGTGGGCAGACAGATGGACGTGATTACAGTGTACCAGATTTTGGTGAACAAACAGAAGGACGTGACTACATTGTATTAGACTTTGATGGACAAACAGATGGGCGTGATTACAGTGGAAAAGATATGGGCGTGATTAAAGTACATCAGACTTTGATGGACAAACAGATGGGCATAATTACAGTGTTTTAGAATTTGGCGAACAAACAGATGGGCGTGATTATTGTGGACAAACATATGGGCGGGATTACAGTATATCAGACTTTGGTGGACAAATAGATGGGCGTGATTACATTGTATTAGACTTTGGTGAACAAACAGATTGGCGTGATTATTGTGGACAAGCAGATTGGTGTGGCTACAGTGTAGCAGACTTTTGTAGACTTGATTTCAGTGTACCAGATTTTGGCGGACAGACAGATGGACATGATTACAGTGTACCAGACTTTGATAGACATACAGATGGACGTGTTTACAGTGTATCAGACTTTGATGGACTGACAGATAGACGTGATTACAGTGTATCAGACTTTGATGGACTGACAGATAGACGTGGTTACAGTGTATCAGACTTTGATTGACTGACAGACAGACGTGATTACAGTGTACCAGACTTTGATTGACTGACAGATAGACGTGATTAAAGATTATCAGTGAGACTTTGATGGACTGACAGATAGACGTGATTACAGATTATCTGACTTTGATGGACTGACAGATAGACGTGATTACAGTGTACCAGACATTGGTGGACAGACAGATGAACGTTATTACAATGTACCAGAGTTTGATGGACACACAGATTGACTTGATTAGTGTACCATACCTTGGTGGGCAGACAGAAGGGCGTGATTACAGTGTATCAGATTTTATAAAACAAACAGATGGGCGTGACTACAGTGTATCAGACTTTGGTGAACAAACAGATTGGCGTGATTACAGTGTATCAGATTTTGGTGAACAAACAGAAGGGCGTAATTACAGTGTATCAGATATTGGTGAACAAACAGAAGGGCGTGATTACAGTGTATCAGTCTTTGGTGGGCAGACAGATGGACGTTATTACAGTGTATCAGACTTTGCTGAACAAACAGATGGACGTGATTACAGTGTATCAGACTTTGGTGAACAAACAGAAGGGCGTAATTACAGTGTATCAGTCTTTGGTGGGCAGACAGAAGGGCGTTATTACAGTGTATCAGACTTTGATGAACAAACAGAATAGCGTCATTACAGTGTATCAGATTTTGGTGAACAAACAGAAGGCGTGACTACAGTGTATCAGATTTTGGGAACAAACAGAAGGGCGTAATTACAGTGTATCAGACGTTGGTGAACAAACAGAAGGGAGTAATTACAGTAAATATGTCTTTGGTGGGCAGACAGAAGGGCGTTATTACAATGTATCAGACTTTGGTGAACAAAATGATGGGCGTGATTACAGTGTATCAGTCTTTGGTGGACAAACAGATGGGTGTGATTACAGTGTATCAGTCTTTGGAGGACGAACAGATGGACGTGATTACAGATATTGGTAAACAAACAGAAGGGCGTGATTACAGTGTATCAGATTTTGGTGAACAAACAGAAGGGCGTAATTACAGTGTATCAGATATTGGTAAACAAACGGAAGGGCGTAATTACAGTGTATCAGACTTTGGTGAACAAACAGATGGGCGTGACTACAGTGTATCAGACTTTGGTGAACAAACAGATTGGCGTGATTACAGTGTATCAGATTTTGGTGAACAAACAGAAGGGCGTAATTACAGTGTATCAGATATTGGTGAACAAACAGAAGGGCGTGATTACAGTGTATCAGTCTTTGGTGGGCAGACAGATGGACGTTATTACAGTGTATCAGACTTTGCTGAACAAACAGATGGACGTGATTACAGTGTA
The DNA here is from genome assembly GCA_964019695.1 of Loripinus fragilis. Classification (NCBI taxonomy): domain Eukaryota; kingdom Metazoa; phylum Mollusca; class Bivalvia; order Lucinida; family Lucinidae; genus Loripinus; species Loripinus fragilis. The sequence continues at coordinate 49,556,793 of OZ026523.1, read as the reverse complement.
TCAGACTTTGGTGAACAAACAGAAGGGCGTAATTACAGTGTATCAGTCTTTGGTGGGCAGACAGAAGGGCGTTATTACAGTGTATCAGACTTTGATGAACAAACAGAATAGCGTCATTACAGTGTATCAGATTTTGGTGAACAAACAGAAGGCGTGACTACAGTGTATCAGATTTTTGGAACAAACAGAAGGGCGTAATTACAGTGTATCAGACGTTGGTGAACAAACAGAAGGGAGTAATTACAGTAAATATGTCTTTGGTGGGCAGACATAAGGGCGTTATTACAATGTATCAGACTTTGGTGAACAAAATGATGGGCGTGATTACAGTGTATCAGTCTTTGGTGGACAAACAGATGGGCGTGATTACAGTGTATCAGTCTTTGGAGGACGAACAGATGGACGTGATTACAGATATTGGTAAACAAACAGAAGGGCGTGATTACAGTGTATCAGATTTTGGTGAACAAACAGAAGGGCGTAATTACAGTGTATCAGATATTGGTAAACAAACGGAAGGGCGTAATTACAGTGTATCAGACTTTGGTGAACAAACAGAAGGGCGTGATTACAGTGTACTGGACTTTGGTGAACAAATAGATGGGCGTGATTACAGTGTACTGGACTTTGGTGAACAAATAGATACAGATGGGCGTGATAACAGTGTACCAGACTTTTGTAAACAAACAGAAGGGCGTGATTACAGTGTATCAGACTTTTGTTAACAAACAGATGGGCGTGATTACAGTGTACCAGACTTTTGTGAACAAACAGATGGGCGTGATTACAGTGTATCAGTCTTTGGTGGACAAACAGATGGACGTGATTACAGTGTATCAGACTTTGGGAGGCAGGCAGATGGGCGTGATTACAGTGACAAACATATGGGCGTGATTACAGTGCATCAGGCTTTGTGAACAAACAGAAGAGCGTGATTACAGTGTACTAGACTTTGGTGAACAAACAGAAGGGCGTGAATACAATGTACCAGACTTTGGCGGTCAAACAGATGGACATGATTACAGTGTATTAGACTTTGATGGACAAACAGATGGGCGTGATTATTGTGGACAAACATATGGGCGTGATTATAGTGCATCAGACTTTGATGGACAAACAGATGGGCGTAATTACAGTGTATAAGAATTTGGTGAACAAACAGATGGGCGTGATTAGTGTGGACAAACAGATGGGCGGGATTACAGTGTATCAGACTTTGGTGGACAAATAGATGGGCGTGATTACAGTGTATTAGGCTTTGGTGAACAAACAGATTGGCGTGATTATTGTGGACAAGCAGATTGGTGTGGCTACAGTGTAGCAGACTTTTGCAGACTTGATTTCAGTGTACCAGATTTTGGCGGACAGACAGATGGAGGTGATTACAGTGTACCAGACTTTGGTGGACAGACAGATGGACGTGATTACAGTGTATCAGACTTTGGTGGACTGACAGATAGACGTGATTACAGTGTATCAGACTTTGATGGACTGACAGATAGACGTGGTTACAGTGTATCAGACTTTGATGGACTGACAGACAGACGTGATTACAGTGTACCAAACTTTGATTGACTGACAGATGGACGTGATTACAGATTATCAGTGAGACTTTGATTGACTGACAGATAGACGTGATTACAGATTATCAGTGAGACTTTGATGGACTGACAGATAGACGTGATTACAGTGTACCAGACATTGGTGGACAGACAGGTGGACGTTATTACAATGTACCAGAGTTTGATGGACACACAGATTGACTTGATTAGTGTACCATACTTTGCTGGACTGACAGATAGACGTGATTACAGTGTACCCTACCTTGGTGGGCAGACAGAAGGGTGTGACTACAGTGTACCAGACATTGGTGGACAGACAGATGGACGTTATTACAATGTACCAGACTTTGATGGACACACAGATTGACTTGATTAGTGTACCATACTTTTCTGGACTGACAGATAGACGTGATTACAGTGTACCCTACCTTGGTGGACTGACAGATAGACGTGATTAGTGTATCAGACTCTGGTAGACTGACAGATGGACGTGATTACAGTTTATCAGACGTTGGTTCTGTTGTTGTTGATATACGGTTTTACTGTCGGTTCAAAGAAGCATAATAATAGGACTATACTATTTTTCATAGCAACAGGTAAATAACGGTAAATATTTGACTACTGGTAAAGGTTCTATATGATATATACCTGAATAAAATACCCATTACCTGGATCAGTTCATATTTTTTAACCAACAATATGTACATCCTATTGTCTGTGGGGGTTCTGTGTTGGTCTTTATTTTGGTATTCATTACTTTGTGTCCTTTCTATTTTTGCAATCATCTTGATGAGGAAGAGAGCTGGCTGCTTTGCTTTTATTGTCTTTCGGATGTCATGTTACTGTAAATGTTTTGTGGCTCTTTCTCAAGGTGCCGTAGGTTGGTCTGCAGTGTGTGATTATGATATTTCCTGATCATACTTCCTTACTTTTTGATGGACAAATACAATGATGTGATTAAAGTGTATCAGACTTTAGCGGATAGACACATGAACATGATTACAGTGTATCAGACTAAGTAGGAAAGACTGTCGGGCGTGGTTACAGTGCAACAGACTTTGTGACTGTTAGTGTTCTACGGCTCTTCCTCACAGTGTTGTGGGTTGGACTTTAGTAAACAAATATAATGACGTGATAACAGGGTACCAGACTTTGGTAGACTGACGATGGACGTGATAATAGTGTTCAGGCTCCTCTGATCCTTCGCTGGTTTGCTATACGTTATATGCACAAATGATATTTGCTGGCTCCTTAACTCTATCTTACCTGATGGATCCTTCCACCCAGCCTGAAATAATCAAGTTTTAAAGAAACCCTATTCATTATACCTCGGACTCAATAAACACGAACAGGTCATTCCAATACAGGGAAATACCTTGTCGCGGCTCAACGGTGGCTGAGCTTTCACAACTGACGTATGTTGAAGATTGAATAATCATATCTCCGTTATTTCTCTGCATATGTTTGAATTTTCTTTAAAAAAAACAATGGTTTAATACACTATCTTTAAGATTGTATTGTTATATTTATTAAAAGTTTATTTGTCTTTATGAACATCAGCAAGAAGCCTAGGTATCCTTTATAGCTATTTTCGGCACTTTTAGCCGAAAATCGTCGAAAATCAATTTTAAAAGATGAGAAAACTCCAATTCTTTTTACTGTAGCTCATAATATTTCAGCTTCGCATACCAGGGGTAACCTCTTATAATCTTGTGTATGTTCAGAATCAATCTTATTGGCTGTAGTACTAGCGCTAAAATAAAGCCTCGACAACATAACTTTTATTTCCGTCAGTGACCAGTCCGTTTATACTGGGTCCGAGATTATACCTGAGCATTTTTCATTTGGCACAAATAATGATATCAACATTTAAGTTGACCATCTTCATTGGGTAGTACTGGTGTAGGAGCATCATCTTCTCCATGCTATTCCAGCTTGCTTAAACAAAGTATGGACGTTGATTTAAACAAACTCAGGCCAATTATTAAACCTGTGCAAAACCGTTTGCCATAATAGAGAGGTAAATAGGCCACTATGCATACAAGAAAAAAGATCAAATTATTGTTAACATTTAACAAAATCTATTCATGGTTATTTCTCTCTCATACCATTGAAAATTCCTAGTATCCCATAAAAGGGGCATTTACAGAGCACCAAATTACACTTTATTATTTAGACAGAACTACCTTGTACAGTAAAACCTGTGTAAAACGGCCACTCAAAAATAGACAAAACAAAAGATCTTAATGACAAATGGTAGCTTAATGAAGGTGGGAAGTATTGCAGAATGCTCCAAGGGGAGCATTCTGCAATACTATCGGCCTTCATTAAGCTGTATTAAGCTATAATTGACCTGCATTAAGAGATAATTGGTCTTGATCATTTTGAGAGTGGCCGTTGTACACAGGTATAACTGTAATAACTCTTATCATGCTAAACATTTTATGTATTACACTCCCCCCCCCCATTTATAAACATGTATTTTCAAGCAGATTGGAAAACAGTGTTGATCCTCTTCAGATAGCTTCATCAGAAGCCAGCTGATCTGGATCTACAGTGTTTTCAAAAAGGGATAATGCGGGCTTTGGAGGCCAAGGGTTTGCTAAACCATGGAAGGAGTCTACATAATTTAACATCCTGACACTATATTTAACACATTTGATCAATTAGCCAAATAACCTGGCACATGTTTTAGGAGTTCTATGGTAATGACTCAAGAGGTCCAATTATCGAGAGTGTTTAAAGCAGAGCAAGATCTGAGCAATAGATAACCAATTCCCCACCCCCTATTCATGACGATTGTTGTCTGCTCTGTCAGCTGCTTAAATACTTTGAGGGTATACATTGCCGACAGTATGGATCCATTATGGACCATGGAAGCAAACATAGTGACCCCTGACCAGACTTCTCCTTGAAATGTAATGGCAGTATTAGGGTAAACTTTCACAATTATCAGAGCAGGGGTTTGACACTGCAGTTGCACCAGGAATTGAACCCGTCATGATTGAACTAATAAAGATTAAGGGTCCATATAAAAGTAACAATTTAGAATTAATATTTTATTTTTTAAACTTCATGATGTGATGAAAACAGTGGGCGTGGCTAAAATTCCATGAAGCCTGAAGTGCTTTATGTACAAGGTTCATACAGGCAAGATTGTGTAAAATCCAAGGGCTTTTTAAGGACTCCTCAAAGACTGTCCTACTGTTTTCAAGGACTAAAAAACTTGAAAAATACTGATTTACAAGTTAAAATTCTACTTCTGAAATGCTAGAGTTCATTACTAAAGATATCAGTTTAAGAGAATTGGTATAAAATTGTGGTTCCTTTATTTGGTGCAGCATATGCTGCACCAAATAAAGGCACCACAATTTTATACTGATTTAGGTCTCCAAAAACACTGTTGAATTCTCCTGTAAATGGTAAAATTCAAGTACTTTTCAAGGCCTTTGAGTGTTTTTCAAGTACTTTTCACGCCTGTGCAAACCAAGCATGTAGAATTTTAGCTCTATCCACTGTCTTCATCACACCATGAAGGATGAAAAAAATTCCCATTTCATATTTACACTTTACATTTCATGCCGGCAAATCTCTTCTTCAGCAAATGAAGGCATTTGCATGAAAAGAGTTCATCTAAGGAAAGGCCGTGACAAATGTAAATATCATGGTAGTAAGCTTACCATGATGTCAATAGACTAAACATTATGTGTTTGTAAACCATAGCATTGTCTAAGAGTGGAAAATTAAAAAAAAAATTAAAAGGGCATTACTTCCACAACCTATAATCCAAAGCAAATCAGATTATCAAAACCTCAGTCCCTTCAGATGGCAAAGGAGTCTTGCTAACAGTTGCTCTATAGAGAATTTCAGACAAGGCATAATTTGAAAATGAAATTTCAGGACCCTGGTATGCAGTTTAAAAGTTACATGGTGATAAACAGAACAGACAGTTGTAATAAAAATCCTTTCAAAGTAGTTTCTTATACAACAGTGGTCAACAGTGTAAATCAAAGAGGATGGAAGATTGCTTTTGATATTTGGGCCTCGTCACGACAAAACCGGTCTTTGGGGGTTGCAAACAACTAAAGAGCAGACCAGCCTGCGCATCCGCGCAGACCGATCAGCCTCTTTGTTATTGGCTTACTGGCAAGTATCATATCTAAGCTTGCTTTAAGCAAAATTTCAATATTCTAGCTAGTCTCAACGCTGAGGAGAATGGTTTGAGTTTCGCTTTGACGTAAACCCGGAAGACAGGTTTTGTCGTGATGAGGCCCATTTACTAGACAATCAAGAATACAGTGCAGTCTCTTTATAATGGTATGCTTCGGGTCCATAGGAATTTACCATGTTATAAGTCAATTATGGTATAAAAAAAAACTATTTTGGCTGTTGAATTTGCCATGGCATCAATCTGTACTGAGCTGGGTGATTTATATTTTTGTGGTTTTATGTCCGGGATCACCGAAAGGCTCAACCAACAGTGCCTTAGTTCTAGTTTAAAATGTCTCAGAAGATGAGCCATGGCTTAATGTCTCATCCTACAGTCTGGTGGAGCCAGAATCAAACTCAAGACCCCTTGGTACAAGGCTGGTGACTTATCCACTACACCACACCGGCTGCTGGACAAATATACAAAAGAATTATAGAAAAATGACCATTTCTGGGTGGTCATTTTTCTATAATTCCTTTGTTAAATTCCATGGTTAAAAAAATTGACAGCCACAACATAACTGAGTTATATCTTAAACTGTGCTACAACAAGGTTTTACAAAGGGACTGCACTGTATTTTACTTAATTTTAGAAAATACATAAAACTGTCAGTGATCAATTATGTGAGTGATTATATATATATATATATATATATATATATATATAAAGCTTCCTTCAACCCATATATGCCGAGCATTCACTAAATAGAACATCACCAAAAAAGCAGACCCAGATGAGATGCCACAAAATGAGGCATTTCATTAGGATCTACACTGTTTGATCTCATTCAAAATTCAAAAATATATTTAGCAACCACACTTATTTGAAAAGAAGCTCTAGCGATAAGGCGTATATTTTCCCTAGTTGACATGATTATAAAAGCTAAAATTTCAAATAGCCCTAATGATTTTAAAATTCGTCTGTTTGGGTAGTATAATATGTATAGTAAACATCAAAATACGTTTCAAAGCGATTCATCGTTTACAAAGCCTTGAAAACTTGCGCTTTCTACTCCCCCCTCATTTTACATCTTTATACCGGGTGTCGTTTAGACCAGAATTTTAGTAAATCCATTATAGGTTTTCAAAAAGTAAAAGCACTAGATTATTAAGGGTAAAAAGGCCCTACGTTTCCAAAACTTTGCAGTATTCCTTCTGCGCATGCGTACGAAATTTTCGTATAATTGTGATGTTTGTCATTGAAAAGATGAAACTGGTGTCTTTCAGTTTGTTTTTAGATGCTTTCCCCCCCCCCCCCTCCTAGACCCAAGATGCCCTTTGGACAATTGAATGTCATTATATAAATATACAACATGTGTAAAGGGCTTCTTGGGTCTAGGGGGGGAAAGGGGTTGTACAAGCCAAAGAAGACATCAATCATCTGACAAAAATAGACCACTTTGCAAGATGGTCGTTTCTATTGTACATCAACTGTATAAATATATATATAACATACTCTATCGTGATAAATGTAGGATGATTGTTTACCTAAGTTTAACAGTCTTTTTCCCACACATGTTACTGAATAGCGAGCACAGTTGGTGATCAAAATAAATTCCCATTCAAAACGAAGTAGATATATTGCATGCATTTAGGAAAACCCATTTTAAATACACGAACTAGCGGGCAAGGTTACATAGACGGCTGGTCTAATTGTATTTGTTGAGTGTGCCTAGTGTCTCCAGTCGTTATTTCAACAAAATAAAACGAACGTCGTATTTAGGGAAATAGCCCGCCTTATCGCTAGAAATTCTTTACATATGCAGCCCACTATAATGACAAATAGTCCAATACTTGATAAGGATGGAAGATTCTAGAGCATAAAAGGGTTAAGTACACATCATAACCTTAATAAATGGTAGTCATATATTTCGAACCCTTTGTATACTGGAACATAGGGCCAGTTAAGCAAATATTTTTAGCATAAAATTGCTATTATTTTCTTACCAATCAGTTCAAACATGTGTTGTGAGTGCTCATGGAGAAGGTTCTTTTGAGTACCCACAACATATGTTTTGGTTGAGAAATAAGAAAAATAATTTTCTGTTATGCACTTTTATCTGGGGACCTGTGGAAACCCCTATACATGTATTTTGGCAAACAGTGAAGACAAAGATGAAAAGCAGCATAATGCACTGTTTGCTAAGATTAAAACCATCTTAAGGTACAAAAAAACATAATTTATAAAAGCTGTCCCGTAAAGTACATCTAAGCAGGCCCATTCTTATTGTATTATATGGAAAAATCCATCAGAATACAAAGCGTTAACATACATACATGTTTAGCATAACAAAACATTTCATCTCATTGAATAATTGACAAAAATAACTTCTTGAGCAAATATTATGTTATTTTGGTATATTTATGTACAATGAACTAGCAAAAGCAAAGAATTAATTTAAAGAAATATTCAACTCTTTCCTTGCAAGCAGCGACTTTTGTCATCTACTGATACCTTTGCAAACAGTTTGAGCCCAGATCAGGATTTGACACTCTGATAGTGTCCATGAAAGAATTTTTTTTGAAAAAAGTCAGCAACAAAAGCATGAAACAAAGAGTTAAAGCAACACATTGGAGCAAATACAGGAGAATTTGGTATTCTATCGCACATATGTTGAGTCACCTTCAAACATACATGTAAGGGTGCAGCTATCTAGTGGGGTAATTAGATGCCTAAATTTTGGATTAAGTCTTCATCTGTGTCCCAACTTTATATGTGCAAGCAGGAAGGTTCTGGTGAGACCCAATGCTTGTGCAGGGTTGTCTGAGGCTTAGCTTCTCACATATGTGATAAGTACCTAAGAGTAATGAGCTTGCTCATTTAAAGAATACCAATAATAAATCAATGACTTTCTAGGATTTAACCAGTAACTACTTGTAATTATGAATTTAAACATGACTTGCACATATACACTGAAAGTAATTGTGAGTTAATTACAAACAATATTACAGTTTTATGCCGGAATAACCTTACAATGACATCGCAAATGCATTGTCAAGACACACCAATGCAATGTCAAAACATCCCAATGCAATGACAAGAAATGCTGATACAATGTCAAGACATGCCAATCCAATGCAAGACACACTGTCCAATATTATGTCTTGACACATCAATGCAATGTCGAGACACACCGAGGCAATGTCAAGACACGCTAAAGCAATGCCCTAGACACACCAGTGTAATGTCAAGACACACCAATGCAAGACACATCAATGCAATGTCAAGACACACCGTTGCAATGTCAAGACACATCAATATTATTTCAAGATACACCAAAGCAATGTCAAGACACACCAATAATGTCATGACACACCAATGTAAGACACACCAATGCAATGTCAAGACACACCGATTTTATGTCAAGATACATCAAAGCAATGTCAAGACACACCAATGTAATGTCAAGACACACCAATGTTATGTCAAGATACACCAAAGCAATGCCAAGACACACCAATGTAATGTCAAGACACACCAATTCAAGACACACCAATGCAATGTACAGATACACCAATGTTATGTCAAGATACACCAAAGCAATGTCAAGACACACCAATGTAATGTCAAGACACACCAATGCAAGACACACCGATGCAATGCCAAGACACACCAATGTTATGTCAAGACACACCAATGCAAGACACACCAATGCAATGTCAAGACACACCAATGTTATGTCAAGATACACCAAAGCAATGTCAAGACACACCAATGTAATGTCAAGATACACCAAAGCTATGTCAAGACACACCAATGTAATGTCAAGACACACCAATGCAAGACACACCAATGTAATGTCAAGACACACCAATGCAAGACACACCAATGCAAGACACACCAATGTTATGTCAAGATACACCAAAGCAATGCCAAGACACACCAATGTAATGTCAAGACACACCAATGCAAGACATGCCAATGCAATGTACAGATACACCAATGTTATGTCAAGACATCAATGTAATGTCAAGACACACCAATGCAATGTCGAAAGACAAAACTGTGAAGTGCAGATAAACTTTCAAATGTGAACACCAATATCAAATCAAAACATATCAATGCAATGTCAAGACACATAACATGCAAATGCAATGTTAAGACACATTACAGTCCAATGCAATTTCAAAACACATTACAAGACAATGCAGTGTAGACACATTACAGGCAATGTCAAGACACATTACAGGCTAATGCAACAGCAGGACATATTATGAACCAATGCAATAGCAAGACACAATTCTTATATTCCCTAGCAAGATCCTCTCAGTGTTTCCTTTTCAAGTGATTCAAACTTAAGCAAATCAGCTTGTGGCTCCAAGCATGAATGATATCATGAAGTGGCCATTCCATTATCAAGTATATATGTATTATTTTATATGTTTTTGATTTAGACATAGATTTAATGCAAATATGTATTAAATCTTTGAAATGCACAACTTTTCTAAATCCGTAAATTGGAGTTAATTTATACCATCTTGTTATGTATGCCATATCGTTTTAATATGTTGATTTTAAATATTGTGACCTACAGGCCCAGAGATAAGAGTGTGTGACTGAAAATTATTTTCTTATTTTCCAACCAAAACATATGTTGTGGGTACTCAAAAGAACCATCTCAATGAGACCATTCTTTTGAGCACCCAAAACACATGTTTAAACTGATGGATAAGAAAATAATCACAATTTCACGCTGAAAATTAATGCTTAACTGGCTCTTAGATGACATATCAATATAAGAGTCAAAACCTGGCCCCAAGGTTATAAAACTTTTTTCATCTGAGCATGAAATTTCAATTGCTTATAAAAGGTAAAATGGTGAAATGTAAAGATTTTTCTTGTTTTACAACTCTCAGATACTGTATTTATTCTGCCAATAAATGTTAAAATGCCAAGAATTATTGGCATTTTAACAATTATGAGCAGGATAAATTACAAGCAGGATAAATTTCATTTACAAAAAAGTTTTATAACCTCCAGGCCTGGTTTGCAAAAAAAAACCTACTAGTATCCTCATTACTGTCAGATTCCACATTTTAAAAAGTACACTCCATATCTGGACCAGCCCATGAGATTTGGTACTAACTAAATTTGCAATAAACCTCCTTTATACACCCATGTCAACATATCCGGCAGGGCTAGAAGTCTACATTCTGTTCTGAGTTTTCGTTTGTATTCATACTTTGTGTATATGAGCACACTGAAGGCTCTTGTTAAAGTAAGAAAGACGGCAAAGATCAGGAATCAATACAATCAAGTACCGGCTACCACATAGGGAAAGTGACAAAATCACAATAAGACATCACAAACAAGAGACAAGAGGTCAGCCTTTTCCCAGCAGGTGACCACAAGGCATCAATAAACAGACGTGAAAGCATGACAAACAAAAGACATAAATAACACAAATGATCAACAAAGGGAGTACCGCCTTGGAAAGGCCAGAAAAAAATATTTTACAAAAGGGCTTTAACCGGTTTCACGGCGTCAACCTCACTCTTAGTTCAGAAGTGGATCAAGACATATAGATGTTTGGTTTGCATGAAAGACCCTTAACTTATACATGCATCATCTCCTGGAACATATAAATCAAGATATAAAAAGGAGATAAAGCAAAGATAAGGACTCAACAGTACATATAGCTGAATACCAGAGCAAAAGCAATCCAACAGGTAAACCAAGGTGGGCCTGACAAACAGCCAAAAGCATCAGGCCCCTACCATCTCATCAGTAGATAATTCTGCACATATGTACAGACTCACCTAAACCTTCATTACTGAGAATGGGATAAGTACCGAATTCTCATGAGCTGGCTCATTTAACCCATTTATGCCGAATGTATTTTCCCATCATTATCAATTGGGCGAGTCCATTTCCAATTTTAGGGTTGTTGGGTGATATTTTCATTTTTATTCATATTTTAAAAGAAACTTCTGTAAGCAAACAGTGGAGAACCTGATCAGACGCCACATTTTGTGGCATCTGATCTGGTTTTGCATTGTTTGCCAATGTCCCATAAAAAGGATGCTAGGCTTATATGGTTTAATAAATATTATTTTAGTCAATTTGGACATTTACAAGTTAGATTGGGACTATAAAAGTGTATATGTATAACTCTGAAAAAGTTAAGACTATCATTCAACAACTAAAGTAAGTATTCTTCAAGTTATGATAAATAATGTAAAAGCTTACTACCATCTAGTGAATAATGATATGACATATTTTAAACCTTATACTGCCACTATTTTTTTTGCCTGAAAAAGGGGTCTGTTTTATACATCTGCTGAATATATTCAAGTGCACTTCTGACTAGATATTTTAACAGAAGAAACCAATATGAACCCTGATGAGACTGCTTCAAATGAAGAGGGATCTGCTTCCATATTGTTTTCAATATATGCTACCTAAGAACATACTAAGCAGATGAGAGAGCAGGCAACAAAAGTCATGACTGGCAGCAGGCTTAAGTTAAGAGTGCCTAACAAAAAAATATTTTTTTCTTATTTCTCAACCAAAACATATGTTGTGGGTACTCAAAAGAAACGTCTCAATGAGCACCCTAAACATGAGCTAAAACGGATGAATAAGAAAATATTTAATTTTACACTCAAAAATTTTGTTCATCTAAACCTGTGCTGGCAGGCTAAGGGTAAATTAACCATTTATTTCTAACCTATAATAATTAATTGGTGGTGCAAATTGTGTATAGTAAAACTTTTCAGAGCAAATTGTGCTGAGGTTGCATAAGGATTGTCTAATACATGGGTGAAAGTTCAAAATTTCAAAAACGTGAACTTTTTAAATTCAAATTTTAAAACTTGCAGTATACCTTAAAAATAATAATACTTCAAGTTTAAATGGTAGATTGTCTTTAGATAAACTGTACTATATCAGAAAAGCCATTATATTCTGCCTAATTCAGTATTTTGAGTTCAGGAATAATCCTGAAAAACTTTCACCCATGCTAATAGCACATACACTACCATGTTTCATTCCTCTCTATGAATAAAGAAGAGACAAATTTTTATCTGCTACAGTACTAGTTGTGGCAGTGTATGTGGTTATTAACCCTTTTCATTATGGATACTAGTAGACTTGTTCTTTGGCAAACTGTGAAGACCCAGATGAAATGCCACATAATGCGGCATTAATAGAAATAGCAACCCCTTGAAATACAAAGTGACCTATTCCATACTTATTGTATATATGTACTTATATGTATGGTATAATCCATAAGAATGAAAAGGGTTAAAGAGACATATCAGACCTAATACTCATGGCAGTAGATAAAAGTATTCAAATTACTATTTTCTTTCTCAAAAAAATACATACAGTACAACCTGTCTTAAGCGGCCACTCAAAAATAGACAAAACAAAGACCTTAATGACAAACTGTAGCTTAATGAAGGTCAAAAGTATTGCAGAATGCTCCCCTTGGAGCATTCTGCAAAACAATAATTGATCTTGAAAACCAATTTTTGGTCTTTTTGAGAGTGGCTGTTTTAGACAGATTTTACTGTATCCTGTGGGTACATATTTGTCATTTTGTATTGAAACAAGCAGTATAACAAATGTATAAATGTAGAAATAATGGAAATATGGTTATAATTGGTTAACTACTTTAGACATAGACACTCAAATGGTGGTCTTTAATATTGAACATATTTCAAGTTTACTTATTATTCATACAATTAAAATTTCAAGTTTTAACATGTTTTATTTCATCCAAATCACATATAATAAATACATATGTATTAACTGACAATTCACAAGAAATAAAAAGAAAAATCATTGTCCTGCTGAATTATCATTTCTAAAATTCAACCAATCATGCTTTTTTGTGCAACTATTTTGTATATAAATGTATATTTTGTATATAAATGCAGAGCTATACTGGACTTTAGTTAAGGGTGCGTGTTGTGGGTACTCAAAAGAACCGTCTCAATGAGACTGTTCTTTTGAGCACCCAAAACACATGTTAAAACTGATGGGTAAGCAATTTATATTTACTATTTTATGCTCAAAAATTATGTTTTATCTAAACCTGTGGCTATACAATACTTTTTTTAAGATTTAACCTTTGTTCCGTTGAACCTGGATTTATCATTTTTTGAAAAAAAAACTGTAGGTCCAGATCAGGTTGCTTCTGACGAAGCCATTTGATCAGGATCCACACTGTTTTCAACTCAAATTGAAACTGGAATGCTGCAGGTTGACAGGATGAAAATTAGAGAGGAGTGTAGTATATACAAATATTAAGCATGACAAGTTTTAATAAACTAATTACATGGATAGCAATTTGAAAATATTTTACAGAATGAAACCTTACCTAAAAATGAGTGTTTATACGAGTTTGCACAAATGCCATGTGGTCCAGTCAAAGCATTACAAGGCCTTTAGATAAGAGTGTGTAATTAATTTGTTTTTCTTATTTCTCATCCAAAACATAAGTTGTATGTACTCAAAAGGCCCATCTCAATGAGATGGTTATTTTGAACACACAAAATAAATTTTAGAGTTGATAGATAAGAAAATATTCACAGTTTTACACTCAAAAAATTGAAATAGAAGCGTCCTGAGGCCTATGCACCGAATGACCTCACATCAATACCCAGACAATAAAGTAGGCTAGCTAACCAATAGATTAAAATAATGTTGTGATATATAGTCAGAGACAACATGACCGCATTTTCAGCAAGCATCAGGATGTATAAATTTGGTGTACTGGAAATGACGTCCTGTTGCCCCAGACTATACATCATAATGATATTTGAATTTATTGGTTAGCTTAGTGCATAGAGTTATATATTTGTTTCTTTAGAATATATATTGTATTTAACCTTTTAGCTTGTGAGTATCAATCATGAAAGGCCAAATCTATGTGAGTTAACTACACTTTTTCAAAAGCAAGATCCTTTTAGATTCAGCAGGACATCTGACAATGAGTGATAGGAAAATCAAAAAGCTGCAAACAATAATAAGCTTATAAAGTCGAAAAGAAGCATAAACAAAACAAAACAAAATTGTGCGTTAATGAATGTGATGTTTTATATTAATGAGCATTTGAAAAAAAAAGTAAATTGATGATATCAAACCTGGTATTTTACTGCATGACCCCACTTTAGCAGTCCACAGAAGTCAGTTCACCAATTTTCCTTTCTACTGGCAGAACTATGAGGATCAAGAAGTATTGTAAAATGATTTAACCCTTAAAGCGCCAATCACAACAAAAGTCGTCTGCTTTTCTCGTCTGTTGAAATGCTTTTGAAGCCTCTATGACAAACAGTGTGGACCCAAATCAGACTGCTCCTATAGGAGCAGTCTGTTCTGGGTCAACGCTGTTTGCTTCTAATCTTAATTCGTCAGTAATGTAAGGCAATTATTTGCAGCAGACCACTTCAGCAGACGATATTTTTAGATGCATTTTTTCTTGGCGCTTTAAGGGCTAACAAAATTTTGTTGATACACAGACCTGTCTGTTTCTGCTATTTATTTCTTCTGATTATATATAACATTGTTATCGTAAGATAAATATTATGACATAGTGCCACACCGATTACCTAAACTCTCTGAAGGCAATGTAAGGTATGGTTTGTTTTTTTGTTTCAAAATCTATCTTTTGAGTGCTTAATTACATCTAAAAGTTAGGTTTTGCAGCAAAGTTGTTCTCAATTATCCCCGGGTGTTCTGACACCTTTGTCTGTTTAGAGTATACTCTTTACTGGCTAGTGGCTACTTTTGCCATCTGCTGATAACCTTTGCAAACAGTTTGGATCCAGATCAGGTCCAACAATATGTTGGGCCTGATCTGGATCCAACTGTTTGACATCCTGATGGTAATCCTGTAAGAATTAATTGAAGAAAAAAAGATTTCTTTTAAAAAACACAAGTCAACAAAAAAATATTAGGTTTGGCCCATTCTGTTACTCAGACTAGCAAACTGTTGTTTTCTACAAATGAATTTGAAGCCTTATCAAGCTCAAGTTGCAACAAACAATATGATTGGATATCTGCAATATAAAAATAGAACAATGACTTAATTTGTGACAGGTGTGTGATAAAAATAGAATTAGAAGAAAATTTCTCATGGAAATACTGAGATCACCAATCAGATTGCCTCCTTTACAACACTAGAGAACAAGCAAATGTAAGGGAGATATCCCAAGGGTGATGTATGAAGCGCAATGGAATGGGTCATGCCTGTGTAAACGAGGATGGTGTAAGCTCTCAATAAAGTGAATATAACGGTTTTGAATTTTACAAATGCAATTAACTCTTTGCCTGCTGGGTAATTTTGCATTCTTTTTTGTTGTCAGTTATTTTTTTTTCAATATCAACTTTTTCAAAACAAATTTCAGGAATACCATCAGTGTCAAACAGTTTGGATCCAGATCAGGCCCTATACTTTGTCGGGCCTGATCTGGGTCCATACTTTTTGCAAAGGTTATCAGCAGACGACACCAGTAGTAGGCAAAGAGTAAAATGAGAAGCACCATGAATTGATGTTTTTATGGAGTTAATACATCATCAAATAGCATTTATACATGTATTTTGTGAAGAACATCAATATTAAATGGGCCAGCACATGTTTTGGGTACCTACCTCATAGGCTAAGGCATCTAGTCTTTCCTTAAATGCACATGCACAGATCAGCAATACACCAGGGCAGGATATCTAGTATTTAACCCTTTGTATTCTGATGGGTTCTTCCACCTGATATGATACAATAAACTTGGGATGGTTCATGGTATATATTGAGCGGTCAAAGGCTATAATTTTCAACTAAAATTGAATTTCTTACTGAAGATTGCTTTAGTCTCAGCAAGCAGTGTAGACCCTAATGAAATGCTGTGTTATGCAGCATTTCATCTGGGTCTTCACTGTTTGCCAAAATACCCCTTTATGCCGGGCCGCGTAGCGCAGTCGGTTACGTGTCTGGCTACAGATGCGTGTCTGACTGCAGATTCAGGGGTCGCGAGTTCGATCCCGGTCCGGTCCCATACTTTCGTGGAGATTGATCATGAAATGATTTCTACGGTCATTCTCCTCCCTTCCGCTGATTTATTCAAGAAGGATTGTTGTCAGTTACAAGCGAAAGTATGTGCACGAATTACTGGTTAACCGCTTGTTCAAGCCTGCCCAGGAAAAAAGTGTGGTTAGTTGAACTGACCGTCCCGCAATGACCATAGCTGTTGACTTGGGATGTAAAGCAACAAAACAAAAATACCCCTTTGGGGGTTTCCAGAATACAAAGGGTTAATCTGCACCATTATAAGCTTCCCTTCTTTGTGTCTGTGAGCAGTGAAGGCTCTGGCGAGATTGCCTGGAAGAACATGTTCACCTAAGCATTCACTGATCGCCTA
This sequence comes from Loripinus fragilis, assembly GCA_964019695.1. Lineage (NCBI taxonomy): Eukaryota > Metazoa > Mollusca > Bivalvia > Lucinida > Lucinidae > Loripinus > Loripinus fragilis. The sequence goes on along the minus strand of OZ026523.1, from coordinate 49,539,661 downwards.
TGCGATAAATACCAAAATCTCATGTACTGATCCAAATTATCATTAAGCATTCCTGAACAAGCCTTCTGTGAATCTGATTTTCCCAAACCAGTCTCATAAAGCTTCTAGTTTCTATATATTTGTGAACCAGTCACAACTAACTCATCATGCTGGAACTCTTGAGAGAATTCTTAAACCATGCATCTCCTTTATCTCTTTCTTTAAAGCCTACAAGAGAGAGAAAAAATGGGTTAGTTCAACAGTGATTTTCCTAGGCCTGATTTGGGGTCGAATGTCGACCCCTTCCCAATTCAAAATTGAGCAAAAGCTTCCCAAAATGGTGCATATCATTCCCAATTACTTAGTTCTACAATTTAGTGAAAATTTCATGGAATTCAGAACAAAAATAGTAAAGTTACAGACGCATGCAAATTTGCATAAAAATGTGAATGAAAACATGTTTTCATTCACATTTTTATGCAATATTCATGAGTTTTTATGATGGGCAATTAAAGCAACAAATATGTTACAGCTTTACAATGCTAATTTCTTATGGTTTTTAATCCAATTAAAATGGTTCTTTCAGACTGCATCAAATTTCTCCAATGTTGATGATCAAATGCTTTTTCCCAGATTCAACAGGCCCCTGGCCCAGACTTTTGAAAGATAAGAAAATTCCTGTCCAATTTGCATTTCTATCTCAGATGAGTAAAATTTCTTTTTTAACCCTTTTCATTCTGATGGAATATCCCATACATATTGATGCATTAAGTATGGAATTGTCCATTTTGTATTTTAAGGGGTTGCCAGTGTAACAGTTTATCTTGTCCTGGATTAAAGTGTCCCACCCTGGTCTTAGTACTCTATCTTGTGCCCAGTGACACTTTACCCCGGGGACAAGATAAACTGGTACTGGTGTTTACCAGTATCCAGAATGGAAAGGTTAAACATGAATAATACCTAATCATTCATTGGGGCTAGATGTCGTTTTAGTATGATCCTTCAACTGGTTATTTGCTTTTATATCTTATCATGCCACTGGGCTTTAGTTTGAAATTTGTTTGGAATAAGGTAAAATATACAAGAATAACAATCACACTTGTTTGTTTCACTGCATTAACACTTGCTGGGTCCCTCAGGACATATTTGACCACTCGGCTTGTGGCCTAGTGACCTCGTCTTCAAACAGGTTCCTCGGGACACAGCAAATGTTAATGCATGAAAAAACATGTATAAATCCCATGCATGGAATTTGTTACTCAAAGCTGTTTGAAGCCGCAAAAACCCATGTTCAAATCATGAGATTAACGTACTGTTTGAACATGGCGTTTAACAGTTGTAAAAGCCTAAATTGGGACCTGATTTGTTTGGCATGACGTTACACAGGTAAGCATCACGGCCTTGATTGATCATTTCGCAGATGCTTTTGTTCACGAAAAGTTGCATGCCTCTATGACGTTGTGGCGATGTAATGACGTTCGAACCTTTGACACTGACGCCATTTTGTTTAGAGAAATCCAGTGTAAGAACATGGATATTTTAATGTTTTAGCGACTTTTCCGGTGTGGTTTAGGTTGAAATAAGGTAAAATATGCAAAAATAACGATCAAACATGTTTGTTTCATTGCATCAATACTTGTCGTGGGTCCCTCGCACAATGTTTGACGGCCTCATCTTCAAAAAATTCCTCTGGACCCGGCAAATGTTGATAAGTGAAAACACATGTCATATGATGTGTGATCCCTATAATAACCCCCAAAACAAACACAATGCATCAAAAGCTGGGCAATTTTACCTCATTAACGAGCATGTGTTGTTGGACGGTTCTTTTACCACGAAATTCTTCAGCTTCTATAGAGATTTCATACATAGCTCCACATCCCCCTGTAACATAGTCATACCTTGTTTTAGCCACCCATTAGGGGTTAAAACACACAATCGTTTAACCCTTTGGAGACCAGAAACCCCTAAATGGGTACTTCCACAAACAGTGAAGACCCAGATGAAATGCCGCACAAGGTAGCATTTCATCAGGGTCTGCATAGTTTGCTCAGACAAAATCAATCTTCAGAGATAGAATTACAATACTTTTTTGTAAAATACATGTATAACATGTAACCCTATGGAGCATCCTGACTTAACTGTATCTAACTTTTAATTATATACTGAGGGACATTAAAAACGCACCATTTTACATTCTCTGTCTCTTCCACATGATTGATTTGAGGAAGTTTTCTTTATCATTTTTTATACTCTTGCAAAATGTACCATGATTTGCCATGATTTCGATTTGCTCATGTTGTTCATTCTGACGTAATATCGACGTAAGTGTTTTTCAACAATTGTCGTCTGACAAATGTGAATTTGATTCAATTTGAAAACAAACACTTTTAGGTGGTAGCCAGATGTCTTAACAAATGGAAAAACACAAACGTTTTTAGAAGTAATCGTTTTATTACACTCCCTCTCGCAGCGTTTCTTTGCTAAGGTCAGTCTTAATTTTTCAAACATCAATAACAGACGGGTGACGTCCGCGCATGTCGCGATACTTTTGTCTCTTATGCAACTGATTGAGGAGTATCTGTTGGCAACAAAAATATTTTGATTATTCCTGATACTTAGGATATAAACGGACAATAACGTCAAAAATCAATGCCGTCATGTAGACGTGATGAATGTTGCCAGAGGCCTAAAACTTCATGATTTGATTTTGTCATTTCTTTTGCTTTCAAGAACAAACATTGGTTTGAAAACTTTTTTTCTTTCATAATGGAAGGTATGGGTACTCTGTGACTTTTTGAATTTGAGTTGTCTCAGAGTTATCACAACGTCACGGCAACCATAAGCCACAGCGTTTCGATTTTCTTTTGGAATGCTAGCTAAATGACTGAACTTGTCAATTTTATTTTTCACATAATGAAAATATCCATTTTTCGACATAAATAAGCATTTAAGCATTTGGTGCGTTTTTAAAGTCCTTCAGTATAGAATGTGAGAATTACTAGGGTCTGTGACTCTGTGGGTCAACTTTTGGCAGTATAATTGAATTATAATATGCCACTTGTAACATGTTTACCCTTACCATGCTGAATATTTTGAAGTAAAACACATCGCCTCAATTTGTATCATGTTATCCTGAAACATTCCAATTTTTTTTTCAATAAGAGTGGAAAACATTGTGGATCCTGATCAGATGGCTTCATAAGTCATTACATTTTTATGCATACCGTAGGCATAGTATGTACAGAAATCTCATGTGCTTTGTCAAATTATTTAAGATTTTTGAGGTTTAACAAGCTTTGCTAGATTTTTTAAACCCCCAGAATCTGAAACACTATATTTCTTGCACACCAGATATTGATGTCGACATTTTATCCTGGGATAGAAAATCTTATCTTATCACATTGGTTGTATTGGAACTGACGTTACAAAGTCGTTATGTGACGTCTTAAGTGACGATAACATATCATGTTGCATCTCATTGTATTCAGGAACTTCTGGGAGCTTTATAAACATGAAAACGATGTATTTAATGGTGTCAGAGCAAGAAAAAGAATTCGTTAGTCATGTGAGGGTTAGATGGAAAATCAGTCCCTCAGGATCACCATTTGTCATCACTTGGAAAGCCTCATGATGCCAAACTGACAGATTTTTCTATCCTACCCTCACACTCGTGATAGATTCTTATAAAATACTGTACATGTTTTGAATGCAATCTCTCTAACATGTAAGGTTTGATGCATTGGCGTAGCGTCTGTTACTCAGTATACTCACATGCTTAAACTAGAGGACCTGAAGGTCCTGAGGCGCTCACCTGATCTTCTTAATAATGTTAAAATAGGTCAAGGTTTTTGTTTGTTTGATTTGATTCTTTACGTCCACTCAACAATCTTTCAGTTATGCGGGACGGGTCTTCCTGGGTTGAACCAGTACTAAGCTAGGATAAATGTGTCTTGCTCAAGGACCACAACGCAGTGACGCCGGTGAGGCTCGAACCCGCGGCCCTTCGGTCTCGAGTTCATAGAAAATGAACATTTTAAGATTTTCTCCATATAAATGGACAAGGAATCAAATTTGATCTTGCCATCAAGTAAGTCAAGGTCAACCTAGATTCATCATTTGTGCTAACCTGGTAGGGCCCACATCCCCAATCCTACATACCAAGTCCCAAAGCCAATGGCCTTTTGGTTCCAGAGAAGAAGAGATTTAAAGAGTTTTTACCATACATGGGCATGGTGGCCATGTTAGTCATGTGACCATAACAATTTGTATAAGTTTTGGCTAACCAATCATAAGGAGTTGTCATATGAAATTTGGTTTCAATTGGCCAAGAATTGTCTGAGAAAACTATGTTTTAATATGTTGATGGGACTCCAATATAAGCCACCTTTGCTGAAAGGTCATAGATCAACCTTGACCTTTGAAACTTATTTATAGCCACTAGATTGAACATATCAAGTGAGAATAATGACTTTGGCTTCCACAGTATTCAAAAAATCAACTTTTCAATTCAATTTTTCATTCAAATGCATTAGGAAGCAAACTTGACCTTGATGTTAAGTAGGTCAAGTTCATCCTAGGATCATCATTTGAACAAACTTGGTAGGCCCCAAATCCCCAATACTAACATACCAAGTCTAAAAGTCACTGGCCTTCTGGTTCTGGAGAAGAAGATTTTTAAAAGGCTTTTACCATATATGGGCGTGGCGGCCATCTTTGTCATGTGACCAAAATATTTTGTATAAATTTTGGCAGACTTATCATAAGGAGTCTTCATATGAAATTTGAGCTCAATTGGGCCAATGGTTTGTGAGGAAACTATGTTTTAATATATTGATGGGACCACAATATGAGCGACCTTGGCTGAAAGGGCAAAGGTCAACCTTGACCTTTGAAACTTATTTATAGCCATTGTCTCATTAGTTTCAACATATCAAGTAAGAATAATCACTTTGGCTTTAACAGTATTCAAAAAATCAACTTTTCAAAAAAATTCCCATTTAAATCTATTAGGAAGCAAATTTGACCTTGATGTTAAGTAGGTCAAGGTCAACCTAGGATAATTGTTTGAACAAACTTGGTAGGCCCCACATCCCTGATGCTACATACAAAGTCCCAAGGTCATCGGCCTTCTGGTTCTGGAGAAGAAGATTTTTAAAGGGTTTTTACCATATATGGGCATGGCGGCCATCTTGGTCATGTGACCAGGAACATTTGAACAAACTTTCGTTCCCCCATCCTAAGGAGTCTCCATATGAAATTTGAGTTCAATTGGCCCAGTGGTTTCAGAGGAGAAGATGTTTGAAAATGTTGACGGACGGACGGACGGACGACGGACGGACGGACGACGGACGGACGGACAACGGACGCCGGAGTCACTGGTATACTAATAGCTCACCTCGGAGCCTTCGGCTCAGGTGAGCTAAAAAAAAAATAGTAACACTCAAGGGAGCTTACCTAATGTGGTAAAAGTGATTTTCCACAACATAAGGAACTGCTCTTAAAGGAAATAATTTGCTCCCTCTGGGATTAGGATTACCTTAAGGAACTGCTCTTAATTCTTTCCTTTAAGAGAAGTTCCCACTTTGAAAAGGGGCGTATTTGTAGAGAATCACTGCTTGATACAGTAGTCTCCCTTTCATGTGCATACTTTTTTCAGCGTTTTGGCTACGCCATTGTGATGCTTTCTACACAAAAAGATGTATAATCAGTAATTGATAAGGCCATGTTCCAAAAATATTATAGTGCAGCAATTTACTAATTGTTTTAATTCAAAGCCCCCAAAAATTGTTTAGTTATTTAGCCATAAATGCGAGTTAAAAGTTTATTTATCAATAATAATTAAAACACTAACGGAATTATTTCCTTGCTAGCAGCAAATTTTGTCGTCCACTGATAACCTTTACAAACAGTTTGCCACTTTCCAGAAATAATTTTTTGAAGAAGTTGAAGAATTAATTGCTAATTGGTAGCCACTGTTACCTGAGATTGTATATGCCTAGTGCGAAGGGACCGCGGCACACCGACATCATAACCGAAAAAAAAATGTTACCCGAGATATCCTCCACTTTGACTTCCTTGTGACCTGGAAACTTCTCCTTTAGCACTTGTGTTATCTTTGACTCTCCGTCTGTTTGTTGTGGTGCACTGTCTGATAACCATCTCGAACATGATCGACTTAAACCCTGTAAACACAAACAATATGAGTTTTTGTTTCTGTTTGATTTTATTCTTTACGTCCCATCAACAATCTTTCAGTTCTTCCTGGGTTGAACCAGTACTAAGCTAGGATAAATGTGTCTTACTCAAGGACCACAATGCAGTGGCGCCGGTGAGGCTCGAACCTGCAACCCCTCGGTCTTACATCTGAGCCACTGGGCTCCTACAAACAATATGAGATAAATTTATAACAGTACGAGCTTTATGGATGTAGAATTCAGAGATGTAAACACGGCCACACAAATAAAACTTCACCAGATAGGCCTAAATGTCAAATTCAGAAGCAATACTGTTATACAGGGTAAAATTGCCATAATGTTTAATCTCTATTAGTACCTGAACCATTTACATGTTACAGTTATTAAGACAGGAAAAGCTCCAGGAGGAGCAGTCTGGTCAGGAACTACATGTATTTGTTATGCATTAAATTCTTCAGCAAATACTTTATTGTTAAGAAGTATTGAGACTAAGGACAGATCATCATCTGAAAGACTCCATTTTAGAAAATCAGCAGTAAAACAACAAATAAAGGCTGTCACTTCACATTTCAAGTAACCACATAATATTTTTTTTTTTAAAAAGTCGTCTTGTTCTTAACTCTTTGTGGGAGTGCAGCGGCTCAGTGGTATAGATCGAGTGCTTGACTTGAGAGTTGAGACTGAGGGGTTGCTTGTTTGGGCCTCACTGTCACTGCCTTGTGCCCTTGAGCAATTAAGACACATCAAACCTTGCTTAGTACTGGTTCAACCCAGGAAGACCTGTCTCGAAATAACCGTTCAAAAAATTGTTGACTGGGACGTAATGATCTCTAATCAAATCAAACAACAAATTGTATTAACTCTTTGCTTGTGGGAGCGCACAGGCTCAGTGGTAGAGTGCTTGACTCAAGACCTAGGTGCTGTGGGTTCGAGCCTCACTGGCGTTGCTGTGTAGTGTCCTTGAGCAAGACACATTAATCCTAGCTTAGTACTGGTTCAACCCAGGAAGACCAGCAGGATGTCCCTTTATAACTTAAAAATTGTTGATGGGACGTAAAGAATCAAATCAAACAAACAAACTCTTTGCCCATACTGGGTATTATTTCATGGTAGCTTTTTTTTGTTGTCTGCATGCTGATTTTTTTCAAAATAAACCTTTTCGGAAAGTTTGTTCAGGAATACCATCAGACTGTCAAACAGTTGTGATCCAGATCAGGTCAGCGGCGTTATGTCGGGGGAGCGCAGTGGCTCTGCCACTCAGTGGTAGAGTGCTTGACTCGAGTACTGGTTCAACCCAGGAAGACCCATCCCTGTTTAACTGAAAGATTGTTGATGGGACGTAAAGATTCAAATCAAACAAACAATTTACAAAAACTTATGTCGGACCTGATCTGGGTCCAAACTGTTTGCAAAGGTTATCAGCAGACTACACTAGTATAGCAAAGAATTAAAGAAGATGGCACAGTCAAGCTTCTATAGAAGTGTCAATGAACCTTCTTCAATTCTGTCGGAGAAGTCAGATCTGGGCATGTTCAAAAATAATGAAGCTTTTCACTTTATGGCATCCCATGCACACGTTTGCCTAGATCTTAAGGACCAAGCTTAGCTAAAAAATGTATTATGGTCCCTGTGTTCATCATGCAAAATTTTATTAAAATCGAACAAGTAATACAAAATTTATGCCAGTAAAACTAGCTAAAAAACTAAGGAGTGTAACACCTTTTGCGTGACATTTTTTTCAATACAGAATTTCACTTGTGTATTTATACAAAACTGTGGATGGTGCCATACTTATTAGCCAACTTTGTGATTACCCATTCCTTTCAACTTAATGAAAATAGGAAAATCATGCCTATTCATCATTATCTATGTTATTTTTTATGCATTGTCCAACAGGACTAGTCTGAAATTCAGGTGCAGTAAAAATGAAGAGATTTTGCCCAGAATTGATTTGACATGAATATTTGAAAAGATTATAGCCTATAATGTGGTCTGCAGCACTGGCCAATCTTAATATATTTTATTTCAAGTATTACAGCTGCTTTATAAGTATTCATAATAGAATGAGCAGAACTGGTTGTAGAGCACCCTTTAAACTAAGGAGTGTAACACTTGACATTTCAAGCCTCATAACCTTTTCCAAGGTTATGTTTTGTGAGCTAATATGCCTCATATGAAAAATGTTTGACCCATAATAGAGATTCATACAGTGTGAGTTTTTATCTTGGTCTTAATTTTCTTCATATCATCCATAAAAGCCACTAAGGAGTGTAACACTTTCTTGCAAAACACTTCTGTGGGTTATTTCTATACCAGTAGCAGTATAATTTCAATTCATTTACCATAATTACTATAGAGCAATGTCCCTCAGACAATTCTAGTAGCACATTTTTATGTTCAAACTGTAAAAAAAGCTGTACTGCATTGAAATCGTCTAAAAATTGGTGATTTTGACAATCCATTTTCTTGAAATTTTACCTATCTAGGCATTCAGAACAACATTTATTCTTGAGAATCATGTGTTCTGATAAATATAAAAAGATAAAATTGACCAATATAATCCTATTTTCTAACCAAGCTAATGTTTTGCTATGACATCACGACACAAAGCGTTACACTCCTTAGTGATTTTTGTTGTAATGCCATTTAAGAGCTTTTTTCTTTTCCAAACCAGCAATATTTCACTTTTAATTGACTCTGACCATTCATTTCAAAGATTTAGAACAGTTCTTTAGATGCATTTCTTTGAATCTTGATTAGCATTTGGGGTAAATCATTTAGAAACTAAATATAAAGGGACCTTTTCTTTTGGTTCATGATGGGAGTATCAATATCATAAACTGGTATTCAACCAAACTTTTTTATTCCCTTTGGCAGCTAGTAAATAGTATTTAATGTATGTAACATACAGAAAAGTGTTCATTTGCTTAAATCATTAGAGAAGAAAACATTATTTGCATTCAGTTTAAGCATTTAGAGAAAGAACATTCAACATATCTTAACACACTAATTCAAGATCTTGGGGAGACAATTTTTGTTTATGCTGTAACACTGATTATGAGATTCTTATATAGTAGAAAAGAAATTGTGTCATTTAATGTTAAAGCTAGAACTTATAGGTTTTTGAAGACCTAAGCATTTGTACAAAGTGTTACACTCCTTAGTATTAGATCAGACATTTCTTTACAAAAAGGCTAATAATCTGCAATAAAATTATTTTAACACTATGCAAGTAAAGTCACTTCTTTGTATGCAATACTCTATATGTGGCTTAGCCCTGTTAGTTCCAAATTCTGACACATAAACAAATCAAACTAAGGAGTGTAACGCATTTTATTAATTTTTTGCCCTTTTTTGTACATCAATAACCATTAAATCCATGCTTGCAAATCATATATTGATTTGTAGCTTAGTTTTTGTACCATGTGTTATCATTTCAATGCAAATTTTATTGGGATTCAGTCACCTGTTTTAAAAATATGAACATTTTGAGAGCTCTTCTACTAAAATAATGAGGCAAAATGACAGTAAAATAAGACTTTTTTGTTCAATTAGACAATTCAATTTGGTAAAAACCACTCATTCACATGCTGTTAAGTGCTTGTCATCAAATAATGGGAATTTCAAGACATTTCATCAAGATTTCCTATAAAAACAACCTACACAGAATATAGCCATAATTAACAATTTTTGCTAAAAAATCCTGAAAGAAAATGTTCAGAAAATTTATATTTTTGCTGCTATTTTCTAAACTTAACAAATTTGAAAACTTTAAGTATCCCCAATTCGTATGGAGTAACAATTTCACCTATGACAACAGTTTAATTTTTCACCCCCAATGTCACGCTTTGGCTTCATTAATTTTGAACATGCCCAACTGTTGGTGAACTGTGAACTGTCTTTGTTCTCTTCAAATCTGCCCCATGGCTGGGTCTTCACGAAGATGGACACTTAGCACCATGTCCAGTAAGTATTAAGAATATACCTAGAGTCTATGACATCATTTGACATGTAGGATTTGAACCTAGGTGGATCCTTTGAAAATGGTGAAATAAATGTCAAAAGCTGGCACATTAGTTTTTTTTAAACCAAATTTTCAAGTCTAACACAAAATCTGATTTCCTAACCAGTGGTCGGATTTGTGACATGGATGTATTTCACCATTACCTGTCGGGTTCTAAGCAGCTGTCGAAACATCTGTGGAGAATTATCAGTATTTCTAAAACCAGTTTCACTGCAAGAAAGTCATCAATATGAAAGACCTTGAGGGGAGATACTGTTATTTGAACAAAATTATTTACACTTATTTGTATATTTTTAATAACAGCTAAATAAATACAATACAAGTAATATTTAAACAATAAGATATTTTGACAATATATTTTGCAAAGCAAATGATAATGATTTGACAAATATACACCTAGCTACTGTAGTCTCCCTATCCAAGATGGCCGCGCCCATGAAATTGTGGTCGTTCGTTGGTAGTTGTAAGCAAGTTTTTAAGGTAATCCTCGATTGGTTCTCCAATTCACACAATGTGTGTAACAAAGCAACGTATAATGCAATATTTACCACAACAGATAATTGATAGAATGCTTTAATTACAGCAAAATTCTGATATTTTATCGGTTGTCCAGCTGAGGTAGGCAAACCAAAGGTCAGGATGTAGAACGACATACTTGTTTACTGTTTCTGTAGGGAAATGAGGAGCCCTGGCGGCTCATGTTTCCCCCTCTGTAATCTTCTCAAAAACTCTGTGACTTCCGGTGTGATATTAAAAGTTAATATGAGTTTATTTGGATGCAAATTATTATCTATATTATGTATTAGTAGATCTCAAAAGTGTCGAAACGTTCATTCACAAGGTGTTTATCTAGTACTGTCTTGAAACTGGTAACTGTTTTAGCAGTAACATTTTCCTCTGTTAAGTTGTTCCAATGATCTACCACTCTATAACAAAAACTTTTCTGTCGCAATGATGTTAGTGTTCTATGTTTAACCAATTTTTTACTGTGACATCTTGTATTGTGGGTTCTGTCAGTATCAAGTGTGAAAAAGTCTTCCCAGTTTATATCATAATGTCCATTCAATATCTTGAACACTTGAATTAGATTACCTCTTTTTCTTCTGTATTTCAAAGTGGGCAAGTTTAATATTTTAAGTCGGTCAGTGTATATAATTTTATGTTTTCTAATTCTGGGACCAGCTTTGTTCCTCTCCTCTGAATGTTTTCAATCATTTGAATATGCTTCTTTAGACTTGGGTTCCACACAGAATCTCCATAATCAATTATAGGCCTTATGATTGTTTTATATATTATTAAGAAAGTGTCTCTATCCATATAAGAAAATGTTCTTTTAATTAGGCCCAATAATCTGTTGGCTTTATTAACAATATTGTTTATATGAATATCAAATTTCATGTCATGTTGAAATGTTATTCCCAAGTCTTTCTCAGAAGTTACCCTTGTTAGTTCATATATGTTTTCATTCTTATCCCTCAAAGCTGGATTTCCTTTTCCAATATGTATGACCTTACACTTTTGAATGTTAAAAAAGAGCAACCATTTTGAGGCCCAAACACATAGTTCATATAGGTCATCTTGTATTTCTTCAAAATCTTTTAATTGTTTTAATTCTTTGAATAGTTTAGCATCATCGGCAAAAAGAACACAGTGGGATTTAACTTTTTGTGGTGAATCATTTATATATATTAAATATAAATAGCACAGGGCCTAAGACAGACCCTTGTGGCACGCCCGATGTCACTGAATACTGTTTACTTCTTCACGGCCTGCATCTGCGTTCTCTTGCAAGCATTTAGTCTTGTTCCCTCTTCTAGAGAACTAGCTAGAACTAGCTAGGATCAGGTATATTCTCTTTAGAACTTTTGGAGTGACTATAGAATATGTCCGCCACTTATCTGACCCATTCTTTCAGTAGCTAGATTGAATATGACATAGTACCAAGCAATACCCTAACCCTAACCTAACCCTAACCATCATAATAGATGTCAAACATTTTACATGACTTAAATGTAATCTATGTTCAAGCACAATTGCCCAATGAACCAAACAAATTATGGCGGACAGATTCTATAGTTATACCGAACTTTTCTTTCTTATGTGGAACCTTGACACAGGCATTCGAGAACTCAATGATGTCAGTAAGGCATAATCAACCTGCATGTAATCCTCGTAAGGGGGTGCTGCAGAATCTAAAGAAAGAAAAATCTATTTTTGTCCATGATTCAGAGCCCCATCCACGTTTTTAATGAAATGGTACGCAAACTAAACCAACTGGCCTTTGCAAGACCTCTGACTCTAGAAACAGTGCTGAGAGTCACTTACAACCTTTTGGTCAGGGTAGGCTGGACTTGATTGACCCGGGTAGGCTGGACTCGGTTGGCTTTATATATTGGTGTAGAACTGTTAGTGTTAATCCCAATCTTTCCTCTGGCACTGAACGATGCAGTAGTAGGTTGTATGACAGGGTGAACAGCATTTAAGGTCCTTTCCTTTTTTTTGGTGGATGCTTACAGTTAGAACAAACACCATATACACTGCTCACATCGTCGTAACTATCATGATCACTATCTATTGTGTCCAGAAATTCAAGAAGGATTGCATGTTCTTTTAACAGGTCAGAATCAGTGCACAGGTTTAGATAAACAAAATTTTTGAGCGTAAAATAGTAAATATTTTCATACCCATCGGTTTTAACATATGTTTTGGGTGCTCAAAAGAACCGTCTCATTGAGACAGATTTTTTGAGTACCCACAACATATGTTTTGGTTGAGAAATTGGAAAATTAGTTTTTCGATACGCATTCTTAACTAGAGTCCTGATCAGTGTCTGTGGTTGATGTTGGAGGTCCAGGTCCTTATTACTACCACAAGTAAGACTGGTATTTTCCACAGTTCTTTTACACAAACACTGAACACAGAATTATCAGACTTCTGCTGGGTCTTCTGGTGAAGCCGAATCTGGTTTTCCAGCTAACTAGAATGCGCCAAGGCAGAGGGAGATTTCTTCTTCCGACAATGTCTCACTGGTTTAGTAACAGGTACAGTGACCTCGCTGTTGTCTTTGGCTTTGTTCGGAGTTTTGACACGAAGTTTGCAGCTGACGGCTAACAAGAATTAAAGACTGTGTGAATTTCCAAAAGAATTGGTCGGTTGTCCTCATAGTTCTCCAAACTGTTTAAAAAGATCTTCAAAGATTGACTTTGGGATAATACTAGGCTGAGCATCCACTATTATTTTCCAAAAATCACGGTGGAAAGTATTTCCCATCCACACGATCCACCATCTTTTTCGCCATCCCATAGTCTGTTGTTTTCGTGTTTACTGGACACAGTTTTAGCTACATGGTGCTTGTCTATCATCAATTTGACTTATGGGCCATATTGGTCCGGATAAACAAGTTGTTATAGTCAGTTCAGCTTGTCGGATAATAGCCTCCTTCAATTTTCTGAAGATTATGCTAAGTAATATGCTATGTTAATTTTCTGAAGATTATGCTATGATATGTTGTTAATATGGCTTGCCGACTCAAAGTAAACCTTATCTTATCTTAACAATTTTTATTAGTATTTATGTTTTATTACTCGTCAGTTTTAACATTTGTTTAGGATGCTCACAAGAACTGTTTCTTTGAGAGGGTTCTTTTGAGTATAAACCACAACATTATGTTTTGCCTGAGAAATAAGACAAATTATTTTCAATTACGCACTGCTACACCTGAAGCCTGGAGGCATGGTCCATATGAAGCTGTTATATACGCTGGTAATTTTGGTAAGCCAGCACATCTAACAATTGATCACAACTGCTAGCATTGAACACATATCCTTTTTATCTGGATATGAAATTTTGATTAGTTGCAATCCATCGAAATCCAGATAAGGGCAGGGCAAATCCGACAATTTTATCAGTCACTTAACCCATTAAATCCTAGCATCCTTTTTATGGGATATTGGCACAGTTAAGAACCAGATCAGAGGCTGCAAAATGTGATTGGGTTCTGCATTGTTTGCTTACAGTGTGTACTTTTAAAATTTGAACAACTTGTGTCTTCTGCTAATCACATTTGCAAACAGTTTGGACCCAGATCAGGACCGACAGGATGTCGGTCCTGATCTGGATCCAAACTGTTTGACACTCTTGTAGTGTTCCTGAAAGAATTTTTGGTAAATATTAATTTTGAAAAAAGTACGCAGACAACAAAGGCATGAAAAATACCCAGCCTGCAAGAAGTAAACTTTTATGCATAGCTGACCAATAGAGCTAAACATCTAAATTTTAGTCAGATCCTTCAAATACTTCCATATTTTGTGTATATGAGCACTGAAGCAGGCCGCCAGATAAGAGTGCGTATTGGAAAACTATTTTCTTTATTTCTCATCTAAAACATATGTTGTGGGTACTCAAAAGAATCGTCTCGATGAGACGGTTCTTTTGAGCACCCAAAACATACATTTAAACTGGCGGATTAAGAAATAATCTAAATTTACGCTAAAAAATTTGCTTAAGTCAGGGATCAAGCTGGGGGCGACTAGGGCGAAATAGTCGCCAAGCGGCCGAAATTTCGCCCTAAATGGGACCCAGGGAGAAGTGGGAGTTTCCCTAAAAAAAAAAAAAAAAAAAAAAAAAAAAAAAAAAATTATTTTTTTAGGGAGACTCATTTTCATTCTGTCACCACACAAATGCAAGCTGTGGTGACATTATCAGACAATCTACTATCACTGCATTGTGTTTCTCCTTCCATTAAATGACAATAGTATGTGTAATGGCTAATTTGCTTCTAAATTGACAGAAAATGCAGTAATTTTGCGCTATAACTTCTCCCTATCTGACTGTCACTTCTCCCCAATTTACCTGCAGGGAGAAGTCACTTCTCCCTTAAAATTCTGGGCCAGCTTGGTCCCTGTTAAGTGGTCCTATGCTGAATGCCAGACTGTTCAGATGCAAAGGATAGTTTTTAGTCCTTGCTAGTCACATATGGGTAAGTACGTGTACCAGTTCAGTTTTAAGGAAGTGCAGTGGCTCAGTGGTAGAGTGCTTGACTCAAGACCGAGAGGCCCTGGGTTCGAGCCTCACCGGCATCACTGCATTGTGGTCCTTGAGCAAGACACATTTATCCTAGCTTAGTACTGGTTCAACCCAGGAAGACCCGTCCCTGTTTAACTGGAAGATTGTTGATGGGACGTAAAGAATCAAATCAAACAAACAAAACTAGTTCAGTTTGTTCATCTGTCTTTTAAGATTCCACTACCGTCTGTTCACATCATACCAGCCAGAAATGCCAGTTCAAGAGACCATGCCAAATATTTCCCTGCGGCCAGCACTCCCATGCTGCCTGAGGGCACCTTCAAAGGGAAGACAGCCTTCATCACTGGGGGAGGTACAGGTCTTGGAAAGGGGATGGCTACCATGCTGTCACATCTTGGAGCCCAAGTTGCCATCACAAGCAGGTAACCATTTTTATACATATATATTAACCCTTGCGCTGCTGAACTCTGATTTGTCCTGTTTTGAAAACAGTGTAGATCCTGATCAGATGGCTTCTGGCGAAGCCATCTGATCAGGGTCCACACTGTTTTCCAATGTGATTGAAAATGCATGCTTACAACTGAAATGCTGCAGGTTAACAGGATAAAGCTGAGAAGATATGTACAGTAAAACCTGGAAATATTCTGTATGACAGTTGACTCCTCATTACTCAAAGTCTGTTTACCCAAAAGTATCCGCTGAAAGTGAAGTAAATATTTGGATATATATATCAGAGGAAGTAATTCTAAGAAAATCATAATTCCCCACGCTTGTGGATACTTACAAGATCTGTCTTAGTGAGACTGTTAAAAGAGCTACTGAACATGTGCACTTTGCTACATCAATTTTTCAAAATAATAGCAAGTCTTAATAGCTAACATGTCTCAAGGTAAGAAAAGAAAGTATGTATTAGTTTACTTATAATTAGCTAGTTTCAGGAGCTAAAGCCCCTGTCACACCAAGCCGTGTTTTCTTTGCTGCTGTTTGGGTAGGCACAGAGTTGTTTTATTTTCCGGAGCACCGTGAAATCGCAAGAAAGTGCCTTATATTTTTTCATGAAAAAGGGCCTGTCACTGTATCCTAACAGTGACAAGGCAAGGGCATTGCTACGGATCTCGCATGGCATTCATCGCGTTGGAGATTCTCTGCACTCTCACGGTGCCTTCACTGCACTCACAATGCATGCACTGCACTTTCATGGCATCCACACTGCCGTGTTGGTGTGTTGAAGACACAGTGACATCTCAAAGAACTGTACAATCTCCTTGCGACCGCCACGGGTGGCCCAGACATTTGCACAACGACCCTTTAAGCCCAGGAAGCTCCTATTGCGTTGTAAGAGACATTACTGCGTGGCTATGGTGACCTTACGGCGACTCCACTACACTCTTATTAGAATGCTGAGTGATAGCATTGGTTTTGAGCATGCTCAACGTGCGCACCTTTTATCGGCGTTCTATGCCCACAGTGTGTACTGGCGATGCCACTGCATTGCTGCTGTGATGCTTGTGATTGTACTCAGCGTTTCTGCATTTTTCTTGGATGCTGTGAGATCTCTGCTCTGCTGTGACAGGGGTTAAACGGGCATCAAGATAGGAAGGAGTAGCATAGATTACAGAACTATTCAAACTCTGTTGTTTTGTAAAATTGTCCCAATTCACTTATAAATAACATTGTCCATTCCTATTGACCCCAAACATAATGTTATAAAGGGACTTCACTGTAAATTCTAATTATTGTTATTTACAGTGGAACCTGTCTAAAGCGACCGCTCTTAAAAAGCCAAAAAATTGGGTTTCAAGGCCAATTATAGCTTAATGCAGGTCAAAAGTATTACAGAATGCTCCAAGGGGCATTCTGCAATACTTTCGACCTTCATTAATCTACCATCTTTCATTAAGATCTTTGTGTTGTCTATTTTTGAGTGGTAGCTTAAGACAAGTTTTACTGTATGTCATTATGTTTTAGAAAGATTGATGTTTTACAAGGAACAGCTGAAGAAATCTCTAAAGCAACAGGAAATAAGGTAGAGAACTGTAGACCAAAAACTATTGTGCTTAACCCTTAAAGCGCCAATCACAGCATAAGTGGTCTGCTTTTCTCGTCTGCTGAAATGTTTAAGAAGCCTCTTTGGCAAACAGCGTGGACCCAGAACAGACTGCTCAGGCGCAGTCTGTTCTGGGTCTACGCTTTTGCTTCTATACTTAATTTGTCAGTAATGTTAGGCAATTATTTGCAGCAGGCGACATTTTCAGATGCATTTTTTTCTTGACCCTTTAACGGTTAATAAACTGAATAGTTAGAACAGGTTGTTGAGATGCGCCTTTGTTGTTAGCTTTAACCCTTAAAGCATCAATCATCACAAAAGTTGTCTGCTTTTGTTGTCTACAGAAATGTTTTAAAAGTCCTTTTGGCAAACAGTGTAGACCCAGATCAGACTGCTCCTATATGAGCAGTCTGATCTAGGTCCACACTGTTTGCATCTATTCTTAAATTTGTCAGTAATGTTAGAAAATTATTTGCAGCAGACAACCTCAGCAGACAACATTTTCAGATGAATTTTTTGCAGGTGCTTTAAAATTAAGGGTCATTTAACCTTGAATCACTGTATTATACAGCTATTCAGTCACTGTATCGCCACATGGTATGCAATTTCTCTTGTAAAGCTAACGGATGTGGGAACCAGTTGTTGGCGTGGCTAGACAGTGACGCCAAAGCTGATTAATACAATACCGATTTAACTTTTGGACAAATTTTGTAACACTTTTGGTTTCCGATCAATAACTCTTGAAAGGATGCATCAATTTCATTTAAACTTTACAGAAGAGTCAAGCATTATAAAATACAGGTGAAGTTTGATAAGAGGTGTAATCCGCAAAATTTTGACTGAGTTATGACCCTTTTTTGACTTAGATTTAGGTTAACTTGTCAATTTGTGGTTTTGGATCAATAATTTTTGAAGGGATGCAACAATTTCTTTTAAATTTTACAGAAGGGAAAGCATAATAAGATACAGGTTAATTTTTGAATCACTAATGCAGCAACATGGTAGAAAATACTTTGGCCTCAGACCCCTACCCAACTCCCTACCCCACCTACCCCCCACCCACCCTGGGGATGTGGTCAATAGGTCAAAATTCAACTTTTTTAGGACATGGTCATGTGGCATATCAAATTTATTGGAATCACAAAATGTAGCAATAAGGAAGCAAATATTTTGCCCGCAACCCCCTCCCCGCTCCTCCCACCCCCACTGGCCCTAGGACTAATACAGGTTGTGTTGGAAACCTTATCATGAACTTTTAATGGTATTTTGAGGGTAATGTATGCAACCTGGGGCTGTAAAAAGAGTGTAAGACACCATAATAAGGAACTTCAATTCATTTGAAAAGCAGCCTAATTATTCACTGTCAGATGTAATACATGTATAGTCAATAACTGTCATACTGATACTTGGAAATAACATATGAAACACTAAGTAACATATAGAACGGCAAAAGCTTAAGACATTTAAAAAATGAATGCTAAAAATATGTAACTGTGTTATAAGAAGTTCATAAACCTGTGCCAGATTGCAAAAAAGTGTGAAAATGTCCTGTTGGAGACATTATCAGGAAAATTAAATGTTACACTGCCACACTCAGAGGGCTAACAAATTTCAATTTTTGGCTTATATAATGTAGTATCAGGAAATCATAGTGTGTGAAATTCTGGGGGGAAGGGGGGGTCTATAGCCAGCTCAAGGCCTAAATTGCTTGCCTGTATAACTACGGGATGTTTCATTCTGAAGTTTCAGAGGTGTTCTTAAGTTAAGGAAATATGTTAAGGGAAAATTGTAATTATTTTCTTACCCATTAACTTAAACATGTGTTTTGGTGCTCAAAAGAATATTCATTGGCACAGTTCTTTTGAGTACCCACAACATGCATTTTGTTTGAGAAATATGAAAAATAATTTCTCAGCTAGTATACCCAATGACACTATCTGTTTTGATAAACAGACACTATGCTTAATTGCATCACTAAGTTTTTAGTCCGGTAGAAAACCAGAATGACCTGGAACTTGATTTTAAAGTTTTTTTCTTTGTTGATTCTTGTTGTTGAGGCATTGTACTTGATGAATCCAAGTGATGCCACTCTGGCACCATTGAGCGTTTTTAAATATTCAAGATGGCGGCCAAGATGGCTGTCAGTGAGGCTCCTAAGACCTATATGACCAAGATACTCGATCAAAAGCATTTTAATTTTGACTTTTCATGGATGTTTCAGAGGCTGACTGTTACAACCAATTAAAATGGAACATAATTTTGATTCAGAAGGTTGAAATATTAAAGATGGCGTCCAAAATGGCCGTCCGTTAGGCTTCTAAGACCTATATGACCAACATACTCGATAAAAAACACTTTAATTTTGACTTTTTATGGATGTAAAGAGGCTTAATGATACAGACGATCAAATAACAACATGGTTTTGATTCAGAAGGTAGGTTGAAATTTAGATATACCGTCAGTTAGGTTCTTAAGACCTATCTGACTAAAAGACTGGATATAAAGCATTTCAATTTTGACTTTTTATCGATGTTTAGAGGCCTAATAATGCAAACGATTAAAATGAAGCATTCACAGGTTTAATTCACAAGGTTGAAATATTAAATATGGTGTTCAAGATGGCCGCCATTTAAAGCAAAGTTCAACCTGAAATCAAGTTCGCACTTAGTAACTATTTTCTGATAGTTTTCTGTTGTATTCGGAAAATTTGACTGGCATGTTATTGTTGTTTTTCAGCGTTGTAAAATATTTAAGATGACGTCCAAGATGGCAGCAACAACAGGGTGTGGAATCACATGGTTTTTGCTATGATACACTGCATGGGAAAAATAACAGACTCTTATTTTTCGTAATGGTAATGTTTTTGTCTTTGTTCTGGGAATCGTATCCATCAATCCATGCATCATGCACTTTCCGGACCACTTTTGGCCAGATCTGATAATACCATATTATTCTCATAAAAATTCCTACTTTTGGGAAATATTTCTTCAAAAAATGAAGTGATAAAGGACGGCCTAGGGTATACTGAATGGACGATATCACTGAATGAAAACTTTGTGACAGAGTGTTTGATCAAAGTACAAACCTTTTTTGAATCAATATGTGGGAAAAAGTCAACTGGATTGAGTGTAGTGTATCAACACTAAAAATAACCCCTGAGTATGGTATCTGCATGCTGCAGATGTTCTTTACCATCTTGACTGCTGGTTGGTACGGGCCTGCTTGCCCGGTTCAATTGTAACAACCATAACTACTTCTCTGGTCTGTTGCAAGTGCAACAGACAGCACAGATGGTTGGATATTGCTATAACAAATATTAATGCTGGTCTGGTGCAAGTGTATTAGACATGCTTGCTTGTAGGCACACGTTTACAGATATGACAGCTGGTTAGATGCAACTGTTAAAAACATGGGAAATGGCCAGACGCAATTGTTACAGACATGGCTGATGGGCGGGTGCAAATGTAATTTACTAGGATCCTGATAAGATGAAACTGTAACGGACATGCATGTTGATAGTATGCAACTTATAAAGACATGGCTGCTGTAAAATACATGCAGGATAGTCTGGTGCAATTGTGCTTACCAGCCCGTTAGTTGAGTACGAGCATAGGGACATAACTGCGGGTCTGAGGCAAGTGTAACACATATACCTGTTGGTTCAGTCACAAAACTACAGTTGTGCTTGTAAGTCAGTTGCAACTGATTTAAACATATCTGCTGGGAGATGCAACTCTAACAGACATGCATGCTGGTCGAGTTTAATTGTAACTGACGTGACAGGCGGTCAGGTGCAACTGCAACAAACATGCCTGTTTGTTCAAAGCAACGTTTAAAACATGGGTTCTGCAACATGCCTGCTAGTCTTATGAAGCTGTTACAGACATAACTGCTTGGTTTAAAGACATGTGTTCTGGTCCAGTGCCACATAATCAAAAATGTGTAATGGTAAATATGTCTGCCTACCCTGTGGCAATGATGCCTTGGCAGCTGGTCAGGAGAAAGCATAACAGACATGCACACTGGCCAGATGTAACTTTAACAGACATGCCTGCTGATTCAGTGGAACAGTACCCAGCATTCATGTTAGTTGGGTTCAATTGTAACTTACATTATTGATGGTGCGATGTAACTAACACGCATGACTTCTGGCCCTTAGTCTCGATAAACGGCATGTGTGCTGTTTCAGTACCACATTATTAAACAAGTGTGATGTTAAGGATGTAGGATATGATGAGCTGGTGGCATTGCATGGCCGCTGTTCAGTGAAACTTCAACAGATATACCTGCTGAATAGGTTCTATTCAATCCAACATGCCTTCTGGTCAATTGGAAATCAAAGAGAAAGTTACTAGATCAATGCCCCTCCATTACGCCAACTAGAACTGTGAAACTGTATCAGCCATTACTACTACAGTCAAAACTCTTCACAACGTCACTTGTTATAACAGAATATTCAATATCCAGCATAACTTTGCTGGGAACAGATCTGTTTCCATTAAAATTCCCTCTTTATAACAGAATATTCACGTAACGACACCAACAGTAGCTTCTGGAAACATATATACATTTTATATTGAAAATAAATTCATTATAACAGTTTTACTATGCGCCAGACAATTTTGTGATCAAGGACAAGGTCTTTTGCATGAGCAGGTTTCTGTCACATTTGATAAGAGGACAGTGTTGTGCATTTTGATACAATATGGAATTGATCTGATGTATACATTTGGAATAATAGCATTTTAATTAATTTGTATAATATTTTCTTTTACCAAATGATTATGATGTGGAAATCTGGTAGTGGTCAGAATTTCTTCATAACAGCAATTAAATTCACTTTAACGTCAAAGATAGCTTGGAACAAACAGTGTCGTTATAAAGGGGGTTGACTGTACATTGTCAATACAACATACATGCCGTGTAGAGAGTTGTTATGTCGCTGCAGCTGCAACATATATGCCTTCTGGCCTTGTGTTACTGTCACAAACACCGCTGCTGTTCAAACAAGGTTGAGTGCTGCTGAAAGATGGATGCTTGCTGGACTGTTGCCACTCAATCAGCATGCCTGCTGACCTTTTGTTACTCAATATTGCATGTCTGCTGGCTTCTCTATCTGCTATACCTGCTGGTATGGTGTCTCACTATCAGCTGTGTCTGCTAGTATGGTGGCTCACTATCAGCCGTGCCTGTTGGTGTGGTGCTTCATTAGAGGCCATGCCTTTTGGTATGATACCTCACTATTAGCCATGCCTGTTGGTGTGGTACCTCACTATAGGTCATGCCTTCTGATGTGGTGCCTCACTATAGGTCATGCCTTCTGGTGTGGTGCCTCACTGTAGGTCATGTCTTCTGGTGTGGTGCCTCACTATAGACCATGCCTGTTGGTGTGGTACCTCACTATAGGCCATGCCTGCTGGTCCGTTTGCACTTCAACCGACATGTTGACTGCAGACAGAAGAGGGATGGCTACAAGTCTGGCGCTACTCTTACAGAGTTACAACAGACATGTCCGCTGATCTGGTGCCACTCTCAGATATGCCTGATTGCACAGTGCTACTCTATCAGACATGCATGCTGGGTTCATTTATTCAGATACACGCGTTTGTAAAGTGCTTCTCCATCAGGCAAGAAATCTGGTATGTTACAAATCCAACAGATATGCCTACAGGCTAGATGCGGCTCCCACGGGTTTTTAAAACTTATTAGCTACCATCCTGGACGCCGTTTTGAATATATCAAATTCTGAGTGATGCATTAGCTGCATCACTGGGATGTTACAAGGATGATGTCAGCAACTCAAGAATCAGTAAATCAGGATTTTGCATGCAAATCCCTGGAGTTTGCCGGTCTCAGGGAAAATTTCTTATATTTCTTGTAATAAACTGCCATTTTGGCGGCCATTTTGTCTAAATTCTTATTTTGTTTTTATATAATGTAAGTGTCTTCAACTAGATTCCAACGTCATAGCTAACAATTTAAGGGAAAAAATGGGTTTGAGACATTTTTCCATATCACACAATTTTTTAATTTATAATTGGCCTCCATCTTGGACGCCATCTTGAATATATCGAAATGCTCAATGATGCCAGAGTGGCATCACTCGGATTTTTCAAGGACAATGTATGAACTACAAGAATCAACAAAGAAAAAAAGTTTAAAATCAAGTTCCAGGTCCTCCAAAAATTCGCCCAAATTCTGCCGGACTATTTAACAGAAATGCTACAGTAAGTTTCAGAAGAACAAGTCATAAACTAATTTTTGTTTGTATTATGGAAATGTAATTTTACCGTAGTTATTTCTTGATCATAAATCTGGAAGATGTGATTCATACAAAGGTTGTTTTCTACAGGTTCTGGCTGTGGCTGCTGATGTTCGTGACCCAAGCGCTATTAAAACTGCTGTAGACACGTGTGTTAAAGAATTCGGGCTCCCAAACATCATCATCAACAATGCTGCTGGCAACTTTATATCTCCCAGTGAGAGGCTCTCACCTAATGCCTGGAAGACTATTATTGATATTGTTCTCAATGGAACAGCTTATGTTTCACTGGACATTGGGAAAAGGCTTATTGAAGCTCAACAAGGTACTCTTCATTTGAGAGGTTTAAGTTATTGTTTTCTTAAAATATTCTGATATTTGTGCAAGGGAACACCTCAGTCTGATTGTGACAATATTAGCTGATTGACTTATGTATCATTAGGTTTAGTCATATCACAGAGATAATGGCTTTTAATTGTTATTATCACATTGTAACATCATTGTAGCTTAGAAGTAAGGGAGGAGTGGCTTAGGTGGTCCAGACTCCGATGTGTATAGCTTACCGGCATAGATAAAATAGCAGCATACCTTATTAGTTTCGTCCAATAGTTATTGACTTCATCAGAGGATTTTACAGCCTGTCTCTTGAGGTGATCTGCACCATATGCTTAGTCATCAGACAATAAACTTGGGGCCGGGAGATATTTAGTCATCAGCGGACTGGTGAATAGGCCCTTGTTTGACAATATACCAGCCCCGGGGTCCACTTAATTTGCTATCTCATGTGACTGGTGCCATTGAAACAGTATGCCTGCCATGTCTGACCTGAGGGCTTGTCACATGAATTTTTGCTAAAACATCATTGTAAACCATTGTATATAAGTTTTATGACAATTGAGATATACCTTGACATATTTAAATATGTTATTTGTCACTGTCATAAGCAATTTGTGTGTTTGAACCACAACACATGTTTTCATTGAGAAATATGAACTATATATCACAATTTCAGATTTAAAAAATCAACCACAACGTAGGTCCAGATAAGCGGAAGTTTTGAGTGTGAAATTGTGACTGATTTATTTTCTTATTCATCCGTTTAAACATGTGTTTTGGGTGCTCAAAAGAATTGTCTTAGACGAGACCATTTATTCAGTACCCACAACATATGTTTTGGTTGAAAAAATAAGCAAAATAAGTTTCAGGTGTGCATTATTTCTGTTAGCCTGCACAAGATATTTACACTGTATACTTTTACTCATTTTTAGGTGGAGTTTTCCTTACAATTACAACAATCTATGCTCAGAGTGGATCAGCTTTTGTGACTCCGAGTGCAGCGGCCAAGGCTGGGGTGGAGTGCCTTGTAAAGTGAGATATTTTATTTCTTCTCTTACAGCATATCTGATATTTACTTCCAGTATTGAACAAGAACTGCTCCAGTATTGTGCAAGTACTACTCCAATATATAACATACAAATATAGTAAAACATGTCTAAAACGGCCACTCTCAAAAAGACACAAAAATTGGTTTTCAAAACCAATTATCGCTTAATGCAGGTCAAAAGTATTGCAGAATGCTCCAAAGGGAGCATTCTGCAATACTTTTGACCTTCATTTAGCTACCATTTGTCATTAAGATCTTTGTTTTGTCTATTTTTAAGTGGCCGCTTAAGACAGGTTTTACTGTATTGGCTATTGAATCATTAGATAGTATAAGAGTCTATTGTGTGTGAGGGTCGGAGAAAAATCAGACCCGAGGATCACCATTTGGTAACACAAGGCTTGCAGAGTGATGGCAAACAGTGATACCAAGGGAAGATTTTACTTTCTGTCTCTCAAACAAATGATAGATTCTTTTTATTTCCCACTTTCAATTCCACATTTTTCTATTAAAATAAGCTCCTAGAACTTTCTGAATACACTGAAAAGTGGCATTACAGTAGAACCTCTCTAAAACAGCCACTCTCAAAAAGACCAACAATTGGGTTTCAAGGCCAATTATCACTTAATGCAGGTCAAAAGTATTTCAGAATGCTCCTAGGGGAGCATTCTGCAATGCTTTCGACCTTTATTAGGCTCCCATTTAACATTTAGATCTTTGTTTTGTCTATTTTTGAGTGGCCGCTTAAGACAGGATTTACTGTACATGAACTCATTTTGACTTTAGAATGAAGTCACTTGATAGCCATGTGTGTGACTAAAGCAACCAATGTACAGACCACAGGAGATGAGCGAGGTGGTCATGGGTGAAAGTTTTCAGGATTAATCCTGAATTCAGGATTTTGAGGCTAACTTTCCATAGAAAGTCAGCCTCAAAATGCTGAATTAGGGAGATTATAGTAGCTTTTCTGGTTAATTTTTAGATTATTTTAACACAAATAATTAAGGATTAACACAGGATTAATCCTGAATTCAGGATTTTGAGGCTAACTTTCCATAGAAAGTCAGCCTCAAATGCTGAATTAGGGAGATTATAGTAGCTTTTTTGGTTAATTTTTAGATTATCTTAACACAAATAACCATATAAACATGAAATTATTCTTTTTTGTAGGCATCTTGCAGATTTAAAAATTTGAATTTCTAAAGTTCAGGATTTTGGAAATTTTGAACTTTCACCCATGGGTGGTTCCCTTGTATAGTGCTAGACTTGAGATCGAAGGGTTGCTGGTTCCTGGCTCACAGGATGTACTGCGTTGTGTTTTGGGGCAAGACACTTTACCCTCTGCTTAGTACTGGTTCAACCATGGAAGACAGGAATTTGTCCTGACATGACTGTAAAAATTGTTGAAAAGGATGTAAAGCATCAACACAATCCTTGTAAAGAATAAAGTTTGGCTCCATAAAATAGCTATTTTCACAGAGAAAAATATCTGCATATGCAATAACTTCAATATGTTACTCTAATGTACTGGGCTCAAATTATTAGGTATTTTTTGATATACATGTGTTTTATATTGTTGATCTCATAAACAACAGAGGGTTGCAATATATGGCTTAAATCAGGGATTTTTCTACTATTAAGAATGTGGCCATTGATTTTGTTAAAAAATTAACACATAAATCTGCAAGATTGCGATAAAATGGAAATTTATAATGTCAAATTAAACACGAAATTTAAATTAAAATGTATAGCCTCATTTTGATCAAGATGAGTCAGATATTTGTCCCCTAAAATGGCCTTGGAAGATCAGTGTAAATATTTGAACAAATACTCTTGAGAAATAGTGTGACTCAGATCAGAACAACTCTTAACTTGATTATATGCCTTGATAGGACATATACCCTGATTTATAAGTCAACTTATTCATGTTATGTGATTGAAATATTTTTTGTTTTAATTTATTATCTTGAAGGTCGCTAGCAACAGAGTGGGGTAAATATGGAATCCGGTACAATGCTATAGCTCCAGGACCTATTGAAACCAAGGTTTGTTTCTTCATTATTTCATTTCTCATTGAACTCTCCAATTACAATGTTTCAGTTTTACAGTGCTCTAGATAATTTTGACTACCATCAGTACCTGTACTGGTCCAAATGAAACTTGATCCGTACCAGCTATTTTCAATCCGTGCATATATTAATTTTGGCTTAGCCATATTTTTTATGAAAGCTTATACTTGTATTTAAAATGGGTCATGTTGTTGCTGTCTTCATTTTCAGTTTGATCACCCATCAATCAAAACAGCGATGTCCCTATATGAATGCACGTAGGCAAAAATATTAGAACAGGGATGATTGTTTTATTGCCATCTGTAAACACGCTGTGCTTCTAAATCCGAGAAGTTCCTACTTTCAGTTTCTACATTGACTGGTTCACAGGAAATTACAAGGACCAATCTGATAGCAAACTCCCGAGAGTGGTCTCTGCGCACATATCATTCTGAAAACACGTTTTCTTCAAGGAAGCCCATGGTAAGGGAAGGCAACTGAATATTGGGGAGTTTATATTGAGGCAAAAATAAAACATTGATAAGCAGTCCAGCAAGTTGAACGCATAAATTTTGATAGATTCACAAATCAGTTTAAATACCAAGCGTCTTCTGATTCGAAATGGATTAAAACTACGGGTTACCGGTTAAAACATACGGTACCGGCAAAAACACACCTGTATTCGGTACATACTAATTTTCAACTCTATCCGTATTTGAGGAAAACAGACCCATAATTTACGTCTGTACGGACGCTATACGGAGCCTTGGTTTTAACAGAGAGGTTGATATCTAGAATGCATTTGAGTTGAATGAGCACCAACTTAAAACTCAACATTTTATTCAAACTAAATTAAGCAACACAAAGTTATGTAAATTATATCTTCTTTGTTCTTTTCTTACATGCTGCCTGATGTTTGTTTTTATGCCCCCGCCATTTATAATGGGGGGGGGGGGGGGGGGCATATAGCATCACCCTTGTCCGTACGTAAATATGTACGTACGTACATTTGACGTCCCGTACGTCCTGTCCCATACGTACGAAAAATGGTTTCCGGGCGATATCTTTTTAATATATTGGTGTATGGATTCATATTTCATACACAGGTATATAATAATAAAATGCAAATCAAGTTCGATTACTGACAAAATCCACCGATTATTATCAGAGTTATGGCCCTTGATCTCCGAATGAAAAATGGTTTCCGGGCGATATCTTTTGAGTACAGCGATGTATTGGATTCATATTTCATACACAGGTATATAATCATAAAATACAGGTCAAGTACTATTACGGGTAAAATCCACCAATTACTATCAGAGTTATGGCCCTTGATCTCGGTACAAAAAATGGTTTCCGGGCGATATCTTTTGAATACATTGGTGAATTGGATTCATATTTCATGCAAAGGTTTATAATCATAAAATACAGGTCTAGTTTGATTACGGATAAAATCCACAATTTATTATCAGAGTTATGGCCCTTGATCTCCGTATGAAAAATGGTTTCCGGGCGATATCTTTTGAATACATTGGTGTATTGGATTCCTATTTTATACACAGGTATATGTTCATAAAATACAGGTCAAGTTCGATTACGGATAAAATCCACTGATTATTATCAGAGTTATGGCCCTTTGTTAATGACAATGCCCTATTTATGCGAATTTGGCAAAGCGGGGGCATCCATGTCCCATGGACACATTTCTAGTTCTTTAAACTAGAGGACCTGAAGGTCTTAAAGCGCTCACCTGATCTCCTTAATAATGTTAGAATTAGTCAAGGTAAATTTTGGCTGATTATTTAAACATATTTTGTTTAAGCATATATGGGCATGGCAGCCATTTTGGTCATGTGACCAGAACAATTTGTATGGTATATTTAAACTTGCTACATACCAATGCCCAAGGTCATCAGCCTTATGGGTCTGGAGAATATTTTTGAAGGGTTTTTACCATGTATGGGCGTGGTGGCCATCTTGGTCATGAGACAAAAAAAAATTGTATAAATTTTGATTAACCTATTATAAGGCGTCTTCATATGAAATTTGAGTTTAATTGGCCCAGTGGTTTCTGAGAAAACTATGTTTTAAACATTGATGGGACTCCAATATGAGCGACCTTGGCCTGAAATGTCAACGGTCAATTTTGACCTATGGAACTTATTTATAGCCATTGTCTCATTAGGTTAAACATATCAAGAGATTGAAATGACTTTGGCTTAAACAGTTTTCAAAAATTCAATTTTCATAAATTATCCAAAAATGCATTAGGAAGCAGATTTGATGGTGACGTTCAGTAGCTTAAGGTCAACCTAGGATCATCATTTGAACAAACCTGATGTGCCCTGCATCCCCAATGCTACATACCAAGTCCCAAGGTTATCTGCCTTCTGGTTCTTGAGAAGATTTTTAAAGGGTTTTTACCATATAAGGGCATGGTAGCCATCTTGGTCATGTGACCAGGACTATTTGAACAAACTTAAGTTCCCATGTGCCAAGGAGTCTCCAAATGATTTGAGTTCAATTGGCCCAGTGGTTTTAGAGGAGAAGATGTTTGACAATGTTGATGGACAGACGTGTGTACTGACATCAGAGTCATTGGTATACTATAAGCTCACCCATGAGTCTTCCACTCAGGTGAGCTAAAAACACATACTCTGATGTAAAGAATCATACATTTTAAAGATTTAGTTTGATTTATGTCAGAATTGATAAAACACCTTCTGAAGGGACAGCCGTAAGGGAGGCAGTAAAGTGTAGTATAATGGTCAGGGAAAAATAAATTTTGGTCAGTGAAAAGTCAGGGAATTTCATTTCAGACTAAGAGTGAGGAGCCTGATAAACAAAAGGTTAACAAATCAACAAGAAAATGGACCCCATACAAAGTGAGCTGATTGTATTGCATGCAAGTGCCTTCTGGTGATAACTTTTTCAAACAGTTTGGACCCAGATCTGGCACAACAAAATGCGGGACCAGATCAGGATCAAAACTGTTAAATGCTCAAACTGTATGATGAAAAAAATAATTATGTAAAAAAAAATAACAAAATAATGCTATTTCTGTGTATGCATGCATATTGCAGGCTTATCTGTATCTTTGTTGTTTGCATATGTTTTCACATGATACTCATTTTGATCAGTGTCTTCACTGTGATAGGGACAATCAAACTGTTTTGATTAAAACTGCTCTTTGAAGAGTAATACTAATCAGTTGACTTTGATTATTGAAATGTTTTTGGGCCTCATCACAAGAAAACCTGATTACCTTATGTGCAAACAACAAGGGTGCAGAACACCATATGCACCTACCAGTCTTTTTTCGGTCTCTTGAAAATACAAACCCTAAACTTGCCATATGCAAAATTTAGAATTCTAGCTTGCCTCTGTAGCTAAACAGGCGGGTTTGAACCTTACCTGTTAGCAAACCTTTAAGGTAGGTTTTCTCTGTCAAAGCCCAGCCAATTATAAGCATAATTTGCTTCTTAACTCTATGCATGAGTATACCCCCCCCAAATATTGCTTATCAGTCCCTTTATTTGTTCATTTTTTCTTTCTCTCTAATGAAAATTTCTGTCGCAGATTCCTCAGCTCCTATTGGAGCCAGTGTTTTCAAATTTTGTGTACCCTTCAGGATGGCAAAGTGTTTTTTGTAAATGGAAATTAAGATGCTAATCCTCATTTTGCCTTCTTTTGCAAATTTTCATCGCATATAGACATTTGTCATCAAAGTTTTCTCAGCAACTACTTGATTTAGTATTATGAAATTTTGTGCAAAGGTTGGGTTTTACAAGTTGTACTGCACGCTTTGGTTTTGAGGACTGGTTTTGGGTTCTGGTTACTTCATGTTCTGGCCTTTACATACTTTTCTCTGAAAGTGTTACAAACTCTGATGGCTACCCCCGGGGGTATGTGAGCTTTGTTCACTTCTTGCTATATTTGGTTATATTCTACATGAGTTTTAATTAGTTGTCTACTGATTTTCTTCTTCAAAATATATTTCAAAAATAAAAAAAGATTCAGATATACCACCAGAGTTTCAAATAGTTTAGATCCAGATCAGATCAACATTTATTTGGGCTAGATCTGGGTCCAAACTGTTTGCAAGGGTTATCAGCAGCCAATACTAGCAGGCAAAGAATCATTATTGCATCATGCAGAGATGCATCAGAGCTTGGTTTGCAATGCACATTATAGATATTATAATTATAAGAGGCCTACATCACGAGAAACCTATCTTTTATAATTTGAACAGGTTTAGCCAATATAAGCCCAGTGTTCTTTTTATGGGACATAGGTTAACAGTGCAGACCCAGATCATATGCCACAGAATGCGCTGTTTAATCAGGGTATTCACTGTTCGAATTGTTTGCTCACAGAAAGTTCCACTGAAAATTGAATAAAATTTGCTAGCGCTAAAAATTAATCTGTCCTATTAATAAATAAGAAAAGTTCATTCGGCTTGAATGGGTTAAAGAAACCTTCCTGATATGTTAGTGTTGTGAAAAGGGTGAAAATACAGTAGATCTATCATACTTTATCAGCACCTAATAGCTCAAGTGATGATCAGACTGCACATATTTTGCAGACTAATCTATGTGTTACTACTTGAACACATCAATACCTGGGGCCAATGTTACTATCATGCAAGAAAAAGATTTTTTCTCACGACGTTTATCATATGCTATGAAATGCATTAAAATTAAAAATTATACTTAAGATTATACCCAAATGAAAAAACAGTGGAACTATACCCTGTTTGCCCAATCTATAAGTACTATGCTTATGATTTGTCTATAACTTAAACACATTTGACATGCAAATGAGCTAAGCATACGCTTTAACAATACATTAACAATATGCTTTTACACTGTGTTAACAATTTGTTTGACAATGTGCCAACCATACATGTAAACAATACATTAACCATATGCTTTAAAAATATGTTGACCATATATTTTACAATACATTAACCATATGTTTTAACAATACGTTGACCATACATTTTAACAATATGTTAACCATACGCTTTAACAATATGCTATACATTACAGATATGCCACATACATATACATGCATATTTTCTTGAACAGTGCAAACTAAAACATGCTTTTAATTTCCTTTGTTTTCATCACCACTGCATTAGTGCTAGTATAGATCCGCTTGATTTTTGGAGAACACTGCAGAATTCATATACATGTAATGGCTGAAGGCATGCTGTCAAATGAGCTAATCATATGCTTTAACAATTTGTTAATAATATGCTTTAACAATATGTTTAACAATACGTTAACCATACATTTAAACAATACATTAACCATATGCTGTAACAATATGTTAACCTAAGGGATTAAATAATGTTAAGCTTGAGCCACCTGGCAGAATAAGATAAGTACACTCATTAATACCCTTGGCGATTGGTCACCTAGGATTAGGGATGTCCTCAATAGTTCGACATGTTTGTCCGAGGAATGCTAACCCAAATAGCTGCCACCTGTCTGTTTACTTTTGTGGACACACTAATTAACTAAGTCATTTACCAAAATGGACGCCCCATGCCCCTTAGCACTTGCAGACATTGTAACTAAGTCTTTTTGTCACAAAATTTCTTTAAAGTTCCATATACACTTGTATATGCATTACTTTAATCAATCTCTTGGACTAGTTTAAATATAGGTTTTGTTTTATACCCAAATTTAGGTACCTAAGAAAAAGAATGTTTCTTAGGCCCTCACTCATCTGTTTCAAATGTCCCTCATCTGGTTTTTTTCAGACTTGAATAAAAGAAAAATGGCCTCATTTATTTTATTCATATGTCAAAATCAAAATATCAACATTTTTATACTTAAAATGAACAAAAAAAAGGTGCCTCATTAGTTTTCCATGAAATAAAAAAAAAGTGGCCTTGTCTGTTTTTTGGGAAATAAAAAATAAAAACCTGGCAGCCTCTTCTGTTTTTCAAAAAAGAGGCCTGAGAAACACTTGTTTATTTTGTTTTAGACTTAGATGATAACCAACCAAAATGGCCGTCTACTCTCCGTTTGCACTAACAGTTTTCAATGTGCATTATTACCATTTTTTACTGTAGGACATTTTGCGGGGCCATGTGTAGGAGCTATGAACCTTTGTTTTTGTTTCTACTACTTTGACATTATCAGAATTTTACCCAGTGAAGTGCTTTTCTCTGTGGCACTGACAGCTGCTAGCGTCAAACTTTGTTAAATGAAATTTGTAAGATTGATTGCATCAAAACCAAAAGAGGCTTGTGCAGCAAAATCTAATCAGGTTTCATACTCTACCCTTTAAATTGTTAATCCAAGATCTGATGGACCATTGTCTTAACCCTTAAAGTGCCAATCACGACTGCAGCAGACGACAAATTTGCAACATCTTTCCGTGGGAGCGCAGTGGCTCAGTGGTAGAGTGCTTGACTCGAGACCGAAGGGCAGCGGGTTCCAGCCTCACCGGCGTCACTGCGTTGTGGTCCTTGAGCAAGACACATTTATCCTAGCTTAGTACTGGTTCAACCCAGGAAGATTCGTCCCGCATAACTGAAAGATTATTGAGTGGACGTAAAGAATCAAATCAAACAAACAAAACAAAGCAACATCTTTCCAAAATCTTGAAAATATAAGGTATGATATTTCATGAGAATCGCCTGCTGGCAGACGATTCACATGAAATATCGTCCCTTATTAGCTCACCTGAGCCGAAGGCACCAAGGTGAGCTATTAGTATACCAGTGACTCCGGCGTCCGTCGTCCGTCCGTCCGTCGTCCGTCCGTCTGTCGTCCGTCCGTCCGTCAACATTTTCAAACATCTTCTCCTCTGAAACCACTGGGCCAATTGAACTCAAATTTCATATGGAGACTCCTTAGGATGGGGGAACCAAAGTTTGTTCAAATGTTTGTGGTCACATGACCAAGATGGCCGCCATGCCCATATATGGTAAAAACCCTTTAAAAATCTTCTTCTCAAGAACCAGAAGGCCGATGACCTTGGGACTTGGTATGTAGCATTTGGGATGTGGGGCCTATCAAGTTTGTTCAAATAATGATCCTAGGTTGACCTTGACCTACTTAACGTCAAGGTCAAATTTGCTTCCTAATAGATTTAAATGGGAATTTTTTTGAAAAGTTGATTTTTTGTATACTGTGGAAGCCAAAGTGATTATTCTTACTTGATATGTTGAAACTAATGAGACAATGGCTATAAATAAGTTTCAAAGGTCAAGGTTGACCTTTGCCCTTTCAGCCAAGGTCGCTCATATTGTGGTCCCATCAATATATTGAAACATAATTTTCTCACAAACCATTGGCCCAATTGGGCTCAAATTTCATGTGAAGACTCCTTATGCTAAGTCAGCCAAAATTTATACAAAATATTTTGGTCACATGACAAAGATGGCCGCCAGGCCCATATATGGTAAAAACCTTTTAAAAATCTTCATCTCCAGAACCAGAAGGCCAGTGACCTTGAGACTTGGTATGTAGTATTGGGGATGTGGGGCCTACCAAGTTTGTTCAAATGATGATCCTAGGGTGACCTTGACCTACTTAACGTCAAGGTCAAGTTTGCTTCCTAATGCATTTGAATGGGAAATTTTTTGAAAAGTTGATTTTTTGAATACTGTGGAAGCGAAAGTCATTATTCTCACTTGATATGTTCAATCTAGTGTCTATAAATAGGTTTCAAAGGTCAAGGTTGATCTTTGACCTTTCAGTCAAAGTGGCTTATTTTGAAGTCCCATCAACATATTAAAACATAGTTTTCTTAGACAATTCTTGGCCAATCAAAACCAAATTTCTTATGAAAACTCCTTATGATTGGTTAGCCAAAACTTATACAAATTGCTATGGTCACATGACTAACATGGCCACCATGCCCATATATGGTAAAAACTCTATAAATCTCTTATACTCTGGAACCAAAAGGCCATTGGCCTTGGGACTTGGTATGTAGGATCGGGGAATTGGGCCCTAACAGGTTAGCACAAATGATGAATCTAGGTTGACCTTGACCTACTTTTTGGCAAGGTCAAATTTGATTTTTAATGCATTTATATGGAGAAAATCTTAAAATGTTCATTTTCTATAACTTAGCCGAATTCATAATAGTTAAACCTATTGAGACAATGGTTTATTAAGTACCAAATGTCAAGCTGACATGTGACCTTTTATCCAAGGCCGCTCATTCAATGGATCGCCACAAACCTATCTAAACATCTTTTTCTCAGAAATCACTGGGCTGTTTGATGGATTATTCATTAGATTGTTTAGGTCACTTGACCAAAATGTATATGATAAAAACAAAATTTGTTCCATTATAAGCTGTTACAGTTGACCTTGACCTATTTTAACATTATTAAGGAGATCAGGTGAGCGCCTCAGGACCTTCAGGTCCTCTAGTTTGTTATTTTTGAAAAAGCAGCAAAATTTGAAATTGCAGTCTGCTGCAAATTATAGGTGGCACTTTATGATATTGATTTGTTGTAGAAGTACTAGAAGACTTACTATTATGTTTAAACTCTTTGCCCCCTGAAAAATTTTTACTCGCTTTTATGTCGTCTGCTGATTTTTTTTGGAATCAACTTTTTCAAAAAATTATTTCAGGAATACGATCATTTGGATCCAGATTAGGGCTGACGTTTTGTCAGGCCTGATATGGATCCAAACTGTTTCCAAAGGTTATAAGCAGATATCACTAAAAGGCAGAGTAAGTGTTTTAGCTTTAAGTGTGCCAAATTATGAGATAAATGTTTTATGTAATATGCAAATCATTATTAGAAAACTAGGGCTTCCACGTTTACACGTGTGAACCATAGCGTTTCATGTTTATGCAATAAACGTTTACAAAAATGGCCTACCGTTTAAACAAACCTAAACATGTGACGAGCTTCGTGGTCTTTTAATAGCATCTTCTAATGAAAATAGTGTTGTTTTTTTCCAGATTCGGATGTATTTGATAAAGTTTCTAACAATAATTAATCGTTACAATTAGCATTACGGGGATGCTTAGCGGACACAGTGACAGATGTCTCCTTGTGATAAAAATGTCCTAAATTTTATCTCATTTTGCTAGGAGCAATATTCATGCAGTTTCGTCAGATACGTAAATGCATGTCTTATTATTTGGTGGACACGCATGT
The DNA here is from genome assembly GCA_964019695.1 of Loripinus fragilis. Lineage (NCBI taxonomy): Eukaryota > Metazoa > Mollusca > Bivalvia > Lucinida > Lucinidae > Loripinus > Loripinus fragilis. The sequence goes on along the minus strand of OZ026523.1, from coordinate 49,503,553 downwards.
GAAAGAACAAGGCTTTAAATTGGGTTGTTGTTTTTGATTTCCTGTCATCACGTAGGCAAGAATGAAATAATCATCAATATACACATATTGGTGTTAATTTCATTCTGGCCTACGTGATGACTGGCATTATGTCTTGCACGTGTTAACTCAATACACATTTGCAACTATTTACAAGGAAAGACAATCACTAAGGAAATGTCACTAATCGATGAGCCTGCGCATATTACAGTCGGGTTGCAATTACTTGAATTGAGTTCTATATGGTCCATTCTATAACAGCACTTAACCAGACAATTTCGAATGTTTGCACAATGCACAATTTTCAAACAGTTCTTTTTAGGAAAAATATTGGCGATTTTAGCGATCTGCGATAATGAAAAAAATCAGTACGATAATTGCGTGTAAACGGAATCGTTTCGATTTCTGGAATTTGTGTAAACGTTTACAAAATTTGTAAACTTGGAAGCCCTAGAGAAAACTGTAGTCAGGTTTGAGACCGTGTAAGACACAAGCTCAAGCCTGCCTGCTGGGCTACCATAAGATAAGCTAGAATATTTAAATTTGAGCATAGCAAGTTTTAGCTATTATACTTTCAAGAGTGTTTATAACAAAAGCGCAGATCAGACTGCATATTGACAGGCTGGTCTGTACCATTGTTGCTCAAATTCAGCAAAATCAGGTTTCCTTGTGACAAGGTCTATATGGAACTTACAATGATAGAATTAGAGAAAAAGCAATAGGAATACCTCTGATCAGGGTCATGTCCCAATGGGAATACCTCAGATCAGAATCATATTTCTTGCACAACGTAAGGATAAAATATCTGAGATTTTAGCCTGGGCCAGAAATTCTTATCTTATCCATGTTATCTTACCCAGGCTGTCAGGAGCGGACTTTTCATTGGTTGTATTGGAACTCACGCACATGGGCTTCATGTGACCTCATTGTTCAGTCTAAGTGACGTCATCATGTAATAATACACCTCAGCATATTCAAGGACTTCTGGAAGCTTATATTAAAATAAACAATGGTGAGCAAGAATAGGAATTCATTATTTGTGTGAGGTTGGGATAGAAAAATCTGTCTCTCAAGATCACTGTTTGTCATCACTCGACAAGTCTTGTGGTGCCAAATGGTGATCCTCGGGACAGATTTTTCTACCCCACCCCCACACTCATGGTGGATTCTTATAGTCTATTTCAAATAATGTTTGAATCTGCTACAATTACAGGGTGCTTTCAGCAGACTCGATCCTACAGGCGAATGGGCTGAAAAATTACTAGATATCATACCAGCAGGAAGATTAGGAGAGATTCCTGAAATTGCCAACTTGGTCACATACTTGGTCAGTGATTACGCCAGCTGGATAACAGGGGAGGTAAGTCTCAACTTGATTAGTGATTTCTCCAGCTGAATATCAGGGGAGGTAAGTCTTGACCCAGTATGTAATTACTCAGTTGGCTTGCCCAGGCGCAATACTCAAAGAATCGACCTGACTTCTAAGGCACATCACAACTGAAAAGTCCGGTTTGTGTCAATACATGGTATACATTACCCAAAACCTTACGTTAAAAAAGTAGCAAGCACTGAATGGCTATAAATAATTCATTTGTGGAGACATCAAGTAGCAGGAGTCACACCCGTTAGGCTTGAAAAAAGGTCATAAACGTGCTTAGTAATGTTGTTGATAGGTCTTTAATAAACATATTTTACACAAGGTTAAACCTGAAGCATTTCTATGGTCCTCGTCACAAGAAATTTGTCTTTGGAGTTTGTGAGCCGGTAAGACTCAGCCTATTCAGCTACAGAGAGTAAATAACAAAGGTGCAAACCAGCCTGCACGGATTTGCAGGCTGATTTGCACCTTTGTTGTTTGCATGCAACAAAATCAGGTTGTCTCATATACGGCCTACATGTAATAAATACCTTTTAGGCCAAAATGTTTTATAAATTGATTTACGGGGAATTATTGAAATTGAATTTGTCTAGTGGACGAAATAAAAATAAAATAAAAAGATGAAGAAAGCTTTAGGCGATCAAATAAAAGAAGAATCTCTTTGAACATGCGCGTAAAATTTTTCTTTTTCTTTTTAAGTATTGAGGGTCGAGAAACAAAAAAAATTCAAAATGGCAATTTCATTTTTCTGGAGGGGCTAAAATCTTAGGGTAGGCTCTCCCGTAAACCAATTTATAAAATAATTCTGGTCTTACACAAGGTTAGACCTACGTATATCATTTTCTTTTATAGGTTGTAAAGTTTGATGGAGGTGAATATAACAGCCGGGCTGGTGAATTTAATGATCTCAGGGTTGTGACAAAAGAACAATGGGATATGCTTGAGCAGATGATCCGTTCTACAAAGGGGTCTTGAGATGACAAAATCTTTTCTTAACCCTTTTCATTTGGGATACCTGCAGGTGTTTTGGCAAACAGTGAAGACCCAGATGAAATGCAGCATGATGTGTCATTTATCAGGGTCTGAACTGTTTGCTAAGATAAAAACAATCTTTAGGTCCACAAATACATCATAATTTAGAAACTATGACCCCTTAACCCTTAAAGTGCCAATCGCAACAAAAGTTGTCTGCTTTTCTCGTCTGCTGAAATGTTAAAGAAGCCTCTATGACAAACAGTGTGGACCCATAACATAGGAGCAGTCTGATCTGGGTCCACCCTGTTAGCTTCTATACTTAGATTTGTCAGTAATGTTAGGCAATTATTTGCAGCAGACGACTTCAGCAGACGTCATTTTTCAGATGCATTTTTTTCTTGGTGCTTTGAGGGTTAAAACACAAAAGGACTATCTAATACCTACTGTATCAATATGTGTGGGAAAATCCATCAGAATGGATTTTTCTATTTTGATTGTGGACATAAAGTTTGGATGGTTACTTAGATATAGTTTAACCCCTTTCCTGTTATTCACAACAATTGTAGTCTGCTCACTTATCTGCTTATTTATTGCAAAGAATATGAACCCAGATCAGCTTGCTCCATTAGGAGCAGTCTGATCAGGCGTCATAGTGTTTGCTTCCTGATCAAAATAATCCTGAAGTGTAGCAGGCCGCATAGCGCAGTCGGTAACATGTCTGGCTACAGATGTGTGTCTGACTGCAGATCCAGGGATTGTGAGTTTGATCCCGACCCGGTCCCATACTTTCGTGGAGATTGATCATGAAATAATTTCTATGGTCATTCTCCTTCCTTCCGCTGAATCATTCAAGAAGGGATGTTGTCAGTTACAAGCGAAAGTATGTGCACAAAGTACTGGTTAACAGCTTGCTCAAGCTTGCCCAGGAAAAAGTGTGGTTAGGTGAACTGACCATCTCGCCATGACCATTGCTGTTGACTTGGGATGTAAAGCAACAAAAATAAAATAATCTGAAGTGCATTTTAATACATACAGCGGACTTAAAAAGCAGCCAACATATTCAGGACAAAAATTATTTTGTTGGATATGGGTTAAGGGGACATAAGTTACATCTTCACAATATATTTCTAAACCAGAAGATTATTTTTAGGTTAACAAACAGTGGATGTCCCAATTAGATGCCTTTTCTGAGGAAATTCATATGGGTTTACACGTTTTGTCAATATATTTGTTCATTGTTTTCCCATCAAGAAAGGGTTAATCTTTTGCAACCAAATGCAAATAGGTTTTTTTTCTTTCTTTTTTTTTTTCATTTTTTCTTTTAATCATAATGCACTCAGAATGGTCAAATCCTGTAGAGTTCTTGGGAGTGATATGGTTTAAAAGAAATAATGAAAAATCTGTCTGTTTATCCTATGATAGATGCATTATGAATGTTAGTTTTTATATGCATACATAGTTTATAAATATTTTATAATTAATGGGTTCATATAATCAAATTTAATATATACAAGAGGTGTTTCATGTTTATTTGAACAAATTTGAAAATGCGGTTGCTCATTTATTTCTCGTGTTATTGGATAATAATTGATTTCCATGGGTTAGTCTGATCATCAGGAATACGCAGTCATCAAGAAAATAGTTCTTAAGTTTTATTTTCTGGTTTAAAACATTCTCTGAAGATGAGTAGTTAAAGTTTAAGCGTTTAAAAATGCTGTCTGAAACGAAATGTACTATATCTTTCTCGAATAATTTCTCTATAAGATATAAAGCTTTTCTCTTGGAACCTTTTCTATACTGTATGTAGATAATTAAAGTATGTTCTGTTAAAAAATAAAGCATTCCAGTTGGATATTTACTTTTTGGAAGCGACTTGAACATCCAATTTTAGGGTTTACAGTTTCTATAGCAACACTAAATTGTATGCAAAATACTCAAATGCAATATTTGGTGATCAGTTTTATCGTAAATAGATACTTAGATTATCTAAGAAATTGAGTAGGCTGTGAGTTGTGAGAAATTGCTTCTCAAACTTCTTCTAAAACACATTTTATACATGAGGTGCCCATTTGGGCACTTGTATGGAAGAACTTATTAAGCTCAGTTTCCAAGCAAAAACAGACAGGCTGTTTCTCATATTAATAATAGACTTAGTGTGCCTCTAAACTTAAAAGAAAATTTCACCCTTAAATACGTATTTTCTTAGAAGATACATCCGTTTTAGCTTTTAAAATCAGTTAAAAGGTGGTGGGGATGTATTTAGGGCCACTGTGTTATGGTTATGCTTTAAATTGCCATCTTGTCTATTTGCCAATACCAGGGACACGTCCGTTATGCATGAAAAACCAAAATGTGTTTGTTTTAGCTATATGCAACCGCAAAAAGTGAAATTCAAATCTGTTCAAATAAACATGAAACAGGTCTCGTACTCGGAGGAGTGTGGTGGCTCAGTGGTATAGTGCTTGACTCGAGATCGAGGGGTTGCAGGTTTGAGCCTCACACAAGGCACTTCGTTAAAACCTTGAGCAAGACACTTTATCCTCTGCTAAGTACTGGTTCAACCCGGGAAGACCTCAACTGGCATGACTGAAAAATTGATGACTTAAAGAATCAAAACAAACAAATAATATTTACTTGCATATTATGATTTGTTATTTATGTTACTATATGATATTATGAAGATTAAGGACCAGGGCCTCAAGGGGAACCTTTAAAACCCTTTATTTGGGTTGAAATCCATTTGGAAACTTTGAGTTGTAAACCCATATATTGTAATTCAATTAGTAAACCTTTTTTAAACTTAAAAGCACACAAAAGAATGCAGCAGACAACAAATGTCTGGATATAATTCCTGATTTTCAGTGAAAATCAGACGTGACATTTCATGAGAATTGTCTAGAAGACAATTCACATGAAATGTCAAGCATAATTTGGTCTCTTGAAGAAGCAACAACATTCGAAAATGTCATCTGCTTCTAATGTGAGGTGATACAATGGGTTGTGGGGTCAGGAATTCACTCTTTATTGAAAAAAAATGTTTCCTTTAAGTGCTTTATTTGACAGCTTTTGCCTTTTATAAAAAAAACTACTTTATTTGACAAAACAAAGAATTTATTTTAAACAAATATATAAATTTGATAGAGCCAACTAAGCTGAGGGACATATTTTGGAATTATTATCAAAGTTAATACTCATTTCTCTACGTCTGTCTCCATTTAATTCTAGCCCAGATATATTGCTGTGTTGTTACTCTGTAGCTGTAGTTGCTGGTGCTGTAAATCTTAGAATGTTGAATGAAATACCATGTTGTCACATAGGGCTATTTAAGCAAAATAATTAAGCGTAAAATTGCGATTATTTTCTTATCCATCAGTTTAAACGTATGTTTTGGGTGCTCAAAAGAACTGTCTCATCAAGACGGTTCTTTTGAGTACCCACAACATATGTTTTGGTTGAGAAATAAAAATTTAATTCAGTTAGGCACTCTTATCTGAGAGCCTGTTGTCACAATGGAGTAGTCATTAGATTTCTTGTTGATTGGTAATTACAGTATCTGGTCGTGAAATTGGGTCCAAATATAGTAATTTTGCTTTTTATGCAAAAAACCAGTTTGTGTTCAAAATGACCTGTTGCCTTGAAGAATATTAAGAATAATAGTGACAGCAGCATTCTGAAGGTTTTATTTTTAACCCTTAAAGTGCTAATCACGACAAATATCATCTGCTTTGGTTGACTGCTAAAATGTTTTAAAGCCACTTGGACAAACAGTGTAGAGTGTTATAAAGTGTTAAATCAAAAGTTGAATTGAAATGAAAATACCACCATTTCAGTGAACCCTATCAATCTGATAATGTGATTGCCCACCTTGAATTTATTGGTATATGATAGTTAACTCTTTACCTGCTAGTGTGGTCTGTTGATAACTTTTACAAATGTCAACAATTGTTTGGGGTTTTAACATTTATGATCTAATCAAATGACATTGTTAGTCTTGGTAAGTAAATTACTTCATTTGTTTGTCTTTGATATTTATGAGGATAAAAGATTTCATCCTCGTGTGAGTTAGCATGTGAAAAAGTTTGATAACTTCAGGGCCAGGCCCAGAGGTTATAAAACTTTTTCATGCTCGACTCAACTGAGCTTGAAATTTCATTTGCTCACAAAAACTAAAATACCGACAAATGAAGATGTTTCTAGCTTTAAGCCTCCCAGATGTTATATTTATCATGCAGATTGTTGGCATTTTAACATTTATTAGCAGGATAAATTACATGCTCAGCTGAGTTGAGCATGGAAAAAGTTTCATAACTGATCAACGGTAAATGTTAGAAATTTCGAGCACTTTTCATTTTCAGTTTTCAAAGAAAGGGCTGGAATTCACAATACCCTTGTCAGAATAGCAAACAGAGAAGACCCTGATCAGACTGCTTCTGATCTGGGTCTGCGCTGTTTGTCTCTAGAGGTCTGTTTTGCTGGCAACAAGTGTGACAAAACAGTTAAATCAATCAATGAGTTCACTGCTATTCTCACAAGCATTATGTGAAGAAGCAGTCTGATCTGAGCTTTAACTGTATGCTGTACTGACAATCATGTCATGACAATCTAAGTTCTTATTTCCACAAATTTGAGAACAATAAGAGATTAGTGTTTCTGAGGTTACATGGGCAAAAGTTCATAATTTTCCAAATATATTTTTGGTACTGAAGAATCATCTCCGGGAAGGAGTTTGTTTTAGTACCTTAATCAATATTTGCTTGAGAAATTAGAAAAAAAAATAGTTTGGCATTTACTGATATATGACAAACCCTGGTATTACCAAACCTACTTCATACAGAGTTATTAAACTTTTTTGACTGTTTAAAATCTTTCCTGTCACTACCAGTTTGATCCGGTTTCGATGAACTGCTTCCTGGGAACATTTTTAAATGTTTCCCAATCACATGATGCGCTGAACAACAATGAGTCCCATTAAATTACATTGACACACCTTTATCAACTTTAAAATAAATAAATAGATGAATAAAAAATAAATACAATTTCATAGTAGAAGAGCATTTGATGACTATTTAGTGCCTATCCTTGCTTCCATGTTGATACTGATTCAATGAACTGTTATTAAATTTCTTCTTATGAATATATTTATCAAATTTAAAGCAAATATTTGTTTAACTAGTTTCTATAATTATGGGTAAGGGCTGTTTCACATATACACCGAATCCGAACCAAAACCGTAACGGCCACTGAATTGCATCGTTTCGTTTTCGGCAGACCTTTCACATATGAACCGAATCCGTGGATGAAATCTAAAAAATGCCTGTATAATTTGGACTAATTTCACTCTCAGATAGCAGAAATACTTTTAAAACACAAATTGTTCCATGTCACTGCATTAAGTTCGTGGTCTGTATAGTCACTATGGGTATTGTCCCACAAAATTCTGTAGTCAATAATATTGTGCTTGTAAAATAATCGCACAATTGTCTCGCTGGACAAACCATCAATGGCTTTCATGATTACTAAGTTAAATACAACGCACGTGGTTGTGTATGTGCAGATTTTATCAAAATTACCTGTCGTGTTTGCTGAAATTCAGCCACCGCATATGTGAAAGCGCTCATAGGGTTTAAGGAATTTTATTTTTTCGGTTCGGTTTCGGTGTATATGTGAAATGGCCTTAATAAAACAACTTTTTCAAACCCTTCTGTGCAACAGTCAAATTATCACTCCTCCGTACTTTTGATGATGACCTTTGGCCTCGGGCAACAGTTCATCCAAAGCATCCCAGGGGTGATAGTTTTGATTGTTGCACAGAGGGATGAAATAGTTGTGGACTGTATTGGAAGTAAAAGTCACACTTACTTTATTATGGAACATGAAAAAACAAATGAAAGCTCTTAGTTGTCTGTTTTGTTTTCAAACTGCCAGTTATATATTTATATTTGATAATAAATTAGTTATTTGAAAAAATAAACTGTTGTGATATATCATTTATTCCAAGTTACTGGAGGATTGCAAGCAATATATTTGTCCCCAACTGGTTACAAACTTGCTTACAACTTGCTGTTACCAACACAGTACAGTTAAACCTGTCTTAAGCGGCCACTCAAAAAAGACAAAACAAAGGTCTTATCCTCAAAGGACCAGTTTCAGTGACCCTAAGGGTTATTTTGGCAAAATTATCAAACTTCATGGAAACAGTTAATTTTTGTGTATAGCTCACTTTAGAACTATCTTTGGGCAATATGTTTGACATAGAACAGTGTTCAGAAAAGTTAAAGCAAAACATTTGACACCGTTTTTCTTGACCTACCCCATATTTCCTTACAGATATTGGTTTGGACCTGTTTCAGTGACCCCCACTTAATTTTTTAAAAGATTAACATTATTCAGTCAAAAGCATCTGTTCCTTGTTAACTATCACCAACCTAAGACAAAACCATGTTGAAACAATTAAGGTCTTTCTTTATAATGAAATACAGTTCACATTTAAGATACTGGTAATGTAGCACAAACATACTGTAAAGCCTAAGGGGGTAGGTTAAAAAAATGCGCAAAAATAAATGAAGAATCAAATTGATTTCATAAAATTGTGTTTAGTGATGCAAGAAGATGCTGAATGTCTATTTATTAAATTGTGAAGATATTGGCACTTTAATTGCAAGATTTTCAGAAGTAAAACTCGATAATCATTTTTCCAATTGCCTAAAATACTCATTTATATGATATAAGAACACCACATATATCAAACTTGTCTCTTTCACAAACTATCAAAGTGATCAGTCCTTTTTGCATGTGAAGTGATAGAAAACAAGATGGAAGTCATATCACAACAGAAAATACATTCAGGTGTTGCTTTTAACCAAAGTTGTAGGTCTGAACTGGAAAGGGTAAAAAAGTAATAAGAAAAATGCCAAAAAATTGGGGTTGCCATGGAAATTATAAGTCTGTCAAACTAGGCCTGTTTATAAACTACTGATTTTCAGTCCCATAGGAAGTCAAACGCCTATATATCACATCTAAATTATGTTCAGTTGTATGAAACATTGCATTTGAAAATAGCAGCTCATTTTCAAAAGGTCACTGAAACAGGTCCGTCACTGAAACAGGTCCTCCTACGATAAAGACAATTGGTAGCTTAATGAAGGTCAAAAATATTACAGATTGCTCTAAGAGAACATTCTGAAACACTTTTGACCTCCATAAAGGGATAGTCGGTCTTAAAACCAATTTTTGGTCTTCTTTTGGAGTGGCCTCTTAAGACAGGTTTCGCTGTATTTTCAAAGTTGAGGTGATCATAATATCCAAAACTTGTCTGACAAAAATAAACTTTATACATTATATGGGCCTCAGTGCGAGAAAACCTGTCTTGGGGGGGGGGGGGGGGGGGGGGGGGGGGGGGGGGGGGGATGGGAACAACAAATGTGCAGACCAGCCTGTGCATCCAGGCAGTCTGAACAGCGCCTTTGTTATTTGCTTATTGGAAAGCATCATATCTAGACTGGCTATGAGCGAAATTTCAATTTAGTAGCTAGTCTGTAACTGAGAAGGCTGGTTTGAATCTCACTTTATCAGAAACCCGAAGACAGGTTTTCTTGTGTCACAGCCCATACAATGATTGACCATTATCTACTCAACAATTCTCATGGTCCTAACTGAAGTACATATACTCATGTCCAATGAAAACGCACCACTTTTCAGATGCGCATAGTTGTGGCCTATCAAAAGCTGTGCAAAATTGTGTTATTTATATTTAATTTTTAGTACAAATGCAATATTTTCTCACAAAAATTTCAATTCCAGTGACTCCGTTAACACATGACGTAAAGTCAGTCTCCAAATTGCGTTAATTAAATTTTGGGAGTAAACAAAAAGACCCAAAAATCTTGTTTAAATGTTTTCTGTTTGCCAGTAGATCCACTGTCATTTCTCCACAATTTTGACAGTTGTGATGCAACACCTAACAGTACACTAATGCGAACAAATTCACTATGTAAGCTTAAATATGGCTAAGTCCGACAAAATTTGACGTAAAATGTGAAACATATTCATTGACTCAAAAGAACGGGTTTTCTGGATCAACTCTAAGTATGCAAAATGCCAATTTTTGATGCTGTGTTCAAACAGCAGATAGGAAAGGGCTAAGTTTTTCAGACTTTTTAGACCAATGCTCCCTCTTAGTTGTTACAGCAAAGTTTAACATGTCAGACAATATGATAAGGAGCATTTTGAAAGCAAAAATGTACAAATTTTGGTCATGAAATGTGTTAGTAAAATGCAATTCTTGCAATAAATTTGTTTTTGGCTGCAAAATATTGCTTGGGGATGCGAGAAGAATAGTGGTTGCTTTTACAGACAATAAGATCCAGGAAACAGGATTCCTAGCCATTATCCTAAATGCAGCAATGCCTCAAAGGGCAAAAATTTGTCAATATTTAAACCCATTCAAATTTGCAAGAGCCATACAGCTATGCAGGTGTGATTTAGCGTTTTTGATTATCTGCAAACTTTGACAGACAGTCAGCAAAATCATTCCCAAATTTTGGAGAAAATCAAGATTTTGGTTTTCGGAGGTGTTTTAGTAGGTACAGTTCTCACATTCCTATGACATCATCAGGATTTGTAGAGTTCTATATTACTAGCTTTTGGATAGGTGAATAACAGTACTTTTTAATGAGCAATAGAAAATTTTGTAAAAAATGATATTCTGGTAAAAATTAGCAACACAATAAAAATATGCTTAACTTTATGTCATTAGTATATTTTTGAATTGGAGGGCTTGAATGGCTCCAAGGTATACTTTGGGTCCACCATTTTCTTAAATTTTAAAACATTTGAGTAAACTTTCATTTCAATATCTATAAAATAGATAAACAGATTTAAAAAAAAATAACACTCCCTCCAGTGGGTACTGAGAGATGGTAAAGACAAATTTTAGGTAGAGTTGGATGCACTTGTTGGGGAGTCTCCGATTTTGAAACCATTTTGCAAAAATTCATATCCATTATTATCGTATCCCCAAATTTCAGAACAATTTGCCTGGTGATTAATGACAGTCTGGTCAGTCCCACTTTTATTTTGGGGGAGAGTGGGGGGGGGGGGGCTTAATATATTTTACTGGCCAAATCTTCACCAAAGACTCTGGATTCTGATGTTGTTAAAGACTGTCCATGATACTGTTCACTCAAGCCTATTGCAATTTGATTACAAAGAGCACTGAAAAAGTTCTAGGAAAAGCACATGGTATGCAGCTAGCATGTGACAAGATTTCTTAGTACATAATTCAAAACATGGTATGTGGGACCTACTAGGAAATGAAATAGTTTCTGAAAGACAACTTTGGGCTATAATCGGGGTCATTCTATATTAAGCCACGACATCAAAAACAAAAGAAGTGCACCAAGTGAAGACTCTAATCAGCCGGGGCATCTACCCAGTCTGATCAGTTTTTGTTATGTGCTCAGTGAGTAACTAAGGACCCAAGCTTTCTTCATGCAAACATCAATGACTGATAAGACTGAGTTGATACCTAGACTGACTGTAGTCTTTTACTGATGCACAGCCACACTGTCATTGGTGAAAGTTCAAAATTTCCAAAATCTTGAACTTTAGGAATTCAAATGTTAAAACTTACAGGATGCCTTTGAAAATGAGTTATTTCAAGTTTAAATTATTAATTATGTTTAGATAATCTGAAAACTAATCAGTAAGCTATTATAATCTGCCTAATTCAGCATTTTGAGGCTGACTTTCTATGGAAAGTCAGCCTTAAAATCCTGAATTCAGGATAAATCCTGAAAACTTCCACCCATGCATTGTTACTGATGCACAGCCACATTGTTGGTTTTCTGATTTCATAGCTCACATAGGGAACATTTTATATGTAAATTGATTGTTATTTTTACTAAATAAGTTCTTTTGAGTCGGTAAATAGCTACACTGACCCGAAATGAAAACTTTACATTGTATTCAAAAGTATATATTTTGATGATTTATCAAGTTCCGGGGTTAATTTTTCCGGTCATAAAATCTTCAACGCCTTATCAATGTCTCTGAAAAAAATTATTGGATGAAAATCATAAATTGCATAATTTTATGAATCATTCAGTTCAGAGGGGTCAAAATGAAAATTTCTAAAAACAAATAATTCAGTCACACAAATTTTGGAAACAAGAAATAACTGACTGCGTGCTTTAAGTTATGTTAAAAGATCATCAGTAACCAGTGTGACCTTCATTTTTACGAATACTTAGCAGAATACGTCGCCTCATTGAATTTACGTAACGTTGTATGAGCACGTTAGGGATACGTATGTAATGGTAACAGAGGCGCATATTGGAGTCATTTAACGCATCCATTTGATTTGACCTGACCCTCCGACCTCATTCATCCTTTTCGTGTTCTATGGGGTTCATGACCAGGGATGCAGCAGGCCAAGGCAAGAGGTTGACGTTATTTTTAGCGTGGAATTGTGTGGTTATTTACGTGTTGTATGAGGCCTTGCATTGTCATGCTGGAAAATGCCAGGTCTGTTATTTTGCACGAAACGACTAATTATCTTTTGTGCATGAGCCCCGTAAAAACGAGCAATAATGGTTGCCGTTTAAAACAATTACGTGGGTGAGTTAACGCGTTAACGTGATAAGGACGTAACGTGGTCACACGTGCGCGACCAGGTCTTGCACAAACTCTGACATACGCAGTTCTGTTGTACGGGTTCATAAGATAATGAATAGTCTGTCTTGAGCAGCCAAAATGATGCGAGATATCATTTACCGTAGACACCGCCTTGAGCACGCCAATAACTTGGTTTCTTTGATCTTTTGAAAGACGTGCCGTCACTAAATGGAAGCGTTTTGTAACAATAAATTATTTTTTATTACCAGTACTCAGCTGCAAACGTTTTCTTGTCGGTTTTAAAGCTGTAAATGAACCACCTGTTCCTCAGAATGTGCAACCTAAGGAACACGTTTTTCAGGCGTTGACGCTTGAATAGACCTAGGATCTGAATAAAAATTGCATAATCGTTATCTGCGACGAAGTCTCGATAAGCATGCGTAAATCTAACAACGACATGTTTAATCACAAAACAGTTATTCAAAGACATAAAGTGTAAAGTTTTCATTTTGGGTCAGTGTATATATAGCTACTGTTATTTCTATTAATAGGAGGGATGATTTTGATCGTGGGGTATAAAATTGATAAATAGACAGAATACAATCAAAATTTTCATTTCATTCCCTTCAAAATATTCTCTTTAGCAGAAATACACTTTTCAAGTCTCGATATCCAAGATCAGAAGGCTGCAAAATAGTCGGCTCAGGCACTGATAAGTTGCACTACCCAAGGCACTTCTCAAAACATAACATCCTTTTTTAGCCTAGGAAAGGGGAAAAAGTCACATAGGCTTAGATCTGGGGAATAAGGTTAATGTGGCAGCTGTTTAATGGATTCTATGGGCAAATAGTCTTAAACAATTTTGCTTTTGTGAGCGGGTGCATTGTCATGGATTAAGCAGATGTTATGAAAGTCATTTTATGGACATTTTTTGACATAATATTTTTTCACTTTTTTTAGCACATTATTTTTGTAGAATGCCCCAGTAATAGAACGTCAACTTGGTGCAGCTACTTGCAACACAGTGCCACTGGAATTGAAGAAGACAGCATAAATAATTTTTTTCGTTTTTCGAGAACGTTTTGCAATAACTGGTCTGTTTCGGTTTTTAGCAATCCATACTTTGTTGTTAATTTTTCGCTGGGGTCCAAAATAATAAATTCAAGTTTCATCGTCAGTTAACAATTCATTGATCCTCTTGTTTTGGCAATTCTTAAACGTTTTGAGTAATTCCCTGGCACATTTTACAGGGTTAGCCTTTGCTCCTTTGTTAGCAAATGGGGTACCCAACGAGCACATAGCTTTCTTAGTCCCAGATGTTGTCAAAATTTTATGTGTAGCTGCCGATGTTATCTCCACACATTGTGCTATATCCCTGATATTATATCATGCATCACCTTCAATCATTTTTTTCACAGCAGCAATGTAAGCTTCAGTCACTTGGATATGGGGTCTCCCAGAACGGTCACTGGTAGTTTTTCCTTTTGGGAACTGTTACTATAGAGACTACAGAAGATCCATAAATTTCACAGTTCCTTTCAAATTGGTTTTGCTGGAATCTTTAAGGTACCATGGGCTTTAATGTAAGCCCTTATTTCTGATTTTTGTGAACCTTTCATTGCTGCTATGAAAAAAGGCCACTGATACCGAGTGACTGTTTCAAATATGTTCATCTCCTTAATTAAACATCCGACCGGAACGATTTATATATGACCAAGTAGATAATATAATATACATTTGGAATATGTAAAACTTGTGCAGATGTCATTTAATATAGCTATGGTAGCCCATGAGGATCAGAGCTTTAAGATCATCCCTTTAAAAAATTGCCTTGTGTCTTACAAGGGCACTTTTATCATCCTCATGAGAATATATAAATAAAGCACAAAATTGAGCCACGACATGAGATTTCCAACAATGTGGTATGTGCGACCAGCAAAGGCTCAGACCAGCCTGCGCATACACGCAGTCTGATCAGAGCCTTAGCTTGTCGCTTGAATATTATATGAATATTAAGCTACTGAACGAACATAATTTGGAGTTTCTAAGCTTAAAAGAAGGCTACACAGGCTCGTCTGAGTCTATTCATGTCAAAATGCCTCATTGTTGGAAATCTCATTTTACGGCTCAAATGATTAAGTTAGTGATGCTTTCTGATGATTTTGTGTTTTGTGGACTTTATTTTTAGACAAATTTCAGAAATAGTAAAAATTGAAAAACATGGTTAGGCCCTTATTTTTGTCACAATTATTTCATGACTGAAATGCAATGTCTGAAAGGAACTCATCTTAGATAAATTTATTCCTGAAAAATCGTGTTCCGCTAAGCTAAATCCACTCCTCCTAAACTGTCCACAGAAAGACAACCTCCATGATTGGAGGACCTCTAGCCATATTGTAGACAGAATTAGAAAACAAACAGAAAAGGTTATTTCAGTTTTATTAAAATCAAAAGAAACGTATTACAAATGGGATGAACAATAAGAAATCATGACTTATGCCATTTTATGTTTAGGCAGAGACTAGACAAAGATGGGGAACAGAGTATCCCCAATTATCATTTGGGCCTCGTCGAGAAATTCTGTCTTCGGGGTTTCCGTCAAAGCGAGCTTCAAACCGGTCTGTTCAGCTACAGAGACTAGAGACTATCTAGAAAATTGAAATTTTATCTGTAGCAAGGTTAGATATGATACTTTCCAAAAAACGAATAACAAAGGGGCTGATCAGACTGCGCGGATGCGCAGGCTGGTCGGCGCCTGTGTTGTTCACAAACCCCCGAAGACAAGTTTTCTCGCGTCGAGGCCCATTTGATATGTACATCCGAAACTTCACTTTCAGGCAAGCAAACTTACCTTAACCTTATTGACCTTATAGATATGACCACCATAGATCTAAGCTGACATAAATCATGATTTCTTGTTAAAAGTGTTTTTATTGCTAAAGTAATGCTACATGTATATACCCTAATTATCGAAAAACAATGGTCGCATATGGCTATTCTAAAATTTAACCCTTTCTATACTAACGAATTATTGCATCTGTTATCTGTTACATACAATAAGCTTGGGAGAATTGTACATATCAAGATCACAAGTGAGGATGTATTTAATCCTTTCCATTCTGAATATTTTTATTTGACACTACTCCCCGATTTTTATCTTATTTACCTGCAGCATTCCAATCGCAAGTACATAATATGTATAATATATACATAATATGGAGTGTAGTAAACCTGACTGGAAAACAGTGTTGGTCCTGATCAGATGGCTTCGCTAGAAGCCAGCTGATCTGGATCTACAATGTAATTTTTTGTTGTTGTTGTTGTTGTTTTTAAAAAAGATAAGTCCGGGTGCAGCAGAAGATTAAGTCCAAAGTCTTGAAGATCATTTATTAATTTATTTTCTCTTTGCTGAAAAAGTAGGCCCTTATAAAATGCAGCATTCTGCAGCATTTCAGTTAGGTCTTCATCGTTAGCCAAATGAGATTACAGGTTTCAAGTATATAAAGGGTTAAATTGCCCGTTTTGACTAGAAAAAATATATATGTGATAAAACTATGGTGTATGCAGTGCCAACACTATATTTAGGGTATCTACATTTATAGCCTTATTACACTAAAATGGACAGCACTTAAATATTGTCCATTTGGAGCACAAGACAGTTAAAATAGGTCCAGCTGTTCAAAATACTTCTGGGTTAAAGTTTATCACAGTCAAAACTGCCAAAGTCATATGGGCTGTGACGCGACAAAAACTGTCTTTGGGGGTTCATGAACAACAGCAGATGCGCATGCCGATCAGCGCTTTTTTACTCGCTTATTGGAAAGTACAATATCTAGACTTGCTACAAACACAATTTCAAATTTTTAGCTAGTCTTTGTAGCTAATCACACTGGTTTGAGTCTCACTTTTTCGGAAAACCTGAAGACAGGTTTTCTCATGACGAGGCCCTTATAGATTTGGCCATTCTGAGTGCAAATAGGTTAAAAGTTATTACTATAACATATTTTACATTGTTACATAAATATTTTAAAGAGGCTTATAATTTCTGAAGAATACTATGAGCAGCTTTGAACAACTGGACTCTGATGATATCTACAAACACAACAATGTACACTTTCGGCGGGAACAAGTAATGTTATAACAAAGTCAGCGACAACAATACAGATTACCGAATATTTAGTAAATTCTGAAATTTTCATAAGAATTTCATTTTCGGCAATAACGTTAAAAGACATATTTGCGATGTTAAAAATTCACGACAATGGCATGATTTACCTAGATCAGTAAACGACAGAGTGATTTCGCTATTTTGCGAGGAATTTATTATCACGAAACTTCGCGTATGCGCAGTTTTGCGGGGGAAAACCCTCATGAAAATTTACAGTCATTTAAACCTACAGTAAATGCACTCACATTTCAAACACTACTGATTGGTTTACAATAAAATGGACCCACTAAACAGACAAAATCTTGATTGGGCAAGCTGTCTAATCCATTTACTGTTTCCATACTTTATCAAAGGTCTGGTGATCAAAATTGAGTTAGTAACATAAGAGACTAGTGTCAGAAAGTTGAAAATATTTAACATATAAACACACACACCAACTCATGTGATTTTGGTTATAAATGATCACTTATGATATTGGTGAAGACTCATGTGAGACTGTGCGTTGGCTTATCTTGCCAGTGCCTAAAATTCTTGAATATTGAAGTAGTTGAAGGTATGAAAAGCTATATCAATTTTAGCTTCAAATGTCTTTGGTATGCTTCAAAAACCTGCCATCCCTAAATACACTAAAAAGATTTTTTTCATATTTATAACAGAGCCCTTGTATATATTCTATGTCAATTTTAACTAAAAATGTCAACTTCTCTAATACATATCTATATTTTTTGGGGAAAAAATTGTGAGTCACTTTTGCATTGCAAAAGACAAAAATATTTAATTTTTTTATAAAAAAATTAAAAATTGTGATTTATAAAATTATTAAAATTCAACTATTTATACTGTATGAGCCATGTACAGTAAAACCTGTCTTAAGCGGCCACTCAAAAAGAAGACCAAAAATTGGTTTTCAATACCAATTACCACATAATGAAGGTCAAAAGTATTGCAGAATGCTCCAAGGGGAGCATTCTGCAGTACTTTCGACCTTCATTAGCTATTATTATCCATGAAGCCGTTTGTTTTGACTATTCTTAATTGGCAGTTTATGACAGGTTTTATTGTAGTGATAAAATCTGTTTTTGTCAGTTACCACTGCAATAGACAGAACATTATGTGATATATTGAGAAAAACCATGTTTAATCCCTATTTTGTGTGCCAAAAAGGGGTAGGGTGAGGGGGACTGAATGGATATCAACTTGTAATACTGAGTCTCTTGTGCCGACACAGAGATGATTACAACAACAGCTGCTCTGATCATGGAGGGAATATCTGACATATATACAACAACAAAAATTGAGCCGCGACACATGATTTCCTACAATGTGACATTTTGACAAGTGTAGACTCAGACGAGCCTGTGCAGCCTCCAGAAACTCCAAATGATGTTCAGTCAGTAGTTTAACAGTCATATAATCATCAAATGACTAGCAAAGGGTCTGATCAGAATGAGCGTATGCGCAGGCTAATCTGAGGCTTTGCTGGTATCACATTTCACATTGTTGGAAATCTCATGTCACGGATCTAATGTTACAGTATATGTTCTAAAATTTGAACAATTTTCTTTTTCTGTTCTCAAATAAAATGTTGGCTATCAGGTTTGGAATTCACAAAATTCCGGTCAGAATTACAAACAGGCAGGACCCTGGGATTGCTTCTTTAGAAGCAGTCTGATCTGGGTCTGCACTGTTTGTCCAGGCCTTTTTGGCTGGCACCTAGTGTTCGAAATTTTAGAACATCTACTGTACATCACCCTTAATACAGATGTAATATTGAGTAAAATCTGATCACTCCCTTGAGTTCTCTCAGATTTAGTACCAACTCAAGAGTATGTCACTTTATAAGCACAGTGCAGTCCCTTCATAATGCTATATTAAGGGTCCATAGGAATGGAACATGTTAAAAGTGAATCCTGTTATAAACAGGCCTCCGGATAAGAGTGCGTACTTGAGAATCATTTTTCTTATTTCTCAACCAAAGCATATGTTGTGGTGTTCTCATAAGAACCATCTCAATGAGACGGTTCTTTTGAGCACTCAAAACACATGTTTAAATTGATGGGTAAGAAATTATTTACAATTTTACGCTAAAAAAGTTTCCTTATCTGGACCTATGTATAAAGTGACAATTTTACAAAGAAATTATTTTAGAAATGAATTCAATTTTATGGTTCTTATAATTCCTTTGTAGAATACTATGGTAAAAAAAAATTGGGAGCCACAACATGCATGAGCATGTTATATCCAAATCTGTGTTAGAATGAAATGTGTTATAAAGGGAATGCACTGTATTGGTTAAAGATTACAATCAAGAAATTAAATCAACATACTCTGAATGTTTTAAAGGAAGACAAAATTCAAGTTAAACAATCTCCATACTGTGACAAAAAAATAAGTTTCAACAGAGACCACAGTTAGAGTAAATTATGGGAAAATTATCATCTTGACAATTTAAGATATGGTGGGCTTTATCAACAAAAATATTATTATTTTTCCTTATAACCTCATGAAAACATATGGTGAGGGTACTCTAAGGAAATCTCTCATTGAGTTGCTTCTAATGGGTACTCACATCAAAAGGTATTGGTACTTATCGCACAGAAAAGCAGCAAAGTCTTATAAGAGCCAGTGCATATGCATAGACTCGCCAGAGCCTTTGCTTTTCGAATACACAATCATGGATGTAGAGAGAAGTAGGGGTGCGCGATATTACCAGTATACCGGTATATCTGGATTTAAGAGTCCTGAGATACGTATTGCGATATGCTTTTGACGTACGGTACACTCGACAAACTCCGTCAATTTTCGGAGCATAGTTTATCTGCTTTCGTTTCGAGCTGTAATTTATTTGCATGGGAATATTTTTTTAACCTTGCTTGATAATTAATAGAAGCGGGATGTCCTACAGCCAATGAAAAGCCGGTAGCTTTGATAAACAAAACGGGCCGTGTGCAAAAAGTTAATGTCATTGGCTAAGAGGAGGACTTCCCTGGCCAAAACCAAAATGGCGGACACGATCGAGATCGAGGAGGAACACACTTATATTCTCTCTTAATTTAATGATTTCTCGTAAGATAGCGAATTTGAAGGATCGGATTTCAATGAATCATCAAAAGTTGCAAATGTTCATGCTGTATTTGCGATCGATCTATGCTAGCATGACGTTCAATTGCACCTGGTGTTGAATAAAGTCCGCTCTGAGAAAATTCCCCTCCCACAAACGCACCTGTTATTATCCCCACGCTTTTTTAAAAAAGCGTCGGGGATATTGCAATCGCCTCCGTCTGTCCGTCCGTCCGTCCGTCACGCTATCTCCTCCTAAACCATTGGACGAAATCCAACCAAATTTGGTGTGTGGGTTGCTCACATGAATGGGGTGTGCAACGGCACATTTTTTTTGGCCCCGCCCCCTAGGGCCCTGGGGAGGGGCCAAAAGGTCAAATATCATCAAATATCATTAAAACTCAATTACAAAGTCAATTTGAAAGATTTTTTAACCAAACTTTGTGTGTCTTCTCACACATGAAAGATATTAAACATATCAGACGGGATTTTCATTTGGCGGCCTGGGTCATGCCCTAGGGGTCGGACTTGGGGGTACCGTGGGGGGTTGGGGGGTCAAAAAAATTTTTTTTTCCGAAATTCAACCAGATTTGGTGTGTGAGTTTCTTACATGAAAGGCATATGCACCGGCGCCATTTTTGGGGTCCCCACCCCCTGGGGCCTTAGGGAGGGGCCAAAAGGTCAAATATCATTAAATCTGAATTAATAGGTCAATTTCAAAGATTTTTAAACCAAACTTTGTGTATCTTCTCACAAATGAAAGATATAAAACATATCAGATGGGATTTTCATTCGGCTGCCTGGGTCATGGCCCGGGGGTGGGACTTAGGGGTACCGTGGGGGGGGGGGCTGGGGGGGTCAAATTTTTTTTTTTTTTAGAAAATCAACCAGATTTCGTGTGTGAGTTACTCACATGAATGGCACATGCACCCGCACAATTTTTTGGGTCCCTGCCCCCTGGGGCCTTGGGTAGGGGTCAAAAATTTAATTTTCTGAACATGGTCATGTGGCATATCAAATTAACGGGGATGAGCAGTAGACCAGGATACACTGAAAAATTTTAACCTACGATCAAACTGGTGACCTTGGGATGGGGTCAAAGTGTCAATTACCATTAGATTTCTTCGAGAGCGTGGGGATTTGCGATGGCGCGCCATCGAATGTGTTCTAGTTAAGGTTTGTGATATATCGTGATTCGTATCTCGATACAAAGGCAAAAATCGTGATATATCACGATATGGTTTTCAGAGGCGATACCCACCTCTAGAGAGAAACACATACCACAAGGGGTGAAAGGTCAAAAATTCCAAAATCCTGAACTTTAGAAATTTTAATTTTTAAACTTGCAGGATGCCTACAAAAAATAATAATTTCATGTTAAAATGTGTTTAGCTAATCTGAAAATTAATCAGAGAAGCTTTATAATCTTCCTAAATCAGCATTTTGAGGCTAACTTTCTATGGAAAGTCAGCATCAAAATCCTGAATTCAGGATTAATCCTGAAAACTTTCACCCTTGATACCAAAAATTACATTTCTAGCCCTACTAGATACATCAGCATGGGTATTTGTGCATATGCGATAACCAAAATATCATGTATGAGCGGATCCAGAAAATTTCGTCAGGAAATTCAGTCATCAATGTATTTCACAGAGGGCCGTAAGCACCTCCCATGAGAAGCAATCGGACCCGAGGGGTCCGATTGCTTCTCGAGGTGGGTATGTACCAGTTTTTCTGAGGAAACAAATATCCACTTCTGATTTTCCAGGGGGTAAATACTCCCTGCCCCACCACCCCCTTCTGCGTGCTGGCTCAAATATGTTTTTGTTGAGACCTCAAGAGAATGATTACTTTTTTTGAATACCCCTTTTCCAGGGCTGTGTTGCTTGTCCAGTCATATGTTATATCACAATGATCATTATTTACATGACAATTTAACACATAAAAGCATAAAAATTATCTACAACAAACTGGACAAAACATATTTCCTGTGACATAAAATCATAGGGACCAGGATGTGAAATTTTGGCACTGATTGTATTTGTGTGAAAGCACCCATAAAGCACACCCATAATTTGCAGCAGACAACAATTTCAAATCTCACTGCCTTTTCAAAAATAACAAATAAGGCATGATATTTCATGAGAATCGTCTGCTGGCAGACGATTCTCATGAAATATCATACCTTATTTTTTTCAAAAATCGAGGAAGATGTCGAAAAAATTGTCGTCTGCTGCAGTCGTGATTGGCACTTTAAGGGTTAAATGCTGATGCTGACCGTGACGTATCCAGCAAAGCAGGATGTCTAAATTTTGGTCAGAGCCTTCATCTACATCCATACTTTGTGTATGCCAGCAGCAAAGGCTTAGGTAAGCCTGCACATGCTCAGTCCAGCCAGAGCCTTCGGTGCTCGACAATTCCAGAAGTACCAAATTCTTGTTTGCTGGTCTGTATCTACATGCTCATAGAGCATAATAACAATTTATCATATGACACCATGTTTAAAAATGTAATAACAACATGTATTAAAACAAATATATACAAGTGTATTAAATATGCAAATTAGTCAGGTAACATTATTTAACAACACCATATCATTGCGGTTGCTTATGGCAAAATTTTGACGTTTTCATGTCAAAAACATGATTTCAAAGTATTTAAAGTGTTATATGAGCCGCGACATGATTTCCAACAATGTGGCATTTGTCAAGTGTATACTCAAACTAACCTATGCAGTCTCTCTTAAGCTTAGAAACTCCGAATGATGTTCAGTCAGTAGCTTAACACTCATAGAATATTCAAGCGACTAGTAAAGGCTCTGATCAGACTGCGCTTATGCGCAGTCTGGTCTGAGCCTTTGCTGGTCGCACATACCACATTGTTGGAAATCTCATGTCATGGCTCAATTATGATAAACATAACCTAACACTGGTGTTCAATTATTATTGAATTCACTGGGGAAAATGATAGAATGCTTGGCAAAACCTCACATCTTATCATTTGTTCCAACCCATTTAACCCTTAAAGTGCCTGCAAAAAATCTATCCAAAAATGCTGTCTGCTAAATTCATCTGTGGCATATAATTTGCTGACATTATTGACTAATGTAAATGTAGAGGCAAACAGTGTGGACCCAGAGACTGCTCCTGCTTCTAAAACATTTCAGCAGCCAACAAAAGCAGATGAGTTTTGTTTTGATTGCACTCTAAGGAGTTATAACACACTCATGTTAGATCCTCTATGTACATAAGTGAAGAGTCTGGCTCAAACACATGCATACCCACAAACACACTGACACACATACATATATGAGCCATGACATGAGATTTCCAACAATGTGGTATGTGCGACCAGCAAAGCCTCAGATCAGCCTGCGCATACGCGCAGTCTGATCAGAACCTTTGCTTGTCGCTTGAATATTCTATACTCGTAAACTGACCGAACAGCTTTTGGAGTTTCTAAGCTTAACAGGAGAATGCGCAGGCTCGTCTGAGTCTACATTTGTCAAAATGCCACATTGTTGGAATCACATGTTGCGGCACATATACCCATACACACACCATCTCCTACTAGATGGCAATCTAGAACTTAAAAATGTTACATATAAAGGGGACTGATTATGGACAAGAGACTCAATGAGCCCAAGTCACTCACCTGAGCATCTTAAGTCTTAGGAACAATTATGGCACCCAAGTCTAATAAAAAGTCATTCTGTTGCCCGACATATCACGAGAAAACCTATCTTCTATAGCAATGGATATACTGGCCAATTTGCAGCTTTGTTAGCATAATGCAGAAGGAGGTTTTGTCGTGATATGCCTCATACAAGCCACTGTTAAGAACAGAGCCCCTTTCACGGTGTTAATGATCCTGTACCTGATTTATTCTTCACCTTCTTGTTTTGACTTTTGTGGTCTGCTGATAACCTTTGCAAACAGTTTCAACTCAGATCAGGCCCTACAAAATGTCAGGCCTGATCTCGATTTTAACTGTTTGATACTCTAATGATATTCATGGAAGTTTGTTGTTTTTAAATATAATTTTAAAAACAATTATAATAAGCAGACAACAAAAACAGTGCAAAATTACCACATATGCTAAGATTTAAGTCTGGCCAAAGCAACCAGGCATACCTTATTTTTTCGAAAATTAGGAAAGATGTTGCAAACTTTGTCATCTGCTACCGTCGTGACTTGCACTTTAAAGAATAATCTGGTTTTGTAAGAAAACTACTACCTTAAATATTAGAAAGTTTATCTTATCATAAAGTGAGCAGTCTTCCACAGATGCCTAAACTGATCTGGACCGACCCCATTCATGAACAAAGGGCTTTTCTCTTATCCAGTGGCTTGTATGATCATGTGTTTCTAGGTAGAATTGTTTAAAATTTTGTGTTAGTAGGGTTAGGGTTAGTTTAAAGAGTAAAAAAAAAATACAACAAACATATGTACAAAATATTTACAAAATGTACAAAATTTTGAAATAACTAGAGAAATTCAATTGTGTAAAATAATAAATAAAACAAATTGTCAATCATTAAAATCATATGAGAAACTAATTTTATCACATGGCGCCACATCTGGGAGTGATATGACGTCATGCAATAAAATCCATAAACCACTAGTGGTTTACAGATTTAGTAACGTAACGTAATGACGTCTATTATAACGTTGCGAAAAAGAAGGCAAAATCTTAATGTTTTCACGCCAAAAATGCGTTGTTTAATTAATTTTAACATAGAATCTAACAATCATGCTCCTGTATTATTGAATTTATTAAACTCCTTGCAAAAAAGCAATAAAATGCTTGGCAAGCCTTGCATTTTATCAATTTTCCCAAACTCATTTAATGAATTCAATAAAACACGAGCATTCATATAAAATGCTCTATTTAAAATTTCAGTACTACTATTGTGTTTGATTAAATGCTTAATTGTTTGATTTGTGATTAATGGCTGTTATAATTTATAAGTATCATAAATATAATAAAGAATTAAATGTGCAGCATGTATGAAACAAATATATGAGCTAGCATGTGAGAATCTGTACTTATAGCATAGGTTTAGATAAACAATAAATTTCAGCGTAAAATTGTAAATATTGTTGTACCCATCATTTTTAGGATATGTTTTGGGTGCTCAAAAGAACCGTTTCATTGAGACAGTTCTTTTGAGTACCCACAACATATTAAGAGGAATATTTTTCTGTTACGCACTCTTAATTTAAGTCCTGCTAATGGCATAGCTGACCAGTGTAGGCTCAGAAAAGCCTTCGCATCCACCTAGTCTCACCAGAGCCCTCACTGCTGACACACACCAAATATGTAAATAAATGTTAATGGAGGCTCAGACACAAGTTACATTTTCCCACAGGCTAGCCCATCTAGCCAGGAGTTCTATCAAGTTTTGAGATTAAAATAAAGGTGGATAATTTGTGAAGATTAAATAAGAAATATAGAGTATCATCGGTGGTCAATTCATGAACATAAAAAGTACAAAATATGTTTTCAATGTATGAAAAAGTATGAATATTTAACCCACGAAAAAAAAAAAACAGAGGAAAAAGTTTGATAGCTCTTCATAAGACCAGCAGAGTGCATAATATACATGGATTCTCCCTCAAAGTTTGATTGCTCTTCATAAGACCTGCAGAGTGCATAATATACATGTATTCTTTTCAAAGTTTGATAGCTCTTCATAAGACCAGCAGAGTGCATAATATACATGTATTCTCCCTCAATGTGCAAGCAAACTAAACCCTCGCTCCATTCATTCAAAAGATTCCAATATCCGAATGATACCTCCAACTTATCAAAAGTTCAAAAATGCCCAAACTTTTTGAAATTGATAAAATAGATAAATACATCAGTGCTGAGGATAAAAATTGATTTGACCATATTTTGATATTTTTTTATGTAAACAACATCAGTGACAATGTTACAATATTTTATTGCAATACTTTAAAAGAGATAAAATCAATTTTAAAATGGTCACATTTTACTCTCGTGGTTATTTCATATGAAATGAAGACATGTTTCATTTAAGAAATGAATTCAATTTTTGGAATGTTCATGGAATTATGAATACACAGGTCTCTTGCAAAGTAAATTTGCAAATGACCCGAAGTATTTATGATTTTATGAACAGACCAAATATTGAATTTATTGCTTACATTAACATTTTAAATATCTAAAATATAAAAATTATTTATAACAAAACAGTTTTGGATTTAATATGCTATCGTAAACGGTTTTGTCAGAATGTAAAACGAAACAGCCAGCGTGAACACGGACAGCCAATGGAGCAAACAATAGGCTTGTTTTGCACGTGCAACTCGGGTGTGGCTCGCTGTCAATCACAACACCAGTGTCACTTCTGGCGAATGAGTTTTAAGTTCGAAGCATATTGCATGGGCAAGTGAGCTTGGCAGCTGTCAATCAAATTTGTGTCATTCACAAGGCTTTGAACAGTTGCAAAAATCTAAAGATTCATTAAAGGCTTGCTTTTAAAATGTAAATATAATTTGAAATTACAGTGAGGGCAAAATTAAAATTACCATAAAATTATTTATACATCAAATCAAGTCGATGGGTGAATCACAAACATCATTAAAATGCAAACTGGCAATTACAATGTGTAATGGTATCAGAATGATACATGATGGGTAAAACCTTGGATGTTAAAATTTTATAAACAACAAAATTAAAGTGAGTTAAGTACCACATACAATAGAATGTCAATAAACCTTGGTCCAATATGGTGCATCACATTGTTTAACTCTTGGCCCCAAAATCACTTTTTTCGAAAAATTCTTTCAGCTATACCATCTCAGTGTCAAATAGTTTGGAACCAGATCAGGCTCGACATTTTGTCGGGCCTGATCTGGTTCCAATCTCTTTGCAAAGGTTATCAGCAGATGACACTAGGAGATAAAGTAGATCTGCTAAAATTTACAGTAGTTTGTAAGGTGTAAAACACTGTAAACAGGCTTTAGATTTTAAGGCTGGTAATCATCAGGATGGCCAAATATCAATGAAAACAAGGTATATCTGTATTTCAGCATAATTTATAATGCTACAGCATAATATATGACAAATATGAACATTGGGAGCCTTATTAATTTTAACACATATAACCATAGCATCCATTTTATGGGGCATTGACAAACAGTGCAGAACCAGATCAGATGCCAAAGAATGTGGTGTCTTAGGAGGTTCTGCTGTTTGATTACACAACACAATTTTAAAATTTGAATGAAATTGTAAATTACTACCAAACAACCCTTAAATGTGAATTGGAATCGTCCAATTGATAAGGGGGGGGGGGAAATTCTATTAGGCATTAATAGGTTAAGTTGGTGGGATGGGGAACAGCAGTGGATCACAAATACCAAGCTTTATTGACATTCCAGTGTAATTTGGGCCATCAGCCTGGTGGATCTCTCTTCCAAAATTACCCCTTAAACAGGCCTCCAGATAACTGCACGTACATTGATTGGAAAATTATTTTTTTATTTCTCAACCAAGTCAATTGTTGTGGGTAGTCAAAAGAACCATCTCAATGAGATGGTTCTTTTGAGCACCCAAAACACATGTTTTAACAATACCAAACATCATGAATTGCCTTAAGTTATTGGTTTTGGAAGGAAGAAACAACCATCTTGTAGCCGAATATATATAATAGTTATCATGATCAGCAAAGAACAAATGTAATTAAATGATCTGAGAGCATTGACTTTATGATATGGTGAAAATTTCAAACATTTTTTTAAAAGGAACCCTGTATTTTAGCAAATCATAATCAATTGCAGAATCACTGACACCCTTTAAATGATTTTCCTGCTAAAACATAAATTAACAACATAACTCACTAAATGGAAAATATACAACTGAAGGAAATTTTCTCTTTTCGTAGGATCAGTCATTCTTTTCCTATGAGCCAGCTCATGAATTTAAGGTACTTATTGCATATACCTGGTCACTCTTATAGCCATCCTCAGTAACCCAGGCATGACCCAATCTGTTACACTGCATTCATCACAGGGGTAATCAGAGTTTCCACAGAAATTCAAAAACACAATTCCATGATTTTTCCGTGATTTTCCACGATCAACAATGTAATTTCCATGACTATTTAATGCATGGCCTCCAACCTCCCCTTTTAGTGGCATCTTCACGACGCTCAGAATAAATGTGGAATGCAGCAACAGTAATGTATTTAAATAAGCATGCTTGTACACCATGCATGCATTTTGAAATAATTAAAACTTGAAACCATCAGTAGCCAGAAAACTAGCAGTCAGACACACAAAGTATTGTGTGTCTGACAGCTAGTTTTCTGGCTACTGGTGGTTTCATCAAATTATTTAAAAAGATTCCATGATTTTTCCATGATTATTCTTTTTTTTTTCAAATTCCATGATTTTTCCATGCATGGAACTTTTTTTGGTGATTTTTCCAGGTTTTCCATGATTTCCAGAGCTTGTGGGAACCCTGGGTAATGAATGCGGTGTAACAGAATGGGTCACACCTGGGTTACTGAGAATGTCTTATAACATGCATGCACAGCTATCTAGAGGGCTAGAGACCTATTTTTTGCACACTGTATCAGGATATCTGATATTTTATCCTGGGTTAGAAATTCCTATCTTGCCCATTTGCATTACCCAGACTGTCATGAGAGGACCTGTTCATAGGTTGTATTGGACATCACGTATATGGTCGTCAAGTGACGTCAATGTTCAGTCAAAATGGCGTAATCAGGTAACAATACATCTCAGCATATTTAGGGACTTCTGAAAGCTTATTTTAAAATTAACAGTCAATGGTGAGCAAGAAAAAGAATTATTTGTGTGAGGGGTGGATAGAAAAATCCATCCCTCGGGATCACCGTTTGTCATCACTCGGCAAGCCTCATGATGCCAAAGGGTCAGATCCTCGGGACGGATTTTTCTATCCCACCCTCACATTCATGAGGGATTCTTATAATATCAAAAATTTCTTCATCTACGGTAAGCCCTATGTAAAACTGCCACTCTCAGAAAGACCAAAATTTGGTTTTCAAGACCAATTATCGCTTAATGCAGGTCAAAAGTATTACAGAATGCTCCAAGGAACATTTTGAAATACTTTCTACCTTCATTAGGCTACCATTTGTCATTCAACCTTTTGTTTTGTCTATTTTCAAGTGGCCATTTTACACAGGTTTTAATGTATGTCCCTCTGTATGTGGAAGCACCAAAGGCTCAGAGGCAAGACTGTGCAGATGAAAAGACTCACCTAAGCCTTTGCTGCTCACATATACGATAAATACCAAAAATCTCAAAAACTGGCTTAAATGCATTTTACAGATTCTTTCCAATAAACTCATTTGGGCCATAAATTACATTACTACAAGTTTAGCACTGAACTAGTTTAATACTATGAGTTTCTATCATCAATATTAGAGCTTATTCTCTTCTCAAATGATCCTTTAAACTGTAATGCTTGCATCCATATCGACGTATAGCACATAAAATACACTAGAATCAGCGTTATGAAGGTCAATAGAATCGTCTTATTCTTGCACATTCTCACTTGGACAATTTTCTTCTTTGTGAATTTTAAAGTCAACGCCACTCCAACAATAATGACGACTAGTAGAATCAATGACAGGTTGCCACCAGCTTGCAAGACAGTCTGAAAATACAAGATTTTTTAAATAAAATTATGCAACTTGTCGACATGGTGTTTCAAATCTTTACATGCTGGGTATTTCTTTTTTTTACATTGTCATCTGCTAAAATTGAAAGTTTAAAAAAAAATCTTTCAGGATTATCATCTAAGTGCCAGCAGTTTGGATCCAGATCAGACCCCACATTTTGTCGGGCCTGATATGGATCCAAACTGTTTGCGAAGGTCATCAACAGATGGCAAAATTCGCCGCTAGCAGGCAAAGAGTTAAAGACAAAACCATCCTCAAAATTTTGTAGTCTAGCAATGGTTTAAAGAAAATTTCCAAATGTTTTGATGAAAGTCATTGTAACCATTTTGATGCAGAGGAAATCTACAGTATATATATATATATATATATATATATATATATATATATATATATATATATATATATATATATATATATATATATATATATATATATATATATATAATACTAAATAAACGAATTACCGCATAAACTGAAAAATCGAGGTCATTTTCATGCTTGATTTCTTTACTGTTACTTTAAGATATTGCTTTCATTGATAATCTCGGTTAGGATGAGTTTTCATTTAGCATAGATTTAGAGAATTTTGGAATTAAGTGTGTTTTCTAAAAGAACTGCGCCCTCTGGCGAATGTTTCTATATTTAGTGTATGTCACGTTCATGGTCACGCGTCACTATTTTTAGATTGATTGGGTTTCCAATACAAACTGAATGGAGATGACCGAAGCGTTCCGAATTTTTGTGTATATGTCATATGTATATGTGTATTATGCTGTGTCAAGTCGGCCATATTATAAACAACAATGGGGAAAACGCCGCCAAACTCGCCAAAGAAAAAAAGATATGGCTGTAATTTTAAATAATCCCTTATCAAAACTGATTATTAGTCGCGGTAATCATCACACCTTTCTTCGACACGCGCTTAATAATCCTAAGTGTCAAGGTTGCTGCGCATAATGTACTGTTTACATCGATTGGCTTGGTCGTACCACTTATATCACGGTAGGCAATGACGCTATCAAATATTATTAGTAAAAGGCGCCTCGCTGAAGTTTTTCTGTGATTTTCTTGACGAGAAGAAATAAACATAACCGCATTTACAAGTATCAGCTTTTGTAAAAAGAAAATAAAAAAAAAATCGTCGGTTCCGGGTCATTTCGGCCCATGGTCATTTCGGCCCAATAATCCCTTTTTGGTTCTTAGAAAAAAATAAATCTCACTCCTAAAAAATTTGGTAAAATTGGTCCGCGCGGTAAATGCGAGCAGAAAATAACCATTTTAAGGGCGTCGCGCGCAATCTCACTCTTTAAGATTTCAAAAAGTTGACAGGTATGCAAATAACGAAGTAAGAACTACACCAAAATCACCACCTTAGAACGGTCAGGTGCAAGCTACTGGTGAGGGCTTGAGGTTGAATTTGTTTTTAGCTCACCTTAGCAGCATATGTCAGCTTATAGGTAGGATGCCCATGGTCCGTTGTCGTCAACAATTTCAAACATCTTCTTCTCGGAAACCATTTGACCAATCAAAGACAAATTTTATGTGGAGCCTCTTTGGGTAGGGGGAACGAAAGTTTGTTTGTTGCATCTGGGTCACATGACCAAGATGGCCGCCACGCCCATATATGGTAAAAACCCTTCAAAAATCTTCTTCCCCGGAACCGGTGAACCAATTTCCACGAAACTTGGTATGTAGCAGTGGTGACTCTGCCCATCATACTTTGTTCAAATGATGACCTACGGTTGACCTTGACCAATTTTACAACAAGGTCAAATTTGTTAACTTAGGCTTTTCTACAGGAAAAAGTGAAAGCTGTTGATTTTTTCACAAATATTTCAGCCTCTGACCTGAAACCAACTGAAATAATGAAGAATTGTGAGTATTGAAGGCCGAGGTCATTTCTTGACCTTGGCTAAAGGTCATTTACCTATATGAAAATTAAAACTGGCTTTTCTCGGAAATTGATGGGCCAATCAAACCCAAATTTTATATGTTAGCTTTCAGGTACAAGCAGGGTTCCAGTTTGAGGGCAAATCGGCGAAATACTTCGCCCCAGACCGCTCCGTTTCGCCTATAATGGTCGTAAAAAGGGAAGTGTATTTCGGCATATGGAGGCGCGGTGGCTCAGTGGTAGAGCGTCGGACTCGGGACCTAGAGGCCCCGAGTTCGAACCCCACGACCGCTGTGTAGTGTCCTTGAGAAAGGCACTTTCACCTTCCCAAAGTACTAATAATACCCAGGAAGAAGTGGCTCCGTCTCAACATGACTGAAAAATTGTTTACCGGGACGTAAAACACCAATCAATCCAAACCATTTCGGCATCAGTGTTCCTTTTCAGGCCATTTTGGGGGGCGAAATTCGGCCCCTCTCCCAAAGGCGAAACACCTCCTTTTTCCCAATTGGCACAGTAAAATTCCCAATCAGAAGTTGGAAGAAAAATAAGGAGAAAAAGTTTGTTTTTTAACCACGAAAAGTAACGACATTTCCAGGTTTGCCTTTGAAGAAGATAATTTTTTTTTTTTTTTTTTTTTTTTTTTTTTTTTTTTTTTTTTTTTTTTTTTTTTTAGTTGTTATTGCTTTATTCTCCCCGTCCATTGGTGTGTAGGGGGTCGGGGAGGACCATCCCCCTCTCACACCTTACAAACTACAATTTTTAAATAAAATCAGTGTATAATAAATTAATAGACTTTCTGCTTAACTGTAAAGGCAGCAACTTAATTATTCATATCTGGTCGTGGCTTGGCTGTTTCTTCTAATAAGGAAGGGAAATCAGGTTTTGTTAATAATTGGTAAAAAGTTATTAAGCTTTTTGAGCCGCATAAATGTGTGGGCATTCCATGAAAGTCTATGCATTAACCTTTCAGGTGCCTATCACTAAAAGTTGTATGTTTTTGTTGTTTGCTGAACAATTCTTAAGCCTCTTTAACAAACAGTGTAGATGCAGGTCAGCCTGTTCCTATTGGAGCAGTCTGATCTAGGTCTACACTGTCTGCGTCTATATTTATGTTAAACAATAAACAGATACCACACCTCATTTTCAGCTTTTACCCTTGTATTAGACCAGACCTAATTATGTATTCATGAGGTGCCGCCTTTACAGTAACCAAAAAGTTCAAGGGTATACACACTGGCAGGGCTGTGGAAATGCTATGCCGGACTTGTCCGACCTGGTGAAGAAGATAATTTGGTATACAAAAATTTCCTTAAATATTGTATTTCTTTGCATTTTGAGTGTGAAAACCACTCATTTATTGGTTTGGGCAGCTACCACTTAAAAAATTGCAGACTAATTTTTCCGACATTGTCCCTATTTTTGGACAGTACCAGTAACCAACACAACACTAAACTATAATAATCAGCAGACCTTAGTATAAACTTAAATTGACACTAGCTTTAAACAAGTACAGACTTTTTTGGGGGGGGGGGGGGACTCACAAAACAGTAACAAAACAAACAGAACTTCTATAAAATAGTTAATTACTACCATTGATGGCAACTAGAGTTATGAAAGTTCAAGACACCTTTCTCTGACTCACGCTCAATAATCCTAAGTTTCAAGGTCGCTAAACAGCTTACATTGATAGGCTTGGTCGTACCACTTGACGCAGTAGGCAATGACGCTATCAATAAAATCTGTTTAAAAAAGTGCATTGTTCAGAAATAAGAACCTGGATTTGAGCGATTTTTGGCATTGTTTGGAGGAAAACAAATATAGTAAAAGTCACCTCGCTGAAGATTTTTAGTGATTTTCAAGATGAGAAGATATAAGCATAATCATGTTTACAAGTATCAGCTTTTGTAAAAAAAAATAAAACTCGCCGGTTTCGGGTCATTTCGGCCCATACCTATTTGGGCCCATGGTCATTTCGGCGACTAGAATCGCCAATACAAGTTTCAGATATATATATCCCCCATTAACAATGGTAAGACAGAAGTTTAGCTTATCATTTTAACTAAAAACATTCTAAATGCTTCTAACAGAAGATTAACATTAAAAGTTATTTGAATATCAAAATGAAACCCCCAAATGGCACAAATGGCACAAATTTATAGCAAATGGATTTCTACTATAGTTTTGAATTTGAGAAGACGTAAAACTATATATTAACTCACTGACACCATCCAGTTCTCTTTACTTCAAGAAAATCTACAGAATAAATACTAGGTTATCCTCCTATCTGTGTGTAAAATCAGGCATGTTAACTCTTTTTCTTGCACACCAGGTCCTATTTCTGCTGTTTTTACCAATGTGAGAAAATTCTATCTCACAAACCCCCTACCAACTTGTGGGAAAGATAAAAATTGAACAGACACACATTTGGAAGACATAGGACATCATTGTTATGATAGTGACATAATCATGTTATGTCACGTCTCAGCGTATTCAGGAACTTCTGTAAACCTTTTTTAATATTAAAAAGTAATGCAGTATTATAAAATGGTGAGCAAGAAAAAGAAACCATTAATCATGTCAGAGTAAGATAGAAAAATCCTTCCCTTGAGACCACCTTTTGTTATCACTCTGCAAGCCTTGTGATGCCAATCGGTCATCATCAGGGGGGATCTTTCTATCCCATCTTCATACTCATGATAGATTCTTAAAATCTCCTAGTGTCATCTGTTGATAACATTTGAAAACAGATTTGACCCAGATCAGGCCCGACATTCTGTCAGGCCTGATCTGGATCCAAACTGTTTGACACTCTGATCGTATTCCTGCAGAAAACACAACAGTGGGGAAAAGATTCCAGGGGGGGGGAGGGGGGGGGAGTGCATTAGACTGGGGACCGAAGGGTTGCTAGCTCCAGACTCACTCACTGCAGACGGGGGAGTCAATGTGTTGTGTCCTTGAGCCAGAAACTAGCTGCTGCTGGTTCAACCAAGGAAAAGAGGAAATTGTTCCGACATGACTGAAAAGTGTTGACTGGGACATAAAGCCATCAAAACAAACGAACATTAGTACTGCCACCTGCATGCCTCCCAGCACTCCCGGCCTGAGTCCACTCTTATTATTGCAAGCTGACCTCTGCAGCTTCCTGTACTAACTGAGAAAACATCAAAAACTACTTGTTTGTTCACAAAATATGCTACCCAGGGCTGTGGAAATACCATGCCCGACTTGTCCGACATGGTCCCATTTCATCCAGGACAGGTTGAAAATTTTTATTTACTTGTCCTTGGACAAGTACAAATGTATTAAGTTAATACAATTCTGTATTTCATATTTTTATTAATAATTACGAGCTCACATCTTGCATTGAAAACAGTGTGGTTCCTGATCAGCTGGCTTCTTCAGAAGCCAGCTGATCTGGATCTACAATGTTTACAAGAGAAGCAAGCTGATCAGGATCCGTACTGTTTGCAAGAGTTGATAATATATCTGGTTTCATACTGTTTTTGAAAGAATAAATTGTTTAAGCACTGTAAGGTATAAGCTAATTTGTTCTTTCGGACAAGTAAAATTTTCTATGGACAAGTATATTTTGGCTTTTACTTGTCCCTAGACAAGTAGAAAATTTCACTATTTCCACACCCCTGATGCTACCCGATTAATTTTTTGCTTATCACAACGCAAGGAAAAGTCTACCTTCTACTTTATATACTGGAAGCCTCTTAATGAGTACTAATTCTAACGTGTGACCCCCACCTATGTACTATAAACCTTCCCAGACTCATTGTTTCAAACCAGATGGAAAAATTCATTGGTATACAAAATGGTTAAGAACCGTATAAATGAAATATTACAGGCTCCTAGATAATATACAGTTATTTCATGCCTGTTTGTAGTATAGTCAAAACTATTACCTCCAGGTGCTGTGGACGACTTGATGCACTATTGCACAAGGCCGAAGGCCGAGTGCAATCGTGCATCAGGTCGTCCACGGTACCAAGGGGTAAAAGTTTTACTATACTTCAAACAGGCATGAAATAACTGATTTATTACCCAACCCATTTGATGAAATAATTAGCAGTGTTTCTTGCATGGAGTTGCTGCAGACGATGTGGTTTTGTTGCAAAGCAGAAAATTTCACCAAATCTGCTCAATTTTGGTCTCAATGTTCCGCTCGTTCTAAGAAAACGATTACCCACACTTTATGTTTCTGACCATAAACAACGGAGTTATTGGAGTTTAAAGTTGCCAAAACCTGCCTTATTATCACCATTCCTGTCGCGCATGTCGATAAGCGCCTGTGTGTTTTTAACAGGGAAGCGGGTAACCAGGCCATGGTATAGTGTCAGTCAATAGTCATATTTATTGACCGGTGGAATAGTTCAGTGACTCATGATATAGCAAAAAATAGACAATTACTCTGTATATAGACGGTTGGGTAATAATACTAAATGGTGCTTAATTAAAAATTATTGTTCATATTTCTCTACCAAAATATATGTTCTGGGTACTCATATGAACTTGCTAAATGAGACAGTTCTTTTGAGCACCCAAAACATATGCTAAAATTAATGGATAAGAAAATATTCACAATCTTATGCTAAATAAATTGATTATCTTGACTGGGACTTCAATAGGAATGTGAAGTATTTTAACAAGTAACGTGCCCGTTACTCCTTTTTATACTATTGACAGTCCTAAATGCCTACAATGGCAATAGTGAAGACCCAGGTGAAATGCTGCACTATTATGCATCATTTCATCTTGGTCTACACTGTTTGCTAAGACAAAATCGATCTTCAGAGGAAAAATTTATAATTTTATTTAATATATAGAGAATTATAAGCTGTGATCTCTCAATATCAACAACGGACCATCCCAAGTTTGTTGTATTAAACCAAAAGAATACATTATTGCATAAAGGGATTAAACCTGCAAGATCCTAACCATTTAGACACTGGCATTCAATATACAAGTCAAGTTATGGCTTTCAGAAAATTACTAATGTCCTGATATTTCTCCCATACAACATTACTATATGAGTCGTGGGATGAGATTTCCAACAATGTGGTATGTGTGACCAGCAAAGCCTCAGATCAGCCTGCACATACACACTGTCTGATCAGAGCCTTTGCTAGTGGCTTGAATATTATAAGAGTATTAGGCTACTGACTGAACATATTGGGAGTTTCTACGCCTAAAAGGAGGCTGCACAGGCTCGTCTGAGACTATTCATGTTAAAATGCCACATTGTTGGAAATCACATGTCACGGCTCATATTTCATTATATACAGCAGAATCTTGTAAATTCAAAGTACAACAAACTTGGGATGGTCCATTGTAGATATGTAATAGTTATACCATAGGTTGTCCACCTGTACATGGAGATAATCCACGAGCTTTAGCGAGTGGATTATCTTACATACAGGTGGACAAACATGGTATAACTATTTTATACCACCTCCATCAGTGTAGACCTTGCACATCACGAGATATTTCGTGCTAAAGTTGGTAAGGGTGGTATAAATGTGAGAATGCTATGTCTAATTCATAATCAAAATCATTTACTGTGGTCGGCATGCTAATTTCATTTTTGTGGATTTTGGAGATATAAAATTAGCCAAATGCTGTAGTTGTATAGAAACATATCTTAATATGTAAGACAGAATTTTGTTTATCAACAAAACAGAAACACAAATTTGGTGCATGTGAACAGAAATATGTTAGGTCATAATTGTGCAAAAATAAAAACATTATGCAATATATTATGCAATTTGCAAAAGCTATTTAAATTACAAATCTCCATCCATAGCAAATACCTGTGCATGAAAAGCCAAAGAAATTTCCCCTGAAAATGTGATATGTGTATAAATTTGCCTAATCCAGGTCATCCCTCCATGCCTTAAGTGGGCCCTCCCATCTTTAAATTAAGGAATAGCATATTAAAGGCAAAACATTTAAACAATAATTGGAATGAAGAAATGAAAAACTGAAAAAGAAAATGGTAGAACATAATAACATGGACAATCTAAACTGGATCTACACTGTTTTCTGACACCGGTTTTCAGGTTTTTGGGCTCTGAAGGAGTTTTAAATATAAACAACAGTGGGTAATTAACAACATGCAGCTGGCAATTATTTCAATTAATTTGTCAATAGCTCCAGATGATAAGATGAACAGTCATAAAATATTATTCATATCTCAAGAATTACTTGTGTTAGTACTTATTGCATAAGCCTAAAAACATCTTTTAACTCTTTACTCCATACGCTATTTTTAGATCATGACATCATTTTTATTTTTAGACAACATTGAAAAAAATTCAAGAAAAATTAACTTCAGTTTTGAATACTTTTGAAAATGTTATGGAACACGGAGCATTTGCTCTAAAAGAGCAAATGCTCCATTTTCCATAATATTTTCAAATACATGACATTTCAAAGGCATCAAAGGGCTTATTATGGAGTAAAGATTTAATCAGCCATTCTGACAAATCCAGTGGGACTTGAGGTCTAAATTTTGGCCTTCATCCATTCTTTGTGCATGCGAGCAACAAGAGCTTTGCTTTGTCTGCTCATTTATGAGGACTTGCCTCAGCCATCATTCTCACACCAGGTAGGCGGCAATCGAAAACATCAATACTATCGACAAACATAGATAAAAATCGTTAGAAACCGCTTTTGATTGCCATTTGTCGCCCAACTGGCGACAAACGGCAATCGAAACACTGTTTCTAGCGATTTTTGATCCATGTTCATCGATTGTTAAGAGAGCTTTTGATTGCCGCCTTCCCAATGTGATTCTTATATGTGAAAATGCAATAAGAACTAAAATCTCATATGCTGGTCCAAATCAATGCCTTCATCTGGAGCTATAAAACAGAATAAACTTTAATAATAAATGAAAACAACAAGCACTTTTTCTTACTCTTGAACGACTCATGTAGCGGTTTATTTCAGTCTGTAAATTTTCTAC
This sequence comes from Loripinus fragilis, assembly GCA_964019695.1. Classification (NCBI taxonomy): domain Eukaryota; kingdom Metazoa; phylum Mollusca; class Bivalvia; order Lucinida; family Lucinidae; genus Loripinus; species Loripinus fragilis. Next base: position 49,464,773 of record OZ026523.1, on the reverse strand, counting down.
AGTTCCCATGTACCCTTTGTCATTTGCATTCAATTTCTATAAATAGAACACATTCCAGTAGCAGACAGTTACAAAAAGAACAAACTGAAGCCAGCAAAAATTCCAGATCAACCTGAACCCAGGGTCTGAGGTTATAAAACTTTTTTTCATGCTCAACTTAACTGAGCATGAAATTTCAACTACTCATAACAACCTTAAGGCTGGAAAATGAAGATATTGCTTGCATTAAAACTCAGATGTATTTATCATGCTTATAAATGTTAAAATGCCAACAATTGTTGGCATTTTAACATTTATAAGCAGGATAAATTTCATGCTTAGTTGAGTTGAGCATGAAATGTGTTCTATAACCTTGAGGCCAGGGTGTGAGGTTATTAACTTTTTTCAAGCTCAACTCACTCAGCCATGAAGCTATCAAAATATGAACAAATGAGGCAATTTTCTTGCTCAGACCAATCGTCAATGTCATTAGTTCTAGTCATAAATCTAAAATGTCAACATTTGTTGTCATTTTAAAACTTAGGACTGAAAAAAATTTCACTGTCATGAGAGTTGACCATGAAAAAAGTTTTATAACCTTGGGGACAGATTCACACCATAGTAAGAGCCTTATTACGAGCAGGGTCTTTCGTGTGATATGAGGAAAACCTGTATTTGGAGTTTGTGATCATGCTGTTGTGGTCATGCAACTCATAGCTAGTCTGCTCAGCTACAGAGACTAGCTAGAATTTTAAAAAAATTGGATATAACAAGCGCATGTACCAATAAATCAATTTTTCAAGGGAGCAAAGATGAAAGACAAAGATCTGCCTATAGTGAATTCTCCCATTTTTTTCCCCCAAATTAGTGATTCTCTCATAACTTATTCTATGTTTTATCTGATATTCCCTATTTTGTTGTTTAAAAATATGAACCCAACAAGGGTTTACACTGATTAAGAAAATGTGAAAAACAGGTTGACTTGAAAATTTGCTAGCCCCTTTACCACTTTACCCACAGAATTCACAAATTCCGATAAGCAACATAGCACATGCATTATCCCTGTTCTGTTAAGTATCCTGACCAACACCCACCCACTAATCTATTTTTAGCTGACAATGTTGATTACAATGCTGACAAGAAACAAGCTGTCTTGTCCATATACTCACAAAACTATAGGCATGCTCGCATTATCTCCCCTATTTGAAGCCCTGAGGTTTTTCACTCTATTCATGCTCAGCTCAACTGAGCATCAATTTTCTATTGCTCATAAAAACTTAACTGCTTGTAAACTATCAGATCCTGTTTTTATCCTGCTTATAAATGTTAAAATGCCAACAATTTGCTTACTAATGTTAAAATGCCAACAATTGTTGGCATTTTAACATTTATGAGCAGGATAAATTTTGTGCTCAGTTGAGCTGAACATTAAAAAAGTTTTATAACCTTTGGACCAGCTCTATAAAATCTATTGGATTATTCAGTGGTTAATGCAGACACTCAATCGAATAGTATGTATAATCTGCCTTCATAAAGCCGCCCATTTTTAAAGCTAACTAATGTCTTGAACTAATATCCTTTTCATGTCTAAGTAGAATTTTACCCAGCATGCATATGAAACATTTACCATTACTTTATACAAGCATTTCAGAAGCGCATTCCGAGACAGCCAGTTACAGAATTCAACAAGCCAGCTGAGCACATTCAAGTACCACCAAGGAAGCCATAACATCAGTCTTGTAAGATTATGATATTTGATTATTGCCCTCCTTAACCCTGTTCATTCTGATGGATTATCCCATACATATTGATACAATAAGTATGGAATAGTCCATTTTATATTTTAAGGGGTTGCCAGTCAAAATTTCTATAAAATCATGTCCCTGAAGCTTGTTTTCTATTTTAACAAACAGTGCAGACCCTGATGAAATGCCACCTTATGCTTTTTTGTTAGCAAACGGTGCCAAGCCAGGCCCCAAGGTTATAAAACTTTTTTCATGCTCAACTCAACTGAGCACGAAATTTCAACTGCTCATAAAAACTAAAATGCCAACAAATAAAGAAGTTTATTGCTTCAAGTCTCTCAGATGTTGTATTTATCATGCAAATAAATGTTAAAATGCCAACAATTGTTGGCATTTTAACATTTATGAGCAGGATAAATTTTGTGCTCAGCAGAGTTGATTAAAACCTAGGGTCCAGATGTGACATTTCATTTGGGTCTACACTGTTAGCCGAAGTACTTGTTTACCCGTATCCAGAATCAAAAGGGCTTTAGACAATTTTCAAATGAATATGCACAAGTTTTTATTCAGAACCTTTGTTAGCATCCTAGCTTTGGATGAAAGTCCAGAAAAATATATTAAAATAAATTGAGCCGCGACATGTGATTTCCAACAAAGTGGCATTTTGAAGTGAATAGACTCAGACGAGCCTGTGCAGCCTCCCTTTAAGCTTAGAAACTCCAAATGATGTACAGTCCGTAGCTTAACAGTCATAGAATATTCAAGCGATAAGCAAAGGCTCTGATCAGACTGTGGGTATGCGCAAGCTGATCTGAGGCTTTGCTGGCTACACATAACACATTGTTGGAAATCTCATGTTGCAGCTATGTAGTGAGTACCTTTTGTAAACAAGTATAAAAGATAGCTCATCTGAATTGTCTCATAGAGTATTTAAGCCACACTGTGACAATCATGTGGACAATTAAGATGAGTCTGCAATTTAGGAGATTATTTGGGAATCAATAGTTTGTAGAGTACACAAGTTTTTGCTTGCTGTGACTCAGAAAAAGCAACTGAAGTCGAGGGATTCAGAACTCTAAATATAGATATATCTATGTGCAAATCAAAGACAACTACAAATAAGTTGTGATAGAACAAATGAGCCATGACATAAGATTTCAAACAATGTGGTATGTGCAACCAGCAAAGCCTCAGATCAGCCTACGCATACGCGCAGTCTGATCAGAGCCTTTGCTAGTCGCTTAAATATCCTATGACTCCTAGGGTACTGACCAAAAAGCATTTGGAGTTTCTAAGCTTAAAAGGAGGCTGCACAGGCTCGCCTGAGTCTACCCTTGTCAAAATGCCACATTTTTGGAAATCACATGTCATGGCTCAAATATAGTCTTAAAAACCCTAGTGAAAGTGCCTTCCATATAAGCGTGCATTTGAAAGCATGTGAACAGGTAGACATGAAACGTAAGAAGAGGCGAAATTGAGATGTATACTATGAGCATGTGCTAATTGCTCTAATTATATCGATTGATAGGCATGATCAAATAGAATAAACCCAGATCAGACTGCTTTTTTACAGAACCCTGACAGCCTCTTATATATAGAGAGAGGTTAGTAAAGTGCATTTCTTAATACTCTAAATATTCAAATACGTTCAACTTAATATAATACTTATCCAACAATCTGAACAAGTCCATGTTAAATGTAGTGAATTGATGGCAAGGCAAAATAATATAAATCCCTATACCTTGATTCTTGATGTTAACTATTTCATAGGGCCTAGCTGTTTCAATATTTACAGTAAAAATGCATTTAGGAGCGCAGTGGCGTAGTGGTAGAGTGCTTGACTCGAGACCAAGAGGCCGGGGGTTAGAGCCTCACCGGTGTCACTGGGTTGTGGTCCTTGAGCAAGACACATTTATCCTAGCTTAGTACTGGTTCAACCCAGTAAGACCCATCCCTGTTTAACTGAAAGATTGTTGATGGGACGTGAAGGATCAAATCAAACAAAGCATTCAGGAGTAGGGTGGGTAGAGTTCAGTGGAAGAGGCGGGGAAAAGCTAGAAAAAAAAACATGTGAAAGGGGACACTGATGAGTGAAAAAAGGTGGAGAGAAATATGTCAAAGGGTACCCTCATGTTATTACTCTTATACTAGTACTAAACCAACATCCGTAAAAATATCCCTAATGGCATATTTCCACTTACTGTTATATCAGTGAGCCCATAAGAAAATGGAACCTAATGTTCTTTTTGTGGGACATAGGCAAACAGTGCAAGCCCAGATCAGATGCCGCAGAATGCGGCATCTGATCAGGGTCTCCACTGTTTGCTTACAGAAAATTCTATCAAAGTTTGGATAAAAATGAAAAACAGCACTCAACAATCCTTATAACAGAAATGGACTGGTCCAATATATACTCATCCAATTGTTAGTATCTAGTATGTCTATCAAGTATAGCCATAACAACAAGAAAATGCAGTTGTCAATTATAGAGAATTCAATCCAATTTGGAATGAAAGAAGGTTCAATGTAACAAGACTCTCGATCAGACTTAATTTTCATCCAAAACATGCATTGTGAAAGTATAATTCCATTTTCTTGTGTTTTTTTTTCCTATATTATCTCACAACAAATAAACCGCTACAATATACCTGAGAACAATCTGATATTGGCCCCCCTTTTTGCTGAAACTCCACCTTAATTTTCTCAATTTCCACACGTCCCTTCTCTGCAAAGGAAGCACACTGAGCTAATGTACAATTCACACTTTGTGTGTTGTTCACTGAGTGATGGCGTTTTCCTCTACGCAGGCAGTAATCAGGACCACTGATCTGTCCAACAGCTAATCCACGGCTGAAAAAACAACACAAAATTATTTTCAACAGTATACAGGCAACAGTGCATTGGGTCATTCACACCACCGAGGGGTGGTAGTTTTGACTGTTGCACAAAAAGGTATGAAATAGTTGTTTTATTACCCAAATCAGAACATATAAAGGGTGATACTTTCTTGAGAGGGTGCTAGTCTAAAATATCATCCCGAGGAATGTGATTATCAACCGAGGTGCAGCCGATGTTGACAATCATATTTCTAGGGATGATTTTTGACTAGCACCCTCTCAAGAATACTATATTTATTATACCGAACATTATTCCGTTATTTTCTCACCATGACGCGAGAAGTTCCAGAGACAAAGCAATGCTTAACTGCATTGAATGATTGAAACAATATCTTTCACAATTGTGTTGTGTTTGTAAACAGTATGAGTGCTCAAACTGGTCGCGATCACCGACCGTTTTAATTAATTGTGTCATAATCACTGATGACATCAAACATTTTTGGCTACTTAGCTGACAGGGTCACTTTAATCAACACTGTAAATGGGGTTGCTGTAGATAATGCGGTTTTGTTGCAAAATAAAAACTTTTGTCTGATCTGCTCAATTTTAGTTTCAATGTGTTCGGCTCATTCTAACTAAGAAAACAACTACCCACACTTTATGTTTCTGACCACATAAAGAAAATATTGGGAGTTTAAAGTGAACAGGCCATGGCTCATACATGTATCCTCCATTGTAAGTTAGCGTCTCCTCGTGTAAATGAACAGTACACGCATCGACAAGGTGCATGTGATTGTCAAAATTATTGCAAGGTGATAGTCGAAATTAGCATCTACCTGCCTATGGAGGTTTTACATGGGAATTCTATGTGAGGTATAATAATATAAAATATCAGCTGCGCGATGCTGATGCATGAAGAGTTGATTTACGTCTGGAGACTTTCAGCATTAACGATGGTGGATAATAGGTATGATTTTGCCACTTTAAACTCCCAATAACTTCATTGTTTGTGGTCAGAAACGTGAAGTGTGGGTACTTGTTTTCTGGAGATCAGGATAGAGATCTATTATGCGTGCAGCTAGCAAGTTACATGTTTTGGGTGCTCATTAATACGGTTCTTTTTAATACCCACAAAATATGTTTTGGTTGAGAAAAAAGAAAACTACTTTTTTGGTTACACACTCTAAACTGAAGGCCTGATTTCACTCCACCGCTGTAATTACATTATAAACATGCTTCATCATGAAGATGAAAAAGTGTGGATCCTGGTCAGGATCTACATTGTTTTCAAAAGAGAGTAAAAATATGCACATGGTGTGGTTATTAGGATGTATAAGGTAACTACATTTTGCTAAATCTTGTTTTTTACTGTTTTAGAGTCTCTATTAGTCTGTCTTCAGGCTCTGTATTAAGACATCTAAGTGAAAGTTCTATAGCTACTACAGCATGGATGAAAGTTCAAAATTTCCCAAATCCTGAACTTTAGAAATTCAAATTCAATATGTCTACAAAAATGGAAAATTTAAAGTTAAATTGATAAATTGTGTTTAGATAATCTGAAGCCTAAACAGAGAAGCTATTATAATCTCCTTAATATAGCATTTTAAGGCTGTCTATGAAGTCAGCCTCAAAATCCTGAATTCAGGATTAATCCTGAAAATTTCACCCATGATACAGAGATAAATTTATGATACTTTATTACTTCAGCTTTGCTCAGAATACAGTAAATAAGACAGTCAGTGGATTTTTTTTTCAGAGGTGATAATTATGTGCACATATTTTACTATTTTTCTATTTACTGGTCTGATACCAGTCTAAGTCTCTATCTGAGCAGGCTGGTTCAAATCTCACAAAGAGGAAAATCCTGGGAAGGTTTTTTTTGAGGAATGGCTTTTTAGATCAGTGGTTAATACAAATTGCTAGGTTAGCGTAAGTTAGGGTGCAAAATTAAGAAACTGCATGAATAATTTTGTCTTGAAAAATTAATGTCACAAGTTTGTTGTCTGTGCAGTTAATGTCCTGAGAGTTTTATTCCTAAATCAATTCTAATGGTGACAATATGGAAATTTGTAAAGATTTTCAAGTGAAACAATAAAATCTTCGCTGTCAGACCACCCAGAATGCTTTACCTATTCTGGATGCAGAATCAATGCAGCACAAGATATATAAATAAGCTTAACCTTTGCCTGCTGGTGGCGACTTTTGTCATCCAAAACAATTTAGGCCAAGATCAGGCCAGACATTTTGTCAGGCTTAATATGGATCTAAAGGGTTTGCCTTTCGGATGTTATTCCTGTATAAGAACTTTTCCAAAAAGTTGAAATTGGAAAAATCAGCAGAAAACTAAAACAAAAAAACTTCATACAAAGTTACCCAGCATGCAAAGAGCTGAGAATAACATCTATGAAATGCACTGTCAGCAGCAATGATGCACAGCAAGTACTGATATTTGAAAAAAGTCTTTCCTCAGGCAGGACTTTAGTTAAGAGTGCGTACTAAAAAATTAATTTTCTTATTTCTCAACCAAAACATATGTTGTGGGTACTCAAAAGAACCGTCTCAATGAGATGGTTCTTTTGAGCACCCCAAACATATATTAATAATGATGGGTTAGAAAATATTTACAATTTTACGCTCAAAACATTTGTTTGTCTAAACCTATGCTCAGGCACAACAGTCTTATTATTAGAGCAATGTCTTTAGCCTGCTAACAACTAATCATCCCACATGGCAACATTAGCCTAGACAAATAAATTTGTTGAATTTTTTACCTGCTTCTAAAAATCAGATTTCACATTTCATGTGAATCAAATTGATTCACATGAAATGTGAAATCTGATTTTCTAAAATAATGCTGAAAGTGTTCGAAATTCAATCAGCTGATAATTTTACATGTTACATTAAGGGTTGATCAACTGAATCAATTGTAATTAAAGGCAGCCAAGCAGAAATTGATCTTTAAGTATTGCTTCAATACCCCAATAGGAATTACATTAGTTGCATCGTAAAATAACACTGCACAGCTTCACATTGGAAAACTAGAAAAGGTACCTTGCCTCAACTTAGAGCCAGCTTGATTTCAAAGGCAGCACTGAGAATTTTTATGTTACACCAGGAGTTTACCATGACATGTTTCTACTGGCAGAGACAGACAAACAGACAGACTGATAGAAGAAAATGAAATACAGATAGACAGGGGACAGATCCAAAATAAAGAGCAATAAAGGGATTTCACTGTACATAATAGTTTATCCAGAAAGGATTCCTTGTATTTGGTTTCATCATGGCAAGTATTTTGTTTGGTCCAAACTGTTTGCAAAGGTTATCAGCAGGCGACATTAGTAGGCAAAGAGATAATCATAGCTATAAAGTTCTGGGATTTACTGCCTATTTATTGATTTTTTGGGTTTTTTTTGTTTTGATTTGATTCTTTACGTCCCATCAACAATCTTTCAGTTAAACAGGGACGGGTCTTCCTGGGTTGAACCAGTACTAAGCTAGGATAAATGTGTCTTGCTCAAGGACCACAACACTGTGATGCCGGTGAGGCTCCAACCCGCGGCCCCTAGGTCTCGAGTCAAGCACTCTACCACTGAGCCACTGCCCTCCCTTCCTATTTATTGAGGTAGAGAGACATATTATACTTATATCTTACACAGGCAAACAGATGGATAGAAAAATAGGTAAGCTCCAGTTGATTCACCTTCAGACTGATTCTCATATTTCTTTTACTTTATAACAATGCAACACTGTCTAACCTTTGTGGGTTTATATCTTTATTGTGTTTATTGATGTGGAAAGATATAAATTATTTAAATCTTATTTTAAATCTTTCTTTTTGTAACATATAAAATCCATAAATCTAACAGTAGACTTAATTAAAATCTTGTCCTACAGAAACAAGCTATATCTTGTAGACAGTTCATATCTAGATTTTTGAAAATGCGTAAATGCAGATCAGCTAAACTGCTTCGGGCCAAATGATCAAGATCTACAAAGTACCGTTCAGTCCTTTTATAATGCTATGTTTGGAGTCCATATGAGTGGACCATGTTATAAGTGAGCCATTTTATAAGGGACAATTTTACAAAGAAATTATAGGAAAATGACCATTTCATGGTCATTTTCCTATAATTCCTTTGTAAAATTCCTTGGTAAAATTTTTGGGAGCCACAATATGACATTGTTATATCCAATTCCATGTTATAACAAGGTGTGTTATAAAGGGACTGGGCTGTATGCCATTCAGTTTGTCAGCCTATAACAGCTAATGAGGCCTCTGTTTCATTGGTTGAAATTGAGAAGGGGATGTGACATATTTCTAGGGCCTGCCCATGAAAAAATAATACTTGTCATATAGTCAACAAGTGAAGGCACTGGGCCGCGTAGTGAAGTCAATAACGTGTCTGACTGCAGATCCAGGGATCGCAAATTCAATCCCGGCCCAGTCCCATACTTTCGTGGAGTCTGATTATTAAATAATTTATATGACCATTTTCCTCTCTTCCACTTATTCAAGAAGGGTTGTTGTTAGTTACAAGTGAAAGTATGTGCAGGAAGTACTGGTTAACCGCTTAGTCATACTTGCCCAGGAAAAGTGTGATAAGGTGAACTGACCATCCCGACCTGAACATGGCCATAGCTGTTGACTGGGACGTAAAGATTAAAACCAAGCCAAAAATAAGTAAAAGACAATACAAGATATCCCATTTGTACAGTCTTAAAACAGCCATCATTGTGAGCATACACAAAGGATTCAGACCAAATATTAGATCACTAGCCTCACTGACTAGTGGTTCCAGTATGTTTTCAGAGTGTCTTTAATTTTATACACATGCTTTATGGCTCTTTATTCGAAAAAGTGCTCCCATCCATGTACTTTCCTTATAGACAAGACAAGTCACACTTTAACTTGTATCATTTTTATCAAATAAAAAGCCCTTCATGACCCTTAACATAAAAATCAAACCTAAATGCTAACCTAGTTTTTCTATAAGAGTCCTGATTTCAATTCCAAAATCAATGCATAATTAAGTTCCAGTTTTGTCCTTTCATTAAATGTGTCAGGTATTACAGATTACGTTAAATGAGAAATTTAATCTCACAAAACGTATGGACCTGTAAATTAGCAAAAATATTTCCTTGAAAAATATAATCTTACAAAATGTATGGACCTGTAAATTAGGAGAAAAAAATCCTTGAAATTTAACAACACAATTTTGTAACATCAATCTAATTAGATGGGCCTGCCATGATAAAACCTTTTTCTGCTGCATGTAGACAACAAAGTCATAGACAAGCCTGGGCACCCATAGAAATCCCATTTCATTCTCACTCTGCAATATCTAATAGCTGTAGCTGCTACATACAGAATTTCCATCACAATCAAGTGGTAATGGCAAAGTAATGTTCCTTATATAACAACAACTACAAAATCGAATGATCCCTATGTTTACTAGCAGTTGGCACAAACTGGCCAATATCTCCAATTATGTTGAAAAAGAATTGCTAATACAAGACAGGCCCCGAGGTTATAAAACTTTTTTCATGCTCAACTGAACTCAGCATGAAATTTGAACCGTTCAATAAAACTAAAAGGCTGAAAAATATTTTCTCTCGGATACTGTATAACTCATGCTTATAAATATTTAACATTTATGAGCATGACAAACTTCATGATTATAGCTGTAGCTGCTACATACAGAATTTCCATCACAATCAAGTGGTAATGGCAAAGTAATGTTCCTTATATAACAACAACTACAAAATCGAATGATCCCTATGTTAACTAGCAGTTGGCACAAACTGGCCAATATCTCCAATTATGTTGAAAAAGAATTGCTAATACAAGACAGGCCCCGAGGTTATAAAACTTTTTTCATGCTCAACTGAACTCAGCATGAAATTTGAACCGTTCAATAAAACTAAAAGGCTGAAAAATATTTTCTCTCGGATACTGTATAACTCATGCTTATAAATATTTAACATTTATGAGCATGACAAACTTCATGATTAGTTAAGTTGAGCATGAAAAAGTTTATAACCTCGGGTTCAGGCTACACAAATTACTTGCCTATACAAAAAAAAGATACAGGTTACATTTGATGTCATCAGGTTTAAAATTAGCAGTTAACATACATGTAGGTGCCTTTTTTTTGTTTGCCACTTTGGCTTGTGCAGCATCAAATTGAAATTTCAATCCCCTATAGCTCTTTTATTTGTGAATGAAAATTAACTAAACAAAAATGAGTATGCATTATCTTAATTAAAATGAAGTGAACATTTTTGTACCAAGATTATTTGAATTTGCAGACATTTTTGATTCAATAAATTCCTCTCCCATTCAAAGTGTTTAAGAGAGAGGAGTCCTTATTGTGAAATTATCCAATGGTGGTATGCAAGACAAAATAATCAGTTTAGTCAACAGTAAATTTCTAAACTACTGGTCCACAATTCCAGTGGAAAACTTGTAAGCCTTGTATTCCACTAAGTGACCAGGCCTCCAAATAGAAGGGTAAATTAAATTTGTTTTATTTCTAAACCAAAACTCATGTAGTGGGTATTTATAGGAACTGTCTCAATGAGACCTAAAACACATGTGTAAATGAGTGGATAAGAAATATATCACACTTTTACACTATAAAATTTGCCATCTGGACCTCTACTGCAACCCAATCATTGGATCAAAAATTCAATCTTTTTTAACCTTTAAACTGACAAACCTTTGGTTATACCCAGTATATATATAGTGCTGGCCTGAAATGAGCATTTTCTTTTTGTTTTATAATGTTTGCACCTTTTTCTTTGAATTAATGCAATAATGTTTTAAATGTGTTTTTTTTTTCACCTTGAGCACATAAAACTATGACTATATTTGATGTGACCTACCTGAGCATTCTACAGCGATGTTCCTGGAGTCTAGTAGCTGCCGAGTCAATATCTCTCACATCTTTATGACTCCACAGTCTCTCTGCCGTAGCTGAAGCCCTTGGCCTGGTAATACACAACAATATATACAGTGCAGTCCATTTATAACACTATGTTTGGGGTTTTTAGGAACGGACAGTCTGACAAGTGAATCATGTTATAAAGGGAAATTTTACATAGAAATTATAGGAAAATGACCATTCATGGTCATTTTCCATGAATGGTCATTTTCCATTAATTCCTTCGTAAAATTCCATGATGGTATTCCTAAATAAAATTCAAAGATGGTGAAAAAAATTAGAGGTCACAACATGACAGTGATATATCAAAATTCATGTTATAATGACCATTCCAAGGCGGTACTTCTTTTGTTGATCATGTGTGTTATTTATATCTTGTGTTTGTCATGCTTTTGCATCTGTTCATTGCTGCATTGTTGTGTTGTTTCTGTTTTGTTTTGTTATGCTTTCATGCACACCTGTATGTTGATGCCTTGTGGTCACCTGCTGGGAAGGGGCTGACCTCTTGTCTCTCGTTTGTGATGTCTAATTGTGACGTTGTCACTTTCCCATGTGGTATCCTGGGTCAGGTGTGGTACTTTATTGTATTGATTCCAGATCTTTGCCACCTTTCATACTTTTATGTAAGGACTGCGCTGTAATAAACAACCAGGAACAAGATTTTGTATCAAAGTATACAGTTTAAGATTGTTTTTGAGAAAAAAAAGATATCAAACAGAGGTATCACTGGATTGTTCTAGTATGTTTACTTGACATAGACTTGACTACTGGATGATTTTACATGTTCCTATTGCATGATGCTGCATAAAATGAGACCTCTAGCCCTGCTTGATACGTCAGAATGGGCATTTAAAGAAGGCTTTTGTCCATATTTAATACATGTAAGTACCGAAATATTGTTTGCTGTCCCATATGCGAAATACAAAATTTTGAGCCCTGACATATTATTTCCAACAATGTGGCATTTTGATATAAATAGACTAAGTCGGCCTGTGCAGCCTCCTTTAAAGCTGCATACTCTGTAACTATGAACATTTTTCGAAAATTTTTGTTTTCTTTTAAAATCATTTGTAAAAGTAGATTTAAGCTATGTTTTCACAATAAAAATGTTCATTGCAGCTGAAAACTGCATGGAAAAGTGAATTATCGTATCAAATAGGTGTATTTTTCTCTTGTTGGTAATTATTTGCGTCCCTCCAATAATTCTAGACCGTTAAATTTTAACATAAATGCATTTGTTTTGATAGATTTACGAAAATGGTAAAATGTTTACCTGAATTTGAGTATTTTTACTTTGTTCTTGAAAAATAAAAACAAAAAGTTACAGACAATGCGTTAAAGCTTAGAAATTCCAAATGATGTTCGGTCAGTAGTTTAACAGTCATAGAATATTCAAGCGACAAGCAAAGGTTCTGATCAGACTGCATGTATGTGCAGGCTGGTCTGAGCCTTTGCTGATTGCACATACCACATTGTTGGAAATTTCATTCCACTGCTCAAATGTTGTCAAGCTTGTATAATCTAAAGATAATAAAACAAATTTCTAAAGATATCCAATCAGACCTTGCATTGGAAAAGCATGTGCATTAAAATAAATATATGCTTCCATTAAAATGTTATCGATTGGGGTCTACAAGTATAACAAGAGCTTTACAAGTCATTTTACACAGGTTTTATAGGCAAGTGCACTGACGATGCCAAAACTATATCCCACTGTCTAGAGATAATAAGGCCAAATAAAAAAATAAGTGTGTTTCGGGTAACGGGTCTGAAAATTTTAGGTAGGGTAGGCAAAAAAAAAAATCTGAAAAAATATAATTTTATGCATTTTGAAAGGCATTTCGCCTTTCAAAATGCATAAAACTATATATTTTCCAGAATCCGGAAAAAATTCTAGGTTTCACCAGTAAATTTAGGTAGGCTTGGTATACCCTAAACACATGAATTCTTTATTTTGGTCTAACTGGCCCATAAATGGAATCCTTCAACTGAGTTGGTTTAAATTCTGATGTGGTTAAAGCAGGGCATCAGCAAATGAAATAGAGGTAGTTTTCTTACCAGAGAGTAGACATCAAGTTCTCGTTGTCAATATATTCAGCCCAGAGGCAGGCCTCTCCGCCAAGCACCTTGTTCTCATCTATTGAGTAACCTGCAAAACAAAGTTGTGTTATCAAAGATAATTGAGCCGCGATATGTGATTTCCAACAATTTGTATTTTGACAAGTGAAGACTCAGACTAGCCTGTGCAGCCTCCTTTTAAGCTTAGAAACTCCAAATGTTGTTCAGTCAGTACCTTAACACTCATAGAATATTTAAGCAACTAGCAAAGGCTCTGATCAGACTGCGCGACAGCGCAGGCTGATCTGAAGCTTTGCTAGTTGGTCATACCACATTGTTGGAAATCTCATGTCACAACTCAATTATGATTTACATATATATATATTTGAGCCTTGGTGAGAGAAAACCTATCTTCAAGTTTGTAACCAGGAGCAATTTTGGGCTCATGTATTATTGAATTTATTATACAAGCTGAGAAAAGAGATACAATGTGAGGCTTGCCGAGCATTTAATCTTTTTTTTGCAAGGATTATGGTAATAACAATAATACAGGAGCACGCATATTAGATTCTGTATATATCATGATGCATTAACATTAATTTAAAATCACTTTTTTGGTGTGAACACTTCAAGATTTTGTCATAATGTATGCATCTTTGTTTTGGACGTCATTACATAACATTACTAAATAAGTAAACAACTATATTTGCATGAATATCTATTCATATAGCTGTTTTAACCCATTGTCAAATGAACGAAAATCCATGTTCAAATCAGGAGATTCACGTGCTGTTTGAACATGGGTTTGAACTTGAAAATACCTAAAATGAGCCCTGCATTAATTGCATGAAGCTATATACCGAAAGCGTTCAGGACCAGACTGATCATTTTGTCGATGCTTTTGCTTGCGAAAATGTTGCATATGGTTATGACATTGTGAAGATGTTATGACGTTTGAAAGTTAACAGCTGACACCATTTTTTATTTAGAGAAATCCAGTGTTAGAAAATGGACATTTTAATGTTTTAGCAGCGTTTTTCAGAGTGAAATTGGTTGGAATAAGGTAAAATATGCAACAATAGTGAACACACATGTTTATTTCATTGCATTTACACTTGCCAGGTCCCTCTGACAATGTTTGTTCAAACAGCTTCCACGGGACCCAGCAAATGTTAATGTATGAAAAATGTGTGATCCCTATAGTGGTTAATTAATTTAATACATGGCATATCACTGTGATAAAAGCATACTTGCTGTTCAGGAGATGGTGTATAAAACATTTTTTCTACTTTTAGCTCTGGTAGTCATTTTGTTCACCAGAGCTTAACGTTTTGATTGTTACATATATTATGGGGAACATATGTGTGAAATTATTTAGAATTTGGACTAGAAGTTCAGAATGTATTGCTTAAAGGCTTTGTTCAAACCTTATGAGGTCTAGGTACCAACACATAAAGTAGATGGCACTCATAACATACCATACATACTGTCAGCTGGGTAACAGAGTAATATTTTTGACCACTTTGTTCACTACTTTATCAGGTAAATTAGTGGATTTCCTTAACTGTGCCTGTTTATCATTGGCACATACCCTTTATATGAGATCTAGGTACATGTACCAACATTTGGAGTAGATGACACTCATAACCTACCATACACGCTGTCAGCAGGATCACAGTGGTAATATTTTGTTCCATATTCTATGAGATCTAGGTACCAACACATTGAATAGATGACACTCATAACCTACCATACACGCTGTCAGCAGGATCACAGTGGTAATATTTTGTTCCATACTCTATGAGATCAAGGTACCAACACATTGAATAGATGGCACTCATAACCTACCATACATGCTCTCAGCAGGATCACAGTGGTAATATTTTGTTCCATACTCTATGAGATCAAGGTACCAACACATTGAATAGATGACACTCATAACCTACCATACATGCTCTCAGCAGGATCACAGTGGTAATATTTTGTTCCATACTCTATGAGATCAAGGTACCAACACATTGAATAGATGACACTCATAACCTACCATACATGCTCTCAGCAGGATCACAGTGGTAATATTTTGTTCCATACTCTATGAGATCAAGGTACCAACACATTGAATAGATGGCACTCATAACCTACCATACATGCTCTCAGCAGGATCACAGTGGTAATATTTGGACCACTTTGTTCCATTCTCTTTGAGATCTAGGTACCAACACATTGAATAGATGACACTCATAACCTACCATACATGCTGTCAGCAGGATCACAGTGGTAATATTTGGACCACTTTGTTCCATACTCTATGGGATCTAGGTAACAACATGTCAACATGATGACATTCATAACCTACCATACATGCTGTCCGCAGGGTCACAGTGGTAATACTTGGACCACTTTGTTCCATATTCTATGAGATCTAGGTACCAACACGTGGAGTAGATCACATTCAGGCCCAGTGATATAGCCCTCTGTACCTCCTCCATACCGCCCTGCCACACTTGGATTATTGTATCATTCGGAAGCTGAAATGATAGACCAATACTTAGAGAATACTAGGTGAGTGTCTTTTGATATCAAGTTTACCAGGCAAGGCTTTGAGAACGCTTGTTGACATCGCGAGGCTTGCCGAGCGATTCAACATGCGTTCTCAAAGCCGAACTTGGTAAACTTGATATCAAAAGACGCAAACCTGGTATTCTATTTATCAGTTTACCCATTGTTAAACACTCTTCAAACTAGCAATTATGACGTAATTTTTTATTTCTGTGTTGATTCAGTGTCATTGGGGACGTCATTCAAAAAGTGCAACGTCATCATGACCTGATAAAGGTAACATGCCGTGAGATAGGAAACGTTTATTAGGCTATGTTGAAACAATTCAGTTAATATAAGTGGTGACTGATAAATTTTCATACATTGGCCATATGGGCCTCGTCACGACAAAACCTGTCTTCGGGGTTTCGGACAAAGTGAGATTCAAACCAGCCTGCTCAGCTACAGAGAATAGCTAGAAAAATGATATTTCACTTGTAGCACGCTTAGATATGGTACTTTCCAAAACGCGACAACAAAGGCGCTGATCAGACTGCGCGAATGCACAGGCTGGTCTGCGCCCGTGTTGTTCCCAAGCCCCTGAAGACAGGTTTTCCCGCGTCGAGGCCCTTAATTGAGCCGTGACGTGTGATTTCCAACAATGTGGTATTTTGACAAGTGTAGACTCAGACCAGCCTGTGCAGTCTCCCTTTAAGCTTAGACACTCCAAATGGTGTTCAGTCAGTAGCCTAACACTCATAGAATATTCAAGCGACTAGCAAAGGCTCTTATCAGACTGTGGGTATGGGCAGGCTGATCTGAGGCTTTGCTGGTCGCACATACCACATTGTTGGAAATCTCATGCACTGGCTCATATATTGACAGAACTAACAAAACTGGAGCTGTTGTTACAGCCCATGCAAATAGAGAATACTAGAGTGTTTTTTATCAAGTTTACTAGACAAGGCTTCAAGAACGTGTGTTGATCCGCAAGGCTTGCCGAGCGATTCAACATTTGTTTCTCGAAGCAGAGAGCGCATGATTTGATTTGATTATTTACGCCCCATCAACAATCTTTAAGTTATTAAGGGACGGATCTTCCTGGTTTGAACCAGTACTAAGCTAGGATTAAATTGTCTTGCTCAACGACACAACGCAGTGATGCCGGTGAGGCTCGAATCCATGGCCCCTGGGTCTCAAGTCAAGCACTCTACCACTGAGCCAATGCGCTCCCACAGCGCCCGTTGAATCGCAATTCAACATGCGCTCTCAAAGCTGAGAGGGCATAAATATAACATTTATTTCATGGAGTGAAGCAAAATATGTACAATTGATGAGACTGATCATTTGTTGATTCATTGTTTGTTGTTGCTCCCATTGTGTGCCTGGGTTTTGTGTTGGGTCCTTGTTTTGTGGCGTAGTTCTCAAGTATCTTTTCTAGTTTTGCAATCATCTTGCCAAAGAAAAGAGATCTGGTTGCTTTACTTAAAATGCATTCTTGCTGCCACATGTCTGTGTTCTGTGGCTCTTTCTTGGGGTGCAATGGGGTGGTCTGTGATTGTGGCATTTCCTGGGCATACTAATTTGTGTCTTAGTTAAATCACAAAATAATGTTTCTTATGCGAACTTCTCATACCAGATTGAAATCATTATCAATTGCAAAAGAATAACTGCTGTAATAGTCAAGTGTGATGGTTGCGCGTATGATGTAGATGTAGATAACACATTAATAAATTTGGCGTAAAACTTGTCATCATCTGCAGTTGCGATTTGAGTATCTCTTTGCCTACTAGTGCTGTCTGCTGTTAACCTCTGCAAACAGTTTGAACCAAGTTCAGGCCCGACAAAACGTTGGGCCTGATCTGGATGCAATCAGTTTGACAGTCTGATGGTATTCCTGAAAGATTTGTTTTAAAAAATAATTTCAAAAAAAATCAGCAGATGACAAAACTTTTGC
This sequence comes from Loripinus fragilis, assembly GCA_964019695.1. NCBI lineage: Eukaryota > Metazoa > Mollusca > Bivalvia > Lucinida > Lucinidae > Loripinus > Loripinus fragilis. The sequence continues at coordinate 49,446,712 of OZ026523.1, read as the reverse complement.
AAAATTACCCAGTAGGCAATGATTTAACCCTTAAAGCACCAATCATGACTGCAGCAGATGACAAATTTAGCGATATTTTTCCCAATTTTCGACAAAAATAAGGTATAATATTACATGAGAACTGTCTGCCAGCAGACGATTCTCGGCAGACGATTCTCATGAAATATCATTCCTTATTTGTTATTTTTGAAGAAGCGGCAAAATTGAAATTGTCGTCTGCTGCAAATTATATGTGGCGCTTTAAAGTTTAAAATTCTAAGTCTAACCTGTACATCATTATTCATAATTTCTTGCCAGAAGACAAGTCGGACACTGTTAGTTCTCTTTGTTCCCACTTGCTTCACATCAGTCATTAATCTAGAAAGCAAAGAATACAACACAGTTGTAGTAATACTGTATACATGATGCTGTGATGCTGCAATTCTCTTCTACAAAGCAGTAGGCCCTACTAGTTATATAGTCATGTATAAGTAAATTAAAATATAACATGCACCATAACATGCACCTGATATAATGCACCAGTCATTTGTATCCACCGCACACCCATCAACGGGGATGGGGGGGGGGGGGGGGGGGGGATAATGACTCTTCACTTTTCAGAGTCCTGGTATAAGCCCTGCCCTGGTGGGACAAGCTGAGTCTAACAACCCTGCTCTTAGCCCCACCCTACACAACAGAAAATCTCACCGAGGTAAGTGACCCAATGTTATAACCCCAGCACTTACCCAACACTGCCGGGACAATCAAAAGGTAATTGCCCTGCACCTTAGCCCTGCTATTCCACCACTATCCCCGTAAGTGTGGGGGGGGGGGGCGGGGGGGGGGGGGGGGGGGGGGGGGGGAGGGGCGTGGATACAAATGACTGGTGCATAATTTCCAGTGGATCTACTAGATCAAAATATTATTTCCATAGTACTATAGTTACTCAGATCCCAGCTACCCAAAACAGCAGAGTTGGCATACATGTAACTCACCTGGCCTCAATGTTATAAAACTTTTTTCATGCTCATCTGAGTTTGAAGTTAATCCTGCTAATAAATGTCAAAATGCCAACAATTGTTGGCATTTTGACATTTATTAGCAGGATAAATACAACATCTGAGTTTTATCTTTATTTTTCAGTATTTCAATTTTTATGAGCAGTTGATATTTCATGCACAGTTGAGTTCAACAATTAATTTTTTTTATAACATTGGGACCTGGATTGTGATTGCCTTCAAAATCCTCTTTTTTATTCAGCTAGAGAAAAGTGTGATACTGTAAGAAATATTTGACTTGTTATGAGCTGAACTACTCAAAATTTACATAGAGATGGTCTCCTAGTTTGATGTGATTCTTACATCCTAGTCAACATTTTTTCAGTCACGTTTGAATGGGTCTACCTGGGTTGAACCAGTACTTAGCAGCGGATAAAGTGTCATGTTCAAGGACACAACACATTGACTCCGGTAGTGGTGAGGCTCCAACTAGCAACCCTGCGACCCCCAGTCTAACTCTCTACCAACTGAGTCACTGCGCTCCACATCAAGCTCAAAAATTGAACAATCCAAATTGGAAACCTTGAAGACTGAAAAAATTAACACTTATCCTGCCACTATTCTTTTTGTCCTGAAAATGGTGTCTGCTTTTTATATCTGCAGCATATCAGACTAGACTTTTTCATGGAAGCAAACAATATGAACCCTTATCAGACTGCTCCTGATCTGAATCAATATTGTTTGCCATATAAGATACCTAAGAACATTAGCAGATGAGAGGAGCAAAGTACAAAAGTAGTGACAGGCACAAGTCAGAATACCAGCGTGAGGTTTACCTCTGAACGTAAAACTCCAAGACTTTTCTTATGTCATAACTATAGTAGTATGGGTCAGCTTTGTGACTATCTGGTTCTGGTCGACCCTCCAGTTTGGCCAACAGCTTTAAGACTTCAGGATTGGAAGACCTGCAAATATGCCAATAGTCAATCAGAAAGTTAAATCATACAAAATGGTTATTGGATTGTCCATATATATCTTGCTTGCTTACAAATTCTAAGACAAACTGGAGAACAACGATTATCTCTCTTAAACCCTTTATATGTGTTTGTTTTGATTATTTACGTCCCACTCAACAATATTTCAGTAATGTTGGGACAGGTCTTCCTGGGTTGAAGAGGATAAAGTGTCAAGGTCATAACGCAGTGCCTCTGGTGAGGCTGGAACCGGTTTAATTTACCGCTCTATCTCAAGTCAAGCACTCTACCACTGAGTCACTGCCCATCTCTCAAAATAAGCCGTGAGATAAGATTTCTCACAATGAAGTATGTGCGACTAGCAAAGCCTCAGATCAGCCTGCGCCTATAGGCAGTCTGATCAGAGCCTTTGCTAGTCGCTTGAATGTTCTATGAGTGTTGAGCTACTGACCAGTTATTTTATTTGGGAAAATATATCATAAAAATTGGGAAAATAAGTACTAAAATACATGAACTTGGGAAAATAAAGGCCATTTTTTGATAGGGAATGTCTCCCATATATAAGGCGGTAAAAATGGCCAAATAAAATCACTGCTGACTGAACATCATTTGGAGTTTCTACGCTTAAAAGGAGGCTGCACAGGCTCGTCTGAGTCTACACTTGATAAAAATGCCACATTGTTGGAAATCACATGTCGCAGCTCATATATATCTTGCATGCTTACAAATTCTGTGACAAAATGGGAAGTAATATCATATACATTACTTGGCTCAATTCCTAAATTAAAGAAAAAATTATTTATCTCAAAGCAAACAAATAAAACTCATAGGGCAAAAAATAAACAATTTTTGAGCGTAAAATTGCGAATAATTCCTTATCCACTAGTTTTAACATTTGTTTTGGGTGCTCAAAAGAACCGTCTCATTGAGACAATTCTTTTGATTACCCACAACATATGTTTGGTTGATGAATATGAAAACAAATTTTGATTTGCTCACTCTTATCTAGAGGCCTGATACTTAAAAAAATCATTACTTTACTTTTGAAACTGCTTTTTGTTCTATAAGTAGTTTCCATGCAAAATGATCAAAAACTTGACTTTTACCTGCAAATTTGATCACCAAATACATTGCAGTATTCTATTTGCTTTCAATGGACTTATATTTACACAGCTTTAAAAATAGTCCTTCTCCTTTTCACTACAGTTTTGATTAAAGTCATAAATCACTAAAATCAGTATCAAACGGGAGCTTTATTTTTTGCCATTTTAATAACCGAGCTGCATAAAGTGATTAATAGTTTCAGTTCAGTTTTTTGTCTTAATTAAGCAAAAAAATTAAAAACCTTGTTACACTTACTTAGATTAATTGACAAGCACACAAAGGTTATGCCATTTTTAACACATAATTCATATAAAAACTAATGTAAACGTAATACATTGTATGTGCTATTGAGAAGAGTTACAGAAGTTAAAATGGGAATTGAGCCAGTGCATTGCAAAACCTACAAAATGACCTGTGTTCCCAACGAGGACTCAGATCAGCCTAGGCATGAGCCAAGTAAAAGTCAGATCAAAGTCTTTGCTGTCTGGACAGAAAAAAACATGAGCCCTGTCAGCTACCTATTGAATGCACCGCAAAGGTTGATCTGATTATACTCAAGTCTAGGCTGATCTGTGTCTTCACTGGGAATATATGAGCCGTCACACGTGATTTCCAACAATGTCATATTTTTACAAGTGTAAACTCAGACAGGCCTGCACAACCTCCTTTTAAGCTTAGCAACTCCTCCTTTTAAGCTTAGCAACTCCTAATAATGTTTGGTCAGTAGCTTAACATTCATAGAATATTTAAGTGATTAGCAAAGGCTCTAATCAGACTGTGCGTATGCGCAGGCTGATCTGAGCCTTTGCTTGTCGCACATACCACATTGTTGGAAATCTCATGTTGCGGCTCATATGTATTGTATTCGTACCAAGATATATTAGTAGTACACCAAATTAAATGCTGAGTTCCTACGTCCTGTTTTGTTGCATAAAATGGTAATGGAATTAGAGTTACAAATTATTTCTAAACTGGAACTTGCTTGTGTTAAATCTAACAGTGCATGCACTGTTGAGAAACCACATACAGCAGTCTTCTCTGGGTCTACACTGTTATCCACTGTTCCAGCATACCTGGGTTGATGAGTCAGGGAGTCAATGCTAAGCCTATAGCTCAATTATGAGTGGGTGGTAGGCAACAAATGATGATTCACTTTAAACATCAAAATTTACTATGCTAGTTCATAGAAATTTTGTCCTTTTTTCAAAAATATCTGCTGCATATTATGGGAGGTAAAATACAGGGTAACAGGTTGATGATTGCTTTGGTACATCCTGAAGCTTCCTGAACATGCACATAGGTTTAGATAAGCAATTTTTTTGCGTAAAATTGTAAATATTTTCTTACCCATAAGTTTTATCATATGTTTTTGGTGCTCAAAAGAACCGTCTCATCGAGACTCATCATTTGAGTACCCACAACATATGGTTTTTTTGAGAAACAAGAAAATTATATTTTTGGTACGCACTCTTAACTAAAGGCCTGATGCATAGGATTGGGGTTTATATGGTCACCCCTGGTTAATTATTTCAAACGATATCACAAAATCAATCAAATATAGGTCCAGTCATGCAAATTTATTTAGCGTAAAATTGATATTTTTCCCTTATCTATCAGTTTAAACATGTGCTTTGGGTATAACTCACAAGTTATGTTTATGAGACAGTTCTTTTGAGCATCCAAAACATATGTTTTGGTTGAGAAATAAGAAAATAATTTTCAGTTGCGGACCTGGTCAACTATATGTATATCATAGGTGTGCCACTACCACCACCATGAGGTCTATCTACCCCAGCACTTATTGTTTCATCAATAAATACACATTATTACAAGAGTAACAAATTATCCAGCGGACTTTATCCCATTGAGTATACTCAGAAATGCAGTTATTATAGATAAAAAGTTACAGACTTGAAGCATGCATACTTTAAAACAAATAAGATTCTGCTCTATATCAGTCACTATGATTTTTTTTAAATAAAATCATATTTAAACACAAAAGAAAAAAAATGAAAATGCAAAGTTTTGACCAAACCCACAGCCCCATTCAACAAAACAGAAAAGTGCCAGCATAGACAGACGACAGACCGCATTGTCAAATAAATAGAGGGATAAACCAAATGAAATAAAAATGATCTCATTCCTTCTCCCCCTCATATTTTATTTTCTAGTAAAATGAAATAAGAGTAAACCTGTAATAATCATGGGAATGATGTTTGTAACCGCCAGCAGATGAGGTCTATATGAGTTCAAATGGTAAGAAAATTCTTAACTCATTACAGTAACATCTCTGTGTAAAGTGACCCACCTTGATATATATGAGTCGGCACACATGATAATGGTACATACACATGCATAAAGTCACATTTGAGCCGGGACACGAGATTTCCAGCAATGTGGCATTTCGACATGAATAGACTCAGACGAGCCTGTGAAGCCTCCTTTTAAGCTTAGACACTCCAAATGATGTCCAGTCAGTAGCTAAATATTCATAGAATATTCAAGGGACTAGCAAAGGCTCTCAGACTGCACGTATGCGCAGGCTGGTCTGAGCCTTTGCTGGTCACACATACCACATTGTTGGAAAGCTCATGCGGCTCATTTTATGCATGCATACACAGCTATCTACTTGGATTTGAGGCCCAAACTTTTGCATTGGCTTTGATCTACGTCCCTACTTTGTGTGTTCAAGCAGGGAATACTTTGATGAGACTGTACATGGTGTTAATGTTATCATATATTGAAGACCAATCATCTGCTGGTGTTGTTACTTATTTACAATAGAGTAAGATAATATCCCAGGATCCTCTATTACATATATTATTAAACTTCACCATTTTATGCTGACATTATCTTCTATTTGTAAAGCTGAAAAAAGAAATGATCTTACACCTTTAAAATACAGCAGACTTTCTTTTACTGGAATCCTCATAACACAAAGAAAGTGCTTAATCAAAGTCAATTATTGAATACAACACACTAACTAAAACTAACTACATGTAAATGTATCATATGTTGTCATTGTAGTATGGCCGATGCCTTCTTCTTTGATCTTTGCTGATGTTTAAATCAGACACCCTAGAATAACGATGAAGGAGGAACTTAAAACGGTGCTCTAACTTACAATTTTAGTTAAACAGCGATGTAGGCGGGAACTTCCTAAATCCGTAGGTAAATGTAATATAATTGACAACTTAGGCCGGATGCAAGGAGGAGCGAATGTAAATTTCGTCAGGTGTCAGTAACACATGTTTATTTGCCCCTGCGGCATACTACAAGCTACATATAGGATTCTTCCTTGGCTTTCTGTTTAAACCGCTCGGTGGGCTACCCCCACCTCGTGGTTTAAACAAGAAAGCCTTTGAAAAGTATCCTTTATTTATTACTTGTTTTTGGCATTTCCATTTGATATCATTTGAATGCTCTACCAACTCTGTTAACACTGATGCACAATCAGGTCAATTTAAACTCTAACCTGTGGGTGTCCCTACACGACCCACGCAGCTCAGCAAAAGATATGGAAAAAGGGATTAAGGCCTGCTGTGCTGGTGTTAGCAGAAGATATGACACAGGCTATCGTAAAAAAATATGAGCATTAAGAGCAATTCTCTGTAACCACCAAAATATTTTGGCCACGCATAGTCAGGGATTTTGATAAAAACGTTATATTCAAGTAGAGATGCATCAACTTTAATAACAAACTTTGTTTAGTTTTTCAAAAAGTGCAACCGTTTCCATGGTAACAGACAGAGAAGTTCCGAAAAATGGCACTTTCATGAAAATGCATACCCTCATTTTCTTTTCCTTATTCATTGAATTAAGCTAAAAGTTATCAGTAATTTTATGTTTATGTTTCAAAGTAGATAGATTAAGCTTTGTGATTTTAAAAAAAGTTTAGAGATTGGAGCATCTTAGATATATTTTATTTCCAAAAATATTTGGATTTTTGATGAAAAAAACGAGTTTGGGGGTCAAATTTGATAACAAACTATTCAAAATCGCAGCAGTTCTGTGTGTTACTGCATATATTATTAGAAAAAGGATACTTTGAAAAGTTAAATTGTGAAATAAAATTCATGGGAACTTTTAATATCGTCATCGGACCTAAATTCGCGACCAACCTTGATTCGCGGCCATTTTTGTTTACATGACGTTGTGCGCAAGACTCTTCACTGCCCATGCGCGACCGTGGGAAAAAAGTTACTACGACGCAATTTTTCGTATCCAGCTGTCAATGTGAACATATTGAGGTTCAAGCAAGTAACCTCTACAAAATTGTTTAAACCATGCAATTATTTACATTTTCCACTATTCCAAAATATTTCCATCTTAGAAAGTCCATTTATACCACAAAAGCATGTACTTGAACATAAATTATCGATCCGTCTGCATTGTTGACCTTTTGTCAATGGAGGTCAATTATCATTTGATTGGTCTAGAAGGTTCTTTATGCTAATGACGTCACATCCGCGAATCGAAAGTGCCACATTCAAAATGGCGGGAATTGTTGACAGCTCTATTTTTTTTTAATTAGGGAGAGTTGTTGGCCAATAACAACAACTCTCCCTAATTACTGAATAAGTAAAGTTGTTGGCTAATCATGCGAAATCACAGCAGGATAATTTGTTTTTATCAAGTAAGTAACTATCTATGCGCACTTTCAGTTTTAGTACTTTGTTTTGTAGTTTGATTATTAAGGTCGCGAATCATGGTCCGACGAGGATACTGCAAAGAAATCAGAGTTTTAATTTTGTCCTAAATTATTGCTCTCAGAGGTATGCATTTTATGCCTTAACTTTTCATTTGTGGATAAATTAAGCTATTTTATGCATGATTACGGTTAATATGCAGTAAAAACTGGTGTAAAAGCATAAAAACGGCATTGAATGACACCGGAGACACCCTGGAGACCTTAAAGGGAGGGACAGCCTAGCAACAACACATCAGTCAAAATTACTTCCCCTTTGTAGCTCTTCAAATAAAGGGGCATTTAGCCATGTAAATTACAAACACGTTGAGAAAGAAACAAGACTTTTACAAGTTGATATCTCTTCTCATATGTGTTCTTGTTCCGATGATGGCCATAAGTTGAAATATTTGATTGTTAAATCAAAGTTTCTACTTGCTGAGGATCAGTTTTAAACAGATAATATTCGTCAAACCGATTTTAATAGCGCTACTACCATATATTTATCTTATAGCTACAACCCTGTTGCCACCAATACAAACTTATGAGCCGTAACCTTGGGGTGTCCCTGTTCAGGACTAAATATAGACTCGAATGACATCACGGATTCACCAGAAGTGAAGCACGGAAGTGCACGTGACTTCATAAAATTTGTATTGGTGAAAGGAAGAAGGCAGACATTTTGAATCGGAAGAATTTTCTTTTAAAATTCGTCGTTCTTGGTTGTTATGCTCCTTCTATTCTCATCATTTTGCTGCCAATACTTTCTTATATTTACCGCGAGTCCTCGTCTGTGAATTTTGTTCACCTTTCTCGCATTTATATATATTTTTTCTGTCTGAATGGACTTTGTCCATTTCGTCTTGGATTATTTTTTATAGTCGAGTTTGTCCTTTTTTCACTCGTCGAGAGGTGCTTTCGCTTACGTCCGCCATTTCCTTTCGAGTGAATAACTATCAGTTTTTTCTGGGCGATAAATTCGTATTTTGCTTTGTTTATTTAGTTTTCTTCCCGGGTTTCTCCTCAAGGCCTTATGTCCCAAGCAAAAGGTTTTTGTGGACATTTTAAGGCCTTGTGGGACAACCACCCGTCATGTGCTAATTGTTCTTGTTGTTCCAGGCAAAACACCTGTGAAATCTACTGTTCCTGGCCCCTGAGCACATGGTTTAAATTTTAACAGAGAAGTTCTCACAAAGCCAGGATGGGGAAGAAGAATACCAAAGAGAAAGAACAGTTTGCATTTTCTGCAAGACCGGTCAAACTGAAGAAGAAATCGGCACCTGCTGAGATGTTCGGGGTAGATGACCTTTCTGATCATACGATCAATCCGGGAGGCATATCATCTTCGGATGATATCGTACCGCGCCACACTGACCAACCGGACAGGCCTAAGGCCAAAGGAAGGGGAAGTCAGTGCGGTACACCTCCATCGGGATCCGGTTTTTCTGACTGGAAATTCGATCCCATTCTTCACCAGACAGATTCACCGGTCAACGATCTTTGGATGAATCTACCAGTGGTGAATTCGTGGACAAGTCTACCGGTCAATTATGTTCGACCGGACCGGGCGGACCGGAACAGCAGTCTCCGGACAGGCTGACCGGTCCATTATCTACCGGAAGGGACCGGACGGTACAAAAGTCACCGACCAAATCCACGGAACCGGATCGGCCCGGACCGGACCGAACTGGGCGTCAATCTCCAGACGAGTCCACCGGTCGCGGGACCGGATCGGACCGGACCGAACTGGGTGTCAATCTCCAGACGAGTCCACCGGTCACGGGACAGTCGAGCTATTTACCGGTCAAAGGACGTTAGATTAGTCTACCGGTAAACTCAAACTGTCTTCTGTACAACATGGAAGAATTCCAATGTGGCAAAGGTCATCCACTGAACAGCCTACTACAATTCAGTATATGGGACATAGTTCTGGCAGAGGTCCAACTGTTACCAGTAGAAACAGATATTCTACTGGACCGGATAAGACAAACAGTTCTGATTTCCGGAAAATATGCTATAGAACTGATAATGTACCAGACTGAACCGGACACTCACGATCAGTAGTCTCTAGGGATCGTTCTAAATCGACTGATCGCCCAAGCAGACTTGATGGTCAAGGTTTCAGAATACCTTTAAGAAATAGTTCACCGAATAACCGGTCACCTTCTTTAAGTTCTCCATCTAGGAGGAAACGTAGATCGGAGAAGAAGAAAAAATGCATCAGGCATTCTTCTTCATCGGTCTCTTCAATATCTAGTAGCTCTTCTTCTTCTAGACTTAGGTCGAGAAGATATAAGAAGAGACATCATAGAATGAGGTCCGTCTCACAGCATTGTGGACATAGACATAGCCGTAAGAGACGGAGATTACCATCATTTTCTTCTTCTGATAGAAGAAGCAAGAAGTCTTATAATGAAAGGGCTGGTGTGAAGTCAGCACTCTTTGTAACCTAGCCCTTCGAGGTCCACTGTTACACATGAAATTAGTCTGACAGTGAGACCTCAGGATGATGATTTTTAATCTCCATCAAAATCAAATTTCAAGAAACCCCATATTACTGAGGATAATTCTCGACCCAAGTCTAGTATTGAGGCTGAGATTGTCATAAAAATCTAATGTTGCAGAGAGAGCTGGTTGCTTTACTTAATTTATCTTCCTGGTGTCTCTTAATGGTTGAGCCGCTCTTCCTCGAGTTGCCAGGGGGTTGTCTGCAGTTTGTGATATTTCCTGATCATACTCACTATTTTTTCATGTAACCTTCCAACGTAGATCCATTGGATTTACAATAGGAAGATGAACTTGCACATATTATTGATGGAATTTTTCCTTATTCTATAGATGGAAAATTTCTCATTTAAGAATCTGGCGTTGAAGATAGTCATTGTCCAAAGTCCAGCATTGAGTCTGAGATGGTAAAAGAGGAGAGGAAATCAATTCCTCTTCCTCAATCCACATTAATTATGGACAGCATTAACGTCATTCTAATTCAGTTAAAGCTTCATTAACAATTAATCCTGCACTGAAGTTGGCTTCTGATGACTAAAGACATCTCTAAAGACATTTCGGCTCTTGCCAACTTGAAATATTTTCAGGCTCATGCAGTGAAGTATATGACCTCAACTACTTCACCTGACAGTGATTCTAGAAAACTTAATCTGTCTTTAATCTATCAAGTATACCTGGGTCAAGTGTGGTACTTGATTGTATCGTTTTCTGATCTTTGCCGTCTTTATTACTTTAAATGGCAAGTGTCAGATTCACATCAAAAGGCTAGATTTATTTATACATTAAACAACTAAGAGACATAAGATCTGAATGTTACCTCATATAGATATATATTCTCATTTGCTGTTTTCAAATGTCTACAGCAAGAATATTCAGATTTTAGAATCACTATATTTCTGTGAAACATACTTTTCTTTAATAGCTAAGAACCAACTTAGAATTGTTCCTTTTGCTTCAAACTCTTTTTAGAAGTCAAATTGATTCTATTTATAAAGAGAATTTTAATATGAATAGAAACAATTGATCACTAAAGCAGTATCTCATCATGTCCTCAAAGCTCTGCTACTTTGGTATCTCAACAGAGAATAAGTCCGATCTAAGAACCCAGTATTTCATAAGAATTCTAATCCTGGTAATAGAGATTCTTGACCAGTAAATTGTAAACCTAGACCCAGAGGTTGACATTCTGGTTGGGGTTATTTAGGTAGGACGGAGTGGCCCCCTCTAATAGAGGGGCCTTCTCTGGCTGTAAATTTTGTAAACCTACTCCACTGTCTCTTTCAACCACAAATCATGTTGGTAGAAAAGTTGGCACACTTCGTCAAAATTGAAAAATATTGTGACAACCAATGGGTCCTCTCTTTGACTAATTTGGTTATCAATTCTGTTCATAGAAGATCATAGAATGTTCTCCTTTATCTAGAGAACTTATTTTCCTTCAACAATCACTAGTACAGGTTGGAGGAAGAAGTCACAAGGGACAGTGGAGGAAATTCAACTGGAAACCCCGGGTTTTTACCGGGGGATTGCCCTTGTTCTGATCACAGATCTAACTACTCTCAACTTATATGTTTTCATCCAGAATTTCAGGTTTTAAAACATAGAGATAGGTGAGGAATGCCATTCAGCATAATGTTTCGGCATTTTTCCTTGTGTTTTGAATTTTCGAATGGTGTCTCGGGTCAGGTGTGGTACTTGATTGTATCAATTCCTGATCTTAGCTTTCTTCTTCTTTACTTTCCTTGGATCTGACAGACCTAAGGAGAAGAGCTATAATTCTACACTTCAATCTAGACAATTGATTATCGAAAATTCAAATTTTCGATCTCTTTTGGAACACAGACACTTTAATATTCAGGGCAATGGCTCAGTGGTAGAGTTCTAGACTTGAGACTGAGGGTCCTCAGGTTGGAGCCTCACTGGCGTTACTGCATTGTATCTTTGAGCAAGAACATTAATCTCAGCTTAGTACTGGTTCAACCCAGGGACAGGTCCCTTATAACTGAAAGATTGTTGATGGGACGCAAAGTATCAAATCAAACAAAAACCAAAATCAAATCTTTGGAACTGGTCATCAATCAAGAAAGTCCGACCTGATTTCTTTGAATTGTTCACTCTTATAGGAATAGAATTTGCCACTCGTATGTTTAGAGTTACTCAAGTCAGAGTTCAAACTCTTTTAGAAATGTCACGAAATTTCTCAAGGAACATATGTTTCAACTTGAGAATTCCTTTTCTTTTGGGGCAATTCAATACAGCAGCAGACGTTGTAGTGTTAGGCAGATTGCGTCTCAGACCATTACAATATGTCCCTGCTTACTCTATGTAGGTCACAAGCATTACAGCTTCAACTTCATATAAGTTGTCACTGGATGTTTTACATCTACTCGATTGGTGGAAACAACATCGTTTCTTCCTTCAGGGTATTGCCATGAGGGCAAATCCTCCCTTTCATCTGATTTACACAGATTCCAGCCTATTGGGCTCAGATTCATATTTACATCTAACAATGATGGTCATTTCATTGGCATTGAGGAATGCTCATCAGTTCATAAAGATCTTGACGGTTCTCATATCAAAAGACAAACAACAGTAGTAGCATATTTCAACCGTCAAAAGGGCGAAGACCGGACCGCGTTGCGCAGTCGGTAATTTGTCTGGTTACAGATGGGAAGCTGACTGCAGATCCAGGGGTCGCGAGTTCGATCCCGGCCTGGTCCCATACTTACGTGGAGATTGATCATGAAATAATTTCTACGGTCATTCTCCTCCCTTCCGCTGAATCATTCATGAAGGGTTGTTGTCAGTTACAAGCAAAAGTATGTGCACGATTACTGGTTAACTGCTTGTTCAAGCTTGCCAAGGAAAAGTGTTGTTAGGTGAACTGACCGTCCCGCAATGACCATAGCTGTTGACTTGGGACGTAAAGCAACAAAATTCCAGTCTTCTGCAACTACACACAGGGTTACTTAAAAATTCAACAATCCATCAGAGATTAAAATTTCAAGTAATTGCAGATCATGTCCCTAAGGCTCGTAGAGAGTTTACAAGGAAAGTCTATGATGTAAAATTTGCAAGTCTTTGTTTAGTGGGCAAGTCAGAACCAAATTGATCCTATCTAGGCATCTCCAGATGTAATTGCTGATTTCTTGATATTATGGTCATAGAAAAGCAATATCTAGTTAACACAAGTGAAGGCCTAGATCAATAAGTCCTCTATTTTGAAATTCGAATCCGGATATATCATAGGATCACATATTATTTCTGAACTGGTTAAATCTTACGAAACTCAGAAGCCAGAGGAAAATCACGAGCTCCTTAAAAAGGGGATTTGTTCTTTGTTCGTTCACATATATGTGAGGCCACTTGCTTTATTTATAAATGAAACTGTACTACTACTCACCATGGCTACTGCTAGAAGAGTGAGTGTCACGGGTACATGCATTGTTATACATGTACATTAAGATCATCTTAGATTTAGCTATATAGATGGTTTACTTAATATTAGGATAAGTAGAATCAGCTTTCCTTCATGGCTCATGATTCTATTAATATTCCAACTGTCTCTTCTGTCCTATAAAAATAGTAGAAGATTTCTTTCTACAAGGGAAGATCATGATATAAACAATATATGATCTCCAAGTGGGTTCAGAATACTATCAAACATGCTTACATTACAAGCAAAGTTCTAACAGTCAGGCTAAGCTTCTTAAAATTAAACCACACAAGCTAAGATCTCTATCAGAGTTCCTAAATTTCATCTCACTGGATGAAATCATTACAGCAGCTGTATGGTAAACATTTCGGTCTTTGACTCACACTATCTCTACTACATTCGTGGGCAACATTCAACTTACACGACAACGGTCTTGTTGTGATTGTCCAAAAGGTGGTAGGGGGCCCAACAAGCAGGCTCCCTTGGGTTAAGATATCTAGATAATTAACATCTACTAACCAATGGAGACAGCTTGCTGAATAGTACTATTTAGATATATGTCTAAGGGCTGCATCCAGAGATAAACTGAGGTTGCTGGAAGATTATATCTACTCATTTCGACTCAGTTTTATGGGATCTTGTACTTTGATTATTTCAAATTACTTCTAAGATTCTCTGGATTATCTCTGGAAGCTTATACTGAGCCGACCTTGGTGTAAAGACTCCTCCCACCATTTTTGGTGATTCTGGGTAGCTATAAGATAAATATATGGTAGTAGCACTATTAAAATTAAATTTTTTAAAAGTAAAATTTATTTTAATAAGCATACCTACCATATATTTATCTGGAAAATTCCCACCTCCCGGGAAATACCCCTCAGTCTTGTTTTATATTATTATTAATAATATTTACAAATTTTATGAAGTCACGTGCACTTCCGTGCTTCACTTCTGGTGAATCCGTGATGTCATTCGAGTCTATATTTAGTCCTGAACAGGGACACCCCAAGGTTACGGCTCATAAGTTTGTATTGGTGGCAACAGGGTTGTAGCTATAAGATAAATATATGGTAGGTATGCTTATTAAAATAAATTTTACTTTTAAAAAATTTAATTTTTACACTTTACAAGTTTTGATTTTTAGAAAAGCATCTACATTTGATCGGTTTTCTTATGGAAATACCAGTTTACTGCCAATTGTGAGTTAACTCTTTTCTTTTTAAAACAAAATACTTTCAAATTAAATAATCTGCAATGTGAAAAAGGGCTGTTTGTGTGTTTCTGCTCCGGGTAATGGCTCTGGGAACCTTGCCAGACTGCTAGAAATATTATAATAACCAGAAAAGACTGGAATAGCTGGTGAGTAGGCCCCTATGTTTTAGTTTAATCAAAGGCTTAGTTGCTCTAATCAGTCTAATTTACAGAAAGGTACTCTTTCCAAACAAAGTAAGCCCCAACCCCACCATATGTAACAACCATTCACCTGTGTGAAAGAATCCCCATTCCTTCTGACAATTGAAAATACATTGTATTTTTTTAGACCTGCTGAATGAAAAAGATCAGGCTTCTGCTACAACGCATGAATTTAAGCGGGTGTTTTGGATTTGCAAAAGAACCATCTCATTGAGATGGTTCTTTTGAGTACCCACTACATATTGTGGATGAGAAGTAAGAATAATATTATTCCAGTACATGCCTTTCTGGAGGCCTGCCTCTATGTTCAAATTGTTGAATAGAGTAAGAGCATATTCTTTTGATGGAGTTTGAAAAAAAAGTTTTTAAAATGGATGTTTAACAAGGGAAAGTACATGTAGGTTTGGGGCAAAAAAAATTACATATAAATTTTAGCCATTTTTATATATCCTTTCTTGATGAATAAGATCTCCAAACAAGTTTGAACCAAAATAGACTAAATTGATGCATCATTTATATTCTTAGGCGGTCCCTAGATTTACCGGAAAGACCGGAATTACCGGAAAGACCGCAGAAATACCGGAAAGACCAAATAATAATAGGGAAACATTGATTGATGATTATTGATTAATGAATGCAGTAAAATGTATATTTTTTTTATATAGTGGACAATACAGAAATTGGACATTACAGAATAAAAATCTAAAAAGTTTATTTCAAAATTCAAATAAACCTATTTTAGTAAATACTTGGAATATGAGATAAGTTTGAAAAAAAATATATATGCAGTGTCAACTATTCAATTACTGGTATGTCCACACTTACTAATCATTTACATTGATTGGATTGTTATGTCTTGGTGTTAACAAGGGTCCTTTAATTGGGCTGGTTAATTCCCCATTATTGACAGGTTGATTGGAATTATAAGTTATCAAGGTCCTTTAATTGGGCCTTAATCGAATTTGTCATTATTTTGAATAAACAAGATTCGAAAAGAGGGTCAAATATTTAAAACAATATAATTATTTTGGCAATAAACATACAACATTCTTTTAGCCACAAACAGGTTAATACATAACTAAGCATTTAAACTTAGACTGGATAGCATATTTTAATTCCCTATTATTCTTTGGTCTTTCCGGTATTTCGGTGGTCTTTCCGGTAATTCGGGTCTTTCTGGTAAATCTAGGCACCCATTTTTAGGGATCATAGGGTAGAAATACCCCTATATACATATGTATATGAAATGCTATATTTAATGAATTTTTCTCAAATTGTTTAATCAGATGAGATGCTGTATTTCTATGGCATCTCATCTTTATTGTTTATCTATGTTTCCATTCCGGCATTCATACTCACAGTTCAACAGTCCCATAAAGCCCCTGACCAGTAGACAAAGAAAGTAAATTGGTGAATTTGGACCTCTAACATTTAAGCTTTCAAAAAAAAAAAAAGACTAATCCATCAAAAATATCAAGAAATTACATGTACATGAACTAAACAAGACTTGAAAAGCTATTTACCACACATAAATGTACATGTATCATTCTAGCATAGAATCAATATACTGACTTAGATGCAATTCTGTGGACTTTAAAGTAAGAATGGAGGCAAAGAACAGGAATAAATAAAATCAAGCCCAGGACACCATAAGGGAAAGAGACCAAAACACAAGAAAATACCACATATAAGAGAGTAAAGAGCCAAGGTACATGTATTTCCTTCCTTAACTCATCCTCAACCCTGTCAAAAAGGTCAAAACATTTTTTCCGATCATAATGTGGCATAAAGGGAAAAGTGTAGAACAAACTGCCAAAATTTGTCCAGACCATTTCTCACCAATTGCAACCATTCAAGGGGTTGTTTAGTTTTTTATATGATATATTTTGATATTATAGATTTTTTTTAAAGAAAGTTTGAAATATGAAAACCTGGGCTCAAGGGCTGACCAGAAGGCATGCCCAGGTCCAACTATTTTTTAAAAGTCCTTATATCTCAGAAACCATTCAGATTTTCACTCCTGAACCATATATACTCATATATCTTGTGACACAAAGTATCCAGTAATATTGATCAGGAAGTCCCCCAAGTGTACCCACTGTTGAGGCATTCAAAAGCACTTTCAGGGCATGCCATGATTATTCATATTTCTTATGGTACCAAGCATTCAGTTATAATGACCCGTGAGACCGGGTGAGACCCCCGGGTGTGCCAACACATGGCCACCTCATTTACTTCATAAAAGGCTTACTATCTTGGAACTGCTCAGATCATAAACCATAAATTTTTATGTTTCTTATGAGAAGAAAGTATTCATAAGCACTTACTGAAAAGTCCCTCCAGGGCATGCTCAGCAATTCTCCACCCCATTTACTTCATTAAAGGCTTAATATCTGGGAAATTGTTCAGATTTTCATCCCTAAATCTATATAATGATGTTTCTGATGATAAGATAAATTCAATGTCACTGATAGTGATGTCCAACGGGCATTGGGGTGGTTTGGGAGACTTTATAATCAGTAGATTACAATCATATATCCCGTTCCTCATGAAAATGCTTAAAATGTCAACATTTGGAAAACTGGTTCTAATTGATAATTGGAACAATATTATCTATTTTTTTCTGGACATTTGCTGGCAAGGATTATTTAATGGCTGGCTTTTGTTTAAAAAAATATGAATAATTTTCTTGCAAATAAAAGTGAATGAAATATCACTTTTTCCTCCTGAAATTGCTCAAAAGGCCAATATTCCGAAAAATAGTACCGCTTGATTATTAGAGCGTTAATGGCAATTTTTGATTTTACACAGATAAAAATTGTATTATGATGAGATCTGATAGAATAAATCATTTGTACACAAACTTATCTTTCTAAATAACTTCATTCCGCATAAAGCTGCTTAAAAATTCAATTTTCCGTTATTTGGTACAGTCTGATTATTTGTACAATTATTGCTATTTTCTTAAAATTTTACAGCAATTTCTATTTTACTGATTAATTTTGACATGATAAAGTAAATCCCTACTAAAACCAATGGTTATCTTATCTTAATTTGGCCTAAAAATGCACATTATCCAAAATTCCAAAAACTGGTACTGTATGATAATTAGGACAAAAAGACATTTTTCGCATATTTCCAGGCAGTAACTGATGATTAATGATAGAATGAATAACTTCTAATGAAATAAAATAGTTTTGTAACACATAACACAATTTTCATTGTCTTATATTGCCAAAATCATCTCAGTTAAGTCACATGTACAAAACAGCTTTATTTAGAGAAATCAATTTGTTGGTCCAATTTAACCAGAATTACCAAAAAAACTTCAAATACTCCCATAGATTTTATTTCAAATATTTTATGACCTAAGGTTGGGTTTTCAGAATCTAATGCAGTTGAATACCAGTGTTGCTGCGTTTTTTTAAAAATATCCCTAAAAATTGCCAAAAAACCATTTTTTCACATTTTGGAATTTTGCCAATTTTGGTATATTTTAGGACCCTACTGCAGCCAGCACGTGCATGAAAGAACCAAACTACATATATCAAGAGTTAGAGTTGATACAAAATTGTAGTTTGGCCGAAACCATATGGTTACAGAATGTTTATTGAATGACTGCAAATACTTTCAAATTAGTGTTTTTTCATAATTTCAAAATACAGAATCTACGAAATTTGCCCAAAATGAACAGTCATGGTTTCCATAGCAACCAAGGGTAACAAGTAAAAAATTACTTTATTTTTGGTGGTTTTGGGTTATATGTACGACATACAAAAAAAATCAAGTTAATCTGAGACTATGCGTGCCGGACCCCTATTTAGATTTTTTGGTGGTTACAGAGAATTGCTCTTAAATTGTTAACATTTTCTTACCAATCAGTTTAATATATGCTTTTGGTGCTCAAAAGAACCGGCTCATTGAGCCAGTTCTTTTGAGTACCCACAACATATGTTTTGACTGAGAAATAAGAAAAATAGTTTTTTGCTACACACTAATAAATAAAATGCCTGTATAGGAGAAGGAACATAACAATCACTGAATGACCTTGGCTTACATATTCTTATTTCTATTTCCCCAAACTGTTGCGTTTTTTTCTCTTTTATAAACTATCATTTCAAAACTAGTCAGAATTGAAAACTACATTGTTCAGTGTCAACAAGATTAAATCAGTTAAGAAGCTGATTATAATAGCTGGGATACAACTTTAATAGTTTTTAATATCACCTTTCAGTTTTAAGTATCAGTTTACAATGTCTGTATAAAGATAATTTCAATAGATAGCAAATAAATTCTATGGGTTGACAGTTTAGATCATCACTCATCTGTGAAAAAACATCCTGTTGCATTTTACATCCCAAGATTATAGAACCAGAAGAAGCATGAAATTTCAACTGCTCATAAAAACTAAAATGTTGAAAAATAAAGACTGCTCTTGCTTTCAAACTGTTCAATGTTGTATTTATCATGCTAATAATTGCTAAAATGCCAACAATTGTTGGCATTTAAACATTTATGAGCATGATAAATTTTGTGTTCAGTTGGGATGAGCATTAAAAAAAGTTTTATAATCTCAGGCCTAGGGCCAGAGCTATTTTTTATCAAGAAATAGCATTTTTAAGAGTGTTTTAAAACTAGTTTGTTTGCTTGTGTTTAATATCCCACCAGCAGCTAAGATCATACATGGACAGGGCCACAGCTTTAAGTCTCATCTGATTGACTGGAGAAACCAGGGATCCAACCTGCAACCCCTGGTTTACGAGGCAAGTTGTTTTCCACTTCACCACAGCAACTCATGTTTTAAAACTTGTACTACTGAGGCCAGATGTACCTTCTACTACAAATAGTGTAGATCCATATCTGGATTTACACTATTTTCATTCAGCCCTTTAATAGTTTATATTTACTAATGGATTCTTCCTTCTGGCTGGATACAATAAACTTGGGTGGCCCATTGCATACTTAAGGAGTCACAGGTTAAAATTTCCAAATCTTTCTCTGATGATTGTTTTTGGCTTTGCAAAACTATGCATGAAGGCCCTGGGTCTTCAATGTTTGTCAAAGTACATATTTTAGGAGAAGGGTTAATCCTTGGCTATAATTACAATGTGTTCAGCAGGAGTATGAAAAAGTATGAAAGTTTGAAATTAATATAAACCGACACATTCTTGTTTTGTTTGATTTGATTCTTTACATCCCATCAACAATCTTTCAGTTATGTAGGGATGGATCTTCCTTGGTTGAACCAGTACTAAGCTAGGATTAATGTGTCTTGCTCAAGGACACAACGCAGTGACACCAGTGAGGCTCGAACCAGCGACCCCTCGGTCTCGAGTCAAGCACTCTACCACTGAGCCACTGCACTCCCTCGGACACATTCTTATTCTTTGTTTAATTTATAATGATCTGAACTTCAAATCTACAGTGAATCTTCCTTCTGCTTCATTCAAAATTTCTTAGAATAATTAAACAGAAAATATTGTCTGCTGCCATTCTAGCCTTTAACTCTTGCCTGCTAATTTTTTCTGCTGATAACCTATGCAAACAGTCTGGATCGAGATCAGGCCCGACAAAATGCCGGGCCTGATCTGGATCCTAATTGTTTGACACTCTGATGGTATTTCCAAATGTTATTTTCAAAAAGTTGAGTTTGAAAAAATCAGCAGATCGGAAAAAAAGCATAACAATTATCCAACATGCAAAAAGTCAAACAAAATATTCAAACCATAAAAAATCTGTCTGCAAAAGCAGTAATTTCTGTGTTTCTCCATGTTACTCATTTAACTGGAAAGCAACATGAGACTATTATATGTGCCTCGCCGCAAGAAAACCTGTCTTCGGTGGTTTGCGAACAACAAAGTTGCAGACCAGCCTGCGCATACGTGCAGTCTGGTCAGCACCTTTGTTATTCGCTTATTGTAAAGTATCATATCCAGGCTTGATACAAGCAAAATTTCAATTTTCTAGCTAATCTCTGTAGCTGAACAGGTTGGTTTGAGTCTCACTATGTCGGAAACCCCGAAGACAGGTTTACTCGCGCCGCGGCCCATATGCTCGAAGTGCAGACAATAACAGTGTGTCTGGAATAGTTCAAGTGTATCAGAGTAATGGGTCTAGACTCTAGAATCCTTTCAAACTATCAAATAAACACCTAGGGCCCATTACAAAAGAAACCCAATATAAATTTTCTTGCCTTGAAATCATTTTCACATCACATTACTGATGGAAAATACAAGGAATTAAATAAACACATAACTGTTTACCTATTAGTGTTGTCTTTTAAGTTCATGCTTCATGCAAGTTTTCATGCTTTTATTGTCATCTGTTGAGTTTTTTTTCAAAATTAACTTTTTGAGAAAAAAAAACATTCAGGAACACTATCAGAGTGTGGAAAGGTTAGGATACAGATCAGAACCAACACTCTGTCATTCCTGATCTGGGTTCAAACTGTTTGCAAAGATTATCAGCAGATTACAAAAGTCACTGCTGGCAGGCAATGAGAGCATTACATGTTGTTTAATGCAGCATCTCAGAGAAAAGGATTGTTCTCAGGGGAGAGAAGGTACTTTAAAGGTTGGCTAGTTTAGCAATTTTCACTTGTCCTTGGGCAAATATTTTTTTTATTTTCATCAACACAACAGTATCATGTAGCAAGTTGGGTATTTAGTTGGGTGTGGCATATCCACAAACCTGTTTTAACAGCACAACATACGGACCACGACGCGAGGAAACATGTCTTCGTAGGTTTGCGAACAACACAGGCCCAGACCAGCCTGCGCATCCGCGCAGTCAGATCAGAGCCTTTGTCATTCACTTTTTGAAAAGTATCATACGTAATCTTGTTACAAGTGAAATTTCAATTTTCTAGCTGGTCTCTCTAGCTGAGGAGACTGGTATGAAACTTGCTTTTTCAGAAACCCTGAAGACATGTTTTGTCGCATCACAGCCCATATATAACTGGCCAATAAAGTTAGACATAAACATGTCTATCCTTCTCCTGCTGGATATAAAGAGAATACTAGGTGAGTGTCTTTTGATATCAAGTTTACCAGGCAAGGCTTTGAGAATGCTTGTTGACATCGCAAGGCTTGCCAAGCCATTCAACATGCGTTCTCAAAGCCGAGCCTGATAAACTTGATATCAAAAGACACAAACCTGGTATTCTATTTATCAGTTTACCCATTGCTTCACTCTTCAAACTAGCGATAATGACGTAATTTTTTTTTATTTTTGTGTTGATTCAGGGTCATTAGCGACACCATTCAAAAAGTGCAACGTCATCATGACCTAATAAAAGCACGTGCCGGGAGATAGACAACGTTTATCAGGCAGCGTGCAACAATGCAGATAATATGCAAGGTAACTGATAAATTGAGTTTATTGACTTATGGAATTACATGCTTCCAGTTTTAAGTATGAGTTCAGAGGCTGAATGGAAAAACAATATAGATCCTGATAATTATGTGGCTTCACCAGAAGCCACTCAATCTGGATCTACACTCTTGCAGAAAGAAATTATATCTGGGTTCAGCAGAATCAGGATTAAAAGAGCCCCAAGACAGACAGAAAAAAATAATCAGTTATGCTTTTTTCTTCAGACAGACAGTCGATAGACACACCAAACATTAATGATATTCTGTTCAACATGGTCAAAATTCATATTTTTTTTATTCTTTTGTGTGCAACTGGGCTATGCACCAATCATCTGGGCTGTGACGAGACAAAACCTGTCTTCAGGGTTTTTGAAAAAGCGAGACTCAAGCCAGTCTCCTCAGCTGCAGAGACTAGCAAGAAAATTTAAATTTTGCTTGTAGTAAGTTTAAATATGTTACTTTCAAATTAGCAAATTACAAAGGCACTGAGCAGAACCCAGAAGACAGGTTTTCTCACGTCAAGGCCCATCTGTAAACACTGCTCCCACCTACCTGGATGGTTGGTTGATAGTGGGGATAATGAGCAATGAAATGACCTCTTCCCTTAGTGTACTTTGTCACATCCTAAGTTAAGGTATTGGTCCTTGAAAACACTATAAATTAACTAACTGACATGCCTTGGGTACTTCGTCTTCTTAAAAGAATAAATAACTAGAGGACCTGAAGGTCCTGAGGCGCTCACCTGATCTCCTTAATAATGTTAAAATATGTCAAATAATGGAATATATTTTGTTTTACCATATATGAGTGTTGCAGTCATTTTGGTCGAGTGACCTACACAATCTTATGATTACTCCATCAAACAGCCCAGTGATTTCTGAGAGAAAGATGTTTAGATAGAAATATGGCAGTCCAAATGAGTGGCCTTGGATAAAAGGTCAGAGGTCAGCTTGACATTTGGTACTTATATAAAACCATTGTCTCATTAGGTTAAACATTTCTCGCAAGTTTTATGATTTCGGCTTAACTAGTTATATGTATAGAAATATAAATACATTAGGAATCGAATTTGTTCTTGCCATAAAGTAGGTCAAGGTCAACCATTATTCATCATTTGTACAAATCTGGTAGGGCCCACATCCCCAATGTTACATACCAAGTCTCAAGGCCATTGGCCTTTTGGTTCCAGAGGAGGAGAGATTTAAGGGTTTTTACCATATATGGGCGTGGTGGCCATCTAGGTCATGAGACCAGTACAACTGGTATAACTTTTGGCTACCCTTATCATAAGGAGTCTTCATATGAAATTTGAGTTCAATTGGCCTAGTGGTTTCTGAGGAAACCATGTTTTAATATGTTGAAAGGACTCCAATATGAGCGACCTTGGCTGAAAAGTTAAAGGTCAACCTTGACCTTTGGAACTTATTTATAGCCACTGTCTCATTAGGTTAAACATATCAAGTGAGAACAATGACTTTGGCTTCATTAGTATTCAAAAATCAACTTTTCGAAAAAAAAAATCCCATTTAAATGCATTAGGAAGCAAATTTGACCTTGACGTTAAGTAGGTCAAGGTCAACCTAGGATCATCATTTGAACAAACTTGGTAGGCCCCACATCCCCAATGCTACATACCAAGTCCCAAGGTCAGCGGCCTTCTGGTTCTGGAGCAGAAGATTTTTAAAGGGTTTTTACCATATATGGGCGTGGCAGCCATCTTGGTCATGTGACCAAAATATTTTGTATAATTTTGGCTAACTTATCATAAGGAGTCTTCTTATGAAATTTGAGTTCAATTGGGCCAATGGTTTGTGAGAAAACTATTCTTTAATGTATTAATGGGACTCCAATATGAGCAACTTAGCTGAAAGGTCAAAGGTCAACCTTGACCTTTGGAACTTATTTATAGCCATTGTCTCATTAGGTTAATCATATCAAGTGAGAATAATGACTAAGGCTTCTACAGTTTTCAAAAAAAATCAACTTTCCAAAAAAAATCCCATTCAAATGCATTAGAAAGCAAATTTGACCTTGACGTTAAGTAGGTCAAGGTCAACCTAGGATCATCATTTGAACAAACTTGGTAGGCCCAACATCCCCAATGCTACATACCAAGTCCTGAGGTCATCGGCCTTCTGGTTCTGGAGAAGAAGATTTTTAAAGGGTTTTTACCATATATGGGCATGGCGGCCATCTTGGTCATGTGACCAGGACCATTTGAACAAACTTTCTTTCCCCCATCCTAAGGAGTCTCCATATGAAATTTGAGTTCAATTGGCCCAGTGATTTCAGAGGAGAAGATGTTTGAAATTGTGGACGGACGGACGACAGACGACGGACGACGAACGGACGACGGAGTGACTGGTATACTATTAGCTCACCCATGAGCCTTCAGCTCAGGTGAGCTAACTAGCTTACCAACATGCCATGAGTACGTTGTCTCATTGAGACCGTTCTTTTGAGTACTCACAACAGATGTTTTGGTTGAGAAATAAGTAAATTGATTTTTTGTTACACAATCTTAACTAAAGGCCTGTCTAATAGAATTTAGCACTCAGGCTCCGAGGTTATAAAACTTTTTTCATGCTCAACTCAACTGAGCATGAAATTTCAACTGCTCTTAAAAACTAAAATACCAACAAATGTTGGCATTTTAACATATATGAGCTGGATAAATTTCATGCTCAGCTCAGTTGAGTATGAAAAAAAGTTTTATAACCTAGAGGCCAGAGTGTAATAGGATTTATAAACTCACCAACATGTCATAGGTACTTCATCACCTCCCAAGTGAAGGTACTGGTCCTTGAAAGAGTGCAGCACATCCTTGAAGAAATTCTTGAGAAATCTAAATGTCTCATTCTTACTGGGATCCAGTGGACCGAGATAACCATCAACAGGCCTATCACCTTGGAAACATTGTGTCAGTAGGTCAGGGCGACTCAGACCCCAGGAGTAGGTGTGACCTGAAAGAATGGTGAACACTTTGCATGCTGGGTAATTATCATAGGTTAAGATAAACATACAATTTCAGCGTAAAATTGTTTGTTTGATTTTTAAGTCCCATCAACAATCTTTCAGTTATAAAGGGACGCGTCTTCCTGGGTTGAACCAGTACTAAGCTAGGATTAATATTCTTGCTCAAGGACACAACGCAGTGACACCAGTGAGGCTCGAACCCACGGCCCCTCAGTATCGAGTCAAGCACTCTACCACTGACCCACTGCGCTCTCTCGTAAAATTGACATTTTTTTTCTTATACATATGTTGTGGGTGCTCAAAAGAAACAACTTATTGAGAGAGTTCTTTTGAGTATCCATAACATTATGCTTTAGCTGAGAAATAAGAAATATTTTTTGATTATGCACTGCTCACTAGAAGCCTAAAATATGCATGCTTTTTCGCATGCTGATTTTTTTTTTGAATTAACATTTTCAAAAAATTATTTCAGGATTCACATCGGAGCGTCAAACAGTTGGAATGTAACAGTCTAGGGACAAGATGCCCTGTGTACTTTAAAACAATCAATGCAGTAAAATTACATATATCAACACGCTGTCAGATTTGCTTTCAAAATAAGCAGCCTAGATACAGTTTGTAAGCTTGTCGTATCTCCATGCATGTAAAACGTGAGGCCAGTGATTGATTAACTTTGGATGCAAGTAAACTTCATTTAACAGTGAAGACCCAGGTGTAATGCTACATCTGGCGACATTTAATCAGCGTCTGCACTGTTACCCATTGAAGGGCCAGCAAAACACATCTGAAAATGTCGTCTGCTAAAGTTGTTGGCTGTATATTTAGTACTAGTTAACATCCCATGTAGATGGAAGATTCAATTGGAATATAAAGGGTCAATAGACTTACCTCTTTTTATGTATGTGGCTGTTATACAGTAGGAACTTATTAAAATTAAGTTAATTTCTGGAACAGTCTAATCTGGGGTTTGATAGATAAAATAGATTCAACAAAAACAAGGCAATGGTGAGTGAATATATTATGTTTTGCTGTATGCATGGGACTATCTTACAGCAGAGTAATTTCTAAATTCAGATGCTGAGCCCAGTAAAATAAACAATTAATCTCAGAGTGTTGATAACACAATTACTGGCGAAATTTATGAACTCGGATCCGAGTTCCTCAAAAGCGCTTGTCTCTAGACTGGTAAAGCATCAACACAAACAATCTTATAAACTTTACACTAAAATTTCGAACACTTTTATTTTTCTTTTCTCAATACAATGTTGGTTATTAGGATTAGAATTCACTAAATCTGACAAAACAAGAGAACTTTCTAACCTTGTATTTATATCACAAGCGTAGGAATCCAGCGGCTATTGCATGACATTACTGATTTCCTATTCTCTTCATAGGGCAGGTGTTTTTCAAGTTCACCAATGGTTGAGCATCAGAGCAATTAGTAGGCCTATCCTTAGCTTGACCATGTGTATGAAAAGATGATTCTAACAAGTGGCCAAACTTCGAATTTGGTAGAAATGAAAATTTTAGATTCTTATAATAAGTAGTATTTGGAGCTCTTATTCAGAGAACCATTATCATTTGGTTTGTTTTGTTTGTTTGATTTGATTCTTTACCTCCCAGTCAACAACTTTTCGGTTATGCTGGGATGATACTTCCTGGGTTGAACTAGTGCTAAGCAAGGATAAATGTGTCTTGCTCAAGGACACACTGCAGTGATGCCAGTGAGGCTCGAGCCTCGAACACGCAACCCTCTGTCTCAAGTCTAGCTACCACTGAGCCAATGAGCTCCGACATTATCATTTGGCCTAGCCCACATATTTTTTCAGTGATATTCTTGGCATTTTAAAAATTTATTTGCATGATAAATTCATTCTCAGTTCAGTTGAGAATAAAAAAAGTTTTATAACTTGGTGCCTGGCTAATCTGGGTTTTGTTAATTCCCATATTTATGAAAATTTTATCATATGCTGGTGGTTGTATCTTGTCACTTACCAGGTGTATCAAATTCTGGCATTACTCGGATTCCTCGTAGTCGAGCAAACTCTATCACTTCAAGGATATCTTCAGGTGTATAGACAAATGAGGGGTGGAAGGCACCCTATAAGTCAAGGTATAAAAGCTGAATTATTTCAAAGCAATCAAACATATTCAACCTATTGAATTATAACAGCCAAGGTCATCATATTTACATATAATTGTGCCATGACATGCAATTTCCAACAATGTGGTATGTGCAACCAGCAAAGGCTCAGACCAGCTTGCCCATACGCACAGTCTGATCAGAGCCTTTGCTAGTCGCTGTAATATTTTATGCTTGTCAAGCTACTGACCGAACAGCATATGGAGTGTCTAAGCTTATAAGGATGCTGCACAGGCTCGTCTGAGTCTACACTTGTCAAAATGCCACATTGTAGGAAATCTCATGTCTCGACTCAATTATCATGATATCTACTATATGGAATTGTGATGGTGTGGACTATGAAAGATAAAAATAGCCAAGTTTCCTCATTAATCCAATAAAAGTCGTAGAGTCACTTGCAGTTAATGTAGCTAATATAAGAATATATCATGAGTGTGAGAGTAGGATATAAAAACCCATCCCAAGGATCGCTGTTTGGCATCACGAGGCTTGCTGAGTGCTGACAAACGGTTATCCCGAGGGACGGATTTTCTATCCTACCCTCACATGAATAATGGATTCTTTTTCTTGTTCACCACTGTTTAATTATTTTAAAATAAGCTTCCATAAGTCTCTGAATATGCTAAAATGCAATTTCACATGATGACGTCACTTTAACATAACAATGACATCACTTGACGACCATGTGTGTGAGTTCCATTACAACCAATGTACAGCCCTCACGTGACAGCCTGGGTAAGATAACATGAGTAAGATAATATTTTTCTATCCCAGGATAAAATATCAGATATCCTTATTCAGTGTGCAAGAATATCTCGATCATTTGATTGGCTTCCTGGGAAATACATGTAATTGGCAGTTCTAATCAGCTCAGTGATCATGCTACTCATCAGCTAGGTCAGATCAGTGGTCTGTCTATCTAATCTGCCAGTAGTTAAGTAATAGTTATAGCAGGGGTTATCCGCCTGTACGTGGAGATAACCCACAAGCTTTAGTGAGTGGATTATCTTACGTACAGGTGGACTAACATGGTATATAATAACTATTTAATACCACCTACATCAGTGTAGACCATGCACATCACAAGATATTTTGTGTTAAAGTTGGTAAGGGTGGTATAAGCTCCCCCACCCATGACTTTCTATTTCATATTGAAGCCACCCCCTGCTAGGGGAGTCCAGGAAATATGAAATTCATATGTGCAGTTTCAAACAAACAGTAGTTTGGAGAACAAATGTAAAATAAAGGTATGATTATATCATTTTCATAAATATGATTTGATAGATTATTTAATTTAATTTTAGGTCAATTATTGCAAGCCTAATTAATTCTGTATGGAGTTGAACATATAGTAGGGATCAAATATCTTTTTTAATGCATTAACATTACAGGGTCATGAACATCTTCCTAGGGACCCATTAAGTGTTAGACAATACTACAGGAATAAAAATATACTTTGGTAGATTTCATCAATGTGTAAACGAGGCTTAAGTTTGATATTCCAAAGTTGCCATTATAAGATTATTACAAAAAATTACATATTTTAGAAATCCACCCCAAAAAATTACTCCCAGATTTTACCTTGATCAAATTGCTTGAAATAAGTTATAAGAGGGGTTGAAATTATTGTATTTTTTTTTTGTATTTTTCTTTATTTTGTGTGGCAGTGTTTTGTTTGATTTTATTCTTTACGTCCAAGTCAACAATTTTTCAGTAATGTCGGTATGGGTCTTCCTGGATTGAACAAGTACTAAGCAAAGATTAAGGTGTCTTGTTCACGGACACAATACAGTGACGCTGGTGAGGCTGGAACCCGCAACCCCTCAGTCTCAAATCAATTAAGCACTCTACCACTGAGCCACTGGGCTGCTTTGTATGGCATTGTGTGATTGACATTAATGATGATTGGGGAGAGTGAGTAAAACCAATTTTGAAGTGACTGAGATAAATCACTGTTGCATTGAGAAAAAACAACGCTAATGCAGGGCTGTGGAAATACCATGCCCGACATACCCGGCCTGGTCCCATTTCATACAGGACAAGTTGAAAATTTCTATTCACTTGTCCTTGGACAAGTACAAATGTATTAAGCTAATGCAAATCCGTATTTTATATTTTGATTAATTATTACGAGCTCACATCTTGCATTGAAAACAGTGTGTATCCTGATCAGCTGGCTTCTTCAGAAGCCAGCTGGTCTGGATCTACACTGTTTACAAGAGAAGCCAGCTGACCAGGATATACACTGTTTACAAGAGAATCTAGCTGATCAGGATCCATACTGTTTGCAAGAATGATATCTGGTTTCATACTGTTTTTGAAAAAGTAAACTGTTTAAGCACAGAAAGGTATAAAACTAATTTTTTCTTTCGGACAAGTACAAATTTCTATGGACAAGTACATTGTGGCCATTTACTTGTCCCTGGACAAGTAGAAAAATTTACTATTTCCACACCCCTGCCTAATGGAAGACTTACCTTCTCACTGAGATCAGGGTAGGCTTTACTCTGGTAGGGGAAAGATTGGTCATCTACAATATGCCAGTGCATCACATTCATCTTGTTCTGTGCCATGCCCTCCTGTAATTACAAGATCAATAAATAGAGGATCTTACATGTCAGTGCTCATGTTTTATTGCATTTATTAAACGAGTTGGGGAAAAGAGATAAAATGCGAGGCTTGTCGAGCATTTTGTCTCTTTTTCGCAAAGAGTTGAATAAATTCAATAATACAAGAGCATGAATTTTAGATTCTATTTATCACATGACATAAAAATTAATTAAAAGTCGCATTTTGGGCGTGAAAATGTCAAGATTTTGCCATCTTTTACGCAACGTTATAATGGACGTCATAATGTTTCCCGAAAATCTGTAAACCACTAGTGGTTTATCGATTTTATTGCATAGCATTATATCACTCCCAGACGTGACGTCATGTGATAAAGTAAATTTCAGTAAAATTACTTTGAATTTGTGCCAGTGGTCAAGGAGATATCCGAATAAAAGCTTTAGCAATCCTAATTCGATGCCTTCCCTGAAGTTTTGGTTTAATCCTGAGGGCCTCATGGAAGATTAGTTGTTCTACTAAATGTTGTCACCCTCTTTAAATAAAGACTTTACTTGCTTACTTACTTACTTACTAATCCAACATATACATTATGCAGTAGAGCTTCAATAGCTTAACAGGTTTGGGACCATGAAAGATAGTCCTAGCCAAGGAAAGTTCCAGCCATCTACTGTGTATTATGCATAAAATGAACTTTAGGGACCATGATGATAGTTCTAGCCAGACAATGTAGATGAGCCT
Organism: Loripinus fragilis; assembly: GCA_964019695.1. Taxonomy (NCBI): domain Eukaryota; kingdom Metazoa; phylum Mollusca; class Bivalvia; order Lucinida; family Lucinidae; genus Loripinus; species Loripinus fragilis. Next base: position 49,415,818 of record OZ026523.1, on the reverse strand, counting down.
TCAGAGTTCAAGCCATTGAAGTTCTACTACAGTTAGGGACAAGGCTATCTTTGATATATCAGAACAGAATGATATCTCCATTTCCTTGATGCCTGCCAAGTTTCAGAGCAATCCGAGATGTGGTTCAGGAGGAGATACCATTTGAAGAATTTCAAGATATTTGATTCTCCATGTTGCTCTTATACCTCCAAATAGTTTTGGCTATCAGCCACCACTAATAGCAAGGAAAGAGTTAAACAGATGGACAGAATGTTAAATGGACATAGGCTACCCACTACTACCCTCAATATTTAGTTTACTTCTATACAGCGCCCTTTGACATTGTACTCTACAGTAAAACCTGTGTAAAATGGCCGCTCTCAAAAAGACAAAAAAAATGGTTTTCAAACTAATTATCCCTCAATGCAGGACAAAAGTATTGCAGAATGCTCCAAGGGGAACATTCTGCAATACTTTCGACCTTCATTAAGCTACCTCTTTTGTCTTTTTTTGAGTGGCTGTTTTACACAGGTTTTACTGTATCTTAATTCATCTCTGTTTTAATTATTACTAGAACAACATTACCAAGCAAGTAAGAAAACCATAATCTGTTAGCGGAAGGCAGGGCCATTTTCCCACATAACTGCCCAAAGTGGTTTAATGTAAATACTATGTCCCATTTGTAGTCATCAAAAATCTTTATGTGTTTACATTATTTATTTACATTTTGTATTTATTCCAATAAATACACCTCAAACAAAGTTATGTGCACAATATGCTTATTATATTGAATATGGCATTTGATTTTTCATGTAATTCAAAAATTACCGGTGGAATATACTCTTCATATGTTGCTTAAAGGTTGTGATTTTCAGACCTTTTGATTTTGAAATGTACAGGTAAATCAAATATTGTGGTATACCACAATGATCTTGTGGTCTTGACACTCAATAAAGCACTTTGGCAGAATAATACAGAAGCACACAGATTTTAACCCACTTTGGCAGAACAGAATAGAATCAAACATTGGCAGAATAGACCAGAATCACACAGATTTTAACCCACTTTGGCAGAACAGAATAGAATCATACATTGGCAGAATAGACCAGAACCACACAGATTGTAACCCACTTTGGCAGAAAAGAACAGAATCACACAGATTGTAACCCAATTTGGCAGAATAATACAGAAGCACACAGATTTTAACCCACTTTGGCAGAACAGAATAGAATCATACATTGGCAGAATAGACCAGAACCACACAGATTTTAACCCACTTTGGCTGAATAGACACAACCACACAAATTTAACCCACTTTGGCAGAAAAGACCAGAACCACACAGGTTTTAACCCACTTTGGCAGAACAGAATAGAATCACACATTGGCAGAAAAGACCAGAACCACACAGATTTTAACCCACTTAATTTGGCTGAAAAGAACAGAACCACACAGATTTTACCCATTTTGGCAGAACAGAACAGAACCACACAGATTTTAACCCACTTTGGCAGAATAGAACAGAACTACACAGATCTTAACCTACTTTGGCAAAATAAAACAGAACCACACAGAATTTAACTATACTGACAGGCTTTAAAAACCACACTAACATCCTGTTATATCTCACAAACGCCAGTTGAATGTAAACTTTCTTTTCTTCAATGATGTCATCATGAAGTGGCTTTTTCAGTCCACACTTATGTTTTAATTGTACAACTAAACTCGACGACATTGTTGCTTCGTAAAGTTTTAGTCTCTGAAACACTTCTTAAGTAGCAGAGTTTTTAAGCCATCGAATGAACGGGTACACACAGATTAACGTCAAAAAAGCATACCTGCTGTATCGAAGACCTGCCAATTAAAATGAAAGCCATTCCCCGATGACTAACAAAGCTGATGACACACATTCGATGCTTCTTGTGTTTCTTGATTTAAATCTTTCACTGATAAAATTTTGTAAAATAAAAGAGTTGACCCCTATCTCAAACAGTTTACATTTTTAATGCTTTAAATTAATTTCAAGTGGACAAGTTTTTCATGTGTTACTCATAAATGCACACTCTTTAATATACAATCAAATTGATTGCTTTGCATTTTATTTTGAGACATACATTAAAGCTGCTATCCTAGTGTAGCGTTTTTAAAGCCCGTCAGTATAGATCAAAACCATACAGGTTTTAACCTACTTTGGCAGAACAGAATAGAATCACATACTTTGGCAGAATAGACCATGACCACACAGATTTTAACCCACTTTGGCTGAATGGATCAGAACCACACAGATTTTAACCCACTTTGGCAGAATGGACCAAAACCACACAGAATTTAACCCTCTTTGGCAGAATAGAACAGACCCAAAGATTTTTACACTTTTGGCTATATAGAACAGACCCACATACAGATTTTAACCAATTTTAGCAGAATAGAACGGAACCTCAGATTCTAACCAATTTTGGCAGAATAGAAGAGACCCACAGATTTTAACCAATTTTGGCAGAATAGAACAGACCCACAGATTTTAACCCCCTTTTGGCAGAATATAACCCTCAATTCCTATCATTTATTTGCTGTACTGGAATAGTCTATTATTCATTATAAGGGGTTCTAGTGAAAATTTCAAAATAATTTCAAATGCTGACTTTTTTCGAATTAATCTTTTTCAAAAAATTCTTTCAGGAACACTATCAGAGTGTCAAACGTTCGGATCCAGATCAGGACTGACATTTTGTCGGTCCTGATCTGGGTCCACACTGTTTGCAAATTCAAGTTATCAGCAGAAGACAAGTCGCCACTTGCAAGAAACAAGTTAAGCAAGTGATGTCTGCTTTACACAGACATGTAACTATCTCTTTCTTCTGCTAATAGCTATTTATGGGCTCATCAGAAAATTGAAGACATCAAACAATCTGTCCTGTATTTTCTTTTAAGTAAACACCATCTCTTGAAGAGCTCATTTTAGGCAATAAATCAAGCGTTATAGGCTTCCAAGACAAATAGGTATGGATCTTTGTGACTGGCTCATCCAGATGAGATATTTTCCAGAAAGATTGTTCTCTTTTGGCCAGATAAAATTTGTGAAATTCCAAAAGGCCCTGAAGCCCATGAGGATTCAACAATAGAACAGAAGTTATAACACTATTTGGTATTAACTCTATCCTTGCTACCGGCAACTTTTGTCGTCTGCTGATAACCATTTGTTGCAAACAGTTTGGACCCAGATCATAACTGACAGAATGTCGATACTGATCTGGATCTAAACTTTTGACACTCTGATAGCGTACACGTTCCTAAAGATTTTTTTTGAAAAGCTGAATGTTGAAAAGTCAGCAGACGACTACAAAAGCTTGAAAAAACAAACAAATTCAGAGAATTTATGTCCCTCCGCCACTTTTTGTCTATATGAACTATCATGGAACAACTTAAGTTCGCAGAACAGAAATCAGAAACAAAACTTAAGAATTTTATTCAAAGCATATTCAAAAGGCAGGGAACAATTACCCAGTATGCAAAGAATTAACAGATTAAATTAAATTTAGAAAGATGATCGAGCCAGCTAATCATATTTTTAACTTAATGATAGGTGACCAGCCAAGGCTCAGACAATTAAGCCTGCACATCAGCACAGTCTCACAAGATCATGTATGGTAGAAGATGAAGGCTAAGACCAAGTTGAAGATCAATTGTACATGTTGCGTATTTTTTCATTATTTTTTATCATCTGATTTTTTTCATTAACTTTTTTTCAAAAAAATCTTTCAGGAATACCATCAGAGTGTCAAACAGATTGGATCCAGATCAGGCCCGACATTTTTCGGGCCTGATCTGGGTCCAAAATGTTTGCAAAGATTATCAGCAGACGTCACTGGCAGGCAAACAGTCAAAAATAACTTTACCAACATGTGATAAGTACACCCCGGAAGACCCGTTCCTGTGTAACTGAAAGATTGTTGATGGGACGTAAAGAATCAAATCAAACAAAATGTGATAAGTACCAATATCTCTTGGGCAGGCCCAAGTACTTTTCAGGTAAAGAAAAATGGGTGTCAGTGTCAACCCTCACAAGGTGAGAGTCATGGGTCTACTTAATGCCTAGTTAGGCTTGTAAAGTGTCCATCAATCTAACAAGACCAACCACACACACACTGACATTCATTCATCTTGATGGTGTGCTTCTACATCAGCCAGAAGCTAAATTAGCCCTTAATGGGCCAATCGCAACAAAAGTCATCTGCTATTCTCGTCTGCTGAAATGTTTAAGAGGCCTCTATGGCAAACAGTGTGGACCCAGATCAGACCGCTCCTATAGGAGCAGTCTGTTCTGGGTTGACGCTGTTTGCTTCTATACTTAATTTGTCAGTAATTTTAGGCAATTATTTGCAGCGAACGACTTCAGCAGACCACATTTTCAGATGGGGTTTTTCTTGGCGCTTTAAGGGTTAGCCTATATTCAACATGTCTTGAACCCAGTAAACTCTTAGTATGCTTGGTAATTTTGTATGCTATTTTGTGGCCTTCTGATTATTTGTGGTCCAGACCACCTGTCCCCCCTCTGGATCGGCCTGAGGACAATCTCTATATACAAGGTTTGACAATAAGTGCCAGGCACCAATTGAGCTACACTTCTTCCTCGAGTCTTACTTAAAAAGCTGATTTTTAACCCTTTATACCTCATAGAGACACCTTTTAACCCTTTTGCAAACAGAGCAGACCCAGATCTTGTAAGAGCTACCAAATCAGGGTCTACTCTGTTTGCTTATTGAAATATGATATATGATCCTACACATGTAGACCTGACAACTAATTTTTTGCGTTCTATGTACCAATTTGTAAGTTTATTTAGTGGGTGACTTATCATACAGATGTGGACCTGACAAATAAATTCTTTGTTCTATGTACAATCATGAAAGTTTATTTCTATAATTATTCATAGTAGGTGGAGCTTAGCAATAGCATGAATATTAATGAAGGAAAGGGTTAAAATGGAACATCCAGTTGATGATCAGGACTAATCCAGTAAAAGATTTGCAGAATACAACAAAAATGTAGGACCTGCATGATCAGATTGTACATGCTTTTTCCTATCTGGTTCTGAGTTTACCCTTTCCTTCATGAATATTCATGCTAAGCTCAACCCACTATGAATAATTGTATACCATAAATAAACTTTCATGTTTATACATAAAACAACGAAAAAATACTTGTCAGATCCACTAGTGTAGGATCATATCTAATCATATTTCCATGAGCAAACAGAGTAGACCCTGATCAGGCAGCTCTTACAAGAGCTGCCTGATCTGGGTCTGCTCTGTATGCAAAAGCGTCAAAAGGCATCTATATGAGGTAAAGGGTTAAAGATGTGATTGCTCAATTACTTTCAAAGCATACAATAGATAGAATTTTAATGGGAATCATTAGATATGCCTTTTTTGGGATAAATTCAATTACTTTTATTCTTTGCATGCTGGGAAATTTTTCATGATTTTTTTCAAAACTGAATTTTTCAGAGTGTCAAAGGGTTTAGATCCACTCTCTGATCATGACCGACGTTCTGTCCGTCCTCATTTAGGACCGAACTGTTTGGAAACGTTATCAGCCTAAATTTTGCCTCTATTTTGTGGGTGCTAAAAAAATTAGCAGCCCCTTGCATGAGTGTCTGAGCCTTTTCTGTTTTCATATGGGATGAGTATCAAAATCTCATGATCTGGCCAACATTTATACCCTTTTCTAATGAAACTGCTGATGTAATTTTAGCCCTGTTAAAGAATGTGTCTGGTCATCTTAAATAATTGAACCTTTAACTTAACAACTTCAGCCAATATATCTTTCTTTAAGCAATTTAACACCTCAGTGATCCACAAATATATCGAACAAAAGATATAAACTCCGACTCCTGCAACCAAGAAAACCTCAATTCGACAATACAGTAAAACCTGTCTAAAACGGCCAGTCAAAAATAGACAAGACAAAGGTCTTAACACAAATGGTAGCTTAATGAAGGTCAAAAGTATTGCAGAATGCTCTCTTGGAGCATTCTGCAATACTTTGACCTGCATTAAGTGATAATTGGTCTTGAAAGCCAATTTTTTTTTTTTTTTTACTGCATGGCCGCTTAAGACAGGTTTTACTGTACACATTATACCAAAGACAGTTCTGAATGCATAAAATAGATGACTAGACACTCAAAGGCACGTGTTGCAGGACAGCCCTGCAAGCTAGCCTGAATCACTCTATTCCCTCATCTTTATCTAAATGGTGCCAAGATTAAATGAACAATTTTCCATGTCAAGGTCACTGGCCTAGCTGGCCGAAGTCAATGAGACAAGCTCATTTTAATGGTCAAAATGCCTTTAAGCAAATTAATATAAACCTTGAATCCTGTCCAAGTTCAATAATGTGTCTGAAGTGTGTCAGACTCATAATCATAATTTCTTGATTCCTGAGAGACCTGTTTGCTGATAAGCATCTGCTATAGATTTTATAGTGACTCCCTCTCAAAATGAGGTACTGCTACCGTGTTTACCTTCCTAAGACTGCGTGCAACTTCCATTAATTTCAACCTTTTAATCTGCTAATAATTAAATTTAGTAAAAAATCTTGCCTTTTCCTGTATTATATCTGGACAGTATGAATTAAAATGATATAGATTTTATAGGGACTCCCTCTCAAAATGAGGTACTGCTACCCTGTTTACCTTCCTAAGACTGCGTGCAACTTCCATTAATTTCAACCTTTTAATCTGCTAATAATTAACTTAAGTAAAACTCTTGTCTTTTTCTGTATTATATCTGGACAGTATAAATTAAAATGTTTTTTTCTTGATCAATAAGTACCAGTACAAATGTATTCAGAATTTTTTATATGATCAATATGATCAATATGATCATGCTTAACCCTTGTCATACTGGATATTTTCATGCACTACACTCCTCCCAAAATTTAATCAAATTCACTTGTAAGATTCCGTTTATAAGCATATATTTACAAAAATAGTGAAAAACAGTGTGGATCCTGATCAGCTGGCTTCTAAGAAGCCAGCTGATCTGGATCTACAGAGTGTTCAGAATTGGATATATGGCAGTTTAGCATGGCAAGTGTTAATGTAAAATTAGGTGTATTATGTTAGCTGCAGTCAGCCCTTAAAGTCAATGTTCATGGTCTTTTATGACTCTATTGATGTTGTTATATCTTTTTTGCAAAGGTTCAATACTTCTTTTGGTCAAAACATTTGATAATTTCTATTAACTCTTTGCCTGCTTGTGTCATCTGCTGATAACCTTTGCAAGCAGTTTTTGATCAGATCAGGTCCGACAAAATGTCCGGCCTGATCTGGGTTCAAACTGTTGACACGTACATATTCTGGTGGTATACTCCTGGAAGATTTTTTGAAAAATTTGATTTCGAAAAAAAAAAATCAAATGAAAATAAACAACATTAAAACTACTTAGCATGCAAAGAGATACATGTGATCTACAAAAAACCATTCCTAGCAAACATATAACATCGTATCAATATGTCAGTCACATCAACGTTCATACCATGTTCTAAAGTTTTGCATTCGCTGGATTCGCTATATGTAAGCTCCAGTAAGACCTGACTTAAGCAGCCACTTAAAAAAAGACTAAACAAAGATCTTAATAACAAATGGTAGCTTAATGAAGGTCGAAAGTATTGCAGAATGCTCCCATTGGAGCATTCTGCAATACTTTTGACCTGCATTAAGCAATAATCCATCTTGGAAACCAATTTTGGTCTTGTTTTTGAGTGGCCGCTTAAGACAGGTTCTACTGTATATCAACTTTTAGCCCTTATCTGCCACTATTTTCTGTACCATAAATGTGGTCTACTTTTTAATCTGCTGCATAATTATATTCAGGTGCTCTTCGGACTAGATTTTTTCATGGAAGCAAACACTATGAACCCTGGTCAGACTGCTCAAGAGAGCAGTCTGATCTGGGTCCATATTGTTTGCCATAAGCCGACAAGAGGAATAGACGACAAGTCTTCACCATTAATCTAGAGCTGGAGTAAAATCAATTGATTTAGCAAGTCAATAAGTTCAGTTGTATCATTATTGCCAATAGAATAAGTCTGGTTTGGTAACAAAAATTGTATCAATCAGTCTGTAAAAAGATACACAGTCTTCCTAAGATTTAAGTCTGAAATGCCTTTGCACAATAGTGGCAGACAACAAAATAGTTCAAGAGTTTATAAAGACATGTGGGTGTGATGGGATCTGTGGTGGCTGCTTGCTTGCTGTAGATGCACTATCAAGGACCCCCTTTGCCCAGATCCGGAGTTTAGGTGCACCAGCACTACATGGCGCAATGGGGGAACTAGAGGTGATGGTTGGCAATGAAAAGTATAAAGTAGTCCCATAGCTCAGCTCAAGTAACCTTGGTGACATGCTCTCTGCTGTAGGCAACTGTAGGCAACTGCGAGGTGGCTGCAGTCACAGACTAAAAGTGTACATGGAGCAAGTTCTCCCAACTATTTTCTCTTCTCACCAACTGCCAATTCTGCCTATGTTAACCCGAGGAAAGGTGTACTCAACATCTAAATCTTTACACCAGAAGGATGAGGTGGCACATATAGAGGGCAGTACAAGATGGATTTCCTAATCACCCTAACAAGAGTTGTTAGGGCCCAGTAGGCCACATAAACGTGGGCGGAAAGGGTGAGGAATGATGACCAATGAAGCTCAGTATGGGACGCACACACTAAAAACCGCTCTGGGTGGAGAGAATACAGACAAGTCCTTGGAAGAGAATTAATTCTGGACTGTATCAAATACGATGGTTGTTACATCAGATATGGTATGGATGACTGTGGAGGCTTATTACATCAGATAGGTTTCATCGTTGTAGATTTATTACATCAGATATGGTATGGATGACTGCGTAGGTCACTGTAGGTTTATTATAGCTGATAGGGTATGGATGACTGTGTAGGCTTATTCAATGGCTGCAGGCTTATTACATCAGATAGATTTCATGGCCGTATGCTTATTACATCAGATAAGGCAGGCTTAATACAGAAATTAGGGTTTTGTGGATGTATGCTCATTGCATCAGATAACGCAGGCTTAATACATCAGATAGGGTTTTATGACTGTAGGCTTATCACTTAAGATAGCGTTTCATGGCTATAGGCTTCTTACATCAGTTAGGGAATGGATGACTTTTAGACTTATTACATCACTGTATGCTTATTACATCAAATAGGTTTCATGGGTGTAGGCTTTTTACATCATATAGGGTATGGATGACTCACTGCATGTGTAGGCTTATTACGGTACGTCGCTGTAGGCTTTTTACATCAGATAAGATTCATGGCTGTAGGCTTATTACATCAGATAGGGTATGGATGGCTGTGTAGGCTAATTACATCAGATAGGATTCATTGCTGAAGGTTTATTACATCTTTTTACTTCAGATAGGGTTTCTTTGCTGTAGGCTTATTATATAAGATAGGGTTTAATGGCTGTAGGCTTATTACATCAGATATAGCATGGATAACTGTGTAGGCTTATTACATTGCTGTAGGCTTATTACATCAGATAGGGTTTCATCGCTGTAGGCTTATACATTAGATAGGGCATGGATGACTGTGTAGGCTTATTACATGGCTGTATGCTTATTACATCAGATAGGTTTCATGGCTGTATGCTTATTACATCAGATAAGCCTGATTGGCTATTGATGACTGTGTAGGCTTATTAAATCTCTGTAGGCTTATATGATCAGATAGGTTTCATCCCTGTAGGCTTATTACATCAGATAGGTTTCATGGTTGTAGGCTTATCATATCAGATAGGGTTTCATGGCTGTAGGCTTATTACATCAGATAGATTTCATGGCTGTAAGCTTATTACATCTGATAGGTTTCATGGCTGTAGGCTTATTACATAAGATAGGGTTTCATGGTTGTAGGCTTATTACATCAGATAGGTTCCATGGCTGTTGGCTAATAACATCAGAAAGGGTTTCATGGTTGTAGGCTTATTACATCAGATAGGGTTTCATGGCTGTAGGCTTATTACATCAGAGAGGTTTCATGGCTGTAGGCTTATTGCATCTGATAGGTTTCATGGCTGTAGGCTTATTACATCTGATAGGTTTCATGGCTGTAGGCTTATTACATCAGATAGAGTTTTGTGGCTGTAGGCTTAATCAGATAGGGTTTCATGTCTGTATGCTTATTACATCAGATAGGTTTCATGGCTGTAGGCTTCTTACATCAGATAGGTTTCATTGCTGGTGGCTTATTACATCAGATAGGTTTCATGTCTGTAGGCTCATTGCATCAGATAGGGTTTCATGGCTGTAGGCTTATTACATCAGATAGGGTTTCATGGCTGTAGGCTTATTACATCGCTGTAGGCTAATTACATCAGATAGGTTTCATGGCTGTAGGCTTATTGCATCAGATAGGGTGTCATGGCTGTAGGCTTATTACATCAGATAGGGTTTCGTGGCTGTAGGCTTATTACATCAGATAGGGTTTCATGGCTGTAGGCTTATTACATTAGATAGGGTATCGATGGCTGTAGTCCTATAACATCAGATAGGTTTCATGGCTGAAGGCTTAATACATCAGATAGGGTTTCATGGCTATAGGCTTATTACATCAGATAGGATTTCATGGTTGTAGGCTTATTACATCAGATAGGGCTTTGTGGCTGTAGGTTTATAACATCACTGTAGGCTTATTACATCATATAGGGTTTCATGGCTGTAGGCTTACTACATTAGATAAGGTACCACAGACTGTTTTTCTGTTCTAAGCACTACATTTAGGGAAATTCAATTGAATAAGTAGAATGTCTGGACTGTTGAGTAATGTGAATTTCTTCTTCACCAGCTAACACTTTATTTCATACCATATTTCCTTGATCATTGTGCTCATACGGAAAAATTCTAAAATTTTGAACACTAGCTGTCTGCCGAAAAGGCCTAGACAAACAGAGCAGACCCAGATCACTGATCAGGGTCTTCCCTGTTTGCTATTCAGACAAGCATTTTGTGACTTCTAGCCCTGATAATCAACATTTTATTTGCGAACAGAAAGAGAAAAGTGTTCGAAAATTTAGAACATTTACCTTAAATGGGTTTTGCAACTGCCATGAACTATATGGGCTTGGCTGCTCAGCAACATGGACTAGCTAAATTCTTAAAAATTTGATGAAACAAGTGGAGCTGTTGTATTATCAAACAAAAAAATAATAATGCCAAAGGTCTACAGGGTTTAATTAAGAGTGCGTAACAGAAAAATCATTTTCTTCTTTCTCAACCAAAACACTCAAAAGAACCGTCTCAATGAGACGATTCTTTTGAGCACCCAAAACATATGCTAAGAATTATGGGTAAGAAAATATTCACAATTTTACATTAAATTTTTTGTTTATCTAAACCTATGGGTCTAGATTATTAAACAAAAAATTTGGGCGTAAAAATTGTAAAAGTTTCCTATCATTTGATGGAATGATATACAGTGATCTTGGATTTTTGTTCTTTGATCAGCCCCGAGGTTAAACATTTTTTTCCATTCTCAACTCAGCTGAGCACAAAATTTATCCTGCTCATAAATGTTAAAATGCCAACAACTGTTGGCATTTTAACATTTATCAGCATGATAAATACAACATCTGAGAGATATTTCTTTATTTGTCGGTATTTTAGTTTATATGAGTTGTTGTAATTTCATGCTCAGTTGAGTTGAGCATGAAAAAAGCTTTATAATCTCAGGGCCAGGTCTGTCTGTATAAGTATTTAGGGTATAGTATGGTATAAAACACTAAACTGTTATTGTTGTTGTTTTCATATTTTAATAACAGTGCTTTTACTTGTTTATAACTTCAGTGGGCAGATAAATGTCACTTTTGGCAAGTTACATATCTGACATCAAAGTCATTAAACTGTCATAATTTTATCTGTTTAATGTCATTAATGTTTTGGTTCAGTAGCACTTCATATTTTCAAAACCAGTTCTTTTTCAGGGATTGTCTGTACCCTAAAAATGACCATAAACTTCCACAAATAAAAAAATGGAACATGGTTATCCCTATAGAAAACACTTTTTGCTTGTTTTCTGTAAGAACCTTTGTTTCGTTTCAAATCAGAGCATTGCAAGCTGCATAAAACCAGACAAGTTACTTAAACTATGACTTCTGATTTTTGACAGCATATCACAGGATTACCTGTCGCAATTTTCGAACATTATCCATTACTTTACAAGTACAATAGAATCCCTGTTTATCTCATTGTCTGAATGATGAAAGTCTGTATACACTTAGTCTGTTGTCAACTGGGCCCTGCGGTTATAAAACTTTTTCATGTTCAACTCCAATGAGCATGAAACTTATCATGCTCACACCAACAATTTTTATCATGCTCATAATTGTTGAAATGCCAACAATTTTATCATGCTCACAACAATTGTTGGCATTTTAACATTTTTTAGTACGATAAATACGTCTGAGAGTTTGAAAGCAATAAAAGGCTTAATATTTCAGCATCTTAGTGTTTATGAGCAATTGAAACTCCATGCTCAGTTAAGTTGAGCATGAAAAAGTTTTATAACCTCAAGGATTGGTCAAGCTATAATGTCTCAACAACTCTTAAGTTAATACATGTTTAATAGATCAAGAGTAACATACAAAACTGGTGTAACTGTTACTAAGCAACGACGTTAATAACGTAACGTCATAATGACGTTGACTGGTTCCAATAGCATATACAGCTGGATATTACATTTCTCCCTTTTTATAAAAAGTTAGGAGTCTGCTGTTTACTTATAACAAATGTACATATAGTTAGTTATTGGTAAAACAATGCATGTTAAATATTTTGCTAAAATATAATAAATAATCATCTCCTCTTCACAACCAAATGTCTGACTACCATGATACATGTTACAATTTTCCCTTCCCAAATAAATATTACTGTTTTAATCTTATGATATGTTTGCTAACTTCTGTACAGTCAATATAAGCATCAGACAGGATGATGGACCATCATACTAAAGTTTGGTGCTCTGGTAATTGGTCTCGCCATTGTTTTCCTCTTGGTTGGAAATGATGACAATATGTTCTGATTCTTTTGTTTCTCAGTCATAGCTGTCAGAAAGCAATGACAATTGTTACAGCATTTATCTAGTTCTTGTCCAAGCTCTGTGCTTCTTTTATTCTTTGCTAACAAACAATCAGATCTACGATTTGAGTTTGTTCTTGTCAACTTGTAATTCCCATGAATTGGTTGAGTCGTTATCTTCTGTTTGGATAAATGTTGCAGTGCCTGCCTGTCAACACCTACATTTCTCCTATCAGTAACTTTGCTATGTGTTGATTTGGCAGTTATTTGCCCTGTGTTCTGACATGTTCTGTTAATCCCTTGTATTCTCTTCACATTGATTTTCAGATTTCCTATAGATTTGGACTGTATTTTACTGCTTTTGTTAATTTCATTATCTATTTGACTGGTATTATTCTTATTCAAAATTGAACTTTGCCTATTTTCTTCTCGATATATTTTCACTTTACAAACTACTGCAAAATGGTCTCTCACGTGACATTTAAAACATCTTTTTCCATATGCTGGACACCCACTACCTTTAGCATGTATTCCTGACAACCCACAATATCCACAGGTCTTCAAATCATCTTCAATATTTCGATACCTTGCTTTATAATTCTCTCTTTTTATAATTTTACTTTCTACCCTGGCTACTTTAGGTTTTACTTGCTGTTTTTGCATGCAAGACATAAACATAGATAAATCTTCCATTTCACCAGCTCTTTTCAAAAACTCAGCTAATGTCCATTCTTTCCTAATGCATTTGAGTATTAGTGTCTGGTTATCTACAGTTTGGATCAAGTGCTCCAAAATTCTGTCTTCACAACTGTCACCAAAATCACACTCACTTGCCTTTTCCCTTAGCCGTGTTCCATATGCAACTGTCCTTTCTCCTGGTGTTGGTCTCATCTTAAGGAACAAATATCTTTCAAAATAGACATTTCTTCTTGGTAAATAATAATCATTTAGCTTCTTTCTTATCTTCTGGTATTCATCTAGATTGTCTGCTAGATCTGGTAGATATTTATCAAGTCGCCTCAACTCTCTACCACCAAATATTAACAAAGCGTCCTTCTTGTCATTTGGGGTATTTATTCTATAATATCTGAATTCTCTTTCAATTTCTTCCAGCCATTCTCTCCAAGCTTTTCCCACTGATAATCTGTCAGTTGGTTTAAATGGCTGTATTAACAAGTTCCTTCTTTCTGTTACTACTGTAGTTGCTGCCTCATTCTGGTCAAAATCTAACCCGTATCTAGTCATCTTGTTCTAATCACAAATTGGATAATAAGTGTTACTTATCTCTTTTTAGCAAAATGTTTAAACACCAGCTTTTCTGTGTCTTGCACAATATTCTACCAAAAGGCTGGTGAGTTTTCTTCCTTCTTCTATTGTCTGTAAGTTTCTTCTTTCTTTCTGCATCATAATGCACTATCTACATATAGCATTGCTTCATCTCCCCCAATTTGTTTCTATTCTATCCTCTTCTTCCCTTTTCTTTTATCCTCGTCGCCAATATAATGTCTCAACAACTCTTAAGTTAATACATGTTTAATAGATCAAGAGTAACATACAAAACTGGTGTAACTTAGCAACGACGTTAATAACGTAACGTCATAATGAAGTTGACTGGTTCCAATAGCATATACAGCTGGATATTACACAAGCATTTAGGTAAAGCTTGCACAGGTGAAGTGTCACAGGTTTAGCTGACCATGCGCATAATGGACAGGCTGAAAGACTGATGAGAGTGGGGCAAAAAGTTTGTATGAGGTTTGTTGATATGATGTATGCATGGGTGAAAGTTCATTTACAAAATCCTGAACTTCAGAAATACAAATCTTAAAACTTGCAATTTGCCAACAAATACTATTAATTTTCAAATTTTAAATGGTCAATTGTCTTTAGATTAACTGAAAATATATCAGGGAAGCTAATATAATCTGCCTAATTCAGCATTTTGAGGCTGACTTTCCAAAGAAAGTCAGCCTCAACATCCTGAATTCAGGAATGAGCCTGAAAACTTTCACCCATGTGTATGGGTTGATTAACTCATTGCATGCTGGGAAATTTGCATGATTTTTTGTCTTCTGCTGATTTTTTGAGGGGGAGAAATTCTTTCACAAATACCATCAGAAAGTCAAACAGATCAGGGCCCAACAAGATGTGCATGGGTGAAAGTTCAAAATTTGAAAAAATCCTGAACTTTAGAAATTCAGATCTCAAAACTTGCATTATGCCTACAATTACAATATATCAACAATTTTCGGTGTAAATGGTTGATTGTCTGAAGAGAAAGTGAAAGTATATGAGAGATGATATTATAATCTGCTAAATTTGGGATTCTGAGGCTGACTTTCTATGGAAAGTCAGCCTCAAAATCCTGAATTTAGGAATAATCCTAAAAAACTTTCACCCATGGACCTTGGGCATTATCTGGGTCTAAACTGCAAAGATTATCAGCAAAATGACATTAGCAGGTAATGTAACAGTCATTTGTATCCACAGCCCCCCCCCCCCACCCCCCCCCCCCCCCCCACACCTACGGACATATTGTTGGAATAGCCGGGTTATGGTGCAACTTTTTTATTGTCCCTGCAGTGCCGGAGAAGTGCGGGGGTTATAACATTGAGACACTTTCCCTGGTGAGATTTTCTATAGTGTAGGGCAGGGCTAAGAGTAGGGTTGCTACCATCACCTTGTCCCCACATGGCGGGGCTTATACCAGGGCTCTGAAAAGTGAAAAGTCACTATCCCCGCCATCAAAGTAGCAGTGGATACAATTGACTGGTACATAATGAGTTGATTTCTGCTAGAATTCAATAGACTTACCAGAATGTCAAAGATGGTTTCCTTAAATATAAAGTGCCTGGACGAATCAACCAGAATGCCTCGGTGGGAGAATCTCGGATAATCATTCACTACTGTGTCCTTCACATATAGCTGAAAAATAAACTTAAAGACTTTAACTCTTTGTTTGATTTGATTCTTTACATCCCAGTCAACAATTTCTTTGTTATGTTGGAACGGGTCTTCCTGGGTTGAACCAGTACTAAGCAAATATAAATGTGTCTTGCTCAAGAATACAACACAGTAACGCTAGTGAGGCTCGTACCTGCTTACTGGGAAATTTTGCATGTTTTTGATGGCTTCTGATTTTTTTCAAGATCAATTTTTTTGAAAAATTCTTTTAGGAATACCATTAGAGTGTCAAACAGTTTGGATCCAGGTCAGGCCCGCAATTTTGTCACATCTGGTCTGTGTCCAAACTGCTTGCAAAGGTTATCAGCAGATGACACTAGTAGTTAAAGAGTTAACCAGAAATGAGAAATTTTACAAACAATTCTTGCTATTCAGATGACAAATATTTAACCCTTAAAGCGCCAATAATGACTGTGGCAGATGACAAATATTAAGACATCTTTTCTAATTTTCGAAAAAAATAAGGTATGATATTTCATGAGAATCGTCTGCCAGCAGACGATTCTCATGAAATATCATGCCTTATTTGTCATTTTTTAAAAAGCAACAAAATTTGATATTGTTGTCTGATGCAAATTATAGGTGGCGTTTTATGGGTTAATTTTAACCCATGTATACTAAAAATTATTCCATTTGATTTAATACAATCAGCCTGGTATGGTTCATGGTATATATCGAGAGGTCACAAGTTAGAATCTCTGAATAAGATGGACTTCAGTCCCTGAAGATTGTTTTTTATGTTAGCCAGCAGTGCAGACATTGATGAAATGGCGCATTCCACTTCTATTTTTAATTGCCATAACTTCAAAATTATATAATCAAAAGCTATGGTCTTTGTATTCTACATGTCATATTATTTACAATTGTGTCTAGTTTCTGAATCACTCTTGGAATCACGATGGCAACACTAGTACCTTTTTACAATTACTAAGGGTCATAGCTCCAAAATTACTTAATACAGAGTTATAGCTCTTGCACTCTGCATGTTGTCTCATGTTATTTACATTTGTGTAAAGTTTCATTTTGTTTGCTTGTTACGATTCTTTACGTCCCAGTCAACAATTTTTCAGTCATGCTGGGACAGATCTTCCTGTGTTGAACCAGTGCTAAGCAGTGGATAAAGTGTCATGCTCAAGGACACAACACAGTGACTCCGCCAGCGCTGAGACTCAAACTAGCAACCCTTCCATCCCCAGCCTAATGCTCTACCAACTGAGCCACTGCACTCCATATGTAAAGTTTCGTGAAAATATCTCAAACTGTTTTTGAGTTACAGTGTGGACATACTAAGACAGATGCAGACACCAAGGTGACTGCTATACCTCCCCTTATATTGCCTAGAGAGCAGCTTAAAATGTTGAAAGTAACATTAAGGCCCCAACAAACAAACATGGGCCGGTCCCTTTAATCTTACCTGACTGTCTGGCCCCTTAAAGACAAGCTGGCTAAAGGTCTCTAGTCCTCTCAAAGCACCCCAAACTTCATTGGCCCATAGAAATATCCCTGTCCTCTTCACAAATAAGTCATCTGAAAATAACACACACTGTAGATTTACCCTTTTTAGACCAATGAACATTTCCATCAAGATGGTCCATTGTGTATATTGAGGTCTGACACAAGTTCTAATTTTTTTTTTCATTTTTATTTTTAAATTTTATTACGGTAAATGTTCTAAAATTTTGAACACCAGCTGCCTGCAAGAATGCTTAGACAATTAGTGCAGACCCAGATCAGATAAGGGTGTTTGCTATTCAGACAATTATTTTTGACTTCCATCCCTGATTAAGATGCAGTTTGATCAGGGTCTTCCCTGTTTGCTATTCAGGCAAACATTTTGTGATTTCCAGCCCTGATAAGCCAACGGAAAAAGAAGTGTTTGAAATTTTAAAACATTGACCATTCTTTCTCTGAAAATTGTTTTGTCTTAGCAAAACAGTGCAGATCCTGATAAAATGCCGCTTTTATTATTTTTACAATTTCCTCTGAATGGTTATAATTCTGGTACATGATGTACTTAAACCCCTAAATGGGTACTTTTGACAAACAGTGAAGACCCAGATAAATGCCGCATTTATCTGGGTCTTCACTGTTTGTCAAAAGTACCCATTTAGGGGTTTAAGTACATCATGTACCAGAATTATAACCATTCAGAGGAAATTGTAAAAATAATACAAGTTTTTGAGTGTCTGTATGTAAAGGGCCCTTTTCTGAGTTTTGTCAAAATTAGTTAATTTGATTTGATTGGTTTCCCTAAGATGATACATTGAATAAATTAAGAAACTTCCATCATAGGAGCTAAACAATTTGTGTGATTTTATAACAGCAGTATCTAGGGCCAATATTGTGTGCATGTGGTCTTGTGTTTTGTCTCGGTTTTGTAATATAGTTACATGTATTTGTGTCCTTTCCATGGGTGAAAGTTAAAAATTTCCAAAATCCTGAACTTTTGAAACTCAAATCTTAAAACTTGCAGTATGCCCACAAAATATTCACAATATCAAGTTTAAATGGCCAATTGTCTTCAGACAGACTGTATATAAATAAGAAAACCTATTATAATTCTTCCAGTTCAGCATTTTGAGGCTGACTTTCTATGGAAAGTCAGCCTCAAATTCCTGAATTCAGGAATAATCGTGAAAACTTTCACCCATGCCTTTCTAGTTTTCCAATCATCTGGCTAAAGAAGAGAGGGCTGTTTGGTTTACATCTAAAGAAGCCAACTGGTCAGAAGCTTCACTATTTACCATATGGCCAGTGATTCCAATATTGTAAATAAAATCAAGCAACTAAATTGTTAGTGGTTTGTGGCTCAAATAAGTGAAACACATCAAATCATTAACCCTTAAAGTGCCAATCACAACTGCAGCAGACGACAAATTTTGTGACATCTTTCCTAGTTTTAGACAAATATAAGGTATGATATTACATGAGAATCGTCTGCCAGCAGACGATTCTCATGAAATACCAAACCTTATTTGTTATTTTTGAAAAAGAGGCAAAATTTGAAATTGTCGTCTGCTGCAAATTCTAGGTGGTGCTTTATGGGTCAATCAACTTACATGTTTCATCCATTTTTTCTCCCGGTAGTTTTGGACAAGGCTTCCTGATCTTAACTGATATAAAAGCATGATATGGTGCCTCCAGGTATGTTGGTGTTTCATACTTTAATAATGGATCTTCATACGCAGTACTCTGAGCATGTTGAAAATTATCATACATATCCTCAACACTGTCTTCAAGTATATAGGACTTATAACGTTCTACTGCCTTCTCGATTATATCACATTTCACTTTGGACAGTTTAAAATGAAAGACATTCTT
The DNA here is from genome assembly GCA_964019695.1 of Loripinus fragilis. Classification (NCBI taxonomy): domain Eukaryota; kingdom Metazoa; phylum Mollusca; class Bivalvia; order Lucinida; family Lucinidae; genus Loripinus; species Loripinus fragilis. The sequence continues at coordinate 49,396,465 of OZ026523.1, read as the reverse complement.
GTCAATACGATATATAACATCTTGCTTGGCAACATAATACTGAGGATATGGCCACGGTTCACCTGTGCTGGCACGAGGAGCACGGCGTATTTTCTGTTCTGGTGCGATATATTGCTCAAAGTTAACAGCAAAGTCACTCCAATCCCAGATCACTTTTAAACTGCCTTCTTTTTCACTTTCCTGGCCATCAAAATTCATTTGTTGACCACCTGCTCTGGGAGGTATGTTATTATTCATCTGATCACCAGCAAACACCTGCTGGCCACCATTCATTTGTGGCCGATAACCAGTCTGCTGACCACGATCATACTGTTGTCCATTCATATCATCACGTATAACTTGTCTATTAGGGTTATCAGCAGCTGCTCCCAGATTCCTCGGTACTTCAAACACAGCAGAATCTTTATTATTATTATTATTTTCTATCTCTGTATCACTTCTACGCACTGCAACGGGGTCTTCAGCCTCATCCTCATCTTCTTCATCGTCAAAGTCTTCACTCGGTGGTTTATCTTTTTCAACTTCACCTTCAATGACATTTACATGATCCGGTAGTTTCGGTTTCTCTGCCAATTCTTTATAAGCTGCATTTAGTTTATTAGGATCATTTATATCCACTGGCCTATTCATGTTATCAGTATCGGAAAACTTATGCTTTAAATCAACTGGTAAATTATGCACATCTATGACACCTTTATCATTTGCTGCAACATTATCAATGTTATTGTTTGTATCAACCAATCTGTCTGGTTGCACCACATCAGCATTACTATTTAATGATTGCTTCACAGGATGACTAGTCACTACATTTGCTTTATTATCAAAAGATTCTTTATTATTATTTATATTATTATTATTATGCACGCCGGCAAAGCCATTTAGCTGCCCTACTTTATCGCCATTAAACTTGTTTTTATTGAAAACAAAAACATTTTTATCATCGTTCTTTGGTTTATCATTATTTAATAACAGGTGAGTTTCTGTCTCCTTTTTGTAATTAGAACCCTGAATATTAAGCTGAGGTTTATTAGCATTATTATCTTTGGCACTATTAGCTAAGTTATCTGCCCTTATACCAGTTTGCACTGTTACAGGGCTTAGTCTTTGTCTTTCACGTTCATTAGCCGTATCTCTGGCTTTCACAACAGCAGGATTATTATTCATATTTATCTGCCCTTGGTTAAAATATTGTACATTTTGTCCAGCTGGATTATTGCTTAGACGATGAACCTGATCACCAACTCTCTTGTACATCTGCCCATCAGCCTGGAACTGATTTTGAGGTAACTGGACATTGCCAGGATTTTGGCCATTGGCAGCATTCTGAGCATAGTGGCCCCTCTGTGGATTTAAGTTCTGATGGAGAGCTGGATTTACTTGTGGGCGATATTGCTGCTGAATATTCTTTCTCATTAAATCTGAAATAGAAACAGAAGAAAAACAATACCATATGTGTCACAGATTTAGATAAACAAAAATTTGCAGCGTAAAATTGTAAATATTTTCTTACCCATCAATTTTAACATATGTTTTGGGTGCTCAAAAGAACTGTCTCATTGAGACGATTCTTTTGAGTAACCACAACATATGTTTGGTTGAGAAATAAGATAATTAAATTTACGTTACGCACTCTTAACTAAAGTCCTGTGTGTAGTGGCATGAGATTTCCAACAATGTGGCATTTTGACATGAATAGACTCAGACGAGTCTATGCAGCCTGCTTTTAAGCCTAGAAACTCCAAATGCTGTTCGGTCGGTGACTTAACTGTAATAGGGTATTCAAGGGAGTAGCAAAGGCTCTGATCAGACTGCGCGTTGCTGGTCGCACATACCACATTGTTGGAAATCTCATGCTGTGGCTCATTATGGACACCATAGATAGAAGGAAAGCGTGGGCCAGGGTAGTCCAAGATGACTTGGAAGACACTTACAGATCTAGAGACCGTCGTGAGTGGAATCTCAACGAGGTTGATCCTTGTGATAGCCAGTGTGAGATCTGCCATGTGTGCAACTAGTAGGGCTGCCACGTTTACACGTGTAAAGGGCACCGTTTCGTGTTTCTGCAATAAACGTTTACAAAATTGACCTACCGTTTACACGAACTTTGTCACGTGACAAGCGTCGTGGTTTATTAATAGCATTTCCTAATGAAAAAAAAATTCTCTTAAACAGTGATACGTCACTGGATCATCAATCAGAATGTTTGTTTTCTCAGATTCCGCTGTATTTGATTAAGTATCTACTGCAATTAGAAATTATGGCGGACATGCTCAACGGGCCATAAAAATGTCCCTAATATTGTCTCATTCAGTCACTGCTTGGAACAATAATTTTCCTGCATTTTAACAGTTATTTATGTAAAGGCAAAGAAGAGACATATGCGACAATGCTTCAGAGAAGGCCATGCACAATATTGGAAGAAGAATATGTGATTTTTTTTGTTTACTTCCTGTCGGCGTGTGTATTGATGCGTACGTGACGATTCGCAGGTATATTTTGTGTGTGTCCACTCATTAATTACACGCTTGCAACTGAAGAAAATGTCCGTAATGTACGAGTCTGCGCATGTTGCAATCACTTTCCAATTACTTGAAATAAGTTCTATCGCAACACCCAACTAGAAACAATTTCGAAAATTCGCACAAGGTACATTTTTCAAAGGTTTTTTAGGGAAAATATCGGCAATTTTACCGATCTGCATAATGAAAAAAATTCAATCTGGAAGTTACGTTTAAACGGCACCGTTTCGGTTACTGGAACTCGTGTAAAGGTTTACCAAATTTCGTAAACGTGGCAGCCCTAGCAACTAGCCAGCCACCTGGAAAGGAGCCCACTGATGTGGATGATGCTCCTGCATCTGCATGTTAATCTAAATGCCGTTGATGATGATAGGAGAAAACCAGGTCATGCTCAAACTCGTCTGCTCAGCTGCAGAGACTAGTTAGAACATTAAAACTTTGCGTGGTGCAAGTTTGACTACTATATGTTCCAGATAGGGACTTATAAAGGCACCTTTGTTGTTCACATGCAACAAAGTCAGGCTTTCTAGCCCCAAGGCTCAGAAGACAACTTAAGCTTTTTGGGGAAAAGATCAAAATTTAACCATTTAGTGCCGACTTAAGTCTTCAGTTCTGCACATTATCATTGACATGGAACATCCAATTTTGCATTATAATGCACTATAGGGATCCTACAATAGTGTGTTATATGGCTTTTACATTCAACTTCAGTAAAACTTTGTTAGTACCTGCTAATTGGAATTGAATTTGGGTGACATTGAGTTCAGAGAATAGGGCATACTATAAACTACTTCAATAATTTTCTTTCAATCATGGTCCTTTTGGATGTTTAAAGAAATAATTCAATGAAACCTTTCTTTTAACCAACAAGAACATGTTTGGAGAGGAAAAAATGAAAAAAGTATTTTCAGGGTTATATACTAGTCAAAAGATCTAACCGGCCACGTGTGTTTTTACCGATTTTCGGTAAGGCTATAAGGACTATATCAATTTCATTTGCATTTCCTTATAGGCCAGCCTATCAGTCATCGATAAAAGAAAACGGCTAAGCAAAACTCATTAAGTTGTATCCGGGAGGCTTTGCCGAATACACTTACCCTCAATTTCAAAATTCAGAAGAATTTGCATTGGATGGTGGGGTATTTTTTGACACTTTGGCCAATAGCAACGAGTTTCATGCAGATGGAGCGTTCAATTCAGCATTTAAGTGTTCAAAATGTGTTTGGCTTTTGAAATGAAAACATTTTGCGTGTGAAATGAGGTTATTTCAAAAAGTCATGACTCACAAATTGTGCCAAAATGCGAATTTTGAAAATGGGGGTACCACTATTCCAGTTAGCATCCTGCATGTACTATTGAACATTTTGTCAATATCTTCACTGCCAAGGGTACATGACATGTCTGTCAATTTCGAGATGCAAAAATAGTAGTCATATCATTTTACGTTTTGAAGAAAATTAATAAAATGCAGGTGGCCGGTTAGAACTTTTGGCTAGCATATATTATTTTTAAAATGACTGAATCAATTTTATCGGAACTACTGATAATTCAAACATATTAAAGGCTGTTAACTCTTTCCATGCTAGTGATGACTTTGTCTTCTGCTGATAACCTTTGCAAACAGTTTGGACCCAGATCAGGACCGACAGAATGTCGGTCCTGATCTTGATCCAAACTCTTTGACAGTCCGATAGTGTTCCTGATTTTTTTTTTTTAAAAGTCAGCTGACGATAAAAAAAGCATGAAAAATTACCAAGCATGCAAAGAGTTAAAGGCTTTTACAGGCCCTACTAAGGCACCGATAACACTTACCATTGTTTCTGGCATTCTGTGCATTAAAGTTTTGCTGGCCGTTAAAATAGGGTCGACCTTGTTGCTGGCTGCTACAGGGCAAGAATACAGAAACTAAGATGGCCAGATAAACCTGAGGTATATATACAATGCCCCTCATGACTCTGAAAAAAGAAAAAATAGAAAATCTTAACTCTTTCCTAATGCTAACAGTGGCTTTTTTTGTCTGCTGATAACCTTTGTAAACAGTTTGGACCTAGATCAGGACCAACAGAACGTCAATCATGATCTATCGGTAGGTCCAACATGTATGAAACTTTAATACTGTTCCTGAATTTTTTTTTTTTGAGAAAGCTAATTTTGAAAAATATCAGCAGACAACAGCAAATACATGTACCCAGCATGCAAACAGCTAATAAGCAACAATTGGGCCAGAACACAAGAGGTTAGTACTTATCACATATGCCCATTGGTCTCCTTTGAACGTCCATGTTGATATACTGTAAATTCGGAAATTTTGGCAAGCATTTTATTTTCTGCGAAAAGCGTATGTTAAAAGACATATTTGTGACGTTAGACATTCACGACTAAGGCATCATTTACCTACATCAGTAAACGACAATTCGAAAGCAATTTTGCCAGTTGGCAAGGGCTTTAATTTCATGAAACTTCGCAAATGGGAAGTTTCATGAAAATAAAATCCTCACAAAAGTTTCCAAATTAACAGTATCCAGGAGGGTTAGAGAACTATAACTTGGCCTGAGTCTTCATCCTCATCTATGCTTTGTGTATGCGAGCAAGGACGGCTCTGGCGAGTCTGCATATTTGTGCAGACTCACCTGAGCCTTTGTTGCTCTACAATGTGATAAGTACCAAAATCTCAAGTGCAGGCTCAATTAACTTCCAAAAAGCTAACAATATCATAATAAATTTGAGCCGTGACATGTTATTTCCAACAATGTGGTATTTTGACAAGTGTTGACTGTGCAGCCCCCTTTTAAGCTTAGAAACTCCAAATGATGTTCAGTCAGTAGCTTAACACTCATAGAATATTCAAGCGACTAGCAAAGGCTCTGATCAGACTGCGCATATGTGCGGGCTGATCTGAGGCTTGCTGGTCGCACATACCACATTGTTGGAAATCCCATGCCACGGCTTATATCTTTAATTAAAAGGATATCGATACAAATGTTTTCCTTAGTGTCAATGAGAAAATCTCTCTAACCGGCTGATCAGGGCCTTCATTATTCTGATTTTTTCAACCCAATGAGAGCCTTTTTTATGAAAAATAATTCATAAGGTAAACAAGGAGTTTGCTCTGCACGCCCTTTTCTCACAGTAGGCTGGGTTTTTTCTTCAGAATTCAGAGTTGAATTCAGTGATGCTCATCAGTCAAATGGAGATCTCTCCGACAAGCTTGTTAATATCGATTCTCTTGAAAGGCAATATTAAATCAAAGAAAATTCCTATCAGATTTTAGATTTCCAATCTGATTTGCTAGTGCATCCAGTATCCCCATCAGAAAATGTTCAATGATTTTATGAATAAATTTCATTTGGCATATTTATCCCAATTTTTCTGTCCCAGTTTCATGCAGGCCTATCTAAGTGAGCATGTAGAACAACAACAGTTTTATCAGTCTACTAACTGAACATTTTATCAACCTTTAAAGTGCCTAACATTGCTACAGTAGACAACTTAGTTTATTTTCTGCTTTGATGCACTATTTCTAACACAAAATATCAAGCTCATGCCTTTGGATAAGAGCGTGTAATAAAAAAATTAGTTTTCTTATTTTTTTAACCAAACATATGCAACAGTTGTGGGTACTCAAAAGAACCGTCTCAATGCGACGGTTCTTTTGAGCACCCAAAACAAATGTTTAAACATATAGATAAGAAGATATTTGCAATGCAATGCTCAATGAGAGAATCCACTGTCTAATAGCACTTGCATAGTATTGGAGGCAAAAATATCAAAGTGCCCAAATTGGAAAAATGAATAAAAATAATACAAAGTCATAATCCAAAGCATATAAACATCCCCATACTCTGATAGTCAGATAGTACCACAACACAACCATTCTATATCCAAATTGGTGTTATAATGAGGTGTGTTAATAAAGGGACTGCACTCTCCATACATCCATTCTCTTATTCTAATAGGTTAATTATGGTAATTCATATTGTAAAAAAACTGTTAATAATTAATTAATTTACAGAGGACAAACGAGATCTTTTGATGATATGGATCTGTGCCACTGCCTAACAATAAACCAACAAAATGACAGTTGGGAACCACCAAATTAACATGGATATCTGCTCCAACTGATCAGAGTCGTCAATGTACACTTAACGGGCAGTCAACATCTCAATCGTCCATCATGAAGACAGCAGTCTGATGTGATCATGTGAGTCTTCACTGCGTGCACAGGTCTTTTTGTAGGATTTGTCATTCAGCGGCTCACGGTGAAAAGAGACACTAAACCTTCTGGAAACAAAGGCTGTACTTTTATCATCCATTGGGCCTCACGCAAGAAGACCTGGTGTTAGACAAGGGACAAGGTTAGACTAATTCCAGTCTGCTCAGCTACTGAGACTAGCTAGAATTCTGAAACTTTGCACATAGCAAGTTCAGTTATTATACTTTTTAGAAAGCGAGTAAGAAAGATGCTGACCAGACTGCACAGATGTGTAGGCTGGTCTGCACCTCTATTGCTCGTTGCAACAAAATCAGGTTTTCTCACGATGAGATCCAATTGATATCCTGCAATCTACAGAGCAGACAATACAATGCTTTTTTATTAGCAGGGGATATCTGACAAAAGGGTTATGTAGTGTCCTATAATCAATTAATCAAGCATTATTATACCTATGTGCATCAGGACTCGAGATAAAAGAGCATATTAATTAATAATTAATTTCTTATTTCTCAACCAGGTTCTCAAAAGAACTGTCTCAATGTGACGACCACCTGGTTCTTTTGAGCATGCACCCAAAACAAATGTTTAAACTGATGAAAGATAAGAAAATATTCACATTTTTACTCCGATTTTTTTACAAATCTGAACTTATATGCCTACATGCATGCTTTGGGCTTCCAACCAAATTACTATTCTACTGCTATTCAAATAAAAACAACATACATGTAGACCTCTCAATCTTTAAAAAAACAGAATGATGATGCACTAATTTTACCAGACAAATTTTGATTTACTCAGCAAGAGAAAATGCCTAAAGCAAAGAACACGTTTCCTGATATCTTTCTTAATTTTCAAGGAAACTAAGGCTTAATATTTGTAAACAACTCACAAGAAATATCAAGTCAAATTATTGTTTTTCGAAAGCGACAAAGTCTGAAAATGTCCTCTACTGCAAATTCTATGTGGTGATTTTTGAGTTAACCATTTTCCCATTATTCACGACAATTATCGTCTGCTCTCCCTTCTGCTTATGTACTTTGGTGGTCTGTATTGCAAACAATATAAACCCAGATCAGACTGCTCCCTTAAGAGAAGTCTGATCATGGTTCATAGTGTAAAATTTTCTTCCGGCCTAAAATTAGCCTGGAGTGTATCTGAAGAATTTTCCCTTACAACTTTTTAGCTTAACTCTTTGCTTTCTGGGTAATATTGCTTGCTTTTCCAAAAATTCATTAAGGAATACCTATTAGAGTATCAAACAGTTTGAATCCAGATCAGGCCCGACATTTTGTCATGCCTGATCTGCATCCAAACTGTTTGCAAAGGATGTCAGCAGATGACAAAAATTGTCACTAGCAGATACAGAGTTAACCCTTAAAGCGCCAATCACAACTGCAGCAGACGGCAAATTTTGAACATCTATCCAAATTTTCGAAAAAAATAAGGTATGATGTTTCATGAGAATCGTCTGCCATCAGACGATTCTCATGAAATATCATTTCTTATTTGTGATTTTTGAAAAAGCGGCAAAATTTGTAATTGTCGTCTGCTACAAATCATAGGTGGCGCTTTATGGGTTAAGCATCATCACAGACTAGATTGTCCCATGGGAAGGAGAATATACTGATATTCATCTATGTATCAAAAACTAAGAGTACAGGAGAAACTCTTTCCTTGCTAGCGGTGACTTGTTGTCTGCTGAGTAACCTTTGCAAACGATTTGAACCGAGATCAGGACGGACAGAATGTCGGTCCTGGCCTCGAGGTTATAAAACTTGAGTTTATTCTCAGACTCAAAATAAAGTGCAATGATTGGCTGTTTGTGGACATGTGTCTGCAAGCAGCCAATCATTGCGCTTTATTTTGAGTTTGAGACTGTACTCAAGTTTTATAACCTTGAGGCCTGATCTGGATCCAAATGCTTTGACACTCTTAAAGTATTCCTGAAAGAATTTTTTGAAAAAGTTAATTTTGAATTTTTGCCACTTTAACTCTTTCCTTGCTAGCTGTTACGGACTTGTTGTCTGCTGAATAACCTTTGCAAACTGACAGGACCGACATAATGTATGGATCCAAATGCTTTGACACTCTAAATGTGTTCCTGCAAGATTTTTTTGAAAAAGTTAATTTTGAAAGAAGGTGGCAGACCACAACAAAAGCATGATAAATTACCCAGCATGCAGAGTTAAATGCAAACGAAAATACATGCTGAATAACATCCTCTGATACTCACAGTCTGCTCACTCTGTTGCAATTTTTTATTTTGTCAACTTCAAAGCTGCAAACAGTATGGCACCAGATAAAACTGCTCCCGTCTGATCTGGATCCACACTGTCTCCTATAGAGATGTCCAAAATACAGCAGCAGACAACAATGCAGACAACTTAAGTCATGTTTTAATATTGTCTTTCCTATTGGGTATGTGTCGTCTGCTGATTTTTTGCTATCTGATCAGGATCTACACTGTTTTTCATTTAGCAGTAAACAGATAAATCAAGAATGCCAAAATGCAGCTTCTTAATTTACATTTTCATAATTGCTGGCGACCAAATTTGGCAATATAAAATTATGCAATTGAATCAACATCATCTTAATTTGAGCCGCGACATGAAATTTCCAACAATGTGATATGTGCAACCAGCAAAGCCTCCGATCACCCTGCGCATATGCGAAGTCTGATCAGAGCCTTTGCTAGTCGCTTGAATATTCTATGAGTGTTAAGCTACTGAATGAACATATTCGGAGTTTCTAAGCTTAAAAGGAGGCTGCACAGGCTTGTCTGAGTCTATTCATGCCAATATGCCACACTGTTGGAAATCACATGTCACCGCTCATTTTTTGTTTTTTAAATCAGAAATATTTGAGAACGTCTCCTTCTGCAAATTTTTTGGTAGCACTTTTAACTCTCTATCTACTAGTGTCGTCTAGATCTGCTGATAACTATTGTAAACAGTTTGGACCCAGATCAGGCCCAACAGAACGACGATCCTCATCTGGATCCAAAATGTTTGACACTGATCTGATCATATTCCTGAAAAAAAAATCAAAAAAGTTGGTATTGAAAAAAATTCAGCAGACAACAAAAAAAGCGAGAGAAAATATCCCAAAGGGCAAAGAGTTATGCCTTAAAAAATATAGTCAAGGAAATACTTACCAGCCGATTCAATAAATCGTTTTCCAATTTTTTCATAATTTGATGACATGGTAATTGATAAACATACAGGCGTACTGCCTCATACAAGATGCAATGAGCAGTTTCAAGACTTTCAAATGGGCGTCAGATAATTTGACACCAATAGTTCTAAAAACGGACAACAGCAGCAGAAACCCCTTTAGAACTATTGATTTTAGCGCAGAATTATTACCTTTCCGTAATAAATGATAGAGTAGGCTTATTATCTCTCCGAAGTCTCATTATTTTACCGTCAAATCATGACGCAACAGTGCTATTAAAGCAAAACTAATACTTCCTTTCAGTCGGAATGCAGTGATAACTGCTTCCAATTTGAGCATGAAAACTGAATAGAAAATTCCAATAATTACCATAATAATTTCTCAAGCTATCAAGCGCGGCTCCAACTTAAGGGACCAGGCAGTCACTTAAATCTATATTTATATCTAGAAATTTAACTCAATACCAGATATAGTGACATCTGCTGATAATCTTTGCAAACAGTTTGGACCCAAATCAGGCCCGACAAACCTAGCTTGGGCCTGTTCTGGATCCAAACTGTTTAATCCTATACTGAACATATAGTTTACAAACTGAAAATTGTTCACATCTTCCTGACCGGTTCATGAAAGTTAATGAACTGCGCCTGGTCTTGATCATGCATATTAGTTCATGAATTTAACTGCAAAGAGCTCAATCATTATTAAAGAGCTGTCTGCGCACCAACAGTTTGTAGAAAGCTCCATTTGATTCACAGAGAAGCCCAGAGTAGCTCAGTGGTAGAGATGAAGGGTCATTGTCACTCACTGATCATGAGTCAAGTCTTACTGAAGCACTGCGCTGTGTTCTTGAGCAAAAAGTCCTGATCTAATGGGGCCAAGCTATATAGCTTTTCACAAAGGTTATCAGCAGATTACAAAAGTGGCCCCAAGCGAGGAAAGAATTAAAGAGTTATAGAATTTTAAAAAAAGTTATCTGCACAGTGCATTAGATCAAGTATGGCAATAAATATTAATACAGTTGACTCTCGTTAACTCAACTATGCATAACTCAATACTATCACTTATCTCGACCTGAGGGCCCGGTCCCTGTATTTTCCCCTATATATTATTGCGATCCCACAATGTTTATCTCGACAACGGCTAAGTCAATAAAACTGATAACTCGTTACGAAAAACTCAGGTCCCGCTGATCAATTTTAGTGTATTTTACAACGCCTGACTCGATTCCATTTCTTAAGAAATTACCTTTTTATCTGAATGTGTCTCCCATTTATCCACTACTTTCAACGCTAATTATCCCCATTAAAACCAACAACTGTTTGATCACTTGGTCCACGTGTGTGACACATGCAGTTGTAAATTAGTGTGTTGTACATGTATAATTACATAATTGACCACGGTCGCCGAAATCAATTGATCTATTGTGTACAACTTCAAAGCGGGTACATGAGCTAATGTGTCATATTTGAGCAATCTCTGTCCGATGACTGCTCGTTTTAAATAAGGCCAAAGTGTAATTTGATTGTTTCTCGGGCCAATGTTTAACTTTGAAAACAGACCAGGCACTGGACAGTTGTGCGTATAAGGCTATTTTCGGACATTGGTCATGTCATGACAAAAATAGATTGGGAAGACATATGCACACCAAGACGACGAAAATTAAAACGTTCATGTACACTGTTTGGGCTTAAAATATGACGACTTACTGAAGGGTAAAACCTGCGACCGCGGAACCAGTTGCAGATACTTATTTAGAACTGAAAACGCTATGTTTATTACATTTTGTCTTAGAAAGTGAAAAAATAGTTATAATGTCGGGCCTGAGGAACGATTTTATTGTTTCAATTCCAAATGTCAATTGATTCTTGGGTCAATTCATCCCGAGGTTTATTAATGTAATTGCTCCCTATAACGATCTATTAATGGACGAGTTGAACGTGAATCATTTCGCCCCAAAATGGTGGCTATACGTCAAGATTTGGTTACCTCGAACTACTGATAACTCGACATATTTTGCCCAGTCCCTTGAAACTCGAGGTATTGAGAGTAGACTGTATTTATGAATCAGTTACCAACCTTTTCTAATTTCTAACAATGTTACCCTAAACGCATGTTTTATTCTGTTTGGCTGTAAGTGGAACATCTTGTACTATCCCCACAGTAAGATCTAGAACTAGTACTGACCTTGAATCCAACTCTACCCTAAACACGTGTTTTATTTTGTTGGCATAAAGTTGAAGAACTTGTACTATCACCATAGTAAGATCTAGAACTATTAACCTTCAGTCCAACTCTACCCTAAACTCATGTTGTGTTTTGTTTGGCCAAATGTTGAAGGTCTTGCACTATCACCATAGTAAAGACCTAGAACTAGTCCTAGCCTTCAGTCCAACTCTCCCCTAAACTCATGTTTTGTTTGGCCTAAAGTCAAAAAGCTGGTACTATCACCATAGTAAGATCTAGAACTATTAACCTTCAGTCCAACTCTACCCTAAACTCATGTTTTTTGTTTTGTTTGGCCTAAAAATGAAGGTCTTGTACTATCACCATAGCAATATCTAGAACAATTAACCTGCAGTCCAATTCAACCCTAAACTCATGTTTTGTTCTGCTTGGTCTGAAGTTGAAGATCTTGTTCTGTCACCATAGTAAGATCTAGAACTAATACTAACCTTCAGTCCAACTTTACCCTCAACCATGTTTTGTTCTGCTTGGCCTACCTTCAGTCCTTCTCTACCCTTAACCCATGTTATGTTTGGCCTAAAGTTGAAGATCTTGCACTGTCACCATAGTAAGATCTAGAACTAGTAATAAGCTTCAGTCCAATTCTACCCTAAACTCATGTTTTGTTTTGTTTTGTTTGGCCTACCTTCAGTCCTTCTCTACCCTAAACCCATGTTTTGTTTGGCCTAAAGTTGAAGATCTTGTACTACCACCCTTGTAAGATCTAGAACTAATACTAACCTTCAGTCCAACTCTACTCTAAACTCATGTTTTGTTTGGCCTAAAGTTGAAGATCTTGTACTACCACCATAATAAGATCTAGAACTGCTGTAGTACTAACCTTCAGTCCAACTCTACCCTAAACTCATGTTTGTTTGGCCTCAGAGTTGAATATCTTTTACTACCACCATAGTAAGATCTAAAACTAAATACTAACCTTCAGTCCAATTCTACCCTTAAACTCATGTTTTGTTTTGTTTGGCCTAAGGTTGAAGATCTTGTACTACCACCATAGTAAGATCTAGAACTGCCGTCTTACTAACCTTGAGTCCCACGTCTTCAGGTAATTTGTGTCATATTGTATACAAGTTCACCTACTGCACCTGAAAAACAAAGTTGAGATAACTTAAGCTGATTCCTGAGAAAAAGGAACTATAGTAAAACCCTGAAAATTTAAATCGAAATACTCACTTATTCGAAACAAATTTGGGACACACTGGATTCCTAAAATAGGACCTTTTCATGATCCATTTTAATAGTTGTTCTTTTATAAAATATGTTTTTGGTGCGTAAAAGAAATGTCTCCTTGAGACATTTCATTTATGCACCCAAAACATATGTTTGATAGAAAAAAATCTGATAATAATCATTTTTAGGGGTTATATTTTTAAGTCTACCTCCCTATAATTCAAACTACTGGTAATTCAAAATAAAACCTCAAGTCCCTATATTTACACTTCGAATTTACAAGATTTGACTGTACTATATCACACATTATGTTTGGTAAATGTTCTCAATTTGGAACACTTTTCTCTCTCTGTTCTCAAATAAACTGTTGGTTATCAGGCTAGGGCTGGAAGTGACTGACTTTTTCATGTCCCTGTCAATATGTTTATGGTTTTTGTGTTTTTACCTGGGAGCACCCGAAGGCTCAATGGGCAGTGGTTCTGTTTTAAAAAGTCCCAGAGATGGGGCCACAGCTTAAAATCTCATCCATCTGGTCAGTAGTTACTGGTGTAGCCGGGGATGAGATCTGCCAGGTTATTTTTTCTCCTAACTTTGCGCTTTATTTTAAAGTATACTGAAGGTTTAATTTAACTTCAGTAAGAAAATCACATTAGCTGTGTTCAATAATATAAAGACCAAGGTATAATTACATTCATCTGGGAGAGAATAATGCACACAACAGAGAATGATTTTTAAAAAAAAAAATGCAAAAATTTAAAAGATCTTGACTTTAAGTTTCCCTTGCAAATTCATCAAATTCATCACTCAGTGTGCAAATTGGACCATTTACATAAATTATACAGAACAATTCAGCCTTTACACATTCAGTCATTCCCTACTTCCTCAACATGCTTTATAACTTTCTTTAACTCTTTGCCTAATACAGGGTTCAAGTAAAATCAAGGACTTTTCAAGGATTTCTAAAAGCCTATCGTGCAGTTTTCAAGGACTAAAAGTTAATGAAAAATACTGATCTAAGAGCTAAAATTCTTTTTCAGAAATGCTAGACAGGGATAATGGAGACATTATAACTAGAAAATTAGTATAAAATTGTTGTGCCTATATTTGGTGCAGCATATGCTGCACCAAACAAAGGCACAACAATTCTTTCTATCAACAGTACTAAGTCCTATACAGAAAATGGTAGAATTCAAGGACTTTTCAAGGCTCTGGAGAGATTTTCCAGTACTTTTCAAGGTAGATTTAATCTTCAAGGACTTTTCAAGAAAGCCCTCTAAATTCAAGTACTTTTCAAGCATGTGCGAACCCTGTAATAGTGTTGTCTGGTGATAATTTTTTCAAACAGTTTGGACCCAGATCAGCTAGGCTGGTATTCCTGATATATTTTTGGAAAGTTCATTTTGAAAAAAATCAGCAGACAACAAAACAGCATGCAAAAGTACCCAGCAGGCAACATTAACTTTCTCTGAGGCATTCAATTTCAGGTTCTGTACAATGCACCATCGCCTTCAGCTTCAGCTTTGGTACTATGCTCTATAACTTTCTTTGAGGCATTCAATCTCATTTAAAGGTTCCAGTGAAGTTTAGTTGAAACCAGGTCAGTAATAATACAAATTTTATCAAAGGGCCATAACTCCAGGTAAAATCATCTGACCATAACATATTATGCTGATAAAATGCACATCTACTCTTAATATTGAAGGTTCCCAAGAAGTTTCGTCCAAATCTGGTCAGTAGTTGCTGAGAATTTGCGATGACAAGATTCAATGCAAGATTTTATCAAAGGGCAGTAACTCAAAGAAAAATCATCCAACTGTAACATACCAGCAATATATACATCTACAGACTTAACTCTTGATACTGAAGGCTCTAAATAAAGTTTCGTTGAAATCCAGTCAGCAATCGCTGAGAATTCAAGCGGCCAAGAATTATGGAATGGACGGACCTGTGGATGGAGAGACAGACGGAAAGATGGAGAGAGAGTAAATGGCGACTATATGCTGTCCTTTAATAGATGGAAGGATGGAGATATGCTGCAGGGAACAAAAATTCAACTCGTCCGCTTGTAATAATGAGTGAAATCTAGAAAGAACGAGTAATTCTTCCCAAAGCACTCGTCCTACAGGACGAGTACTTTGGGAAGAATAACTTGAGAAAGTCATATTGCACATATTACTCCCTTATGTTCTTTATTGCATACACTTTTAAAGGACAACTGCACATGTTTGCAGGACGAGTGAAAATTGTAAGTCACTCATCCTCCAGGACAAGTGCTATATTGAAATATTTTTGTCCCCTGTGCTGTCCCTTAGGGGAGCATAAAAATGTTCGAAATTTTATATCTGATATAGGAAAACTGAGAGAAAGCAACATCTTCAAACATAATTATGCCTCTCCCTAATGATTGACATACAGTCAAACCTCGATTATTCGAAGTGCCAGGGACCGCATGAATCCTTTCGAATAATCGGTAGTTCGAATGATCGAAAACGGGAGTTTTCGGATATTTTCGGAAAAGCTCGGACCTTTCATAGAACGTCATTGTTTTGCCAGAGTTCGCAACTTCAACTCGTGTTTTCCTTGAAGTAATTATATAATCGGAACATCTGTCAAAGCATTAAAGAAAATGAGCTTCTTGGAGGTTGTGGTCTCATCGTCTCTTATGCTTTGCAGGTCTAAGAACGCCGAAAAGAAAGAAAATCCGATCTTTATTGACATCTACTTCATGTATATACATGTAACAACATCGATAACAACAATGAAAATAACGGTTAAATGTAGATTGACGAACCATTTACTGACGAAATACTGTCTCCTTTTAAATCGCCCTAACGTCATAAGTCTCCATTCCAGCTAGCACACAGCGTCGGGCCATCAACGGCCCACCACGTATAGGCCATTGAGATGGCATATCGCTGGCAGGCGTTGGTGGCCCGACGTTGTGTGCTTTTTGGGCTGCGAAATTCTCTTTTATTTCAGTGAAAACATACGATTTGGGTGTTTAAAAGAACCGTCTCGTTAAGCATCCAAACCAAGGTTTGGGTTGTTTTCCCTCAATCATAAAATTGTGTTTTAGGCATTCAAAAGAAATGTTTCGATGAGACGGTTCTTTTGAGCACCCAAAACGCATGTCCGTGATATTCGTCTATTATCGAAATTGTTATTTTTGTTGTACAAAATCGGTGCGCTTGGTGTGTTCGCTTAATATACACTGGTCAAGAATAAATCAAAGCATGCGAGACGATCAAATCAAAATCAATTTTAGCTCATTTATGCCCCTAATTAGACAGTTCAAAAACATCAAACAAAACCATCATTGCAGACGACCTTAATAAAAGACACCATTTACTCACTTAACGTAATCACGTAATAGTGTGAACGTTAATCCGGTGTCATTTACCTTTTGCAACTTTGTTTGCTAATTCACTCAGGTGTGTAAATCGAACTCGACCAAACAAAGAAATCATAATCACCATGCGTGACATTTGGACTTCGAATCTTGAAGGGTAATTTAATAGCAACTTCTTCAATCCGGACCGACGAATCACTTCGAAAAATTGAATTTTTCGGATAATCGAAATTCGAATAATTGGTAGTTTTATTGCAATAGATAATAGAGAAAAAATTCGGGACTGTCCATTGTCTTCGAATAATCCAGTAGTTTCGGATAATCGGCGTTCGGATAACCGAGATTTGACTGTAGTTGAGGCATCCAGATAAGAGGGAACAAATATAAATTTTCTTATTTCACAACCAAAAAATATGTTAAGAAAATAATCATAACTTAAAATTTGCAATTTGCTAACAGTGTTATTATTCCAGATTGGATGCAGCACAAACGCCATCAGGACCTACTAAAATTGAAAATAAAACATTAATCATCATTAGTTACAACAATTGCCTGAATAAAAGTGTCTGCAAGATATCTCTTGTTGATCATCAAATCTAGCTTCCCTTTGAGTTTGGTAATCATCTAAATGCATGTTTGCATGCATGTGTACTGTTTGGAATAGTATTTCCTATTTTATTATCTCAAGTACATGAGTTAAGGGGTATAAATTTCATGGAAATGTGAAGGACTTCTCCATGCTTCTTGGCAAAAATCACTCTCTGACCAAATGGCGTTATGATTGCCATACTGGCAGGGATAACACACCTTGTTATAACACGAATTTGGATATAACATGTCCCACTTTTTTACCACCATGATGAAATTTTACAAATAAATTATAGGAAAATGACCATAAAATGGTCATTTTCCTATAATTCATATGAAAAATTGTCCCTTTATAACACGATTCACTCATAATACAGTTTATTCCTATGGATCTCTAGCATTATGAAGGGACTGCACTGTTAGTGTACCTGCTGTTTGCTTCATTAAATTTTGGATAAAAAATGTTATCCTCAAATACTCCTTTTTTATATCTTTCTTATTTTTGCCTTCAGTCCCTTGTTCCCTTGAAATAAAAGACAAAACTCCCCAAAAACGTGACTGACTCGATCAAGCTCTTTAAGGGCTCAGATGCTCAGTGCAGATTCCGAGTTTTTCAATGCACCATTCACAGAAGCTTTTGGTTCATAAATATTAATAGCAAAAAAACAAAAACTTCAATTACCTATAAGGGTTTAGGCCTGAGACAGTCTGTATTATGACATTATCTGAGAATGCACTATCTGCCACTTGGTGACATCCTGAAAAGTCTGTAACGCCAAGATAAATAATCCTTTCCCTGCTGAACAAAATATTACCCCACGCTCACCTCTCTTTTCAGCCATGCAGCTCAACCATAGGACTGTAATACTACATTGGATACACTGTCAAACACAATAGAACAGTGTGAATGCTGATTAGGAGGGCTTCACCAGAAAACTACAGATCTGGAGGTATATTGATTTCAAAATTAGGAGTTATCCTGGTTTGCCGAAGACAGGATAAGACAGTTTGACCGAGTTTCAAAGTTCTTACCACATTTGAGATAACAGAGATATAGAAATATGCAAAATTATGATACACAGTTTTGTGAGGTTTTTTTTTCCTTTTCTTTTTTCTTCAAGCTTAAAGTTTAAGGGCACTGTGATTATTTATTGTACCAGCTCTGAAGATGAGTAAAAAGGGCCTTGCCTAGTTTCTTTGCATTATAACATTCACTTCATCTAATCTTATTAATCCATATAAGCCATAATAATAGGTGTCCCTTTCCTGGGACACATGCAAACAGTGTATAGCCAGATCAGATGCCGCAAATGCAATGTTAGGAAAGTTTATTCGGTTAAATATAGTTTAGGCAATTTATTAAGTGACAGTTAAATCACTGAAATAAAAATTGTATTTCTTTCAGCAAATAGTGTAGACCCTGATGAAATGCAGCATGGGTCTTCACTGTTTGCCAAAATATTTAGGAGTCACTTTAGAATACAAAGGTTTAACTGTGTTGTTTAACCGCAATACAAACAAGCAAAATACTCACTGGGATATAGTAAAGTAGCCATAAATCCAATAAAACACAAATCAAATATCCACAAAATCACACTCCTAGCAAAATAACACCATTTTAACTGTTTACTCTACTATCCAAGAGCTAAAAGAAAAATACCTCCTTTAACAGTCAACAACACAACCAAACTTTAATTTAAGCAGAATTTGAAACTGTTACAACTACGTTCAAGTTAGAAATGACCTTACGACTTCACATCAGTTATGGTCTGCTGGAATCTATTGCAAACAGTTTGGATCCATATCAGGCCAGACAGGAAATCTGGCCTGATCTGGATCCAGGTTATTTGACATTCTGATGTTGTTCATAAAAGAATATTTTGAAAAAGGTAGTTTTGATGACAATAAATCATTTAAAATTACCGAGCAAACAAAGTCTTCAAGATTAAGCAAACCACCTAGATACAGTTAACCCCCTTTTAACCAGGTATATAAAAGTTACCTGACCTTACAATAATTTAATTTATACAGTAGTAATTTAATAGTAATCTACCACAATTGTATGAATGACAACATCTTGGCAGACAATGTTAGAAGGATTTTGACCAGGTAAAAGAGAGTTTAGCTAGCAAACTCAGCTACAGAGACTATCCAGAATACTGATAATATGCTTTCGCTCCATGAGGTGCAGATATAAAGTATGTCCCAATGCATATATAGGATATATAGTAGCCAGAATGTCAGTGCTCAAACGGAACAGAAAAACACACTTATAGTTGGGGTTTCCAACCACCTTAGTAAGACTCAAACCAGCCTGCTTAGATACAGTGACTAGCTAGAATATTGAAACTTGCATGTTATACATACAAAAAATGGCGCTGATCAGACTATGCAGGCTGGTCAGTCTGATCCCTTGTTGTATACATGCAAAAGAGTTTTCTTGTGGGGCGGCTCATATTATGTAACTTTCTGGATTTCTGCAGTTTAATTTCAAACATAGCAATTTATAATGACTCCTTAAACATTGAAGTTCAATGTTAGGTCCTAGTCTATATGAGTGACATGACATACACTGATGATACAGTAAAAACTGTCTACAATGGCCACTCAAAGAAAGGCAGGTACTTCATACTCCCTGTCCCGAATTCTGTCTCAGGCACATGCCTATGCAATATACTAAAACACAAAGTATCTCAGCATAATTTTCACAATATTCATCTATTAAACGTAGACAGTAAATTTCGGGACACGGAGTATGAAGTACGTGGCCCGCAGGAGTCCCCATGTATTTCTATAGACCAAATAATTTCGGGACAAAAATGACTGAAATGATTAGACTGTACATATATTCTATTGAGATATCACATACATATGGAAGGTCCCGATTTTAAGTTCTAAGTTAAGTAAGTTGCCATAGCTGTCCATTATAACAGATGAGTTCGGTAAGTTAGGCCTTTAAACAACGGCAATGTTACAAGAGAGCCCTGAGCTAAGTTTGATGAGTTACAATAGCTACATGTATATATTATGATACACTGTGTGTCTACCCTCCCTCCACCCCTTTTATTTCTTTCATATGACTTACAACTCAGCTCAGCTTACTCAACTCATCAAGCTGAGCAAAATAAGCAATTTTCGCCACTTTTTCCGGACAAGATACCTATACCACTCAGCTCAGCTTACTCAACTCATCCAGCTCAGCTTACAACTTATGCTACTTAACTTACCTAAGTTGAGTTGGATAAGTTGAACTATAAGTCAGCGGTCAGTATATTTATTTTTATATATATATATATATACTACAACAAACATACATATGATAGGTCCCTATATTCTAAGTTCTAAGTTGAGTAAGTTGCCATAGCTGTCCATTATAGCCGATGAGTTCGCTAAGTTGGGTCTTTATACAATGATATGTATCCAGATGCTTCAATGGCTGAGCTAAGTTCGGTAAGTTATAATAGCTGCGCATATGTTAGGATGAGTTGGTGATATGTGTCCAGATGCTTCAATGGCTGAGCTAAGTTCGGTAAGTTATAATAGCTGCGCATATGTTAGGATGAGTTGGTCATGAGTACAACATTGGACCATTATATGCAGCAAGATGCAAGCTAAGTTCGATGAGTTGAGTAAGCTAAGCAAGCTGAGTTCGATAAGTTAAAAGATAAGTTCGATAAGTTGGATGAGTTGGGTAAGTTCGATGAGTTGGATAAGTTGAGAATGAGTTCCATGAGTTGGATGAGTTGAGCTGTTTGATGAGTTGGGTAAGTTGGATAAGTTGAGGATGAGTTCGATAAGTTGGGTAAGTTGTACTGTAAGTTCGATGAGTTAGATAAGTTTGAATGTAAGTTCGATGAGTTGGCTAAGTTGGAATGTAAGTTCGATGAGTTGGATAAGTTGAGGATGAGTTCGATGAGTTGGATAAGTTGGATGGTAAGTTGGATGAGTTGGAAAAGTTGTACTGTAAGTTCAATGAGTTGGCTTAGTTAAGGATGAGTTCGATGAGTTGGATAAGTTGTACTGTAAGTTGGATGAGTTAGCTAAGTTGTACTGTAAGTTCGATGGGTTGGCTAAGTTGAGGATGAGCTTGATGAGTTGGGTAAGTTGTACTGTAAGTTGGACTGTAAGTTGGATGAGTTGTACTGTAAGTTCGATGAGTTGGCTAAGTTGAGGATGAGTTCGATAAGTTGGGTAAGTTGTACTGTAACTTCGATGAGTTGGCTAAGTTGAGGATGAGTTCGATGAGTTGGATAAGTTGTACTGTAAGTTGGATGAGTTGGCTTAGTTGTACTGTAAGTTTGATGAGTTGGATAAGTTGTACTGTAAGTTCGATGAGTTGGCTAAGTTGAGGATGAGTTCGATGAGTTGGCTAAGTTGTACTGTAAGTTGGATGAGTTGGCTAAGTTGGAATGTAAGTTCGATGAGTTGGATAAGTTGAGGATGAGTTGGATAAGTTGTACTGTCAGTTGGATGAGTTGGCTAAGTTGTTCTGTAAGTTCAATGAGTTGGCTAAGTTGAGGATAAGTTCGATAAGTTGGGTAAGTTGTACTGTAAATTGGATGAGTTGGCTAAGTTGAGGATGAGTTCGATGAGTTGGATAAGTTGTACTGTAAGTTGGATGAGTTGGCTAAGTTGTACTGTAAGTTGGATGAGTTGGCTAAGTTTAGGATGAGTTCGATGAGTTGGATAAGTTGTACTGTAAGTTGGATGAGTTGGCTAAGTTGTACTGTAAGTTGGATGAGTTGGCTAAGTTGTACTGTAAGTTCGATGAGTTGGCTAAGTTGAGGATGAGTTCGATAAGTTGGGTAAGTTGTACTGTAAGTGGGATGAGTTGGCTAAGTTGTACTGTAAGTTCGATGAGTTGGCTAAGTTGAGGATGAGTTCGTTAAGTTGGGTTAGTTGGACTGTAAGTTCGATGAGTTAGATAAGTTGGAATGTAAGTTCGATAAGTTCGCTAAGTTGGAATGTAAGTTCGATGAGTTGGATAAGTTGTACTGTAAGTTCGATGAGTTGGCTAAGTTGAGGATGAGTTCGATGAGTTGGATAAGTTGTACTGTAAGTTGGATGAGTTGGCTAAGTTGGAATGTAAGTTCGATGAGTTGGATAAGTTGAGGACGAGTTGGATAAGTTGTACTGTAAGTTGGATGAGTTGGCTAAGTTGAGGATGAGTTCGATAAGTTGGGTAAGTTGTACTGTAAGTGGGATGAGTTGGCTAAGTTGTACTGTAAGTTCGATGAGTTGGCTAAGTTGAGGATGAGTTCGTTAAGTTGGGTTAGTTGGACTGTAAGTTCGATGAGTTAGATAAGTTGGAATGTAAGTTCGATAAGTTCGCTAAGTTGGAATGTAAGTTCGATGAGTTGGATAAGTTGTACTGTAAGTTCGATGAGTTGGCTAAGTTGAGGATGAGTTCGATGAGTTGGATAAGTTGTACTGTAAGTTGGATGAGTTGGCTAAGTTGGAATGTAAGTTCGATGAGTTGGATAAGTTGAGGACGAGTTGGATAAGTTGTACTGTAAGTTGGATGAGTTGGCTAAGTTGTGGATAAGTTCGATGAGTTAGGTAAGCTGTACTGTAAGTTGGATGAGTTGGCTAAGTTGTACTGTAAGTTTGATGAGTTGGATAAGTTGTACTGTAAGTTCGATGAGTTGGCTAAGTTGAGGATGAGTTCGATGAATTGAATAAGTTTGACGGTAAGTTGGATGAGTTGGATAAGTTGAGGATTAGTTCGATGAGTTGGATAAGTTGTACTGTAAGTTGGATGAGTTGGATAAGTTGAGGATGAGTTGGATAAGTTGTTCTGTAAGTTGGATGAGTTTGATAAGTTGAGGATGAGTTCGATGAGTTGGCTAAGTTGTACTGTAAGTTTGATGAGTTGGCTAAGTTGAGGATGAGTTCGATAAGTTGGATAAGTTGTACTGTAAGTTGGATGAGTTGGCTAAGTTGGAATGTACGTTCGATGAGTTGGCTTAGTTGAGGATGAGTTCGATGGGTTGGATAAGTTGTACTGTAAGTTGGATGAGTTGGCTAAGTTGTACTGTAAGTTCGATGAGTTGGCTAAGTTGAGGATGAGTTCGATAAATTGGGTAAGTTGTACTGTAAGTTTGATGAGTTGGATAAGTTGTACTGTAAGTTCCATGAGTTGGCTAAGTTGAGGATGAGTTCGATGAGTTGGATAAGTTGGACGGTAAGTTGGATGAGTTGGATAAGTTGAGGATGAGTTCGATGAGTTGGATAAGTTGTACTGTAAGTTTGATAAGTTGGCTAAGTTGAGGATGAGTTCGATGAGTTGGATAAGTTGTACTGTAAGTTGGATGAGTTGGCTAAGTTGGAATGTAAGTTCGATGAGTTGGCTAAGTTGAGGATGAGTTCGATGAGTTGGATAAGTTGTACTGTAAGTTGGATGAGTTGGCTAAGTTGTACTGTAAGTTCGATGAGTTGGCCAAGTTGAGGATGAGTTCGATAAGTTGGGTAAGTTGGAATGTAAGTTCGATGAGTTGGCTAAGTTGGAATGTAAGTTCGATGAGTTCGATAAGTTGTACTGTAAGTTCGATGAGTTTGCTAAGTTGAGGATGAGTTCGATGAGTTGGCTAAGTTGTACTGTAAGTTTGATGAGTTGGCTAAGTTGGAATGTAAGTTCGATGAGTTGGATAAGTTGAGGATGAGTTGGATAAGTTGTACTGTAAGTTGGATGAGTTTGCTAAGTTGTACTGTAAGTTCAATGAGTTGGCTAAGTTGAGGATGAGTTCGATTAGTTGGGTAAGTTGTACTGTAAATTGGATGAGTTGGCTAAGATGAGGATGAGTTCGATGAGTTGGATAAGTTGTACTGTAAGTTGGATGAGTTGGCTAAGTTGTACTGTAAGTTGGATGAGTTGGCTAAGTTGTACTGTAAGTTCGATGTGTTGGCTAAGTTGTACTGTAAGTTCGATGAGTTGGGTAAGTTGTACTGTAAGTTTGATGAGTTGGCTAAGTTGTACTGTAAGTTCGATGAGTTGGCTAAGTTGAGGATGAGTTCGATAAGTTGGGTAAGTTGGACTGTATGTTCGATGAGTTAGATAAGTTGGAATGTCAGTTCGATAAGTTGGCTAAGTTGGAATGTAAGTTCGATGAGTTGGAAAAGTTGTACTGTAAGTTCGATGAGTTGGCTAAGTTGAGGATGAGTTCGATGAGTTGGATAAGTTGTACTGTAAGTTGGATGAGTTGGCTAAGTTGTACTGTAAGTTCGATGAGTTGGCTAAGTTGAGGATGAGTTCGATAAGTTGGGTAAGTTGGAATGTAAGTTCGATGAGTTGGCTAAGTTGGAATGTAAGTTCGATGAGTTGGATAAGTTGTACTGTAAGTTCGATGAGTTTGCTAAGTTGAGGATGAGTTCGATGAGTTGGCTAAGTTGTACTGTAAGTTGGATGAGTTGGCTAAGTTGGAATGTAAGTTCGATGAGTTGGATAAGTTGAGGATGAGTTGGATAAGTTGTACTGTAAGTTGGATGAGTTGGCTAAGTTGTACTGTAAGTTCGATGAGTTGGCTAAGTTGAGGATGAGTTCGATAAGTTGGGTAAGTTGTACTGTAAGTTGGATGAGTTGGCTAAGTTGAGGATGAGTTCGATGAGTTGGATAAGTTGTACTGTAAGTTGGATGAGTTGGCTGAGTTGTACTGTAAGTTGGATGAGTTGGCTAAGTTGTACTGTAAGTTCGATGAGTTGGCTAAGTTGAGGATGAGTTCGATAAGTTGGGTAAGTTGTACTGTAAGTTGGATGAGTTGGCTAAGTTGTACTGTAAGTTCGATGAGTTGGCTAAGTTGAGGATGAGTTCGTTAAGTTGGGTAAGTTGGACTGTAAGTTCGATGAGTTAGATAAGTTGGAATGTAAGTTCGATAAGTTGGCTAAGTTGGAATGTAAGTTCGATGAGTTGGATAAGTTGTACTGTAAGTTGGATGAGTTGGCTAAGTTGAGGATGAGTTCGATGAGTTGGATAAGTTGTACTGTAAGTTGGATGATTTGGCTAAGTTGGAATGTAAGTTCGATGAGTTGGATAAGTTGAGGACGAGTTGGATAAGTTGTACTGTAAGTTGGATGATTTGGCTAAGTTGTGGATAAGTTCGATGAGTTGGGTAAGCTGTACTGAAAATTGGATGAGTTGGCTAAGTTGTACTGTAAGTTCGATGAGTTGGCTAAGTTGAGGATGAGTTCGATGAGTTGGATAAGTTGTACTGTAAGTTGGATGAGTTGGCTAAGTTGTACTGTAGGTTCGATGAGTTGGCTAAGTTGAGGATGAGTTCGATAAATTGGGTAAGTTGTACTGTAAGTTCGATGAGTTAGATAAGTTGGAATGTAAGTTCGATGAGTTGGCTAAGTTGGAATGTAAGTTCAATGAGTTTGATAAGTTGAGGATGAGTTCGATTAGTTGGATAAGTTGGACGGTAAGTTGGATGAGTTGGATAAGTTGAGGATGAGTTCGATGAGTTTGATAAGTTGTACTGTAAGTTGGATGAGTTGGATAAGTTGAGGATGAGTTCGATGAGTTGGATAAGTTGAACTGTAAGTTGGATGAGTTGGCTAAGTCGGAATGTACGTTCGGTGAGTTGGCTAAGTTGAGGATGAGTTCGATGAGTTGGATAAGTTGTACTGTAAGTTGGATGAGTTGGCTAAGTTGTACTGTAAGTTGGATGAGTTGGATAAGTTGAGGATGAGTTGGATGAGTTGGATAAGTTGTACTGTAAGTTGGATGAGTTGGATAAGTTGAGGATGAGTTCGATGAGTTGGCTAAGTTGTACTGTAAGTTTGATGAGTTGGCTAAGTTGAGGATGAGTTCGATGAGTTAGATAAGTTGGACGGTAAGTTGGATGAGTTGGATAAGTTGAGGATGAGTTCGATGAGTTGGATAAGTCGTACTGTAAGTTTGATGAGTTCGATGAGTTGGCTAAGTTGTACTGTAATTTTGATGAGTTGGCTAAGTTGAGGATGAGTTTGATAAGATGTACTGTAAGTTGGATGAGTTGGCTAAGTTGGAATGTAAGTTCGATGAGTTGGATAAGTTGAGGATGAGTTCGATGAGTTGGATAAGTTGTACTGTAAGTTGGATGAGTTGGCTAAGTTGGAATGTAAGTTCGATGAGATGGATAAGTTGTACTGTAAGTTGGATGAGTTGGATAAGTTGTACTGTAAGTTTGATGAGTTGGCTAAGTTGTACTGTAAGTTCGATGAGTTGGCTAAGTTGAGGATGAGTTCGATAAGTTGGGTAAGTTGGAATGTAAGTTCGATGAGTTGGCTAAGTTGGAATGTAAGTTAGATGAGTTGGATAAGTTGTACTGTAAGTTCGATGAGTTGGCTAAGTTGAGGATGAGTTCGATGAGTTGGCTAAGTTGTACTGAAAGTTGGATGAGTTGGCTAAGTTGGAATGTAAGTTCGATGAGTTGGATAAGTTGAGGATGAGTTGGATAAGTTGTACTGTAAGTTGGATGAGTTGGCTAAGTTGAGGATGAGTTCGATGAGTTGGGTAAGTTGTACTGTAAGTTGGATGAGTTGGCTAAGTTGAGGATGAGTTCGATGAGTTGGATAAGTTGTACTGTAAGTTCGATGAGTTGGGTAAGTTGTACTGTAAGTTGGATGAGTTGGCTAAGTTGTACTGTAAGTTCGATGAGTTGGCTAAGTTGAGGATGAGTTCGTTAAGTTGGGTAAGTTGGACTGTAAGTTCGATGAGTTAGATAAGTTGGAATGTAAGTTCGATAAGTTCGCTAAGTTGGAATGTAAGTTCGATGAGTTGGATAAGTTGTACTGTAAGTTCGATGAGTTGGCTAAGTTGAGGATGAGTTCGATGAGTTGGATAAGTTGTACTGTAAGTTGGATGAGTTGGCTAAGTTAGAATGTAAGTTCGATGAGTTGGATAAGTTGAGGACGAGTTGGATAAGTTGTACTGTAAGTTGGATGAGTTGGCTAAGTTGTGGATAAGTTCGATGAGTTGGGTAAGCTGTACTGTAAGTTGGATGAGTTGGCTAAGTTGTACTGTAAGTTTGATGAGTTGGATAAGTTGTACTGTAAGTTCGATGAGTTGGCTAAGTTGAGGATGAGTTCGATGAGTTGGATAAGTTTGACGGTAAGTTGGATGAGTTGGATAAGTTGAGGATTAGTTCGAGGAGTTGGATAAGTTGTACTGTAAGTTGGATGAGTTGGATAAGTTGAGGATGAGTTGGATAAGTTGTTCTGTAAGTTGGATGAGTTTGATAAGTTGAGGATGAGTTCGATGAGTTGGCTAAGTTGTACTGTAAGTTTGATGAGTTGGCTAAGTTGAGGATGAGTTCGATAAGTTGGATAAGTTGTACTGTAAGTTGGATGAGTTGGCTAAGTTGGAATGTACGTTCGATGAGTTGGCTAAGTTGAGGATGAGTTCGATGAGTTGGATAAGTTGTACTGTAAGTTGGATGAGTTGGCTAAGTTGTACTGTAAGTTCGATGAGTTGGCTAAGTTGAGGATGAGTTCGATAAATTGGGTAAGTTGTACTGTAAGTTTGATGAGTTGGATAAGTTGTACTGTAAGTTCGATGAGTTGGCTAAGTTGAGGATGAGTTCGATGAGTTGGATAAGTTGGACGGTAAGTTGGATGAGTTGGATAAGTTGAGGATGAGTTCGATGAGTTGGATAAGTTGTACTGTATATTGGATGAGTTGGATAAGTTGAGGATGAGTTCAATGAGTTGGCTAAGTTGTACTGTAAGTTTGATAAGTTGGCTAAGTTGAGGATGAGTTCGATGAGTTGGATAAGTTGTACTGTAAGTTGGATGAGTTGGCAAGTTGGAATGTAAGTTCGATGAGTTGGCTAAGTTGAGGATGAGTTCGATGAGTTGGATAAGTTGTACTGTAAGTTGGATGAGTTGGCTAAGTTGTACTGTAAGTTCGACGAGTTGGCCAAGTTGAGGATGAGTTCGATAAGTTGGGTAAGTTGGAATGTAAGTTCGATGAGTTGGCTAAGTTGGAATGTAAGTTCGATGAGTTCGATAAGTTGTACTGTAAGTTCGATGAGTTTGCTAAGTTGAGGATGAGTTCGATGAGTTGGCTAAGTTGTACTGTAAGTTTGATGAGTTGGCTAAGTTGGAATGTAAGTTCGATGAGTTGGATAAGTTGAGGATGAGTTGGATAAGTTGTACTGTAAGTTGGATGAGTTGGCTAAGTTGTACTGTAAGTTCAATGAGTTGGCTAAGTTGAGGATGAGTTCGATTAGTTGGGTAAGTTGTACTGTAAATTGGATGAGTTGGCTAAGTTGAGGATGAGTTCGATGAGTTGGATAAGTTGTACTGTAAGTTGGATGAGTTGGCTAAGTTGTACTGTAAGTTGGATGAGTTGGCTAAGTTGTACTGTAAGTTCGATGT
Source organism: Loripinus fragilis (assembly GCA_964019695.1). Lineage (NCBI taxonomy): Eukaryota > Metazoa > Mollusca > Bivalvia > Lucinida > Lucinidae > Loripinus > Loripinus fragilis. Next base: position 49,367,856 of record OZ026523.1, on the reverse strand, counting down.
GTTGGCTAAGTTTTACTGTAAGTTCGATGAGTTGGGTAAGTTGTACTGTAAGTTCGATGAGTTGGCTAAGTTGTACTGTAAGTTCGATGAGTTGGCTAAGTTGGAATGTAAGTTCGATGAGTTGGAAAAGTTGTACTGTAAGTTCGATGAGTTGGCTAAGTTGAGGATGAGTTCGATGAGTTGGATAAGTTGTACTGTAAGTTGGATGAGTTGGCTAAGTTGTACTGTAAGTTCGATGAGTTGGCTAAGTTGAGGATGAGTTCGATAAGTTGGGTAAGTTGGAATGTAAGTTCGATGAGTTGGCTAAGTTGGAATGTAAGTTCGATGAGTTGGATAAGTTGTACTGTAAGTTCGATGAGTTTGCTAAGTTGAGGATGAGTTCGATGAGTTGGCTAAGTTGTACTGTAAGTTGGATGAGTTGGCTAAGTTGGAATGTAAGTTCGATGAGTTGGATAAGTTGAGGATGAGTTGGATAAGTTGTACTGTAAGTTGGATGAGTTGGCTAAGTTGTACTGTAAGTTCGATGAGTTGGCTAAGTTGAGGATGAGTTCGATAAGTTGGGTAAGTTGTACTGTAAGTTGGATGAGTTGGCTAAGTTGAGGATGAGTTCGATGAGTTGGATAAGTTGTACTGTAAGTTGGATGAGTTGGCTAAGTTGTACTGTAAGTTGGATGAGTTGGCTAAGTTGGACTGTAAGTTCGATGAGTTGGCTAAGTTGAGGATGAGTTCGATAAGTTGGGTAAGTTGTACTGTAAGTTGGATGAGTTGTCTAAGTTCTACTGTAAGTTCGATGAGTTGGCTAAGTTGAGGATGAGTTCGTTAAGTTGGGTAAGTTGGACTGTAAGTTCGATGAGTTAGATAAGTTGGAATGTAAGTTCGATAAGTTGGCTAAGTTGGAATGTAAGTTCGATGAGTTGGATAAGTTGTACTGTAAGTTCGATGAGTTGGCTAAGTTGAGGATGAGTTCGATGAGTTGGATAAGTTGTACTGTAAGTTGGATGATTTGGCTAAGTTGGAATGTAAGTTCGATGAGTTGGATAAGTTGAGGACGAGTTGGATAAGTTGTACTGTAAGTTGGATGAGTTGGCTAAGTTGTGGATAAGTTCGATGAGTTGGGTAAGCTGTACTGTAAGTTGGATGAGTTGGCTAAGTTGTACTGTAAGTTTGATGAGTTGGATAAGTTGTACTGTAAGTTCGATGAGTTGGCTAAGTTGAGGATGAGTTCGATGAGTTGGATAAGTTGGGTAAGTTGTACTGTAAGTTGGATGAGTTGTCTAAGTTGTACTGTAAGTTCGATGAGTTGGCTAAGTTGAGGATGAGTTCGTTAAGTTTGGTAAGTTGGACTGTAAGTTCGATGAGTTAGATAAGTTGGAATGTAAGTTCGATAAGTTCGCTAAGTTGGAATGTTATTTTGATGAGTTGGATAAGTTGTACTGTAAGTTCGATGAGTTGGCTAAGTTGAGGATGAGTTCGATGAGTTGGATAAGTTGTACTGTAAGTTGGATGAGTTGGCTAAGTTAGAATGTAAGTTCGATGAGTTGGATAAGTTGAGGACGAGTTGGATAAGTTGTACTGTAAGTTGGATGAGTTGGCTAAGTTGTGGATAAGTTCGATGAGTTGGGTAAGCTGTACTGTAAGTTGGATGAGTTGGCTAAGTTGTACTGTAAGTTTGATGAGTTGGATAAGTTGTACTGTAAGTTCGATGAGTTGGCTAAGTTGAGGATGAGTTCGATGAGTTGGATAAGTTTGACGGTAAGTTGGATGAGTTGGATAAGTTGAGGATTAGTTCGAGGAGTTGGATAAGTTGTACTGTAAGTTGGATGAGTTGGATAAGTTGAGGATGAGTTGGATAAGTTGTTCTGTAAGTTGGATGAGTTTGATAAGTTGAGGATGAGTTCGATGAGTTGGCTAAGTTGTACTGTAAGTTTGATGAGTTGGCTAAGTTGAGGATGAGTTCGATAAGTTGGATAAGTTGTACTGTAAGTTAAATGAGTTGGCTAAGTTGGAATGTACGTTCGATGAGTTGGCTAAGTTGAGGATGAGTTCGATGAGTTGGATAAGTTGTACTGTAAGTTGGATGAGTTGGCTAAGTTGTACTGTAAGTTCGATGAGTTGGCTAAGTTGAGGATGAGTTCGATAAATTGGGTAAGTTGTACTGTAATTTTGATGAGTTGGATAAGTTGTACTGTAAGTTCGATGAGTTGGCTAAGTTGAGGATGAGTTCGATGAGTTGGATAAGTTGGACGGTAAGTTGGATGAGTTGGATAAGTTGAGGATGAGTTCGATGAGTTGGATAAGTTGTACTGTATATTGGATGAGTTGGATAAGTTGAGGATGAGCTCAATGAGTTGGCTAAGTTGTACTGTAAGTTTGATAAGTTGGCTAAGTTGAGGATGAGTTCGATGAGTTGGATAAGTTGTACTGTAAGTTGGATGAGTTGGCAAGTTGGAATGTAAGTTCGATGAGTTGGCTAAGTTGAGGATGAGTTCGATGAGTTGGATAAGTTGTACTGTAAGTTGGATGAGTTGGCTAAGTTGTACTGTAAGTTCGACGAGTTGGCCAAGTTGAGGATGAGTTCGATAAGTTGGGTAAGTTGGAATGTAAGTTCGATGAGTTGGCTAAGTTGGAATGTAAGTTCGATGAGTTCGATAAGTTGTACTGTAAGTTCGATGAGTTTGCTAAGTTGAGGATGAGTTCGATGAGTTGGCTAAGTTGTACTGTAAGTTGGATGAGTTGGCTAAGTTGGAATGTAAGTTCGATGAGTTGGATAAGTTGAGGATGAGTTGGATAAGTTGTACTGTAAGTTGGATGAGTTGGCTAAGTTGTACTGTAAGTTCAATGAGTTGGCTAAGTTGAGGATGAGTTCGATTAGTTGGGTAAGTTGTACTGTAAATTGGATGAGTTGGCTAAGTTGAGGATGAGTTCGATGAGTTGGCTAAGTTGTACTGTAAGTTGGATGAGTTGGCTAAGTTGTACTGTAAGTTCGATGTGTTGGCTAAGTTGTACTGTTAGTTCGATGAGTTGGGTAAGTTGTACTGTAAGTTGGATGAGTTGGCTAAGTTGTACTGTAAGTTCGATGAGTTGGCTAAGTTGGAATGTAAGTTCGATGAGTTGGAAAAGTTGTACTGTAAGTTCGATGAGTTGGCTAAGTTGAGGATGAGTTCGATGAGTTGGATAAGTTGTACTGTAAGTTGGATGAGTTGGCTAAGTTGTACTGTAAGTTCGATGAGTTGGCTAAGTTGAGGATGAGTTCGATAAGTTGGGTAAGTTGGAATATAAGTTCGATGAGTTGGCTAAGTTGGAATGTAAGTTCGATGAGTTGGATAAGTTGTACTGTAAGTTCGATGAGTTTGCTAAGTTGAGGATGAGTTCGATGAGTTGGCTATGTTGTACTGTAAGTTGGATGAGTTGGCTAAGTTGGAATGTAAGTTCGATGAGTTGGATAAGTTGAGGATGAGTTGGATAAGTTGTACTGTAAGTTGGATGAGTTGGCTAAGTTGTACTGTAAGTTCGATGAGTTGGCTAAGTTGAGGATGAGTTCGATAAGTTGGGTAAGTTGTACTGTAAGTTGGATGAGTTGGCTAAGTTGAGGATGAGTTCGATGAGTTGGATAAGTTGTACTGTAAGTTGGATGAGTTGGCTAAGTTGTAATGTAAGTTGGATGAGTTGGCTAAGTTGGACTGTAAGTTCGATGAGTTGGCTAAGTTGAGGGTGAGTTCGATAAGTTGGGTAAGTTGTACTGTAAGTTGGATGAGTTGTCTAAGTTGTACTGTAAGTTCGATGAGTTGGCTAAGTTGAGGATGAGTTCGTTAAGTTGGGTAAGTTGGACTGTAAGTTCGATGAGTTAGATAAGTTGGAATGTAAGTTCGATAAGTTGGCTAAGTTGGAATGTAAGTTCGATGAGTTGGATAAGTTGTACTGTAAGTTCGATGAGTTGGCTAAGTTGAGGATGAGTTCGATGAGTTGGATAAGTTGTACTGTAAGTTGGATGATTTGGCTAAGTTGGAATGTAAGTTCGATGAGTTGGATAAGTTGAGGACGAGTTGGATAAGTTGTACTGTAAGTTGGATGAGTTGGCTAAGTTGTGGATAAGTTCGATGAGTTGGGTAAGCTGTACTGTAAATTGGATGAGTTGGCTAAGTTGTACTGTAAGTTCGATGAGTTGGCTAAGTTGAGGATGAGTTCGATGAGTTGGATAAGTTGTACTGTAAGTTGGATGAGTTGGCTAAGTTGTACTGTAAGTTCGATGAGTTGGCTAAGTTGAGGATGAGTTCGATAAATTGGGTAAGTTGTACTGTAAGTTCGATGAGTTGGATAAGTTGGAATGTAAGTTTGATGAGTTGGCTAAGTTGGAATGTAAGATCAATGAGTTGGATAAGTTGAGGATGAGTTCGATGAGTTGGATAAGTTGGACGGTAAGTTGGATGAGTTGGATAAGTTGAGGATGAGTTCGATGAGTTGGATAAGTTGTACTGTAAGTTGGATGAGTTGGATAAGTTGAGGATGAGTTTGAAGAGTTGGCTAAGTTGTACTGTAAGTTTGATGAGTATGCTAAGTTGAGGATGAGTTCGATGAGTTGGATATGTTGAACTGTAAGTTGGATGAGTTGGCTAAGTCGGAATGTACGTTCGATGAGTTGGCTAAGTTGAGGATGAGTTCGATGAGTTGGATAAGTTGTACTGTAAGTTGGATGAGTTGGCTAAGTTGTACTGTAAGTTCGATGAGTTGGCTAAGTTGAGGATGAGTTCGATGAGTTGGATAAGTTGAACTGTAAGTTGGATGAGTTGGCTAAGTCGGAATGTACGTTCGATGAGTTGGCTAAGTTGAGGATGAGTTCGATGAGTTGGATAAGTTGTACTGTAAGTTGGATGAGTTGGCTAAGTTGTACTGTAAGTTGGATGAGTTGGATAAGTTGTACTGTAAGTTTGATGAGTTGGCTAAGTTGTACTGTAAGTTCGATGAGTTGGCTAAGTTGAGGATGAGTTCGATAAGTTGGGTAAGTTGGAATGTAAGTTCGATGAGTTGGCTAAGTTGGAATGTAAGTTAGATGAGTTGGATAAGTTGTACTGTAAGTTCGATGAGTTGGCTAAGTTGAGGATGAGTTCGATGAGTTGGCTAAGTTGTACTGTAAGTTGGATGAGTTGGCTAAGTTGGAATGTAAGTTCGATGAGTTGGATAAGTTGAGGATGAGTTGGATAAGTTGTACTGTAAGTTGGATGAGTTGGCTAAGTTGAGGATGAGTTTGATGAGTTGGGTAAGTTGTACTGTAAGTTGGATGAGTTGGCTAAGTTGAGGATGAGTTCGATGAGTTGGATAAGTTGTACTGTAAGTTGGATGAGTTGGCTAAGTTGTACTGTAAGTTGGATGAGTTGGCTAAGTTGTACTGTAAGTTCGATGAGTTGGCTAAGTTGAGGATGAGTTCGATAAGTTGGGTAAGTTGTACTGTAAGTTGGGTGAGTTTCTAAGTTGTACTGTTAGTTCTATGAGTTCGATAAGTTGGGTAAGTTGAGGATGAGTTCGATAAGTTGGGTAAGTTGGAATGTAAGTTCGATGAGTTTGCTAAGTTGGAATGTAAGTTCGATGAGTTGGATAAGTTGTACTGTAAGTTCGATGAGTTTGCTAAGTTATACTGTAAGTTCGATGAGTTGGATAAGTTGAGGATGAGTTCGATGAGTTAGCTAAGTTGTACTGTAAGTTGGATGAGTTGGCTAAGTTGGAATGTAAGTTCGATGAGTTGGATATATTGAGGATGAGTTGGATAAGTTGTACTGTAAGTTGGATGAGTTGGGTTAGTTGTACTGTAAGTTGGATGAGTTGGCTAAGTTGAGGATGAGTTTGATAAGTTGGGTAAGTTGTACTCTAAGTTGGATGAGTTGGCTAAGTTGAGGATGAGTTCGATGATTTGGATAAGTTGTACTGTAATTTGGATGAGTTGGCTAAGTTGTACTGTAAGTTGGATGAGTTGGCTTAGTTGTACTGTAAGTTCGATGAGTTGGCTAAGTTGAGGATGAGTTCGATAAGTTGGGTAAGTTGTACTGTAAGTTGGATGAGTTGGCTAAGTTGTACTGTAAGTTCGATGAGTTGGCTAAGTTGAGGATGAGTTCGTTAAGTTGGGTTAGTTGGACTGTAAGTTCGATGAGTTAGATAAGTTGGAATGTAAGTTCGATAAGTTGGCTAAGTTGGAATGTAAGTTCGATGAGTTGGATAAGTTATACTGTAAGTTCGATGAGTTGGCTAAGTTGAGGATGAGTTCGATAAGTTGGATAAGTTATACTGTAAGTTGGATGAGTTGGCTAAGTTGGAATTGAGTTCGATGAGTTGGATAAGTTGAGGATGAGTTGGATAAGTTGTACTGTAAGTTGGATGAGTTGGCTAAGTTGAGGATAAGTTCGATGAGTTGGGTAAGCTGTACTGTAAGTTGGATGAGTTGGCTAAATTGAGGATGAGTTCGATGAGTTGGATAAGTTGTACTGTAAGTTGGATGAGTTGGATAAGTTGAGGATGAGTTCGATGAGTTGGCTAAGTTGTACTGTAAGTTTGATGAGTTGGCTAAATTGAGGATGAGTTCGATGAGTTGATTAAGTTGTACTGTAAGTTGGATGAGTTGGCTAAATTGGAATGTAAGTTTGATGAGTTGGCTAAGTTGAGAATGAGTTTGATAAGTTGGGTAAGTTGTACTGTAAGTTCGATGAGTTAGATAAGTTGGAATGTAAGTTGGATGAGTTGGCTAAGTTGGAATGAAAGTTCGATAAGTTGGATAAGTTGAGGATGAGTTCGATGAGTTGGATAAGTTGGACGGTAAGTTGGATGAGTTTGATAAGTTGTACTGTAAGTTCGATGAGTTGGCTAAGGTGAGGATGAGTTCGATAAGTTGGGTAAGTTGTACTGTAAGTTCGATGAGTTGGCTAAGTTGGGGATGAGTTCGATAAGTTGGGTAAGTTGGACTGTAAATTCGATGAGTGAGATAGGTTGGAATGTAAGTTCGATAAGTTGGTTAAGTTGGAATGTAAGTTCGATGAGTTGGATAAGTTGTACTGTAAGTTCGATGAGTTGGCTAAGTTGAGGATGAGTTCGATGAGTTGGATAAGTTATACTGTAAGTTGGATGATTTGGCTCAGTTGGAATGCAAGTTCGATGAGTTGGATAAGTTGAGGATGAGTTGGATAAGTTGTATTGTAAGTTGGATGAGTTGGCTAAGTTGAGGATAAGTTCGATGAGTTGGGTAAGCTGTACTGTAAGTTGGATGAGTTGGCTAAGTTGAGGATGAGTTCGATGAGTTGGATAAGTTGGACGGTAAGTTGGATGAGTTGGATAAGTTGAGGATGAGTTCGATGAGTTGGATAAGTTGTACTGTAAGTTGGATGAGTTGGATAAGTTGAGGATGAGTTCGATGAGTTTGATAAGTTGTACTGTAAGTTGGATGAGTTGGCTAAGTTGTACTGTAAGTTCGATGAGTTGGCTAAGTTGAGGATGAGTTCGATAAGTTGGATAAGTTGGACGGTAAGTTGGATGAGTTGGCTAAGTTGAGGATGAGTTCGATGAGTTGGCTAAGTTGTACTGTAAGTTTGATGAGTTGGCTAAGTTGAGGATGAGTTTGATGAGTTGGATAAGTTGTACTGTAAGTTGGATGAGTTGGCTAAGTTGGAATGTTAGTTCGATGAGTTGGATAAGTTGAGGATGAGTTCGATGAGTTGGATAAGTTGTACTGTAAGTTGGATGAGTTGGCTAAGTTGTACTGTAAGTTCGATGAGTTGGCTAAATTGAGGATGAGTTCGATAAGTTGGGAAAGTTGTACTGTAAGTTCGATGAGTTAGATAAGTTGGAATGTAAGTTCGATGAGTTGGCTAAGTTGGAATGTAAGTTCGATGAGTTGGATAAGTTGAGGATGAGTTCGATGAGTTGGATAAATTAGACAGTAAGTTGGATGAGTTGGATAAGTTGTACTGTAAGTTCGATGAGTTGGCTAAGTTAAGGATGAGTTCGATGAGTTGGATAAGTTGTACTGTAAGTTGGATGAGTTGGCTAAGTTGTACTGTAAGTTCGATGAGTTGGCTAAGTTGAGGATGAGTTTGATGAGTTGGGTAAGTTGTACTGTAAGTTGGATGAGTTGGCTAAGTTGTACTGTAAGTTCGATGAGTTGGCTAAGTTGAGGATGAGTTCGATAAGTTGGGTAAGTTGTACTGTAAGTTGGATGAGTTGGCTAAGTTGAGGATGAGTTTGATGAGTTGGATAAGTTGTACTGTAAGTTGGATGAGTTGGCTAAGTTGTACTGTAAGTTCAATGAGTTGGCTAAGTTGTACTGTAAGTTCGATGAGTTGGCTAAGTTGAGGATGAGTTCGATAAGTTGGGTAAGTTGGACTGTAAGTTCGATGAGACAGGTAAGTTGGAATGTAAGTTCGATAAGTTGGCTAAGTTGGAATGTAAGTTCGATGAGTTGGATAACTGTACTGTAAGTTCGATGAGTTGGATAAGTTGAGGATGAGTTGGATAAGTTATACTGTAAGTTGGATGATTTGGCTAAGTTGGAATGTAAGTTCGATGAGTTGGATAAGTTGAGGATGAGTTGGATAAGTTTTATTGTAAGTTGGAAGAGTTGGCTAAGTTGAGGATAAGTTCGATGAGTTGGGTAAGCTGTACTGTAAGTTGGATGAGTTGGCTAAGTTGAGGATGAGTTCGATGAGTTGGATAAGTTGGACGGTAAGTTGGATGAGTTGGATAAGTTGAGAATGAGTTGGATAAGTTGTATTGTAAGTTGGATGAGTTGGCTAAGTTGAGGATAAGTTCGAGGAATTGGGTAAGCTGTACTGTAAGTTGGATGAGTTGGCTAAGTTGAGGATGAGATCGATGAGTTGGATAAGTTGTACTGTAAGTTGGATGAGTTGGCTAAGTTGTACTGTATGTTGGATGAGTTGGCTAAGTTGTACTGTAAGTTCGATGAGTTGGCTAAGTTGAGGATGAGTTCGATAAGTTGGGTAAGTTGTACTGTAAGTTGGGTGAGTTGGCTAAGTTGGAATGTAAGTTCGATGAGTTGGATAAGTTGTACTGTAAGTTCGATGAGTTGGCTAAGTTGAGGATGAGTTCGATGAGTTGGCTAAGTTGTACTGTAAGTTGGATGAGTTGGCTAAGTTGGAATGTAAGTTCGATGAGTTGGATAAGTTGAGGATGAATTCGATGAGTTGGATAAGTTGTACTGTAAGTTGGATGAGTTGGCTTAGTTGTACTGTAAGTTTGATGAGTTGGATAAGTTGTACTGTAAGTTCGATGAGTTGGCTAAGTTGAGGATGAGTTCGATGAGTTGGATAAGTTGGACGGTAAGTTGGATGAGTTGGATAAGTTGAGGATGAGTTTGATGAGTGGATAAGTTGTACTGTAAGCTGGATGAGTTGGATAAGTTGAGGATGAGTTCGATGAGTTGGCTAAGTTGTACTGTAAGTTTGATGAGTTGGCTAAGTTGGAATGTACGTTCGATGAGGTGGCTAAGTTGAGGATGAGTTCGATGAGTTGGATAAGTTGTACTGTAAGTTGGATGAGTTGGCTAAGTTGTACTGTAAGTTCGATGAGTTGGCTAAGTTAAGGATGAGTTCGATGAGTTGGATTAGTAGGACGGTAAGTTGGATGAGTTGGCTAAGTTGAGGATGAGTTGGATGATTTGGCTAAGTTGGAATGTAAGTTCGATGAGTTGGATAAGTTGAGGATGAGTTGGATAAGTTGTATTGTAAGTTGGATGAGTTGGGTAAGTTGAGGATAAGTTCGATGAGTTGGGTAAGCTGTACTGTAAGTTGGATGAGTTGGCTAAGTTGAGGATGAGTTCGATGAGTTGGATAAGTTGGACGGTAAGTTGGATGAGTTGGATAAGTTGAGGATGAGTTCGATAAGTTTGATAAGTTATACTGTAAGTTGGATGAGTTGGCTAAGTTGTACTGTAAGTTCGATGAGTTGGCTAAGTTGAGGATGAGTTCGATAAGTTGGATAAGTTGGACGGTAAGTTGGATGAGTTGGCTAAGTTGAGGATGAGTTCGATGAGTTGGCTAAGTTGAACTGTAAGTTTGATGAGTTGGCTAAGTTGAGGATGAGTTTGATGAGTTGGATAAGTTGTACTGTAAGTTGGATGAGTTGGCTAAGTTGGAATGTTAGTTCGATGAGTTGGATAAGTTGAGGATGAGTTCGATGAGTTGGATAAGTTGTACTGTAAGTTGGATGAGTTGGCTAAATTGTACTGTAAGTTCGATGAGTTGGCTAAATTGAGGATGAGTTCGATAAGTTGGGAAAGTTGTACTGTAAGTTCGATGAGTTGGATAAGTTGAGGATGAGTTGGATGAGTTGGATAACTTATACTGTAAGTTGGATGATTTGGCTAAGTTGGAATGTAAGTTCGATGAGTTGGATAAGTTGAGGATGAGTTCGATAAGTTGTATTGTAAGTTGGATGAGTTGGCTAAGTTGAGGATAAGTTCGATGAGTTGGGTAAGCTGTACTGTAAGTTGGATGAGTTGGCTAAGTTGAGGATGAGTTCGATGAGTTGGATAAGTTGGACGGTAAGTTGGATGAGTTGGATAAGTTGAGGATGAGTTCGATGAGTTGGCTAAGTTGTACTGTAAGTTTGATGAGTTGGCTAAGTTGGAATGTACGTTCGATGAGGTGGCTAAGTTGAGGATGAGTTCGATGAGTTGGATAAGTTGTACTGTAAGTTGGATGAGTTGGCTAAGTTGTACTGTAAGTTCGATGAGTTGGCTAAGTTAAGGATGAGTTCGATGAGTTGGATTAGTAGGACGGTAAGTTGGATGAGTTGGCTAAGTTGAGGATGAGTTGGATGATTTGGCTAAGTTGGAATGTAAGTTCGATGAGTTGGATAAGTTGAGGATGAGTTGGATAAGTTGTATTGTAAGTTGGATGAGTTGGGTAAGTTGAGGATAAGTTCGATGAGTTGGGTAAGCTGTACTGTAAGTTGGATGAGTTGGCTAAGTTGAGGATGAGTTCGATGAGTTGGATAAGTTGGACGGTAAGTTGGATGAGTTGGATAAGTTGAGGATGAGTTCGATAAGTTTGATAAGTTATACTGTAAGTTGGATGAGTTGGCTAAGATGTACTGTAAGTTCGATGAGTTGGCTAAGTTGAGGATGAGTTCGATAAGTTGGATAAGTTGGACGGTAAGTTGGATGAGTTGGCTAAGTTGAGGATGAGTTCGATGAGTTGGCTAAGTTGAACTGTAAGTTTGATGAGTTGGCTAAGTTGAGGATGAGTTTGATTAGTTGGATAAGTTGTACTGTAAGTTGGATGAGTTGGCTAAGTTGGAATGTTAGTTCGATGAGTTGGATAAGTTGAAGATGAGTTCGATGAGTTGGATAAGTTGTACTGTAAGTTGGATGAGTTGGCTAAGTTGTACTGTAAGTTCGATGAGTTGGCTAAATTGAGGATGAGTTCGATAAGTTGGGAAAGTTGTACTGTAAGTTCGATGAGTTGGATAAGTTGAGGATGAGTTGGATGAGTTGGATAACTTATACTGTAAGTTGGATGATTTGGCTGAGTTGGAATGTAAGTTCGATGAGTTGGATAAGTTGAGGATGAGTTGGATAAGTTGTATTGTAAGTTGGATGAGTTGGCTAAGTTGAGGATAAGTTCGATGAGTTGGGTAAGCTGTACTGTAAGTTGGATGAGTTGGCTAAGTTGAGGATGAGTTCGATGAGTTGGATAAGTTGGACGGTAAGTTGGATGAGTTGGATAAGTTGAGGATGAGTTCGATGAGTTGGATAAGTTGTACTGTAAGTTGGATGAGTTGGATAAGTTGAGGATGAGTTCGATGAGTTTGATAAGTTGTACTGTAAGTTGGATGAGTTGGCTAAGTTGTACTGTAAGTTCGATGAGTTGGCTAAGTTGAGGATGAGTTTGATGAGTTGGGTAAGTTGTACTGTAAGTTGGATGAGTTGGCTAAGTTGTACTGTAAGTTCGATGAGTTGGCTAAGTTGAGGATGAGTTCGATAAGTTGGGTAAGTTGTACTGTAAGTTGGATGAGTTGGCTAAGTTGAGGATGAGTTTGATGAGTTGGATAAGTTGTACTGTAAGTTGGATGAGTTGGCTAAGTTGTACTGTAAGTTCAATGAATTGGCTAAGTTGTACTGTAAGTTCGATGAGTTGGCTAAGTTGAGGATGAGTTCGATAAGTTGGGTAAGTTGGACTGTAAGTTCGATGAGACAGGTAAGTTGGAATGTAAGTTCGATGAGTTGGATAACTGTACTGTAAGTTCGATGAGTTGGATAAGTTGAGGATGAGTTGGATGAGTTGGATAAGTTATACTGTAAGTTGGATGATTTGGCTAAGTTGGAATGTAAGTTCGATGAGTTGGATAAGTTGAGGATGAGTTGGATAAGTTGTATTGTAAGTTGGATGAGTTGGCTAAGTTGAGGATAAGTTCGATGAGTTGGGTAAGCTGTACTGTAAGTTGGATGAGTTGGCTAAGTTGAGGATGAGTTCGATGAGTTGGATAAGTTGGACGGTAAGTTGGATGAGTTGGATAAGTTGAGAATGAGTTGGATAAGTTGTATTGTAAGTTGGATGAGTTGGCTAAGTTGAGGATAAGTTCGAGGAGTTGGGTAAGCTGTACTGTAAGTTGGATGAGTTGGCTAAGTTGAGGATGAGTTCGATGAGTTGGATAAGTTGTACTGTAAGTTGGATGAGTTGGCTAAGTTGTACTGTATGTTGGATGAGTTGGCTAAGTTGTACTGTAAGTTCGATGAGTTGGCTAAGTTGAGGATGAGTTCGATAAGTTGGGTAAGTTGTACTGTAAGTTGGGTGAGTTGGCTAAGTTGGAATGTAAGTTCGATGAGTTGGATAAGTTGTACTGTAAGTTCGATGAGTTGGCTAAGTTGAGGATGAGTTCGATGAGTTGGCTAAGTTGTACTGTAAGTTGGATGAGTTGGCTAAGTTGGAATGTAAGTTCGATGAGTTGGATAAGTTGAGGATGAGTTCGATGAGTTGGATAAGTTGTACTGTAAGTTGGATGAGTTGGCTTAGTTGTTTTTTTTTTTTTTTTTTTTTTTTTTTTTTTTTTTTTTTTTTTTTTTTTTTTTTTTTTTTTTTTTTTTTTTTTTAATCTTCCCGTAACATGATGTGCAGAGGGTCGGGGAGGGCCATCCCTCTGTTCACATCTTACAATAATTTTATACGGTTGTATGGTACTCGTTCTCACGCCTTTCATTCTTCAGTGTATGTACATATATGTATATTAATAAGGTATGAGTAATATCAAAATTGAGCCGCAGTATGTGATTTCCAACAATTTGACATTTTTACAACTGCAGACCCGAGAGAGCCCCCGTAGTCCCCCTTTAAGCTTTGAAACTGCAAATGGTGTTCAATCAGTAGATTTACAGTCATGGGATACTCAAAGTAACCAGCAATGGCTCTAATCAGACCGCGCATATGCGCAGGCTGATCTGAGGCTTTGCTGGTCGCACTTACCACATTGTTGGAGATCTCATGCACTGGCTCAAATTTAATTGTTTTAAGTTTTACAAGAGTAAAGTTACGGAGAAGATTTATTTTATCTAAAGAAGAAGATAGAAGGAAGAGAGGCTTTCTAGAAGAAGTATATGAGGTTTGAGCACGACACAGGCTAGCGACTGCTGAGTTATATTTTATTTGCTATTTTTTATATAGTTATTAAAATTTTAGTCTGCCGTTTTATCTAATAAGTTATGGTAATTTTGCCAGTTTGTTTGAAAATTTTCATATTTCCCAGTTGAAATGGAGGAGTACTTATATGTTTGGTATAGAAGTTTTAGTCTATGTTGTAGCACTGTGAGGTTCATGTTGTTCTTGCTGCATCTTGCGTAGTATATATAATATTTTATTTCCATAAGAACTAGTTTATTAATATCACTTTTCTGGTCTGGATCTATTCCGAATATGACTGATTTTTCGTTTAATGTTATATGTATACCGTGTTGACTGAGCCATAAAATCGATTCATTTAAAAATCTTTTGACACATTCGCATTCCCATAAAAGATGTTCGATAGTTTCATCTCTTTTGTTGCAAAATGTACATTTTGGATCTTCAATGAGTTTCATATTGTATAATAAAGTGTTCGTTGCTAAAATTTTATGATTAATTCTGCTTTGGAACCATTGTACTGTACTGTCTTTGGTGATTTTAAATGGGTCAGAAAATATTTTCCCCCACTCGTCTTCTTCAAATTTGTATTTTTTAGTCCAAGAGATTTTTCCAGTGGGGATGTCTGTTGTTTTGTTTAGTAGATTGTACATGTCTTGTGCTCCTTTTTTACTTTTTAGATATATTTGGACTGAAAATGGTATGATAGGGTTTACCTCTTTATGCCGTATGTTAGCTAGATTTAAGGTTTTCTTCCAGGCAAGAATTGATCTTATCAGACCTGAATATTGTAGAAAATTAATTGTGACATTATATGTTGCCTTTAGTTCATCATATGTATAAAAACTACCATCGTTGTTTGTGAGATCGTTGATGAATTTAATGCCATTTTCAAAACATGATTTATAATACACAGTTTTATCCCCTATTTTGATGTTTTCATTGGAGAAAATTGGAATGGTTTGGAATTGTTGTATCTTTGTTGGTGTGTTCTTTCTTACTATTTGTATATGAGTTGAGAATACATCTCTCCAAAACTTGTTTTTTATTTTGGGTAATATTTTTTCCGTTAAAAAGTTTGTCCCTAAATTGAGAAAGTTTTTTGTATCAGTCATAAACTGTAGTATTATGCTCCATGGGCTGTTGTTATCTGTAATTATCTTTCTTAACCAAGTTGTTTTAAGAGCAGCAATAAAAGCGTTTATGTTGACCATTTTCAAGCCACCGTTACAGTATTCTTGGCATAAGACTGTCTTTTTGATTCTACTAGTGCCTGTCCAGATAAAATTAAAAAATAGTTCATTTAGGTCTTTAAGCAGTTTTTCATTTGGGTTAGGGAGTGAAATGAATAAGTGATTAAGACTTGAAAGGAGAAGAGATTTTATGACAGTTATCCTACCTATGGGGGTGAGACTTCTACGGTTCCAATAATTAATTTTTGTTTTTATGTTTGCTATCTTATCTGTAAAATTTAGAGTCAACATTTTGTCTAGATCAGTGTCAAATGTGATTCCTAATAGTTTAAATCTGTTTACTCCCATAAGTTGAGGTCGAGTTGGATAAGTTGTATTGTAAGTTGGATGAGTTGGCTTAGTTGTACTGTAAGTTTGATGAGTTGGATAAGTTGTACTGTAAGTTCGATGAGTTGGCTAAGTTGAGGATGAGTTCGATGAGTTGGATAAGTTGGACGGTAAGTTGGATGAGTTGGATAAGTTGAGGATGAGTTTGATGAGTGGATAAGTTGTACTGTAAGCTGGATGAGTTGGATTAGTTGAGGATGAGTTCGATGAGTTGGCTAAGTTGTACTGTAAGTTTGATGAGTTGGCTAAGTTGGAATGTACGTTCGATGAGGTGGCTAAGTTGAGGATGAGTTCGATGAGTTGGATAAGTTGTACTGTAAGTTGGATGAGTTGGCTAAGTTGTACTGTAAGTTCGATGAGTTGGCTAAGTTAAGGATGAGTTCGATGAGTTGGATTAGTAGGACGGTAAGTTGGATGAGTTGGCTAAGTTGAGGATGAGTTGGATAAGTTATACTGTAAGTTGGATGATTTGGCTAAGTTGGAATGTAAGTTCGATGAGTTGGATAAGTTGAGGATGAGTTGGATAAGTTGTATTGTAAGTTGGATGAGTTGGGTAAGTTGAGGATAAGTTCGATCCTCAACTTAGCCAACTCATCAAACTTACAGTTCAACTTAGCCAACTCATCGAACTCATCCTCAACTTATCCAACTCATCCAACTTACAGTACAACTTATCAAACTCATCAAACTCATCCTCATCGTATCCAACTCATCCAACTTACAGTACAACTTATCCAACTCATCGAACTCATCCTCAACTTATCCAACTCATCCAACTTACCGTCCAACTTATCCAACTCATCGAACTCATCCTCAACTTAGCCAACTCATCCAAGATACGGTTCAGCTTACCCAACTCATCGAGCTTATCCTCAACTTAGCCAACTCATCCAACTTACAGTACAACTTATCCAACTCATCCTCAACATATCCAACTCATCGAACATACATTCCAACTAAGCCAACTCATCCAACTTACAGTATAACTTATCCAACTAATCGAACTCATCCTCAACTTAGCCAACTCATCGAACTTACAGTACAACTTATCCAACTCATCCAACTTACCGTCCAACTTATCCAACTCATCGAACTTACATTCCAACTTAGCCAACTCATCCAACTTACAGTACAACTTATAAAACTCATCGAACTCATCTTCAACTTAGCCAACTCATCAAACTTACAGTGCAACTTAGCCAACTCATCGAACTCATCCTCAACTTATCCAACTCATCCAACTTACAGTACAACTTATCCAACCCATCGAACTCATCCTAAACATACCAACTCATCCAACTTACCATCCAACTTATCCAACTCATTGAACTCATCCTCACCTTATCCAACTCATCGAACTTACATTCCAACTTAGCCAACTCATCCAACTTACATTCCAAATTATCTAACTCATCGAACTTACAGTACAACTTACCCAACTTATCAAACTCATCCTCAACTTAGCCAACTCATCGAACTTACAGTACAACTTAGCCAACTCATCAAACTTACAGTACAACTTAGCCAACTCATCGAACTCATCCTCAACTTATCCAACTCATCGAACTTACATTCCAACTTAGCCAACTCATCCAACTTATAGTACAACTTAATCAACTCATCGAACTCATCCTCAACTTAGCCAACTCATCAAACTTACAGTACAACTTAGCCAACTCATCGAACTCATCCTCAACTTATCCAACTCATCCAACTTACAGTACAACTTATCCAACTCATCGAACTCATCCTCAACTTATCCAACTCATCCAACTTACAGTACAACTTATCCAACTCATCGAACTCATCCTCAACTTATCCAACTCATCCAACTTACCGTCCAACTTATCCAACTCATCGAACTCACCCTCAACTTAGCCAACTCATCCAACTTATAGTTCAGCTTACCCAACTCAACAAACTTATCCTCAACTTATCCAACTCATCCAACTTACCGTCCAACTTATCCAACTCATCGAACTCATCATCAACTTAGCAAACTCATCGAACTTACAGTACAACTTATCCACCTCATCAAACTTACAGTACAACTTAGCCAACTCATCCAACTTACCGTCCTACTTATCCAACTCATCGAACTCATCCTCAACTTATCCAACTCATCGAACTTACATTCCAACTTAGCCAACTTATCGAACTCATCCTCAACTTAGCCAACTCATCGAACTTACATTCCAACTTATCGAACTCATCCAACTTACAGTACAACTTATCCAACTCATCGAACTCATCCTCAACTTATCCAACTCATCCAACTTACCGTCCAACTAATCCAACTCATCGAACTCATCCTCAACTTTTCCAACTCATCCAACTTACAGTACAACTTATCCAACTCATCGAACTCATCCTCAACTTATCCAACTCATCCAACTTACCGTCCAACTTATCCAACTCATCGAACTCATCCTCAACTTAGCCAACTCATCCAACTTACAGTATAACTTAGCCAAATCATCAAACTTACAGTACAACTTATCAAACTCATCGAACTCATCCTCAACTTATCGAACTCATCCAACTTACAGTAAAACTTATCCAACTCATTCTCAACTTATCCAACTCATCCAACTTACCGTCCAACTTATCCAACTCATCGAACTCATCCTCAACTTAGCCAACTCATCCAACTTACAGTACAGCTTACCCAACTCATCGAACTTATCCTCAACTTAGCCAACTCATCCAACTTACAATACAACTTATCCAACTCATCCTCAACTTATCCAACTCATCGAACTTACATTCCAACTTAGCCAAATCATCCAACTTACAGTATAACTTATCCAACTCATCCAACTCATCCTCAACTTATCCAACTCATCGAACTTACAGTACAGTTATCCAACTCATCGAACTTACATTCCAACTTAGCCAACTTATCGAACTTACATTCCATCTTACCTGACTCATCGAACTTACAGTCCAACTTACCCAACTTATCGAACTCATCCTCAACTTATCCAACTCATCCAACTTACAGTACAACTTATCCAACTCATCGAACTCATCCTCAACTTATCCAACTCATCCAACTTACCGTCCAACTTATCCAACTCATCGAACTCATCCTCAACTTAGCCAACTCATCCAACTTACAGTATAACTTAGCCAAATCATCAAACTTACAGTACAACTTATCAAACTCATCGAACTCATCCTCAACTTATCGAACTCATCCAACTTACAGTAAAACTTATCCAACTCATTCTCAACTTATCCAACTCATCCAACTTACCGTCCAACTTATCCAACTCATCGAACTAATCCTCAACTTAGCCAACTCATCCAACTTACAGTACAGCTTACCCAACTCATCGAACTTATCCTCAACTTAGCCAACTCATCCAACTTACAATACAACTTATCCAACTCATCCTCAACTTATCCAACTCATCGAACTTACATTCCAACTTAGCCAAATCATCCAACTTACAGTATAACTTATCCAACTCATCCAACTCATCCTCAACTTATCCAACTCATCGAACTTACAGTACAGTTATCCAACTCATCGAACTTACATTCCAACTTAGCCAACTTATCGAACTTACATTCCATCTTACCTGACTCATCGAACTTACAGTCCAACTTACCCAACTTATCGAACTCATCCTTAACTTAGCCAACTCATCGAACTTACAGTACAACTTAGCCAACTCATTGAACTTACAGTACAACTTAGCCAACTCATCCAACTTACAGTACAACTTATCCAACTCATCAAACTCATCCTCAACTTAGCCAACTCATCCAACTTACAGTACAACTTACCCAACTTATCGAACTCATCCTCAACTTAGCCAACTCATCGAACTTACAGTACAACTTAGCCAATTCATCCAACTTACAGTACAACTTACCCAACTCATCAAACTCATCCTCAACTTAGCCAACTCATCGAACTTACAGTACAACTTATCCAACTCATCCTCACTTACAGTACAACTTATCCAACTCATCGAACTCATCCTCAACTTAGCCAACTCATCGAACTTACAGTACAACTTAGCCAACTCATCCAACTTACAGTACAACTTATCCAACTCATCGAACTCATCCTCAACTTATCCAACTCATCGAACTTACATTCCAACTTAGCCAACTCATCCAACTTACAGTACAACTTATCCAACTCATCAAACTCATCCTCAACTTAGCCAACTCATCAAACTTACAGTACAACTTAGCCAACTCATCGAACTCATCCTCAACTTAGCCAACTCATCCAACTTACCGTCCAACTTATCCAACTTATCGAACTCATCCTCAACTTAGCCAACTCATCGAACTTACAGTACAACTTAGCCAACTCATCCAACTTACAGTACAACTTATCAAACTCATCGAACTCATCCTCAACTTATCCAACTCATCCAACTTACAGTACAACTTATCCAACTCATCGAACTCATCCTCAACTTATCCAACTCATCCAACTCATCCAACTTACCGTCCAACTTATCCAACTCATCGAACTCATCCTCAACTTAGCCAACTCATCCAACTTACAGTACAGCTTACCCAACTCATCGAACTTATCCTCAACTTAGCCAACTCATCCAACTTACAATACAACTTATCCAACTCATCCTCAACTTATCCAACTCATCGAACTTACATTCCAACTTAGCCAAATCATCCAACTTACAGTATAACTTATCCAACTCATCGAACTCATCCTCAACTTAGCCAACTCATCGAACTTACAGTACAACTTATCCAACTCATCGAACTTACATTCCAACTTAGCCAACTTATCGAACTTACATTCCAACTTATCTGACTCATCGAATTTACAGTCCAACTTACCCAACTTATCGAACTCATCCCCAACTTAGCCAATTCATCGAACTTACAGTACAACTTACCCAACTTATCGAACTCATCCTCACCTTAGCCAACTCATCGAACTTACAGTACAACTTATCAAACTCATCCAACTTACCGTCCAACTTATCCAACTCATCGAACTCATCCTCAACTTATCCAACTTATCGAACTTTCATTCCAACTTAGCCAACTCATCCAACTTACATTCCAACTTATCTAACTCATCGAACTTACAGTACAACTTACCCAACTTATCGAACTCATCCTCAACTTAGCCAACTCATCCAACTTACAGTACAACTTACCCAACTCATCCAACTTACAGTACAACTTATCCAACTCATCCTCAATATATCCAACTCATCGAACTTACATTCCAACTTAGCCAACTCATCCAACTTACAGTACAACTTAGCTAACTCATCGAACTCATCCTCAACTTATCCAACTCATCGAACTTACAGTATAACTTAGCAAATTCATCGAATTTACAGTACAACTTATCCAACTCATCGAACTTACATTCCAACTTAGCAAATTCATCGAACTTACATTCCAAATTACCCAACTTATCGAACTCATCCTCAACTTAGCCAACTCATCGAACTTACAGTACAACTTAGCCAACTCATCCAACTTACAGTACATCTTATCCAACTCATCCAACTTACAGTAAAACTTATCCAACTCATCGAACTCATCCTCAACTTAGCCAACTCATCGAACTTACATTCCAACTTAGCCAACTCATCCAACTTACAGTACAACTTATCCAACTCATCGAACTCATCCTCAACTTAGCCAACTCATCAAACTTACAGTGCAACTTAGCCAACTCTTCGAACTCATCCTCAACTTATCCAACTTACCGTCCAACTTATCCAACTCATCGAACTAATCCTCAACTTAGCCAACTCATCGAACTTACATTCCAACTTAGCCAACTCATCAAACTTACAGTACAACTTAGCCAACTCATCGAACTCATCCTTAACTTAGCCAACTCATCGAACTTACAGTACAACTTATCCAACTCATCCAACTTACCGTCCAACTTATCCAACTCATCGAACTCATCCTCACCTTATCCAACTTATCGAACTTACATTCCAACTTAGCCAACTCATCCAACTTACATTCCAAATTATCTAACTCATCGAACCTACAGTACAACTTACCCAACTCATCGAACTCATCCTCAACTTAGCCAACTCATCGAACTTTCAGTACAACTAAGCCAACTCATCAAACTTACAGTACAACTTAGCCAACTCATCAAGCTCATCCTCAACTTAGCCAACTCATCGAACTTACATTCCAACTTAGCCAACTCATCCAACTTACAGTACAACTTAATCAACTCATCGAACTCATCCTCAACTTAGCCAACTCATCAAACTTACAGTACAACTTAGCTAACTCATCGAACTCATCCTCAACTTATCCAACTCACCCAACTTACAGTACAACTTATCCAACTCATGGAACTCATCCTCAACTTATCCAACTCATCCAACTTACAGTACAACTTATCCAACTCATCGAACTCATCCTCAACTTATCCAACTCATCCAACTTACCGTCCAACTTATCCAACTCATCGAACTCATCCTCAACTTAGCCAACTCATCCAACTTACAGTACAGCTTACCCAACTCATCGAACTTAGCCTCAACTTAGCCAACTCATCCAACTTACAGTACAACTTATCCAACTCATCCTCAACTTATCCAACTCATCGAACATACATTCCAACTTATCCAACTCATCCAACTTACAGTACAACTTATCCAACTCATCGAACTCATCCTCAACTTATCCAACTCATCCAACTTACAGTACAACTTATCCAACTCATCCTCAACTTATCCAACTCATCCAACTTACAGTACAACTTATCCAACTCATCGAACTCATCCTCAACTTATCCAACTCATCCAACTTACCGTCCAACTTATCCAACTCATCGAACTCATCCTCAACTTATCCAACTCATTGAACTTACATTCCAACTTAGCCAACTCATCGAACTTACATTCCAACTTATCTAACTCATCGAACTTACAGTACAACTTACCTTATTTATCGAACTCATCCTCAACTTAGCCAACTCATCGAACTTACATTCCAACTTAGCCAACTCATCCAACTTACAGTACAACTTATCCAACTCATCGAACTCATCCTCAACTTAGCCAACTCATCGAACTTACAGTACAACTTATCCAACTCATCGAACTTACATTCCAACTTAGCCAACTTATCGAACTCATCCTCAACTTAGCCAACTCATCGAACTTACAGTACAACTTACCCAACTCATCCAACTTACAGTACAGCTTACCCAACTTATCGAACTCATCCTCAACTTAGCCAACTCATCGAACTTACAGTACAACTTAGCCAACTCATCCAACTTACAGTACAACTTAGCCAACTCATCCAACTTACAGTACAACTTAATCAACTCATCGAACTCATCCTCAACTTAGCCAACTCATCAAACTTACAGTACAACTTAACCAACTCATCGAACTCATCCTCAACTTATCCAACTCATCCAACTTACAGTACAACTTATCCAACTCATCGAACTCATCCTCAACTTATCCAACTCATCTAACTTACCGTCCAACTTATCCAACTCATCGAACTCATCCTCAACTTAGCCAACTCATCGAACTTACAGTACAACTTATCCAACTCATCAAACTTACAGTACAACTAAGCCAACTCATCCAACTTACAGTACAACTTATCCAACTCATCGAACTCATCCTCAACTTATCCAACTCATCGAACTTACATTTCAACTTAGCCAACTCATCCAACTTACAGTACAACTTAGCCAACTCATCGAACTCATCCTCAACTTAGCCAACTCATCGAACTTACAGTACAACTTATCCAACTCATCGAACTTACATTCCAACTTAGCCAACTCACCCAACTTACAGTACAACTTACCCAACTTATCGAACTCATCCTCACCTTAGCCAACTCATCGAACTTACAGTACAACTTATCAAACTCATCCAACTTACCGTCCAACTTATCCAACTCATCGAACTCATCCTCAACTTATCCAACTAATCGAACTTTCATTCCAATTTAGCCAACTCATCCAACTTACATTCCAAATTATCTAACTCATCGAACTTATAGTACAACTTACCCAACTTATCGAACTCATCCTCAACTTAGCCAACTCATCAAACTTACAGTACAACTTAGCCAACTCATCAAACTTACAGTACAACTAAGCCAACTCATCGAACTCATCCTCAACTTATCCAACTCATCGAACTTACATTCCAACTTAGCCAACTCATCCAACTTACAGTACAACTTAATCAACTCATCGAACTCATCCTCAACTTAGCCAACTCATCAAACTTACAGTACAACTTATCCAACTCATCGAACTCATCCTCAACTTATCCAACTCATCCAACTTACCGTCCAACTTATCCAACTCATCGAACTCATCCTCAACTTAGCCAACTCATCCAAGATACAGTTCAGCTTACCCAACTCATCGAGCTTATCCTCAACTTAGCCAACTTATCCAACTTACAGTACAACTTATCCAACTCATCCTCAACATATCCAACTCATCGAACATACATTCCAACTAAGCCAACTCATCCAACTTACAGTATAACTTATCCAACTAATCGAACTCATCCTCAACTTAGCCAACTCATCGAACTTACAGTACAACTTATCCAACTCATCCAACTTACCGTCCAACTTATCCAACTCATCGAACTTACATTCCAACTTAGCCAACTCATCCAACTTACAGTACAACTTATCAAACTCATCGAACTCATCTTCAACTTAGCCAACTCATCAAACTTACAGTACAACTTAGCCAACTCATCGAACTCATCCTCAACTTATCCAACTCATCCAACTTACAGTACAACTTATCCAACCCATCGAACTCATCCTAAACATACCAACTCATCCAACTTACAATCCAACTTATCCAACTCATTGAACTCATCCTCACCTTATCCAACTCATCGAACTTACATTCCAACTTAGCCAACTCATCCAACTTACATTCCAAATTATCTAACTCATCGAACTTACAGTACAACTTACCCAACTTATCAAACTCATCCTCAACTTAGCCAACTCATCGAACTTACAGTACAACTTAGCCAACTCATCAAACTTACAGTACAACTTAGCCAACTCATCGAACTCATCCTCAACTTATCCAACTCATCGAACTTACATTCCAACTTAGCCAACTCATCCAACTTATAGTACAACTTAATCAACTCATCGAACTCATCCTCAACTTAGCCAACTCATCAAACTTACAGTACAACTTAGCCAACTCATCGAACTCATCCTCAACTTATCCAACTCATCCAACTTACAGTACAACTTATCCAACTCATCGAACTCATCCTCAACTTAGCCAACTCACAGTACAACTTATCCAACTCATCGAACTCATCCTCAACTTAGCCAACTCATCGAACTTACAGTACAACTTATCCAACTCATCGAACTTACATTCCAACTTAGCCAACTTATCGAACTTACATTCCAACTTACCTAACTCATCGAACTTACAGTCCAACTTACCCAACTTATCGAACTCATCCTCAACTTAGCCAACTCATCGAACTTACAGTACAACTTAGCCAACTCATCCAACTTACAGTACAACTTACCCAACTTATCGAACTCATCCTCAACTTAGCCAACTCATCGAACTTACAGTACAACTTAGCCAACTCATCCAACTTACAGTACAACTTAGCCAACTCATCCAACTTACAGTACAACTTAATCAACTCATCGAACTCATCCTCAACTTAGCCAACTCATCAAACTTACAGTACAACTTAGCCAACTCATCGAACTCATCCTCAACTTATCCAACTCATCCAACTTACAGTACAACTTATCCAACTCATCGAACTCATCCTCAACTTATCCAACTCATCTAACTTACCGTCCAACTTATCCAACTCATCGAACTCATCCTCAACTTAGCCAACTCATCGAACTTACAGTACAACTTATCCAACTCATCAAACTTACAGTACAACTAAGCCAACTCATCCAACTTACAGTACAACTTATCCAACTCATCGAACTCATCCTCAACTTATCCAACTCATCGAACTTACATTCCAACTTAGCCAACTCATCCAACTTACAGTACAACTTAGCCAACTCATCAAGCTCATCCTCTACTTAGCCAACTCATCGAACTTACAGTACAACTTATCCAACTCATCGAACTTACATTCCAACTTAGCCAACTCACCCAACTTACAGTACAACTTACCCAACTTATCGAACTCATCCTCACCTTAGCCAACTCATCGAACTTACAGTACAACTTATCAAACTCATCCAACTTACCGTCCAACTTATCCAACTCATCGAACTCATCCTCAACTTATCCAACTAATCGAACTTTCATTCCAACTTAGCCAACACATCCAACTTACATTCCAAATTATCTAACTCATCGATCTTATAGTACACTTTACCCAACTTATCGAACTCATCCTCAACTTAGCCAACTCATCGAACTTACAGTACAACTTAGCCAACTCATCAAACTTACAGTACAACTAAGCCAACTCATCGAACTCATCCTCAACTTATCCAACTCATCGAACTTACATTCCAACTTAGCCAACTCATCCAACTTATAGTACAACTTAATCAACTCATCGAACTCATCCTCAACTTAGCCAACTCATCAAACTTACAGTACAACTTAGCCAACTCATCGAACTCATCCTCAACTTATCCAACTCATCCAACTTACAGTACAACTTATCCAACTCATCGAACTCATCCTCAACTTAGCCAACTCACAGTACAACTTATCCAACTCATCGAACTTACATTCCAACTTAGCCAACTTATCGAACTTACATTCCAACTTATCTAACTCATCGAACTTACAGTCCAACTTACCCAACTTATCGAACTCGTCCTTAACTTAGTCAACTCATCGAACTTACAGTACAACTTAGCCAACTCATCCAACTTACAGTACAACTTACCCAACTTATCGAACTCATCCTCAACTTAGCCAACTCATCGAACTTACAGTACAACTTAGCCAACTCATCCAACTTACAGTACAACTTAGCCAACTCATCCAACTTACAGTACAACTTAATCAACTCATCGAACTCATCCTCAACTTAGCCAACTCATCAAACTTACAGTACAACTTAGCCAACTCATCGAACTCATCCTCAACTTATCCAACTCATCCAACTTACAGTACAACTTATCCAACTCATCGAACTCATCCTCAACTTATCCAACTCATCTAACTTACCGTCCAACTTATCCAACTCATCGAACTCATCCTCAACTTAGCCAACTCATCGAACTTACAGTACAACTTATCCAACTCATCAAACTTACAGTACAACTAAGCCAACTCATCCAACTTACAGTACAACTTATCCAACTCATCGAACTCATCCTCAACTTATCCAACTCATCGAACTTACATTCCAACTTAGCCAACTCATCCAACTTACAGTACAACTTAGCCAACTCATCAAGCTCATCCTCAACTTAGCCAACTCATCGAACTTACAGTACAACTTATCCAACTCATCGAACTTACATTCCAACTTAGCCAACTCACCCAACTTACAGTACAACTTACCCAACTTATCGAACTCATCCTCACCTTAGCCAACTCATCGAACTTACAGTACAACTTATCAAACTCATCCAACTTACCGTCCAACTTATCCAACTCATCGAACTCATCCTCAACTTATCCAACTAATCGAACTTTCATTCCAACTTAGCCAACTCATCCAACTTACATTCCAAATTATCTAACTCATCGATCTTATAGTACAACTTACCCAACTTATCGAACTCATCCGTAACTTAGCCAACTCATCGAACTTACAGTACAACTTAGCCAACTCATCAAACTTACAGTACAACTAAGCCAACTCATCGAACTCATCCTCAACTTATCCAACTCATCGAACTTACATTCCAACTTAGCCAACTCATCCAACTTATAGTACAACTTAATCAACTCATCGAACTCATCCTCAACTTAGCCAACTCATCAAACTTACAGTACAACTTAGCCAACTCATCGAACTCATCCTCAACTTATCCAACTCATCCAACTTACAGTACAACTTATCCAACACATCGAACTCATCCTCAACTTAGCCAACTCACAGTACAACTTATCCAACTCATCGAACTCATCCTCAACTTAGCCAACTCATCGAACTTACAGTACAACTTATCCAACTCATCGAACTTACATTCCAACTTAGCCAACTTATCGAACTTACATTCCAACTTATCTAACTCATCGAACTTACAGTCCAACTTACCCAACTTATCGAACTCATCCTCAACTTAGCCAACTCATCGAACTTACAGTACAACTTAGCCAACTCATCCAACTTACAGTACAACTTACCCAACTTATCGAACTCATCCTCAACTTAGCCAACTCATCGAACTTACAGTACAACTTAGCCAACTCATCCAACTTACAGTACAACTTAGCCAACTCATCCAACTTACAGTACAACTTAATCAACTCATCGAACTCATCCTCAACTTAGCCAACTCATCAAACTTACAGTACAACTTAGCCAACTCATCGAACTCATCCTCAACTTATCCAACTCATCCAACTTACAGTACAACTTATCCAACTCATCGAACTCATCCTCAACTTATCCAACTCATCTAACTTACCGTCCAACTTATCCAACTCATCGAACTCATCCTCAACTTAGCCAACTCATCGAACTTACAGTACAACTTATCCAACTCATCATACTTACAGTACAACTAAGCCAACTCATCCAACTTACAGTACAACTTATCCAACTCATCGAACTCATCCTCAACTTATCCAACTCATCGAACTTACATTCCAACTTAGCCAACTCATCCAACTTACAGTACAACTTAGCCAACTCATCAAGCTCATCCTCAACTTAGCCAACTCATCGAACTTACAGTACAACTTATCCAACTCATCGAACTTACATTCCAACTTAGCCAACTCACCCAACTTACAGTACAACTTACCCAACTTATCGAACTCATCCTCACCTTAGCCAACTCATCGAACTTACAGTACAACTTATCAAACTCATCCAACTTACCGTCCAACTTATCCAACTCATCGAACTCATCCTCAACTTATCCAACTAATCGAACTTTCATTCCAACTTAGCCAACTCATCCAACTTACATTCCAAATTATCTAACTCATCGATCTTATAGTACAACTTACCCAACTTATCGAACTCATCCTCAACTTAGCCAACTCATCGAACTTACAGTACAACTTAGCCAACTCATCAAACTTACAGTACAACTAAGCCAACTCATCGAACTCATCCTCAACTTATCCAACTCATCGAACTTACATTCCAACTTAGCCAACTCATCCAACTTATAGTACAACTTAATCAACTCATCGAACTCATCCTCAACTTAGCCAACTCATCAAACTTACAGTACAACTTAGCCAACTCATCGAACTCATCCTCAACTTATCCAACTCATCCAACTTACAGTACAACTTATCCAACTCATCGAACTCATCCTCAACTTAGCCAACTCACAGTACAACTTATCCAACTCATCGAACTCATCCTCAACTTAGCCAACTCATCGAACTTACAGTACAACTTATCCAACTCATCGAACTTACATTCCAACTTAGCCAACTTATCGAACTTACATTCCAACTTATCTAACTCATCGAACTTACAGTCCAACTTACCCAACTTATCAAACTCATCCTCAACTTAGCCAACTCATCGAACTTACAGTACAACTTAGCCAACTCATCCAACTTACAGTACAACTTACCCAACTTATCGAACTCATCCTCAACTTAGCCAACTCATCGAACTTACAGTACAACTTAGCCAACTCATCCAACTTACAGTACAACTTAGCCAACTCATCCAACTTACAGTACAACTTAATCAACTCATCGAACTCATCCTCAACTTAGCCAACTCATCAAACTTACAGTCCAACTTATCTAACTCATCGAACTCATCCTCAACTTAGCCAACTCATCAAACTTACAGTACAACTTATCCAACTCATCGAACTCATCCTCAACTTATCCAACTCATCTAACTTACCGTCCAACTTATCCAACTCATCGAACTCATCCTCAACTTAGCCAACTCATCGAACTTACAGTACAACTTATCCAACTCATCAAACTTACAGTACAACTAAGCCAACTCATCCAACTTACAGTACAACTTATCCAACTCATCGAACTCATCCTCAACTTATCCAACTCATCGAACTTACATTCCAACTTAGCCAACTCATCCAACTTACAGTACAACTTAGCCAACTCATCAAGCTCATCCTCAACTTAGCCAACTCATCGAACTTACAGTACAACTTATCCAACTCATCGAACTTACATTCCAACTTAGCCAACTCACCCAACTTACAGTACAACTTACCCAACTTATCGAACTCATCCTCACCTTAGCCAACTCATCGAACTTACAGTACAACTTATCAAACTCATCCAACTTACCGTCCAACTTATCCAACTCATCGAACTCATCCTCAACTTATCCAACTAATCGAACTTTCATTCCAACTTAGCCAACTCATCCAACTTACATTCCAAATTATCTAACTCATCGATCTTATAGTACAACTTACCCAACTTATCGAACTCATCCTCAACTTAGCCAACTCATCGAACTTACAGTACAACTTAGCCAACTCATCAAACTTACAGTACAACTAAGCCAACTCATCGAACTCATCCTCAACTTATCCAACTCATCGAACTTACATTCCAACTTAGCCAACTCATCCAACTTATAGTACAACTTAATCAACTCATCGAACTCATCCTCAACTTAGCCAACTCATCAAACTTACAGTACAACTTAGCCAACTCATCGAACTCATCCTCGACTTATCCAACTCATCCAACTTACAGTACAACTTATCCAACTCATCGAACTCATCCTCAACTTAGCCAACTCACAGTACAACTTATCCAACTCATCGAACTCATCCTCAACTTAGCCAACTCATCGAACTTACAGTACAACTTATCCAACTCATCGAACTTACATTCCAACTTAGCCAACTTATCGAACTTACATTCCAACTTATCTAACTCATCGAACTTACAGTCCAACTTACCCAACTTATCAAACTCATCCTCAACTTAGCCAACTCATCGAACTTACAGTACAACTTAGCCAACTCATCCAACTTACAGTACAACTTACCCAACTTATCGAACTCATCCTCAACTTAGCCAACTCATCGAACTTACAGTACAACTTAGCCAACTCATCCAACTTACAGTACAACTTAGCCAACTCAATTAACTTACAGTACAACTTAATCAACTCATCGAACTCATCCTCATCTTAGCCAACTCATCAAACTTACAGTACAACTTAGCCAACTCATCGAACTCATCCTCAACTTATCCAACTCATCCAACTTACAGTACAACTTATCCAACTCATCGAACTCATCCTCAACTTATCCAACTCATCTAACTTACCGTCCAACTTATCCAACTCATCGAACTCATCCTCAACTTAGCCAACTCATCGAACTTACAGTACAACTTATCCAACTCATCAAACTTACAGTACAACTAAGCCAACTCATCCAACTTACAGTACAACTTATCCAACTCATCGAACTCATCCTCAACTTATCCAACTCATCGAACTTACATTCCAACTTAGCCAACTCATCCAACTTACAGTACAACTTAGCCAACTCATCAAGCTCATCCTCAACTTAGCCAACTCATCGAACTTACAGTACAACTTATCCAACTCATCGAACTTACATTCCAACTTAGCCAACTCACCCAACTTACAGTACAACTTACCCAACTTATCGAACTCATCCTCACCTTAGCCAACTCATCGAACTTACAGTACAACTTATCAAACTCATCCAACTTACCGTCCAACTAATCCAACTCATCGAACTCATCCTCAACTTATCCAACTAATCGAACTTTCATTCCAACTTAGCCAACTCATCCAACTTACATTCCAAATTATCTAACTCATCGATCTTATAGTACAACTTACCCAACTTATCGAACTCATCCTCAACTTAGCCAACTCATCGAACTTACAGTACAACTTAGCCAACTCATCAAACTTACAGTACAACTAAGCCAACTCATCGAACTCATCCTCAACTTATCCAACTCATCGAACTTACATTCCAACTTAGCCAACTCATCCAACTTATAGTACAACTTAATCAACTCATCGAACTCATCCTCAACTTAGCCAACTCATCAAACTTACAGTACAACTTAGCCAACTCATCGAACTCATCCTCGACTTATCCAACTCATCCAACTTACAGTACAACTTATCCAACTCATCGAACTCATCCTCAACTTAGCCAACTCACAGTACAACTTATCCAACTCATCGAACTCATCCTCAACTTAGCCAACTCATCGAACTTACAGTACAACTTATCCAACTCATCGAACTTACATTCCAACTTAGCCAACTTATCGAACTTACATTCCAACTTATCTAACTCATCGAACTTACAGTCCAACTTACCCAACTTATCAAACTCATCCTCAACTTAGCCAACTCATCGAACTTACAGTACAACTTAGCCAACTCATCCAACTTACAGTACAACTTACCCAACTTATCGAACTCATCCTCAACTTAGCCAACTCATCGAACTTACAGTACAACTTAGCCAACTCATCCAACTTACAGTACAACTTAGCCAACTCATCCAACTTACAGTACAACTTAATCAACTCATCGAACTCATCCTCATCTTAGCCAACTCATCAAACTTACAGTACAACTTAGCCAACTCATCGAACTCATCCTCAACTTATCCAACTCATCCAACTTACAGTACAACTTATCCAACTCATCGAACTCATCCTCAACTTATCCAACTCATCTAACTTACCGTCCAACTTATCCAACTCATCGAACTCATCCTCAACTTAGCCAACTCATCGAACTTACAGTACAACTTATCCAACTCATCAAACTTACAGTACAACTAAGCCAACTCATCCAACTTACAGTACAACTTATCCAACTCATCGAACTCATCCTCAACTTATCCAACTCATCGAACTTACATTCCAACTTAGCCAACTCATCCAACTTACAGTACAACTTAGCCAACTCATCAAGCTCATCCTCAACTTAGCCAACTCATCGAACTTACAGTACAACTTATCCAACTCATCGAACTTACATTCCAACTTAGCCAACTCACCCAACTTACAGTACAACTTACCCAACTTATCGAACTCATCCTCACCTTAGCCAACTCATCGAACTTACAGTACAACTTATCAAACTCATCCAACTTACCGTCCAACTAATCCAACTCATCGAACTCATCCTCAACTTATCCAACTAATCGAACTTTCATTCCAACTTAGCCAACTCATCCAACTTACATTCCAAATTATCTAACTCATCGATCTTATAGTACAACTTACCCAACTTATCGAACTCATCCTCAACTTAGCCAACTCATCGAACTTACAGTACAACTTAGCCAACTCATCAAACTTACAGTACAACTAAGCCAACTCATCGAACTCATCCTCAACTTATCCAACTCATCGAACTTACATTCCAACTTAGCCAACTCATCCAACTTACAGTACAACTTAATCAACTCATCGAACTCATCCTCAACTTAGCCAACTCATCAAACTTACAGTACAACTTACCCAACTCATCGAACTCATCCTCAACTTATCCAACTCATCCAACTTACAGTACAACTTATCAAACTCATCAAACTCATCCTCATCGTATCCAACTCATCCAACTTACAGTACAACTTATCCAACTCATCGAACTCATCCTCAACTTATCCAACTCATCCAACTTACCGTCCAACTTATCCAACTCATCGAACTCATCCTCAACTTAGCCAACTCATCCAAGATACAGTTCAGCTTACCCAACTCATCGAGCTTATCCTCAACTTAGCCAACTCATCCAACTTACAGTACAACTTATCCAACTCATCCTCAACATATCCAACTCATCGAACATACATTCCAACTAAGCCAACTCATCCAACTTACAGTATAACTTATCCAACTAATCGAACTCATCCTCAACTTAGCCAACTCATCGAACTTACAGTACAACTTATCCAACTCATCCAACTTACCGTCCAACTTATCCAACTCATCGAACTTACATTCCAACTTAGCCAACTCATCCAACTTACAGTACAACTTATCAAACTCATCGAACTCATCTTCAACTTAGCCAACTCATCAAACTTACAGTACAACTTAGCCAACTCATCGAACTCATCCTTAACTTATCCAACTCATCCAACTTACAGTACAACTTATCCAACCCATCGAACTCATCCTAAACATACCAACATATCCAACTTACCATCCAACTTATCCAACTCATTGAACTCATCCTCACCTTATCCAACTCATCGAACTTACATTCCAACTTAGCCAACTCATCCAACTTACATTCCAAATTATCTAACTCATCGAACTTACAGTACAACTTACCCAACTTATCAAACTCATCCTCAACTTAGCCAACTCATCGAACTTACAGTACAACTTAGCCAACTCATCAAACTTACAGTACAACTTAGCCAACTCATCGAACTCATCCTCAACTTATCCAACTCATCGAACTTACATTCCAACTTAGCCAACTCATCCAACTTATAGTACAACTTAATCAACTCATCCTCAACTTAGCCAACTCATCAAACTTGCAGTACAACTTAGCCAACTCATCGAACTCATCCTCAACTTATCCAACTCATCCAACTTACAGTACAACTTATCCAACTCATCGAACTCATCCTCAACTTATCTAACTCATCCAACTTACAGTACAACTTATCCAACTCATCGAACTCATCCTCAACTTATCCAACTCATCCAACTTACCGTCCAACTTATCCAACTCATCGAACTCACCCTCAACTTAGCCAACTCATCCAACTTACAGTTCAGCTTACCCAACTCATCAAACTTATCCTCAACTTATCCAACTCATCCAACTTACCGTCCAACTTATCCAACTCATCGAACTCATCATCAACTTAGCCAACTCATCGAACTTACAGTACAACTTATCCACCTCATCAAACTTACAGTACAACTTAGCCAACTCATCCAACTTACAGTACAACTTATCCAACTCAGCGAACTCATCCTCAACTTAGCCAACTCATCGAACTTACAGTACAACTTATCCAACTCATCGAACTTACATTCCAACTTAGCCAACTTATCGAACTTACATTCCAACTTATCTGACTCATCGAACTTACAGTCCAACTTACCCAACTTATCGAACTCATAGAACTAACAGTACAACTTAGCCAACTCATCCAACTTACAGTACAACTTACCCAACTTATCGAACTCATCCTCAACTTAGCCAACTCATCGAACTTACAGTACAACTTAGCCAACTCATCCAACTTACAGTACAACTTAGCCAACTCATCCAACTTACAGTACAACTTATCCAACTCATCGAACTCATCCTCAACTTAGTCAACTCATCCAACTTACAGTACAACTTACCCAACTCATCGAACTCATCCTCAACTTAGCCAACTCATCCAACTTACAGTACAACTTATCCAACTCATCCTCAACTTATCCAACTCATCGAACTTACATTCCAACTTAGCCAACTCATCCAACTTACAGTACAACTTAGCCAACTCATCGAACTCATCCTCAACTTAGCCAACTCATCGAACTTACAGTACAACTTATCCAACTCATCTAACTTACATTCCAACTTAGCCAACTCATCGAACTTACATTCGAACTTACCCAACTTATCGAACTCATCCTCAACTTAGCCAACTCATCGAACTTACAGTACAACTTAGCCAACTTATCAAACTTACAGTACAACTTATCCAACTCATCCAACTTACAGTACAACTTATCCATCTCATCGAACTTACATTCCAACTTAGCCAACTCATCCAACTTACAGTACAACTTATCCAACTCATCGAACTCATCCTCAACTTATCCAACTCATCGAACTTACATTCCAACTTAGCCAACTCATCCAACTTACAGTACAACTTATCAAACTCATCCTCAACTTAGCCAACTCATCAAACTTACAGTACAACTTAGCCAACTCATCGAACTCATCCAACTTACATTACGACTTATCCAACTCATCGA
Organism: Loripinus fragilis; assembly: GCA_964019695.1. Lineage (NCBI taxonomy): Eukaryota > Metazoa > Mollusca > Bivalvia > Lucinida > Lucinidae > Loripinus > Loripinus fragilis. The sequence goes on along the minus strand of OZ026523.1, from coordinate 49,332,550 downwards.
ACTCATCCTCAACTTATCCAACTCATCCAACTTACCGTCCAACTTATCTAACTCATCGAACTCATCCTCAACTTAGCCAACTCATCAAACTTACAGTACAACTTAGCCAACTCATCCTCAACTTATCCAACTCATCCAACTTACAGTACAACTTATCCAACTCATCGAACTCATCCTCAACTTATCCAACTCATCCAACTTACCGTCCAACTTATCCAACTGATCGAACTCATCCTCAAATATCCAACTCATTGAACTTACATTCCAACTTAGCCAACTCATCGAACTTACATTCCAAATTATCTAACTCATCGAACTTACAACTTACCCAACTTATCGCACTCATCCTAAACTTAGCCAACTCATCGAACTTACAGTACAACTTAGCCAACTCATCCAACTTACAGTACAACTTATCCAACTCATCGAACTCATCCTCAACTTAGCCAACTCATCGAACGTACATTCCGACTTAGCCAACTCATCCAACTTACAGTTCAACTTATCCAACTCATCGAACTCATCCTCAACTTAGCCAACTCATCGAACTTACAGTACAACTTAGCCAACTCATCGAACTTTCAGTACAACTTATCCAACTCATCGAACTCATCCTCAACTTAGCCAACTCATCGAACCTACAGTCCAACTTATCGAACTCATCCTCAACTTATCCAACTCATCGAACTTACATTCCAACTTAGCCAACTCATCGAACTTACATTCCAACTTACCCAACTCATCGAACTTACAGTCCAACTTAGCGAACTCATCAAACTCATCCTCAACTTATCCAACTCATCCAACTTACCCAACTCATCGAACAGCTCAACTCATCCAACTCATCGAACTCATTCTCAACTTATCCAACTCATCGAACTTACCCAACTCATCCAACTTATCGAACTTATCTTTTAACTTATCGAACTCAGCTTGCTTAGCTTACTCAACTCATCGAACTTAGCTTGCATCTTGCTGCATATAATGGTCCAATGTTATACTCATGACCAACTCATCCTAACATATGTGCAGCTATTATAACTTACCGAACTTAGCTCAGCCATTGAAGTATCTGGACACATATCACCAACTCATCCTAACATATGCGCAGCTATTATAACTTACCGAACTTAGCTCAGCCATTGAAGCATCTGGATACATATCATTGTTTAAAGACCCAACTTACCGAACCCATCGGCTATAATAGACAGCTATGGCAACTTACTCAACTTAGAACTTAGAATATAGGGACCTATCACATGTATGTTTGTTATAGTTATATATATATATTATAAATATACTGACCGCTGACTTACAGTTCAACTTATCCAACTCAACTTAGGTAAGTTAAGTAGCATAAGTTGTAAGCTGAGCTGGATGAGTTGAGTAACCTGAGCTCGGTGGCATGGTTAATTTCACTCCGAAAAAGGGCGAAAAATGCTTATTTTGCTCAGCTTGATGAGCTGAGTAAGCTGAGCTGAGTTGAAAGATCATGCATATCTTATAGAAGGGTAGGAGGGAGGATAGGCGCACAGAGTATCAATATACATGTAGGCTACATGCTGGCGAATTTCGGGACCGGGAGTATGAAGTATAAGCCCAAAAAAAAGACAAAACAAAAGTCTTAAATAACGACCAATGGTAGCTTAATGAAGATCGAACGTATTGCAGAATGCTTTCTATAGTGTCATTTGCAGGGATGACACTAGATAAGTGCATCGTCCTTCGGATCGGGACGTTAACTGGATGTCCTCTGTGCAGATAGAGTCACCCGAACACTACGGTAATTTCTATATGGTTACTTGTAGGCTTTCATCCTGCAACCCGGAGTGTACAAAGTACACCTGCCGATAATACTCGAAAGAGGGTCTGGCAGTATATAAAGAAAGAAAAGAAAAGAAAGCATAAGGGGAGAATTGGTCTTGAAAGCCAATTTTTGGTCTTTTTTTTTGAGTGGCCACTTAAAACTTTTATTGTACATATTACATTGCCTTATATAACAGACCACAAAGGATATGACTCCTTTTATCACACTCCCCCAAGGATATGAATTTGTTTGTCTCTGTAGCTGTGCAGGCAGATGTGTGTCGTACCTGATCTTCTCCCAAAGATAGGTTTTCTTGTAATATGGCTCATATTAAGACTTTTTTGTTTCATCACATTATGTTGATTTGATTGTTTCCCTGTGATGATGCATATAAGTTACGGAGCCTCCACGCGAGCTCAACATCTTGAGTTTCGACAGAATCTTGGGTGAAGATATGGCCAGTAGTCCGTTCTAAGGTGATAGATCTGTTGTGGTGGATTCATTGTTTATTGTTGCCCCCTTTGTTTTGGGGTTTTGTGTTAAGTCTTTGCAGTCTATATATGCCTTTCTAGTTTAACAATCATCTGCCCAAGGAAGAGATAGCTGGTTGCTTTACTTTTATTATCTTTTTGATGTCATGTGGCTTTTAATGTTTCGTGTCTTTTCCTCAGGTACCATAGGTTGGTCTGCAGTAAAAATAATTGTAGCATTTTCTGGTCAGCTCACTTACTTTTTTGTGTTTGGCTGAGAACTTCAAATTTCTGGGTAATTTTTCATGCTTTTTTGTCTTCTGATGATTTTGAAACAAGATTTAATAAGGCCTGGGTCCAAAACTTTTTACGAAGATTATCAGAAGATGACAAAAGTCACCTAGCAGGCAAAGAGTTAAAATTCAATCAAACAGGTTTGCCCTCCTGACATGTTAAAACTCTTTTCCTAGAGCTCAGTTACTATGCTGAATAAACATTAATTTTCAAGGCCATTAATTGCAAATTTAGTTTTATGTACTATTTCATTATGCATGTACAAGCTATTTGACCCTTTTACAGATGAATACATTTATACAGTAAAAACTGTGTAAAAACATCCACTCAATAAAAGACAAAACAAAGATTTTAACGACAAATGGTAGCTTAATGAAGGTCGAAAGTATTGCACAATGCTCCCCTTGTAGCATTCTGCAATACTTTTGACCTGCATTAAGCCATAATTGGTCTTGAAAACCAATTTTTGGTCTTTTTGAGAGTGGCCGTTTTACATAGGTTTCCGAAGCAAAAGACATATAGAAGCCACTGAGTAATAAGACAAATTATGAGCCAGTGAGTTACAAGACAGGTATGAACCTTTGAAGCGCAATAACATATGAGCTTCTGCGTTACATGACACATGTAAGCTGCTGAGTTCTGAGCCAGTGAGTTACAAGACAGGTATGAACCTTTGAAGCGCAATAACATATGAGCTTCTGCGTTACATGACACATGTGAGCTGCTGAGTTCTGAGCCAGTGAGTTGCAAGACAGGTATGAACCTTTGAAGCGCAATAACATAATGAGCTTCTGCGTTACATGACACATGTGAGCTGCTGAGTTCTGAGCCAGTGAGTTACAAGACGGCATTGTCATCGACCGGAAGCATTTTATCAAATACTGACCTGTCTGATTTGAGCACTGTTGGTACATGTGACATTTGTTTACCAAATGCGTCACATAGTCATGTGATTCGCCTGATTGGCTGATTCAATATTGTTTATCAAGCGCGTCATCACGTGTCACTGAAAGGGAATCTATGAAAATGCCATGCGCAGAATGTTTTCAAAAATGTTTTAGTGCATACAATATGATCAGTCTATGGCTGAATACCGTACTACCTATTATTGTTATGATTTGGCTATCCAAAATGACTAGATATCTCCATTGGAGGATTATCTAAAGGCATTTAACGCTTGTTACTTTTTAACGTAGGTGTTATGAGTAATGCGTACTGCGTAACAGCACAAACCTGACTTTTCAGTCGTGATGTCCCTTAGCAGACAGGTCGATTCTTTAGTATCGCGCCTGCGCAAGACAATGACAAGACGGATATGAACCATTGAAGTACAATAACATATGAGCTTCTGCGTTACATGACACATGTGAGCTGCTGAGTTCTGAGCCAGTGAGTTACAAGATGGATATGAATCATTGAAGTACAATAACATATGAGGGAGCCCCAGAGCTCTCACTAGGATTTTAAAAACAGGAGTTCAGGACTCCCATCTGGCAAAAAGTAGGAGTCCCACTGGAAAAAGTAGGTGTCCCACTCCAAAAAAGTTGGAGTCCCAACAATTTGTACATACCGTTTATCTTTTCCATTTTATCCAAAATTGATACATATGAATAATTCTTAGATCAACTGATTTTAACCCTTTAAACATTAATGGATTGTTCCTACTTAACAAAACAAAATATTTTGCTTTGCTGTATTTTTAAATTTTGTGTAATCTGAACACACATTCGTTTTTTTTGTTTTAATCAAAATAAAAAGATTAGTTTTTTTTCTTAAAAAACGCATCTCCCTAGGCTTTCATGTGATTTGTTTGTGTTTATTCATCTGTTGACTTTCTCAAGACACTCAAGCAATAATTTGCTCTTGAACTGCCGATGACATATTTCATCCTACGGCTTGTTGTAAGGAAAGCTTCATTTGGAACTTTTGTCATTCGGCCGTTATTGTATACAGCTAAACGATGTACCATTTTTTTCAACAACTCTCTTTTGTTTGCCGTAGAAATGAACAAATGAAGAAGTGCAAATCCGTAAACTTATTGTTTTTTCCATCTTTAATATTATGTTGCTCAAATCGCAAACAAGTGCAATTAAATTTGTTTTATCTTTCATCCCTTATCAGTCGAATTCGGAAGTTGACAAGCAAGTCCGATGTTGTTTACATTTACCCTAATTGTTTTTCTCCCTTTAATTAACAGAAACTCGATAGCGCATCTGTTTAAAACATTTATCTGATAATCCTTGAATAATTACTTTAACAATCACACTGTCCCCGCATCGGTAATCCTGTCAATCACTTGTCAGCATTGCTTCACTGCAGTCCGAATCGTATGATTGGTCACAGAGACAGACATCTCCCGCGGCTCGAAAAGTGTGTCGCGATCGATAATATTAAAGGGCTTTTGATCTCCCGGTGTGTATTTATCTCTCAGCTACTGGCTTTTTGCATGTACCGACTAAAAAAACATGCGTACGCGGAACTCCCGCCTGGTGAAAACCATGTGTCCCAGGCAAAAAGTTTGCGTCCCAATACGCATAATTCTGTGTTTCCGAGAGCTCTGAGCCCAGTGGCTCAGTGGTAGAGTACTTGACTTGAGACCGAAAGGCAGCGGGTTCGAACCAGTACAAAGCAAGGATAATGTGTCTTGCTCATTTAAGATACAACACAGTGATGCATGTGAGGCTCAAACCCACAACCCCTCGGCTTCAAGAAAGCCAGGAAAGAGTTAATCTGAATCGTTAAGAAAATAATCAATTTTTATGCATAAAAGGTATACATGTACTTTAATACTGCAGGCCTACAATTATGTTCAAGTTTTTGTCTTAACTGAAGGTGTGCTAAAAACCTACTTACTTATCATGGATGCCTCATTATCTTGTCTGTATGCAATGACAGGTGCATCTGATCACCTGAAAGTAAACATAGAAATTATTAATAAACCATATATCTGAGCCGTGACATATGATTTCCAACAATGTGGCATTTTCACAAATGTAGACTCAGACGAGTCTGTGCAGCCTCCTTTTAAGCTTAGAAACTCCAAATGATATTCGGTCAGTAGCTTAATATTCACAGAATATTCAAGCCACTAGCAAAGGTTCTGATCAGACTGTGCATATGCGCAGGCTGATCTGAGACTTTGCTGGTCGCACATACCACATTGTTGGAAATCCCATGCCATCTGGGCATCATTTATTGTTCTCTTATAACAAAATAAATTACTTCTTACCTCCTCACTTTTGGCTCAGCTGGTAGAGCATAGGACTTGTGATCGAAGGGTTGCTGTATAGTTCGAGACTCACTACCTGGCATTGTCACTGTGTTGAGCAAGACATTTTATCAATCAATGAACGTGGATAAAACATGGATAAAAATCGCTAGAAACAGTGTTTTCGATTGAGATTTGTCTGCAGTCCGGTGACAAATGGCAATCGAAAACTAGCTCTGTTTCTAACAATTTTTGATCTAGATTCCTCGATAGTACATGTGTATTAACATTTTGAATGCCGCCTAGCCGGTGTGGGCATTCAAGAGCCATTCTATCCACCGCAATAGTCTAGTCTAAACTCTTTTGCAGATTCATTCCTGTCAGAAATGTGACCATGCAATTATAAGCTTCCTATACACCTCTCCTAACAGTCTTATCAGGGTCTGCATTTTTAAACTAATCTTCTGTGAAAGAAAAAAATAAATTTTGACCCTTTGGCCACAAAATATCTATTGGACGAGTATCAAACTAGTTGGACTATTTTATCAGCCAAAAACGGATAATACTAAATGATCAGTTATAACAAATGAAGATATGTGCTTTAGTTGTTTGCATGTGACATGTGAGCAATCACACAAGATTTTGGTACACATCTCTTAAATTAGGCAAGCAGAAAAGACTCAGATGAGCCTGCACATCTGTGCAGTCTCACCAGAGTCTTCGCTACTCTTAGACTCAAAGAAGGGTGTAGATGAAGGTTCAGGTCAAAATTTAGACTTCTAGACCCACTAGATAGCTGCACATGCACATTTTAAAGAGTGACTTTATGAATATAATCTAAAGAGTTGGCTCATTGATATTTTCTCAAGACTGGTCTTAACCATATAATAGATTAAACAAAACTTGTTGCATTTTAAGAATCTGATAGGCTCATTATCAGTGCACAATATCTTAGTGAACAAATATAAACTAGTTTTCAAGATATCTGATTGATAGAACATATGGGCCGGTCTGTGTCATAATGGTACTTATCACATGATGTCGCGTCTGGGAGTGAAATAACGCCATGCATTAAAATCAATAAACCACTAGTGGTTTACAGATTTTTGGGAAACATTATGACATGTATAACAATGTTGCAAGCCTCACATTTAATCCCTTTTCCCAAACTTGTTTAATAAATTCAATAAAACATGAACACTCTTGTAAGATCCTCTATTTATTGGATAATTAGTTTTGAAGTACTTTGATTAACCCTTTGTTTGATTTGATACTTTACGTCCCAGTCAACAATTTTTCAGTTATGTAGGGACTGGGTTGAACCTGAGTACTAAGCAAGGATTAATGTGTCTTGCTCAAGGATACAACGCAGTGACTCAGGTGAAGCTTGAACCTGCAACCCCTCAATCTCAAGACAAGCACTCTACCATTGAGCCCACTGCACTCCTGATTAACCATTTGTATACTGATAAATTGGATTCTTCCTTCTGGTTTGATACAATAAACTTGGATAGTCCGTTGTACATATCTAGGGGTGTCAGGTTTTATAGTTTTCAAATAATATTGTATTCTTTTTCTGAAGATCTTTTTACCATCACAAGCAGTGTAGAACCTGATGAAATGTGGCATTATGCTGCATTTCATCTGGGTCTTCATAGTTTGCAAAAGTACTCGTTTAGGGGTTTCCGGAATACAAAGGGTTAAACCTAAATTGTATACTAAAAGCAGCCTCAGCCTAAGAACAGTGAACTATCATAACTGATCAGCTGGGTATTATGACTAAACAATTGTTGAAAGCAACATTTAAAAGCCAGAAAACAGCAACATAAATTGTTAAACATGGGCGGATCCAGAGAGGGGGTGGGGGCAGGGGTCTAGCACCCCCCCCATCCCCCTGGAAAATAACAAGTGCTACAGAAATTTGATTTTCCCTTTGAACACCATGGCACCCCCTCTGTAAAATAAGTTGAGGACAAAAAAAATGTTTTATCAGTTGGACTTGGACCCCCCCCCCCCCTAAACTCCCTGACATAAATTTCTGAATTTCTGGTTCCACCTAGGTCCTTTATCAGCCAAGAGACATATTATAGACATATGTTGTCAGATTTTAACCTTTAAAGGGCCAAGAAAAATTGCATCTGAAAATGTCGTCTGCTGCAAATAATTGACTAACATTACTGACTAATTAAGTATAGAAGCAAACAGCGTGGACCAAGAACAGACTGAGTCCACACTGTTTGCCATAGAGGCTTCTAAAACATTTCAGCAGACAAGAAAAGCAGATGACTTTTGTTGTGATTGGTGCATTAAGGGTTAAAACTAAAATTAAACAATGAAAACTATCAAAGAAAAACATTTCCTACTAGTGTACATCCATGAAACAATCATCAACGTATCATTAAAGCTACACTGAACATGGCAAGCCAGAGTTTCAAACCGATGTAAAAAAGACAATTCAGATCTGGTCAGCGCAACATGTTCATTTTCACACAGCAATAAAAAATATGGGCCTCGTTGCGAGAAAACCTGTCTTTGGGGTTTCCTATAAAGTGAGACTCAAACTAGTCTGCTCAGCTACAGAGACTAGTTAGAATACAAACTTTTGCATGGAGCAAGGTTGACTACTATAGTTTCCAGATAGCTAATAACAAAGGTGCTGATCAGACTGTGGAAGCGCAGGATGGTCAGCGGCTTTGTTGTTCTCATGCAACAAAGTCAGGTTTTCTTGTATCCAGGCCACTAGCCCTTTATTCTGCTAATATTTTCTTGTCCAGAAAATTTTGTCTGCTTATTACATAATATTTTTATGCTGCATAAATTCAAATGCTTCCCAAACTAATTTTATCGAGGAAGCAAACAATATGAACCCTGACCACACTTCCCTATGGAGCAGTCTTATCTGAGTTCATACTGTTTGCAATATAGGCCACCAAAATTCATAAGCAGAAGAGGGAGCAGATGACAATTGTTGTAAATAGCTGGAGTAGTAAGTAGCCAGCCCACTATAATAAGTTTTCCTATTTCTTGAAAGAAACATGTTTTTTGAGAACTCATTGAAAGTTAAATTCTTAATGAGATGCTTAATTGCAATGAGTTCAACAACAAATAAATTGGTACCAATAAAAGAAAAATAGCAACAATTTCAGCTTGAAAGTTATAAACATGTCCATATTTAGCTTTATTTACAACCTATCAATACTACTAGAGAGCCCTTGTTAAAGCATTAAGGTACTCTTCAGTCTCACTCATGTCACACTATAAAAGTTATGACAGTTCCTACGTGGAACAATATCATTAACCAAGTACCAAGCCAGTCATGACTTTTGTCATCTGGCTGTTCATCTTGTCTGCTTATGTTCTTAGGCAGTCCATATTGCAAACAATATGGACCCATGCAGATCAAGCAGTCTGATCAGGGTTTATGGTGTTTGAAAATATTCAGTAGACGTAAAAAAAGCAGATGACATTTTCAGGACAAAAAAATAAGTGGTATGATGAGGGTTATAATAAAACAGATGTAAGTTAATGTCAACAGATGGTAACATCCCTTCTCAGTGCTGTGCACATGATAAGCTGGGCCATGGCAGGTCACATGGTGTGGAAATCAGGAAGTGGCAGGTTTGAGCCTCGAGCTCCTGCCTGACACATTCTTTAATAAGGAATTATTATTGCTTATTAAAGCAGAATTACTGGAATTGTTTGTTGCAAAGGGATGGACTGACAAATCACTCTTTTTATAAGTCTGTCCTGGAACTCACCAGGGTAATTTTTTCCATGCTGTTTTGTTGTCTGCAGATTTTTTTCTAAACAATCTTTTCAAAAAAGTGATTTCAGGAATACCACCAGTGCCAAACAGTTTGGATTGGTGGAACCTGATCTGGTTCCAAACTGTCTGCAAAAGTTATCAGCAGATAATACTAGCAGAAGATCATGTTTGTTTGTTTGTTTTGATTCTTTACGTCCCATCAACAATCTTTCAGTTAAACAGGGACGGGTCTTCCTGGGTAGAACCAGTACTAAGCTAGGATAAATGTGTCTTACTCAAGGACCACAAAGCAGTGACGCTGGAGAGGCTCGTACCTGCGGCCTCTCGGTCTTCATCAGAAGATCATCATAACTAGGTTAAGCTAAGACTTTGATTTGGAGCACAATTATAAAACTGAACTGTTGTCCCACTATTTTGAGTTATTTTGGTAGTTTTTAAACAATGAATCTGAAAATCAATGCTGCTAGTCAAGCTAGATGGATCATAAAAGAAATGGAATTCCACATAAAAGGTTTTAATGCACCAGTGGGCTCTTCATTTAGCTTAAAAGATTTAAATTTGTTTTTGTTTTGTTTTGATGCTTTACGTCCCAGTCAACAATTTTTTCGGTCATGTTGTGAGGATTTCCTGTCTTTCCTGGGTTGAACCAGTACTACCAGCAGATAAAGCGTCTTAATTACTCAAGGACATAACACAGTGACTCCACATGCGGTGTCTAAGTCCCAAACAAGCAACCCTTCGATTCCCAAAGTACACTCTACCGAGCCACAGCAAGTGCACTCTGCTAAAAAAAAGGATTTAAGACCCAAAGCAACTCAAAAATACCAAGCATTTTTTGGCCATTCTGAGCTAGTGCAATAGTGGAGTAGGCTGCATTTCTGTGTAGCTTCTTAAATGTCAAATATGTATTGTTCTTGCAATGAACACATGAGTTTCATTTAATCAGGAGTCTGCTTAAATAAGGTCTTGTCATATTTCTATGCAATACATGAGTCCACTACCAGATTAAGGAAAACCTCCCTGACTCTAGATGACCATTTTATATGCATAGACACAACCCATCTGAATGGTGCATGTACTTGTAACACTCAAAATTTATAAGCTATTACTATTAAAGCTGCTTACTCTGTAACTATGAACATTTTTCGAAAAATTTTATTTTCTTTTTAAATCATTTGTAAAAGTAGAATTAAGCTATGTTTTCACAATAAAAATGTTCAGTACAGCTGAAAACTGCATGGAAAAGTGAATTATCTTATCAAAAAGGTGTTTATTTCTCTTGTTGTAATCATTTGCGTCCCTCCAATAATTCTAGACCGTTGAATTTTAACAAAAATGCAGTTGTTTGGATAGTGATAACTTGTTAAGATTTACGAAAATGGTAAAATGTTTACCTGAATTTGAGTATTTTTAATGTGTTCTTGAAAAATAAAAACATTATTTTTAAAACTAGAAGATCAAAAGTTACAGACTATGCAGCTTTAAATATACAGTAAAACCTGTGTGTAAAATGGCAACTCTCTAAAAAGACCAAAATTGTTTTTCAAGAACAATTATCGCTTTATGCAGGTCAAAAGTATTGCAGAATGCTTCATTTAGATCATTCTGCAATACTTTCCACCTTCATTAAGCTCCCATTTGTCATTAAAATCTTTGTTTTGTCTAATTTTGAGGGGCCGTTTTACACAGGTTTTACTGTAGCACAACTTCCACACATGTGGGAGATGTGGCTCAGATTTTTTTTACCGGGCCGCGTAGCGCAGTCGGTAACGTGTCTGGCTACAGATGCGTGTCTGACTGCATATCCAGGGGTCGCGAGTTCGATCCCGGTCCGGTACCATACTTTCGTGGAGATTGATCGTGGAATAATTTCTACGGTCATTCTCCTCCCTTCCGCTGATTTCATTCAAGAAGGGTTGTTGTCAGTTACAAGCGAAAGTATGTGCACAAATTACTGGTTAACCGCTTGTTCAAGCCTGCCCTGGAAAAAGTGTGGTTAAATGAACTGACCATCCCGCAATGACCATAGCTGTTGACTTGGGACGTAAAGCAACAAAAACAAAAGATACAGAATTCTTTAAACTGATGCTGACCTATTTTCATGCTAAAACATGACCTTGACCTGGGTATTGTATATATGGTACAGCTTCATGTTATGGGTAGTAGTTATTTGATGTTTGTGAGTTAAACAGCCAAATGTGTGACAAATGATCCAGACACAAAACCAAGTTTGGGTCAAAGTCTTGACCTTGACTTTGGGAGTTGGTGGCTAAGTTTTGTGCACATGACATACCTTCAAGTTAAATGATTTTCATATAAAATTATAATGAATTTGGCCAACTCTTGCAGGAGATCAATTGCCCTGGACACAAAATTTGAACAAACTTGGTAGATTTTCCACTAGGTTACAATGCTACATACCAAAATATCAAGGCTCTAGGCCTTCTGGTTTCAGACAAGAAGATTTTAGAAAATTTTCAACGTGAAAATCTATTTTTAGCCTGTGTAACCTAGATATGCAACAGACCAGAACCATTTGAACAATTATTTAAGAGGGCCATATAAGGATCATTCCTGCCAAGTTTGGTAAAAAATCAGCAAGTATTTTAGGAAGAGATGTGCTTTGAAGCAATTGTTGATGATGCACGATTCACGGCTGATATCCAACAATCATCAGAGTCAGTGTTAGACTGTCTAAGTCAGTGTCCAAAGGTTTGGATCCTGGATCAAGGCCGATATTCTGGTGGTCATGAGCTGGGTCCAAACTGTTTGTAAAGGTAATCAGAAGAAGTAAAAAATTGCCACTAGCAAAGGAAAGAGATAAATATTTGTCAGTGTTTGGGACTTGCTGAGGAATATATTTAAATCTATCAATTCTCAATAAAATCTATTAACAAATTTGATCTCCCACTCTTATAAACCTACATCACACTGGTAAATGTATATGTCGATTTGCTGGTATTTACGCATATTGCCGGTACTAAGACCGGAAGTGGTAGATATTGGTGTAAATACTATATATAAAAACATGCCATATGCCTAAAGGACTATAGAATTTGATCATTTTTAAGTTTTTGGCATGGACATGGCGATTTATGTAAGAATTGAGGAATAGATTCGAGTACCGATCTGGATGATCGGTACTTGAATCTATTCCTAAATGCTTACATAAATCGCCGTGCACATACTGAATACTTAAACATGATTGAAGTCTTTAGTCCTTTAGGCATATGGCATGCTTTTCTATACAGTATTAACACCAATATCTACCACTTCAGGTCTATGAAGTACCGGCAATACCCGTAAATACCAACAATTCGACGTATACATTTACCAGTGTGTATATACCATATTCAGACTAGATATTCAGACACCACATCTATTTATCATCAATAACAATGAAATGACTGCCCATAGGTTTAGATAAGCAAAAAATTTCAGCATAAAATTGTAAATATTTTCTTACCCATCAGTTTTAACATATGTTTTGGGTGCTCAAAGAACCGTCTCATTGAGACGGTTCTTTTGAGTACCCACAACATATGTTTTGGTTGAGAAATAAGAAAATAAAATTTTCGTTACACACTCTTAACTAAAGTCCTGACTGCCTCATGAAGTGTGTAAAAAGACAATCTGGGTTTACATAATTTCCTCACGTTTATCTGACCGAATATTTAGGTAGGTAAAACAATTCTTTCAGCTCAGATCAAAGAAGGCCTATCTCTCCCAAACAGTGTACAGTCCCTGCTCCATACGAAAAAGGTGATGAAACAGATTTACAGTTAAAGTATGAATGAAAACCCTATATTTGTCCAATCAGGTGAATAAAGTACCATAATGTGACCGACTACGTAACTGTTTATCTAGCACTGACTCTATTATTAACTTTCTCGACTCAACACCACTGTCCACAACAATGTTCTGAGGTCTACTATTCCACAAACAGTTTATTGTTGCCTGAGACATAAAGCAACAAACCAAAAAAAAAAAAGTTTATGACAGAGATGTAAGGTAAATCACTTTCAATAACTGTACGAGATCTACTGATAACTTAAATTAATGAGGCAGTGCATATGATTTTCAACAATGTGGTATTTGCGACCAGCAAAGCCTCAATCAGCCTGCACATACACACAGTCTGATCAGAGCATTTGCTAGTCGCTTGAATATTCTATGAGTGTTAAGCTACTGACTAAACACCATTTGGAGTTTCTAAGCTTAAAAGGAGGCTGCACAGGCTCATCTTAGTCTACACTTGTCAAAATGTCAAATTGTTGGAAATCACAAGCCATGGCTCACCCCTGCGAAATGGTCTAGAACCATTCTAGAAAAGTTCTAGAATTTTCTAGAACCATGTTCTAGAACTGTTCTACATATGTTCTAGAATGTTTATGGGACAGATGTAGAACGTTAAATGGGACAATTTTTTGTTCTACAAATGTTCTAGCCAAGGTCAAAAGATTTGTTCTAGAAAAGTTCCAGAAAGTTCTAAAAGTTTTTCCTAGAACAGTTTTAGAACAAATCAAGTTTGTTCTAGAACAGTTCCAGAACAAATCTTTAGAACTTTTATGGAACAATTGTAGAACACCCCTCATAAAATGTCCCATTTAATGTTCTATAAATGTCTCTGAATAGTTCTAGAACATCTGTAGAATGGTTCCAGAACTATTCCAGAAATGTTCTAATGGTTTGTTCTAGAACTGTTCTAGAATTAACCTTGGTTTGTTCTAGAACTGATCTAGAACAAACCTTTAGAATTTTTCTGGAACATTGTAGAACACCCCTAAAAAATGTCCCATTTAACGTTCTATAAATGTCTCTGAATAGTTCTAGAACATCTGTAGAATGGTTCCAGAACTTTTCCAGAAATGTTCTAATGATTTGTTCTAGAACTGTTCTAGAATTAACCTTGAATTGTTCTAGAACTGATCTAGAACAAACCTTTAGAATTTTTCTGGAACAATTGTAGAAATCCCCCCACCCCCCCCCCCCCCCCCCCCAAAAAAAAAAAATTGTCTCATTTTATGTTCTATAAATGTCTGAATCATTCTAGAACATTTTTAGAATGGTTCCAGAACAATTCCAGAAATGTTCCCATGGTTTGTTCTAGAACTGATCCAGAACAAACCTTAGGAAATTTTCTGGAGAAACTGTAGAACAACTCTTCAAAAATCATGTCATAAAAATATTCTATTAATGCCCCTGAATTATTTTAGAGCATTTTAGAATAGTTAAAAGAACAATTTCATGAGGAATGTTCTAGTGGTTTGCTCTGCAAATGTTCTAATACAACTGAACTTTTCTAAAACAGTTGTAGAACAACTCCCCAAAAATGTCCCATATTGGGTTTGGAAATAAGATTCCATTGAATGTTACCTTTATATAATCTGGAAAACTGTTGACATTGGTTTAAAACCCCAATAAATAATCCCAAAATGCAGGTGACACAATAAATAAATAAACATCAACTGGAGGAGAATTATTACAGGGGCCCTAAGTTCGCCTAAATGTTGTTAGTTATTGCCACCCTCTTACCCCACCCTTTTCAAAACATTGTCATGCATTTGACCTTGGAAAAACAGCAACTACAGCAACAATTAACATTAATACTTAAGAAATTGTGTCTCAAGCCTACTCACTATCCCAGACTATAATACTGTCAAATTTGCCATCTAGAAACTGCCACAAGTGCTTTTTGGGGAGCCTTCATAATCCCTCCAATTCTGGCAGCCATGTTTTCCCCAACATCAATCTGGTTAATAATAATGACATGCTTGTTCTAGAACTGTTCTAAAAATGTTCAAGAACATTTTTAACTTTTGTAGAACTTGCTGGTTCGGTAAATTTCAGTAAAATATTTCTCCTGAATTATCAGTGAATTGAAAAATAAATAACATTCACTGCAAAACTGTAACATTGTACATATAGTTTTTGGAAAACTTATCGGATGTTAACTGCTCAACCTCTGTTTATAGTAATTAAGCCATGATCATCTTCTCATTGTGGTAACATGCCACCCTGTATTACCCCACCCATTTCAAAACATTGTCTTGCATTTGCTAAAAAAACTTACAAACAACAACTCCATCATTAATCAACATTAAAATTCTTAGAGAAACTGTTTCTCAGGTCTACTCACTGTCTCAGGCAATACTACTACCATATTTGCCATCTAGAAATTCCCATACAAATGTTTTTGAAGAGCCTCCACATTTTCCCTCCAATTCTGGCAGCCATGTTTTTCCCATCATCCATCTGGTTATGACATGTTTCCTCTTTAAATGTTCTAAAAATGTTCTAGAACTTTTTAGAACATTTCTAGAACTTGCTGGTTCTATGAAAGTACTAAATAAGTTCTAGAACTTAATTTGAATTTTCTTTTACTTATTTTGCCCTTTTTTTCTTTCTTTCTCTATATACTGCTAGACCCTCGCTTGGGAGTATTTTCGGCAAGTGTACTTTGTGCACTCCAGGTTGCAGGATGAAAGCCTACAAGTAATTAACCATATCTAAATGGTTCTTTGGGTGACCTTCCCTGCAAAGGGGACATCCAGTTAACTTCCGATCCAAAGGACCAGGCCTCCAGATAAGAGTGCGTATTGGAAAATTATTTTCTTTATTTCTCACCCAAAACATATGTTTTGGGTACTCAAAAGAGCCTTCTCAATGAGACGGTTCTTTTGAGCACCCAAAACACATGTTTAAAATAATGGGTAAGAAAAAAATTATTTTTTTACAAATAAAATTTCCTTATCTGGACCTATGAAAGGACCATACACTTATCTAGTGTCATCCCTGCAAATGACACCAGAGAAAGCGTGTTCGGACACAGAAAGTTTCCTCACCACAAGCTGGGACCTCTAGCACCAGAGGCAAGTGCCCAACCACTATTAGCTACCTGATGCTTTCTGCTCTTGAGAAGTTCCAAAAATGTTCTAGAATTTATTAGTATATTTGTAGAATCAACTAGTTCTAAAAAGTAAGACAAATGTTCTAGAACTTAATTTGAATCATTTTTTAGAAGTTTCTGTCAACTTATTTTGTTCTTGAATAGTTCTAAAAATGTTCTAGAATATAATTAGAACATTTGTAGAACTTATCGGTTCTTGATTTGTTCTAAAAATGTTCTAGAATATTTCAAGAACACTTATAGAATGGAAATCAGTTCTAGAATGTGTTTGATTTGTTCTATAACAATGCTCTAGAACAGTTGTCGAACAAGAGTTCTAGAACGAACATATTTACCTGTTTAGAACAGTTCTAGAACAGTTCTAAATGTTGTAGAACAGTTCTAGAACACCTCCAAGTTGTAGAACAAAATTTCGCAGGGGTGACAGTACCAAAACATATGACCTTACTGTCGGAATCTCCTTGTTTAATTATAGCTATCTCTGGTTCTGTTCACAAATTGCTTATTATCCCTTTGTTTGCACATGTTTACCCGAATTATTCAAGATTTATTCAAGATTCTCAGTGACCAGTTATATTGGTAATGGATTTAAATTAGTGTCAAGATCACCAATTATAATATCCCTAAATATTCAGACAGGTAGGCCTGAACAATCAGCATAAACCCTAGTCTTACAGGCTCTACACTCACAGTATCGATTCACTGTGCGCCTGAAATGAGTGAAATCGACTGTATCGGTAGAATCGAGAGTTTTTGGCCTAAATTCGTGAGGGGGTGGTAAGTATTTTGGCATGTTTTCTTATAGTTAGATTTGTCCTTCTACCGTGGATCTCATTATATTTCTTTGATATATGCATACATGTCATAATATCGTGCAAAAACAACGACAGTGTATCGTGGGAGCGCAAGAAACGCATTCCTTTAGAGGGATAGTTGTCAAAAAAGCGAAAATCCACAGTTTTTTATCTTCCCGTTTCAAATTTAAACAACTTAGCTAAAAATGATTTTCACCAGAAGTTCGAGAGGCTTATGATCCTACAATACCAGAAATCTCAGACTGATCCGTTTTTTCGA
Organism: Loripinus fragilis; assembly: GCA_964019695.1. Classification (NCBI taxonomy): domain Eukaryota; kingdom Metazoa; phylum Mollusca; class Bivalvia; order Lucinida; family Lucinidae; genus Loripinus; species Loripinus fragilis. Next base: position 49,315,021 of record OZ026523.1, on the reverse strand, counting down.
TTTTGAGATATTCAGCTATATATGACTGAACCCCCTAATAGCGGTGAATTAGAAACTGTATCGGTAGAATCGACGCACTGAACGAAGTAATATCCATACTCATAAGAGGTACTGTGCCCAGTGAAAGGGAACAATGAAGACAGTTTCGACTATTCTGGGCCAATTTCAAGCGCAAGTAGGACTAAAATATACGTAAACTTTGCGCATCAAACCCACAACCTTTGTGCGATAAAATATAATAAAAGCTTGTCGAAAACTTCAGTTTGTAAACAAATACACGCTTGGCACATTCTTAAAATTTTTTGGATGAAAATACTTGTTTGTTTGCTTGATTTGATTCTTTACGTCCCAGTCAACACGTTTTCAGTTATGTCGGGATGGTTCTTCATGCGTTGAACCAGTAGTAAGCAAGTATTAATGTGTCTTGGTCAAACACATAACGCAGTGACGCAGATGGGGGTATATCAGGGAGCTCCTTGGTATCGAGTTAAGCATTGTACAACAAAGCCAATGTGCACCTTCCATGAAATGCTTTTGGCCGTTCTTCTCCTTCAGTTGATTTAAAAAGGTTGGCTGTCAGTAACTGGTAAAATATTAACAATTATGTAAATGTAGCATGAACGTGCCTTTGATCAGCTTGAATAGTAACAGTTTGGTAAGGATAATGAGCGGACTCAATATGTGCTGAATCTCATTTCTTCAGGGTTTGCAACCAGATCTTGCTAAAATCAGCCTTGTTGTTAACAGAGACTAGATAGAAGCTTAAAGCTTTTAGTGGGCCAAGTTCAGCTGCCTAGCTATATACTTTCCAGGGAGTAAGTTACAAAGGCACGCATCAGACTGGCCAGATGCGCAGACTGGTCTGCACCTTTGTTGTTCACATGCGACAGAATCAGGTTCTTTCACGACAGAGGCCCAAGTTTGATGTGAGATATATGGAAGGGCTTTAAAACTGTTACACGGTATAATGACAATAGATACTTCTTTATAGTGGCGAAGACCCCATGTATATATATTTGTTGCATTGTTGCCCCTTCCTCAATTAACGTACCCGCTTTTTGAGTCGCATAATCAACACATAAGAATCATGTGTCCATCTGCTTCTGCGGCGGCGTTGTCGTCGTATTCCGCGTTGTCACACTTTTGATTTGTGATCAATAACTTTTGAAGGGATTCATCAATTTAATCATCCATCAAACTTTGCAGAAGGGTAAAGCATCAATTATACAGGTTAAGTTCGAAAGTGGCGGTTATCCACAAACTTATTAAGAGTTATTGACCTTTTTGACTTAGATTATGGCTATAGAACATGATCATGTTGCATATCACATTAAAGGGAAACATGAAAGCAGTAACATGGTAGCAAATATTTTGCCCGCAGAGCCCCGCTCACCCCCATCCCCTGACTCTGGGGTCAAAAGGTCAAAATTCGACTTTTCCAGAACATAGTCAGATTGCATACCAAATTAAATAGAATCACAAATGCGGAAACGTGGTAGCAAATATTTTGCCCGCAGACCCCCTCCTACCCCCACCCGACCCTGGGGATGGGGTCAAAATGTCAAAATTAACTTTTTCAAAACACGGTCATGTTGCATAACAACTCAAATGGAATCACAAATGCAGCCACATGGTAGCAAATATTTCCCCCGCAGACCCCCCCCCCCCCCCCCCCCCCCCAGGGCCCTGGGTGTCAAAAGGTTAAAATTAAACTTTTTCAGAACATTGTCATGTTGCATATCAAAGGGAATGGCGAATGCAGCAACATGGTAGCAAATGTAGACAGAGGTACAATAAATAAGAAACATATCAAACCTGACTTTTGATCGAAGGCCTGTGTCCAACCCCTGGGTGGACTTAGGGGTGGGGTCAAAGGTAAAATTAAACTTTTTCAGAACATGGTCATGTTGCATACCAAAGTAAAGGGAATCACAGGCGCAGCAACATGCAACATGGTAGCAAATATTATGCCTGCAGACCCCCCCTACCCTGGGGGCCAAAAGGTTAAAATTCAACTTTTTCAGAACATGGTCATATTGCATATAAAATTAAAGGCAATCACGAATGCAGTAACATGGTAGCAAATATTTTGCCCACAGCCCTCCCCCTGACCCTAAGGTCAAAAGGTCAAATTTAACTTTTGTAGAACATGATCATGTTGCATATCAAATTAAAGGGAATCGCGAATGCAGCAACATGGAAGCAAATATTTTGCCTGCAGCCCCCCTCTCCCCTCAGAAGGTCAAAATTCAACTTTATCAGAACATGGTCATGCTGCACATCAAAGGAATCGCGAATGCAGCAACATGGTAGCAACTGCAGACAGAGGTACAATAAATATGAAACATATCAAACGTGATTTTGGATCTAAGACCTGTGCCGGACCCCCTGGGTGGACTTAGGTGATGGGATCAAAATATCAAAATTCATTTTTTTTTAGAACATGGTCATGTTGCATATCAAATTAAAGGGAATCAAGGATGCAGCAACATGGTAGATATGTGTGTGCATGCATGCATGGGAGTATGAACATTTAGGAGCATGTACATGTGTTTTCACATGTTCATTGATGTGTGTGCGCATGCATGCGTGTATGTACATTTTTGCAATATCCCTCCACAAGTATTGAAGTTGGCATCGCTGGCCCCCCCCCCCCCCCCCAATATTGAAAAACTTCCTGCGCATACGAGCCAAGCAGCAGTTCTTGGGTCACCGTTTGAAACACAAAATTATTTTACTTTCATTCCTTAAAGTAAGAAAGGATACACTCAAGTACCACATTTGACCCAGGACACCCCATCGGGAAGTGATAAAACACAATAAATCACCACATACAAGAGAGCCAAGAGGTCAGCCCTTCCCAAGCAGGTGACCACAAGACTGCAATAAATAGACGACAAGATAGCATGACAACAGCACGAAACATAAGTAGCAAAAAAGATCCACAAAAGAAGCATGGCCATGGAATGGTCAGTAAAAGTCAAGTCTCCTTTCCCACATACTCGTAGCACTCGCCAACATCAAGATTAATGCAAACCTAGAAAAGACACAAAGCAATGAATAGCAAACCATAGAACAAACACAGAACCCACATCAGGAGCAACAGTCAACAACGAATCAACAACAGAATCACTGCCTTAGAATGTACAGCAGCCTAAGCCACATGTCATCATTGTTTGTTAAATATAGTCTCACTTCTGAAACATTTTCGTTTCAGTAAACCAACACTCGTGAGTTTCTATAGCACAATGGAAAATCCAGGATACAAATGCTACAACTGCCCTCTCTATTCTGAATTTGATACAGTCATAAAACACTCCATTGTCACTCATTCAGGAAACACTTTAAAATATCGAAGACCACTCATACATCTAAGTAGTGTCCACAAGTGTAAACTTACAGATGGCGGCCATTTGGTGGCCATCTTAGTTATCGGACAAAGCCCATACTCAAACTTAGGCGACAGATTGATAAAAGTAATATATATGTGAAATTTGGCAGCAATCGGGTAATAAATGACTAAGGAGGAGTGTCTATAAGTGCAAACCAATAAGTGGCGGCCATTTCGTTGGCCATCTTGGTTAACTTTCGTCGGACAAAACTCCTATTCAAATTTTATTGAGAGTTTTATGGAAGCAATCCATATATGAAATTTGGAAAAACTCTGATAAAAAAATGAAGTAGTGGACACTGATAGGCGATGGCCATTCTTTGGCCATCTTGCTAATCGTTCAACAGATAAAAAAACGTATTCGAACTTTTATTTTCTTGTCCTTTTGGGATCATGGGTTTTATTGTGGAACTTTGAAACTATTAGATGGTAACTGATGAGGCCAAGAAAATTTGCACACTCTTGTTTCAGTTCTTTGGTGCAGTCTTTGCTTCCAAAGGATAACCTGTTTAAGAACATATTTGACTTTACTACAGCTGGTGATTGGGACTATGTGGTGGTGGTAGAACGTCTCCCTGCCCTTCACTATAGTTTAGATTTTATTTTCTTGTCCTTTGGGATCATGGGTTTCATTGTGGAACTTAAAAACTATAAGAGGGTCACTGATGAGGCCTAAATGGCTGAAACTAGCTAGTCCGGCCAAGATAATTTGCAATCTCTAATTTCAGTTCTTTAGTGCATTCTTTGCTTCCAAAGGATAACTTTTTAAGAACATATTTGACTTCACTACAGCTGGTGATTGGGACTTTGTGGCGGTGGTAGAACGTCTCCGTGCCCTTCACTATAGTGTAGATATTATTTTCTTGTCCTTTGGGATCATGTGTTTTATTGTGGAACTTTGAAACTATTAGAAGGTCACTGATGTGGCCTAAATGGCCGAAACTAGCTAGTCTGGCCCAGAAAATTTGCACACTCTAGTTTCAGTTCTTTGGTGCATTCTTTGCTTCCAAAGGATAAAATTTTTAAGAACATATTGAAAGAGAGTTTGATGGAAGCAATCCATATATAAAATTTGGAAGAAAACCTATTATAATTACTAAGTAAGAGAGACCTGTCGTGGTGGTCATTTTTACAGCCTTCTTGCTTATTGTTTGACAGAAAAAAATGTATTCAAACTTGAACGAGAGTTTGATGATGATATGAAATTCGGAAAAAATCTGATTAAAAATGACCAGTTAGAGTGACCACGGCAACAGACAGACAGACAGACGGACAAGCCCAAAACAATAGAGATAATGTTTTGTTTACTTGTTTGTTGATAGGTTTGTCAGTTGATTTTTTGCGATGGTGGCACGTGCACGTGCGTGTGGTGTGCGCGCGTGTGTGTGCGTGCGTGAGAGTGTGCATGCATGTGTGTGTGTGTGTGTGTGTTATTGTCAAGATGCTGTAACGAAAATTCACAAACATATTTTTGTAAACATCCAACCTTCATAAATATTCATGTAACAAAGCGATACATGTATACTTCTACCACGACCTCTAAGTAATTACCCTCGATTCATTCAATGCATTTACCGTTACAGTCACGCCTCAAAGCGTTTTGTGGAAGTAAAGCACGACGTGAACTTACCTGTATATTATACTACCCATTCAGTTGAGCATAACACCATGCAATTAGAAAATGGTGGATTACAAATGCTATGTTTACAGTAGCATGTTACCTGTACACAAGGCCGTCATCGCCGGTCCGGCAGGTCCGTCAAGGGCCCGACCACTTTTTTGGCCAAGTATGCTCTCCGCCGTGTCCCTTTTGCTGGTTTTGGCTCAGTTTACTCTGTGCATACCATTTATTGATGCAATTATCAATAACGCGCGTTGCGTGTGTGAAAACATTGAAAAATTATAATGACACCTGCTTAACAAATTTCGTAATCAGATGGTCTTAATGGACGTTATCATACTTATGGACCATGTCGAGAGAAAACCCTACGTAGCTGTATGCGAACGTCAAAGGCACAGACCAGCCTGCACATCCGCGCAGTCTGATCAGCGCCTTTGTCATTCGCTCCTAGGAAAGTATAATTGTAAACTTGCTACTCTCAAAATTCCAGCATTCTAGCTAATCTCTGTAACTGAGTAGGTTGGTTTGAGTCTTGCATGGTCAGAAACCCCGAAGACAGGCCTTCTTGTTGAGGTCCAGAAAATTGTATGATCCCTTAAATTAACAATTTGTTTTTTCTTCTTCTAATTAACGTGTCGAGCGATAAAGTATGTTTAAAACCTGTTGACTTCACATATATGAGCATCATGAGCCTGTGTTGTTACAATGCATTCTGTTACAGATATACAGGTCCCCCCTGTTCCAATTCAGCCCAAGACTTTTCAGTTCCACCAACGTTCATTCGACTTTAAGAAGCCTGGGCAGGGAAGCGTTTAGCTGTCGTGGTTCGACAGTAGGCCCTGGCTGCATTACGACGAAGCCAAAGATCTCATCTTATGCCTACCGAAGCCACAATCTAGATGAAGCCTGCATCCTTAACGGGTATTCTACATGTAATTGAAAAGACTAAGTGTATATCTTTTCGATAACACAACTCTTTGAAGGACCACCAAGGATCAGTGCTAAAAGTACTTTCCAAAACCTTCAGGGACATAGGTGAAATAATGTCAAAGAAACATGCTGTAGAAAAAAAGTAAAAAATCTTGACTGAAAACAATTTTGTCCAGCATTCGGTTTCTCGCATGACCAGGTGACAAGAAATATCTTTTCTAGCAAAAGATTGTGACCAAAAGGACTGAAATCTGGTCCCAAATGCATAAAAAACCCCATTAAAAACGCACATAGAAGCGCCCAAAATTAAAAAAAAAACTTTGGGGAGACCCCCTTAACCCCCCTGTTGAGAGGGGGATTAATCCCCCCTCTCGTGTCTTCGGCACTTGATGTAATCTGATTGCTCGCTGGATGCAAAAAGCCTTATTAAAGGGTTTGCCACAGTGGGTCTTATGAAATGTACTTTCCACTACCATTTCATCTTACCATACAGTTGTTTAAAGCAGGATGAAATTATTGAAATGTAAGCCTACAAACCTACACACAGACAGCAGATGCGGGAGTCTCTAACAGACTGAAAAAAGTGATACAGATTGACGTATTGACCCTTTATGAACTAATTGAATTCATACAATAAACCTGGGGTGGTACAATAAATATGTATTGCTGGTCACAGGTTTTTATTAAAAAAAAAAAGTTGCATTTCTTTCTCTGAACATCATATTTGTATAAATAAACAGTGAAGACCCAGATGAAATGCCGTATGATGCGGCATTATATTTGGGTCTTCACTGTCTGCCAAAGTACACATTTAGAAGCCAATGGTATACACAGGGTGAAATAAATAGCCTACTTTCTGCTCTAAATTCGAAGATTTATGACCAACATTTGCTTTCACTTCGTGCAGTCGGTAGTTTTTACTTCGTACATTAAATAAATAACAGTCGATTCTACCGATACAGTTTCTAATTCACCGCTATTAGGGGTTCAGTCATATATAGCTGAATATCTCAAAATCGAAAAAACGGATCAGTCTGAGATTTCTGGTATTGTAGGATCATAAACCTCTCGAACTTCTGGTGAAAATCATTTTTAGCTAAGTTGTTTAAATTCGAAACGGGAAGATAGAAAGCCGTGGATTTTCGCTTTTTTGACAACTATCCCTCTAAAAGAATGCGTTTCTTGCGCTCCCACGATACACTGTCGTTGTTTTTGCACGATATTATGACATGTATGCATATATCAAAGAAATATAATGAGATCCACGGCGGAAGGACAAATCTAACTATAAGAAAACATGCCAAAATACTTACCACCCCCTCACAAGTTTAGGCCAAAAACTCTCAATTCTACCGATACAGTCGATTTCACTCATTTCAGGCGCACAGTGAATCGATACTGTGTACACTATTTGCCATGGTATCTCTATATTTGAAACAACTCTCATCAGGTAGTCAGTCAAATAGACTAGGCCCCGAGGTTATAAAACTTTTTTGATACTCAACTCAGCTGAGCACGAAATTTATCCTGCTCATTAACAGGGGACAAAAATTCCACTCGTCCGCTCGTAATTACGAGTGAAATCTAGAAAGGACGAGTAATTCTTCCCAAGCACTCGTCCTGTAGGACGAGTGCTTTGGGAAGAATTACTCGAGGAAGTCATATTGCATATTACTCCCTTATATTCCTTATTGCATATACTTATAAAGGACAAGTGCATGTGTTTTCAGGACGAGTGAAAATTGTAAGTCACTCGTCCTGCAGGACAAGTGCAATATTTAAATATTTTTGTCCCCTGATTAATGTTAAAATGCCCACAATTGTTGGCATTTTAACATTTATTAGCATGATAAATACAGCACCAGGGATACTTAAGATGCTTAAAGCGAGAAATTTCTTTCTTCGTCGGTATTTTAGCTTTTATGAGCAGTTGGAATTTCGTGCTCAGCTGAGTTGAGCATGAAAAAAGTTTTATTAACCCCAGGGCCTGTTCAAATTTTAAGATTACTTAATTAGTTACTGCCTTAATATATATGGTAAACGTTCTAAAATTTCGAACACTTTTCTCTTTCTGTTCTCAAATAAAATGTTTGTTATCAGGGCTGGAATTCACAAAATGCTTGTCAGAATAGCAAACATGGAAGTCCCTGATCAGACTGCTTCTCCAGAAGAAGTCTGATCTGGGTCTGCGCTTTTTGTCTAGGCCTTTTTGACAAGCAACTTGTGCTCGAAGTTTGAGAACAGACTAACGTATTGTCTTAATATTTACGGTAAAATATGTAAGTTTATTTTACGCCTTCTATAAGTAGATAAACATTTTGAGTGTAAAATCAGAATATTTTCTTATCTATCTTCCTTAACCCATTTAAGCCGGATGGGATTTCCCACTCTTATCAATTGGGCCTGTCCATTTCCATTTTAAGGGTTGTTGGATGGTATTTTTTGTTTTTATTCAAATTTTAATTGAACAATCTGTAAGCAAACAGTAAAGACCCTGATCAGACGCCACATTCTGTGGCGTTTGATCTAGGTCTGCATTGTTTGCCTGTGTCACATAAAAAGGACGTTAGGCTTATATGGGTGAACTGAGCCACAGATTTTTTTATCTGCTCATATTGTCACAACTTGATGTTAGTGGCAGAGTGCAGCAGCTTAGTTGGTAGAGCAAAGTTGGGGATCAAAGAGTTGCCAATTTGAGACTCACCACTGGCGGGAGTCATGGTGTTGTGTCTTTCAGCAAGACACTCTCTCTGCTGCTCTAAGAACTCATTCAACCCAGGAAGACAGGAATTTGTCTCAACATGACTGAACAACTGTTTACCTGGACTTAAAGCATCAAAACAAACAAGTCAATGTGGCATTACTTTTGCTGTACAGTATAAATACTGCATGCTAGATTAATAGCTTATCTTCTTAGTCTTTATCTAAACAACCTAATTAGTGTTGACAAATGCCACAATCAATAGTATACAATTAAGAAACAAAGCTAATAAATAATTCACTGTACAGGGTCATAACCCTCTTAACACATTCTTGACTGATAGATTGATTTAGAAGAGGCCTGCATGGTCAATATTGTATATTGTTGGGGTCAAAGTCTATACCTCTTGAAGATTGCTTTCATCTAAAGCAAATACTTTAAACAAACACTGAAGAAATGCTGAGTTTGGCAGCATTTCATTTGGGTCTTCACGGTTTGGTTAAAATTTCCTAAGCTAGGACCAAACATGTTTTCAATGCATTTATTTTAATGCTTGCCAGATCCCTAGGAAGATGTTTACAGCAAGAGCCGGTTGAAGGGGAGAATGCTCCCTAAACTGCTTAATACATGAAGATTGCATGTTCCACTTTACATTTACATATAACAGGGTCACCGGTCTGTATTTTTTCTGCTCCTGGAGATTGCTTAAATTTGGCCAGACTACACTGTTTGCCAAAGTCAACAATGGGCTTAGAATATTAGTTCAGCCCCTCAGATCAAGGTGTCAGTGTGTCATCAGAGATTTGTTACAAGCCTTAGTAGCACTTTCTGTTAAGGCATTAACACCAATATTTTCACTAGGGGTTTAATAAGAATAGACTGACTAGCTAGACTGACCCACTCAACGGATATTTAATTTGTTGCATGCTGGCTAATTTTACATGCTATTGTTGTCTTCTGCTGGCTTTTTTTCAAAATTAACGTTTTCAAAAAAAAATTCAGGGACGTATCAGAGTGTCAAACTGCTTGGATCCAGATTAGGATAAATGAGGTCCCTGATCTGGATCCAAACTGTTTGCTAAGGTTGTCAGCATGCAGATGACAGTCAACACTAGCAAGGAAAGAGTTAAGTTTTGTATACAGTCAAGTTTCTTTTTATAATGACTCAAGATATTGTAGGCCGTTTCTTTTGGAAAATTGCAAAAAGGCTGCTGATCTCTTTCACTCTAGATTGGTTCTGCTTGGTCACATTATCTACATATTTGGAAACTGAATCCTTTGAAGTGTTGTCTGCTTATTACATCATTCTGCATATATTCAAAATGCACTCCTGACTTATTGTATCATGAAAGCAAACACTTAATATGAACCCAGACCAGACTGTGTGGTCAATATTGTTTGCAGTACAGGCAGAAGAATAAAAAAAACAGTGGACAATCACCATGTTTAGCTGGAAAAGGATTAACTTTTTTCTCTCTAAATATTCAAAGTGAACATAAATGATCAGCTCTAAAAGCTTATCATTTACACTTCATCCACAGGATCAATATTTTTCTTAAATTCTAACATATACATGAAGAAACTCAACATCAAAGACACCATACAAACAAACTGATTGTCTGACTGGGCATAAAACTTTGACCATTTTGAAACATTTTAAAATGTTTTCTTCATTTTGAGATTGAGATTTTTGTTGGAAGTTGGGGGGAATTCCTAACATGTATTTCCCATAGAGAATGGGGCAGAAAAGAAGAATTTCGTCTTCCCTTTTTTGAGGACAGTAAACAGATATCTAATATCTGACAATATAATGCATTTCACATTTTGTATTTCTTTTTTGAAATGTCAAATGAATTTGAAAAGGCTGTATACATAGAGGATCTAACATGAGTGCTCATGTTTTATTGAATTTATTAAACGAGTTGGGGAAAAGAAATAAAATGCGAGGCTTGCCGAGCGTTTTATCTCTTTTTCGCAACGAGTTTAATAAATTCAATAAAGCAAGAGCACGAATGTTAGATTCTATTTATCATATGGCATTAAGATTACTTAATAATCTCATTTCTGCCGAAAAAACGTTATACTTTTGTCATGATGTACGCAATGTTGTTATGGACGTCATAACGTTTCCCGTAAATCTATAAACCACTAGTGGTTTATCGATTTTATTGCATAGTGTTATTTCACTCTCAGACGCGACGTCATATGATAAATGTAAGTAAACCATGGCTCCTTATACAAGAATACATGACTATATATGTACCATAACCTGTGAGTAATGACCTTTGGATCATTCTATTTCAAAAGGTTGGTGCATAACACGTAAAATGAGCAAGTCGTTGTGTGTCAAAATATTATAGTAAACGTAAGTAAACGCCTGAAACCTCTTTCCTAGATCCGTATTTTCAACATTGTAAATACAGTCACGCCTCAAAGTTTTTTGTTTATCTATACTTTTAGATAAAAATACACATGATGTTGAGGGTACTGGTAAGCCTTATGGAGTTTTGTACCCATATTTTAGTTGGGAATATTTGCTCAACTACATGTACAAGGGTGAAAGTCCAAAATTTCCAAAATCCTGAACTTTAGAAATTCAAATTTTAAAACTTGCAGGATGCCTACAAAAATGAATCATTTCAAGTTTAAATGATAAATTGTGTTTTGATAATCTGAAATCTAATCAAGGAAGCTTTTATAATCTCCCTAATTCAGCATTTTGAGGCTGACTTTCTATGGAAAGTCAGCCTCAAAATCCTGAATTCAGGATCAATCATGAAAACTTTCACCCATGCATGAATAGTTAAAAATGCCTTGTTTATTTAACTCTTTGCATAGAGGGTAATTTTACATGCTTGTCTGTCATATGCTGATTTTATTTTTAATTTTATTTCATTTAAATCAACTTTTTTGAAAAATTACAGGAATACCAACAGTCTGGGTCCAGATAAGGCCCAACATTTTGGGCCTGATCTGGGTCCAAACTGTTTGCAAATGTTATCAGCAGACAACACTAGTAGGCAGAGATGAGCTGTATGTTCCAAGCAAGTGTTTTTTATTCAATCTCATACATAAGTGGTCAAGTCTAAAATATGTGAGTGAATACCGTTCGTCTAAACTTCAAAATGTATTCCAATACATACAGGTGAGGCCAAACTTAAAAATATTTTTGTTTCCCCTTACCCGACCCTGTTTTACCGGTAAGATCTTATTTCAACTTTTCAAATAGGATACCCGTCAGAGCTCTCGGAAACGCAGGATTACGCGTATTGGTACGCACGTTTTTCCCTGGGACGCATGATTTTCGCTAGGCGGGAGTCCCCCGTACGCATGTTTTTTTTAGTCGGCACACGCTAAAAATCCAGTAGTTGAGAGATAAATACACGCCGCAGATCATAAGCCCTTTGATATTATCGATCGCGACACGCTTTTCCTGTCTCTGTTGACCAATCGTATGACTCGGACTGCAGTGTAGCAATTCTGACAGGTGATTGACAGGATCACCGATGCGGGACAGTGTGATTATTACGAGGTGATTATTAAAGTAATTAAGCAAGGATTATCGGATAATTGTTTGAAACATTTACCGTTAATTAAAGGGAGAAAAACTAATAGGGTATTGTAAACAACATCGGACTACCGACTTCGGAATTTGACTGATTAGGGATGAAAGAGAAAACATATTTAATTGCACTCGTTTGCGATTTGAGCAACATAAACATAGAGAGAAAAAACAAGTTTACGAATTTGCATTTCTTCATTCGTTCATTGCTACGGCAATACGCCAAACAAAATAGTCTGAGAATTGTTGAAAAAAAAAACGGTACAGGGGTAAGCCGTATACGGTAACGTCCGACTGACAAAAGTTCCAAATTAAGCTACACTACAAGCCGTGCGATGAAATATCGGTCCAAGCCGAATGTCTAGATGAATAAACACAAACAAATCACTTTCAGCAAGTAAAATCGTTACTAAATCATGGAAGCCATGTTAAATGGCTAAGTAATGTCAGTCTATTCATTGCATTTGCCGTAGACACTAGCGAGATGAGTTTTTTTAGAAGAAAGTAAGACTTCCATCTGCATAAAATTATACAAAACAGAGGACTGCTGTCTGTCTGCCTGCCTGCCCGCCTGTCTGCCTGTCTGTCTTGTTGATGAATAAAACAAGTACTGACAGTTTATTAATCTTTTTGTTTTGATAAGGCCAAACAAAAAAAATGTGTGTTCAGGTAACATGAAAAAATATACCAAAATATTTTGTTTTGTTAAGTACAATCCATTAATACTTAAAGGGTTTAAATCAGTCGATCTAAAAATTATTCAAATGTATCACTTGCGGCTAAAATGGAAAAGATAAACCGTATGCACAAATTGGTGGGACTTCAACTTTTTTTTGAAGTGGGACTCCCACTTTTTCCAGTGGGACTCCTACTTTTTGCCAGATGGGAGTCCTGAACTCCTGTTTTCAAAATCCTAGTGAGAGCTCTGCCCGTTAAACTTAATTGTATACAGTAAAACCTGTTTTAAGAGACCACTCCAAAAAAGTTGACCAATTATCGCATAATGCAGGTCAAAAGTATTGCAGAATGCTCCCAGGGAGCATTCTGCAATACTATCCACCTTCATAAAACCTTCAGGTTTTACTGTATAGTCCAACTACTAAGACAATAAAATTAAATACACAAACAATTTGCTAAGAATATTTTTAAAGACTGTTTACATTGGACAACTCTCTAAGTTTGCTATGAAATTTAAAGAAAATAATTCTTGACTGAAAATTTAAATATTTTTTTAGTAGGGCCTTTTTTCAGGGTCGGTCGGGTAAGGGGAAACAAATACAATTTTAATTTAGGCCTGAATGGTCAAATATTTACTTTAATAAATTGATTTACCTAATCTAAGATTTGCCATCTAAACTACTATGTTTATTTAATAAGGTATACATGTACTTATAATGAACCATAAGAAATCTACACAGTTTTAAACTTAAATAATTTTAAGCAAAGGAAAAAAGCACAAAGGGACGATGTACTGATGAGCTAAGAAGAAAAGCACCAAGAGTTCATAAGCAGCGTTATAATGCTTAATGGAATGACAACAAAATAATTTCATTTTTGACAATTATCTAATAATTACCTATATCTATATTATATACCCCACGGGTAGCAACCAGTTGAGAGATAGTCGCTAAAGCACTAGTCTAGAGTTATGCCAAAAATGTTATTTCAGACCTCGAAATATCTGAAAATAGGCACTTGTCCTGCATCACAAAATTTATTGGCATACATGGAGAAAATTTAATTTTCAGTAGAAATATCAAAATATTCACTTGCCCTGCAGCCTGAGACACCCGTAAATACGAGCGGACGAGTGCTATTTTCGAGCCCTGTATTTTACTTGAAAAAGAGGACGAAAGAAAGTTTTGCCTATGTTCTGAAATTTATGCTAACTCTAGCTAAAATGTGAGATAACAGTACTTTAATGAGAAAAAAAATCGAAATCTGAGGCTGGAGCATTTTTAAAGTAATTTAAGCTTTTCATACTGTATGCATAGTTCTGTATAGTGGGTGTTCTGGCCCAGTGGTCGGGTCATTGACTGATTCACATTGATTTTATTAAGACACTCGACTACTGGGCCAGAACACACGATATGCAGACCTATGCATACAGTATGAAAAGCTTGAATAACTTCCAAAATGCTCTGTCCTCAGATTTCAAACTTTGTGCACATTAAAGTACTGGTATTTTGCATTTTATGGAAAGTAAGCATGAATTCCAGAATATAAGCAAAATTTCTTTCATTCTCTTTTCAGGAAAAAATCACATTTTTGGCATAACCTTAGCGCTTCAACCAGCAAAAAATTCGTTTTAAACAGATACATGTACACAGCTGGATTTATAAGTGATAATAAATATTTTCAGAAGTAAAAAATGGACCAAAATATTACCTTTATTAACAGCTGGGCACACTACTTTGTGCACTCTTCGAATGCAACCACCACGCGATGACTGCGCTGTTCGAGTACAATGGTTCTCTTGCGTGAATATTGCCAATTTTAAAATGATATGAGTTCTTACTTCAATTTTTTAATGCTAGTGTTTAGTTATTAAAATCTTGCAATCAATGTCATTATCGGTAGCATATGAAATGGTTTAATTGAAAATAATGAAAATTGGAAACTATTTATTTAACTGAGGGAGTAATCTCCATGAATTCCAGAACTTGCTAAATATTGCAACAAGGGAGCTAACTCAAAAATGTCAGGGGAGTGTACACTTGCATAAATGGAGGGTGTATTTTTCACCATTGTCTGTGCATGCGTCGACATTAAAAGACCAGGATGCGATTCACATGCCGACTGTTGTAAGATATTGTTTTATAACGATATTTTTTCTCTGACTGAGCCATAACATCGAAAAGATACCTTATATATAAAAGGTTTGCGTTTACAAATATCCTAGAATGCTGAGAAAAGCACTTCTGCAACTTAATAAAGTGGCATCTTTATTGGTATGTGACAACTTGAGAGAGACATGAATGAAAAAGTCGATGTAAGCAAAGATGTCATGGTTTACTCGTGAAAATGTGCCATGTGTGTGTCCCACTTAAGAGATTACAATTTATTTAATTTGTTTGTTTTGTTGCTTTGCGTCCCAAGTCAATAGCTATGGTCATGGCGGGACGGTCAGTTCACCTGAAACACTTTTTCTTGGGCAAGCTTGAACAAGCAGTTAACCAGTACTTTGTACACATACTTTTGCTTGTAACTGACAACAACCCTTCTTGAATGATTCAGCGGGAGGAGAATGACCTTAAAAAGGATTTCATAATCAATCTCCATGAAAGTATGGGGCCCGGATTGAACTAGTCATTTATTTCATGCACAGTATGACACTATGTGTATTATGATTATCTGACCATTACCTGGTAGAGTTTTAATTACCGACAGCTGCTTGTAAAAGTGTTAATGCTGATTGCCATAAAAACAGAAAAAATTGCAAAAAATAACATTATAGCAAAATTCAAAATGCGTGAGGTTATGATGCCTGAACGGGAGTGCGAGATATTGGGTTCAAATCCGGGAGCCTCCCACTCAATCTGGAAGGGAAGCTTAATTTGGACTCCCACTGTCATCTTCCAGTGTATTTAAGGAGTATTAGACACATCTGCAGAAAAATTATCCATATCTGATAGACAACCTTAAGGCCTAGTTACTGACTTTAGTAGGTCTTGGTGGTCCCAAAGTTGTCAGGCAGACTCCTCTTGACAAAATCAGTCTTTTAACATTATTTTCTGGTAGTTTGAAGCCATTTCTTTAGTTTACCCACTAGCTGGATGATTAAACTACCATCTTCTAATGTCTAATCTTAGTGAGTGTCTCTTATCTTTCTTTCTCTCTATCTTTTCTGGCCTCGCTCATACTAGCCTTACTTCATGCCCTGTATTAAGACATCTAACTGAACGGTGCGACGATTAACCAAAATCACCAAAATCACCATGAAATCACCAGAAATAAATAGGAAATCACCATTGTATTGTTAATTACATGCCATAATATGATAAGAATTAGTATAATAAGCTTTTTTCCAGTTTTGTTTTTAAATAAATTGCTAAAAGTGTATTAATTTCACTTTCAAATCAAGCGCACAGCAAAATAACTGAAATCACCCGTAAATCTCTATAAAATGACTGTGAGATATTCATTCTCCAAAAGACCCATTTGTGACAAGCATACAATCATATTATGGCATATATATTAACAAAAAAATGATAATTTCCCACTTTTATCCGGTGATTTCGCTGTGCACTGGATTTGAAGGTGTAAAAAATTATTACATTTTTTATCAATTTTCTTAAAAAAAAAGTAGAAATAAGCTTATTATACTTATTCTTATCATATTATGGCATATAATAAACAATAAAATGGTGATTTTATACTTATTTCTGGTGATTTCATGGTGATTTCGGTTAATCGTGGCACCCCTAACTGAGAGTTTTATAACTACAACAGAGAGAAATATATGATACTTTATTACTTCCCCATTGCTCAGAATACGGTAAATAAGACAGTGAGTGAAAATTATACAGAGGTGTATATGCTTGTTTATGTATGTGCACATATTTTATTATTTTCCTATATACTGGTCTAATACCAGTCTACGCTCATACTTGAAAATTTCGCAAGTGAGTGCTAATTTTGAAATTTTGATATAAATTAAAAAATTACCCTTTGGCTGAATTTTCATTTAAATAAGGAGTGCCCTAAACTTCTCTGTGGACTGGGTATTGGCCACAGAGGGAGACAAACTATTAAACTATTCCAATTTCCAATGTGGAATACTTCAGTGGGAAAAGGAATTCTTCAGGGCATCACTGTATGTCTGGTATCTGCGGTATTGAGCACTATGTGATGACCTGCTAAATTTCAAACTGTGAGCAGAGGCCACATACTTGTCTTTTCAATAGAATCATGTGAAAGAGAAGCAAGGAGGACTGGTCCCTCTGGGCCTCAAGAGATGGCCATTCAAGCTCATCAAGCATTATGCCAACAATAGCCTGGTTTGCCCTGCATTCGACCACCTTATCACAACTTTTGCGCATGCGCGTTATGGCTACTCCCTATATTTTTTTATCTTAGCAAAAAATATTAACTAAACATTTGTAACTAAGAAAAAAACGAACTTAATACTAGGTTTACACTATGTTCCCGGCAGCCAGGGCAGTCACGGTAGCCAGAAACATAGCTCGCCGTGATTTTTTTAGTCATTTTTGTCTTTGTGTTCAAGTTCTGTTAAGTCTCCCTACGTTCTCTCACGATCTGTCAAGGTCTGCCGTGGCAGAGGCTCGCCGGCGCGTTACGGTCTGTCACGGATGGTTCTACGTTCCATCCCGGCCTGCCACATTCTGTTGGGACCTCTCACGTTTTGTTACGTTGCGATCAAGTTCCGCTACGTCTATCAAGTTCTGTCAAGGAACGTGGGCGATGAATGGTGTTTGAACCCCAATATGCCCATGGTATAAAGAGGAGATCCACAAAGCTGCTGCGAGCGTTATATTATGCACCCTTGATTAAAAACATCATTACATGTAATGGCAATGAAGAAGCCGATTTCGTTTTATATAATTGCTAGGAGCTGCGGCAGAAAGTAGGCCACCAGCAGCTGTGTAGAAGAATGATCGTCTAGTAGGAAGGTTAAAAACGGATGCAAAGTGCGGGCATGGTTTTCGGAAGAACAATTGCAACATTTTGGATATTTCTTAACTTTTTATAGCAAGAGAGCTTCGCATCGAAGATGTTAACGATTTTCAGGCCTCAAAAGCTCTTCGAAACTGTTTGATGAGAGTCTTGAAATTAACCCTTTGTACTCTAGTAACTTATTTATGACTTTTTTTTTAACACAAAAGATTCTAATGAAATGGCGCACAATGCAGCATTTTATCAATGCCTACAATGACTGATCTTCAGAGAAATAAATGCAATATTCTGCCACGGGAAATTATAACCTATGACCCCCTCGATAGTACAATGAAACTACCCAAGTCTTTATTGTATTAAACCAGAAGAAGAAGAAAAAAGGTACAAAGGTTTAATTGCACACACTAATGCACGCACGCACACAAATACATTCGGTAATGATTATTTCTACCCTTGTCACTACTTTCCTCCTCAAATGCATCT
Source organism: Loripinus fragilis (assembly GCA_964019695.1). Taxonomy (NCBI): domain Eukaryota; kingdom Metazoa; phylum Mollusca; class Bivalvia; order Lucinida; family Lucinidae; genus Loripinus; species Loripinus fragilis. The sequence goes on along the minus strand of OZ026523.1, from coordinate 49,296,696 downwards.
ATCTGAGATTCTTAGACTCCATGTTCAGGTTCGAGCTGTGGGTTCGGGTTAGGAAAACGTGGCAGACCGCAACAGAACTTGATAGACCTTGACACACCTTGGGTTGCCGTCTCGTAACAAGCCGTCCCGCTACGGACATACTCCAAGTTGTGTTAAGGTCTGTTACGTTCTGTCACGTTTTGTTGCGTTCTTCCCGTTCTACTACGGCACATTTAAGTAGGTCAATCCCGCCGTGGCTGCCGTGGCAAATTTTTTGACTGTTTAAAAATCTGTCCCGGCGATCACGGCGAGCTACGTTTGTCGACCCCGTTCCCCTACGTTGTGTTACGGTCACCCCGTTTCGTCCACGGTGGCCGAAATAGTGACTGCCGTGGCAGCCGGGGACATAGTGTAAACGTAGCATAACATAGCCAGCAACACTAAATTTGTAAATAGCGGTCTTTCATCAACATGATGTCATCGCTCTGGATCACTTAAATGTTCCTGTTAAATCGATTGCTCTGATTGGTTGGTTGCTAAAACCACCAAGGTCAAGCGTGATATATGAATCTACAGTCAAGTTCAAATAATATGTTTCTTCTGAATGATTCCAAAACTCTAATGCAGATTTTCACTTTTTTATTATTTTTTTAAAGGCTACAATCGATAGGGTCACTCAAAAATAACGAGGCAAACTTACAACTGTAGGATGGACATTCCATGATAGCAATAGCTCACCATCAGTTTAAATGGGTCAGGAAACACCAAAAATGTACCAAAAATGTATATCACTTCATAGAAATGTCTGTGGGCTTAGTTATTGGATTGTAGTCCCGCTATTTCCTGCCTAACCGCTTGGGATATGCTTGAAAAGAAGTCTAAATTCGATTTTTTCATTCAAAAAGTAGAGACAAAAGATCGATAAAGGTAACAGAATTTATCAAGTGAACTGCACTGTAATTTTCAGAAAAAAATGTAAATAGGTCGAACAAGCGTCTCCGTGATCAATAAAGAATTAGTCAGCTAAAATGGGTGATTTCAAAACGAATATACCAATTCTTATTGGGCTAAAAACTTTTTTTTTGAGAAGGTATTTTGGAAATATTAGACATAAATTATTATTTCTTGGATGAAATTGCAACTAGATCCAGCTTTTTCCGCATTTTATCTTTACTTTATGAACTCTCGCTTCGATGCTTCCGGATTTTCGGACGTTCCAATACTCGTCATGAGCTAAAATTCCGATTCACCATGGTGCTCGAACTGACAGGAAGGGTCGAATTGACCGGTCAGTCTGATTACCGCAGGATACCACAGGATACCGCAGGATCCCTAAAATGCTACAATTTATATCATTTTACTCTATAAAAATATCAATATATTTGATTTGGTGACATTTTATTTTGAAATTTAGCATTCAATACTAAAAACTGCCTAAAAATAGTATGTACGAAAAAGTTTTAATGCATTCAATACTAAAAACTGCCTAAAAATAGTATGTACGAAAAAGTTTCAATGAGTTCAAACCAGCATTATGCAGCACAGGTACGCTACCGCAGGATCCCTCAAAGTGCTACTATATAGTTAATTTTCTTCAATAAAAAGCTGGATACATCATTGAAGACATATTTTTAATATGTTTCCAACAATAATAACTCTTAACTTAAGATATAATGGGGGAACCTATTTTATATTGTCACACATGTAATATTGTACGACAGGATACCGCAGGATTAGTCAAAAAATTTATTTCAAATATCATCTTAATCTAGGATTTATAGTTAGGAAATATATATCAAATATAAAATTGGAAATAATCATATAATTTGTCAAAATTTAGTATTTGAAACAATATAACACCAAATTGTGTTATCCTTAGGCTAATATGACAGGGTGTCTTTTTAATCTGTTGGTTTATTGCATGGCTATTCTTACCAACAGAAGCAAAAACATGAAGATATTTACTGTTATTTATTATAAAATGTCTATTCCATGTAACAATATGGTAAATTCCATTGAAAGTGCCCATATCAAGGGATCCTGCGGTATCCTGCGGTAATCAGACTGACCCTCGAATTGACAGGAAGCAAGCATACTCGTATTATCTGGGACAATCGCTTAAATGCATCAAGGTGACAACTTTAAGGCACATGCTTTAGTAGAAGGCTGGTGTACAGTAACAAATAAGGTAAAATGACAATTATGTTGTCGTTGTTGTTTTCCCGCAATATCTTTGAAAATTTTGACTTTTTCATTGGACCGATTCCTATTTAGGACAAAATAAAGGAAGTATTTTCTCTTTGAGACTTACAATGTTAGAAAAAGCAAACTGCGAGGAAAGTTTTAAAAAGAACTGCGTACACAAAAAGCGCTTACCAACGTTTAGAGGTCCACGTTCTTCGATTTATGACATTGAAATCACTGTTTTAGACATTGAAACTAAACCGGAAGTAAACAGAAGCCAAGGGAAGTAACTTTTGTTTAAAGGTGAAGCGTCCCCAAGTCAAAGCGTCTGCGTTTTGACTGAGTGTGTGCCTGCCTGCTCGAACTTGTCTGCCTGCCTGTCTGTGTTTGTGCATGCATCCGGATATGCCTGTCTGCCTGAGTGCCTGCCCGGCTGCCTTCCTACATAAATCTATCTATCTATTCATACTGCATCACCCCCTCGCGGAGATCTTGTGCAGGTGCGCGCCTGTGCGTTGTTAGTAGAAGGAATGTTATAAAATAAAGTTCCCGTAAAATCTAATGGAAGTGGAGTAAAAGATAATAGGGTTTAAATGTTAAAAGTCAGAAACAAGCTGACAGTAATAGCGCACGTGCGTGCGCGCGTGTGTGTGTGTATTTGCGTGACGGCATGGGTGGATGCTTAGTCATTCTACAACTAGCGTATACTTTCAGAACTGGTGCTGGCTCATTACAATACATGTTTCCAGTGTCTCCCTTAATCATATTTGCAACATATAATATTTAGGGTAGCGTAAAATACACGGTGTTTAGTTAAGTTAATATCTTTTAAGGTATCGTGAATATGTTTTGCAGTGACAAATACTGATAACAAATAGCGACACATAGCTAATGTTATCTCTGTTTATTCTCTCCGACTTTAAATAAAATTTGTCTTATTGTCTTTTTATCTTATAGTGACATATATGGTTTCGTCACTACCGTAACGGTACCTTAAAGACGCATTTGTTGATTTTGAATGTAACTCTTAAACGCAGCAATGCACTGGGTGGACTAAAACGTTATTGTAAAAGATTCAGCAGAAACGAAAGATAGAAAAAGAGTTTGAATTATGGTCTGATTAATTTCCATTTAGGAGATTTTTACCAACTTAATTTATTTCGAATATTTGATGTCAAGCATGTCAGATCACTTCGTATGTGCCTTTATGTTTGACGGCTTAATGCCTAGTGTGCTCATATATATTTAACGTTGCAACCAAATGAAAAAATAGATATATTCTCTCTGTGAAAAGGCATTGTTACGGAATGGACATAACGTGATGGTGTGGACTGTATTTTTATGGTCGTGACATACAAAGTCAAAGTAACATTAAATGACTCTCTGGAATATCCCCATGTAGCTCACCTGGGCCATATAGGCTCAAGGTGGCATTTTGAGATCATAGGATGTTCATCGTCTGCCGTCCATCCATCCGTCAGACATCTATCAGTAATTTTCTTTAAACAACCCATCAACGCTATCAACTTGGTGGAACTCCAATAAATTTCACAGGAATGATCACTGGACAGTCACATTTCAAAGTTGTTAAATTTTCTCATTTCATGCTGAATTTAAGGTTGTTATGAAGACCAACAGAAAAAACCCTAAAATTCTTATTGATAAAAAACTACGGGCCCGTTTGATCATCCATCCAATTCTATCAGACTATTAGGTGTGCACGTGTGTAGCTAATGCATTTTACCTTTCTTCAAGTGAACAGTGGAGACTTTCGTAAGACAAGGGTTATGCTTCTTGGGGCTGATCTGAATATTTACTCTGTGCACAGAATGGTTTTGACACACTATGGCTAAGTTTTTCAAGAAAGCACGGACATTGTACGCAACACGCGCATCACATAGCCTCACAGAAGCCATCGCGGATAACTTACACAAGCAACAATGGCCGATTATCTTCATTCAAAGATCATGACTGATGTCCACCATCAACCCTATCGTTACTGAGCGTGTGGACACACGCAGTTGAGATGCACACTGACACGTCATTAATGTGTTTCCAGGTTTTAAGTGACCCCGTTTTTCTTTTTCTTTTAAACAGCTTTAAACTGAATTTAGAAGAACGGCACATAGTGTGTGGATTTAAATGAACACTGCGTAACTAAAACTTATTTTTGGGAGACGCCCTTATTTGTAAATGAAGCCCCAATCCCCTGTACAAAATAATAACTTTGTTGTTTTTCCCTGTTATAGTCCGACCAGTTAAGAGAGACTGGGCGGTTCTTAGCAAAGACACACCCTTGGACATTTCCATTTAAAAATCGGTAAGACAGAGTGTATTTATTCACCTGTGAAACGCTTTACAGCTGTATACCTGTATATACTTGTTGTAGTTTTGAGCCCATTGTGAGAAAAAGGCATCTCGAATTTTGGATAACAAGGAGACTGACTAGTCTAGATATATGCGCTCTGACAATGTTTCGAAATTTTAATTATTCAAATAATAATAATGGATAAGAAAATAAGATAATGGTCCGCAATAAAAAAATTAATACTCTAAATAGGTCAGCACACGAGATGAGTTCTTATTGCATCGGCTTGTGGCAAAGGCTCCGACGAGCCTGCATGTACGCATGACCTCGCCAGGGGTTTCGCTTCTCGCATAAACAAAGTATGCAAGTTGAAGAAGAATCCAAACAACTTTTAGACATCTAGTCTCTCTGGGCACGCCAGAATGAGCGATTATAAGAGGCTTTTTTGGATATGCGATAAGACCAAATCTCATGTTTGTATGCCCTTTTTTCATGATCAAGATACTTAACCCTTGTCCCGCAGCATTCTAATTCGTGATGTATTATTATTGCCATTCAGCCAGATATTGAAGAAAGTGCAAACCTACCCTTCCCCAAAAAATTTCACAACATATCCATCCCGGAAAATGAATGCAGCAGGCCCCCAGCAGCATACAAAACATAAACGTCTACCAGGCATGCTAACGTATAACATTTGTCACCCTTGTCGTCTGCACTTCAATTGGTTGCACGATTAAAGCGTACATAGGCTATTACACCCGATTTACTGTAGACTAGTCTTATTTGACAGTGTGTGACAGCGCTCTGTCTGACACGCCCAGTCTCTATTAGCTGGACGCACTATAATATACCCGTGTGTATCCCAATAGATACACGTGGTATATTTGCATTGCTATGATATGTACTAGCCTACAGGAGTATCTATATCCGCTGATTAAAGGAAAACCTATTCCGCAAACCTCACTCGTCATCATTTTGACACACGCACGCACACACACACGCACTTGTAAAAGTCCATGGGGGTCCTAGACCGTATCGTATTGAAATCAGGCAAATATAAGGCTTAAGCATGAAACATGCATGTACATGTAGCACCTTCCATTTCAAAACATTGACTATTTTTGCCTACGAGGTAATTTGTCATGGTTTTGTCGTCTGCTGATATTTTTTTTCAAAATCAGTTTGTTTGTTGTTGTTTTTTTTCCTAAAAAATCTTTCGGGAATATCAGTAGAGTGTCAAGCAGTTTGGATCCAGATCATGCCCAACGTTTTGTCGGGTCTGATCTGGGTTCAAATTGTTTGCAAAGATTATCAGCAGATGACGCTAATAAGTAAAGAGTTTATGACGACAATTAAAGATAGCGAATCGGGATATACATTAAACTTATTGACCATATCTACATTAATTGCTGGTTCCCAGTCTACAGGTGGTCAGTAATGTAAATACAGGTAACCAGAACCCCCCCCCCCCCCATTTCCAGGTATTGGGGGGTGGGGGGTACTGGTTACCTGTTTATCAATTACTGACCACCTGTAAACCGGTAACCAGCAATTAATGTAGATATGGTGAATAGAGCATCAAATATTTGCCTGCTAAAGCTATTTAGCTGATAAACTTTGTCAACAGCAGAAGCCAAGTTCAGGGTAAAGATGTTGGGCATTATCTGGATCTGTACTGTTTGATAACCTACTTGTATTCCTGAAAGACATCTTTTTAGAAAACAATTACCTCGAAAGAAAATTCAGCAGAGGACAACAACCCAAATTTAAGGTTCAGACAATACTGTTATTTGAATCGTTTTTTTGAACACAGGCCATTTCAATGCATCAGTTTTAGAGGTACGGTGAAGTTTATGAGGCAGTATAATATGGAACGCCATAACTGTCTTATGTTAAGGTACGACATTATGTGCTGTTGACAAGTATTATGTACTGTTCATTTTTCATTTCATATTCTTAACTTGGTGTTCTGTTGGCTCCATTTAATCTATTGACATGTTGACTCGACATTCTGCTATGCCAAATCACAATTTCGTTGGGTTTATCCATTTTGTTGTAATTTCAATTCATTATTTTGTTGCCTTGGTTTGTCGTGTGGTCTCGTTACTTTATAATTCTATTGGCTTCATATGTTATCTTGTTTGGTTAATCTATCACTAGAGTGTTTTCACACGGCATAGTGCTCTGTTTACAAGTATTGCATGACGTTCGTTCGTAAGATATCTTGTTCATTATCATGTCGTTTTGTCTAAAATTTACCGTATTGTGTCAGTTCGTCATTACGTTATGTCCATTCATCGTGTTGAGGTCCCATCGTGTTGAGATCTAAAAACCAGTACCGCCCTAAGCAACATCCGGACCGACGGAGAATAACGATTTTCGGTATCGGCTTTTATCGCCTAGCTCCCCAACAATGTCTCTGGTCCCCAAAATGATTAATAATTTTGCATGACTTTTGTACAATGAAGTCTACTTTAAATATATTTAATCATATAGTAAAAGAAAAGTATAATTTTATATCAAAGATTAGGTTTTATAGACAGATTTCATCAAAAAAGTTTAATACTCGAAATCATCTTGTTTCTCTGATAAGCTACACCCTGTTGGACGCATTATTTCACCCACAGCTTCAAGATGTATTCGATCCTTCGGCTTAAGCGGGAATTGAACATGATAACTTCTCAATAAGTTCTCTCTTTGAGACTCATAAGGCTGTGCCATCATGAATAAATGTCTACGTTAAAGTAAGAAATAAGTCTGGTACAGATATAACCAGCAAAGTTGATACATACTGCTGAAAATATTAAAACCGCATTTTCTACTATCCAGGCTACAAACATTGTACTCAATTGTCGTGCCATTTATTTATTCATTCTTTACAACTGACATCTATTATGGTGAGCTAAGCAAGTACTCTAAAATGGTGCTAAGCTAAATGTAAATATATGCAAACCTAATACTTTTTCAACTTAAACGGCTTCCACAGCAAAAATAATCATATAGCCAGGACACAAGCCATTTGTGTGCGTGCGTGCGCGCGCGTGTGTGTGTGTGTTTTGCTGGATTTGGTTAGCCCCGCTCCCTATCTAACGTACATGCCATTTTATTTTAAATATCGAACGCAAAAATGAATTCCAATTTGAGACAACTCCGTGTGTTCGTGCCTCGTGCGCACGGGCTTCCAGCCGCTTTGAATTAAAAAATGTTCGATGTTTATTAGATAATGCAGCCCCGCCCCTTGGGTCCGTGGATACCGGTGACTTAGCGGGGGGCTTAAGTAATGGGATTACACCTACAACATGTCCCCGCAGTGCCGTGGGTGGGCTGGGGTTTTAATTTCGCATTTAAATAAGGCTTGTCTAAAAGGTCGTCGCATCCAAATGTATGCCAATATTATTATTGATCTCTAGTGACAATGAATGGGTCTCTGAACACTTGTATTGACTTCTAGTGGCAATGACAGTGATTCTGGATCATTCTACTGATCTATCGTGGCAATGAAAGGGACTCTGGATACTTTTATTGACCTCTAGTGGCAATAACAGGGTTTCTGGCTACCTGTACTGACCTTTAATTGCAATGATAGGAACTCTAGATACTACATGTATTACTGACCACTAGTGGCAATGATAGGGACTCTAGATATTAGTACTGGTATCAAATGGCAAGAACAGGAACTCTGGATACTTTTATAGCCAACAATTGGCAATGACTGGGGCTCTGGATAATTGTGTTGACCTATAGTGGCAATTACAGGAACTCTGGATACTAGTACTGTTTTCTTGTGGCGATGAGAAGGACTTTTGTCTAGTGACAATGGCTGGGACTTTAGATACGAGTACTGGCCTTCAATGGCGATTGCGTTGACTCTAGATACTTTAATTGATCTCTAGTGGCAATGACAGGGCCTCTGGATACTTCGACTGATATTAAGTGGCAATGACGGGGACTTTGGATACTTTTACTGAACTCTAGTTGGAATGTGTAGGACTCTGGATATTAGGACTGACCTCTAGATGCAGACAATGGACTCTCGATACTTTTACTGATCTCTAGTGGCAATGACTGGGACCCTTGATACTGACCTTTGATTGACACGTCAGTACCCACACTTAAATATTGAGTGCTATCATCCCTCCCCCGGTATAAAATAGTTCAGAGATACTCTGCTCGCAAATAATCAATCAATGATCTACAAAAGATATGGTACGACCATTGAAGCAGGAATGTGTAGTAAATTCAGAATATATTAAGTACACCTCAAAGAATCCCTCTGCCCCCATCCCCCTACCACTCCTACCCCACGCACACCGGTCCGTCGTATTTTAGTCATTTTTGCCCTATTGTATAATTTTTGTTTCAATGCTATATTGCCTCTTCCATCTTTTAGGCCCTACATGGAAGGGGGGTCCCTGGTATCACATATCCCGTATCCCTGAAAAGAAATTAAATATCACCAAAATTCACCCAAATTCAGAAAGCTTTGTATCATGGTGACACCATAACCCATATGCATAGGAACAGGCTGCACCCCCCCCCCCCCCCAATATTTTTTTGAGGGGAGGGGGGGGGGGAGTAGCCTTTGGCCCCTCCAATAATCTGTCTTAATTTACTACACACATTATTGTTAATTAAAATTTGCCGAAAATGCCAAAAATTGTCCTAGCTCACTTCGCTCGCTCGTGCTCAAATGATATATTAGGTTTCTTATAAACGGACGCCCATTCATGATTGCCTTGATTTTACTGATGCATCCACATGTGTATATATGTGGACATATGTATGCATGCATGTATGCGTGTATGTATGTTTTGCAATACACACGCCCCCCCCCCCCCCCCCCCAAGCATTGAAGTTGACCTCGCTGGACTTGCCACCCCCTCCCCCTCCCAAATATTGAAAAACTTCCTCGGTCTTTGTACCCCTAAAATACAAATTTCATAAAAGTATCCTATATCCCTTTAATTATTTGGTCAATATTCCTTTATCCCTAAAAACCCTTCAAGGGCCTCATCTTTTTCCGACGACATGTCGGTTCCTGTCGTTGTACTTAGATCGGTAGTCTCTGTATGCTTCGGTCAGGACGGTTAATGCGGAACACCTCTGCTTCCACAGTCGGCCTGATTACAAACTCCCCGAGACCTTCAGAAAACATGTCAATTTCGACTGAAATGAAGGTTGCAACTGTTGGGGAGTTTGGTCTGATTACCGCAGGATTTCACAGCGCTAAATTCTGATCAAGGCGGGGACACTAGTTACTAGGGGATCAGCCAATGTAGCAGAGAAAGTTGGGAGTAGCCGTTCACCCCTCTGCACCCCATCCTTCCCTTTGAACATATATCCCAAATCCAGGAGTGCTGAAAAGACCCTAGAGTGAAACGACCATGTTGTAGGTCGTTTTTGTAGTGTGACGTATCAATGTTTCAGCCTATTGAACAGTTGACCAGAGTACCGTTTTTTTTTTTCAACTGTACGGGAGTTCTACTGATAGGCCTTAACGTCTTTTTAAAATTGGTGTGGTTACTACGAAATACATTTCAAAGCTTACTCATCATTCACAAACGGTAGTGAAAACTTGTACATTGTGCTCCCATCCCTCATTTTCCGTCTTTAAACTGTGTACAATTTCCGCCTATGAGTGAATGTATTGCTATTTTCCAAAGAGTAAAAATGCTGAAATATTAAGGATAGACGTTATCTTTAATTCAAAAAGTTTGATTCTTCTTTCTATGCAGAATAGCGTACAAAAATGTTTAAAACGATTGTCATTGGAAAGTTGAAATTCGTGCCTTTCAGTTTATATTTACATGCTTCCTCCTCCACTCCCTTGACTCAAGATACCCTTTGGACAATGAAATGACGCTACATACGTACACAACATATGTAAAGGGAACCCTGGGTCAAGGGGAAACAGGGCTGTATAGGTTATTGAAGGCATCAAACATCTGATTAACGCAAACCGATTTTCAAAATTGTCGGTTTATCAAAATATATAAAACTGATTACGACAGGCCTTGATCTCATGACAGTTACTAAAATAGCATGCACAGATGATGATCGAAATAAATTCTCGTTCAAAACTAAGCAACGAATTATTATAATGGAAAATTGGAAACTCATTTTGGTTTTAAATATATGGACTAGAATGCAAGAAATGCAAGGATGGCTGGCTCTATATTCCTGTTTGCTAGTTTAACATTCCTCCCATCAAAATAAAAATGATGTGTTCAGGGCCCACCATATTGGCGACTGTGTCTTGGTTTAAACTATATTTTATTTGTATAATATATGACAAGTTTACAAACAACACAGAATATGATTACAATACAACCACTATACAAATGGGATTCAGAAGAAAGTCAAATGACTTATTTGAATCTGTATCCCAAGAGTTCACATTACTAATATATGTACTATCATGCCGTAATTGTCATTCATGTAGAGAATAATGGTCGCACTTTGTAGCTGTTTGGCGATAGAGGTACTAGTTGTCTGTTGAGGGCTCCACGGGGAATGAAATGTAAAGTCATAATTTCAGTGGTCTGTTGTTGGACTAAATTCATCCATAACAATTAGATTTCTGAATAAAATACTATTGGGCGTATGCGTACCCGCAAATTAGTATCGTATTAGGTTTTTACTTAGTTTTGATTAATTGTGTGTGCAACTATTGTAAGAACTTTCAAATGTGTACCTATGTTTTTCAGCAGAAGCGTTTTGTTTTTAATATATAATCTTGCCTATTAAATCAATTTTGTTCGTAACGCTTGTTCGACTGTGTCTTGCTTATTTATATATCTCTGTTTGTATAGCTCCGATCATTATTGCATACATAAATCAGGCTATTTTATACAAAAATGTAGTTGTACATGTAGCCTTAATATATCTTAATAATAATATATTTTGCTAAAATTACTGCATCACGCTCATATACATACAAAAGCAGGAAATGTTGTTTTGTAACCTAGATACGGTTGTGATGTGAAAACGTTATTAAACTTAGATGATGCATTGATAAGTTAGGGGTCTTTCGTGCAAACCAAATATCTATGTGTCTTGATCCACATCTGAATTAAGGGTGAGGTTGGCGCGACGTAAAACCTGGTTAAGCCCTCCAGTAAAATATTTTACTGACCGTTCCAAGGCGGTGCTTCTTTTGTGGAGCTTTTTTTTCTGTCTTGCGTTTGCTATGCCTTTGTGTGCGTCTGTTAATATGTGCCTCACACCGTACAACCGGCTGCTTTGATGACAGGTTACTAACAATGATGACAGATACGGGGTTTTATGTCCTATGAAGGGTAGGTTATAATTTTTGGTTGGCAAAATTTTTAGAGAAGCCCTCTGGTACCCTGTGGGGGATAAGTACACTTGTTAGTGTTGAGAGATCCTACAGAAACAAGCTGACAATATATCACTCACAAATAAAGCCACACTTGATCATTATTTCAGAGGTTTCCCGAGAAAAAGCACAAAAACGGTTATCTGTTCAGGTAGTGCGTCTCTCCGTCAAAGTCTGCTGTCTGCATTTATATACAATAAAACTACTATCATTCAGCTACTTTTCTGCCAAATTTGAAGCCGCAGTTTGATTTTATAAATAAACTGGACCCCATCAAAGACTACAGGTAGATGAAAAATGGCTGCCTTTGTCAACAGATCTATTTTGAAGTGGCTGTCTTTGATGACAGGTCATGAATTTTAGTGGCTAACATTGATGACAGGTCATAATTCTAGAAAGTTACTTTTAACCAACATATTTCTTCAGCCTATGGTCTCAACTGAGAGCATAAATCATATTCCATATTGCATTCTGGTCAAAATAATCTTATCTGTCATTTAGCTAGCTGATATTGAGCATAGGTAAACAGTCTAGATCCAGACCGGACACTTCAGAAACAGGGTCCATACGGTTTCTTGGAGGATATATACTGAACAAAAGTGAAATTGCTACACTTCAATTATCTATATTTTGTGAGAAAGTATTGGACAAAAAGTATTCACTAAAACTTAATAATGTTTCCCAGACATCCAGCAAACGATTCGTCTTAACTCCATCAATTTGTCTCTTTTGATGTCTGAGTTATGCTCCTTTAAGTGTTTAAAGCTTTATTCACTGAATTCTGCTATTGCGCAAATTAAAATTGTTATGCTTATCAAAATTGGTCATAATTGTGATGCATAAAAATACAATAAAACTGATTTTTCACTTGAAACAAGCTCAGAAATTAATTTCAAAATTATCAAATTTTTAAAAAATTGAAAATTATCTCCCTTTGACAAAAACAAATAGGGAATATTAAATGTTTGGTTATCTTCAATTTATCACGATTTTCAATATTTCTTTTTGCCAAATCAGGTAGACCTCTCAGCACATTGTTTCTTCCATTTCTCGACTAGTAATGTCCTCATACTAAGATGCAACAGCACATTGATTTTCCTATGGAGATTTCAGTGTTAAAATTCAAACTTCGCAATATGATAGAAAACCCGCTTTGTAAGATTGCTTTTCTAAACCATCAAAGTACACTTGAGATAAGTTCTTGACATGTCTGGTTGTCACATGTCTAGACTACCATTCCGTGCAGTCTGTTCTTGTAGGTAGTGGATTTCTGAAGGCCTAAACTGTGTGAGTTTTCTGTTCAAATTCGCAATCTGAAAAATTGGACCCCTGTCACATTTAAATGACTTTCATGTGTTTCCTCGTGACAACATCCATATAATTTTTACTGTTATGCATTACCCAGTAAGTGAACATTAAGATACACTTTCATTTGCATTCTTGGTTTGCATAATTTTGTAAAAAGATGGCAAATAATTTAGGTGTAGCGTTTTCACTTTTGTTCAGTATAGATACAAAAATAATCTCAAAATGTACGTCTAGATCAGATATCAGTTAGATGACAAATGGGCATATCCACTTTTCAGTGAAATCTTGCGTTTTGTTATATCATTTATTGCAAGTTTAGGTTTTAAGGGCAGGGTTTGGTTTGTCTTGTGCCACTTCCTGGTTACTGCTCATGTGATTTTTGTTCAAAGCAGTAGGCAATATTTCACTTCCCCTATATGAATCAACAGAAAGTTGTGAATCATTGTTACAGGTTGAATGGCAACCTGACCTTTCCTCACAGCAAAATATTTTCAGCCTTGATTATGGTTTGCAAGTTGACATCATGTGATGTTGAAAGATAAACAGGCATGGTGTCTTCTTGCGTCTTGGCTGGTATCTTTTGTGTGATGCCTTGGTGACCAACGTTTGTGTTTTACAGATTTTGACGATAGACATCCATCAATGGGTGTCAACCTAAGGGGTCCTCAAACTCTAAATACATGGTGTTTCAATAAGTTACTAGCCTGACCTATTTCTAACGGACCTGATACAGTCAAGATATTCACAGTTTGTTTGGTCACCATATTAAGACTCTTTTACAAAGTTTAAGCATTATGTGTTGGTTAGTTGTTTTTATCGTGACTTCAAGCATGGTCAGTGAGCCAAATAATTTTCTTTCGTCGAATTAAGCTGTAACGTTAATTTTACTTTTTGATGAATATCTTTAGTTTAAAAAAAAATGAAGTGTGAGTATATAATATATCGACAGAATGGAAAATTTGTCGCCTACATGATGATACTGAAATGAAAAGATTGCGAAATTTGGTACTTAAGTGACCCATGGTTAAGGACGGTGGGGCATAACTATTTTCAGACATGTTGGAAGCTCTCAGATAGTAAAACTTTAAACAAATGTTTATCTAATATATCAATTAATATGGGAATATAATTATAAATACATTTTTGTCAAAATAGCAAGGAGTAGACTGTCTGAATTATCAAATTTTCCAAAATTTAAGTTCTGTTTTTACTAAGGAATAACATCACTTTTAATTTTGAACACTGCATTTTTTTTCAAGAGCAACGAATTTTACTTTAATTTTTAAAGAGAAAATACATTCTATTGGCCTCAATCATAGCTTAGTTTCAAGTAAGCATCTTGCAATTTGTCTTTTGAAAATGGCTCTTGAACATAGTAATGTTACATATCTCTAAGTTATTTTAGCACACTTTCAAATACAGTTATATTTTTGTTAAATCATTAATTAATCTATTTTTCAAACATAGGGTTGAAGAGTATCTTAATAGAGATTGATTTTTGAAAGAAAAGGCGATCTTTCTTGATGGGAAACAGAGTAGGCTGGTTACTTATTGAATGACCCTTGTATTCCAAATTGTGATCCACCGTCAAAATCAATTTAACAAATACTTTGGTTACCAAAGCACAACTCAATTGATAACAGTCAAGACGCCAGTAGACACCATACCTGTTTAGCTTTCAACATCACATGATGTCAACTTATACCATGTCAAAGCTGAAAATATTTTGCTGCATGGAAATATCAGAATATTATCTGTTGCCATTCAGCCTGTAGCAGTGATTCACAACTTTTCGTTGATTTGTATAGGAGAGGTGTAATATTTTCCCCAGGTACTGGTACTGCATGAAGAAAAATAACATGAGCAATGACCAGGAAGTGGCACAACCTAAACCAAACCCTGTCCTTAAAGCACATATTATGAAATAATTAATATATTAAAAACTCAAGATTTCACTGAAAGGTTGATACGCCCTTTTGTCATCGATCTAGATGTACATTTTAGTATACTTTTTGTATTTATATCCTCTAAGAAACAGTATGGACCCAGTTTCTACAGTGTCTGGTCTGGATCTAGACTGTTTACCTATGCTCAAAATTAATTAATCAACTGACAGATAAGATCATTTTGGCCTGAAAGCAATATGGAAGATGATTTATGCTCTCAGTTGAGACCAAAGGCTGAAGAAATATGTTAATTTAAAGTAACTTTCTAGAATTATGACCTGTCATCAATGTTAGCCACTAAAATTCATGACCTGCCATCAAAGACAGCCATTTCAAAATAGATCTGTTGACAAAGGCAGCCATTTTTCCTCTACCTGTAGTCTTTGATTGGGTCCAGTGTATTTATAAAATCAAATTGCGGCTTCAAATTTGGCAGAATTATAGCTGAATGATAGTAGTTTTGTTGTATATAAGTGCAGACAGCAGACTTTGACGGAGAGACGCACAACCTGAACAGATAACCGTTTTTGTGACTTTTCACGGGAAACCTTTGAAATAATGATCAAGTGTGGCTTTATTTGTGAGTGATATAACGTCAGCTTGTTTCTGTAGGATCTCTCAACACTAACAAGTGTACTCATCCACCACAGAGAACCAGAGGGCTTCTCTAAAAAAATTGCCAACCGAAAATTATAACCTACCCTTCATGGGACATAAAACCACGTATCTGTCATCATTGTTAGTAACCTGTCATCAAAGCAGCCGGTTGTACGGTGTGTGCCTTGTGATCACCTGCTGGGAACGGGCTGACCTATTGGCTCTCGTTTGTGGTGTCTTACTGTGAGTTTGTCACTTTCCCATTGGTATCCTGGGTCAGGTGTGGTACTTGATTGTATTGATTCCTGATCTTTGCACCCTTACTTACTTAGATATATTAATTGCAACGGGAAATGTTATTTTAGGTGACAAATTGATGAATTGAAACCTTTGTTGTAATCAACACACAACAAGCAATTATTGTGTTAAATATGAACACCCTCTATCGAAAAATGAAAGAGGAATACGAGTTTGGAGCAATAAGACAATTTAAAAATATTTGATATTGATCTTTAACCCGACGGTCAATCCATATTTCGAGACCTTTGCAAATAGTGTGCCAATATGAACTCCTCAATCATGTAAGACGAATTTGCATTATGAAATGTAGATAAGTTTGAAGTATGTGTGACCTTGACTCCAGTGTCATATTAGCAATGTGAAAGCTTTGTTTTATTACACACACCATAAGCAATCATTTTACTGCACGTGAACTCCCTTCATCGAAAATAAAAGAGGAACTCGCGTTACGGAATGTAAGAATTTCGACAGATTTTACGTATTTTAAGTCCCTTGACCTTTGATTCTAATGTCATATCAATAATCTGAAAAGCCTCTCGTCATCTCCATCCCATAGGCAGATATGAACACCCTCGGTCAAATAATGAACACGGAGTTCGCATTTCGAACCGTAAGACAGTTTTTGACAGATGTTAAGTATATGTGACCTTGACCTTTGACTACAGGGTCACATTGGCGACCTATACAGCCTTATGTTATCCACGCTGAATGATTACAATACATGTTTATCCAAATTTGTTTGGCCTTGAATCGTTGGGCCTAAAAGGGACAACAACTATGAGGCAGACATACGGACAAACAGTTAGGTCTTCGGTCAAGTTGGTGGCTATATTTGTGTCTATCTATGTCTGTCCGTCTGTCTGTCTATTCATCCCATCCGTCCAAATGCCTGTCTGGTGTGTGTGTGTGTGTGTGTGTGTGTGTGTGTGTGTGTGTGTGTGTTTGCGTGTGTGCCTGCCTGCGTGCGTGCGTGCCTGCGTGTGTGTGTGTGTGTGTGTGTGTGTGTGTGTTACAGAAGAAAGGTGTCCCGCGTTTTTAATATTTTCAGCAGTCTTTTTTCAACTTTGCTGAGAAGGATAGGGGATTATATCTGTACCAGACTTAATTTTTGTTATAACGTAGACATTTTACGATGGTGGCCCTGCCTTATGAGTCTCGCAGAGGGGTTGACTAAACTGATAAAGATCTTCTTGCAATTGAGTCTAACGTTTATTCTTTTTCGTTTATAACTGACCAGAAAAGACTGAAGTCTGGACCCAAACGAGTAAAAAGTACAGTAAAATCACACACAGAAGCGCTGGTGAATACTACATTTATTTTCTGGGGGGTGGGGGATGGAGTGGACTTTGACCCCTCATGCCTTCTCCCTTTCTCGTTACTACACTCCGCCAAACCACTTTCGACTTCACGTTGATGGCCCTGAGCTGAGGGACACTTCTGCGGTGATAAAAGCCGGTATCGAAAATCGTTATTCTCCGGAGACGAACTTCGGCAGCAATCGGATGGTTCGGTAAGTGCTTTTACCGATAACCGCGCGGTGCTGGTTTTTAGATGTCAACAACATAACATAATGACGAACTAGCACAATACAATGAACATTTGACAGAACGAAAGCCTGGACTGTTCAACATCACATGATGGTATGTCTACATTACATTATAATCTGTTAACATCACATAATGGTCTGTCAACACCACATAATGATATGTTAACATCACATACTGTTCTGTCAACATCACATAGGCTAATGGTCTTACAACATCACCTAATGGTCTTTCAACATCACATAATGGTCCTACAACAGCACATAATGGTCTGTCAACATCGCAACATGGTCTTACAACAGCACAGAATGGCCTGTTAACATCACATAATGGTCGGTCCACATCACATAGTGGTCTGTCAGCATGACACCATGGTCTTACAACAGCACATAATGGTCCGTTAACATTACATAATGGTCTGTCAACATCACATAGTGGTCTGTCAACATCACACCATAGTCTTACAACAGCACATGATGATCCGGTAACATTACAGGATACCTGCCGACAGCACATAATGTCAGGTCTTAACATAAGACAGTTATGGCGTTCCATAGTATAAGCATTGTATCATAGCCTTATGCACGAAGATTGGGCCAGTTAAGCAATTTTAGCGTGAAGTTGCGATTGTCTTCATCAGTTTAGACACATGTTTTGGGTGCTCAAAAGAACCGTATCATCGAGAAGGATGTTTTGAGTACACACAACATATTTTTGGTTGAGAAATAGGGAAAAAAACTCTTACACATTCTAATCTTAGGGACTGACGAATTACCTCCACTGACTTGTATAAGCCATGTGTTATTTATATCGTTAGGTTCACTCAGGGACAAATTAAAAGAGGAGCAGCAAAACACACCAAAATTCCATCTAATCCCAGCCTATACAAAAACTCATATTAACGTGGAAAAAATAAATTCAGTTACGCGGTCTATATCTAAATTCATTTCTCTAATTTATTTTTCAATTGAAATCACCATTAAAGAATAATTAGCAAAACACGGGGGTCACTTAAGACCTGCAAACAGTAGCAGCACATTTAGTTTTTTACTGCTCTCCATATTTTTCTGAAATTTTGGTGATGCTGAGTCATTAACAATGAAAAATGTTTTAGGACTTATACTAAGGATCGACACAATTACATGCACATACACGAAACAGAGTACTAGTACTTTAGCTACATTTTGAGAATACATGCTTAATGGCAAACGCAATTACAAAGAGGTAGAGGTCAACCTGGGCATGATCATATGTGCAGTCTGATTAGCGCATTTTTTTTTCGCTGCTACAACAGTGTAGCTAAAATGTGGTCGACTGATGAGCGGACCCATCGCAAATATCCTCACTTACATTAAATGTAACTCATAGTATGACATGTTTATACCTTATCATTTGTCTCTAAGGTCGTACCAGCAGCAATCCAAAACCTTTTCTATCACGTACAAATCATAGGCAATCAATGTTTTAAATAGGGACCACTTAGTCCAATATGTTAGCATTACAAGCTAGTAGATATATTTTTAAGTATTTTGACATTGACCCTTGAATCAAAGGCCATATAAGAAGTGCTAAATAATTATTGACTACTACACATCATAAACCATCAGTGTGCGAAATATGAACCAACAACGTTGATCTATTAAAGAGATAAAAAATACTTTACACGCCATTCAACCAGAAATTAAATATTTTGACCTTGACCTTTGACGTAAAGGCCATACCTGGAATTCAAAAGATTTCTTGTCATCTACACACCACAGACAAACATTGTGTCATATAAATATGCTCCGTCGTTGGCATTACAATCCATACAGCCTGTTTTCGCTCGACCCTCACCGGCGTCACTGCGTTGTGGTCCTTGAGCAAGACACATTTATCCTAGCTTAGTACTAGTTCAACCCAGGAAGACCCGTCCCTGTTTAACTGAAAGATTGTTGATGCGACGTAAAGAATCAAATCAAACACACAAACAAACAGCCTGTTTCACGCTGTCGTCTCGCTGTCATCCAGACGTAACGTTTTGTTTGTTCCTTAATATCTTAAAATAAGAGATTCGAAATTCGCCAAACTTTGCATGCACATAGATAAATGATAAGCTGAACATACGTATTTTAAAGAATTCATGAATCCACAAAACGAGATATGCTCCA
This sequence comes from Loripinus fragilis, assembly GCA_964019695.1. Classification (NCBI taxonomy): domain Eukaryota; kingdom Metazoa; phylum Mollusca; class Bivalvia; order Lucinida; family Lucinidae; genus Loripinus; species Loripinus fragilis. Next base: position 49,277,041 of record OZ026523.1, on the reverse strand, counting down.
GCCTCTTCATTAGCATATGAACTTTTTTGTTATTGCAAATAAAGACACGAATTTTTAGTTATTGCTTGTTTATGGCTAGATAAAAAAAAGTTCTGAAAATTTCATTAAGATGTGATTATAAGTTCTAAAGTTATTCAACTTTCACTTTACTACATATTGTAACCACTTTCAACCTATGTGTAGAATACTCCAACAAACTGATAGTTCCTTATCTTATCTTCAGCTGTTATAGCCCATGTGGTCAGCAACTGGCTAATCTAAAGGGCTAATTAATTACTTTGATTGACAGTTGTGGATCCATGAATGAAGGGCTACTAGGGTTCGATCACTTTTAAGAGCTACTGTCCTTTGTAGTTCAAAGTATTGCTTAGATAGTGCTTGTTTGAGGAATTCAACCCATTTCATTTTTATTTCAAGAACAAGATGTGTTTCTATTTTTAAGAACATTTGACGTTGTTGTTAATTTTATCACTTCCTGTCTAATTGTTTTTATTACACTTGATAAAGGCCATTGTATACTGAAACGTTGTGTTAATAAGCAAGGATCATTGACGGTTTGGGCCTTATACGCCTATTTTTCCGATTCCCAGAACGCTGCTTTTGAGCTTCTGGTGTGATGCATGTAGTATCAGTGCAATTGGTGAATCTAATGGCAAGAGCCAGCTAGCAAAATATTTTCAAAATTCCTACGCACTCGAGAGATATGGTGGGTAGAAAGGGGAGGGGGTCTGAAATTTCATGACAATGAAAAGTGGTTTAAAAAGTGATTTCTGCACTTTTTATTGATTTATTTGGTAGGCATGGTGATATCTATTGAACATATCATATGCAGAGAATAAACAAATCACGATAATTGATGAAATTGTTTAAAAAACAAAATATGTTTTGTATTAAAATGATTTTGGGGAGATAATTTAGAAGATAAATAAGACATAAAACATAAGAAATAAATACGTTTGAAAGAATGAAAGTGTCCCAATTAGCATTGGAAAGTAAAACTGATTCTAACTGGATCATTGGAATATTACTTTTGCTCTGTTTAAAGGGTATAGCATGTCGAAATGTATTTAAAGTGTCCGAATATTTATGATATACATATACATGTATATCTAAGTTGAAAGCTACCTATATTGGATAATATATTGAACACTAAGGTATTTACCTGGTTCAACTCTTTGCATTCCAGTGGAGAATTTTGTCGTCTGCCAATAACCTTTTGCAAACAGTTTGAACCCAGATGAAGACCATCAGAACATTGGTCTTGATCTGGATCCAAACTGTTTGACACTCCGATGGTGATCCCTGGTGGTTTATTTGTAAAAAAAACCCTAATTTTGAAGAAAGTTAGCAGACGAAAATAAAAACATGAACAATTCCCTAGCATGCAAATAGATAAGTACAGGACGTTTGCAAAAGAACGTGTCAGTGAATAACACTGAGCTTTTTTCTTATGAAAAAATGCATAAACCATGCTAATTCTACTTTCAATCTTTATGTACTTTACATGAAAATAGCACAGAATACAAAGCAATTTAGGAGGTTGGTTCAAGAGAGCTTCATTACTGTCATTCATTTCTTATTCGGTAGAAAAGGCATTTTATGGGCTTAGGCCCCGGGTTTTTGGGCTGCTGAACACCTTTCCCCCCTTGTGCCAGCAAGCCACTTCCATACAATGTGTAAAATATGGTAACACATATACAGGCAAAAGCTTTTGCTGGCACACGGGGGGGGGGGGGGGGAATGATATTTTAAAAAATGTTTTCTAATTCCTATATATTTTAATGTAAAACTGATTGTTCTACCCAAAATTTTACACCTTTAAAGCTTTTAATATGGAAAATGGATTTCACTGTCATAAAGTACTCAGGTCAGGGTAGCTTCATGGTGAAGAAAGGGACGATTGACAAACTTTTATTTTTACTGAAAACAATAGGCATTTACCCATAGGAAGTGTCAATGATCCTTTATGGCATTTTAGCCGTTCTCATACCCATACTTTTAGTTTGCATAGACCATGGAGAGACAATTACTATCAAGACATCTATTTTCTAATCTAAATCTTTATTTACTTCAGTGTTTTGTGTATGCGAGCATCGACGGTTCAGATGAGCCTGTGCAGGTGCGCAGGCTTATATGAGCCTTCTCTGCCGATGCTATACTGCCCCACTTAAGCTGTACACAGCGTCAAAAGTAAGCACCACCTAAATTTTGCTGAAACAATTTTCGAACTACCGTGAAGTAATTTTACAGAACATGGAAAATCTTAATCTGTTGTGAAATTCTTTATAAATATTTAATTAAAAATTTAATTATACATGTGATCAAAACTTCTTTCTATCGCCCTGAAATCTTCAAGAAGTAATCACCAGCATCTTGAAACAAATTTTGTGCTATTTTCATGGACAATTTTCATTTATTCGTGTAGACAAAGTTGCAATGAAAATAAGTTGACCCCTGTGTGCTTTTTGTCGAACTCGCCACTCCATATTTTGACAAAACAGCATGCTTGTTTCACTATCCTATCCCTATATAATGCAGTTATCTTTATTTATAAGATTTATTTGCATATAGCCTTGCTCTGGAAAATTTAACTACGAAGATAGTCGTGCTTAACTTTTGACGCTGTGTGTGTATATATATTATATATAAATGCATGTAAGCTTAAACTTTGATATGTTTTGCATGAATGAGCGAACAACGAAGACAAGAAACAGTTTGATAAGCAACTATATTTTGGGCAAAGATTTGGCGCCGGTAAAATGCATTAAAGCAGACCCCAGTAGCGAAGGCTGCCGTCCGTTCGAAGGCGGTGGATTTATTGTGTTATGTACCTCCCATTGTTTGTGGGGGCTCTGTGTTGGTCTTTGTTTTGGTATGCAATGCATTATGTTTTTTTTTCTAGTTTTTCAATCATCTTGACGAGGAAGAGAGAGATGGTTGCTTTGCTTTAGTTACCTTTTTTGGTTGTCTTGTTACTGTAAATGTCCTGTAGCTCTTCCTCACGGTGTCGTGGGTTGGTTCTCACGGTGCCGTGGGTTGGTCTGCAGTTTGTGATTGTGGTATTTCCTGATCATACTCTATTACTTTTCGACTCGTCCCGCTTCCATTGATCTTTCTAAATGAAGGCAATTTTCTGCAATATCTTCTTGCTTGTCTCATAGTAGAAGCATGCAGTTCTAGCGTTAGAAGCAGTTTAAAATGTTGTTCTTGCCACAGTTGTATTTACCGCATCACCCATATATAAAGATTACTGTGTGTGTGTGTGTGTGTGTGTGTGTGTGTGTCAAATTGACCCTTTCGACACGTTTCAAAATAAATTCAGTACAAAGAGTTACAGAAAGTTATAGTTTAGTAATGGTTCCTGCTGCTCCATCCAGAATCACATGGTCTCCTGTTTGGATAATACCACTGATGCCCGTTAAGCCAGCAACGCATGGTACACCATATTCTCTAGCAATTATTGCACCATGTGACAGAAGGCTGCCCATTTCTATTGCTAGCCCGCTGATCAGAGGGTAGAATGGAGACCAACCCACATCCGTGAATCTAGTAATCAACACATCACCTTGCAAAAGTTGGCCTGCATCATTTATAGACTCGATAACACATGCTCGACCTTCAGCAATACCTCGACAAACTGGGACTCCTTCGTAAGTGTTTTCTGCAATATTTATTGTGTCTGATCTTTCTTCTTGTTCAGTAAGTGGCTGTCCAATGTTAACCTTTGGATATTTGAATTTATTCATTTCTGGGTAAACCCGCTTCCTCCTTTTGGAGAGCCTGACAAGCTTTGTTGAGCGGTATTTTATCAACTCTCCAATTTCTGCGTGGGTTAGGAAAAACAAGAGTTCTTGGTCTGGAAGACGTGATTCCTTTAACATTATATCAGCCAGTTTCCAGTATGCTTGTCTAATTACTTCAGTTGCTTTGATTAAACGAGACTTTGCAAGCTCTCTAACCCTAATTTCTTTCATTGCATATTTCACGAAATAAAGTTTCAGCATCAATTTTTGAAATATATTTAGTTTTGTTTGTAGACTATCTACAATTTTGTTTACTGATAAACATCTTTTCTCTCTCTCATCAGTACAGCCTTCCTTTACTATAAGCTGAACAGATTTCATCAAGTGACTTGGATCTTGTGACCAAGACTTATCCATGAATTCTGATTCTTGAACACCCCTATGTCCATGCCGCTCCATAAAATGAATATAATGTGATCTTATTTTGTCATTTGTGGAATTCCTTAAAAAAGAATCACACTCCTCATGCGCCAGGCACAGAAACTCTTCTTTGAATTCTGAGTGACTGATCTCTTTTGCTAAATCATTGATAAAGCGTGGCACCTCAGCACTGATAACGTCGTTGCATTCTGCTAGAATCAATGTAATGTCTGCTAGATGTTCTACAGTAACCTTATTACCCTTTCCTTTTAGAATCAACATGAGAGCAGCATACGCACCTGTACTTCCAGATAACATAAAAATATAAGAGCTCCACATGTCAAAGTAAATCACAAGGTGTTCGTCAATCCATTTGTAAAGCTCCATTGGTGTGTCGGTATGTTTAACAAAAGATGTGTTTTCTATTTCGTTTGAAAGTCGTTTGTAAAGACTTAAGTCAGATTTACTCAGTAAGAATTCCAGAATCACCTGTTTCACTTTATTCTTAATAGAAATATTTCTGCCATAGAAATCCTTGATAGCTTCAATAGTGTGCTCATCAACACTTTCTCCAGTTGCGTTTACTTCAGCAAACGTTTTCGCAGCTTCCCCCAGTAGTCCACTGATCAGTTTAACACACCATGGCGTCAAGTTTAGGAGCACCTGGCCTGTATGGTTTATTGTTGAGACGGCAGTGTGTACTGGTAGTTGTATACCAAGTCTGCTATTAACATTATTAAGTATCGCCCTGTTTGTAGCACGGATATATAAATCTCCAGTCAACGTTGACATAACCCCAGGCATCATTTCTTGAACATTACATGGTGTAAAAAATACTTTTTCATTTACTATAGGCGAATCAAATTCATGAATTAGTTCTTCATCTGTCTCAGAGTTAGTAATGGATAGTGGTCTTGACTGAAGAATGTAAAGTTCTCTATTTGATATTGCCCATTCTATGTCTTGTGGAAAACCAAATTTCTTTTCAATTTCAATCGCTAGTTTAGACAGGTACACCGTTTCTTCATCAGATAAGCATGTTTCATTTCTCTCAGAATTGGGAACCAACTTCTGTGCTGTTCCATTAATGTCAGCTGCGACAACCTTTGTTTCTTTTGAACCTATGTGTAATTCCCTTATCTGCAGTTGAACATTATCTTCACGGCTGACAGTTATTATGTCAGGTATAACTTTGCCAGACACCACCGACTCGCCTAGTCCATAACTTGCGTTAATCATGATATTTGTTTCATTGCCTGATACTGGATCAGCAGTGAACAAAACACCAGCAACGTCCGCATCAACCATCTCTTGTACCACTACCCCCAAACCTTCAAAGAGCTCTTGGCCATTTTGTCTGTGATATTCAACAACCTTGTAGGAGACAGATGAAGCCCAGCAATGCTGTATAGCGGATACTATGTTGTCAAACTCTTGAATGCAGAGATATGTATCCATCTGTCCAGCCATTGACGAATCTCTTGTATCTTCACTTACACTAGAAGACCTGATGGCAAACTTCATATTCTGCCACTTGTCTTCACCAAATATCTTACCTAACCATTCTCTTGCCTGCTCTTGTAAGTCATGATTCATTGGCGTCTGTTTAAATAGTCTTACAGCATCATCACATTGCTGTTCTAGCAAGTTCTCTTTTGAATTAATTGGACATTGCTTAATCTTTTGTATGGCTTCGTTCAGCTGATTATTCAATGTGATATGATTTTCTAAAGCAAGCGTTGTAATGCAATACCCATTAGGAATATTGAAATTTGAACAAGATTTCAAAACAGACAGATGGTATGCCTTGCCTCCAACCAATGATTTTACCATACAAGCTTTAGTACCTAGGTTTACAATTGCTGCACTGCTTCCTATTAGGTCATAATTAGCAACATCAAAGTCAGTTATTCCTGTTGATATATCTGCGTCCTTCTCATCTAGAGATTGATGGTCGTTACAATCATAGAACACCCCAAACGCTTGTTTACCGTTTATCAGACAAGTTGTGAACTTAAATTCTGAAATTTCACTACCTAAACAATCCCTTGTCAAGTTTTCAGATAGATGGAATTGCAACCTTTCTGCAGACATTAAGTCAACTAACGTCAGCGAGCTTGTAGCGCTGTATCCCGTACGACTGCGCAAAAATGTTGGTATTTTGTCTCCAATGGGAAAAGACACGTACCCAGAATGAATAAAGCGACTACCTCTCTTCAATGAATGGTTAGAAAATGATAGTCCTGATTCCATCACAACGAAATGTTGATGACTTGTCGAGGTTAAATAGCTAGTATTTTGAGCAGTAAAACTTCTACTTCTTACGCACTTCAGCTTTATCTCCAAATTTTCTTTTGTTTCAACTTCAATACTCCCTCGAAGTTCTCCCCATTGTTCATAACTAACCATGTTATCAAAGAAAGAGGATTGGAAAATATCCTCTAATTTGAGGTAAGATAGATTTTCTGCTAGTTGCCAGCAGGATGGCGATAGTAAGAAATCATAAGGGTCAAATAAACATAGCCAATGTAAAGAAACAATGGCATGTATCCGTTCGCCATTTTCGTTTACATGCATCAGTGGCCCTCTAAAATATATCCTCCACTTTTTCATTGGATCTTGGCAATCTATTTTGAGTCTTCTGCCACCAAACATATAGCCCATGTAATGATCGCATTTAGTTATAGCAATTTCCTTATATCTATAGCGACCAAAACCTGGTATATCAAAATCTGCTTCGAGTTGTTGTTTCCCGTCGTCTCTTTTCTGTGCTTTAATCTTAACACATACACCGTTACTGTCGAATCCAACAAAAGATATCGAATCCTGCCATTGCTCCGGTATTGTCTGAACTTTATCTAGATCAGTTGGAATAGCAGGGATGTCTATTTTTCTTTTATCTAATGTTCCGGTTAGCAATTTTATCAACCATTCTCTTTTAGTAGTTCTGACGAAGATAAAATAGAAATAGAGCAATACTTTCTTCAGAAGCCTCAACATATTGAATTTAATTGCTTGTTTTCGTTTGATTTTGTTTCCGTTGTACTCTTTTCATGTCGTAACAGTTATTGCCATTACACGAGTCTTTTACATTTGCTATCCCTGCTACGCCTGGTACCAATTCAACCTGCAAAGAGAATTTGAGCAATGACACATGTGATTTCCAACAATGTGGCATTTGACAAATGTAGACTCAGACGAGCCTGTGCAGCCCCCTTTTAAGCGTAGAAACTCCTAATGATGTTCATTCAGTAACTTAAGAGTCGTAGAATATTCAAGCGACTAGCAAAGGCTCTGATCAGACTGCGCGTATGCGCAGGCTGATCTGAGACTTTGCTGGTCGCAAATACTACATTGCTGGAAATCTCATATCGCGGCTCATTTTTCAGTTACAGGCTATGCACAAGGCAATATATGCGCGGATCCAGAAGATTTCGTTAGGTGAGGGTCCTGAAAACTTTTTAATCATCAACGTATTTCACAGAGAGCCGTAAGGACCTCCCTCGAGAAGCAGTTGGACCCAAGGGGATCCAATTGCTTCTCGAGCGGATCCGTATTTCTAAGGTCGCCTATAACCACTTGTTTTTTTCAGGGGGTCGACCCCCACCCCCATTCCTCTGGATCCGCGCATGCATTTACCTAATGGAACAGTTGGTTCGAGCCAACTGAATCTTTTTGTTAGCCACTTTAAATATCTGGTAGTTCATGCTGCTAAATCATGCTCTTAAGCTTGAACAATCACCATGCTTTCGACCAATATGTCATAAAAATTAATCACACGACCCGAAGCTGAATGTTAAGCTACGGGGTGTTTTTATCTAGAAGATTGTGTCGTTGTTTTTTTTTTTTAAACAAACAGTGCCTCCTGGTGAATGTCGCATTATTCAGCACTATTTATAATGCAACATTTCATCTGGGTCTCCAATACTTGCCAAAGCACCCGTTTAAGGGTATCCAGTAACCAACATTATTTGAGAGAAAACTGGTTTTGGGGAGTTTTTTAACCAGGTAATGTTCATACTAGCCTGCTCCATGATTTCTGGTTCATATATATAAAGGGGTGGAGGGGGTCGCTTTGCTGATTTTATCTAATATTTTTAAATATCCCATGAAAATGAAATATTTTGGTCTCGCTGAGACCAAATTAATTCATTTTTATAGGATATTTAAAGACGGGGGGCTGGGGGGTTCGAGCGACCCCTCTAAGCCCCCTCTGGATCCGCCACTGCTCCGCTACAGAAACTAGTTAGAATATTGAAAATTTACAATTAGCAGACTTAGTCATTATTCTTTCCAGAAAGCGATTAACAAAGACGCTGAGCAGCTTTTGCGGATACACAGACTGGCTTGTGCCTTTGCTGTGTGTATGCAACCAAATCAGCTTTCTCGAATTTATCAGATTGTGTTTTTTTGTTACCAGACAGTTCGTGAAAATCAACAAAAATATTGATAACTGAAGAAAGACCAGCGGTGCATTCATTATTCACAGTTCATACTTTAAGCACCATTGTTCAGAGTGATAACATCACTAAATTTATACATGTACTTCATACTCCATACCTCACGCCTGATACTTCACGCTTCACATTTCCTACTTCACACTTCTTTGTGTATACAGCCACATGCGGATCAAGAGTGGGTCCAGACCCCCTGCTATATGTTTCCTTAGAAATACTGGTACAGACCCCCTCGAGAAGCAATTTGACCCCTAGGGGAGTGAAAAAAGTTTTTGTTCCGCACATGCATAACAAGCCTCTTATCTGCTATATTGCTGTTCAATTTCATGCTGTTTTAAAATCCCACTTAACCTTAAATATGACAAAATATGCTTTAAATCGTAATTTATTCTGAAAACGAAATAAATCAACATATATTAGGTATCGTGAGTCTCTCACAGGATCTTGTATCACTTATATAGCCTCAAAACCAAAAGCTCACAATGCCATTACGTCAAAACCAAAAGCTAACATTTGGCATTACGTAATTTATGAGGCTATAATTATAAGTGATATAAGGACCGAACTCCGAGCTCCTGTAGATATAGATAGATGGGTGCTCAGTTAGGCCTATAATTGCAAGTGCAAGTTAAAGGCAGGAATCCTGTCACCCCTGGCAGAGAAATTATTACCTGTATGAGCTCGAGGTGGTCAGCTAGAACAAAAATGTGCGTGCATGCGTGCGTGCGTGAGCAGAGAAAGAGAGAGATAAAATTAACTTACTGTGACAGAAGCATCGTTGTTCGTTTAATCATTACTGTAGTAAATTCAATTTGATGACCTTGGTAGTACATAAAGGGGCGGAGTTCGTGCGTTAACCAGACTATGGTCCAGTCCCTATAGTCGGACCATAGAGCGATAAAACTCTCTCTGGTTTTATGCACTGCGCATGTCTGGTTTCACTAGAGAAACCAGACCAAATCTGTGGTCGGACCATAGTTGATTGGTTCCCGTCCTCCGATGCAAACTTGGAATTGCCGGAAACCTGTAAGTTTTGTATCGATGGCTGTGATTGGTTGACTGTTTTACTGGGGAGGAACGCTGACAGTCGGAAGAGCAACTATAGTCTCTATGGTTAACGTGCGAACTCCACCAGGGTAAGTTTAGTGTTTTGCGGTCACAACCTATGTTCGAGTCATCATAACTGGTACAAATAGATAACACATATAACTGCTTTTTAAAGATAACGCTTTTATTGTTAATTTAAATAACCATGCAACTTCAAATGTACAGGATCTTCTCCAGAAAGGTTCCGAGGGCCCACCCGCTTCTACCTTTGCTATAATCAGACGAGACCATTTCATTTTAATAATTGGGCCGCGACATGAAATTTCCAACAATGTGGGACCAGCAAAGGCTCAGACCAGCCTGTGCATACGCGCAGTCTAATCAAAGCCTTTGCTAGTCGCTTGAATATTCTATGAGTGTTAAGCTACTGACCGAACACCACTTGGAGTGGCTATGCTTAAAAGAAGGCTGCAAAGGCTCGTCTGAGTCTACACTTGTCAAAATACCACATTGTTGGAAATCACATGTCGCGGCTCATATGCCAGTCATTCATTTCTGATGGTCGCTTGAAGAGTAAGCCATACCCTGCATATGAGTCAACTTATGGACGAAGGTTTACATCATGATACAATGTACACCAAGCCTCACTGGATGGCTGAGCATACCCCCCCCCCCCCCCACACACACACACCTCCCCGATTAATGATCAGCTTGTGTGAGTTAATTGCTGTCGTCGTAGGGCCACTAACAGCTAGCCTCGTCGCGACAAAGCAGAGAGAAAGGCAAAGATCAGATATCGATACAACCAAGCACCACACTTGACACGGAACGACATATGGGAAAGTAACAAGAACACACACAACACAAGAGAACCAAGAACAAGCAGGCGACCACAAGGCTTCAAGGAACAGTCAAGACAGCATAACACATGAAACATATATACCAAAAAAAGACCCACTAAAGAAGCAACGCCTTGGCGCGGCCAGCAAAAGAAATCACTGGAGGGCGTAAACATGTTTAAAGGTATCAACCACACCCTTATATATACTTAAGGAATATTCCAACGCATACAGTATACAGTTTACTACAAACCCTTAATTATGTTACAAGTATTTAATATCCTGTTGTTTAGCTAAATTTCAATATTATTCACATCAAGTGTGAAAGTTTCAGAACAATACATTTAGTTTTATGCAAAATACAGCTTTTTCAATCTGAAAGGGTCAAAACTACGGCAGCACTGAGGGGACATGTGAAAAAAATATTTATCTCGTTCCCACGACATAAGATCTCGTTCCCACGACATGATTATCTCGTTCCCACGACATAATATCTCGTTCCCACGACATAATTATCTCGTTCCCACGACATCTTTATCCAATGAAAATGAGCCATTACTGGCCTTCGCCATTTTTGTTAGGCCTACAATGTGTTAGATAACAATGCTAGTATGTAACAGGTAAGTCTGTTTTGCCATGTTAAACAAGCTGTTGATTTATTTAAGAACTGTTCTAACATATGCTGGATCAAACGATCCACATTGTGAACATGACCATACAAAAGCTGATCTGAATTTAAAAGGGTAACGCAACTCGATATCAATTTGGGTCACATCAACTTGATCTATCTTCTGGTCGATCTATTCAATTGATTTCCCTTTCTGATTTCATGATATGTTTTGTCCTGAAAATGTCATCTGCTTATTATATCTGCTACATATATTTAAACAACTCTAAAACCACTTTAAACATAGTAGCAAACAATATGAACACCATGAACCTTAGGAGCAGTCTGATATGGGTCCATATGTTTAGCTAAAATGCAACTAAAGCACATCAACAGATGAGAAAACAGACGACACGTTAATTCTGGGGAATGGGGTTAATACTAGACTGTACACATTGCCTTCTGCAACAGACAGCGCATGCCAAAACAAACAAAATGACCTGTCCAACCAGCGATTACTTTTTCTGAGTGCATGGAAAACACTTATTCCTTACAATTGTAACTACCTGTACCCATTCAGTGTACACTAAGATTTATCTGGGTTCATGCAAAAGTTGTTCAGAATATTCGCTGGGCGCATATTTCATTGCATTCGTTCTGTCATGTACGGCATCATATATTTGGACGAGCAAAATTTAATGAATGTTCTGTCAAAATTGCAGATTTTAGTAAGCCATGCAACTATTGGAGTGCCTGTGTCATTTTTGTTGTCTAGTATTTTAAAGCTTTTAAATTATGGCTATATACAGGGTGTCCCAAAAGGTATGAAATGTTTTTAAACTTGAGTAAGAGTCCAACCTTAAGCTTGGCATACCTTAATACCCTAAATATAAAATAATATATGTCAAAAAAATTATTTTAAGGCATTGCTAACATTATCCTCTGTAAACGGTATGTTTCTGGTAACGTCAAATATGGTGTCACCAATAAGTCAAATTAGATGATTTTTTAAACTGAAATAGGCATAAAAGTGATATTTAAGTCAAAATGCGTTACTTGTAATGAAAGTGTTCACTATTTAAATTAAGTAAGGGTGCAAAGATCTGGGATCGATACAATCAAGTACCACACCTGACTTAGGATACCAATGGGAAAGTGACAAACTCACAGTTATACACCATAAACGAGATCCAAGAGGTCAGCCTTTTCCCAGCAGGTGACCACAAGGCACAAATAAACAGACTCACACAAAAGCATAACAGACACAAGACAGAAAAAACATAAAAGATCCACAAAAGAAGTACCGCCTTGGAACGGTCAGTACAATATTTTACTGGAGGGCTTAAACCAGTTTCACAGCGCCAACCTCCCCCTCAATTCTGATGTAGACTAGGACACATTTGGGGAAGTTACAAAACACAATATACACAACAGCCAAGAGGTCAGCCCTTTCCCAGCAGGTGACCACAAGGCTACACGAAACAGACGCGACAGCACAACACACATCAACATGAAGCATAACTAACAAAAACGATCCACAAAGGAAACACCGCCTTTGGAGTGGTCAGTGAAATATTCACTGGAGGGCTTAAGCCAATTTCACGGCATAACCCCTAGTTTTTATGTTAAGGCATAAAACAAAACAATAGTGTCATACAAACACATCGATTGGTTTTGTTTTATTACATGCAGACTTAACTGTCATATGAAAGTTCAAACTAAACACCAGGTATCAGTGGCCTTTATAGAGAAAAGTGGGTGGGGTAACAATAAAGTGCACACCTAATGATAATATCATTTTACTGGTACCAAATCTTCGCCCTAGATTCTGCTGTTTTTGAAGTACAAGAAATGTTCAGCTCGCATGGAGGCCATCTAACTAATGCAGTATTATCATGGAGAAACACTCTAATCAAATTAACACACTATGATGAAACAAAGAAAATGGCTCATAACTCACAGATATTCAGAGCTAAAGAAAACCTCAAGTTGAAGTCCATGCAAACTTAAAAAGATTTTGTACTATTCCAAGAGTGAAACAGCATAGTAGAGATATCATCAAATGGATATTATTATGTTTCAACATGTTGTGTCAGCTTATTTTTGAAACTGTTAAAGTGCATCTGGGCTTCCACTGTGCTTTAATAGAAATGTAAAGCGACATACATAACGGATACCGAAGATTATGCAATTTTGAACGTTGTATTTCTAAAAAACGCAATTTTGGGGTGAAAGGCTGGCCACATTCTGAATCTTTTTAACATTTTCCCAGCTTTACCGAGGAGTACAGTATCAACTCTTAACTTGTTAACAACCTTTTTGTTTACAACTTTATTCACTATTCTGTCTGTGAGAAGGGATTTATTCCCGTACACGATTCATTGTTTAATGTTCCTCCCATTGGATTGTGGTTGCTCTGTGTTTGGTCCTTGTTTTGTTATGCATTACTTAAGTGTCATTTCTAGTTTGCACTCATCTTGAGGAAGAGAGAGCTGGTTGCTTTACTTTAATTGTCTTCCTGATGTCTTGTGACTGTTGGTATTCTGTGGTTCTTCTTCCCAATGCCGTGGGTTGGCATGCAGTGAGTAATTGTGCTATTTCCTGATCATACTCATTTACTTATTGCGACAGTATATCCTGCGAAGGCATTATGCAATGGCATTATGCAACGTCTCGTTTCAATGCCTGACAAGTGGTTTTATGCAGATGGCAAGTGGTTTTATGCAGATGGCAAGTGGTTTTATGCAGATGGCAAGTGGTTTTATGCAGATGACAAGTGGTTTTATGTAGATGGCAAGTGGTTTTATGCAGCTGGCAACTACAGGCTGTAGGCGCAACATACTACATTGTCACTGTCTTTTTGAAGGAAAATGTTACTTGTGCATTGGAATGGGGATAACCATACTCAAAATTAGCATTTGGGGAGGTATATCGAGGGATATGCGTTCAGAGGTTACGTTTCTGGCTCTGCTAACGTGTCACCGCAAAACTAAATCTTCCTTCCATATGTCTAACGATAACCACTCCAGATGAGAATTTTGAATACAGTTATCCCCTCAATGTTTTTGTTTTAATTATTATTTATCTTTTATTCCTCAGATTGAATAGCTTGGCTTAGTTTTTGCCTACTTTATTTTTGACATTTTTAGAAATGTGTATTTACCTTGCTTTGTTGTTCCTGTTATTTTAGGTTGCCTTTTTATGCATTTTTAACATGTTTTAAGCAGAGCATGAGAAAGTAAAACTTATTTATCACACCTGGGCCCGGAATTACATTGCCTCCTTAGAGTTAAGGAAGACTTAAGTTAAGTATTGATTTTTCAGGATGCGAAAAATACCGTTTAAAACTGATTAAAATAAAAATAGTTCTATTTCTCTGAAGATTACAATGATATCTTTGACCACAAATATCACATTGATCCAGGCAATTTATTTAGCATTTAATATAGCATGTTGAAATATAAATACTTAACTTAAGTCTTGCTTAAAGTTAAGGAGGCATTGTAATTCCGGGTCCTGATGTGTTAATTCACAGCATGCCTAGCTGTCCAAAGTGGCTAGATGCTCAGCTTTTGGTCTGTGTCTCACTCATCTACTTCATTACGCTGTATGTAAATATGAACAGGGTAGGTTGGCTCGATAATAAGTACCAAAATGCAATGGGATGGCTCATTAGCTATTTTTTTTGAGAATAGGGTTTTAACATTTGTAGTTTTATTGAGAAATAAGACTGGTGGTTCCTTCCAAATTGACCCAACTTTTGTTGGTTCTTTTTAGTTTATGTTCTCCAAACATTTGTTGTTATATTGAGAAAAATGACGGGTGGGCCCCCTCCAAATTGACCCAAATGTTGTAGGTTCTCTTTATTTTGTGTTCTCTAAACTTACACTGTGCACGATACGTTTGAGTTTAGATCAAAAGCGATGGCAGCTACACTCCAATCCCTTTTCGTATAACTTACATTTACTAAACAACTTCAAACCAACATTTCTCCAATATAGGGATCAAGCATGTTTTTCTATGCATTAACATCTGCTGGACCCCCGAGGGTGATGTTGAAACCCGAGCCTGAAAGGCGAGGGTTTTAACGACCCCGAGGGGTCTAGCAGATGTTAATGTATCAGAAAACCAGGTTTGATCGTTATTATTGCATTAAGACATTTTGTCACTTGAAAACTTTAGAAAAACGCTTTGAAAGGTTTATTTTTGTACTATTATAATGGCGTGCAAAAGCATGGCGGATTCGTAGGTTTTGAAAACGCCTGTTCCAGAGCAAAGATTTACGTCATCCTAACGTCACTAAATTACGTTCATTCCTATGCACGTTGCTGTTGATGACGTCAATTTTTTGACGGCCTAGAATGCGTATATGTAAAGTACAAAAGCCGTGCATCAACAGCACGTGAATTGCTTGATTAAAACATGGGTTTTTGCCGGTTAAAACATGGCTTTTAATAGCGTGCGACACGGCTTTTTATGCAATAATGATAAATGGTAAATATTTACCCGTTATTGTTGAAGTCATTATCAGGATCAATACAATAGCACAGAATATAGTTTTTGAATCAATTGAAAGGTCTAACGGTTACACTTATTTTTACGGTATATGTATAGATACCAAATATCGCCAGGCGATAAAAGGAAAAGACGCCAAGTGAAAAAGACGCAAATTAAAAAGACGAAATAACACCTGCAAAAAAAGAAATAACGCTAAACGAAACTTGAGAAAATAACGCCAGGCGAAAAGACATCAATATAAGCTTAAAACATAAAAAAACCTGCTAACCTAATACATGTATAATTACAGATATCAAAGCCATGGAAGACATAATATCCTGAAAACATTTCCAAAGTTTGAGAAAAATAAGATAGCGCTTGAAATTAAACGGTGTCCTGAGTTATTTCAACTCATACTAGGCTACACATTGTGCAAAGTTTGCATGGTCAGGTTCGTGGATGTCTTATTAGAGACACCACATCGCCAAGCTGGAATAAACCTCAATAACAGGAACTAGTCACAAACTTTTTTCAAGAAAAGTAGGCGTGTATCTGTAAAAATATACTATGCACAATAAGTTTAGCAATTTCTTATGTATCGCATCTTTTTTGTGCTCATCTTTGTGTAGTGCCGATGAATTTCAATTGCAATGACGAGAACAGGATCTTAGGCAAATGAAACCACGTAATTTCAGACGCCATCCTTTAAAGAGGCATTTGGGGAGAGCAAGAATTGCAGAAGGGGTCAGTAAGCAAAAATCACATCCATTGTAAGTAATGCTTAAATGATAAGCATGTGTCTTTTCGTTTGGTGGTCTTTCATCTTCCTCGTGCATCATACGCCTATAAAAACTATTTGTTATGTGACAGATGTGATAGAGAGTCCATGCTGAAAAAAATCAGCTGCCATCAATGACGTCAAAACGTAGTCATCATTTGATTAAACTTCTAATGTTAATAGGCGTGCCAATTCAACAGAGACTCAGTTTACAAAAATATCATATGCTTACAATGTAACTCATCTTATGGTTGATTAAAACCTTAAATTACTGGAAAATGGTGACGCATTTGCGAGATAACGGTGACGTTAGATTTTATCTTTCGGCTCGTGCACTGTAGTAGTGAAGATGTTTCATTTAACATTATTTGTCTGAATGTGTTGGAAGGCATCAAGCAGTTTTACTTGTTTATGTGGTTCAAGAAAACCCGACTAGAAACACCGTTTAAAGGTGATAACGTAAAATCATTAGTAAAAACGTCAAATTGTCAAAACTTGGTCTTTTATTTCTCTGAGAAAAATTAGAACATTGCAGCATTTGCTATGTTTTTTTGGTTTTCAGTGTCCAAACAATCGTTTGAAAATAGTTTCGGCTTCCCCCAATGATCAGAAATACCCACGTTACCCGCTAGTCTTAAAATTAAACGTCACTTTATCACGGCCGTTGCGTTTGATAATTCTGTATTTTTTTAAATGGAAAATCTTGTCAGATGATCGGCACTTGTACCTTCATGACAGCAAATGAAACTCGAGATCTGATGTGGATAGGCTCATCCATACAAAACAATTGCTAAGTTTATTGTGCATAGTATATAAAAGCAAATATGGGCCTCCTTTTTCTATTCTAAGGGTTTTCTTTAGCTCCTGTGGCCTCAATGTCGAATTTATCACCGGAAGAGATGCATAGAATTATAACATTTTCTGATAATTGAATATGACACAACGAATAATCTAGAAAAAATGAACACTTTAGAAATAGAGAGAACCTACAAAAGAGCTACGTGCATTAAGGGGCTAATTTGGCCCCCTCTGGAGCAAAAAATCTATAAGTGTAGCTACACTGTCTATTAGTGTTCATAGACTGTCTGTTAGTGTAGCTAGACTGTCTATTAGTGTAGCTACACTGTCTTATAGTGTTCCTAGACTGTCTACTAGTGTAGCTAGACTGTCTATTAGAGTAGCTACACTGTCTAATAGTGTTCCTAGACTGTCTATTAGTGTAGCTACACTGTCTTATAGTGTTCCTAGACTGTCTACTAGTGTAGCTAGACTGTCTATTAGAGTAGCTACACTGTCTAATAGTGTTCCTAGACTGTCTATTAGTGTAGCTTGATTGTCTATCAATATAGCTACACTGTCTATTAGTTTTCATAGACGGTCTGTTAGTGTAGCTAGACTGTCTACTAGTGTAGCTACATTGTCTATTGATGTTCCTAGACTGTCCGTTAGTGAAGCTAGATTGTCTATCAATAAAGCTACACTGTCTATTAGTTTTCTTATACTGTCTGTTAGAGTAGCTACAATGTCTATTTGGTTACACTGTCTATTAGTGTAGCTAGATTGTCTATTAGTGTAGCTACACTGTCTAATAGTGTTCCTAGACTGTCTATTAGTGTAGCTAGACTGTCTATTAGTGTAGCTACACTGTCTAATAGTGTTCCTAGACTGTCTACTAGTGTAGCTAGACTGTCTATTAGTGTAGCTACACTGTCTAATAGTGTTCCTAGACTGTCTATTAGTGTAGCTAGATTGTGTATCAATATAGCTACATTGTCTATTAGTTTTCATAGACGGTATGTTAGTTTAGCTAGACTGTCTACTAGTGTAGCTACATTGTCTATTGATGTTCCTAGACTGTCCGTTAGTGTAGCTAGATTGTCTATCAATGTAGCTACACTGTCTTTTAATTTTCTTATACTGTCTGTTAGAGTAGCTACACTGTCTATTAGTGTTCATATAAGGTCTGTTCGTGTAGCTAGACTGTCTATTAGTGTAGCTACACTGTCTAATAGTGTTCCTAGACTGTCTATTAGTGTAGCAAGATTGTCTATCAATATAGCTACACTGTCTATTAGTTTTCCTATACTGTCTGTTAGTGTAGCTAGACTGTCTACTAGTGTAGCTACATTGTCTATTAGTGTTCCTAGACTGTCTATTAGTATAGCTAGACTGTCTATTAGAGTAGCTTGATTGTCTATCAATATAGCTACACTGTCAATAAGTTTTCCTATACTGTATGTTAGTGTAGCTAGACTGTCTACTAGTGTAGCTACATGGTCTATTGATGTTCCTAGACTATCCGTTAGTGTAGCTAGATTGTCTATCAATAAAGCTACACTGTCTATTAGTTTTCTTATACTGTCTGTTAGAGTAGCTACAATGTCTATTTGGTTTCATCGACGGTCTATTAGTTAGCTACACTGTCTATTAGAGTTCATAGATTGTCTGTTGGTGTAGCTAGACTGTCTATTGGTGTAGCTACACTGTCTAATAGTGTTCCTAGACTGTCTTTTAGTGTAGCTAGATTGTCTATTAATGTAGCTACACTGTCTTATAGTGTTCCTAGACTGTCTATTAGTGTAGCTAGACTGTCTATAAGTGTAGCTACACTGTCTATTAGTGTTCATAGACTGTCTGTTAGTGTAGCTAGACTGTCTATTAGTGTAGCTACACTGTCTTATAGTGTTCCTAGACTGTCTATAAGTGTAGCTAGATTGTCTATTAGTGTAGCTACACTGTCTTATAGTGTTCCTTGACTGTCTACTAGTGTAGCTAGACTGTCTATTAGAGTAGCTACACTGTCTAATAGTGTTCCTAGACTGTCTATTTGTGTAGCTAGATTGTCTATCAATATAGCTACACTGTCTATTAGTTTTCATAGACGGTCTGTTAGTGTAGCTAGACTGTGTACTAGTGTAGCTACATTGTCTATTGATGTTCCTAGACTGTCCGTTAGTGAAGCTAGATTGTCTATCAATGTAGCTACACTGTCTATTAGTTTTCTTATACTGTCTGTTAGAGTAGCTTCACTGTCTATTAGTGTTCATATACTGTCTGTTAGTGTAACTAGACTGTCTGTCAGTGTAGCTACACTGTCTAATAGTGTTCCTACACTGTCTATTAGTGTAGCTAGATTGTCTATTAGTGTAGCTACACTGTCTAATAGTGTTCCTAGACTGTCTATTAGTGTAGCTAGACTGTCTATTAGTGTAGCTACACTGTCTAATAGTGTTCCTAGACTGTCTACTAGTGTAGCTAGACTGTCTATTAGTGTAGCTACACTGTCTAATAGTGTTCCTAGACTGTCTATTAGTGTAGCTAGATTGTCTATTAGAGTAGCTACACTGTCTAATAGTGTTCCTAGACTGTCTATTAGTGTAGCTAGATTGTCTATCAATATAGCTACACTGTCTATTAGTTTTCCTATACTGTCTGTTAGTGTAGCTAGACTGTCTACTAGTGTAGCTACATTGTCTATTAGTGTTCCTAGACTGTCTTTTAGTGTAGCTAGACTGTCTATTAGAGTAGCTAGATTGTCTATCAAAATAGCTACACTGTCTATTAGTTTTCTTATACTGTCTGTTAGAGTAGCTACACTGTCTATTTGTTTTCATCGACGATCTATTAGTTAGCTACACTGTCTATTAGAGTTCATAGACTGTCTGTTAGTGTAGCTAGACTGTCTATTAGTGTAGCTACACTGTCTAATAGTGTTCCTAGACTGTCTATTAGTGTAGCTAGACTGTTTGCTAGTGTAGCTACACTGTCTTATAGTGTTCCTAGACTGTCTATTAGTGTAGCTAGACTGTCTATTAGTGTAGCTACACTGTCTAATAGTGTTCCTAGACTGTCTATTAGTGTAGCTAGACTGTCTATTAGAGTAGCTACACTGTCTAATAGTGTTCCTAGACTGTCTATTAGTGTAGCTAGATTGTCTATCAATATAGCTACACTGTCTATTAGTTTTCCTATACTGTCTGTTAGTGTAGCTAGACTGTCTACTAGAGTAGCTAGATTGTCTATCAAAATAGCTACACTGTCAATTAGTTTTCCAATACTGTATGTTAGTGAAGCTAGACTGGCTACTAGTGTAGCTACATTGTCTATTGATGTTCCTAGACTGTCCGTTAGTGAAGCTAGATTGTCTATCAATGTAGCTACACTGTCTATTAGTTTTCTTATACTGTCTGTTAGAGTAGCTACACTGTCTATTTGTTTTCATCGACGGTCTATAAGTTAGCTACACTGTCTATTAGAGTTCATAGACTGTCTTTTAGTGTAGCTAGACTGTCTATTAGTGTAGCTATACTGTCTAATAGTGTTCCTAGACTGTCTACTAGTGTAGCTAGACTGTCTACTAGTGTAGCTATACTGTTTTCTAGTGTTCCTAGACTGTCTTTTAGTGTAGCTAGACTGTCTATAAGTGTAGCTACACTGTCTAATAGTGTTCCTAGACTGTCTATTAGTGTTGCTAGACTGTCTTTTAGAGTAGCTACACTGTCTAATAGTGTTCCTAGACTTCTATTAGTGTAGCTACACTGTCTAATAGTGGTCCTAGACTGTTTGTTAGCGTAACTAGATTGTTTATCAATGTAGCTACACTGTCTATTTGTTTTCATAGACGGTCTATTAGAGAAGCTACACTGTCTATTAGTGTTCATAGACTGTCTGTTAGGGTAGCTAGACTGTCTATTCATGTAGCTACACTGTCTTATAGTGTTCCTAGACTGTCTATTGGTGTAGCTAGATTGTTTATTAGTGTAGCTACACTGTCTTATATAGTTCCTAGACTCTCTATTAGTGTAGCTAGACTGTCTATAAGTGTAGCTACACTGTCTATTAGTGTTCATAGACTGTCTGTTAGTGTAGCTAGACTGTCTATTAGTGTAGCTACACTGTCTAATAGTGTTCCTAGACTGTCTATTAGTGTAGCTAGATTGTCTATTTGTGTAGCTACACTGTCTTATAGTGTTCCTAGACTGTCTACTCGTGTAGCTAGACTGTCTATTAGAGTAGCTACACTGTCCAATAGTGTTCCTAGACTGTCTATTAGTGTAGCTAGATTGTCTGTCAATATAGCTACACTGTCTATTAGTTCTCATAGACGGTCTATTAGTGTAGCTACACTGTCTAATAGTGTTCCTAGACTGTCTGTTAGCGTAACTAGATTGTTTATCAATGTAGCTACACTGTCTATTTGTTTTCATAGACGGTCTATTAGAGAAGCTACACTGTCTATTAGTGTTCATAGTCTGTCTGTTAGCGTAGCTAGACTGTCTATTAATGTAGCTACACTGTCTTATAGTGTTCCTAGACTGTCAATTAGTGTAGCTAGATTGTTTATTAGTGTAGCTACACTGTCTTATAGTGTTCCTAGACTGTCTATTAGTGTAGCTTGACTGTCTATTAGTGTAGCTACACTGTCTATTAGTGTTCATAGACTGTCTGTTAGTGTAGCTAGACTGTCTATTAGTGTAGCTACACTGTCTAATAGTGTTCTTAGACTGTCTACTAGTGTACCTAGACTGTCTATTAGAGTAGCTACACTGTCTAATAGTGTTCCTAGACTGTCTATTAGTGTAGCTAGATTGTGTATCAATATAGCTACACTGTGTATTAGTTTTCATAGACGGTCTGTTAGTGTAGCTAGACTGTCTACTAGTGTAGCTATATTGTCTATTGATGTTCCTATACTGTCCGTTAGTGAAGCTAGATTGTCTATCAATGTAGCTACACTCTCTTTTAATTTTCTTATACTGTCTGTATGAGTAGCTACACTGTCTATTAGTGTTCATATACTGTCTGTTCGTGTAGCTAGACTGTCTATTAGTGTAGCTACACTGTCTAATAGTGTTCCTACACTGTCTATTAGTGTAGCTAGATTGTCTATTAGTGTAGCTACACTGTCTAATAGTGTTCCTAGACTGTCTATTAGTGTAGCTACACTGTCTAATAGTGTTCCTAGACTGTCTACTAGTGTAGCTTGACTGTCTATTAGTGTAGCTACACTGTCTAATAGTGTTCCTAGACTGTCTATTAGTGTAGCTAGATTGTGTATCAATATAGCTACATTGTCTATTAGTTTTCATAGACGGTCTGTTAGTGTAGCTAGACTGTCTACTAGTGTAGCTACATTGTCTATTGATGTTCCTAGACTGTCCGTTAGTGTAGCTAGATTGTCTATCAATGTAGCTACACTGTCTTTTAATTTTCTTATACTGTCTGTTAGAGTAGCTACACTGTCTATTAGTGTTCATATACTGTCTGTTCGTGTAGCTAGACTGTCTATTAGTGTAGCTACACTGTCTAATAGTGTTCCTAGACTGTCTATTAGTGTAGCTAGATTGTCTATCAATATAGCTACACTGTCTATTAGTTTTCCTATACTGTCTGTTAGTGTAGCTAGACTGTCTACTAGTGTAGCTACATGGTCTATTGATGTTCCTAGACTATCCGTTAGTGTAGCTAGATTGTCTATCAATAAAGCTACACTGTCTATTAGTTTTCTTATACTGTCTGTTAGAGTAGCTACACTGTCTATTTGTTTTCATCGACGGTCTATTAGTTAGCTACACTGTCTTTTAGAGTTCATAGACTGTCTGTTAGTGTAGCTAGACTGTCTATTAGTGTAATTACACTGTCTAATAGTGTTCCTAGACTGTCTATTAGTGTAGCTAGACTGTCTACTAGTGTAGCTACACTGTCTTATATTGTTCCAAGACTGTCTATTAGTGTAGCTAGACTGTCTATTAGTGTAGCTACACTGTCTAATAGTGTTCCTAGACTGTCTATTAGTGTAGCTAGACTGTCTATTAGAGTAGCTACACTGTCTAATAGTGTTCCTAGACTGTCTATTAGTGTAGCTACACTGTCTAAAAGTGGTCCTAGACTGTCTGTTAGCGTAACTAGATTGTTTATCAATGTAGCTACACTGTCTATTTGTTTTCATAGACGGTCTATTAGAGAAGCTACACTGTCTATTAGAGTTCATAGACTGTCTGTTAGTGTAGCTAGACTGTCTATTAATGTAGCTACACTGTCTTATAGTGTTCCTAGACTGTCTATTAGTGTAGCTAGATTGTCTATTAGTGTAGCTTCACTGTCTTATAGTGTTCCTAGACTGTCTATTAGTGTAGCTAGACTGTCTCTTAGTGTAACTACACTGTCTATTAGTGTTCATAGACTGTCTGTTAGTGTAGCTAGACTGTCTATTAGTGTAGCTACACTGTCTTATAGTGTTCCTAGACTGTCTATTAGTGTAGCTAGATTGTCTATTAGTGAAGCTACACTGTCTAATAGTGTTCCTAGACTGTCTACTGATGTAGCTAGACTGTCTATTAGAGTAGCTACACTGTCTTATAGTGTTCCTAGACTGTCTATTAGTGTAGCTAGATTGTGTATCAATATAGCTACACTGTCTATTAGTTTTCATAGACGGTCTGTTAGTGTAGGTAGACTGTCTACTAGTGTAGCTACATTGTCTATTGATGTTCTTAGACTGTCCGTTAGTGAAGCTAGATTGTCTATCAATGTAGCTACACTGTCTATTAGTTTTCTTATACTGTCTGTTAGAGTAGCTACACTGTCTATTAGTGTTCATATACTGTCTGTTAGTGTAGCTAGACTGTCTATCAGTGTAGCTACACTGTCTTATAGTGTTCCTAGACTGTCTATTAGTGTAGCTAGACTGTCTTTCAGTGTAGCTACACTGTCTAATAGTGTTCCTACACTGTCTATTAGTGTAGCTAGATTGTCTATTAGTGTAGCTACACTGTCTAATAGTGTTCCTAGACTTTCTATTAGTGTAGCTAGACTGTCTATTAGTGTAGCTACACTGTCTAATAGTGTTCCTAGACTGTCTACTAGTGTAGCTAGACTGTCTATTAGTGTAGCTACACTGTCTAATAGTGTTCCTAGACTGTCTATTAGTGTAGCTAGATTGTGTATCAATATAGCTACATTGTCTATTAGTTTTCATAGACGGTCTGTTAGTGTAGCTAGACTGTCTTCTAGTGTAGCTACATTGTCTATTGATGTTCCTAGACTGTCTGTTAGTGTAGCTAGATTGTCTATCAATGTAGCTACACTGTCTTTTAATTTTCTTAAACTGTCTGTTAGAGTAGCTACACTGTCTATTAGTGTTTATATACTGTCTGTTCGTGTAGCTAGACTGTCTATTAGTGTAGCTACACTGTCTAATAGTGTTCCTAGACTGTCTATTAGTGTAGCTCGACTGTCTATCAATATAGCTACACTGTCTATTAGTTTTCCTATACTGTCTGTTAGTGTAGCTAGACTGTCTACTAGTGTAGCTACATTGTCTATTAGTGTTCCTATACTGTCTATTAGTATAGCTAGACTGTCTATTGGAGTAGCTAGATTGTCTATCAATATAGCTACACTGTCTATTAGTTTTCCTATACTGTATGTTAGTGTAGCTAGACTGTCTACTAGTGTAGCTACATGGTCTATTGATGTTCCTAGACTATCCGTTAGTGTAGCTAGATTGTCTATCAATAAAGCTACACTGTCTATTAGTTTTCTTATACTGTCTGTTATAGTAGCTACACTGTCTATTTTTTTTCATCGACGGTCTATTAGTTAGCTACACTGTCTATTAGAGTTCATAGACTGTCTGTTTGTGTAGCTAGACTGTCTATTAGTGTAATTACACTGTCTAATAGTGTTCCTAGACTGTCTATTAGTGTAGCTAGACTGTCTACTAGTGTAGCTACACTGTCTTACATTGTTCCAAGACTGTCTTTTAGTGTAGCTAGACTGTCTATTAGTGTAGCTACACTGTCTAATAGTGTTCCTAGACTGTCTATTAGTGTAACTAGACTGTCTATTAGAGTAGCTACACTGTCTAATAGTGTTCCTAGACTGTCTATTAGTGTAGTTACACTGTCTAAAGTGGTTATAGACTGTCTGTTAGCGTAACTAGATTGTTTATCAATGTAGCTACACTGTCTATTTGTTTTCATAGACGGTCTATTAGAGAAGCTACACTGTCTATTAGAGTTCATAGACCCTCTGTTAGTGTAGCTAGACTGTCTATTAATGTAGCTACACTGTCTTATAGTGTTCCTAGACTGTCTATTAGTGTAGCTAGATTGTCTATTAGTGTAGCTACACTGTCTTATAGTGTTCCTAGACTGTCTATTAGTGTAGCTAGACTGTCTATTAGTGTAGCTACACTGTCTATTAGTGTTCATAGACTGTCTGTTAGTGTAGCTAGACTGTCTATTAGTGTAGCTACACTGTCTTATAGTGTTCCTAGACTGTCTATTAGTGTAGCTAGATTGTCTATTAGTGTAGCTACACTGTCTAATAGTGTTCCTAGACTGTCTACTAATGTAGCTAGACTGTTTATTAGAGTAGCTACACTGTCTAATAGTGTTCCTAGACTGTCTATTAGTGTAGCTAGATTGTCTATCAATATAGCTACACTGTCTATTAGTTTTCATAGACGGTCTGTTAGTGTAGCTAGACTGTCTACTAGTGTAGCTACATTGTCTATTGATGTTCTTAGACTGTCCGTTAGTGAAGCTAGATTGTCTATCAATGTAGCTACACTGTCTATTAGTTTTCTTATACTGTCTGTTAGAGTAGCTACACTGTCTATTAGTGTTCATATACTGTCTGTTAGTGTAGCTAGACTGTCTATCAGTGTAGCTACACTGTCTTATAGTGTTCCTAGACTGTCTATTAGTGTAGCTAGGTTGTCTTTTAGTGTAGCTACACTGTCTAATAGTGTTCCTAGACTGTCTATTAATGTAGCTACATTGTCTATTAGTGTAGCTACACTGTCTAATAGTGCTCCTAGACTGTCTACTAGTGTAGCTTGACTGTCTATTAGTGTAGCTACACTGTATAATAGTGTTCCTAGACTGTCTATTAGTGTAGCTAGATTGTCTATCAATATAGCTACACTGTCTATTAGTTTTCATAGACGGTCTGTTAGTGTAGCTAGACTGTCTACTAGTGTAGCTACATTGTCTATTGATGTTCCTTGACTGTCCGTTAGTGTAGCTAGATTGTCTATCAATGTAGCTACACTGTCTTTTAATTTTCTTATACTGTCTGTTAGAGTAGCTACACTGTCTATTAGTGTTCATATACTGTCTGTTCGTGTAGCTAGACTGTCTATTAGTGTAGCTACACTGTCTAATAGTGTTCCTAGACTGTCTATTAGTGTAGCTAGATTGTCTATCAATATAGCTAAACTGTCTATTAGTTTTCCTATACTGTCTGTTAGTGTAGCTAGACTGTCTACTAGTGTAGCTACATTGTCTATTAGTGTTCCTAGACTGTCTATTAGTGTAGCTAGACTGTTTATTAGAGTAGCTAGATTGTCTATCAATATAGCTACACTGTCTATTAGTTTTCTTATACTGTCTGTTAGAGTAGCTACACTGTCTATTAGTGTTCATATACTGTCTGTTAGTGTAGCTAGACTGTCTATCAGTGTAGCTACACTGTCTTATAGTGTTCCTAGACTGTCTATTAGTGTAGCTAGGTTGTCTTTTAGTGTAGCTACACTGTCTAATAGTGTTCCTAGACTGTCTATTAGTGTAGCTAGACTGTCTACTATTGTAGCTACACTGTCTTATAGTGTTCCTAGACTGTCTATTAGTGTAGCTAGACTGTCTATTAGTGTAGCTACACTGTCTCATAGTGTTCCTAGACTGTCTATTAGTGTAACTAGACTGTCTATTAGAGTAGCTACACTGTCTAATAGTGTTCCTAGACTGTCTGTTAGTGTAGCTGGACTGTCTATTAGTGTAGCTATACTGTCTAAAAGTGTTCCTAGACTGTCTATTAGTGTAGCTAGATTGTCTATTAGTGCAGCTACACTGTCTTATAGTGTTCATAGACTGTCTGTTAGTGTAGCTAGACTGTCTATTAGTGTAGCTACACTTTCTTATAGTGTTCCTAGACTGTCTAATAGTGTAGCTAGACTGTCTTCTAGTGTAGCTACATTGTCTATTGATGTTCCTTGACTGTCCGTTAGTGTAGCTAGATTGTCTATCAATGTAGCTACACTGTCTTTTAATATTCTTATACTGTCTGTTAGTGTAGCTAGACTGTCTACTAGTGTAGCTACACTGTCTAATAGTGTTCCTAGACTGTCTATTAGTGTAGCTAGATTGTGTATCAATATAGCTACACTGTCTATAAGTTTTCTTATACTGTCTGTTAGAGTAGCTACACTGTCTATTTGTTTTCATCGACGGTCTATTAGTTAGCTACACTGTCTATTAGAGTTCATTGACTGTCTGTTCGTGTAGCTAGACTGTCTATTAGTGTAGCTACACTGTCTAATAGTGTTCCTAGACTGTCTATTAGTGTAGCTGGACTGTTTACTAGTGTAGCTACACTGTCTTATAGTGTTCCTAGACTGTCTATTAGTGTAGCTAGACTGTCTATTAGTGTAGCTACACTGTCTAATAGTGTTCCTAAACTGTCTATTAGTGTAGGTAGACTGTCTATTAGAGTAGCTACACTGTCTAATAGTGTTCCTAGACTGTCTATTAGTGTAGCTATACTGTCTAAAAGTGTTCCTAGACTGTCTATTAGTGTAGCTAGATTGTCTATTAGTGTAGCTACACTGTCTTATAGTGTTCCTATACTGTCTATTAGTGTAGCTAGACTGTCTATTAGTGTAGCTACACTGTCTATTAGTGTTCATAGACTGTCTGTTAGTGTAGCTAGACTGTCTATTAGTGTAGCTACACTGTCTTATATTGTTCCTAGACTGTCTAATAGTGTAGATAGACTGTCTACTAGTGTAGCTACATTGTCTATTGATGTTCCTAGACTGTCCGTTAGTGTAGCTAGATTGTCTATCAATGTAGCTACACTGTCTTTTAATTTTCTTATACTGTCTGTTAGAGTAGCTACACTGTCTATTAGTGTTCATATACTGTCTGTTCGTGTAGCTAGACTTTCTATTAGTGTAGCTACACTGTCTATCAATATAGCTACACTGTCTATTAGTTTTCCTATACTGTCTGTTAGTGTAGCTAGACTGTCTACTAGTGTAGCTACATTGTCTATTAGTGTTCCTAGACTGTCTATTAGTATAGCTAGACTGTCTACTAGTGTAGCTACACTGTCTTATAATGTTTCTAGACTGTGTTTTAGTGTAGCTAGACTGTCTATTAGAGTAGCTACACTGTCTAATAGTGTTCCTAGACTGTCCATTAGTGTAGCTATACTATCTAATAGTTTTCCTAGACTGTCTGTAAGCGTAACTAGATTGTTTATCAATGTAGCTACACTGTCTTTTAGTTTCATAGACTGTCTGTTAGTGTAGCTAGACTGTCTATTAATGTAGCTACACTGTCTAATAGTGTTCCTAGACTGTCTACTAGTGTAGCTAGACTGTCTATTAGTGTAGCTACACTGTCTAATAGTGTTCCTAGACTGTCTATTAGTGTAGCTAGATTGTGTATCAATATAGCTACACTGTCTATTAGTTTTCATAGACGGTCTGTTAGTGTAGCTAGACTGTCTACTAGTGTAGCTACATTGTCTATTGATGTTCCTAGACTGTCCGTTAGTGTAGCTAGATTGTCTATCAATGTGGCTACACTGTCTTTTAATTTTCTTATACTGTCTGTTAGAGTAGCTACACTGTCTATTAGTGTTCATATACTGTCTGTTCGTGTAGCTAGACTGTCTATTAGTGTAGCTACACTGTCTAATAGTGTTCCTAGACTGGGTATTAGTGTAGCTAGATTGTCTATCAATATAGCTACACTGTCTATTAGTTTCATATACTGTCTGTTAGTGTAGCTAGACTGTCTACTAGTGTAGCTACATTGTCTATTAGTGTTCCTAGACTGTCTATTAGTGTAGCTAGACTGTCTATTAGAGTAGCTAGATTGTCTATCAATATAGCTACACTGTCTATTAGTTTTCCAATACTGTATGTTAGTGTAGCTAGACTGTCCACTAGTGTAGCTACATTGTCTATTGATGTTCCTAGACTGTCCGTTAGTGTAGCTAGATTGTCTATCAATGTAGCTACACTGTCTATTAGTTTTGTTATACTGTCTGTTAGAGTAGCTACACTGTCTATTTGTTTTCATCGACGGTCTATTAGTTAGCTACACTGTCTATTAGAGTTCATAGACTGTCTTTTAGTGTAGCTAGACTGTCTATTAGTGTAGCTATACTGTCTAATAGTGTTCCTAGACTGTCTATTAGTGTAGCTAGACTGTCTACTAGTGTAGCTACACTGTCTTATAGTGTTCCTAGACTGTCTATTAGTGTAGCTAGACTGTCTATAAGTGTAGCTACACTGTCTAATAGTGTTCCTAGACTGTCTATTAGTGTTGCTAGACTGTCTATTAGAGTAGCTACACTGTCTAATAGTGTTCCTAGACTGTCTATTAGTGTAGCTACACTGTCTAATAGTGTTCCTAGACTGTCTGTTAGCGTAACTAGATTGTTTATCAATGTAGCTACACTGTCTATTTGTTTTCATAGACGGTCTATTAGAGAAGCTACACTGTCTATTAGTGTTCATAGACTGTCTGTTAGGGTAGCTAGACTGTCCATTAATGTAGCTACACTGTCTTATAGTGTTCCTAGACTGTCTATTGGTGTAGCTAGATTGTTTATTAGTGTAGCTACACTGTCTTATAGTGTTCCTAGACTGTCTATTAGTGTATCTAGACTGTCTATAAGTGTAGCTACACTGTCTATTAGTGTTCATAGACTGTCTTTTAGTGTAGCTAGACTGTCTATTAGTGTAGCTACACTGTCTTATAGTGTTCCTAGACTGTCTATTAGTGTAGCTAGATTGTCTATTAGTGTAGCTACACTGTCTTATAGTGTTCCTAGACTGTCTACCAGTGTAGCTAGACTGTCTATTAGAGTAGCTACACTGTCCAATAGTGTTCCTAGACAGTCTATTAGTGTAGCTAGATTGTCTATCAATATAGCTACACTGTCTATTAGTTCTCATAGACGGTCTGTTAGTGTAGCTAGACTGTCTACTAGTGTAGCTACATTGTCTATTGATGTTCCTAGACTGTCCGTTAGTGAAGCTAGATTGTCTATCAATGTAGCTACACTGTCGATTAGTTTTCTTATACTGTCTGTTAGAGTAGCTACACTGTCTATTAGTGTTCATATACTGTCTGTTAGTGTAGCTAGACTGTCTATCAGTGTAGCTACACTGTCTAATAGTGTTCCTACACTGTCTATTAGTGTAGCTAGATTGTCTATCAATATAGCTACACTGTCTATTAGTTTTCCTATACTGTCTGTTAGTGTAGCTAGACTGTCTACTAGTGTAGATACATTGTCTATTAGTATTCCTAGACTGTCTATTAGTGTAGCTAGACTGTCTATTAGAGTAGCTAGATTGTCTATCAATATAGCTACACTGTCTATTAGTTTTCCTATACTTTATGTTAGAGTAGCTAGACTGTCTACTAGTTTAGCTACATTGTCTATTGATGTTCCTAGACTGTCCGTTAGTGTAGCTAGATTGTCTATCAATGTAGCTACACTGTCTATTAGTTTTCTTATACTGTCTGTTAGAGTAGCTACACTGTCTATTTGTTTTCATCGACGATCTATTAGTTAGCTACACTGTCTATTAAAGTTCATAGACTGTCTGTTAGTGTAGCTAGACTGTCTATTAGTGTAGCTACACTGTCTAATAGTATTCCTAGACTGTCTATTAGTGTAGCTAGACTGTTTGCTAGTGTAGCTACACTGTCTTATAGTGTTCCTAGACTGTCTATTATTGTAGCTAGACTGTCTATTAGTGTAGCTACACTGTCTAATAGTGTTCCTAGACTGTCTATTAGTGTAGCTAGACTGTCTATTAGAGTAGCTACACTGTCTAATAGTGTTCCTAGACTGTCTATTAGTGTAGCTAGATTGTCTATCAATATAGCTACACTGTCTATTAGTTTTCCTATACTGTCTGTTAGTGTAGCTAGACTGTCTACTAGTGTAGCTACATTGTCTATTAGTGTTCCTAGACTGTCTTTTAGTGTAGCTAGACTGTCTATTAGAGTAGCTAGATTGTCTATCAAAATAGCTACACTGTCTATTAGTTTTCCAATACTGTATGTTAGTGTAGCTAGACTGACTACTAGTGTAGCTACATTGTCTATTGATGTTCCTAGACTGTCCGTTAGTGTAGCTAGATTGTCTATCAATGTAGCTACACTGTCTATTAGTTTTTTTATACTGTCTGTTAGAGTAGCTACACTGTCTATTTGTTTTCATCGACGGTCTATAAGTTCGCTACACTGTCTATTAGAGTTCATAGACTGTCTGTTAGTGTAGCTAGACTGTCTATTAGTGTAGCTACACTGTCTTATAGTGTTCCTAGACTGTCTATTAGTGTAGCTAGACTGTTTACTAGTGTAGCTACACTGTCTTATAGTGTTCCTAGACTGTCTATTAGTGTAGCTAGGCTGTCTATTAGTTTAGCTACACTGTCTAATAGTGTTCCTAGACTGTCTATTAGTGTAGCTAGACTGTCTATTAGAGTAGCTACACCGTCTAATAGTATTCCTAGACTGTCTATTAGTGTAGCTACACTGTCTAATTGTGTTCCTAGACTGTTTGTTAGCGTAACTAGATTGTTTATCAATGTAGCTACACTGTCTATTTGTTTCCATAGACGGTCTATTAGAGAAGCTACACTGTCTATTAGTGTTCATAGACTGTCTGTTAGTGTAGCTAGACTGTCTATTAATGTAGCTACACTGTCTTATAGTGTTCCTAGACTGTCTATTAGTGTAGCTAGATTGTCTATTAGTGTAGCTACACTGTCTTATAGTGTTCCTAGACTGTCTATTAGTGTAGCTAGACTGTCTATAAGTGTAGCTACACTGTCTATTAGTGTTCATAGACTGTCTGTTAGTGTAGCTAGACTGTCTATTAGTGTAGCTACACTGTCTTATAGTGTTCCTAGACTGTCTATCAGTGTAGCTAGATTGTCTATTAGTGTAGCTAAACTGTCTTATAGTGTTCCTAGACTGTCTACTAGTGTAGCTAGATTGTCTATCAATGTAGCTACACTGTCTATTAGTTTTCTTATACTGTCTGTTAGAGTAGCTACACTGTCTATTTGTTTTCATCGACGGTCTATTAGTTAGCTACACTGTCTATTAGAGTTCATAGACTGTCTGTTAGAGTAGCTAGACTGTCTATTAGTGTAGCTACACTGTCTAATAGTGTTCCTGTCTGTTAGCGTAACTAGATTGTTTATCAATGTAGATACACTGTCTATTTGTTTCATAGACGGTCTATTAGAGAAGCTACATTGTCTATAAGTGTTCATAGACTGTCTGTTAGTGAAGCTAGACTGTCTATTAATGTAGCTACACTGTCTTATAGTGTTCATAGACTGTATTTTAGTGTAGCTAGATTGTCTACTTGTGTAGCTACACTGTCTTATAGTGTTCCTAGACTGTCTATTAGTGTAGCTAGACTGTCTATTAGTGTAGCTACACTGTCTATAAGTGTTCTTAGACTGTCTGTTAGTGTAGCTACACTGTCTTATAGTGTTCCCAGACTGTCTATTAGTGTAGCTAGATTGTCTGTAAGTGTAGCTACACTGTCTAATAGTGTTCCTAGACTGTCTACTAGTGTAGCTAGACTGTCTAATAGAGTAGCTACACTGTCTAATAGTGTTCCTAGACTGTCTATTACTAGAGCTAGATTGTCTATCAATATAATTACACTGTCTATTAGTTTTCATAGACGGTCTGTTAGTGTAGCTAGACTGTCTACTAGTGTAGCTACATTGTCTATTGATGTTCCTTTACTGTCCGTTAGTGAAGCTAGATTGTCTATCAATGTAGCTACACTGTCTATTAGTTTTCTTATATTGTCTGTTAGAGTAGCTACACTGTCTATTAGTGTTCATATACTGTCTGTTAGTGTAGCCAGACTGTCTATCAGTGTAGCTACACTGTCTAATAGTGTTCCTAGACTGTCTATTAGTGTAGCTAGATTGTCTGTTAGTGTAGCCACACTGTCTAATAGCGTTCCTAGACTGTCGATTTGTGTAGCTAGACTGTCTATTAGTGTAGCTTCACTGTCTAATAGTGTTCCTAGACTGTATACTAGTGTAGCTAGACTGTCTATTAGTGTAGTTACACTGTCTAATAGTGTTCCTAGACTGTCTATTAGTGTAGCTAGATTGTCTATTTGTGTAGCTAAACTGTCTTATAGTGTTCCAAGACTGTCTACTAGTGTAGCTAGATTGTCTATCAATGTAGCTACACTGTCTATTAGTTTTCTGATACTGTCTGTTAGAGTAGCTACACTGTCTATTTGTTTTCATCGACGGTCTATTAGTTAGCTACACTGTCTATTAGAGTTCATAGACTGTCTGTTAGAGTAGCTAGACTGTCTATTAGTGTAGCTACACTGTCTAATAGTGTTCCTAGACTGTCTGTTAGCGTAACTAGATTGTTTATCAATGTAGCTACACTGTCTATTTGTTTCATAGACGGTCTATTAGAGAAGCTACATTGTCTATTAGTGTTCATAGACTGTCTGTTAGTGAAGCTAGACTGTCTATTAATGAAGCAACACTGTCTTATAGTGTTCATAGACTGTATATTAGTGTAGCTAGATTGTCTACTTGTGTAGCTTCACTGTCTTATAGTGTTCCTAGACTGTCTATTAGTGTAGCTAGACTGTCTATTAGTGTAGCTACACTGTCTATTAGTGTTTATAAACTGTCTGTTAGTGTAGCTACACTGTCTTATAGTGTTCCCAGACTGTCTATTAGTGTAGCTAGATTGTCTATAAGTGTAGCTACACTGTCTAATAGTGTTCCTAGACTGTCTACTAGTGTAGCTAGACTGTCTATTAGAGTAGCTACACTGTCTAATAGTGTTCCTAGACTGTCTATTACTAGAGCTAGATTGTCTATCAATATAGTTACACTGTCTATTAGTTTTCATAGACGGTCTGTTAGTGTAGCTAGACTGTCTACTAGTGTAGCTACATTGTCTATTGATGTTCCTATACTGTCCGTTAGTGAAGCTAGATTGTCTATCAATGTAGCTACACTGTCTATTAGTTTTCTTATACTGTCTGTTAGAGTAGATACACTGTCTATTAGTGTTCATATACTGTCTGTTAGTGTAGCCAGACTGTCTATCAGTGTAGCTACACTGTCTAATAGTGTTCCTAGACTGTCTATTAGTGTAGCTAGATTGTCTATTAGTGTAGCCACACTGTCTAATAGCGTTCCTAGACTGTCGATTTGTGTAGCTAGACTGTCTATTAGTGTAGCTACACTGTCTAATAGTGTTCCTAGACTGTATACTAGTGTAGCTAGACTGTCTATTAGTGTAGCTACACTGTCTAATAGTGTTCCTAGACTGTCTATTAGTGTAGCTAGATTGTGTATCAATATAGCTACACTGTCTATTAGTTTTCATAGACGGTCTGTTAGTGTAGCTAGACTGTCTACTAGTGTAGCTACATTGTCTATTGATGTTCCTAGACTGTCCGTTAGTGTATTTAGATTGTCTATCAATGTAGCTACACTGTCTTTTAATTTTCTTATATTGTCTGTTAGAGTAGCTACACTGTCTAATAGTGTTCCTAGACTGTATACTAGTGTAGCTAGACTGTCTATTAGTGTAGCTACACTGTCTAATAGTGTTCCTAGACTGTCTATTAGTGTAGCTAGATTGTCTATCAATATAGCTACACTGTCTATTAGTTTTCCTATACTGTATGTTAGTGTAGCTAGACTGTCTACTAGTGTAGCTACATGGTCTATTGATGTTCCTAGACTATCCGTTAGTGTAGCTAGATTGTCTATCAATAAAGCTACACTGTCTATTAGTTTTCTTATACTGTCTGTTAGAGTAGCTACAATGTCTATTTGGTTTCATCGACGGTCTATTAGTTAGCTACACTGTCTATTAGAGTTCATAGATTGTCTGTTGGTGTAGCTAGACTGTCTATTGGTGTAGCTACACTGTCTAATAGTGTTCCTAGACTGTCTTTTAGTGTAGCTAGATTGTCTATTAATGTAGCTACACTGTCTTATAGTGTTCCTAGACTGTCTATTAGTGTAGCTAGACTGTCTATAAGTGTAGCTACACTGTCTATTAGTGTTCATAGACTGTCTGTTAGTGTAGCTAGACTGTCTATTAGTGTAGCTACACTGTCTTATAGTGTTCCTAGACTGTCTATAAGTGTAGCTAGATTGTCTATTAGTGTAGCTACACTGTCTTATAGTGTTCCTTGACTGTCTACTAGTGTAGCTAGACTGTCTATTAGAGTAGCTACACTGTCTAATAGTGTTCCTAGACTGTCTATTTGTGTAGCTAGATTGTCTATCAATATAGCTACACTGTCTATTAGTTTTCATAGACGGTCTGTTAGTGTAGCTAGACTGTGTACTAGTGTAGCTACATTGTCTATTGATGTTCCTAGACTGTCCGTTAGTGAAGCTAGATTGTCTATCAATGTAGCTACACTGTCTATTAGTTTTCTTATACTGTCTGTTAGAGTAGCTTCACTGTCTATTAGTGTTCATATACTGTCTGTTAGTGTAACTAGACTGTCTGTCAGTGTAGCTACACTGTCTAATAGTGTTCCTACACTGTCTATTAGTGTAGCTAGATTGTCTATTAGTGTAGCTACACTGTCTAATAGTGTTCCTAGACTGTCTATTAGTGTAGCTAGACTGTCTATTAGTGTAGCTACACTGTCTAATAGTGTTCCTAGACTGTCTACTAGTGTAGCTAGACTGTCTATTAGTGTAGCTACACTGTCTAATAGTGTTCCTAGACTGTCTATTAGTGTAGCTAGATTGTCTATTAGAGTAGCTACACTGTCTAATAGTGTTCCTAGACTGTCTATTAGTGTAGCTAGATTGTCTATCAATATAGCTACACTGTCTATTAGTTTTCCTATACTGTCTGTTAGTGTAGCTAGACTGTCTACTAGTGTAGCTACATTGTCTATTAGTGTTCCTAGACTGTCTTTTAGTGTAGCTAGACTGTCTATTAGAGTAGCTAGATTGTCTATCAAAATAGCTACACTGTCTATTAGTTTTCTTATACTGTCTGTTAGAGTAGCTACACTGTCTATTTGTTTTCATCGACGATCTATTAGTTAGCTACACTGTCTATTAGAGTTCATAGACTGTCTGTTAGTGTAGCTAGACTGTCTATTAGTGTAGCTACACTGTCTAATAGTGTTCCTAGACTGTCTATTAGTGTAGCTAGACTGTTTGCTAGTGTAGCTACACTGTCTTATAGTGTTCCTAGACTGTCTATTAGTGTAGCTAGACTGTCTATTAGTGTAGCTACACTGTCTAATAGTGTTCCTAGACTGTCTATTAGTGTAGCTAGACTGTCTATTAGAGTAGCTACACTGTCTAATAGTGTTCCTAGACTGTCTATTAGTGTAGCTAGATTGTCTATCAATATAGCTACACTGTCTATTAGTTTTCCTATACTGTCTGTTAGTGTAGCTAGACTGTCTACTAGAGTAGCTAGATTGTCTATCAAAATAGCTACACTGTCAATTAGTTTTCCAATACTGTATGTTAGTGAAGCTAGACTGGCTACTAGTGTAGCTACATTGTCTATTGATGTTCCTAGACTGTCCGTTAGTGAAGCTAGATTGTCTATCAATGTAGCTACACTGTCTATTAGTTTTCTTATACTGTCTGTTAGAGTAGCTACACTGTCTATTTGTTTTCATCGACGGTCTATAAGTTAGCTACACTGTCTATTAGAGTTCATAGACTGTCTTTTAGTGTAGCTAGACTGTCTATTAGTGTAGCTATACTGTCTAATAGTGTTCCTAGACTGTCTACTAGTGTAGCTAGACTGTCTACTAGTGTAGCTATACTGTTTTCTAGTGTTCCTAGACTGTCTTTTAGTGTAGCTAGACTGTCTATAAGTGTAGCTACACTGTCTAATAGTGTTCCTAGACTGTCTATTAGTGTTGCTAGACTGTCTTTTAGAGTAGCTACACTGTCTAATAGTGTTCCTAGACTTCTATTAGTGTAGCTACACTGTCTAATAGTGGTCCTAGACTGTTTGTTAGCGTAACTAGATTGTTTATCAATGTAGCTACACTGTCTATTTGTTTTCATAGACGGTCTATTAGAGAAGCTACACTGTCTATTAGTGTTCATAGACTGTCTGTTAGGGTAGCTAGACTGTCTATTCATGTAGCTACACTGTCTTATAGTGTTCCTAGACTGTCTATTGGTGTAGCTAGATTGTTTATTAGTGTAGCTACACTGTCTTATATAGTTCCTAGACTCTCTATTAGTGTAGCTAGACTGTCTATAAGTGTAGCTACACTGTCTATTAGTGTTCATAGACTGTCTGTTAGTGTAGCTAGACTGTCTATTATTGTAGCTACACTGTCTAATAGTGTTCCTAGACTGTCTATTAGTGTAGCTAGATTGTCTATTTGTGTAGCTACACTGTCTTATAGTGTTCCTAGACTGTCTACTCGTGTAGCTAGACTGTCTATTAGAGTAGCTACACTGTCCAATAGTGTTCCTAGACTGTCTATTAGTGTAGCTAGATTGTCTATCAATATAGCTACACTGTCTATTAGTTCTCATAGACGGTCTATTAGTGTAGCTACACTGTCTAATAGTGTTCCTAGACTGTCTGTTAGCGTAACTAGATTGTTTATCAATGTAGCTACACTGTCTATTTGTTTTCATAGACGGTCTATTAGAGAAGCTACACTGTCTATTAGTGTTCATAGTCTGTCTGTTAGCGTAGCTAGACTGTCTATTAATGTAGCTACACTGTCTTATAGTGTTCCTAGACTGTCAATTAGTGTAGCTAGATTGTTTATTAGTGTAGCTACACTGTCTTATAGTGTTCCTAGACTGTCTATTAGTGTAGCTTGACTGTCTATTAGTGTAGCTACACTGTCTATTAGTGTTCATAGACTGTCTGTTAGTGTAGCTAGACTGTCTATTAGTGTAGCTACACTGTCTAATAGTGTTCTTAGACTGTCTACTAGTGTACCTAGACTGTCTATTAGAGTAGCTACACTGTCTAATAGTGTTCCTAGACTGTCTATTAGTGTAGCTAGATTGTTTATCAATATAGCTACACTGTGTATTAGTTTTCATAGACGGTCTGTTAGTGTAGCTAGACTGTCTACTAGTGTAGCTATATTGTCTATTGATGTTCCTATACTGTCCGTTAGTGAAGCTAGATTGTCTATCAATGTAGCTACACTGTCTTTTAATTTTCTTATACTGTCTGTATGAGTAGCTACACTGTCTATTAGTGTTCATATACTGTCTGTTCGTGTAGCTAGACTGTCTATTAGTGTAGCTACACTGTCTAATAGTGTTCCTACACTGTCTATTAGTGTAGCTAGATTGTCTATTAGTGTAGCTACACTGTCTAATAGTGTTCCTAGACTGTCTATTAGTGTAGCTACACTGTCTAATAGTGTTCCTAGACTGTCTACTAGTGTAGCTTGACTGTCTATTAGTGTAGCTACACTGTCTAATAGTGTTCCTAGACTGTCTATTAGTGTAGCTAGATTGTGTATCAATATAGCTACATTGTCTATTAGTTTTCATAGACGGTCTGTTAGTGTAGCTAGACTGTCTACTAGTGTAGCTACATTGTCTATTGATGTTCCTAGACTGTCCGTTAGTGTAGCTAGATTGTCTATCAATGTAGCTACACTGTCTTTTAATTTTCTTATACTGTCTGTTAGAGTAGCTACACTGTCTATTAGTGTTCATATACTGTCTGTTCGTGTAGCTAGACTGTCTATTAGTGTAGCTACACTGTCTAATAGTGTTCCTAGACTGTCTATTAGTGTAGCTAGATTGTCTATCAATATAGCTACACTGTCTATTAGTTTTCCTATACTGTCTGTTAGTGTAGCTAGACTGTCTACTAGTGTAGCTACATGGTCTATTGATGTTCCTAGACTATCCGTTAGTGTAGCTAGATTGTCTATCAATAAAGCTACACTGTCTATTAGTTTTCTTATACTGTCTGTTAGAGTAGCTACACTGTCTATTTGTTTTCATCGACGGTCTATTAGTTAGCTACACTGTCTTTTAGAGTTCATAGACTGTCTGTTAGTGTAGCTAGACTGTCTATTAGTGTAATTACACTGTCTAATAGTGTTCCTAGACTGTCTATTAGTGTAGCTAGACTGTCTACTAGTGTAGCTACACTGTCTTATATTGTTCCAAGACTGTCTATTAGTGTAGCTAGACTGTCTATTAGTGTAGCTACACTGTCTAATAGTGTTCCTAGACTGTCTATTAGTGTAGCTAGACTGTCTATTAGAGTAGCTACACTGTCTAATAGTGTTCCTAGACTGTCTATTAGTGTAGCTACACTGTCTAAAAGTGGTCCTAGACTGTCTGTTAGCGTAACTAGATTGTTTATCAATGTAGCTACACTGTCTATTTGTTTTCATAGACGGTCTATTAGAGAAGCTACACTGTCTATTAGAGTTCATAGACTGTCTGTTAGTGTAGCTAGACTGTCTATTAATGTAGCTACACTGTCTTATAGTGTTCCTAGACTGTCTATTAGTGTAGCTAGATTGTCTATTAGTGTAGCTTCACTGTCTTATAGTGTTCCTAGACTGTCTATTAGTGTAGCTAGACTGTCTCTTAGTGTAACTACACTGTCTATTAGTGTTCATAGACTGTCTGTTAGTGTAGCTAGACTGTCTATTAGTGTAGCTACACTGTCTTATAGTGTTCCTAGACTGTCTATTAGTGTAGCTAGATTGTCTATTAGTGTAGCTACACTGTCTAATAGTGTTCCTAGACTGTCTACTGATGTAGCTAGACTGTCTATTAGAGTAGCTACACTGTCTTATAGTGTTCCTAGACTGTCTATTAGTGTAGCTAGATTGTGTATCAATATAGCTACACTGTCTATTAGTTTTCATAGACGGTCTGTTAGTGTAGGTAGACTGTCTACTAGTGTAGCTACATTGTCTATTGATGTTCTTAGACTGTCCATTAGTGAAGCTAGATTGTCTATCAATGTAGCTACACTGTCTATTAGTTTTCTTATACTGTCTGTTAGAGTAGCTACACTGTCTATTAGTGTTCATATACTGTCTGTTAGTGTAGCTAGACTGTCTATCAGTGTAGCTACACTGTCTTATAGTGTTCCTAGACTGTCTATTAGTGTAGCTAGACTATCTTTCAGTGTAGCTACACTGTCTAATAGTGTTCCTACACTGTCTATTAGTGTAGCTAGATTGTCTATTAGTGTAGCTACACTGTCTAATAGTGTTCCTAGACTTTCTATTAGTGTAGCTAGACTGTCTATTAGTGTAGCTACACTGTCTAATAGTGTTCCTAGACTGTCTACTAGTGTAGCTAGACTGTCTATTAGTGTAGCTACACTGTCTAATAGTGTTCCTAGACTGTCTATTAGTGTAGCTAGATTGTGTATCAATATAGCTACATTGTCTATTAGTTTTCATAGACGGTCTGTTAGTGTAGCTAGACTGTCTTCTAGTGTAGCTACATTGTCTATTGATGTTCCTAGACTGTTCGTTAGTGTAGCTAGATTGTCTATCAATGTAGCTACACTGTCTTTTAATTTTCTTAAACTGTCTGTTAGAGTAGCTACACTGTCTATTAGTGTTTATATACTGTCTGTTCGTGTAGCTAGACTGTCTATTAGTGTAGCTACACTGTCTAATAGTGTTCCTAGACTGTCTATTAGTGTAGCTCGACTGTCTATCAATATAGCTACACTGTCTATTAGTTTTCCTATACTGTCTGTTAGTGTAGCTAGACTGTCTACTAGTGTAGCTACATTGTCTATTAGTGTTCCTATACTGTCTATTAGTATAGCTAGACTGTCTATTGGAGTAGCTAGATTGTCTATCAATATAGCTACACTGTCTATTAGTTTTCCTATACTGTATGTTAGTGTAGCTAGACTGTCTACTAGTGTAGCTACATGGTCTATTGATGTTCCTAGACTATCCGTTAGTGTAGCTAGATTGTCTATCAATAAAGCTACACTGTCTATTAGTTTTCTTATACTGTCTGTTATAGTAGCTACACTGTCTATTTTTTTTCATCGACGGTCTATTAGTTAGCTACACTGTCTATTAGAGTTCATAGACTGTCTGTTAGTGTAGCTAGACTGTCTATTAGTGTAATTACACTGTCTAATAGTGTTCCTAGACTGTCTATTAGTGTAGCTAGACTGTCTACTAGTGTAGCTACACTGTCTTACATTGTTCCAAGACTGTCTATTAGTGTAGCTAGACTGTCTATTAGTGTAGCTACACTGTCTAATAGTGTTCCTAGACTGTCTATTAGTGTAACTAGACTGTCTATTAGAGTAGCTACACTGTCTAATAGTGTTCCTAGACTGTCTATTAGTGTAGTTACACTGTCTAAAGTGGTTATAGACTGTCTGTTAGCGTAACTAGATTGTTTATCAATGTAGCTACACTGTCTATTTGTTTTCATAGACGGTCTATTAGAGAAGCTACACTGTCTATTAGAGTTCATAGACCCTCTGTTAGTGTAGCTAGACTGTCTATTAATGTAGCTACACTGTCTTATAGTGTTCCTAGACTGTCTATTAGTGTAGCTAGATTGTCTATTAGTGTAGCTACACTGTCTTATAGTGTTCCTAGACTGTCTATTAGTGTAGCTAGACTGTCTATTAGTGTAGCTACACTGTCTATTAGTGTTCATAGACTGTCTGTTAGTGTAGCTAGACTGTCTATTAGTGTAGCTACACTGTCTTATAGTGTTCCTAGACTGTCTATTAGTGTAGCTAGATTGTCTATTAGTGTAGCTACACTGTCTAATAGTGTTCCTAGACTGTCTACTAATGTAGCTAGACTGTTTATTAGAGTAGCTACACTGTCTAATAGTGTTCCTAGACTGTCTATTAGTGTAGCTAGATTGTCTATCAATATAGCTACACTGTCTATTAGTTTTCATAGACGGTCTGTTAGTGTAGCTAGACTGTCTACTAGTGTAGCTACATTGTCTATTGATGTTCTTAGACTGTCCGTTAGTGAAGCTAGATTGTCTATCAATGTAGCTACACTGTCTATTAGTTTTCTTATACTGTCTGTTAGAGTAGCTACACTGTCTATTAGTGTTCATATACTGTCTGTTAATGTAGCTAGACTGTCTATCAGTGTAGCTACACTGTCTTATAGTGTTCCTAGACTGTCTATTAGTGTAGCTAGGTTGTCTTTTAGTGTAGCTACACTGTCTAATAGTGTTCCTAGACTGTCTATTAATGTAGCTACATTGTCTATTAGTGTAGCTACACTGTCTAATAGTGCTCCTAGACTGTCTACTAGTGTAGCTTGACTGTCTATTAGTGTAGCTACACTGTCTAATAGTGTTCCTAGACTGTCTATTAGTGTAGCTAGATTGTCTGTTAGTGTAGCCACACTGTCTAATAGCGTTCCTAGACTGTCGATTTGTGTAGCTAGACTGTCTATTAGTGTAGCTTCACTGTCTAATAGTGTTCCTAGACTGTATACTAGTGTAGCTAGACTGTCTATTAGTGTAGTTACACTGTCTAATAGTGTTCCTAGACTGTCTATTAGTGTAGCTAGATTGTCTATTTGTGTAGCTAAACTGTCTTATAGTGTTCCTAGACTGTCTACTAGTGTAGCTAGATTGTCTATCAATGTAGCTACACTGTCTATTAGTTTTCTGATACTGTCTGTTAGAGTAGCTACACTGTCTATTTGTTTTCATCGACGGTCTATTAGTTAGCTACACTGTCTATTAGAGTTCATAGACTGTCTGTTAGAGTAGCTAGACTGTCTATTAGTGTAGCTACACTGTCTAATAGTGTTCCTAGACTGTCTGTTAGCGTAACTAGATTGTTTATCAATGTAGCTACACTGTCTATTTGTTTCATAGACGGTCTATTAGAGAAGCTACATTGTCTATTAGTGTTCATAGACTGTCTGTTAGTGAAGCTAGACTGTCTATTAATGAAGCAACACTGTCTTATAGTGTTCATAGACTGTATATTAGTGTAGCTAGATTGTCTACTTGTGTAGCTTCACTGTCTTATAGTGTTCCTAGACTGTCTATTAGTGTAGCTAGACTGTCTATTAGTGTAGCTACACTGTCTATTAGTGTTTATAAACTGTCTGTTAGTGTAGCTACACTGTCTTATAGTGTTCCCAGACTGTCTATTAGTGTAGCTAGATTGTCTATAAGTGTAGCTACACTGTCTAATAGTGTTCCTAGACTGTCTACTAGTGTAGCTAGACTGTCTATTAGAGTAGCTACACTGTCTAATAGTGTTCCTAGACTGTCTATTACTAGAGCTAGATTGTCTATCAATATAGTTACACTGTCTATTAGTTTTCATAGACGGTCTGTTAGTGTA
The DNA here is from genome assembly GCA_964019695.1 of Loripinus fragilis. Classification (NCBI taxonomy): domain Eukaryota; kingdom Metazoa; phylum Mollusca; class Bivalvia; order Lucinida; family Lucinidae; genus Loripinus; species Loripinus fragilis. Next base: position 49,233,258 of record OZ026523.1, on the reverse strand, counting down.
GCTAGACTGTCTACTAGTGTAGCTACATTGTCTATTGATGTTCCTATACTGTCCGTTAGTGAAGCTAGATTGTCTATCAATGTAGCTACACTGTCTATTAGTTTTCTTATACTGTCTGTTAGAGTAGATACACTGTCTATTAGTGTTCATATACTGTCTGTTAGTGTAGCCAGACTGTCTATCAGTGTAGCTACACTGTCTAATAGCGTTCCTAGACTGTCGATTTGTGTAGCTAGACTGTCTATTAGTGTAGCTACACTGTCTAATAGTGTTCCTAGACTGTATACTAGTGTAGCTAGACTGTCTATTAGTGTAGCTACACTGTCTAATAGTGTTCCTAGACTGTCTATTAGTGTAGCTAGATTGTGTATCAATATAGCTACACTGTCTATTATTTTTCATAGACGGTCTGTTAGTGTAGCTAGACTGTCTACTAGTGTAGCTACATTGTCTATTGATGTTCCTAGACTGTCCGTTAGTGTAGCTAGATTGTCTATCAATGTAGCTACACTGTCTTTTAATTTTCTTATATTGTCTGTTAGAGTAGCTACACTGTCTAATAGTGTTCCTAGACTGTAAACTAGTGTAGCTAGACTGTCTATTAGTGTAGCTACACTGTCTAATAGTGTTCCTAGACTGTTCTACTAGTGTAGCTAGATTGTCTATCAATATAGCTACACTGTCTATTAGTTTTCCTATACTGTATGTTAGTGTAGCTAGACTGTCTACTAGTGTAGCTACATGGTCTATTGATGTTCCTAGACTATCCGTTAGTGTAGCTAGATTGTCTATCCATAAAGCCACACTGTCTATTAGTTTTCTTATACTGTCTTTTAGAGTAGCTACACTGTCTATTTGTTTTCATCGACGGTCTATTAGTTAGCTACACTGTCTATTAGAGTTCATAGACTGTCTGTAAGTGTAGCTAGACTGTCTTTTAGTGTAGCTACACTGTCTAATAGTGTTCCTTGACTGTCTGTTAGTGTAGCTAGACTGTCTACTAGTGTAGCTACACTGTCTTATAGTGTTCCTAGACTGTCTATTAGTGTAGCTAGACTGTCTATTAGTGTAGCTACACTGTCTAATAGTGTTCCTAGACTGTCTATTAGTGTAGCTAGACTGTCTATTAGAGTAGCTACACTGTCTGATAGTGTTCCTAGACTGTCTTTTAGTGTAGCTACACTGTCTAAAAGTGTTCCTAGACTGTCTTTTAGCGTAACTAGATTGTTTATCAATGTAGCTACACTGTCCATTTGTTTTCATAGACGGTCTATTAGAGAAGCTACACTGTCTATTAGTGTTCATAGACTGTCTGTTAGTGTAGCTAGACTGTCTATTAATGTAGCTACACTATCTTAAAGTGTTCCTAGACTGTCTATTAGTGTAGCTAGATTGTCTATTAGTGTAGCTACACTGTCTATTAGTGTTCATAGACTGTCTGTTAGTGTAGCTAGACTGTCTATTAGTGTAGCTACACTGTCTTATAGTGTTCCTAGACTGTCTATTAGTGTAGCTAGATTGTCTATTAGTGTAGCTACAGTGTCTAATAGTGTTCCTAGACTGTCTACTAGTGTAGCTAGACTGTCTATTAGAGTAGCTACACTGTCTAATAGTGTTCCTAGACTGTCTATTAGTGTAGCTAGATTGTCTATCAATATAGCTACACTGTCTATTAGTTTTCATAGACGGTCTGTTAGTGTAGCTAGACTGTCTACTAGTGTAGCTACATTGTCTCCGTTAGTGAAGCTAGATTGTCTATCAATGTAGCTACACTGTCTATTAGTTTTCTTATACTGTCTGTTAGAGTAGCTACACTGTCTATTAGTGTTCATATACTGTCTGTTAGTGTAGCTAGACTCTCTATCAGTGTAGCTACACTGTCTTTTAGTGTTCCTAGACTGTCTATTAGTGTAGCTAGGTTGTCTTTTAGTGTAGCTACACTGTCTTATAGTGTTCCTAGACTGTCTATTAGTGTAGCTACATTGTCTATTAGTGTAGCTACACTGTCTAATAGTGTTCCTAGACTGTCTACTAGTGTAGCTAGACTGTCTATTAGTGTAGCTACACTGTCTAATAATGTTCCTAGACTCTCTATTAGTGTAGCTAGATTGTGTATCAATATAGCTACACTGTCTATTAGTTTTCATAGACGGTCTGTTAGTGTAGCTAGACTGTCTACAAGTGTAGCTACATTGTCTATTGATGTTCCTTGACTGTCCGTTAGTGTAGCTAGATTGTCTATCAATGTAACTACACTGTCTTTTAATTTTCTTATACTGTGTGTAAGAGTAGCTACACTGTCTATTAGTGTTCATATACTCTCTGTTCGTGTAGCTAGACTGTCTATTAGTGTAGCTACACGGTCTAATAGTGTTCCTAGACTGTCTATTAGTGTAGCTAGATTGTCTATCAATATAGCTACACTGTCTATTAGTTTTCCTATACTGTCTGTTAGTGTAGCTAGACTGTCTACTAGTGTAACTACATTGTCTATTAGTATTCCTAGACTGTCTATTAGTGTAGCTAGACTGTCTATTAGAGTAGCTAGATTGTCTATCAATATCTATTAGTTTTCCTATTCTGTATGTTAGTGTAGCTAGACTGTCTACTAGTGTAGCTACATTGTCCATTGATGTTCCTAGACTGTCCGTTAGTGAAGCTAGATAGTCTATCAATGTAGCTACACTGTCTTTTAATTTTCTTATACTGTCTGTTAGAGTAGCTACACTGTCTATTAGTGTTCATATACTGTCTCTTCGTGTAGCTAGACTGTCTATTAGTGTAGCTACACTGTCTTATAGTGTTCCTAGACTGTCTATTAGTGTAGCTAGACTGTCTACTAGTGTAGCTACACTGTCTTATAGTGTTCCTAGACTGTCTATTAGTGTAGCTAGACTGTCTATTAGTGTAGCTACACTGTCTATTTGTTTTCATCGACGGTCTATTAGTTAGCTACACTGTCTATTAGAGTTCATAGACTGTCTGTTAGAGTAGCTAGACTGTCTATTAGTGTAGCTACACTGTCTAATAGTGTTCCTAGACTGTCTGTTAGCGTAACTAGATTGTTTATCAATGTAGCTACACTGTCTATTTGTTTCATAGACGGTCTATTAGAGAAGCTACATTGTCTATTAGTGTTCATAGACTGTCTGTTAGTGAAGCTAGACTGTCTATTAATGAAGCAACACTGTCTTATAGTGTTCATAGACTGTATATTAGTGTAGCTAGATTGTCTACTTGTGTAGCTTCACTGTCTTATAGTGTTCCTAGACTGTCTATTAGTGTAGCTAGACTGTCTATTAGTGTAGCTACACTGTCTATTAGTGTTTATAAACTGTCTGTTAGTGTAGCTACACTGTCTTATAGTGTTCCCAGACTGTCTATTAGTGTAGCTAGATTGTCTATAAGTGTAGCTACACTGTCTAATAGTGTTCCTAGACTGTCTACTAGTGTAGCTAGACTGTCTATTAGAGTAGCTACACTGTCTAATAGTGTTCCTAGACTGTATATTACTAGAGCTAGATTGTCTATCAATATAGTTACACTGTCTATTAGTTTTCATAGACGGTCTGTTAGTGTAGCTAGACTGTCTACTAGTGTAGCTACATTGTCTATTGATGTTCCTATACTGTCCGTTAGTGAAGCTAGATTGTCTATCAATGTAGCTACACTGTCTATTAGTTTTCTTATACTGTCTGTTAGAGTAGATACACTGTCTATTAGTGTTCATATACTGTCTGTTAGTGTAGCCAGACTGTCTATCAGTGTAGCTACACTGTCTAATAGTGTTCCTAGACTGTCTATTAGTGTAGCTAGATTGTCTATAAGTGTAGCCATACTGTCTAATAGCGTTCCTAGACTGTCGATTTGTGTAGCTAGACTGTCTATTAGTGTAGCTACACTGTCTAATAGTGTTCCTAGACTGTATACTAGTGTAGCTAGACTGTCTATTAGTGTAGCTACACTGTCTAATAGTGTTCCTAGACTGTCTATTAGTGTAGCTAGATTGTGTATCAATATAGCTACACTGTCTATTAGTTTTCATAGACGGTCTGTTAGTGTAGCTAGACTGTCTACTAGTGTAGCTACATTGTCTATTGATGTTCCTAGACTGTCCGTTAGTGTAGCTAGATTGTCTATCAATGTAGCTACACTGTCTTTTAATTTTCTTATATTGTCTGTTAGAGTAGCTACACTGTCTAATAGTGTTCCTAGACTGTATACTAGTGTAGCTAGACTGTCTATTAGTGTAGCTACACTGTCTAATAGTGTTCCTAGACTGTCTATTAGTGTAGCTAGATTGTCTATCAATATAGCTACACTGTCTATTAATTTTCCTATACTAACTGTTAGTGTAGCTAGACTGTCTTCTAGTGTAGCTACATTGTGTATTAGTGTTCCTAGACAGTCTGTTAGTGTAGCTAGACTGTCTATTAATGTAGCTACACTGTCTTATAGTGTTCCTAGACTGTCTATTAGTGTAGCTAGATTGTCTATTAGTGTAGCTACACTGTCTTATAGTGTTCCTAGACTGTCTATTAGTGTAGCTAGACTGTCTATAAGTGTAGCTACACTGTCTATTAGTGTTCATAGACTGTCTGTTAGTGTAGCTAGACTGTCTATTAGTGTAGCTACACTGTCTTATAGTGTTCCTAGACTGTCTATCAGTGTAGCTAGATTGTCTATTAGTGTAGCTAAACTGTCTTATAGTGTTCCTAGACTGTCTACTAGTGTAGCTAGATTGTCTATCAATGTAGCTACACTGTCTATTAGTTTTCTTATACTGTCTGTTAGAGTAGCTACACTGTCTATTTGTTTTCATCGACGGTCTATTAGTTAGCTACACTGTCTATTAGAGTTCATAGACTGTCTGTTAGAGTAGCTAGACTGTCTATTAGTGTAGCTACACTGTCTAATAGTGTTCCTGTCTGTTAGCGTAACTAGATTGTTTATCAATGTAGCTACACTGTCTATTTGTTTCATAGACGGTCTATTAGAGAAGCTACATTGTCTATAAGTGTTCATAGACTGTCTGTTAGTGAAGCTAGACTGTCTATTAATGTAGCTACACTGTCTTATAGTGTTCATAGACTGTATATTAGTGTAGCTAGATTGTCTACTTGTGTAGCTACACTGTCTTATAGTGTTCCTAGACTGTCTATTAGTGTAGCTAGACTGTCTATTAGTGTAGCTACACTGTCTATAAGTGTTCTTAAACTGTCTGTTAGTGTAGCTACACTGTCTTATAGTGTTCCCAGACTGTCTATTAGTGTAGCTAGAGTGTCTATAAGTGTAGCTACACTGTCTAATAGTGTTCCTAGACTGTCTACTAGTGTAGCTAGACTGTCTAATAGAGTAGCTACACTGTCTAATAGTGTTCCTAGACTGTCTATTACTAGAGCTAGATTGTCTATCAATATAATTACACTGTCTATTAGTTTTCATAGACGGTCTGTTAGTGTAGCTAGACTGTCTACTAGTGTAGCTACATTGTCTATTGATGTTCCTATACTGTCCGTTAGTGAAGCTAGATTGTCTATCAATGTAGCTACACTGTCTATTAGTTTTCTTATACTGTCTGTTAGAGTAGCTACACTGTCTATTAGTGTTCATATACTGTCTGTTAGTGTAGCCAGACTGTCTATCAGTGTAGCTACACTGTCTAATAGTGTTCCTAGACTGTCTATTAGTGTAGCTAGATTGTCTATTAGTGTAGCCACACTGTCTAATAGCGTTCCTAGACTGTCGATTTGTGTAGCTAGACTGTCTATTAGTGTAGCTTCACTGTCTAATAGTGTTCCTAGACTGTATACTAGTGTAGCTAGACTGTCTATTAGTGTAGTTACACTGTCTAATAGTGTTCCTAGACTGTCTATTAGTGTAGCTAGATTGTCTATTAGTGTAGCTAAACTGTCTTATAGTGTTCCTAGACTGTCTACTAGTGTAGCTAGATTGTCTATCAATGTAGCTACACTGTCTATTAGTTTTCTTATACTGTCTGTTAGAGTAGCTACACTGTCTATTTGTTTTCATAGACGGTCTATTAGTTAGCTACACTGTCTATTAGAGTTCATAGACTGTCTGTTAGAGTAGCTAGACTGTCTTTTAGTGTAGCTACACTGTCTAATAGTGTTCCTAGACTGTCTGTTAGCGTAACTAGATTGTTTATCAATGTAGCTACACTGTCTATTTGTTTCATAGACGGTCTATTAGAGAAGCTACATTGTCTATTAGTGTTCATAGACTGTCTGTTAGTGAAGCTAGACTGGATATTAATGAAGCAACACTGTCTTATAGTGTTCATAGACTGTATATTAGTGTAGCTAGATTGTCTACTTGTGTAGCTTCACTGTCTTATAGTGTTCCTAGACTGTCTATTAGTGTAGCTAGACTGTCTATTAGTGTAGCTACACTGTCTATTAGTGTTTATAAACTGTCTGTTAGTGTAGCTACACTGTCTTATAGTGTTCCCAGACTGTCTATTAGTGTAGCTAGATTGTCTATAAGTGTAGCTACACTGTCTAATAGTGTTCCTAGACTGTCTACTAGTGTAGCTAGACTGTCTATTAGAGTAGCTACACTGTCTAATAGTGTTCCTAGACTATCTATTACTAGAGCTAGATTGTCTATCAATATAGTTACACTGTCTATTAGTTTTCATAGACGGTCTGTTAGTGTAGCTAGACTGTCTACTAGTGTAGCTACATTGTCTATTGATGTTCCTATACTGTCCGTTAGTGAAGCTAGATTGTCTATCAATGTAGCTACACTGTCTATTAGTTTTCTTATACTGTCTGTTAGAGTAGATACACTGTCTATTAGTGTTCATGTACTGTCTGTTAGTGTAGCCAGACTGTCTATCAGTGTAGCTACACTGTCTAATAGTGTTCCTAGACTGTCTATTAGTGTAGCTAGATTGTCTATTAGTGTAGCCACACTGTCTAATAGCGTTCCTAGACTGTCGATTTGTGTAGCTAGACTGTCTATTAGTGTAGCTACACTGTCTAATAGTGTTCCTAGACTGTATACTAGTGGAGCTAGACTGTCTATTAGTGTAGCTACACTGTCTAATAGTGTTCCTAGACTGTCTATTAGTGTAGCTAGATTGTGTATCAATATAGCTACACTGTCTATTAGTTTTCATAGACGGTCTGTTAGTGTAGCTAGACTGTCTACTAGTGTAGCTACATTGTCTATTGATGTTCCTAGACTGTCCGTTAGTGTAGCTAGATTGTCTATCAATGTAGCTTCACTGTCTTTTAATTTTCTTATATTGTCTGTTAGAGTAGCAACACTGTCTAATAGTGTTCCTAGACTGTATACTAGTGTAGCTAGACTGTCTATTAGTGTAGCTACACTGTCTAATAGTGTTCCTAGACTGTCTATTAGTGTAGCTAGATTGTCTATCAATATAGCTACACTGTCTATTAATTTTCCTATACTAACTGTTAGTGTAGCTAGACTGTCTTCTAGTGTAGCTACATTGTCTATTAGTGTTCCTAGACTTCTATTGGTGTAGCTAGACTGTCTATTAGAGTAGCTAGATTGTCTATTAGTGTAGCTAGACTGTCTATTAGTGTTCCCAGACTGTCTATTAGTGTAGCTAGACTGTCTATTAGAGTAGCTACACTGTCTAATAGTGTTCCTAGACTGTCTATTACTAGAGCTAGATTGTCTATCACTGTCTTATAGTGTTCCTAGACTGTCTGTTAGCGTAACTAGATTGTTTATCAATGTAGCTACACTGTCTATTTGCTTTCATAGACGGTCTATTAGAGAAGCTACACTGTCTATTAGTGTTCATAGACTATCTGTTAGTGTAGCTAGACTGTCTATTAATGTAGCTACACTGTCTTATAGTGTTCCTAGACTGTCTATTAGTGTAGCTAGATTGTCTATTAGTGCAGCTACACTGTCTTTTAGTGTTCCTAGACTGTCTATAAGTGTAGCTAGACTGTCTATTAGTGTATTTACACTGTCTATTAGTGTTCATAGACTGTCTGTAAGTGTAGCTAGACTGTCTATTAGTGTAGCTACACTGTCTTATAGTGTTCCTAGACTGTCTATTAGTGTAGCTAGATTGTCTATTAGTGTAGCTACACTGTCTAATAGTGTTCCTAGACTGTCTTTTAGTGTAGCTACACTGTCTAAAAGTGTTCCTAGACTGTCTTTTAGCGTAACTAGATTGTTTATCAATGTAGCTACACTGTCCATTTGTTTTCATAGACGGTCTATTAGAGAAGCTACACTGTCTATTAGTGTTCATAGACTGTCTGTTAGTGTAGCTAGACCGTCTATTAATGTAGCTACACTATCTTAAAGTGTTCCTAGACTGTCTATTAGTGTAGCTAGATTGTCTATTAGTGTAGCTACACTGTCTATTAGTGTTCATAGACTGTCTGTTAGTGTAGCTAGACTGTCTATTAGTGTAGCTACACTGTCTTATAGTGTTCCTAGACTGTCTATTAGTGTAGCTAGATTGTCTATTAGTGTAGCTACACTGTCTAATAGTGTTCCTAGACTGTCTACTAGTGTAGCTAGACTGTCTATTAGAGTAGCTACACTGTCTAATAGTGTTCCTAGACTGTCTATTAGTGTAGCTAGATTGTCTATCAATATAGCTACACTGTCTATTAGTTTTCATAGACGGTCTGTTAGTGTAGCTAGACTGTCTACTAGTGTAGCTACATTGTCTCCGTTAGTGAAGCTAGATTGTCTATCAATGTAGCTACACTGTCTATTAGTTTTCTTATACTGTCTGTTAGAGTAGCTACACTGTCTATTAGTGTTCATATACTGTCTGTTAGTGTAGCTAGACTCTCTATCAGTGTAGCTACACTGTCTTATAGTGTTCCTAGACTGTCTATTAGTGTAGCTAGGTTGTCTTTTAGTGTAGCTACACTGTCTTATAGTGTTCCTAGACTGTCTATTAGTGTAGCTACATTGTCTATTAGTGTAGCTACACTGTCTAATAGTGTTCCTAGACTGTCTACTAGTGTAGCTAGACTGTCTATTAGTGTAGCTACACTGTCTAATAATGTTCCTAGACTCTCTATTAGTGTAGCTAGATTGTGTATCAATATAGCTACACTGTCTATTAGTTTTCATAGACGGTCTGTTAGTGTAGCTAGACTGTCTACAAGTGTAGCTACATTGTCTATTGATGTTCCTTGACTGTCCGTTAGTGTAGCTAGATTGTCTATCAATGTAACTACACTGTCTTTTAATTTTCTTATACTGTGTGTAAGAGTAGCTACACTGTCTATTAGTGTTCATATACTGTCTCTTCGTGTAGCTAGACTGTCTATTAGTGTAGCTACACTGTCTTATAGTGTTCCTAGACTGTCTATTAGTGTAGCTAGACTGTCTACTAGTGTAGCTACACTGTCTTATAGTGTTCCTAGACTGTCTATTAGTGTAGCTAGACTGTCTATTAGTGTAGCTACACTGTCTATTTGTTTTCATCGACGGTCTATTAGTTAGCTACACTGTCTATTAGAGTTCATAGACTGTCTGTTAGAGTAGCTAGACTGTCTATTAGTGTAGCTACACGGTCTAATAGTGTTCCTAGACTGTCTATTAGTGTAGCTAGATTGTCTATCAATATAGCTACACTGTCTATTAGTTTTCCTATACTGTCTGTTAGTGTAGCTAGACTGTCTACTAGTGTAGCTACATTGTCTATTAGTATTCCTAGACTGTCTATTAGTGTAGCTAGACTGTCTATTAGAGTAGCTAGATTGTCTATCAATATCTATTAGTTTTCCTATTCTGTATGTTAGTGTAGCTAGACTGTCTACTAGTGTAGCTACATTGTCCATTGATGTTCCTAGACTGTCCGTTAGTGAAGCTAGATAGTCTATCAATGTAGCTACACTGTCTTTTAATTTTCTTATACTGTCTGTTAGAGTAGCTACACTGTCTATTAGTGTTCATATACTGTCTCTTCGTGTAGCTAGACTGTCTATTAGTGTAGCTACACTGTCTTATAGTGTTCCTAGACTGTCTATTAGTGTAGCTAGACTGTCTACTAGTGTAGCTACACTGTCTTATAGTGTTCCTAGACTGTCTATTAGTGTAGCTAGACTGTCTATTAGTGTAGCTACACTGTCTATTTGTTTTCATCGACGGTCTATTAGTTAGCTACACTGTCTATTAGAGTTCATAGACTGTCTGTTAGAGTAGCTAGACTGTCTATTAGTGTAGCTACACTGTCTAATAGTGTTCCTAGACTGTCTGTTAGCGTAACTAGATTGTTTATCAATGTAGCTACACTGTCTATTTGTTTCATAGACGGTCTATTAGAGAAGCTACATTGTCTATTAGTGTTCATAGACTGTCTGTTAGTGAAGCTAGACTGTCTATTAATGAAGCAACACTGTCTTATAGTGTTCATAGACTGTATATTAGTGTAGCTAGATTGTCTACTTGTGTAGCTTCACTGTCTTATAGTGTTCCTAGACTGTCTATTAGTGTAGCTAGACTGTCTATTAGTGTAGCTACACTGTCTATTAGTGTTTATAAACTGTCTGTTAGTGTAGCTACACTGTCTTATAGTGTTCCCAGACTGTCTATTAGTGTAGCTAGATTGTCTATAAGTGTAGCTACACTGTCTAATAGTGTTCCTAGACTGTCTACTAGTGTAGCTAGACTGTCTATTAGAGTAGCTACACTGTCTAATAGTGTTCCTAGACTGTCTATTACTAGAGCTAGATTGTCTATCAATATAGTTACACTGTCTATTAGTTTTCATAGACGGTCTGTTAGTGTAGCTAGACTGTCTACTAGTGTAGCTACATTGTCTATTGATGTTCCTATACTGTCCGTTAGTGAAGCTAGATTGTCTATCAATGTAGCTACACTGTCTATTAGTTTTCTTATACTGTCTGTTAGAGTAGATACACTGTCTATTAGTGTTCATATACTGTCTGTTAGTGTAGCCAGACTGTCTATCAGTGTAGCTACACTGTCTAATAGTGTTCCTAGACTGTCTATTAGTGTAGCTAGATTGTCTATTAGTGTAGCCACACTGTCTAATAGCGTTCCTAGACTGTCGATTTGTGTAGCTAGACTGTCTATTAGTGTAGCTACACTGTCTAATAGTGTTCCTAGACTGTATACTAGTGTAGCTAGACTGTCTATTAGTGTAGCTACACTGTCTAATAGTGTTCCTAGACTGTCTATTAGTGTAGCTAGATTGTGTATCAATGTAGCTACACTGTCTATTAGTTTTCATAGACGGTCTGTTAGTGTAGCTAGACTGTCTACTAGTGTAGCTACATTGTCTATTGATGTTCCTAGACTGTCCGTTAGTGTAGCTAGATTGTCTATCAATGTAGCTACACTGTCTTTTAATTTTCTTATATTGTCTGTTAGAGTAGCTACACTGTCTAATAGTGTTCCTAGACTGTATACTAGTGTAGCTAGACTGTCTATTAGTGTAGCTACACTGTCTAATAGTGTTCCTAGACTGTCTATTAGTGTAGCTAGATTGTCTATCAATATAGCTACACTGTCTATTAATTTTCCTATACTAACTGTTAGTGTAGCTAGACTGTCTTCTAGTGTAGCTACATTGTGTATTAGTGTTCCTAGACAGTCTGTTAGTGTAGCTAGACTGTCTATTAGTGTAGCTACACTGTCTTATAGTGTTCCTAGACTGTCTATTAGTGTAGCTAGACTGTTTACTAGTGTAGCTACACTGTCTTATAGTGTTCCTAGACTGTCTATTAGTGTAGCTAGACTGTTTACTAGTGTAGCTACACTGTCTAATAGTGTTCCTAGACTGTCTATTAGTGTAGCTAGACTGTCTATTAGAGTAGCTACACCGTCTAATAGTATTCCTAGACTGTCTATTAGTGTAGCTACACTGTCTAATTGTGTTCCTAGACTGTTTGTTAGCGTAACTAGATTGTTTATCAATGTAGCTACACTGTCTATTTGTTTCCATAGACGGTCTATTAGAGAAGCTACACTGTCTATTAGTGTTCATAGACTGTCTGTTAGTGTAGCTAGACTGTCTATTAATGTAGCTACACTGTCTTATAGTGTTCCTAGACTGTCTATTAGTGTAGCTAGATTGTCTATTAGTGTAGCTACACTGTCTTATAGTGTTCCTAGACTGTCTATTAGTGTAGCTAGACTGTCTATAAGTGTAGCTACACTGTCTATTAGTGTTCATAGACTGTCTGTTAGTGTAGCTAGACTGTCTATTAGTGTAGCTACACTGTCTTATAGTGTTCCTAGACTGTCTATCAGTGTAGCTAGATTGTCTATTAGTGTAGCTAAACTGTCTTATAGTGTTCCTAGACTGTCTACTAGTGTAGCTAGATTGTCTATCAATGTAGCTACACTGTCTATTAGTTTTCTTATACTGTCTGTTAGAGTAGCTACACTGTCTATTTGTTTTCATCGACGGTCTATTAGTTAGCTACACTGTCTATTAGAGTTCATAGACTGTCTGTTAGAGTAGCTAGACTGTCTATTAGTGTAGCTACACTGTCTAATAGTGTTCCTGTCTGTTAGCGTAACTAGATTGTTTATCAATGTAGATACACTGTCTATTTGTTTCATAGACGGTCTATTAGAGAAGCTACATTGTCTATAAGTGTTCATAGACTGTCTGTTAGTGAAGCTAGACTGTCTATTAATGTAGCTACACTGTCTTATAGTGTTCATAGACTGTATATTAGTGTAGCTAGATTGTCTACTTGTGTAGCTACACTGTCTTATAGTGTTCCTAGACTGTCTATTAGTGTAGCTAGACTGTCTATTAGTGTAGCTACACTGTCTATAAGTGTTCTTAGACTGTCTGTTAGTGTAGCTACACTGTCTTATAGTGTTCCCAGACTGTCTATTAGTGTAGCTAGATTGTCTGTAAGTGTAGCTACACTGTCTAATAGTGTTCCTAGACTGTCTACTAGTGTAGCCTGACTGTCTAATAGAGTAGCTACACTGTCTAATAGTGTTCCTAGACTGTCTATTACTAGAGCTAGATTGTCTATCAATATAATTACACTGTCTATTAGTTTTCATAGACGGTCTGTTAGTGTAGCTAGACTGTCTACTAGTGTAGCTACATTGTCTATTGATGTTCCTTTACTGTCCGTTAGTGAAGCTAGATTGTCTATCAATGTAGCTACACTGTCTATTAGTTTTCTTATACTGTCTGTTAGAGTAGCTACACTGTCTATTAGTGTTCATATACTGTCTGTTAGTGTAGCCAGACTGTCTATCAGTGTAGCTACACTGTCTAATAGTGTTCCTAGACTGTCTATTAGTGTAGCTAGATTGTCTGTTAGTGTAGCCACACTGTCTAATAGCGTTCCTAGACTGTCGATTTGTGTAGCTAGACTGTCTTTTAGTGTAGCTTCACTGTCTAATAGTGTTCCTAGACTGTATACTAGTGTAGCTAGACTGTCTATTAGTGTAGTTACACTGTCTAATAGTGTTCCTAGACTGTCTATTAGTGTAGCTAGATTGTCTATTAGTGTAGCTAAACTGTCTTATAGTGTTCCTAGACTGTCTACTAGTGTAGCTAGATTGTCTATCAATGTAGCTACACTGTCTATTAGTTTTCTGATACTGTCTGTTAGAGTAGCTACACTGTCTATTTGTTTTCATCGACGGTCTATTAGTTAGCTACACTGTCTATTAGAGTTCATAGACTGTCTGTTAGAGTAGCTAGACTGTCTATTAGTGTAGCTACACTGTCTAATAGTGTTCCTAGACTGTCTGTTAGCGTAACTAGATTGTTTATCAATGTAGCTACACTGTCTATTTGTTTCATAGACGGTCTATTAGAGAAGCTACATTGTCTATTAGTGTTCATAGACTGTCTGTTAGTGAAGCTAGACTGTCTATTAATGAAGCAACACTGTCTTATAGTGTTCATAGACTGTATATTAGTGTAGCTAGATTGTCTACTTGTGTAGCTTCACTGTCTTATAGTGTTCCTAGACTGTCTATTAGTGTAGCTAGACTGTCTATTAGTGTAGCTACACTGTCTATTAGTGTTTATAAACTGTCTGTTAGTGTAGCTACACTGTCTTATAGTGTTCCCAGACGGTCTATTAGTGTAGCTAATTTGTCTATAAGTGTAGCTACACTGTCTAATAGTGTTCATAGACTGTCTACTAGTGTAGCTAGACTGTCTATTAGAGTAGCTACACTGTCTAATAGTGTTCCTAGACTGTCTATTACTAGAGCTAGATTGTCTATCAATATAGTTACACTGTCTATTAGTTTTCATAGACGGTCTGTTAGTGTAGCTAGACTGTCTACTAGTGTAGCTACATTGTCTATTGATGTTCCTATACTGTCCGTTAGTGAAGCTAGATTGTCTATCAATGTAGCTACACTGTCTATTAGTTTTCTTATACTGTCTGTTAGAGTAGATACACTGTCTATTAGTGTTCATATACTGTCTGTTAGTGTAGCCAGACTGTCTATCAGTGTAGCTACACTGTCTAATAGTGTTCCTAGACTGTCTATTAGTGTAGCTAGATTGTCTATTAGTGTAGCCACACTGTCTAATAGTGTTCCTAGACTGTCGATTTGTGTAGCTAGACTGTCTATTAGTGTAGCTACACTGTCTAATAGTGTTCCTAGACTGTATACTAGTGTAGCTAGACTGTCTATTAGTGTAGCTACACTGTCTAATAGTGTTCCTAGACTGTCTATTAGTGTAGCTAGATTGTGTATCAATATAGCTACACTGTCTATTAGTTTTCATAGACGGTCTGTTAGTGTAGCTAGACTGTCTACTAGTGTAGCTACATTGTCTATTGATGTTCCTAGACTGTCCGTTATTGTAGCTAGATTGTCTATCAATGTAGCTACACTGTCTTTTAATTTTCTTATATTGTCTGTTAGAGTAGCTACACTGTCTAATAGTGTTCCTAGACTGTATACTAGTGTAGCTAGACTGTCTATTAGTGTAGCTACACTGTCTAATAGTGTTCCTAGACTGTCTATTAGTGTAGCTAGATTGTCTATCAATATAGCTACACTGTCTATTAATTTTCCTATACTAACTGTTAGTGTAGCTAGACTGTCTTCTAGTGTAGCTACATTGTGTATTAGTGTTCCTAGACAGTCTGTTAGTGTAGCTAGACTGTCTATTAATGTAGCTACACTGTCTTATAGTGTTCCTAGACTGTCTATTAGTGTAGCTAGATTGTCTATTAGTGTAGCTACACTGTCTTATAGTGTTCCTAGACTGTCTATTAGTGTAGCTAGACTGTCTATAAGTGTAGCTACACTGTCTATTAGTGTTCATAGACTGTCTGTTAGTGTAGCTAGACTGTCTATTAGTGTAGCTACACTGTCTTATAGTGTTCGTAGACTGTCTATCAGTGTAGCTAGATTGTCTATTAGTGTAGCTAAACTGTCTTATAGTGTTCCTAGACTGTCTACTAGTGTAGCTAGATTGTCTATCAATGTAGCTACACTGTCTATTAGTTTTCTTATACTGTCTGTTAGAGTAGCTACACTGTCTATTTGTTTTCATCGACGGTCTATTAGTTAGCTACACTGTCTATTAGAGTTCATAGACTGTCTGTTAGAGTAGCTAGACTGTCTATTAGTGTAGCTACACTGTCTAATAGTGTTCCTGTCTGTTAGCGTAACTAGATTGTTTATCAATGTAGCTACACTGTCTATTTGTTTCATAGACGGTCTATTAGAGAAGCTACATTGTCTATAAGTGTTCATAGACTGTCTGTTAGTGAAGCTAGACTGTCTATTAATGTAGCTACACTGTCTTATAGTGTTCATAGACTGTATATTAGTGTAGCTAGATTGTCTACTTGTGTAGCTACACTGTCTTATAGTGTTCCTAGACTGTCTATTAGTGTAGCTAGACTGTCTATTAGTGTAGCTACACTGTCTATTAGTGTTTATAAACTGTCTGTTAGTGTAGCTACACTGTCTTATAGTGTTCCCAGACTGTCTATTAGTGTAGCTAGATTGTCTATAAGTGTAGCTACACTGTCTAATAGTGTTCCTAGACTGTCTACTAGTGTAGCTAGACTGTCTATTAGAGTAGCTACACTGTCTAATAGTGTTCCTAGACTATCTATTACTAGAGCTAGATTGTCTATCAATATAGTTACACTGTCTATTAGTTTTCATAGACGGTCTGTTAGTGTAGCTAGACTGTCTACTAGTGTAGCTACATTGTCTATTGATGTTCCTATACTGTTCTTTAGTGAAGCTAGATTGTCTATCAATGTAGCTACACTGTCTATGAGTTTTCTTATACTGTCTGTTAGAGTAGATACACTGTCTATTAGTGTTCATGTACTGTCTGTTAGTGTAGCCAGACTGTCTATCAGTGTAGCTACACTGTCTAATAGTGTTCCTAGACTGTCTATTAGTGTAGCTAGATTGTCTATTAGTGTAGCCACACTGTCTAATAGCGTTCCTAGACTGTCGATTTGTGTAGCTAGACTGTCTATTAGTGTAGCTACACTGTCTAATAGTGTTCCTAGACTGTATACTAGTGTAGCTAGACTGTCTATTAGTGTAGCTACACTGTCTAATAGTGTTCCTAGACTGTCTATTAGTGTAGCTAGATTGTGTATCAATATAGCTACACTGTCTATTAGTTTTCATAGACGGTCTGTTAGTGTAGCTAGACTGTCTACTAGTGTAGCTACATTGTCTATTGATGTTCCTAGACTGTCCGTTAGTGTAGCTAGATTGTCTATCAATGTAGCTACACTGTCTTTTAATTTTCTTATATTGTCTGTTAGAGTAGCTACACTGTCTAATAGTGTTCCTAGACTGTATACTAGTGTAGCTAGACTGTCTATTAGTGTAGCTACACTGTCTAATAGTGTTCCTAGACTGTCTATTAGTGTAGCTAGATTGTCTATCAATATAGCTACACTGTCTATTAATTTTCCTATACTAACTGTTAGTGTAGCTAGACTGTCTTCTAGTGTAGCTACATTGTCTATTAGTGTTCCTAGACTTCTATTGGTGTAGCTAGACTGTCTATTAGAGTAGCTAGATTGTCTATTAGTGTAGCTAGACTGTCTATTAGTGTTCCCAGACTGTCTATTAGTGTAGCTAGACTGTCTATTAGAGTAGCTACACTGTCTAATAGTGTTCCTAGACTGTCTATTACTAGAGCTAGATTGTCTATCACTGTCTTATAGTGTTCCTAGACTGTCTGTTAGCGTAACTAGATTGTTTATCAATGTAGCTACACTGTCTATTTGCTTTCATAGACGGTCTATTAGAGAAGCTACACTGTCTATTAGTGTTCATAGACTATCTGTTAGTGTAGCTAGACTGTCTATTAATGTAGCTACACTGTCTTATAGTGTTCCTAGACTGTCTATTAGTGTAGCTAGATTGTCTATTAGTGCAGCTACACTGTCTTTTAGTGTTCCTAGACTGTCTATAAGTGTAGCTAGACTGTCTATTAGTGTATTTACACTGTCTATTAGTGTTCATAGACTGTCTGTAAGTGTAGCTAGACTGTCTGTTAGTGTAGCTACTCTGTCTTATAGTGTTCCTAGACTGTCTATTAGTGTAGCTTGATTGTCTATTCGTGTAGCTACACTGTCTAATAGTGTTCCTAGACTGTCTATTAGTGTAGCTAGATTGTCTATCAATATAGCTACACTGTCTATTAGTTTTCATAGACGGTCTGTTAGTGTAGCTAGACTGTCTTCTAGTGTAGCTACATTGTCTATTGATGTTCCTAGACTGTCCGTTAGTGAAGCTAGATTGTCTATCAATGTAGCTACACTGTCTATTAGTTTTCTTATACTGTCTGTTAGAGTAGCTACACTGTCTATTTGTTTTCATCGACGGTCTATTAGTTAGCTACACTGTCTATTAGAGTTCATAGACTGTCTGTTAGTGTAGCTGGACTGTCTTTTAGTGTAGCTACACTGTCTTATAGTGTTCCTAGACTGTCTATTAGTGTAGCTAGACTGTATATAAGTGTAGGTACACTGTCTAATAGTGTTCCTAGACTGTCTATTAGTGTAGCTAGACTGTCTATTAGAGTAGCTACACTGTCTAATAGTGTAGCTAGACTGTCTATTAGTGTAGCAACACTGTCTAATAGTGTTCCTTGACTGTTTGTTAGCGTAACTAGATTGTTTATCAATGTAGCTACACTGTCTATTTGTTTTCATAGACGGTCTATAAGAGAAGCTACACTGTCTATTAGTGTTCCTAGACTGTCTATTAGTGTAGCTAGATTGTCTATTAGTGTAGCTACACTGTCTTATAGTGTTCCTAGACTGTCTATTAGTGTAGCTAGACTGTCTATAAGTGTAGCTACACTGTGTATTAGTGTTCATAGACTGTCTGTTAGTGTAGCTAGACTGTCTATTAGTGTAGCTACACTGTCTATTAGTGTTCCTAGACTGTCTATTAGTGTAGCTAGATTGTCTATCAATATAGCTACACTGTCTATTAGTTTTTCTATACTGTCTGTAAGTGTAGCTAGACTGTCTTCTAGTGTAGCTACATTGTCTATTAGTGTTCCTAGACTGTCTATTAGTATAGCTAGACTGTCTATTAGAGTAGCTAGATTGTCTATCAATATAGCTACACTGTCTATTAGTTTTCCTATACTGTATGTTAGTGTAGCTAGACTGTCTACTAGTGTAGCTACATGGTCTATTGATGTTCCTAGACTATCCGTTAGTGTAGCTAGATTGTCTATCCATAAAGCCACACTGTCTATTAGTTTTCTTATACTGTCTTTTAGAGTAGCTACACTGTCTATTTGTTTTCATCGACGGTCTATTAGTTAGCTACACTGTCTATTAGAGTTCATAGACTGTCTGTAAGTGTAGCTAGACTGTCTTTTAGTGTAGCTACACTGTCTAATAGTGTTCCTTGACTGTCTGTTAGTGTAGCTAGACTGTCTACTAGTGTAGCTACACTGTCTTATAGTGTTCCTAGACTGTCTATTAGTGTAGCTAGACTGTCTATTAGTGTAGCTACACTGTCTAATAGTGTTCCTAGACTGTCTATTAGTGTAGCTAGACTGTCTATTAGAGTAGCTACACTGTCTGATAGTGTTCCTAGACTGTCTTTTAGTGTAGCTACACTGTCTAAAAGTGTTCCTAGACTGTCTTTTAGCGTAACTAGATTGTTTATCAATGTAGCTACACTGTCCATTTGTTTTCATAGACGGTCTATTAGAGAAGCTACACTGTCTATTAGTGTTCATAGACTGTCTGTTAGTGTAGCTAGACTGTCTATTAATGTAGCTACACTATCTTAAAGTGTTCCTAGACTGTCTATTAGTGTAGCTAGATTGTCTATTAGTGTAGCTACACTGTCTATTAGTGTTCATAGACTGTCTGTTAGTGTAGCTAGACTGTCTATTAGTGTAGCTACACTGTCTTATAGTGTTCCTAGACTGTCTATTAGTGTAGCTAGATTGTCTATTAGTGTAGCTACACTGTCTAATAGTGTTCCTAGACTGTCTACTAGTGTAGCTAGACTGTCTATTAGAGTAGCTACACTGTCTAATAGTGTTCCTAGACTGTCTATTAGTGTAGCTAGATTGTCTATCAATATAGCTACACTGTCTATTAGTTTTCATAGACGGTCTGTTAGTGTAGCTAGACTGTCTACTAGTGTAGCTACATTGTCTCCGTTAGTGAAGCTAGATTGTCTATCAATGTAGCTACACTGTCTATTAGTTTTCTTATACTGTCTGTTAGAGTAGCTACACTGTCTATTAGTGTTCATATACTGTCTGTTAGTGTAGCTAGACTGTCTATCAGTGTAGCTACACTGTCTTATAGTGTTCCTAGACTGTCTGTTAGTGTAGCTAGGTTGTCTTTTAGTGTAGCTACACTGTCTTATAGTGTTCCTAGACTGTCTATTAGTGTAGCTACATTGTCTATTAGTGTAGCTACACTGTCTAATAGTGTTCCTAGACTGTCTACTAGTGTAGCTAGACTGTCTATTAGTGTAGCTACACTGTCTAATAATGTTCCTAGACTCTCTATTAGTGTAGCTAGATTGTGTATCAATATAGCTACACTGTCTATTAGTTTTCATAGACGGTCTGTTAGTGTAGCTAGACTGTCTACAAGTGTAGCTACATTGTCTATTGATGTTCCTTGACTGTCCGTTAGTGTAGCTAGATTGTCTATCAATGTAACTACACTGTCTTTTAATTTTCTTATACTGTGTGTTAGAGTAGCTACACTGTCTATTAGTGTTCATATACTCTCTGTTCGTGTAGCTAGACTGTCTATTAGTGTAGCTACACTGTCTAATAGTGTTCCTAGACTGTCTATTAGTGTAGCTAGATTGTCTATCAATATAGCTACACTGTCTATTAGTTTTCCTATACTGTCTGTTAGTGTAGCTAGACTGTCTACTAGTGTAGCTACATTGTCTATTAGTATTCCTAGACTGTCTATTAGTGTAGCTAGACTGTCTATTAGAGTAGCTAGATTGTCTATCAATATCTATTAGTTTTCCTATTCTGTATGTTAGTGTAGCTAGACTGTCTACTAGTGTAGCTACATTGTCCATTGATGTTCCTAGACTGTCCGTTAGTGAAGCTAGATAGTCTATCAATGTAGCTACACTGTCTTTTAATTTTCTTATACTGTCTGTTAGAGTAGCTACACTGTCTATTAGTGTTCATATACTGTCTCTTCGTGTAGCTAGACTGTCTATTAGTGTAGCTACACTGTCTTATAGTGTTCCTAGACTGTCTATTAGTGTAGCTAGACTGTCTACTAGTGTAGCTACACTGTCTTATAGTGTTCCTAGACTGTCTATTAGTGTAGCTAGACTGTCTATTAGTGTAGCTACACTGTCTATTTGTTTTCATCGACGGTCTATTAGTTAGCTACACTGTCTATTAGAGTTCATAGACTGTCTGTTAGAGTAGCTAGAATGTCTATTAGTGTAGCTACACTGTCTAATAGTGTTCCTAGACTGTCTGTTAGCGTAACTAGATTGTTTATCAATGTAGCTACACTGTCTATTTGTTTCATAGACGGTCTATTAGAGAAGCTACATTGTCTATTAGTGTTCATAGACTGTCTGTTAGTGAAGCTAGACTGTCTATTAATGAAGCAACACTGTCTTATAGTGTTCATAGACTGTATATTAGTGTAGCTAGATTGTCTACTTGTGTAGCTTCACTGTCTTATAGTGTTCCTAGACTGTCTATTAGTGTAGCTAGACTGTCTATTAGTGTAGCTACACTGTCTATTAGTGTTTATAAACTGTCTGTTAGTGTAGCTACACTGTCTTATAGTGTTCCCAGACTGTCTATTAGTGTAGCTAGATTGTCTATAAGTGTAGCTACACTGTCTAATAGTGTTCCTAGACTGTCTACTAGTGTAGCTAGACTGTCTATTAGAGTAGCTACACTGTCTAATAGTGTTCCTAGACTGTCTATTACTAGAGCTAGATTGTCTATCAATATAGTTACACTGTCTATTAGTTTTCATAGACGGTCTGTTAGTGTAGCTAGACTGTCTACTAGTGTAGCTACATTGTCTATTGATGTTCCTATACTGTCCTTTAGTGAAGCTAGATTGTCTATCAATGTAGCTACACTGTCTATTAGTTTTCTTATACTGTCTGTTAGAGTAGATACACTGTCTATTAGTGTTCATATACTGTCTGTTAGTGTAGCCAGACTGTCTATCAGTGTAGCTACACTGTCTAATAGTGTTCCTAGACTGTCTATTAGTGTTGCTAGATTGTCTATTAGTGTAGCCACACTGTCTAAAAGCGTTCCTAGACTGTCGATTTGTGTAGCTAGACTGTCTATTAGTGTAGCTACACTGTCTAATAGTGTTCCTAGACTGTATACTAGTGTAGCTAGACTGTCTATTAGTGTAGCTACACTGTCTAATAGTGTTCCTAGACTGTCTATTAGTGTAGCTAGATTGTGTATCAATATAGCTACACTGTCTATTAGTTTTCATAGACGGTCTGTAAGTGTAGCTAGACTGTCTACTAGTGTAGCTACATTGTCTATTGATGTTCCTAGACTGTCCGTTAGTGTAGCTAGATTGTCTATCAATGTAGCTACACTGTCTTTTAATTTTCTTATATTGTCTGTTAGAGTAGCTACACTGTCTAATAGTGTTCCTAGACTGTATACTAGTGTAGCTAGACTGTCTATTAGTGTAGCTACACTGTCTAATAGTGTTCCTAGACTGTCTATTAGTGTAGCTAGATTGTCTATCAATATAGCTACACTGTCTATTAATTTTCCTATACTTACTGTTAGTGAAGCTAGACTGTCTTCTAGTGTAGCTACATTGTCTATTAGTGTTCCTAGACTTCTATTGGTGTAGCTAGACTGTCTATTAGAGTAGCTAGATTGTCTATTAGTGTAGCTAGACTGTCTATTAGTGTTCCCAGACTGTCTATTAGTGTAGCTAGACTGTCTATTAGAGTAGCTACACTGTCTAATAGTGTTCCTAGACTGTCTATTACTAGAGCTAGATTGTCTATCACTGTCTTATAGTGTTCCTAGACTGTCTGTTAGCGTAACTAGATTGTTTATCAATGTAGCTACACTGTCTATTTGCTTTCATAGACGGTCTATTAGAGAAGCTACACTGTCTATTAGTGTTCATAGACTGTCTGTTAGTGTAGCTAGACTGTCTATTAATGTAGCTACACTGTCTTATAGTGTTCCTAGACTGTCTATTAGTGTATCTAGATTGTCTATTAGTGCAGCTACACTGTCTTTTAGTGTTCCTAGACTGTCTATAAGTGTAGCTAGACTGTCTATTAGTGTATTTACACTGTCTATTAGTGTTCATAGACTGTCTGTAAGTGTAGCTAGACTGTCTGTTAGTGTAGCTACACTGTCTTATAGTGTTCCTAGACTGTCTATTAGTGTAGCTTGATTGTCTATTAGTGTAGCTACACTGTCTAATAGTGTTCCTAGACTGTCTATTAGTGTAGCTAGATTGTCTATCAATATAGCTACACTGTCTATTAGTTTTCATAGACGGTCTGTTAGTGTAGCTAGACTGTCTTCTAGTGTAGCTACATTGTCTATTGATGTTCCTAGACTGTCCGTTAGTGAAGCTAGAGTGTCTATCAATGTAGCTACACTGTCTATTAGTTTTCTTATACTGTCTGTTAGAGTAGCTACACTGTCTATTTGTTTTCATCGACGGTCTATTAGTTAGCTACACTGTCTATTAGAGTTCATAGACTGTCTTTTAGTGTAGCTAGACTGTCTATTAGTGTAGCTACACTGTCTTATAGTGTAGCTAGACTATCTATTAGTGTAGCTAGACTGTATATAAGTGTAGGTACACTGTCTAATAGTGTTCCTAGACTGTTTATTAGTGTAGCTAGACTGTCTATTAGAGTAGCTACACTGTCTAATAGTGTAGCTAGACTGTCTATTAGTGTAGCAACACTGTCTAATAGTGTTCCTAGACTGTTTGTTAGCGTAACTAGATTGTTTATCAATGTAGCTACACTGTCTATTTGTTTTCATAGACGGTCTATAAGAGAAGCTACACTGTCTATAAGTGTTTCTAGACTGTCTATTAGTGTAGCTAGATTGTCTATTAGTGTAGCTACACTGTCTTATAGTGTTCCTAGACTGTCTATTAGTGTAGCTAGACTGTCTATAAGTGTAGCTACACTGTGTATTAGTGTTCATAGACTGTCTGTTAGTGTAGCTAGACGTTCTATTAGTGTAGCTACACTGTCTATTAGTGTTCCTAGACTGTCTATTAGTGTAGCTAGATTGTCTATCAATATAGCTACACTGTCTATTAGTTTTTCTATACTGTCTGTTAGTGTAGCTAGACTGTCTTCTAGTGTAGCTACATTGTCTATTAGTGTTCCTAGACTGTCTATTAGTATAGCTAGACTGTCTATTAGAGTAGCTAGATTGTCTATCAATATAGCTACACTGTCTATTAGTTTTCCTATACTGTATGTTAGTGTAGCTAGACTGTCTACTAGTGTAGCTACATGGTCTATTGATGTTCCTAGACTATCCATTAGTGTAGCTAGATTGTCTATCCATAAAGCCACACTGTCTATTAGTTTTCTTATACTGTCTTTTAGAGTAGCTACACTGTCTATTTGTTTTCATCGACGGTCTATTAGTTAGCTACACTGTCTATTAGAGTTCATAGACTGTCTGTAAGTGTAGCTAGACTGTCTTTTAGTGTAGCTACACTGTCTAATAGTGTTCCTTGACTGTCTATTAGTGTAGCTAGACTGTCTACTAGTGTAGCTACACTGTCTTATAGTGTTCCTAGACTGTCTATTAGTGTAGCTAGACTGTCTATTAGTGTAGCTACACTGTCTAATAGTGTTCCTAGACTGTCTATTAGTGTAGCTAGACTGTCTATTAGAGTAGCTACACTGTCTGATAGTGTTCCTAGACTGTCTTTTAGTGTAGCTACACTGTCTTAAAGTGTTCCTAGACTGTCTTTTAGCGTAACTAGATTGTTTATCAATGTAGCTACACTGTCCATTTGTTTTCATAGACGGTCTATTAGAGAAGCTACACTGTCTATTAGTGTTCATAGACTGTCTGTTAGTGTAGCTAGACTGTCTATTAATGTAGCTACACTATCTTAAAGTGTTCCTAGACTGTCTATTAGTGTAGCTAGATTGTCTATTAGTGTAGCTACACTGTCTATTAGTGTTCATAGACTGTCTGTTAGTGTAGCTAGACTGTCTATTAGTGTAGCTACACTGTCTTATAGTGTTCCTAGACTGTCTATTAGTGTAGCTAGATTGTCTATTAGTGTAGCTACACTGTCTAATAGTGTTCCTAGACTGTCTGTTAGTGTAGCTAGACTGTCTATTAGAGTAGCTACACTGTCTAATAGTGTTCCTAGACTGTCTATTAGTGTAGCTACACTGTCTTATAGTGTTCCTTGACTGTCTATTAGTGTAGCTAGACTGTCTATTAGAGTAGCTACACTGTCTAATAGTGTTCCTAGACTGTCTATTAGTGTAGCTACACTGTGTAATAGTGTTCCTAGACTGTCTGTTAGCGTAACTAGATTGTTTATCAATGTAGCTACACTGTCTATTTGTTTTCATAGACGGTCTATTAGAGAAGCTACACTGTCTATTAGTGTTCATAGACTGTCTGTTAGTGTAGTTAGACTGTCTATTAATGTAGCTACACTGTCTTCTAGTGTTCCTAGACTGTCTATTAGTGTAGCTATATTGTCTATTAGTGTAGCTACACTGTCTTATAGTATTCATAGACTGTCTGTTAGTGTAGCTAGACTGTCTATTAGTGTAGCTACACTGTCTTATAGTGTTCCTAGACTGTCTATTAGTGTAGCTAGATTGTCTATTAGTGTAGCTACACTGTCTAATAGTGTTCCTAGACTGTCTATTAGTGTAGCTAGATTGTCTATCAATATAGCTACACTGTCTATTAGTTTTCATAGACGGTCTGTTAGTGTAGCTAGACTGTCTACTAGTGTAGCTACATTGTCTATTGATGTTCCTAGACTGTCCGTTAGTGTAGCTAGATTGTCTATCAATGTAGCTACACTGTCTATTAGTTTTGTTATACTGTCTGTTAGAGTAGCTACACTGTCTATTAGTGTTCATATACTGTCTGTTAGTGTAGCTAGACTGTCTATCAGTGTAGCTACACTGTCTAAAAGTGATACTAGACTGTATGTTTGTGTAGCTAGTCTGTCTATTAGTGTAGCTACACTGTCTAATAGTGTTCCTAGACTGTCTACTAGTGTAGCTAGACTGTCTATTAGTGTAGCTACACTGTCTAATAGTGTTCCTAGACTGTCTATTAGTGTAGCTAGATTGTGTATCAATATAGCTACACTGTCTATTAGTTTTCATAGACGGTCTGTTAGTGTAGCTAGACTGTCTACTAGTGTAGCTACATTGTCTATTGATGTTCCTAGACTGTCCGTTAGTGTAGCTAGATTGTCTATCAATGTAGCTACACTGTCTATTAGTTTTATTATACTGTCTGTTAGAGTAGCTACACTGTCTATTTGTTTTCATCGACGGTCTATTAGTTAGCTACACTGTCTATTAGAGTTCCTAGACTGTCTGTTAGTGTAGCTAGACTGTCTATTAGTGTAGCTATACTGTCTAATAGTGTTCCTAGACTGTCTATAAGTGTAGCTAGACTGTCTACTAGTGTAGCTACACTGTCTTATAGTGTTCCTAGACTGTCTATTACTGTAGCTAGATTGTCTATTAGTGTAGCTACACTGTCTGGTAGTGTTCCTAAACTGTCTACTAGTGTAGCTCGACTGTGTATTAGAGTAGCTACACTGTCTAATAGTGTTCCTAGACTGTCTATTAGTGTAGCTAGATTGTCTATCAATATAGCTAGATTGTCTATTAGTTTTCATATACGGTCTGTTAGTGTAGCTAGACTGTCTACTAGTGTAGCTACATTGTCTATTGATGTTCCTAGACTGTCCGTTAGCGAAGCTAGATTGTCTATCAATGTAGCTACACTGTCTATTAGTTTTCTTATACTGTCTGTTAGAGTAGCTACACTTTCTATTAGTGTTCATATACTGTCTGTTAGTGTAGCTAGACTGTCTATCAGTGTAACTACACTGTCTAATAGTGATACTAGACTGTATGTTTGTGTAGCTAGACTGTCTATTAGTGTAGCTTCACTGTCTTATAGTGTTCCTAGACTGTCTACTAGTGTAGCTAGACTGTCTATTAGTTTAGCTACACTGTCTAATAGTGTTCCTAGACTGTCAATTAGTGTAGCTGGACTGTCTGCTAGAGTAGCTACATTGTCTATTAGTGTTCATTTACTGTCTGTTAGTGTAGCTAGACTGTCTATCAGTGTAGCTACACTGTCTAATAGTGTTCCTACACTGTCTATTAGTGTAGCTAGATTGTCTATTAGTGTAGCTACACTGTCTTATAGTGTTCCTAGACTGTCTACTAGTGTAGATAGACTGTCTATTAGTGTAGATACACTGTCTTATAGTGTTCCTAGACTGTCTATTAGTGTACCTAGATTGTGTATCAATATAGCTACATTGTCTATTAGTTTTCATAGACGGTCTATTAGTGTAGCTATACTGTCTAAAAGTGTTCCTAGACTGTCTATTAGTGTAGCTAGATTGTCTAATAGTGTAGCTACACTGTCTTATAGTGTTCCTAGACTGTCTATTAGTGTAGCTAGACTGTCTGTTAGTGTAGCTACACTGTCTTATAGTGTTTTTAGACTGTCTAATAGTGTAGCTAGACTGTCTACTAGTGTAGCTACATTGTCTATTGATGTTCCTAGACTGTCCGTTAGTGTAGCTAGATTGTCTATCAATGTAGTTACACAGTCTTTTAATTTTCTTATACTGTCTGTTAGAGTAGCTACACTGTCTATTAGTGTTCATATACTGTCTGTTCTAGTAGCTAGACTGTCTATTAGTGTAGCTACACTGTCTATCAATATAGCTAAACTGTCTATTAGTTTTCCTATACTGTCTGTTAGTGTAGCTAGACTGTCTACTAGTGTAGCTAATTTGTCTATTAGTGTTCCTAGACTGTCTATTAGTGTAGCTAGACTGTCTACTAGTGTAGCTACACTGTCTAATAATGTTCCTAGACTGTCTTTTAGTGTAGCTAGACTGTCTATTAGAGTAGCTACACTGTCTAATAGTGTTCCTAGACTGTCTATTAGTGTAGCTACACTGTCTAATAGTTTTCCTAGACTGTCTCTTAGCGTAACTAGATTGTTTATCAATGTAGCTACACTGTCTATTTGTTTTCATAGACGGTCTATTAGAGAAGCTACACTGTCTATTAGTGTTCATAGACTTTCTGTTAGTGTAGCTAGACTGTCTATTAATGTAGCTACACTGTCTAATAGTGTTCCTAGACTGTCTACTAGTGTAGTTAGACTGTCTATTAGTGTAGCTACACTGTCAAATAGTGTTCCTAGACTGTCTATTAGTGTAGCTAGACTGTCTATTAGTGTAGCTACACTGTCTAATAGCGTTCCTAGACTGTCTGTTAGTGTAGCTAGACTGTCTATTAGTGTAGCTACACTGTCTTATAGTGTTCCTAGACTGTCTATAAGTGTAGCTAGACTGTCTATTAGAGTAGCTACACTGTCTAATAGTGTTCCTAGACTGTCTATTAGTGTAGCTACACTGTCTTATAGTGTTCCTAGACTGTCTATTAGTGTAGCTAGACTGTCTATTAGAGTAGCTACACTGTCTAATAGTGTTCCTAGACTGTCTATTAGTGTAGCTAGACTGTCTAATAGTGTTCCTAGACTGTCTGTTAGCGTAACTAGATTGTTTATCAATGTAGCTACACTGTCTATTTGTTTTCATAGACGGTCTATTAGAGAAGCTACACTGTCTATTAGTGTTCATAGACTGTCTGTTAGTGTAGCTAGACTGTCTATTAATGTAGCTACACTGTCTTATAGTGTTCCTAGACTGTCTATTAGTGTAGCTAGATTGTCTATTAGTGTAGCTACACTGTCTTATAGTGTTCATAGACTGTCTGTTAGTGTAGCTAGACTGTCTATTAGTGTAGCTACACTGTCTTATAGTGTTCCTAGACTGTCTATTAGTGTAGCTAGATTGTCTATTAGTGTAGCTACACTGTCTAATAGTGTTCCTAGACTGTCTATTAGTGTAGCTAGATTGTCTATCAATATAGCTACACTGTCTATTAGTTTTCATAGACGTTCTGTTAGTGTAGCTAGACTCTCTACTAGTGTAGCTACATTGTCTATTAATGTTCCTAGACTGTCCGTTAGCGAAGCTAGATTGTCTATCAATGTAGCTACACTGTCTATTAGTTTTTTTATACTGTCTGTTAGAGTAGCTACACTGTCTATTAGTGTTCATATACTGTCTGTTAGTGTAGCTAGACTGTCTATCAGTGTAGCTACACTGTCTAAAAGTGATACTAGACTGTATGTTTGTGTAGCTAAACTGTCTATTAGTGTAGCTACACTGTCTAATAGTGTTCCTAGACTGTCTACTAGTGTAGCTAGACTGTCTATTAGTGTAGCTACACTGTCTAATAGTGTTCCTAGACTGTCTATTAGTGTAGCTAGATTGTGTATCAATATAGCTACACTGTCTATTAGTTTTCATAGACGGTCTGTTAGTGTAGCTAGACTGTCTACTAGTGTAGCTACATTGTCTATTGATGTTCCTAGACTGTCCGTTAGTGTAGCTAGATTGTCTATCAATGTAGCTACACTGTCTATTAGTTTTATTATACTGTCTGTTAGATTAGCTACACTGTCTATTTGTTTTCATCGACGGTCTATTAGTTAGCTACACAGTCTATTAGAGTTCCTAGACTGTCTGTTAGTGTAGCTAGACTGTCTATTAGTTTAGCTATACTGTCTAATAGTGTTCCTAGACTGTCTATAAGTGTAGCTAGACTGTCTACTAGTGTAGCTACACTGTCTTATAGTGTTCCTAGACTGTCTATTAGTGTAGCTAGATTGTCTATTAGTGTAGCTACACTGTCTAATAGTGTTCCTAGACTGTCTATTAGTCTAGCTAGATTGTCTATCAATATAGCTACACTGTCTATTAGTTTTCATAGACGGTCTGTTAGTGTAGCTAGACTGTCTACTAGTGTAGCTACATTGTCTATTGATGTTCCTAGACTGTCCGTTGGTGTAGCTAGATTGTCTATCAATGTAGCTACACTGTCTTTTAATTTTCTTATACTGTCTGTTAGAGTAGCTACACTGTCTATTAGTGTTCATATACTGTCTGTTCTAGTAGCTAGACTGTCTATTAGTGTAGCTTTACTGTTTAATAGTGTTCCTAGACTGTCTATTAGTGTAGCTAGATTGTCTATCAATATAGCTACACTGTCTATTAGTTTTCCTATATTGTCTGTTAGTGTAGCTAGACTGTCTACTAGTGTAGCTACATTGTCTATTAGTGTTCCTAGACTGTCTATTAGTGTAGCTAGACTGTCTTTTAGAGTAGCTAGATTGTCTATCAATATAGCTACACTGTCTATTAGTTTTCCTATACTGTATGTTAGTGTAATTAGACTGTCTACTAGTGTAGCTACATTGTCTATTGATATTCCTAGACTGTCCGTTAGTGTAGCTAGATTGTCTATCAATGTAGCTACACTGTCTATTAGTTTTCTTATACTGTCTGTAAGAGTAGCTACACTGTCTATTTGTTTTCATCGACGGTCTATTAGTATGCTACACTGTCTATTAGAGTTCATAGACTGTCTGTTAGTGTAGCTAGACTGTCTATTGGTGTAGCTACACTGTTAAATAGTGTTCCTAGACTGTCTATTAGTGTAACTAGACTGTCTACTTGTGTAGCTACACTGTCTTATAGTGTTCCTAGACTGTCTATTAGTGTAGCTAGACTGCCTATTAGAGTAGCTACATTGTGAAATAGTGTTCCTAGACTGTCTATTAGTGTAGCTACACTGTCTAATAGTGTTACTAGACTGTCTTTCAGTGTAGCTACACAGTCTAATAGTGTTCCTAGACTGTCTATTAGTGTAGCTAGATTGTGTATCAATATAGCTACACTGTGTATTAGTTTTCATAGACGGTCTGTTAGTTTAGCTAGACTGTCTACTAGTGTAGCTACATTGTCTATTGATGTTCCTAGACTGTCCGTTAGTGTAGCTAGATTGTCTATCAATGTAGCTACACTGTCTTTTAATTTTCTTATAATGTCTGTTAGAGTAGCTACACTGTCTATTAGTGTTCATATACTGTCTGTTCGTGTAGCTAGAATGTCTATCAGTGTGGCTACACTGTCTAATTGTGTTCCTAGACTGTCTATTAGTGTAGCTAGATTGTCTATCAATATAGCTACACTGTCTATTAGTTTTCCTATACTGTCTGTTAGTGTAGTTAGACTGTCTACTAGTGTAGCTACATTGTTTATTAGTGTTCCTAGACTGTATATTAGTGTAGCTAGACTGTCTATTAGAGTAGCTAGATTGTCTATCAATATAGCTACACTGTCCATTAGTTTTCCTATACTGTATGTTAGAGTAGCTAGACTGTCTACTAGTTTAGCTACATTGTCTATTGATGTTCCTAGACTGTCCGTTAGTGAAGCTAGATTGTCTATCAATGTAGCTACACTGTCTATTAGTTTTTTTATACTGTCTGTTAGAGTAGCTACACTGTCTATTTGTTTTCATCGACGGTCTATTAGTTCGCTACACTGTCTATTAGAGTTCATAGACTGTCTGTTAGTGTAGCTAGACTGTCTATTAGTGCAGCTACACTGTCTTATAGTGTTCCTAGACTGTCTATTAGTGTAGCTAGACTGTTTACTAGTGTAGCTACACTGTCTTATAGTGTTCCTAGACTGTCTATTAGTGTAGCTAGGCTGTCTATTAGTGTAGCTACACTGTCTAATAGTGTTCCTAGACTGTCTATTAGTGTAGCTAGACTGTCTATTAGAGTAGCTACACCGTCTAATAGTATTCCTAGACTGTCTATTAGTGTAGCTACACTGTCTAATTGTGTTCCTAGACTGTTTGTTAGCGTAACTAGATTGTTTATCAATGTAGCTACACTGTCTATTTGTTTCCATAGACGGTCTATTAGAGAAGCTACACTGTCTATAAGTGTTCATAGACTGTCTGTTAGTGTAGCTAGACTGTCTATTAATGTAGCTACACTGTCTTATAGTGTTCCTAGACTGTCTATTAGTGTAGCTAGATTGTCTATTAGTGTAGCTACACTGTCTTATAGTGTTCCTAGACTGTCTATTAGTGTAGCTAGACTGTCTATAAGTGTAGCTACACTGTCTATTAGTGTTCATAGACTGTCTGTTAGTGTAGCTAGACTGTCTATTAGTGTAGCTACACTGTCTTATAGTGTTCCTAGACTGTCTATCAGTGTAGCTAGATTGTCTATTAGTGTAGCTAAACTGTCTTATAGTGTTCCTAGACTGTCTACTAGTGTAGCTAGATTGTCTATCAATGTAGCTACACTGTCTATTAGTTTTCTTATACTGTCTGTTAGAGTAGCTTCACTGTCTATTTGTTTTCATCGACGGTCTATTAGTTAGCTACACTGTCTATTAGAGTTCATAGACTGTCTGTTAGAGTAGCTAGACTGTCTATTAGTGTAGCTACACTGTCTAATAGTGTTCCTAGACTGTCTGTTAGCGTAACTAGATTGTTTATCAATGTAGCTACACTGTCTATTTGTTTCATAGACGGTCTATTAGAGAAGCTACATTGTCTATAAGTGTTCATAGGCTGTCTGTTAGTGAAGCTAGACTGTCTATTAATGTAGCTACACTGTCTTATAGTGTTCATAGACTGTATATTAGTGTAGCTAGATTGTCTACTTGTGTAGCTACACTGTCTTATAGTGTTCCTAGACTGTCTATTAGTGTAGCTAGACTGTCTATTAGTGTAGCTACACTGTCTATTAGTGTTCTTAGACTGTCTGTTAGTGTAGCTACACTGTCTTATAGTGTTCCCAGACTGTCTATTAGTGTAGCTAGATTGTCTATAAGTGTAGCTACACTGTCTAATAGTGTTCCTAGACTGTCTACTAGTGTAGCTAGACTGTCTAATAGAGTAGCTACACTGTCTAATAGTGTTCCTAGACTGTCTATTACTAGAGCTAGATTGTCTATCAATATAATTACACTGTCTATTAGTTTTCATAGACGGTCTGTTAGTGTAGCTAGACTGTCTACTAGTGTAGCTACATTGTCTATTGATGTTCCAATACTGTCCGTTAGTGAAGCTAGATTGTCTATCAATGTAGCTACACTGTCTATTAGTTTTCTTATACTGTCTGTTAGAGTAGCTACACTGTCTATTAGTGTTCATATACTGTCTGTTAGTGTAGCCAGACTGTCTATCAGTGTAGCTACACTGTCTAATAGTGTTCCTAGACTGTCTATTAGTGTAGCTAGATTGTCTATTAGTGTAGCCACACTGTCTAATAGCGTTCCTAGACTGTCGATTTGTGTAGCTAGACTGTCTATTAGTGTAGCTACACTGTCTAATAGTGTTCCTAGACTGTATACTAGTGTAGCTAGACTGTCTACTAGTGTAGCTACACTGTCTAATAGTGTTCCTAGACTGTCTATTAGTGTAGCTAGATTGTGTATCAATATAGCTACACTGTCTATTAGTTTTCATAGACGGTCTGTTAGTATAGCTAGACTGTCTACTAGTGTAGCTACATTGTCTATTGATGTTCCTAGACTGTCCGTTAGTGTAGCTAGATTGTCTATCAATGTAGCTACACTGTCTTTTAATTTCTTATATTGTCTGTTAGAGTAGCTACACTGTCTAATAGTGTTCCTAGACTGTATACTAGTGTAGCTAGACTGTCTATTAGTGTAGCTACACTGTCTAATAGTGTTCCTAGACTGTCTATTAGTGTAGCTAGATTGTCTATCAATATAGCTACACTGTCTATTAATTTTCCTATACTAACTGTTAGTGTAGCTAGACTGTCTACTAGTGTAGCTACATTGTCTATTAGTGTTCCTAGACTTCTATTGGTGTAGCTAGACTGTCTATTAGAGTAGCTAGATTGTCTATTAGTGTAGCTAGACTGTCTATTAGTGTTCCCAGACTGTCTATTAGTGTAGCTAGACTGTCTATTAGAGTAGCTACACTGTCTAATAGTGTTCCTAGACTGTCTATTACTAGAGCTAGATTGTCTATCACTGTCTTATAGTGTTCCTAGACTGTCTGTTAGCGTAACTAGATTGTTTATCAATGTAGCTACACTGTCTATTTGCTTTCATAGACGGTCTATTAGAGAAGCTACACTGTCTATTAGTGTTCATAGACTGTCTGTTAGTGTAGCTAGACTGTCTATTAATGTAGCTACACTGTCTTATAGTGTTCCTAGACTGTCTATTAGTGTAGCTAGATTGTCTATTAGTGCAGCTACACTGTCTTTTAGTGTTCCTAGACTGTCTATTAGTGTAGCTAGACTGTCTATTAGTGTAGCTACACTGTCTATTAGTGTTCATAGACTGTCTGTAAGTGTAGCTAGACTGTCTGTTAGTGTAGCTACACTGTCTTATAGTGTTCCTAGACTGTCTATTAGTGTAGCTTGATTGTCTATTAGTGTAGCTACACTGTCTAATAGTGTTCTTAGACTGTCTATTAGTGTAGCTAGATTGTCTATCAATATAGCTACACTGTCTATTAGTTTTCATAGACGGTCTGTTAGTGTAGCTAGACTGTCTTCTAGTGTAGCTACATTGTCTATAGATGTTCCTAGACTGTCCGTTAGTGAAGCTAGATTGTCTATCAATGTAGCTACACTGTCTATTAGTTTTCTTATACTGTCTGTTAGAGTAGCTACACTGTCTATTTGTTTTCATCGACGGTCTATTAGTTAGCTACACTGTTTATTAGAGTTCATAGACTGTCTGTTAGTGTAGCTAGACTGTCTATTAGTGTAGCTACACTGTCTTATAGTGTTCCTAGACTGTCTATTAGTGTAGCTAGACTGTATATAAGTGTAGGTACACTGTCTAATAGTGTTCCTAGACTGTCTATTAGTGTAGCTAGACTGTCTATAAGAGTAGCTACACTGTCTAATAGTGTAGCTAGACTGTCTATTAGTGTAGCAACACTGTCTAATAGTGTTCCTAGACTGTTTGTTAGCGTAACTAGATTGTTTATCAATGTAGCTACACTGTCTATTTGTTTTCATAGACGGTGTATAAGAGAAGCTACACTGTCTATTAGTGTTCCTAGACTGTCTATTAGTGTAGCTAGATTGTCTATTAGTGTAGCTACACTGTCTTATAGTGTTCCTAGACTGTCTATTAGTGTAGCTAGACTGTCTATAAGTGTAGCTACACTGTGTATTAGTGTTCATAGACTGTCTGTTAGTGTAGCTAGACTGTCTATTAGTGTAGCTACACTGTCTATTAGTGTTCCTAGACTGTCTATTAGTGTAGCTAGATTGTCTATCAATATAGCTACACTGTCTATTAGTTTTTCTATACTGTCTGTTAGTGTAGCTAGACTGTCTTCTAGTGTAGCTACATTGTCTATTAGTGTTCCTAGACTGTCTATTAGTATAGCTAGACTGTCTATTAGAGTAGCTAGATTGTCTATCAATATAGCTACACTGTCTATTAGTTTTCCTATACTGTATGTTAGTGTAGCTAGACTGTCTACTAGTGTAGCTACATGGTCTATTGATGTTCCTAGACTATCCGTTAGTGTAGCTAGATTGTCTATCCATAAAGCCACACTGTCTATTAGTTTTCTTATACTGTCTGTTAGAGTAGCTACACTGTCTATTTGTTTTCATCGACGGTCTATTAGTTAGCTACACTGTCTATTAGAGTTCATAGACTGTCTGTAAGTGTAGCTAGACTGTCTTTTAGTGTAGCTACACTGTCTTATAGTGTTCCTTGACTGTCTATTAGTGTAGCTAGACTGTCTACTAGTGTAGCTACACTGTTTTATAGTGTTCCTAGACTGTCTATTAGTGTAGCTAGACTGTCTATTAGTGTAGCTACACTGTCTAATAGTGTTCCTAGACTGTCTATTAGTGTAGCTAGACTGTCTATTAGAGTAGCTACACTGTCTGATAGTGTTCCTAGACTGTCTTTTAGTGTAGCTACACTGTCTAAAAGTGTTCCTAGACTGTCTTTTAGCGTAACTAGATAGTTTATCAATGTAGCTACACTGTCCATTTGTTTTCATAGACGGTCTATTAGAGAAGCTACACTGTCTATTAGTGTTCATAGACTGTCTGTTAGTGTAGCTAGACTGTCTATTAATGTAGCTACACTATTTTAAAGTGTTCCTAGACTGTCTATTAGTGTAGCTAGATTGTCTATTAGTGTAGCTACACTGTCTATTAGTGTTCATAGACTGTCTGTTAGTGTAGCTAGACTGTCTATTAGTGTAGCTACACTGTCTTATAGTGTTTCTAGACTGTCTATTAGTTTAGCTAGATTGTCTATTAGTGTAGCTACACTGTCTAATAGTGTTCCTAGACTGTCTACTAGTGTAGCTAGACTGTCTATTAGAGTAGCTACACTGTCTAATAGTGTTCCTAGACTGTCTATTAGTGTAGCTAGATTGTCTATCAATATAGCTACACTGTCTATTAGTTTTCATAGACGGTCTGTTAGTGTAGCTAGACTGTCTACTAGTGTAGCTACATTGTCTCCGTTAATGAAGCTAGATTGTATATCAATGTAGCTACACTGTCTATTAGTTTTCTTATACTGTCTATTAGAGTAGCTACACTGTCTATTAGTGTTCATATACTGTCTGTTAGTGTAGCTAGACTGTCTATCAGTGTAGCTACACTGTCTTATAGTGTTCCTAGACTGTCTATTAGTGTAGCTAGGTTGTCTTTTAGTGTAGCTACACTGTCTTATAGTGTTCCTAGACTGTCTATTAGTGTAGCTACATTGTCTATTAGTGTAGCTACACTGTCTAATAGTGTTCCTAGACTGTCTACTAGTGTAGCTAGACTGTCTATTAGTGTAGCTACACTGTCTAATAATGTTACTAGACTCTCTATTAGTGTAGCTAGATTGTGTATCAATATAGCTACACTGTCTATTAGTTTTCATAGACGGTCTGTTAGTGTAGCTAGACTGTCTACAAGTGTAGCTACATTGTCTATTGATGTTCCTTGACTGTCCGTTAGTGTAGCTAGATTGTCTATCAATGTAACTACACTGTCTTTTAATTTTCTTATACTGTGTGTTAGAGTAGCTGAACTGTCTATTAGTGTTCATATACTCTCTGTTCGTGTAGCTAGACTGTCTATTAGTGTAGCTACACTGTCTAATAGTGTTCCTAGACTGTCTATTAGTGTAGCTAGATTGTCTATCAATATAGCTACACTGTCTATTAGTTTTCCTATACTGTCTGTTAGTGTAGCTAGACTGTCTACTAGTGTAGCTACATTGTCTATTAGTATTCCTAGACTGTCTATTAGTGTAGCTAGACTGTCTATTAGAGTAGCTAGATTGTCTATCAATATCTATTAGTTTTCCTATTCTGTATGTTAGTGTAGCTAGACTGTCTACTAGTGTAGCTACATTGTCCATTGATGTTCCTAGACTGTCCGTTAGTGAAGCTAGATAGTCTATCAATGTAGCTACACTGTCTTTTAATTTTCTTATACTGTCTGTTAGAGTAGCTACACTGTCTATTAGTGTTCATATACTGTCTCTTCGTGTAGCTAGACTGTCTATTAGTGTAGCTACACTGTCTTATAGTGTTCCTAGACTGTCTATTAGTGTAGCTAGACTGTCTACTAGTGTAGCTACACTGTCTATTTGTTTTCATAGACAGTCTATTAGAGAAGCTACACTGTCTATTAGTGTTCATAGTCTGTCTGTTAGTGTAGCTAGACTGTCTATTAATGTAGCTACACTGTCTTAAAGTGTTCCTAGACTGTCTATTAGTGTAGCTAGATTGTCTACTAGTGTAGCTACACTGTCTTATAGTGTTCCTAGACTGTCTATTAGTGTAGCTAGATTGTCTATTAGTGTAGCTACACTGTCTAATAGTATTCCTAGACTGTCAATTAGTGTAGCTAGATTGTCCATCAATATAACTACACTGTCTATTAGTTTTCATAGACGGTCTGTTAGTGTAGCTAGACTGTCTACTAGTGTAGCTTCATTGTCTATTGATGTTCCTAGACTGTCCGTTAGTGAAACTAGATTGTCTATCAATGTAGCTACACTGTCTAATAGTTTTCTTATACTGTCTGTTAGAGTAGCTACACTGTCTATTTGTTTTCATCGACGGTCTATTAGTTAGCTACACTGTCTATTAGAGTTCGTAGACTGTCTGTTAGTGTAGCTAGACTGTCTATTAGTGTAGCTACACTGTCTAATAGTGTTCCTAGACTGCTACTAGTGTAGCTAGACTGTCTATTAGTGTAGCTACACTGTCTAATAGTGTTCCTAGACTGTCTGTTAGTGTAGCTAGACTGTGTATTAGAGTAGCTACACTGTCTAATAGTGTTCCTAGACTGTCTATTAGTGTAGCTACACTGTCTTATAGTGTTCCTTGACTGTCTATTAGTGTAGCTAGACTGTCTATTAGAGTAGCTACACTGTCTAATAGTGTTCCTAGACTGTCTATTAGTGTAGCTACACTGTCTAATAGTGTTCCTAGACTGTCTGTTAGCGTAACTAGATTGTTTATCAATGTAGCTACACTGTCTATTTGTTTTCATAGACGGTCTATTAGAGAAGCTACACTGTCTATTAGTGTTCATAGACTGTCTGTTAGTGTAGCTAGACTGTCTATTAATGTAGCTACACTGTCTTCTAGTGTTCCTAGACTGTCTATTAGTGTAGCTATATTGTCTATTAGTGTAGCTACACTGTCTTATAGTGTTCATAGACTGTCTGTTAGTGTAGCTAGACTGTCTATTAGTGTAGCTACACTGTCTTATAGTGTTCCTAGACTGTCTATTAGTGTAGCTAGATTGTCTATTAGTGTAGCTACACTGTCTAATAGTGTTCCTAGACTGTCTATTAGTGTAGCTAGATTGTCTATCAATATAGCAACACTGTCTATTAGTTTTCATAGACGGTCTGTTAGTGTAGCTAGACTGTCCTCTAGTGTAGCTACATTGTCTATTGATGTTCCTAGACTGTCCGTTAGTGCAGCTAGATTGTCTATCAATGTAGCTACACTGTCTATTAGTATTCTTATACTGTCTGTTAGAGTAGCTACACTGTCTATTAGTGTTCATATACTGTCTGTTAGTGTAGCTAGACTGTCTATCAGTGTAGCTACACTGTCTAAAAGTGATACTAGACTGTATGTTTGTGTAGCTAGTCTGTCTATTAGTGTATCTACACTGTCTAATAGTGTTCCTAGACTGTCTACTAGTGTAGCTAGACTGTCTATTAGTGTAGCTACACTGTCTAATAGTGTTCCTAGACTGTCTATTAGTGTAGCTAGATTGTGTATCAATATAGCTACACTGTCTATTAGTTCTCATAGACGGTCTGTTAGTGTAGCTAGACTGTCTACTAGTGTAGCTACATTGTTTATTGATGTTCCTAGACTGTCCGTTAGTGTAGCTAGATTGTCTATCAATGTAGCTACACTGTCTATTAGTTTTATTATACTGTCTGTTAGAGTAGCTACACTGTCTATTTGTTTTCATCGACGGTCTATTAGTTAGCTACACTGTCTATTAGAGTTCCTAGACTGTCTGTTAGTGTAGCTAGACTGTCTATTAGTGTAGCTATACTGTCTAATAGTGTTCCTAGACTGTCTATAAGTGTAGCTAGACTGTCTACTAGTGTAGCTACACTGTCTTATAGTGTTCCTAGACTGTCTATTAGTGTAGCTAGATTGTCTATTAGTGTAGCTACACTGTTTAATAGTGTTCCTAAACTGTCTACTAGTGTAGCTCGACTGTCTATTAGAGTAGCTACACTGTCTAATAGTGTTCCTAGACTGTTTATTAGTGTAGCTAGATTGTCTATCAATATAGCTACACTGTCTATTAGTTTTCATAGACGGTCTGTTAGTGTAGCTAGACTGTCTACTAGTGTAGCTACATTGTCTATTGATGTTCCTATACTGTCCGTTGGTGTAGCTAGATTGTCTATCAATGTAGCTACACTGTCTTTTAATTTTCTTATACTGTCTTTTAGAGTAGCTACACTGTCTATTAGTGTTCATATACTGTCTGTTCGTGTAGCTAGACTGTCTATTAGTGTAGCTTCACTGTTTAATAGTGTTCCTAGACTGTCTTTTAGTGTAGCTAGATTGTCTATCAATATAGCTACACTGTCTATTAGTTTTCCTATATTGTCTGTTAGTGTAGCTAGACTGTCTACTAGTGTAGCTACATTGTCTATTAGTGTTCCTAGACTGTCTATTAGTGTAGCTAGACTGTCTTTTAGAGTAGCTAGATTGTCTATCAATATAGCTACACTGTCTATTAGTTTTCCTATACTGTATGTTAGTGTAATTAGACTGTCTACTAGTGTAGCTACATTGTCTATTGATATTCCTAGACTGTCCGTTAGTGTAGCTAGATTGTCTATCAATGTAGCTACACTGTCTATTAGTTTTCTTATACTGTCTGTAAGAGTAGCTACACTGTCTAATTGTTTTCATCGACGGTCTATTAGTATGCTACACTGTCTATTAGAGTTCATAGACTGTCTGTTAGTGTAGCTAGACTGTCTATTGGTGTAGCTACACTGTTAAATAGTGTTCCTAGACTGTCTATTAGTGTAACTAGACTGTCTACTAGTGTAGCCACACTGTCTTATAGTGTTCCTAGACTGTCTATTAGTGTAGCTAGACTGTCTATTAGAGTAGCTACATTGTCAAATAGTGTTCCTAGACTGTCTATTAGTGTAGCTACACTGTCTAATAGTGTTCCTAGACTGTCTCTTAGTGTAGCTAGACTGTCTATTAGAGTAGCTACACTGTCTAATAGTGTTCCTAGACTGTCTGTTAGTGTAACTAGATTGTTTATCAATGTAGCTACACTGTCTATTTGTTTTCAAAGACGGTCTATTAGAGAAGCTACACTGTCTATTAGTTTTCTTATACTGTCTGTTAGAGTAGCTACACTGTCTATTAGTGTTCATTTACTGTCTGTTAGTGTAGCTAGACTGTCTATTAGTGTAGCTACACTGTCTAATAGTGTTACTAGACTCTCTATTAGTGTAGCTAGATTGTGTATCAATATAGCTACACTGTCTATTAGTTTTCATAGACGGTCTGTTAGTGTAGCTAGACTGTCTACTAGTGTAGCTACATTGTCTATTGATGTTCCTAGACTGTCCGTTAGTGTAGCTAGATTGTCTATCAATGTAGCTACACTGTCTTTTAATTTTCTTATAATGTCTGTTAGAGTAGCTACACTGTCTATTAGTGTTCCTAGACTGTCTGTTCGTGTAGCTAGAATGTCTATCAGTGTGGCTACACTGTCTAATTGTGTTCCTAGACTGTCTATTAGTGTAGCTAGATTGTCTATCAATATAGCTGCACTGTCTATTAGTTTTCCTATACTGTCTGTTAGTGTAGTTAGACTGTCTACTAGTGTAGCTACATTGTTTATAAGTGTTCCTAGACTGTATATTAGTGTAGCTAGACTGTCTATTAGAGTAGCTAGATTGTCTATCAATATAGCTACACTGTCCATTAGTTTTCCTATACTGTATGTTAGAGTAGCTAGACTGTCTACTAGTTTAGCTACATTGTCTATTGATGTTCCTAGACTGTCCGTTAGTGTAGCTAGATTGTCTATCAATGTAGCTACACTGTCTATTAGTTTTTTTATACTGTCTGTTAGAGTAGCTACACTGTCTATTTGTTTTCATCGACGGTCTATTAGTTCGCTACACTGTCTATTAGAGTTCATAGACTGTCTGTTAGTGTAGCTAGACTGTCTATTAGTGTAGCTACACTGTCTTATAGTGTTCCTAGACTGTCTATTAGTGTAGCTAGACTGTTTACTAGTGTAGCTACACTGTCTTATAGTGTTCCTAGACTGTCTATTAGTGTAGCTAGGCTGTCTATTAGTGTAGCTACACTGTCTAATAGTGTTCCTAGACTGTCTATTAGTGTAGCTAGACTGTCTATTAGAGTAGCTACACCGTCTAATAGTATTCCTAGACTGTCTATTAGTGTAGCTACACTGTCTAATTGTGTTCCTAGACTGTTTGTTAGCGTAACTAGATTGTTTATCAATGTAGCTACACTGTCTATTTGTTTCCATAGACGGTCTATTAGAGAAGCTACACTGTCTATTAGTGTTCATAGACTGTCTGTTAGTGTAGCTAGACTGTCTATTAATGTAGCTACACTGTCTTATAGTGTTCCTA
Organism: Loripinus fragilis; assembly: GCA_964019695.1. NCBI lineage: Eukaryota > Metazoa > Mollusca > Bivalvia > Lucinida > Lucinidae > Loripinus > Loripinus fragilis. The sequence continues at coordinate 49,191,451 of OZ026523.1, read as the reverse complement.
GACTGTCTATTAGTGTAGCTAGATTGTCTATTAGTGTAGCTACACTGTCTTATAGTGTTCCTAGACTGTCTACTAGTGTAGCTACATTGTCTATTGATGTTCCTATACTGTCCGTTGGTGTAGCTAGATTGTCTATCAATGTAGCTACACTGTCTTTTAATTTTCTTATACTGTCTTTTAGAGTAGCTACACTGTCTATTAGTGTTCATATACTGTCTGTTCGTGTAGCTAGACTGTCTATTAGTGAAGCTTCACTGTTTAATAGTGTTCCTAGACTGTCTATTAGTGTAGCTAGATTGTCTATCAATATAGCTACACTGTCTATTAGTTTTCCTATATTGTCTGTTAGTGTAGCTAGACTGTCTACTAGTGTAGCTACATTGTCTATTAGTGTTCCTAGACTGTCTATTAGTGTAGCTAGACTGTCTTTTAGAGTAGCTAGATTGTCTATCAATATAGCTACACTGTCTATTAGTTTTCCTATACTGTATGTTAGTGTAATTAGACTGTCTACTAGTGTAGCTACATTGTCTATTGATATTCCTAGACTGTCCGTTAGTGTAGCTAGATTGTCTATCAATGTAGCTACACTGTCTATTAGTTTTCTTATACTGTCTGTAAGAGTAGCTACACTGTCTATTTGTTTTCATCGACGGTCTATTAGTATGCTACACTGTCTATTAGAGTTCATAGACTGTCTGTTAGTGTAGCTAGACTGTCTATTGGTGTAGCTACACTGTTAAATAGTGTTCCTAGACTGTCTATTAGTGTAACTAGACTGTCTACTAGTGTAGCCACACTGTCTTATAGTGTTCCTAGACTGTCTATTAGTGTAGCTAGACTGTCTATTAGAGTAGCTACATTGTCAAATAGTGTTCCTAGACTGTCTATTAGTGTAGCTACACTGTCTAATAGTGTTCCTAGACTGTCTCTTAGTGTAGCTAGACTGTCTATTAGAGTAGCTACACTGTCTAATAGTGTTCCTAGACTGTCTGTTAGTGTAACTAGATTGTTTATCAATGTAGCTACACTGTCTATTTGTTTTCAAAGACGGTCTATTAGAGAAGCTACACTGTCTATTAGTTTTCTTATACTGTCTGTTAGAGTAGCTACACTGTCTATTAGTGTTCATTTACTGTCTGTTAGTGTAGCTAGACTGTCTATTAGTGTAGCTACACTGTCTAATAGTGTTACTAGACTCTCTATTAGTGTAGCTAGATTGTGTATCAATATAGCTACACTGTCTATTAGTTTTCATAGACGGTCTGTTAGTGTAGCTAGACTGTCTACTAGTGTAGCTACATTGTCTATTGATGTTCCTAGACTGTCCGTTAGTGTAGCTAGATTGTCTATCAATGTAGCTACACTGTCTTTTAATTTTCTTATAATGTCTGTTAGAGTAGCTACACTGTCTATTAGTGTTCATATACTGTCTGTTCGTGTAGCTAGAATGTCTATCAGTGTGGCTACACTGTCTAATTGTGTTCCTAGACTGTCTATTAGTGTAGCTAGATTGTCTATCAATATAGCTACACTGTCTATTAGTTTTCCTATACTGTCTGTTAGTGTAGTTAGACTGTCTACTAGTGTAGCTACATTGTTTATAAGTGTTCCTAGACTGTATATTAGTGTAGCTAGACTGTCTATTAGAGTAGCTAGATTGTCTATCAATATAGCTACACTGTCCATTAGTTTTCCTATACTGTATGTTAGAGTAGCTAGACTGTCTACTAGTTTAGCTACATTGTCTATTGATGTTCCTAGACTGTCCGTTAGTGTAGCTAGATTGTCTATCAATGTAGCTACACTGTCTATTAGTTTTTTTATACTGTCTGTTAGAGTAGCTACACTGTCTATTTGTTTTCATCGACGGTCTATTAGTTCGCTACACTGTCTATTAGAGTTCATAGACTGTCTGTTAGTGTAGCTAGACTGTCTATTAGTGTAGCTACACTGTCTTATAGTGTTCCTAGACTGTCTATTAGTGTAGCTAGACTGTTTACTAGTGTAGCTACACTGTCTTATAGTGTTCCTAGACTGTCTATTAGTGTAGCTAGGCTGTCTATTAGTGTAGCTACACTGTCTAATAGTGTTCCTAGACTGTCTATTAGTGTAGCTAGACTGTCTATTAGAGTAGCTACACCGTCTAATAGTATTCCTAGACTGTCTATTAGTGTAGCTACACTGTCTAATTGTGTTCCTAGACTGTTTGTTAGCGTAACTAGATAGTTTATCAATGTAGCTACACTGTCTATTTGTTTCCATAGACGGTCTATTAGAGAAGCTACACTGTCTATTAGTGTTCATAGACTGTCTGTTAGTGTAGCTAGACTGTCTATTAATGTAGATACACTGTCTTATAGTGTTCCTAGACTGTCTATTAGTGTAGCTAGATTGTCTATTAGTGTAGCTACACTGTCTTATAGTGTTCCTAGACTGTCTATTAGTGTAGTGAAGCTAGATTGTCTATCAATGTAGCTACACTGTCTATTAGTTTTCTTATACTGTCTGTTAGAGTAGCTACACTGTCTATTAGTGTTCATATACTGTCTGTTAGTGTAGCCAGACTGTCTATCAGTGTAGCTACACAGTCTAATAGTGTTCCTAGACTGTCTATTAGTGTAGCTAGATTGTCTATTAGTGTAGCCACACTGTCTAATAGCGTTCCTAGACTGTCGATTTGTGTAGCTAGACTGTCTATTAGTGTAGCTACACTGTCTAATAGTGTTCCTAGACTGTATACTAGTGTAACTAGACTGTCTATTAGTGTAGCTACACTGTCAAATAGTGTTCCTAGACTGTCTATTAGTGTAGCTAGATTGTCTATTAGTGTAGCTAAACTGTCTTATAGTGTTCCTAGACTGTCTACTAGTGTAGCTAGATTGTCTATCAATGTAGCTACACTGTCTATTAGTTTTCTTATACTGTCTGTTAGAGTAGCTACACTGTTTATTTGTTTTCATCGACGGTCTATTAGTTAGCTACACTGTCTATTAGAGTTCATAGACTGTCTGTTAGAGTAGCTAGACTGTCTATTAGTGTAGCTACACTGTCTAATAGTGTTCCTAGACTGTCTGTTAGCGTAACTAGATTGTTTATCAATGTAGCTACACTGTCTATTTGTTTCATAGACGGTCTATTAGAGAAGCTACATTGTCTATTAGTGTTCATAGACTGTCTGTTAGTGAAGCTAGACTGTCTATTAATGAAGCAACACTGTCTTATAGTGTTCATAGACTGTATATTAGTGTAGCTAGATTGTCTACTTGTGTAGCTTCACTGTCTTATAGTGTTCATAGACTGTCTATTAGTGTAGCTAGACTGTCTATTAGTGTAGCTACACTGTCTATTAGTGTTTATAAACTGTCTGTTAGTGTAGCTACACTGTCTTATAGTGTTCCCAGACTGTCTATTAGTGTAGCTAGATTGTCTATAAGTGTAGCTACACTGTCTAATAGTGTTCCTAGACTGTCTACTAGTGTAGCTAGACTGTCTATTAGAGTAGCTACACTGTCTAATAGTGTTCCTAGACTGTCTATTACTAGAGCTAGATTGTCTATCAATATAGTTACACTGTCTATTAGTTTTCATAGACGGTCAGTTAGTGTAGCTAGACTGTCTACTAGTGTAGCTACATTGTCTATTGATGTTCCTATACTGTCCGTTAGTGAAGCTAGATTGTCTATCAATGTAGCTACACTGTCTATTAGTTTTCTTATACTGTCTGTTAGAGTAGATACACTGTCTATTAGTGTTCATATACTGTCTGTTAGTGTAGCCAGACTGTCTATCAGTGTAGCTACACTGTCTAATAGTGTTCCTAGACTGTCTATTAGTGTAGCTAGATTGTCTATTAGTGTAGCCACACTGTCTAATAGCGTTCCTAGACTGTCGATTTGTGTAGCTAGACTGTCTATTAGTGTAGCTACACTGTCTAATAGTGTTCCTAGACTGTATACTAGTGTAGCTAGACTGTCTATTAGTGTAGCTACACTGTCTAATAGTGTTCCTAGACTGTCTATTAGTGTAGCTAGATTGTGTATCAATATAGCTACACTGTCTATTAGTTTTCATAGACGGTCTGTTAGTGTAGCTAGACTGTCTACTAGTGTAGCTACATTGTCTATTGATGTTCCTAGACTGTCCGTTAGTGTAGCTAGATTGTCTATCAATGTAGCTACACTGTCTTTTAATTTTCTTATATTGTCTGTTAGAGTAGCTACACTGTCTATTAGTGTTCATATACTGTCTGTTCGTGTAGCTAGACTGTCTATTAGTGTAGCTACACTGTCTAATAGTGTTCCTAGACTGTCTATTAGTGTAGCTAGATTGTCTATCAATATAGCTACACTGTCTATTAATTTTCCTATACTAACTGTTAGTGTAGCTAGACTGTCTACTAGTGTAGCTACATTGTCTATTAGTGTTCCTAGACTTCTATTGGTGTAGCTAGACTGTCTATTAGAGTAGCTAGATTGTCTATTAGTGTAGCTAGACTGTCTATTAGTGTTCCCAGACTGTCTATTAGTGTAGCTAGACTGTCTATTAGAGTAGCTACACTGTCTAATAGTGTTCCTAGACTGTCTATTACTAGAGCTAGATTGTCTATCACTGTCTTATAGTGTTCCTAGACTGTCTGTTAGCGTAACTAGATTGTTTATCAATGTAGCTACACTGTCTATTTGCTTTCATAGACGGTCTATTAGAGAAGCTACACTGTCTATTAGTGTTCATAGACTGTCTGTTAGTGTAGCTAGACTGTCTATTAATGTAGCTACACTGTCTTATAGTGTTCCTAGACTGTCTATTAGTGTAGCTAGATTGTCTATTAGTGCAGCTACACTGTCTTTTAGTGTTCCTAGACTGTCTATTAGTGTAGCTAGACTGTCTATTAGTGTAGCTACACTGTCTATTAGTGTTCATAGACTGTCTGTAAGTGTAGCTAGACTGTCTGTTAGTGTAGCTACACTGTCTTATAGTGTTCCTAGACTGTCTATTAGTGTAGCTAGATTGTCTATTAGTGTAGCTACACTGTCTAATAGTGTTCCTAGACTGTCTATTTGTGTAGCTAGATTGTCTATCAATATAGCTTCACTGTCTATTAGTTTTCATAGACGGTCTGTTATCGTAGCTAGACTGTCCTCTAGTGTAGCTACATTGTCTATTGATGTTCCTAGACTGTCCGTTAGTGAAGCTAGATTGTCTATCAATGTAGCTACACTGTCTATTAGTTTTCTTATACTGTCTGTTAGAGTAGCTACACTGTCAATTTGTTTTCATCGACGGTCTATTAGTTAGCTACACTGTCTATTAGAGTTCATAGACTGTCTGTTAGTGTAGCTAGACTGTCTATTAGTGTAGCTACACTGTCTTATAGTGTTCCTAGACTGTCTATTAGTGTAGCTAGACTGTATATAAGTGTAGGTACACTGTCTAATAGTGTTCCTAGACTGTCTATTAGTGTAGCTAGACTGTCTATTAGTGTAGCAACACTGTCTAATAGTGTTCCTAGACTGTTTGTTAGCGTAACTAGATTGTTTATCAATGTAGCTACACTGTCTATTTGTTTTCATAGACGGTCTATAAGAGAAGCTACACTGTCTATTAGTGTTCCTAGACTGTCTATTAGTGTAGCTAGATTGTCTATTAGTGTAGCTACACTGTCTTATAGTGTTCCTAGACTGTCTATTAGTGTAGCTAGACTGTCTATAAGTGTAGCTACACTGTGTATTAGTGTTCATAGACTGTCTGTTAGTGTAGCTAGACTGTCTATTAGTGTAGCTACACTGTCTATTAGTGTTCCTAGACTGTCTATTAGTGTAGCTAGATTGTCTATCAATATAGCTACACTGTCTATTAGTTTTTCTATACTGTCTGTTAGTGTAGCTAGACTGTCTACTAGTGTAGCTACATTGTCTATTAGTGTTCCTAGACCGTCTATTAGTATAGCTAGACTGCCTATTAGAGTAGCTAGATTGTCTATCAATATAGCTACACTGTCTATTAGTTTTCCTATACTGTATGTTAGTGTAGCTAGACTGTCTACTAGTGTAGCTACATGGTCTATTGATGTTCCTAGACTATCCGTTAGTGTAGCTAGATTGTCTATCCATAAAGCCACACTGTCTATTAGTTTTCTTATACTGTCTGTTAGAGTAGCTACACTGTCTATTTGTTTTCATCGACGGTCTATTAGTTAGCTACACTGTCTATTAGAGTTCATACACTGTCTGTAAGTGTAGCTAGACTGTCTTTTAGTGTAGCTACACTGTCTAATAGTGTTCCTTGACTGTCTATTAGTGTAGCTAGACTGTCTACTAGTGTAGCTACACTGTCTTATAGTGTTCCTAGACTGTCTATTAGTGTAGCTAGACTGTCTATTAGTGTAGCTACACTGTCTAATAGTGTTCCTAGACTGTCTATTAGTGTAGCTAGACTGTCTATTAGTGTAGCTACACTGTCTATTAGTGTTCTTAGACTGTCTGTTAGTGTAGCTACACTGTCTTATAGTGTTCCCAGACTGTCTATTAGTGAAGCTAGATTGTCTATAAGTGTAGCTACACTGTCTAATAGTGTTCCTAGACTGTCTACTAGTGTAGCTAGACTGTCTAATAGAGTAGCTACACTGTCTAATAGTGTTCCTAGACTGTCTATTACTAGAGCTAGATTGTCTATCAATATAATTACACTGTCTATTAGTTTTCATAGACGGTCTGTTAGTGTTGCTAGACTGTCTACTAGTGTAGCTACATTGTCTATTGATGTTCCTATACTGTCCGTTAGTGAAGCTAGATTGTCTATCAATGTAGCTACACTGTCTATTAGTTTTCTTATACTGTCTGTTAGAGTAGCTACACTGTCTATTAGTGTTCATATACTGTCTGTTAGTGTAGCCAGACTGTCTATCAGTGTAGCTACACTGTCTAATAGTGTTCCTAGACTGTCTATGAGTGTAGCTAGATTGTCTATTAGTGTAGCCACACTGTCTAATAGCGTTCCTAGACTGTCGATTTGTGTAGCTAGACTGTCTATTAGTGTAGCTACACTGTCTAATAGTGTTCCTAGACTGTATACTAGTGTAGCTAGACTGTCTATTAGTGTAGCTACACTGTCTAATAGTGTTCCTAGACTGTCTATTAGTGTAGTAAGATTGTCTATTAGTGTAGCTAAACTGTCTTATAGTGTTCCTAGACTGTCTACTAGTGTAGCTAGATTGTCTATCAATGTAGCTACACTGTCTATTAGTTTTCTTATACTGTCTGTTAGAGTAGCTACACTGTCTATTTGTTTTCATCGACGGTCTATTAGTTAGCTACACTGTCTATTAGAGTTCATTGACTGTCTGTTAGAGTAGCTAGACTGTCTATTAGTGTAGCTACACTGTCTAATAGTGTTCCTAGACTGTCTGTTAGCGTAACTAGATTGTTTATCAATGTAGCTACACTGTCTATTTGCTTTCATAGACGGTCTATTAGAGAAGCTACACTGTCTATTAGTGTTCATAGACTGTCTGTTAGTGTAGCTAGACTGTCTATTAATGTAGCTACACTGTCTTATAGTGTTCCTAGACTGTCTATTAGTGTAGCTAGATTGTCTATTAGTGCAGCTACACTGTCTTTTAGTGTTCCTAGACTGTCTATTAGTGTAGCTAGACTGTCTATTAGTGTAGCTACACTGTCTATTAGTGTTCATAGACTGTCTGTAAGTGTAGCTAGACTGTCTGTTAGTGTAGCTACACTGTCTTATAGTGTTCCTAGACTCTCTATTAGTGTAGCTAGATTGTCTATTAGTGTAGCTACACTGTCTAATAGTGTTCCTAGACTGTCTATTAGTGTAGCTAGATTGTCTATCAATATAGATACACTGTCTATTAGTTTTCATAGACGGTCTGTTAGTGTAGCTAGACTGTCCTCTAGTGTAGCTACATTGTCTATTGATGTTCCTAGACTGTCCGTTAGTGAAGCTAGATTGTCTATCAATGTAGCTACACTGTCTATTAGTTTTCTTATACTGTCTGTTAGAGTAGCTACACTGTCTATTTGTTTTCATCGACGGTCTATTAGTTAGCTACACTGTCTATTAGAATTCATAGACTGTCTGTTAGTGTAGCTAGACTGTCTATTAGTGTAGCTACACTGTCTTATAGTGTTCCTAGACTGTCTATTAGTGTAGCTAGACTGTATATAAGTGTAGGTACACTGTCGAATAGTGTTCCTAGACTGTCTATTAGTGTAGCTAGACTGTCTATTAGAGTAGCTACACTGTCTAATAGTGTAGCTAGACTGTCTATTAGTGTAGCAACACTGTCTAATAGTGTTCCTAGACTGTTTGTTAGCGTAACTAGATTGTTTATCAATGTAGCTACACTGTCTATTTGTTTTCATAGACGGTCTATAAGAGAAGCTACACTGTCTATTAGTGTTCCTAGACTGTCTATTAGTGTAGCTAGATTGTCTATTAGTGTAGCTACACTGTCTTATAGTGTTCATAGACTGTCTATTAGTGTAGCTAGACTGTCTATAAGTGTAGCTACACTGTGTATTAGTGTTCATAGACTGTCTGTTAGTGTAGCTAGACTGTCTATTAGTGTAGCTACACTGTCTATTAGTGTTCCTAGACTGTCTATTAGTGTAGCTAGATTGTCTATCAATATAGCTACACTGTCTATTAGTTTTTCTAAACTGTCTGTTAGTGTAGCTAGACTGTCTACTAGTGTAGCTACATTGTCTATTAGTGTTCCTAGACCGTCTATTAGTATAGCTAGACTGTCTATTAGAGTAGCTAGATTGTCTATCAATATAGCTACACTGTCTATTAGTTTTCCTATACTGTATGTTAGTGTAGCTAGACTGTCTACTAGTGTAGCTACATGGTCTATTGATGTTCCTAGACTATTCGTTAGTGTAGCTAGATTGTCTATCCATAAAGCCACACTGTCTATTAGTTTTCTTATACTGTCTGTTAGAGTAGCTACACTGTCTATTTGTTTTCATCGACGGTCTATTAGTTAGCTACACTGTCTATTAGAGTTCATAGACTGTCTGTAAGTGTAGCTAGACTGTCTTTTAGTGTAGCTACACTGTCTAATAGTGTTCCTAGACTGTCTATTAGTGTAGCTAGACTGTCTATTAGTGTAGCTACACTGTCTAATAGTGTTCCTAGACTGTCTATTAGTGTAGCTAGACTGTCTATTAGAGTAGCTACACTGTCTGATAGTGTTCCTAGACTGACTTTTAGTGTAGCTACACTGTCTAAAAGTGTTCCTAGACTGTCTTTTAGCGTAACTAGATTGTTTATCAATGTAGCTACACTGTCCATTTGTTTTCATAGACGGTCTATTAGAGAAGCTACACTGTCTATTAGTGTTCATAGACTGTCTGTTAGTGTAGCTAGACTGTCTATTAATGTAGCTACACTGTCTTAAAGTGTTCTTAGACTGTCTATTAGTGTAGCTAGATTGTCTATTAGTGTAGCTACACTGTCTATTTGTGTTCATAGACTGTCTGTTAGTGTAGCTAGATTGTCTATTAGTGTAGCTACACTGTCTAATAGTGTTCCTAGACTGTCTACTAGTGTAGCTAGACTGTCTATTAGAGTAGCTACACTGTCTAATAGTGTTCCTAGACTGTCTATTAGTGTAGCTAGATTGTCTATCAATATAACTACACTGTCTATTAGTTTTCATAGACGGTCTGTTAGTGTAGCTAGACTGTCTACTAGTGTAGCTACATTGTGTCCGTTAGTGAAGCTAGATTGTCTATCAATGTAGCTACACTGTCTATTAGTTTTCTTATACTGTCTGTTAGAGTAGCTACACTGTCTATTAGTGTTCATATACTGTCTGTTAGTGTAGCTAGACTGTCTATCAGTGTAGCTACACTGTCTTATAGTGTTCCTAGACTGTCTATTAGTGTAGCTAGGTTGTCTTTTAGTGTAGCTACACTGTCTTATAGTGTTCCTAGACTGTCTATTAGTGTAGCTACATTGTCTATTAGTGTAGCTACACTGTCTAATAGTGTTCCTAGACTGTCTACTAGTGTAGCTAGACTGTCTATTAGTGTAGCGACACTGTCTAATAGTGTTCCTAGACTCTCTATTAGTGTAGCTAGATTGTGTATCAATATAGCTACACTGTCTATTAGTTTTCATAGACGGTCTGTTAGTGTAGCTAGACTGTCTACAAGTGTAGCTACATTGTCTATTGATGTTCCTTGACTGTCAATTAGTGTAGCTAGATTGTCTATCAATGTAACTACACTGTCTTTTAATTTTCTTACACTGTGTGTTAGAGTAGCTACACTGTCTATTAGTGTTCATATACTCTCTGTTCGTGTAGCTAGACTGTCTATTAGTGTAGCTACACTGTCTAATAGTGTTCCTAGACTGTCTATTAGTGTAGCTAGATTGTCTATCAATATAGCTACACTGTCTATTAGTTTTCCTATACTGTCTGTTAGTGTAGCTAGACTGTCTACTAGTGTAGCTACATTGTCTATTAGTGTTCCTAGACTGTCTATTAGTGTAGCTAGACTGTCTATTAGAGTAGCTAGATTGTCTATCAATATCTATTAGTTTTCCTATTCTGTATGTTAGTGTAGCTAGACTGTCTACTAGTGTAGCTACATTGTCCATTGATGTTCCTAGACTGTCCGTTAGTGAAGCTAGATAGTCTATCAATGTAGCTACACTGTCTTTTAATTTTCTTATACTGTCTGTTAGAGTAGCTACACTGTCTATTAGTGTTCATATACTGTCTGTTCGTGTAGCTAGACTGTCTATTAGTGTAGCTACACTGTCTTATAGTGTTCCTAGACTGTCTATTAGTGTAGCTAGACTGTCTACTAGTGTAGCTACACTGTCTTATAGTGTTCCTAGACTGTCTATTAGTGTAGCTAGACTGTCTATTAGTGTAGCTACACTGTCTAATAGTGTTCCTAGACTGTCTATTAGTGTAGATAGACTGTCTATTAGAGTAGCAACACTGTCTAATAGTGTAGCTAGACTGTCTATTAGTGTAGCTACACTGTCTAATAGTGTTCCTAGACTGTTTGTAGCGTAACTAGATTGTTTATCAATGTAGCTACACTGTCTATTTGTTTTCATAGACAGTCTATTAGAGAAGCTACACTGTCTATTAGTGTTCATAGACTGTCTGTTAGTGTAGCTAGACTGTCTATTAATGTAGCTACACTGTCTTAAAGTGTTCCTAGACTGTCTATTAGTGTAGCTAGATTGTCTACTAGTGTAGCTACACTGTCTTATAGTGTTCCTAGACTGTCTATTAGTGTAGCTAGATTGTCTATTAGTGTAGCTACACTGTCTAATAGTGTTCCTAGACTGTCAATTAGTGTAGCTAGATTGTCCATCATTATAGCTACACTGTCTATTAGTTTTCATAGACGGTCTGTTAGTGTAGCTAGACTGTCTACTAGTGTAGCTTCATTGTCTATTGATGTTCCTAGACTGTCCGTTAGTGAAACTAGATTGTCTATCAATGTAGCTACACTGTCTATTAGTTTTCTTATACTGTCTGTTAGAGTAGCTACACTGTCTATTTGTTTTCATCGACGGTCTATTAGTTAGCTACACTGTCTATTAGAGTTCGTAGACTGTCTGTTAGTGTAGCTAGACTGTCTATTAGTGTAGCTACACTGTCTAATAGTGTTCCTAGACTGTCTACTAGTGTAGCTAGACTGTCTATTAGTGTAGCTACACTGTCTAATAGTGTTCCTAGACTGTCTGTTAGTGTAGCTAGACTGTCTATTAGAGTAGCTACACTGTCTAATAGTGTTCCTAGACTGTCTATTAGTGGAGCTACACTGTCTTATAGTGTTCCTTGACTGTCTATTAGTGTAGCTAGACTGTCTATTAGAGTAGCTACACTGTCTAATAGTGTTCCTAGACTGTCTATTAGTGTAGCTACACTGTCTAATAGTGTTCCGAGACTGTCTGTTAGCGTAACTAGATTGTTTATCAATGTAGCTACACTGTCTATTTGTTTTCATAGACGGTTTATTAGAGAAGCTACACTGTCTATTAGTGTTCATAGACAGTCTGTTAGTGTAGCTAGACTGTCTATTAATGTAGCTACACTGTCTTATAGTGTTCCTAGACTGTCTATTAGTGTAGCTATATTGTCTATTAGTGTAGCTACACTGTCTTATAGTGTTCATAGACTGTCTGTTAGTGTAGCTAGATTGTCTATCAATATAGCTACACTGTCTATTAGTTTTCATAGACGGTCTGTTAGTGTAGCTAGACTGTCTACTAGTGTAGCTACATTGTCTATTGATGTTCCTAGACTGTCCGTTAGTGAAGCTAGATTGTCTATCAATGTAGCTACACTGTCTATTAGTGTTCATATACTGTCTGTTATTGTAGCTAGACTGTCTATCAGTGTAGCTACACTGTCTAAAAGTGATACTAGACTGTATGTTTGTGTAGCTAGACTGTCTATTAGTGTAGCTACACTGTCTAATAGTGTTCCTAGACTGTCTACTAGTGTAGCTAGACTGTCTATTAGTGTAGCTACACTGTCTAATAGTGTTCCCAGACTGTCTATTAGTGTAGCTAGATTGTGTATCAATATAGCTACACTGTCTATTAGTTTTCATAGACGGTCTGTTAGTGTAGCTAGACTGTCTACTAGTGTAGCTACATTGTCTATTGATGTTACTAGACTGTCCGTTAGTGTAGCTAGATTGTCTATCAATGTAGCTACACTGTCTATTAGTTTTATTATACTGTCTGTTAGAGTAGCTACACTGTCTATTTGTTTTCATCGACGGTCTATTAGTTAGCTACACTGTCTATTAGAGTTCCTAGACTGTCTGTTAGTGTAGCTAGACTGTCTATTAGTGTAGCTATACTGTCTAATAGTGTTCCTAGACTGTCTATAAGTGTAGCTAGACTGTCTACTAGTGTAGCTACACTGTCTTATAGTGTTCCTAGAATGTCTATTAGTGTAGCTAGATTGTCTATTAGTGTAGCTACACTGTCTAATAGTGTTCCTAAACTGTCTACTAGTGTAGCTCGACTGTCTATTAGAGTAGCTACACTGTCTAATAGTGTTCCTAGACTGTCTATTAGTGTAGCTAGATTGTCTATCAATATAGCTAGATTGTCTATTAGTTTTCATAGACGGTCTGTTAGTGTAGCTAGACTGTCTACTAGTGTAGCTACATTGTCTATTGATGTTCCTAGTCTGTCCGTTAGCGAAGCTAGATTGTCTATCAATGTAGCTACACTGTCTATTAGTTTTCTTATACTGTCTGTTAGAGTAGCTACACTTTCTTTTAGTGTTCATATACTGTCTGTTAGTGTAGCTAGACTGTCTATCAGTGTAACTACACTGTCTAATAGTGATACTAGACTGTCTGTTTGTGTAGCTAGACTGTCTATTAGTGTAGTTTCACTGTCTTATAGTGTTCCTAGACTGTCAATTAGTGTAGCTGGACTGTCTGCTAGAGTAGCTACATTGTCTATTAGTGTTCATTTACTGTCTGTTAGTGTAGCTAGACTGTCTATCAGTGTAGCTACACTGTCTAATAGTGTTCCTACACTGTCTATTAGTGTAGCTACACTGTCTAATAGTGTTCCTAGACTGTCTACTAGTGTAGATAGACTGTCTATTAGTGTAGCTACACTGTCTAATAGTGTTCCTAGACTGTCTATTAGTGTAGCTAGATTGTGTATCAATATAGCTACATTGTCTATTAGTTTTCATAGACGGTCTATTAGTGTAGCTAGATTGTGTATCAATATAGCTACATTGTCTATTAGGTTTCATAGACGGTCTATTAGTGTAGCTATACTGTCTAAAAGTGTTCCTAGACTGTCTATTAGTGTAGCTAGATTGTCTAATAGTGTAGCTACACTGTCTTATAGTGTTCCTAGACTGTCTATTAGTGTAGCTAGACTGTCTATTAGTGTAGCTACACTGTCTTATAGTGTTTTTAGACTGTCTAATAGTGTAGCTAGACTGTCTACTAGTGTAGCTACATTGTCTATTGATGTTCCTAGACTGTCCGTTAGTGTAGCTAGATTGTCTATCAATGTAGTTACACAGTCTTTTAATTTTCTTATACTGTCTGTTAGAGTAGCTACACTGTCTATTAGTGTTCATATACTGTCTGTTCTAGTAGCTAGACTGTCTATTAGTGTAGCTACACTGTCTATCAATATAGCTAAACTGTCTATTAGTTTTCCTATACTGTCTGTTAGTGTAGCTAGACTGTTTACTAGTGTAGCTAATTTGTCTATTAGTGTTCATAGACTGTCTGTTAGTGTAGCTAGACTGTCTACTAGTGTAGCTACACTGTCTAATAATGTTCCTAGACTGTCTTTTAGTGTAGCTAGACTGTCTATTAGAGTAGCTACACTGTCTAATAGTGTTCCTAGACTGTCTATTAGTGTAGCTACACTGTCTAATAGTTTTCCTAGACTGTCTGTTAGCGTAACTAGATTGTTTATCAATGTAGCTACACTGTCTATTTGTTTTCATAGACGGTCTATTAGAGAGGCTACACTGTCTATTAGTGTTCATAGACTGTCTGTTAGTGTAGCTAGACTGTCTATTAATGTAGCTACACTGTCTAATAGTGTTCCTAGACTGTCTACTAGTGTAGTTAGACTGTCTATTAGATTAGCTACACTGTCTAATAGTGTTCCTAGATGGTCTATTAGTGTATCTAGACTGTCTATTAGTGTAGCTACACTGTCTAATAGCGTTCCTAGACTGTCTGTTAGTGTAGCTAGACTGTCTATTAGTGTAGCTACACTGTCTTATAGTGTTCCTAGACTGTCTATTAGTGTAGCTAGACTGTCTATTAGAGTAGCTACACTGTCTAATAGTGTTCCTAGACTGTCTATTAGTGTAGCTACACTGTCTTATAGTGTTCCTAGACTGTCTATTAGTGTAGCTACACTGTCTAATAGTGTTCCTAGACTGTCTACTAGTGTAGATAGACTGTCTATTAGTGTAGCTACACTGTCTAATAGTGTTCCTAGACTGTCTATTAGTGTAGCTAGATTGTGTATCAATATAGCTACATTGTCTATTAGTTTTCATAGACGGTCTATTAGTGTAGCTATACTGTCTAAAAGTGTTCCTAGACTGTCTATTAGTGTAGCTAGATTGTCTATTAGTGTAGCTACACTGTCTTATAGTGTTCCTAGACTGTCTATTAGTGTAGCTAGACTGTCTTTTAGTGTAGCTACACTGTCTTATAGTGTTTTTAGACTGTCTAATAGTGTAGCTAGACTGTCTACTAGTGTAGCTACATTGTCTATTGATGTTCCTAGACTGTCCGTTAGTGTAGCTAGATTGTCTATCAATGTAGTTACACAGTCTTTTAATTTTCTTATACTGTCTGTTAGAGTAGCTACACTGTCTATTAGTGTTCATATACTGTCTGTTCTTGTAGCTAGACTGTCTATTAGTGTAGCTACACTGTCTATCAATATAGCTAAACTGTCTATTAGTTTTCCTATACTGTCTGTTAGTGTAGCTAGACTGTATACTAGTGTAGCTACATTGTCTATTAGTGTTCCTAGACTGTCTATTAGTGTTGCTAGACTGTCTACTAGTGTAGCTACGCTGTCTAATAATGTTCCTAGACTGTCCTTTAGTGTAGCTAGACTGTCTATTAGAGTAGCTACACTGTCTAATAGTGTTCCTAGACTGTCTATTAGTGTAGCTACACTGTCTAATAGTTTTCCTAGACTGTCTGTTAGCGTAACTAGATTGTTTATCAATGTAGCTACACTGTCTATTTGTTTTCATAGACGGTCTATTAGAGAAGCTACACTGTCTATTAGTGTTCATAGACTGTCTGTTTTTGTAGCTAGACTGTCTATTAATGTAGCTACACTGTCTAATAGTGTTCCTAGACTGTCTACTAGTGTAGCTAGACTGTCTATTAGTGTAGCTACACTGTCTAATAGTGTTCCTAGACTGTCTATTAGTGTAGCTAGATTGTGTATCAATATAGCTACACTGTCTATTAGTTTTCATAGACGGTCTGTTAGTGTAGCTAGACTGTCTACTAGTGTAGCTACATTGTCTATTGATGTTCCTAGACTGTCCGTTAGTGTAGCTAGATTGTCTATCAATGTAGCTACACTGTCTTTTAATTTTCTTATACTGTCTGTTAGAGAAGCTACACTGTCTATTAGTGTTCATATACTGTCTGTTCGTGTAGCTAGACTGTCTATTAGTGTAGCTACACTGTCTAATAGTGTTCCTAGACTGTCTATTAGTGTAGCTAGATTGTCTATCAATATAGCTACACTGTCTATTAGTTTTCCTATACTGTTTGTTAGTGTAGCTAGACTGTCTATTAGAGTAGCTAGAATGTCTATCAATATAGCTACACTGTCTATTAGTTTTCCTATACTGTATGTTAGTGTAGCTAGACTGTCTACTATTGTAGCTACATTGTCTATTGATATTCCTAGACTGTCCGTTAGTGTAGCTAGATTGTCTATCAATGTAGCTACACTGTCTATTAGTTTTCTTATACTGTCTGTTAGAGTAGCTACACTGTCTATTTGTTTTCATCGACGGTCAATTAGTTAGCTACACTGTCTATTAGAGTTCATAGACTGTGTGTTAGTGTAGCTAGACTGTCTATTAGTGTAGCTAAACTGTCTAATAGTGTTCCTAGACTGTCTATTAGTGTAGCTAGACTGTCTACAAGTGTAGCTACGTTGTCTTATAGTGTTCCTAGACTGTCTATTAGTGTAGCTAGACTGTCTATTAGTGTAGCTACACTGTCTAATAGTGTTCCTAGACTGTCTATTAGTGTAGCTAGACTGTCTATTAGAGTAGTTACACTGTCTAATAGTGTTCCTAGACTGTCTATTACTGTAGCTACACTGTCTAATAGTGTTCCTAGACTGTCTGTTATCGTAACTAGATTGTTTATTAATGTAGCTACACTGTCTATTTGTTTTCATAGACGGTCATTTAGAGAAGCTACACTGTCTATTAGTGTTCATAGACTGTCTGTTAGTGTAGCTAGACTGTCTATTAATGTAGCTACACTGTCTTATAGTGTTCCTAGACTGTCTATTAGTGTAGCTAGATTGTCTATTAGTGTAGCTACACTGTCTTATAGTGTTCCTAGACTGTCTATTAGTGTAGCTAGACTGTCTATAAGTGTAGCTACACTGTCTTTTAGTGTTCATAGACTGTCTGTTAGTGTAGCTGGACTGTCTATTAGTGTAGCTACACTGTCTTATAGTGTTCCTAGACTGTCTACTAGTATGGCTAAACTGTCTATTAGAGTAGCTACACTGTCTAATAGTGTTCCTAGACTGTCTATTAGTGTAGCTAGATTGTCTATCAATATAGCTACACTGTCTATTAGTTCTCATAGACGGTCTGTTAGTGTAGCGAGACTGTCTACTAGTGTAGCTACATTGTCTATTGATGTTCCTAGACTGTCCGTTAGTGAAGCTAGATTGTCTATCAATGTAGCTACACTGTCTATTAGTTTTCTTATACTGTCTGTTAGAGTAGCTACACTGTCTATTAGTGTTCATATACTGTCTGTTAGTGTAGCTAGACTGTCTATCAGTGTAGCTACACTGTCTAATAGTGTTCCTACACTGTCTATTAGTGTAGCTAGATTGTCTATCAATATAGCTACACTGTCTATTAGTTTTCATAGACGGTCTGTTAGTGTAGCTAGACTGTCTACTAGTGTAGCTACATTGTCTATTGATGTTCCTAGACTGTCCGATAGTGTAGCTAGATTGTCTATCAATGTAGCTACACTGTCTATTAGTTTTATTATACTGTCTGTTAGAGTAGCTACACTGTCTATTTGTTTTCATCGACGGTCTATTAGTTAGCTACACTGTCTATTAGAGTTCCTAGACTGTCTGTTAGTGTAGCTAGACTGTCTATTAGTTTAGCTATACTGTCTAATAGTGTTCCTAGACTGTCTATAAGTGTAGCTAGACTGTCTACTAGTGTAGCTACACTGTCTTATAGTGTTCCTAGACTGTCTATTAGTGTAGCTAGATTGTCTATTAGTGTAGCTACACTGTCTAATAGTGTTCCTTAACTGTCTACTAGTGTAGCTCGACTGTCTATTAGAGTAGCTACACTGTCTAATAGTGTTCCTAGACTGTCTATTAGTGTAGCTAGATTGTCTATCAATATAGCTACACTGTCTATTAGTTTTCATAGACGGTCTGTTAGTGTAGCTAGACTCTCTACTAGTGTAGCTACATTGTCTATTGATGTTCCTAGACTGTCTGTTAGCGAAGCTAGATTGTCTATCAATGTAGCTACACTGTCTATTAGTTTTCTTATACTGTCTGTTAGAGTAGCTACACTTTCTATTAGTGTTCATATACTGTCTGTTAGTGTAGCTAGACTGTCTATCAGTGTAACTACACTGTCTAATAGTGTAACTAGACTGTATGTTTGTGTAGCTAGACTGTCTATTAGTGTAGCTTCACTGTCTAATAGTGTTCCTAGACTGTCTACTAGTGTAGCTAGACTGTCTATTAGTGTAGCTACACTGTCTAATAGTGTTCCTAGACTGTCAATTAGTGTAGCTGGACTGTCTGCTAGAGTAGCTACATTGTCTATTAGTGTTCATTTACTGTCTGTTAGTGTAGCTAGACTGTCTATCAGTGTAGCTACACTGTCTAATAGTGTTCCTAGACTGTATACTAGTGTAGCTAGACTGTCTATTAGTGTAGCTACACTGTCTAATAGTGTTCCTAGACTGTCTATTAGTGTAGCTAGATTGTGTATCAATATAGCTACACTGTCTATTAGTTTTCATAGACGGTCTGTTAGTGTAGCTAGACTGTCTACTAGTGTAGCTACATTGTCTATTGATGTTCCTAGACTGTCCGTTAGTGTAGCTAGATTGTCTATCAATGTAGCTACACTGTCTTTTAATTTTCTTATATTGTCTGTTAGAGTAGCTACACTGTCTATTAGTGTTCATATACTGTCTGTTCGTGTAGCTAGACTGTCTATTAGTGTAGCTACACTGTCTAATATTGTTCCTAGACTGTCTATTAGTGTAGCTAGATTGTCTATCAATATAGCTACACTGTCTATTTATTTTCCTATACTAACTGTTAGTGTAGCTAGACTGTCTACTAGTGTAGCTACATTGTCTATTAGTGTTACTAGACTTCTATTGGTGTAGCTAGACTGTCTATTAGAGTAGCTAGATTGTCTATTAGTGTAGCTAGACTGTCTATAAGTGTTCCCAGACTGTCTATTAGTGTAGCTAGACTGTCTATTAGAGTAGCTACACTGTCTAATAGTGTTCCTAGACTGTCTATTACTAGAGCTAGATTGTCTATCACTGTCTTATAGTGTTCCTAGACTGTCTGTTAGCGTAACTAGATTGTTTATCAATGTAGCTACACTGTCTATTTGCTTTCATAGACGGTCTATTAGAGAAGCTACACTGTCTATTAGTGTTCATAGACTGTCTGTTAGTGTAGCTAGACTGTCTATTAATGTAGCTACACTGTCTTATAGTGTTCCTAGACTGTCTATTAGTGTAGCTAGATTGTCTATTAGTGCAGCTACACTGTCTTTTAGTGTTCCTAGACTGTCTATTAGTGTAGCTAGACTGTCTTTTAGTGTAGCTACACTGTCTATTAGTGTTCATAGACTGTCTGTAAGTGTAGCTAGACTGTCTGTTAGTGTAGCTACACTGTCTTATAGTGTTCCTAGACTCTCTATTAGTGTAGCTAGATTGTCTATTAGTGTAGCTACACTGTCTAATAGTGTTCCTAGACTGTCTATTAGTGTAGCTAGATTGTCTATCAATATAGCTACACTGTCTATTAGTTTTCATAGACGGTCTGTTAGTGTAGCTAGACTGTCCTCTAGTGTAGCTACATTGTCTATTGATGTTCCTAGACTGTCCGTTAGTGAAGCTAGATTGTCTATCAATGTAGCTACACTGTCTATTAGTTTTCTTATACTGTCTGTTAGAGTAGCTACACTGTCTATTTGTTTTCATCGACGGTCTATTAGTTAGCTACACTGTCTATTAGAATTCATAGACTGTCTGTTAGTGTAGCTAGACTGTCTATTAGTGTAGCTACACTGTCTTATAGTGTTCCTAGACTGTCTATTAGTGTAGCTAGACTGTATATAAGTGTAGGTACACTGTCGAATAGTGTTCCTAGACTGTCTATTAGTGTAGCTAGACTGTCTATTAGAGTAGCTACACTGTCTAATAGTGTAGCTAGACTGTCTATTAGTGTAGCAACACTGTCTAATAGTGTTCCTAGACTGTTTGTTAGCGTAACTAGATTGTTTATCAATGTAGCTACACTGTCTATTTGTTTTCATAGACGGTCTATAAGAGAAGCTACACTGTCTATTAGTGTTCCTAGACTGTCTATTAGTGTAGCTAGATTGTCTATTAGTGTAGCTACACTGTCTTATAGTGTTCATAGACTGTCTATTAGTGTAGCTAGACTGTCTATAAGTGTAGCTACACTGTGTATTAGTGTTCATAGACTGTCTGTTAGTGTAGCTAGACTGTCTATTAGTGTAGCTACACTGTCTATTAGTGTTCCTAGACTGTCTATTAGTGTAGCTAGATTGTCTATCAATATAGCTACACTGTCTATTAGTTTTTCTAAACTGTCTGTTAGTGTAGCTAGACTGTCTACTAGTGTAGCTACATTGTCTATTAGTGTTCCTAGACCGTCTATTAGTATAGCTAGACTGTCTATTAGAGTAGCTAGATTGTCTATCAATATAGCTACACTGTCTATTAGTTTTCCTATACTGTATGTTAGTGTAGCTAGACTGTCTACTAGTGTAGCTACATGGTCTATTGATGTTCCTAGACTATTCGTTAGTGTAGCTAGATTGTCTATCCATAAAGCCACACTGTCTATTAGTTTTCTTATACTGTCTGTTAGAGTAGCTACACTGTCTATTTGTTTTCATCGACGGTCTATTAGTTAGCTACACTGTCTATTAGAGTTCATAGACTGTCTGTAAGTGTAGCTAGACTGTCTTTTAGTGTAGCTACACTGTCTAATAGTGTTCCTAGACTGTCTATTAGTGTAGCTAGACTGTCTATTAGTGTAGCTACACTGTCTAATAGTGTTCCTAGACTGTCTATTAGTGTAGCTAGACTGTCTATTAGAGTAGCTACACTGTCTGATAGTGTTCCTAGACTGTCTTTTAGTGTAGCTACACTGTCTAAAAGTGTTCCTAGACTGTCTTTTAGCGTAACTAGATTGTTTATCAATGTAGCTACACTGTCCATTTGTTTTCATAGACGGTCTATTAGAGAAGCTACACTGTCTATTAGTGTTCATAGACTGTCTGTTAGTGTAGCTAGACTGTCTATTAATGTAGCTACACTGTCTTAAAGTGTTCTTAGACTGTCTATTAGTGTAGCTAGATTGTCTATTAGTGTAGCTACACTGTCTATTTGTGTTCATAGACTGTCTGTTAGTGTAGCTAGATTGTCTATTAGTGTAGCTACACTGTCTAATAGTGTTCCTAGACTGTCTACTAGTGTAGCTAGACTGTCTATTAGAGTAGCTACACTGTCTAATAGTGTTCCTAGACTGTCTATTAGTGTAGCTAGATTGTCTATCAATATAACTACACTGTCTATTAGTTTTCATAGACGGTCTGTTAGTGTAGCTAGACTGTCTACTAGTGTAGCTACATTGTCTCCGTTAGTGAAGCTAGATTGTCTATCAATGTAGCTACACTGTCTATTAGTTTTCTTATACTGTCTGTTAGAGTAGCTACACTGTCTATTAGTGTTCATATACTGTCTGTTAGTGTAGCTAGACTGTCTATCAGTGTAGCTACACTGTCTTATAGTGTTCCTAGACTGTCTATTAGTGTAGCTAGGTTGTCTTTTAGTGTAGCTACACTGTCTTATAGTGTTCCTAGACTGTCTATTAGTGTAGCTACATTGTCTATTAGTGTAGCTACACTGTCTAATAGTGTTCCTAGACTGTCTACTAGTGTAGCTAGACTGTCTATTAGTGTAGCGACACTGTCTAATAGTGTTCCTAGACTCTCTATTAGTGTAGCTAGATTGTGTATCAATATAGCTACACTGTCTATTAGTTTTCATAGACGGTCTGTTAGTGTAGCTAGACTGTCTACAAGTGTAGCTACATTGTCTATTGATGTTCCTTGACTGTCAATTAGTGTAGCTAGATTGTCTATCAATGTAACTACACTGTCTTTTAATTTTCTTACACTGTGTGTTAGAGTAGCTACACTGTCTATTAGTGTTCATATACTCTCTGTTCGTGTAGCTAGACTGTCTATTAGTGTAGCTACACTGTCTAATAGTGTTCCTAGACTGTCTATTAGTGTAGCTAGATTGTCTATCAATATAGCTACACTGTCTATTAGTTTTCCTATACTGTCTGTTAGTGTAGCTAGACTGTCTACTAGTGTAGCTACATTGTCTATTAGTGTTCCTAGACTGTCTATTAGTGTAGCTAGACTGTCTATTAGAGTAGCTAGATTGTCTATCAATATCTATTAGTTTTCCTATTCTGTATGTTAGTGTAGCTAGACTGTCTACTAGTGTAGCTACATTGTCCATTGATGTTCCTAGACTGTCCGTTAGTGAAGCTAGATAGTCTATCAATGTAGCTACACTGTCTTTTAATTTTCTTATACTGTCTGTTAGAGTAGCTACACTGTCTATTAGTGTTCATATACTGTCTCTTCGTGTAGCTAGACTGTCTATTAGTGTAGCTACACTGTCTTATAGTGTTCCTAGACTGTCTATTAGTGTAGCTAGACTGTCTACTAGTGTAGCTACACTGTCTTATAGTGTTCCTAGACTGTCTATTAGTGTAGCTAGACTGTCTATTAGTGTAGCTACACTGTCTAATAGTGTTCCTAGACTGTCTATTAGTGTAGATAGACTGTCTATTAGAGTAGCTACACTGTCTAATAGTGTAGCTAGACTGTCTATTAGTGTAGCTACACTGTCTAATAGTGTTCCTAGACTGTTTGTAGCGTAACTAGATTGTTTATCAATGTAGCTACACTGTCTATTTGTTTTCATAGACAGTCTATTAGAGAAGCTACACTGTCTATTAGTGTTCATAGACTGTCTGTTAGTGTAGCTAGACTGTCTATTAATGTAGCTACACTGTCTTAAAGTGTTCCTAGACTGTCTATTAGTGTAGCTAGATTGTCTACTAGTGTAGCTACACTGTCTTATAGTGTTCCTAGACTGTCTATTAGTGTAGCTAGATTGTCTATTAGTGTAGCTACACTGTCTAATAGTGTTCCTAGACTGTCAATTAGTGTAGCTAGATTGTCCATCATTATAGCTACACTGTCTATTAGTTTTCATAGACGGTCTGTTAGTGTAGCTAGACTGTCTACTAGTGTAGCTTCATTGTCTATTGATGTTCCTAGACTGTCCGTTAGTGAAACTAGATTGTCTATCAATGTAGCTACACTGTCTATTAGTTTTCTTATACTGTCTGTTAGAGTAGCTACACTGTCTATTTGTTTTCATCGACGGTCTATTAGTTAGCTACACTGTCTATTAGAGTTCGTAGACTGTCTGTTAGTGTAGCTAGACTGTCTATTAGTGTAGCTACACTGTCTAATAGTGTTCCTAGACTGTCTACTAGTGTAGCTAGACTGTCTATTAGTGTAGCTACACTGTCTAATAGTGTTCCTAGACTGTCTGTTAGTGTAGCTAGACTGTCTATTAGAGTAGCTACACTGTCTAATAGTGTTCCTAGACTGTCTATTAGTGGAGCTACACTGTCTTATAGTGTTCCTTGACTGTCTATTAGTGTAGCTAGACTGTCTATTAGAGTAGCTACACTGTCTAATAGTGTTCCTAGACTGTCTATTAGTGTAGCTACACTGTCTAATAGTGTTCCGAGACTGTCTGTTAGCGTAACTAGATTGTTTATCAATGTAGCTACACTGTCTATTTGTTTTCATAGACGGTTTATTAGAGAAGCTACACTGTCTATTAGTGTTCATAGACAGTCTGTTAGTGTAGCTAGACTGTCTATTAATGTAGCTACACTGTCTTATAGTGTTCCTAGACTGTCTATTAGTGTAGCTATATTGTCTATTAGTGTAGCTACACTGTCTTATAGTGTTCATAGAATGTCTGTTAGTGTAGCTAGATTGTCTATCAATATAGCTACACTGTCTATTAGTTTTCATAGACGGTCTGTTAGTGTAGCTAGACTGTCTACTAGTGTAGCTACATTGTCTATTGATGTTCCTAGACTGTCCGTTAGTGAAGCTAGATTGTCTATCAATGTAGCTACACTGTCTATTAGTGTTCATATACTGTCTGTTAGTGTAGCTAGACTGTCTATCAGTGTAGCTACACTGTTTAAAAGTGATACTAGACTGTATGTTTGTGTAGCTAGACTGTCTATTAGTGTAGCTACACTGTCTAATAGTGTTCCTAGACTGTCTACTAGTGTAGCTAGACTGTCTATTAGTGTAGCTACACTGTCTAATAGTGTTCCCAGACTGTCTATTAGTGTAGCTAGATTGTGTATCAATATAGCTACACTGTCTATTAGTTTTCATAGACGGTCTGTTAGTGTAGCTAGACTGTCTACTAGTGTAGCTACATTGTCTATTGATGTTACTAGACTGTCCGTTAGTGTAGCTAGATTGTCTATCAATGTAGCTACACTGTCTATTAGTTTTATTATACTGTCTGTTAGAGTAGCTACACTGTCTATTTGTTTTCATCGACGGTCTATTAGTTAGCTACACTGTCTATTAGAGTTCCTAGACTGTCTGTTAGTGTAGCTAGACTGTCTATTAGTGTAGCTATACTGTCTAATAGTGTTCCTAGACTGTCTATAAGTGTAGCTAGACTGTCTACTAGTGTAGCTACACTGTCTTATAGTGTTCCTAGAATGTCTATTAGTGTAGCTAGATTGTCTATTAGTGTAGCTACACTGTCTAATAGTGTTCCTAAACTGTCTACTAGTGTAGCTCGACTGTCTATTAGAGTAGCTACACTGTCTAATAGTGTTCCTAGACTGTCTATTAGTGTAGCTAGATTGTCTTTCAATATAGCTAGATTGTCTATTAGTTTTCATAGACGGTCTGTTAGTGTAGCTAGACTGTCTACTAGTGTAGCTACATTGTCTATTGATGTTCCTAGTCTGTCCGTTAGCGAAGCTAGATTGTCTATCAATGTAGCTACACTGTCTATTAGTTTTCTTATACTGTCTGTTAGAGTAGCTACACTTTCTTTTAGTGTTCATATACTGTCTGTTAGTGTAGCTAGACTGTCTATCAGTGTAACTACACTGTCTAATAGTGATACTAGACTGTCTGTTTGTGTAGCTAGACTGTCTATTAGTGTAGTTTCACTGTCTTATAGTGTTCCTAGACTGTCAATAAGTGTAGCTGGACTGTCTGCTAGAGTAGCTACATTGTCTATTAGTGTTCATTTACTGTCTGTTAGTGTAGCTAGACTGTCTATCAGTGTAGCTACACTGTCTAATAGTGTTCCTACACTGTCTATTAGTGTAGCTACACTGTCTAATAGTGTTCCTAGACTGTCTACTAGTGTAGATAGACTGTCTATTAGTGTAGCTACACTGTCTAATAGTGTTCCTAGACTGTCTATTAGTGTAGCTAGATTGTGTATCAATATAGCTACATTGTCTATTAGTTTTCATAGACGGTCTATTAGTGTAGCTAGATTGTGTATCAATATAGCTACATTGTCTATTAGGTTTCATAGACGGTCTATTAGTGTAGCTATACTGTCTAAAAGTGTTCCTAGACTGTCTATTAGTGTAGCTAGATTGTCTAATAGTGTAGCTACACTGTCTTATAGTGTTCCTAGACTGTCTATTAGTGTAGCTAGACTGTCTATTAGTGTAGCTACACTGTCTTATAGTGTTTTTAGACTGTCTAATAGTGTAGCTAGACTGTCTACTAGTGTAGCTACATTGTCTATTGATGTTCCTAGACTGTCCGTTAGTGTAGCTAGATTGTCTATCAATGTAGTTACACAGTCTTTTAATTTTCTTATACTGTCTGTTAGAGTAGCTACACTGTCTATTAGTGTTCATATACTGTCTGTTCTAGTAGCTAGACTGTCTATTAGTGTAGCTACACTGTCTATCAATATAGCTAAACTGTCTATTAGTTTTCCTATACTGTCTGTTAGTGTAGCTAGACTGTCTACTAGTGTAGCTAATTTGTCTATTAGTGTTCATAGACTGTCTGTTAGTGTAGCTAGACTGTCTACTAGTGTAGCTACACTGTCTAATAATGTTCCTAGACTGTCTTTTAGTGTAGCTAGACTGTCTATTAGAGTAGCTACACTGTCTAATAGTGTTCCTAGACTGTCTATTAGTGTAGCTACACTGTCTAATAGTTTTCCTAGACTGTCTGTTAGCGTAACTAGATTGTTTATCAATGTAGCTACACTGTCTATTTGTTTTCATAGACGGTCTATTAGAGAGGCTACACTGTCTATTAGTGTTCATAGACTGTCTGTTAGTGTAGCTAGACTGTCTATTAATGTAGCTACACTGTCTAATAGTGTTCCTAGACTGTCAACTAGTGTAGTTAGACTGTCTATTAGATTAGCTACACTGTCTAATAGTGTTCCTAGATGGTCTATTAGTGTATCTAGACTGTCTATTAGTGTAGCTACACTGTCTAATAGCGTTCCTAGACTGTCTGTTAGTGTAGCTAGACTGTCTATTAGTGTAGCTACACTGTCTTATAGTGTTCCTAGACTGTCTATTAGTGTAGCTAGACTGTCTATTAGAGTAGCTACACTGTCTAATAGTGTTCCTAGACTGTCTATTAGTGTAGCTACACTGTCTTATAGTGTTCCTAGACTGGCTATTAGTGTAGCTAGACTGTCTATTAGAGTAGCTACACTGTCTAATAGTGTTCCTAGACTGTCTATTAGTGTAGCTACACTGTCTAATAGTGTTCCTAGACTGTCTGTTAGCGTAACTAGATTGTTTATCAATGTAGCTACACTGTCTATTTGTTTTCATAGACGGTCTATTAGAGAAGCTACACTGTCTATTAGTGTTCATAGACTGTCTGTTAGTGTAGCTAGACTGTCTATTAATGTAGCTACACTGTCTTATAGTGTTCCTAGACTGTCTATTAGTGTAGCTAGACTGTCTATTAGTGTAGCTACACTGTCTTATAGTGTTCCTAGACTGTCTATTAGTGTAGCTAGATTGTCTATTAGTGTAGCTACACTGTCTAATAGTGTTCCTAGACTGTCTATTAGTGTAGCTAGATTGTCTATCAATATAGCTACACTGTCTATTAGTTTTCATAGACGGTCTGTTAGTGTAGCTAGACTCTCTACTAGTGTAGCTACATTGTCTATTGATGTTCTTAGACTGTCCGTTAGCGAAGCTAGATTGTCTATCAATGTAGCTACACTGTCTATTAGTTTTCTTATACTGTCTGTTAGAGTAGCTACACTGTCTATTAGTGTTCATATACTGTCTGTTAGTGTAGCTAGACTGTCTATCAGTGTAGCTACACTGTCTAAAAGTGATACTAGACTGTATGTTTGTGTAGCTAAACTGTCTATTAGTGTAGCTACACTGTCTAATAGTGTTCCTAGACTGTCTACTAGTGTAGCTAGACTGTCTATTAGTGTAGCTACACTGTCTAATAGTGTTCCTAGACTGTCTATTAGTGTAGCTAGATTGTGTATCAATATAGCTACACTGTCTATTAGTTTTCATAGACGGTCTGTTAGTGTAGCTAGACTGTCTACTAGTGTAGCTACATTGTCTATTGATGTTCCTAGACTGTCCGTTAGTGTAGCTAGATTGTCTATCAATGTAGCTACACTGTCTATTAGTTTTATTATACTGTCTGTTAGAGTAGCTACACTGTCTATTTGTTATCATCGACGGTCTATCAGTTAGCTACACTGTCTATTAGAGTTCCTAGACTGTCTGTTAGTGTAGCTAGACTGTCTATTAGTTTAGCTATACTGTCTAATAGTGTTCCTAGACTGTCTATAAGTGTAGCTAGACTGTCTACTAGTGTAGCTACACTGTCTTATAGTGTTCCTAGACTGTCTATTAGTGTAGCTAGATTGTCTATTAGTGTAGCTACACTGTCTAATAGTGTTCCTAAACTGTCTACTAGTGTAGCTCGACTGTCTATTAGAGTAGCTACACTGTCTAATAGTGTTCCTATACTGTCTATTTTTGTAGCTAGATTGTCTATCAATATAGCTACACTGTCTATTAGTTTTCATAGACGGTCTGTTAGTGTAGCTAGACTGTCTACTAGTGTAGCTACATTGTCTATTGATGTTCCTAGACTGTCTGTTAGCGAAGCTAGATTGTCTATCAATGTAGCTACACTGTCTATTAGTTTTCTTATACTGTCTGTTAGAGTAGCTACACTTTCTATTAGTGTTCATATACTGTCTGTTAGTGTAGCTAGACTGTCTATCAGTGTAACTACTCTGTCTAATAGTGTAACTAGACTGTATGTTTGTGTAGATAGACTGTCTATTAGTGTAGCTTCACTGTCTAATAGTGTTCCTAGACTGTCTACTAGTGTAGCTAGACTGTCTATTAGTGTAGCTACACTGTCTAATAGTGTTCCTAGACTGTCAATTAGTGTAGCTGGACTGTCTGCTAGAGTAGCTACATTGTCTATTAGTGTTCATTTACTGTCTGTTAGTGTAGCTAGACTGTCTATCAGTGTAGCTACACTGTCTAATAGTGTTCCTACACTGTCTATTAGTGTAGCTAGATTGTCTATTAGTGTAGCTACACTGTCTTATAGTGTTCCTAGACTGTCTATTAGTGTAGCTACACTGTCTAATAGTGTTCCTAGACTGTCTACTAGTGTAGATAGACTGTCTATTAGTGTAGCTACACTGTCTAATAGTGTTCCTAGACTGTCTATTAGTGTAGCTAGATTGTGTATCAATATAGCTACATTGTCTATTAGTTTTCATAGACGGTCTATTAGTGTAGCTATACTGTCTAAAAGTGTTCCTAGACTGTCTATTAGTGTAGCTACACTGTCTTATAGTGTTCCTAGACTGTCTATTAGTGTAGCTAGACTGTCTTTTAGTGTAGCTACACTGTCTTATAGTGTTTTTAGACTGTCTAATAGTGTAGCTAGACTGTCTACTAGTGTAGCTACATTGTCTATTGATGTTCCTAGACTGTCCGTTAGTGTAGCTAGATTGTCTATCAATGTAGTTACACAGTCTTTTAATTTTCTTATACTGTCTGTTAGAGTAGCTACACTGTCTATTAGTGTTCATATACTGTCTGTTCTTGTAGCTAGACTGTCTATTAGTGTAGCTACACTGTCTATCAATATAGCTAAACTGTCTATTAGTTTTCCTATACTGTCTGTTAGTGTAGCTAGACTGTCTACTAGTGTAGCTACATTGTCTATTAGTGTTCCTAGACTGTCTATTAGTGTTGCTAGACTGTCTACTAGTGTAGCTACGCTGTCTAATAATGTTCCTAGACTGTCCTTTAGTGTAGCTAGACTGTCTATTAGAGTAGCTACACTGTCTAATAGTGTTCCTAGACTGTCTATTAGTGTAGCTACACTGTCTAATAGTTTTCCTAGACTGTCTGTTAGCGTAACTAGATTGTTTATCAATGTAGCTACACTGTCTATTTGTTTTCATAGACGGTCTATTAGAGAAGCTACACTGTCTATTAGTGTTCATAGACTGTCTGTTAGTGTAGCTAGACTGTCTATTAATGTAGCTACACTGTCTAATAGTGTTCCTAGACTGTCTACTAGTGTAGCTAGACTGTCTATTAGTGTAGCTACACTGTCTAATAGTGTTCCTAGACTGTCTATTAGTGTAGCTAGATTGTGTATCAATATAGCTACACTGTCTATTAGTTTTCATAGACGGTCTGTTAGTGTAGCTAGACTGTCTACTAGTGTAGCTACATTGTCTATTGATGTTCCTAGACTGTCCGTTAGTGTAGCTAGATTGTCTATCAATGTAGCTACACTGTCTTTTAATTTTCTTATACTGTCTGTTAGAGAAGCTACACTGTCTATTAGTGTTCATATACTGTCTGTTCGTGTAGCTAGACTGTCTATTAGTGTAACTACACTGTCTAATAGTGTTCCTAGACTGTCTATTAGTGTAGCTAGATTGTCTATCAATATAGCTACACTGTCTATTAGTTTTCCTATACTGTTTGTTAGTGTAGCTAGACTGTCTATTAGAGTAGCTAGAATGTCTATCAATATAGCTACACTGTCTATTAGTTTTCCTATACTGTATGTTAGTGTAGCTAGACTGTCTACTAGTGTAGCTACATTGTCTATTGATATTCCTAGACTGTCCGTTAGTGTAGCTAGATTGTCTATCAATGTAGCTACACTGTCTATTAGTTTTCTTATACTGTCTGTTAGAGTAGCTACACTGTCTATTTGTTTTCATCGACGGTCAATTAGTTAGCTACACTGTCTATTAGAGTTCATAGACTGTGTGTTAGTGTAGCTAGACTGTCTATTAGTGTAGCTAAACTGTCTAATAGTGTTCCTAGACTGTCTATTAGTGTAGCTAGACTGTCTACAAGTGTAGCTACGTTGTCTTATAGTGTTCCTAGACTGTCTATTAGTGTAGCTAGACTGTCTATTAGTGTAGCTACACTGTCTAATAGTGTTCCTAGACTGTCTATTAGTGTAGCTAGACTGTCTATTAGAGTAGTTACACTGTCTAATAGTGTTCCTAGACTGTCTATTACTGTAGCTACACTGTCTAATAGTGTTCCTAGACTGTCTGTTATCGTAACTAGATTGTTTATTAATGTAGCTACACTGTCTATTTGTTTTCATAGACGGTCATTTAGAGAAGATACACTGTCTATTAGTGTTCATAGACTGTCTGTTAGTGTAGCTAGACTGTCTATTAATGTAGCTACACTGTCTTATAGTGTTCCTAGACTGTCTATTAGTGTAGCTAGATTGTCTATTAGTGTAGCTACACTGTCTTATAGTGTTCCTAGACTGTCTATTAGTGTAGCTAGACTGTCTATAAGTGTAGCTACACTGTCTTTTAGTGTTCATAGACTGTCTGTTAGTGTAGCTGGACTGTCTATTAGTGTAGCTACACTGTCTTATAGTGTTCCTAGACTGTCTACTAGTATGGCTAAACTGTCTATTAGAGTAGCTACACTGTCTAATAGTGTTCCTAGACTGTCTATTAGTGTAGCTAGATTGTCTATCAATATAGCTACACTGTCTATTAGTTCTCATAGACGGTCTGTTAGTGTAGCGAGACTGTCTACTAGTGTAGCTACATTGTCTATTGATGTTCCTAGACTGTCCGTTAGTGAAGCTAGATTGTCTATCAATGTAGCTACACTGTCTATTAGTTTTCTTATACTGTCTGTTAGAGTAGCTACACTGTCTATTAGTGTTCATATACTGTCTGTTAGTGTAGCTAGACTGTCTATCAGTGTAGCTACACTGTCTAATAGTGTTCCTACACTGTCTATTAGTGTAGCTAGATTGTCTATCAATATAGCTACACTGTCTAATAGTTTTCATAGACGGTCTGTTAGTGTAGCTAGACTGTCTACTAGTGTAGCTACATTGTCTATTGATGTTCCTAGACTGTCCGATAGTGTAGCTAGATTGTCTATCAATGTAGCTACACTGTCTATTAGTTTTATTATACTGTCTGTTAGAGTAGCTACACTGTCTATTTGTTTTCATCGACGGTCTATTAGTTAGCTACACTGTCTATTAGAGTTCCTAGACTGTCTGTTAGTGTAGCTAGACTGTCTATTAGTTTAGCTATACTGTCTAATAGTGTTCCTAGACTGTCTATAAGTGTAGCTAGACTGTCTACTAGTGTAGCTACACTGTCTTATAGTGTTCCTAGACTGTCTATTAGTGTAGCTAGATTGTCTATTAGTGTAGCTACACTGTCTAATAGTGTTCCTAAACTGTCTACTAGTGTAGCTCGACTGTCTATTAGAGTAGCTACACTGTCTAATAGTGTTCCTAGACTGTCTATTAGTGTAGCTAGATTGTCTATCAATATAGCTACACTGTCTATTAGTTTTCATAGACGGTCTGTTAGTGTAGCTAGACTCTCTACTAGTGTAGCTACATTGTCTATTGATGTTCCTAGACTGTCTGTTAGCGAAGCTAGATTGTCTATCAATGTAGCTACACTGTCTATTAGTTTTCTTATACTGTCTGTTAGAGTAGCTACACTTTCTATTAGTGTTCATATACTGTCTGTTAGTGTAGCTAGACTGTCTATCAGTGTAACTACACTGTCTAATAGTGTAACTAGACTGTATGTTTGTGTAGCTAGACTGTCTATTAGTGTAGCTTCACTGTCTAATAGTGTTCCTAGACTGTCTACTAGTGTAGCTAGACTGTCTATTAGTGTAGCTACACTGTCTAATAGTGTTCCTAGACTGTCAATTAGTGTAGCTGGACTGTCTGCTAGAGTAGCTACATTGTCTATTAGTGTTCATTTACTGTCTGTTAGTGTAGCTAGACTGTCTATCAGTGTAGCTACACTGTCTAATAGTGTTCCTACACTGTCTATTAGTGTAGCTAGATTGTCTATTAGTGTAGCTAAACTGTCTTATAGTGTTCCTAGACTGTCTATTAGTGTAGCTACACTGTCTAATAGTGTTCCTAGACTGTCTATTAGTGTAGCTAGATTGTGTATCAATATAGCTACACTGTCTATTAGTTTTCATAGACGGTCTGTTAGTGTAGCTAGACTGTCTACTAGTGTAGCTACATTGTCTATTGATGTTAGTAGACTGTCCGTTAGTGTAGCTAGATTGTCTATCAATGTAGCTACACTGTCTTTTAATTTTCTTATACTGTCTGTTAGAGAAGCTACACTGTCTATTAGTGTTCATATACTGTCTGTTCGTGTAGCTAGACTGTCTATTAGTGTAGCTACACTGTCTAATAGTGTTCCTAGACTGTCTATTAGTGTAGCTAGATTGTCTATCAATATAGCTACACTGTCTATTAGTTTTCCTATACTGTTTGTTAGTGTAGCTAGACTGTCTATTAGAGTAGCTAGAATGTCTATCAATATAGCTACACTGTCTATTAGTTTTCCTATACTGTATGTTAGTGTAGCTAGACTGTCTACTAGTTTAGCTACATTGTCTATTGATGTTCCTAGACTGTCCGTTAGTGTAGCTGGATTGTCTATCAATGTAGCTACACTGTCTATTAGTTTTCTTATACTGTCTGTTAGAGTAGCTACACTGTCTATTTGTTTTCATCGACGGTCTATTAGTTAGCTACACTGTCTATAAGAGTTCATAGACTGTCTGTTAGTGTAGCTAGACTGTCTATTAGTGTAGCTACACTGTCTAATAGTGTTCTTAGGTTGGTATTAGTGTAGCTAGACTGTTTACTAGTGTAGCTACACTGTCTTATAGTGTTCCTAGACTGTCTATTAGTGTAGCTAGACTGACTATAAGTGTAGCTACACTGTCTAATAGTGTTCTAGACTGTCTATTAGTGTAGCTAGACTGTCTATAAGAGTAGCTACACTGTCTAATAGTGTAGCTAGACTGTCTATTAGTGTAGCTACACTGTCTTATAGTGTTCCTAGACTGTATATTAGTGTAGCTAGATTGTCTATCAATATAGCTACACTGTCTAATAGTGTTCCTAGACTGTCTATTAGTGTAGCTAGACTGTTTGCTAGTGTATTTACACTGTCTAATAGTGTTCCTACACTGTCTATTAGTGTAGCTAGATTGTCTATCAATATAGCTACACTGTCTTATAGTGTTCATAGACTGTCTATTAGTGTAGCTAGACTGTCTATTAGTGTAGCTACACTGTCTATTAGTGTTCCTAGACTGTCTATTAGTGTAGCTACACTGTCTATTAGAGTAGCTACACTGTCTAATAGTGTTCCTAGACTGTCTATTAGTGTAGCTACACTGTCTAATAGTGTTCCTAGACTGTCTGTTAGCGTAACTAGATTGTTTATCAATGTAGCTACACTGTCTATTTGTTTTCATAGACGGTCTTATTAGAGAAGCTACACTGTCTATTAGTGTTCATAGACTGTCTGTTAGTGTAGCTAGACTGTCTATTAATGTAGCTACACTAACTTATAGTGTTCCTAGACTGTCAATTAGTGTAGCTAGATTGTTTATTAGTGTAGCTACACTGTCTTATAGTGTTCCTAGACTGTCTATTAGTGTAGCTAGACTGTCTATTAGTGTAGCTACACTGTCTATTAGTATTCATAGACTGTCTGTTAGTGTAGCTAGACTGTCTATTAGTGTAGCTACACTGTCTTATAGTGTTCCTAGACTGTCTATTAGTGTAGCTAGATTGTCTAGTAGTGTAGCTTAACTGTCTAATAGTGTTCCTAGACTGTCTACTAGTGTAGCTAGACTGTCTATTAGAGTAGCTACACTGTCTAATAGTGTTCATAGACTGTCTATTAGTGTAGCTAGATTGTGTATCAATATAGCTACACTGTTTATTAGTTTTCATAGACTGTCTGTTAGTGTAGCTAGACTGTCTACTAGTGTAGCTACATTGTCTATTGATGTTCCTAGACTGTCCGTTAGTGAAGCTAGATTGTCTATCAATGTAGCTACACTGTCTTTAAATTTTCTTATACTGTCTGTTAGAGTAGCTACACTGTCTATAAGTGTTCATATACTGTCTGTTCGTGTAGCTAGACTGTCTATTAGTGTAGCTACACTGTCTAATAGTGTTCCTACACTGTCTATTAGTGTAGCTAGATTGTCTATTAGTGTAGCTACACTGTCTAATATTGTTCCTAGACTGTCTACTAGTGCAGCTAGATTGTCTATTAGTGTAGCTACACTGTCTAATATTGTTCCTAGACTGTCTACTAGTGTAGCTACATTGTTTATTAGTGTTCCTAGACTGTATATTAGTGTAGCTAGACTGTCTATTAGAGTAGCTAGATTGTCTATCGATATAGCTACACTGTCTATTAGTTTTCCTATACTGTATGTTAGAGTAGCTAGACTGTCTACTAGTTTAGCTACATTGTCTATTGATGTTCCTAGACTCTCCGTTAGTGTAGCTAGATTGTCTATCAATGTAGCTACACTGTCTATTAGTTTTCTTATACTGTCTGTTAGAGTAGCTACACTGTCTATTTGTTTTCATCGACGGTCTATTAGTTAGCTACACTGTCTATTAGAGTTCCTAGACTGTCTGTTAGTGTAGCTAGACTGTCTATTAGTGTAGCTACACTGTCTAATAGTGTTCCTAGACTGTCTATTAGTGTAGCTAGATTGTCTATTAGTGTAGCTACACTGTCTTATAGTGTTCCTAGACTGTCTACTAGTGTAGCTAGACTGTCTATTAGAGTAGCTACACTGTCTAATAGTGTTCCTAGACTGTCTATTAGTGTAGCTAGATTGTTTATCAATATAGCTACACTGTCTATTAGTTTTCATAGACGGTCTGTTAGTGTAGCTAGAGTGTCTACTAGTGTAGCTACATTGTCTATTGATGTTCCTAGACTGTCCGTTAGTGAAGCTAGATTGTCTATCAATGTAGCTACACTGTCTATTAGTTTTCTTATACTGTCTGTTAGAGTAGCTACACTGTCTATTAATGTTCATTTACTGTCTGTTAGTGTAGCTAGACTTTCTATCAGTGTAGCTACACTGTCTAATAGTGTTCCTACACTGTCTATTAGTGTAGCTAGATTGTCTATTAGTGTAGCTACACTGTCTAATAGTGTTCCTAGACTGTCTATTAGTGTAGCTACACTGTCTAATAGTGTTCCTAGACTGTCTACTAGTGTAGCTAGACTGTCTATTAGTGTAGCTACATTGTCTAATAGTGTTCCTAGACTGTCTATTAGTGTAGCTAGATTGTGTATCAATATAACTACATTGTCTATTAGTTTTCATAGACGGTCTGTAAGTCTAGCTAGACTGGGTACTAGTGTAGCTACATTGTCTATTTATGTTCCTAGACTGTCCGTTGGTGTAGCTAGATTGTCTATCAATGTAGCTACACTGTCTTTTAATTTTCTTATACTGGTTGTTAGAGTAGCTACACTGTCTATAAGTGTTCATATACTGTCTGTTCGTGTAGCTAGACTGTCTATTAGTGTAGCTTCACTGTCTTATAGTGTTCCTAGACTGTCTATTAGTGTAGCTAGATTGTCTATCAATATAGCCACACTGTCTATTAGTTTTCCTATACTGTCTGTTAGTGTAGGTAGACTGTCTACTAGTGTAGCTACATTGTCTATTAGTGTTCCTAGACTGTCTATTAGTGTAGCTAGACTGTCTTTTAGAGTAGCTAGATTGTCTATCAATATAGCTACACTGTCTATTAGTTTTCCTATACTGTATGTTAGTGTAGCTAGACTGTCTACTAGTGTAGCTACATTGTCTATTGATGTTCCTAGACTGTCCGTTAGTGTAGCTAGATTGTCTATCAATGTAGCTACACTGTCTATTAGTTTTCTTATACTGTCTGTTAGAGTAGCTACACTGTCTATTTGTTTTCATCGACGGTCTATTAGTTAGCTACACTGTCTATTAGAGTTCATAGACTGTCTGTTAGTGTAACTAGACTGTCTACTAGTTTAGCTACACTGTCTTATAGTGTTCCTAGACTGTCTATTAGTGTAGCTAGACTGTCTTTTAGAGTAGCTACATTGTCTAATAGTGTTCCTAGACTGTCAAATAGTGTAGTTACACTGTTAAATAGTGTTCCTAGACTGTCTATAAGTGTAACTAGACTGTCTACTAGTGTAGCTACACTGTCTTATTGTGTTCCTAGACTGTCTATTAGTGTAGCTAGACTGTCTTTTAGAGTAGCTACATTGTCTAATAGTGTTCCTAGACTGTCTATTAGTGTAGCTACACTGTCTAATAGTGTTCCTAGACTGTCGATTAGTGTAGCTAGACTGTCTATTAGAGTAGCTACACTGTCTAATAGTGTTCCTAGACTGTCTATTAGTGTAGCTACACTGTCTAATAGTTTTCCTAGACTGTCTGTTAGCGTAAATAGATTGTTTATCAATGTAGCTACACTGTCTATCTGTTTTCAAAGACGGTCTATTAGCGAAGCTACACTGTCTATTAGTTTTCTTATACTGTCTGTTAGTGTAGCTAGACTGTCTATCAGTGTAGCTACACTGTCTAATAGTGTTCCTAGACTGTCTATTAGTGTAGCTAGATTGACTATTAGTGTAGCTACACTGTCTAATAGTGTTCCTAGGCTGTCTATTAGTGTAGCTAGACTGTCTATTAGTGTAGCTACACTGTCTAATAGTGTTCATAGACTGTCTACTAGTGTAGCTAGACTGTCTATTAGTGTAGCTACACTGTCTAATAGTGTTCCTAGACTGTCTATTAGTGTAGCTAGATTGTGTATCAATATAGCTACACTGTCTATTAGTTTTCATAGACGGTCTGTTAGTGTAGCTAGACTGTCTACTAGTGTAGCTACATTGTCTATTGATGTTCCTAGACTGTCCGTTAGTGTAGCTAGATTGTCTATCAATGTAGCTACACTGTCTTTTAATTTTCTTATACTGTCTGTTACAGTAGCTACACTGTCTATTAGTGTTCATATACTGTCTGTTCGTGTAGCTAGACTGTCTATTAGTGTAGCTACACTGTCTAATAGTGTTCCTAGACTGTCTATTAGTGTAGCTAGATTGTCTATCAATATAGCTACACTGTCTATTAGTTTTCCTATACTGTCTGTTAGTGTAGTTAGACTGTCTACTAGTGTAGCTACATTGTTTATTAGTGTTCCTAGACTGTATATTAGTGTAGCTAGACTGTCTATTAGAGTAGCTAGATTGTCTATCAATATAGCTACACTGTCTATTAGTTTTCCTATACTGTATGTTAGAGTAGCTAGACTGTCTACTAGTTTAGCTACATTGTCTATTGATGTTCCTAGACTGTCCGTTAGTGTAGCTAGATTGTCTCTCAATGTAGCTACACTGTCTATTAGTTTTCTTATACTGTCTGTTAGAGTAGCTACTCTGTCTATTTGTTTTCATCGACGGTTTATTAGTTAGCTACACTGTCTATTAGAGTTCATAAACTGTCTGTTAGTTTAGCTAGACTGTCTATTAGTGTAGCTACACTGTCTAATAGTGTTCCTAGACTGTCTATTAGTGTAGCTAGACTGTTTACTAGTGTAGCTACACTGTCATAAAGTGTTCATAGACTGTCTATTAGTGTAGCTAGACTGTCTATAAGTGTAGCTACACTGTCTAATAGTGTTCCTAGACTGTCTATTAGTGTAGCTAGACAGTCTGTTAGAGTAGCTACACTGTCTAATAGTGTAGCTAGACTGTCTATTAGTGTAGCTACACTGTCTAATAGTGTTCCTAGACTGTTTGTTAGCGTAACTAGATTGTTTATCAATGTAGCTACACTGTCTATTTGTTTTCATAGACGGTCTTTTAGAGAAGCTACACTGTCTATTAGTGTTCCTAGACTGTCTATTAGTGTAGCTAGGTTGTCTATTAGTGTAGCTACACTGTCTTATAGTGTTCCTAGACTGTCTATTAGTGTAGCAAGACTGTCTATTAGTGTAGCTACACTGTGTATTAGTGTTCATAGACTGTCTGTTAGTGTAGCTAGACTGTCTAGTAGTGTAGCTACACTGTCTATTAGTGTTCCTAGACTGTCTATTAGTGTAGCTAGATTGTCTATCAATATAGCTACACTGTCTATTAGTTTTCCTATACTGTCTGTTAGTGTAGCTAGACTGTCTACTAGTGTAGCTACATTGTCTATTAGTGTTCCTAGACTGTCTATTAGTATAGCTAGACTGTCTATTAGAGTAGCTAGATTGTCTATCAATATAGCTACACTGTCAATTAGTTTTTCTATACGGTATGTTAGTGTAGCTAGACTGTCTACTAGTGTAGCTACATGGTCTATTGATGTTCCTAGACTATCCGTTAGTGTAGCTAGATTGTCTATCCATAAAGCTACACTGTCTATTAGTTTTCTTATACTGTCTGTTAGAGTAGCTACACTGTCTATTTGTTTTCATCGACGGTCTATTAGTTAGCTACACTGTCTATTAGAGTTCATAGACTGTCTGTTAGTGTAGCTAGACTGTCTTTTAGTGTAGCTACACTGTCTAATAGTGTTCCTAGACTGTCTATTAGTGTAGCTAGACTGTCTACTTGTGTAGCTACACTGTCTTATAGTGTTCCTAGACTGTCTATTAGTGTAGCTAGATTGTCTATTAGTGTAGCTACACTGTCTAATAGTGTTCCTAGACTGTCTACTAGTGTAGCTCGACTGTCTATTAGAGTAGCAACACTGTCTAATAGTGTTCCTAGACTGTCTATTAGTGTAGCTAGATTGTCTATCAATATAGCTACACTGTCTATTAGTTTTCATAGACGGTCTGTTAGTGTAGCTAGACTGTCTACTAGTGTAGCTACATTGTCTATTGATGTTCCTAGACTGTCCGTTAGCGAAGCTAGATTGTCTATCAATGTAGCTACACTGTCTATTAGTTTTCTTATACTGTCTGTTAGAGTAGCTACACTGTCTATTAGTGTTCATATAATGTCTGTTAGTGTATCTAGACTGTCTATCAGTGTAGCTACACTGTCTAATAGTGATACTAGACTGTATGTTTGTGTAGCTAGACTGTCTATTAGTGTAGCTTCACTGTCTAATAGTGTTCCTAGACTGTCTACTAGTGTAGCTAGACTGTCTATTAGTGTAGCTACACTGTCTAATAGTGTTCCTAGACTGTCTATTAGTATAGCTGGACTGTCTGTTAGAGTAGCTACATTGTCTATTAGTTTTCGTTTACTGTCTGACAGTGTAGCTAGACTCTCTATCAGTGTAGCTACACTGTCTAATAGTGTTCCTACACTGTCTATTAGTGTAGCTAGATTGTCTATTAGTGTAGCTACACTGTCTTATAGTGTTCCTAGACTGTCTATTAGTGTAGCTACACTGTCAAATAGTGTTCCTAGACTGTCTACTAGTTTAGATAGACTGTCTATTAGTGTAGCTACACTGTCTAATAGTGTTCCTAGACTGTCTCTTAGTGTAGCTAGATTGTGTATCAATATAGCTACATTGTCTATAAGTTTTCATAGACGGTCTATTAGTGTAGCTATACTGTCTAAAAGTGTTCCTAGACTATCTATTAGTGTAGCTAGATTGTCTATTAGTGTAGCTACACTGTCTTATAGTGTTCCTAGACTGTCTATTAGTGTAGCTAGACTGTCTATTAGTGTAGCTACACTGTCTTATAGTGTTTTTAGACTGTCTAATAGTGTAGCTAGACTGTCTACTAGTGTAGCTACATTGTCTAATGATGTTCCTAGACTGTCCGTTAGTGTAGCTAGATTGTCTATCAATGTAGTTACACTGTCTTTTAATTTTCTTATACTGTCTGTTAGAGTAGCTACACTGTCTATTAGTGTTCATATACTGTCTGTTCGTGTAGCTAGACTGTCTATTAGTGTAGCTACACTGTCTATCATTATAGCTAAACTGTCTATTAGTTTTCCTATACTGTCTGTTAGTGTAGCTAGACTGTCTACTAGTGTAGCTACATTGTCTATTAGTGTTCCTAGACTGTCCGTTAGTGTAGCTAGATTGTCTATCAATGTAGCTACACTGTCTTTTAATTTTCTTATACTGTCTGTTAGAGAAGCTACACTGTCTATTAGTGGTCATATACTGTCTGTTCGTGTAGCTAGACTGTCTATTAGTGTAGCTACACTGTCTAATAGTGTTCCTAGACTGTCTTTAAGTGTAGCTAGACTGTCTGTTAGAGTAGCTACAATGTCTAATAGTGTTCTTAGACTTTCTATTAGTGTAGCTACACTGTCTAATAGTTTTCCTAGACTGTTTGTTAGCGTAACTAGATTGTTTATCAATGTAGCTACACTGTCTATTTGTTTTCATAGATGGTCTATTAGAGAAGCTACACTGTCTATTAGTGTTCATAGACTATCTGTTAGTGTAGCTAGACTGTCTATTAATGTAGCTACACTGTCTAATAGTGTTCCTAGACTGTCTACTAGTGTAGCTAGACTGTCTATTAGTGTAGCTACACTGTCTAAAAGTGTTCCTAGACTGTTTGTAAGCGTAACTAGATTGTTTATCAATGTAGCTACACTGTCTTTTTGTTTTCATAGACGGTCTATTAGAGAAGCTACACTGTCTATTAGTGTTCCTAGACTGTCTATTAGTGTAGCTAGATTGTCTATTAGTGTAGCTACACTGTCTTATAGTGTTCCTAGACTGTCTATTAGTGTAGCTAGACTGTCTATAAGTGTAGCTACACTGTCTATTAGTGTTCATAAACTGTCTGTTAGTGTAGCTAGACTGTCTATTAGTGTAGCTACACTGTCTATAAGTGTTCCTAGACTGTCTATTAGTGTAGCTAGATTGTCTATTAGTGTAGCTACACTGTCTTATAGTGTTCCTAGACTGTCTACTAGTGTAGCTAGACTGTCTATTAGAGTAGCTACACTGTCTAATAGTGTTCCTAGACTGTCTATTAGTGTAGCTAGATTGTCTATCAATATAGCTACACTGTCTATTAGTTTTCATTGACGGTCTGTTAGTGTAGCTAGACTGTCTACTAGTGTAGCTACATTGTCTATTAATGTTACTAGACTGTCCATTAGTGAAGCTAGATTGTCTATCAATGTAGTTAAACTGTACATTTGTTTGCTTATACTGTCTGTTAGTGTATCTAGACTGTCTATCAGTGTAACTACACTGTCTAATAGTGTTCCTACACTGTCTATTAGTGTAGCTAGATTGTCTATTAACGTAGCTACTCTGTCTAATAGTGTTCCTTGACTGTCTATTAGTGTAGCTAGACTGTCTATTAGTGTAGCTACACTGTCTAATAGTGTTCCTAGACTGTCTATTAGTGTAGCTAGATTGTCTATCAATATAGCTACACTGTCTATTACTTTTCCTATACTAACTGTTAGTGTAGCTAGACTGTCTACTAGTGTAGCTACATTGTCTATTAGTGTTCCTAGACTTCTATTGGTGTAGCTAGACTGTCTATTAGAGTAGCTAGATTGTCTATGAGTGTAGCTAGACTGTCAA
Organism: Loripinus fragilis; assembly: GCA_964019695.1. NCBI lineage: Eukaryota > Metazoa > Mollusca > Bivalvia > Lucinida > Lucinidae > Loripinus > Loripinus fragilis. Next base: position 49,149,340 of record OZ026523.1, on the reverse strand, counting down.
TTAGTGTTCCCAGACTGTCTATTAGTGTAGCTAGACTGTCTATTAGAGTAGCTACACTGTCTAATAGTGTTCCTAGACTGTCTATTACTAGAGCTAGATTGTCTATCACTGTCTTATAGTGTTCCTAGACTGTCTGTTAGCGTAACTAGATTGCTTATCAATGTAGCTACAATGTCTATTGCTTTCATAGACGGTCTATTAGAGAAGCTACACTGTCTATTAGTGTTCATAGACTGTCTGTTAGTGTAGCTAGACTGTCTATTAATGTAGCTACACTGTCTTATAGTGTTCCTAGACTGTCTATTAGTCTAGCTAGATTGTCTATTAGTGTAGCTACACTGTGTTTTAGTGTTCCTAGACTGTCTATTTGTGTAGCTAGACTGTCTATTAGTGTAGCTACACTGTCTATTAGTGTTCATAGACTGTCTGTAAGTGTAGCTAGACTGTCTGTTAGTGTAGCTACACTGTCTAATAGTGTTCCTAGACTGTCTATTAGTGTAGCTAGATTGTCTATCAATATAGCTACACTGTCTATTAGTTTTCATAGACGGTCTGTTAGTGTAGCTAGACTGTCTTCTTGTGTAGCTACATTGTCTATTGATGTTCCTAGATTGTCCGTTAGTGAAGCTAGATTGTCTATCAATGTAGCTACACTGTCTATTAGTTTTCTTATACTGTCTGTTAGAGTAGCTACACTGTCTATTTGTTTTCATCGACGGTTTATTAGTTAGCTACACAGTCTATTAGAGTTCATAAACTGTCTGTTAGTGTAGCTAGACTGTCTATTAGTGTAGCTACACTGTCTTATAGTGTTCCTAGACTGTCTATTAGTGTAGCTAGACTGTTTACTAGTGTAGCTACACTGTCATATAGTGTTCCTAGACTGTCTATTAGTGTAGCTAGACTGTCTATAAGTGTAGCTACACTGTCTAATAGTGTTCCTAGACTGTCTATTAGTGTAGCTAGACAGTCTGTTAGAGTAGCTAAACTGTCTAATAGTGTAGCTAGACTGTCTATTAGTGTAGCTACACTGTCTAATAGTGTTCCTAGACTGTTTGTTAGCGTAACTAGATTGTTTATCAATGTAGCTACACTGTCTATTTGTTTTCATAGACGGTCTTTTAGAGAAGCTACACTGTCTATTAGTGTTCCTAGACTGTCTATTAGTGTAGCTAGGTTGTCTATTAGTGTAGCTACACTGTCTTATAGTGTTCCTAGACTGTCTATTAGTGTAGCTAGACTGTCTATTAGTGTAGCTACACTGTGTATTAGTGTTCGTAGACTGTCTGTTAGTGTAGCTAGACTGTCTAGTAGTGTAACTACACTGTCTATTAGTGTTCCTAGACTGTCTATTAGTGTAGCTAGATTGTCTATCAATATAGCTACACTGTCTATTAGTTTTCCTATACTGTCTGTTAGTGTAGCTAGACTGTCTACTAGTGTAGCTACATTGTCTATTAGTGTTCCTAGACTGTCTATTAGTATAGCTAGACTGTCTATTAGAGTAGCTAGATTGTCTATCAATATAGCTACACTGTCAATTAGTTTTTCTATACTGTATGTTAGTGTAGCTAGACTGTCTACTAGTGTAGCTACATGGTCTATTGATGTTCCTAGACTATCCGTTAGTGTAGCTAGATTGTCTATCCATAAAGCTACACTGTCTATTAGTTTTCTTATACTGTCTGTTAGAGTAGCTACACTGTCTATTTGTTTTCATCGACGGTCTATTAGTTAGCTACACTGTCTATTAGAGTTCATAGACTGTCTGTTAGTGTAGCTAGACTGTCTTTTAGTGTAGCTACACTGTCTAATAGTGTTCCTAGACTGTCTATTAGTGTAGCTAGACTGTCTACTAGTGTAGCTACACTGTCTTATAGTGTTCCTAGACTGTCTATTAGTGTAGCTAGATTGTCTATTAGTGTAGCTACACTGTCTAATAGTGTTCCTAGACTGTCTACTAGTGTAGCTCGACTGTCTATTAGAGTAGCAACACTGTCTAATAGTGTTCCTAGACTGTCTATTAGTGTAGCTAGATTGTCTATCAATATAGCTACACTGTCTATTAGTTTTCATAGACGGTCTGTTAGTGTAGCTAGACTGTCTACTAGTGTAGCTACATTGTCTATTGATGTTCCTAGACTGTCCGTTAGCGAAGCTAGATTGTCTATCAATGTAGCTACACTGTCTATTAGTTTTCTTATACTGTCTGTTAGAGTAGCTACACTGTCTATTAGTGTTCATATAATGTCTGTTAGTGTATCTAGACTGTCTATCAGTGTAGCTACACTGTTTAATAGTGATACTAGACTGTATGTTTGTGTAGCTAGACTGTCTATTAGTGTAGCTTCACTGTCTAATAGTGTTCCTAGACTGTCTACTAGTGTAGCTAGACTGTCTATTAGTGTAGCTACACTGTCTAATAGTGTTCCTAGACTGTCTATTAGTATAGCTGGACTGTCTGTTAGAGTAGCTACATTGTCTATTAGTTTTCGTTTACTGTCTGACAGTGTAGCTAGACTGTCTATCAGTGTAGCTACACTGTCTAATAGTGTTCCTACACTGTCTATTAGTGTAGCTAGATTGTTTATTAGTGTAGCTACACTGTCTTATAGTGTTCCTAGACTGTCTATTAGTGTAGCTACACTGTCAAATAGTGTTCCTAGACTGTCTACTAGTGTAGATAGACTGTCTATTAGTGTAGCTACACTGTCTAATAGTGTTCCTAGACTGTCTATTAGTGTAGCTAGATTGTGTATCAATATAGCTACATTGTCTATTAGTTTTCATAGACGGTCTATTAGTGTAGCTATACTGTCTAAAAGTGTTCCTAGACTATCTATTAGTGTAGCTAGATTGTTTATTAGTGTAGCTACACTGTCTTATAGTGTTCCTAGACTGTCTATTAGTGTAGCTAGACTGTCTATTAGTGTAGCTATACTGTCTTATAGTGTTTTTAGACTGTCTAATAGTGTAGCTAGACTGTCTACTAGTGTAGCTACATTGTCTAATGATGTTCCTAGACTGTCCGTTAGTGTAGCTAGATTGTCTATCAATGTAGTTACACTGTCTTTTAATTTTCTTATACTGTCTGTTAGAGTAGCTACACTGTCTATTAGTGTTCATATACTGTCTGTTCGTGTAGCTAGACTGTCTATTAGTGTAGCTACACTGTCTATCATTATAGCTAAACTGTCTATTAGTTTTCCTATACTGTCTGTTAGTGTAGCTAGACTGTCTACTAGTGTAGCTACATTGTCTATTAGTGTTCCTAGACTGTCCGTTAGAGTAGCTAGATTGTCTATCAATGTAGCTACACTGTCTTTTAATTTTCTTATACTGTCTGTTAGAGAAGCTACACTGTCTATTAGTGGTCATATACTGTCTGTTCGTGTAGCTAGACTGTCTATTAATGTAGCTACACTGTCTAATAGTGTTCCTAGACTGTCTTTTAGTGTAGCTAGACTGTCTGTTAGAGTAGCTACAATGTCTAATAGTGTTCCTAGACTTTCTCTTAGTGTAGCTACACTGTCTAATAGTTTTCCTAGACTGTCTGTTAGCGTAACTAGATTGTTTATCAATGTAGCTACACTGTCTATTTGTTTTCATAGATGGTCTATTAGAGAAGCTACACTGTCTATTAGTGTTCATAGACTATCTGTTAGTGTAGCTAGACTGTCTATTAATGTAGCTACACTGTCTAATAGTGTTCCTAGACTGTCTACTAGTGTAGCTAGACTGTCTATTAGTGTAGCTACACTGTCTAAAAGTGTTCCTAGACTGTCTATTAGTGTAGCTAGATTGTGTATCAATATAGCTACACTGTCTATTAGTTTTCATAGACGGTCTGTTAGTGTAGCTAGACTGTCTACTAGTGTAGCTACATTGTCTATTAATGTTCCTAGACTGTCCGTTAGTGTAGCTAGATTGTCTATCAATGTAGCTACACTGTCTTTTAATTTTCTTATACTGTCTGTTAGAGAAGCTACACTGTCTATTAGTGGTCATATACTGTCTGTTCGTGTAGCTAGACTGTCTATTAGTGTAGCTACACTGTCTAATAGTGTTCCTAGACTGTCTATTAGTGTAGCTAGATTGTCTATCAATATAGCTACACTGTCTATTAGTTTTCCTATACTGTCTGTTAGTGTAGCTAGACTGTCTAAAAGTGTAGCTACATTGTCTATTAGTGTTCCTAGACTGTCTATTAGTGTAGCTAGACTGTCTATTAGAGTAGCTAGAATGTCTATCAATATAGCTTCACTGTCTATTAGTTTTCCTATACTGTATGTTAGTGTAGCTAGACTGTCTACTAGTGTAGCTACATTGTCTATTGATGTTCCTAGACTGTCCGTTAGTGTAGCTAGATTGTCTATCAATGTAGCTACACTGTCTATTAGTTTTCTTATACTGTCTGTTAGAGTAGCTACACTGTCTATTTGTTTTCATCGACGGTCTATTAGTTAGCTACACTGTCTATTAGAGTTCATAGACTGTCTGTTAGTGTAGCTAGACTGTCTATTAGTGTAGCCAAACTGTCTAATAGTGTTCCTAGACTGTTTATTAGTGTAGCTAGACTGTCTACTAGTGTAGCTACACTGTCTTATAGTGTTCCTAGACTGTCTATTAGTGTAGCTAGACTGTCTATTAATGTAGCTACACTGTCTAATAGTGTTCCTAGACTGTATATTAGTGTAGCTAGGCTGTCTTTTAGAGTAGCTACACTGTCTAATAGTGTTCCTAGACTGTCTATTACTGTAGCTACACTGTCTAATAGTGTTCCTAGACTGTCTGTTGTCGTAACTAGATTGTTTATCAATGTAGCTACACTGTCTATTTGTTTTCATAGACGGTCTATTAGAGAAGCTACACTGTCTATTAGTGTTCATAGACTGTCTGTTAGTGTAGCTAGACTGTCTATTAATGTAGCTACACTGTCTTATAGTGATCCTAGACTGTCTATTAGTGTAGCTAGATTGTCTATTAGTGTAGCTACACTGTCTTATAGTGTTCCTAGACTGTCTATTAGTGTAGCTACACTGTCTATTAGTGTTCATAGACTGTCTATTAGTGTTCATAGACTGTCTGTTAGTTTAGCTAGACTGTCTATTAGTGTAGCTACACTGTCTTATAGTGTTCCTATACTGTCTTCTAGTGTAGCTAGACTGTCTATTAGAGTAGCTACACTGTCTAATAGTGTTCCTAGACTGTCTATTAGTGTAGCTAGATTGTCTATCAATATAGCAACACTGTCCATTAGTTCTTATAGACGGTCTGTTAGTGTAGCTAGACTGTCTACTAGTGTAGCTACATTGTCTATTGATGTTCCTAGACTGTCCGTTAGTGAAGCTAGATTGTCTATCAATGTAGCTACACTGTCTATTAGTTTTCTTATACTGTCTGTTAGAGTACCTACACTGTCTATTAGTGTTCATATACTGTCTGTTAGTGTAGCTAGACTGTCTATCAGTGTAGCTACACTGTCTAATAGTGTTCCTTCACTGTCTATTAGTGTAGCTAGATTGTCGATCAATATAGCTACACTGTCTATTAGTTTTCCTATACTGTCTGTTAGTGTAGCTAGACTGTCTACTAGTGTAGCTACATTGTCTATTAGTATTCCTAGACTGTCTATTAGTGTAGCTAGACTGTCTATTAGAGTAGCTAGATTGTCAATCAATATAGCTACACTGTCTATTAGTTTTCCTTTACTTTATGTTAGAGTAGCTAGACTGTCTACTAGTTTAGCTACATTGTCTATTGATGTTCCTAGCCTGTCCGTTAGTGTAGCTAGATTGTCTATGAATGTAGCTACACTGTCTATTAGTTTTCTTATACTGTCTGTTAGAGTAGCTACACTGTCTATTTGTTTTCATCGACGGTCTATTAGTTAGCTACACTGTCTATTAGAGTTCATAGACTGTCTGTTAGTGTAGCTAGACTATCTATTAGTGTAGCTACACTTTCTAATAGTGTCCCTAGACTGTCTATTAGTGTAGCTAGACTGTTTGCTAGTGTAGCTACACTGTCTTATAGTGTTCCTAGACTGTCTATTAGTGTAGCTAGACTGTCTATTAGTGTAGCCACACTGTCTGATAGTGTTCCTAGACTGTCTATTACTGTAGCTAGACTGTCTATTAGAGTAGCTACACTGTCTAATAGTGTTCCTAGACTGTCTATTAGTGAAGCTACACTGTCTAGTAGTGTTCCTAGACTGTCTGTAAGCGTAACTAGATTGTTTATCAATGTAGCTACACTGTCTATTTGTTTTCATAGACGGTCTATTAGAGAAGCTACACTGTCTATTAGTGTTCATAGACTGTCTGTTAGTGTAGCTAGACTGTCTATTAATGTAGCTACACTGTCTTATAGTGTTCCTAGACTGTCAATTAGTGTAGCTAGATGATTTATTAGTGTAGCTACACTGTCTTATAGTGTTCCTAGACTGTCAATTAGTGTAGCTAGATTGTTTATTAGTGTAGCTACACTGTCTTATAGTGTTCCTAGACTGTCTGTTAGTGTAGCTAGACTGTCTATTAGTGTAGCTACACTGTCTTATAGTGTTCCTAGACTGTCTATTAGTGTAGCTAGATTTTCTATTAGAGTAGCTACACTGTCTAATAGTGTTCCTAGACTATCCATTAGTGTAGCTAGATTGTGTATCAATATAGATACACTGTGTATTAGTTTTCATAGACTGTCTGTTAGTGTAGCTAGACTGTCTACTAGTGTAGCTACAGTGTCTATTGATGTTCCTAGACTGTCCGTTAGTGAAGCTAGATTGTCTATCAATGTAGCTACACTGTCTATTAATTTTCTTATACTGTCTGTTAGAGTAGCTACACTGTCTATAAGTGTTCATATACTTTATGTTCGTGTAGCTAGACTGTCTATTAGTGTAGCTACACTGTCTAATAGTGTTCCTACACTGTCTATTAGTGTAGCTAGATTGTCTATTAGTGTAGCTACACTGTCTAATAGTGTTCCTAGACTGTCTATTAGTGTAGCTTCACTGTCTAATAGTGTTCCTAGACTGTCTACTAGTGTAGCTAGACTGTCTATTAGTGTAGCTACACTGTCTAATAGTGTTCCTAGACTGTCTATTAGTGTAGCTAGATTGTGTATCAATATAGCTACATTGTCTATTAGTTTTCATAGACGGACTGTTAGTGTAGCTAGACTGTCTACTAGTGTAGCTACATTGTCTATTGATGTTCCTAGACTGTCCGTTAGTTTAGCTAGATTGTCTATCAATGTAGCTACACTGTCTTTTAATTTTCTTATACTGTCTGTTAGAGTAGCTACACTGTCTATTAGTGTTCATATACTGTCTGTTCGTGTAGCTAGACTGTCTATTAGTGTAGCTACACTGTCTAATAGTGTTCCTAGACTGTCTATTAGTGTAGCTAGATTGTCTATCAATATAGCTACACTGTCTATTAGTTTTCCTATACTGTCTGTTAGTGTAGTTAGACTGTCTACTAGTGTAGCTACATTGTTTATTAGTGTTCCTAGACTGTCTATTAGTGTAGCTAGACTGTCTATTAGAGTAGCTAGATTGTCTATCAATATAGCTACACTGTCTATTAGTTTTCCTATACTGTATGTTAGAGTAGCTAGACTGTCTACTAGTTTAGCTACATTGTCTATTGATGTTCCTAGACTGTCCGTTAGTGTAGCTAGATTGTCTATCAATGTAGCTACACTGTCTATTAGTTTTCTTATACTGTCTGTTAGAGTAGCTACACTGTTTATTTGTTTTCATCGACGGTCTATTAGTTAGCTACACTGTCTATTAGAGTTCATAGACTGTCTGTTAGTGTAGCTAGACTGTCTATTAGTGTAGCTACACTGTCTAATAGTGTTCCTAGACTGTCTATTAGTGTAGCTAGATTGTCTATTAGTGTAGCTACACTGTCTTATAGTGTTCCTAGACTGTCTACTAGTGTAGCTAGACTGTCTATTAGAGTAGCTACACTGTCTAATAGTGTTCCTAGACTGTCTATTAGTGTAGCTAGATTGTCTATCAATATAGCTACACTGTCTATTAGTTTTCATAGACGGTCTGTTAGTGTAGCTAGACTGTCTACTAGTGTAGCTACATTGTCTATTGATGTTCCTAGACTGTCCGTTAGTGAAGCTAGATTGTCTATCAATGTAGCTACACTGTCTATTAGTTTTCTTATACTGTCTGTTAGAGTAGCTACACTGTCTTTTAATGTTCATTTACTGTCTGTTAGTGTAGCTAGACTTTCTATCAGTGTAGCTACACTGTCTAATAGTGTTCCTACACTGTCTATTAGTGTAGCTAGATTGTCTATTAGTGTAGCTACACTGTCTAATAGTGTTCCTAGACTGTCTATTAGTGTAGCTAGACTGTCTGTTAGTGTAGCTACACTGTCTAATAGTGTTCCTAGACTGTCTACTAGTGTAGCTAGACTGTCTATTAGTGTAGCTACATTGTCTAATAGTGTTCCTAGACTGTCTATTAGTGTAGCTAGATTGAGTATCAATATAACTACATTGTCTATTAGTTTTCATAGACGGTCTGTAAGTGTAGCTAGACTGGGTACTAGTGTAGCTATATTGTCTATTTATATTCCTAGACTGTCCGTTGGTGTAGCTAGATTGTCTATCAATGTAGCTACACTGTCTTTTAATTTTCTTATACTGTCTGTTAGAGTAGCTACACTGTCTATTAGTGTTCATATACTGTCTGTTCGTGTAGCTAGACTGTCTATTAGTGTAGCTACACTGTCTAATAGTGTTCCTACACTGTCTATTAGTGTAGCTAGATTGTCTATTAGTGTAGCTACACTGTCTAATAGTGTTCCTAGACTGTCTATTAGTGTAGCTACACTGTCTAATAGTGTTCCTAGACTGTCTACTAGTGTAGCTAGACTGTCTATTAGTGTAGCTGCACTGTCTAATAGTGTTCCTAGACTGTCTATTAGTGTAGCTAGATTGTGTATCAATATAGCTACATTGTCTATTAGTTTTCATAGACGGTCTGTTAGTGTAGCTAGACTGTCTACTAGTGTAGCTACATTGTCTATTGATGTTCCTAGACTGTCCGTTAGTTTAGCTAGATTGTCTATCAATGTAGCTACACTGTCTTTTAATTTTCTTATACTGTCTGTTAGAGTAGCTACACTGTCTATTAGTGTTCATATACTGTCTGTTCGTGTAGCTAGACTGTCTATTAGTGTAGCTTCACTGTCTAATAGTGTTCCTAGACTGTCTATTAGTGTAGCTGGACTGTCTATTAGAGTAGCTAGATTGTCTATCAATATAGCTACACTGTCTATTAGTTTTCCTATACTGTATGTTAGTGTAATTAGACTGTCTACTAGTGTAGCTACATTGTCTATTGATGTTCCTAGACTGTCCGTTAGTGTAGTTAGATTGTCTATCAATGTAGCTACACTGTTTATTAGTTTTCTTATACTGTCTGTTAGAGTAGCTACACTATCTATTTGTTTTCATCGACGGTCTATTAGTTAGCTAAACTGTCTATTAGAGTTCATAGACTGTCTGTTAGTGTAGCTAGACTGTCTATTAGTGTAGCTACACTGTCTAATAGTGTTCCTAGACTGTACCGTCTATTAGTGTAGCTAGACTGTCTACTAGTGTAGCTGCACTGTCTTATAGTGTTCCTAGACTGTCTATTAGTGTAGCTAGACTGTCTATTAGAGTAGCTACATTGTCTAATAGTGTTCCTAGACTGTCTATTAGTGTATCTACACTGTCTAATAGTGTTCCGAGACTGTCTTTTAGTGTAGCTAGACTGTCTATTAGAGTAGCTACACTGTCTAATAGTATTCCTAGACTGTCTATTAGTGTAGCTACACTGTCTAATAGTGTTCCTAGACTGTCTATTAGTGTAGCTACACTGTCTAATAGTGTTCCTAGACTGTTTGTTAGCGTAACTAGATTGTTTATCAATGTAGCTACACTGTCTATTTGTTTTTATAGACGGTCTATTAGAGAAGCTACACTGTCTATTAGTGTTCATAGACTGTCTGTTAGTGTAGCTAGACTGTCTATTAATGTAGCTACACTGTCCTATAGTGTTCCTAGACTGTTTTTAGTGTAGCTAGATTGTTTATTAGTGTAGCTACACTGTCTTATAGTGTTCCTAGACTGTCTATTAGTGTAGCTAGACTGTCTATAAGTGTAGCTACACTGTCTATTAGTGTTCATAGACTGTCTGTTCGTGTAGCTAGACTGTCTATTAGTGTAGCTACACAGTCTTATAGTGTTCCTAGACTGTCTATTAGTGTAGCTAGATTGTCTATTAGTGTAGCTACACTGTCTAATAGTGTTCCTAGACTGACTACTAGTGTAGCTAGACTGTCTATTAGAGTAGCTACACTGTCTAATAGTATTCCTAGACTGTCTATTAGTGTAGCTAGATTGTCTATCAATATAGCTACACTGTCTATTAGTTTTCATAGACGGTATGTTAGTGTAGCTAGACTGTCTACTAGTGTAGCTACATTGTCTATTGATGTTCCTAGACTGTCCGTTAGTGAAGCTAGATTGTCTATCAATGTAGCTACACTGTCTATTAGTTTTCTTATACTGTCTGTTAGAGTAGCTACGCTGTCTATTAATGTTCATTTACTGTCTGTTAGTGTAGCTAGACTGTCTATCAGTGTAGCTACACTGTCTAATAGTGTTCCTACAGTGTCTATTAGTGTAGCTAGATTGTCAATTAGTGTAGCTACACTGTCTAATAGTGTTCCTAGACTGTCTATTAGTGTAGCTAGACTGTCTATTAGTGTAGCTACACTGTCTAATAGTGTTCCTAGACTGTACCGTCTATTAGTGTAGCTAGACTGTCTACTAGTGTAGCTGCACTGTCTTATAGTGTTCCTAGACTGTCTATTAGTGTAGCTAGACTGTCTATTAGAGTAGCTACATTGTCTAATAGTGTTCCTAGACTGTCTATTAGTGTATCTACACTGTCTAATAGTGTTCCGAGACTGTCTTTTAGTGTAGCTAGACTGTCTATTAGAGTAGCTACACTGTCTAATAGTATTCCTAGACTGTCTATTAGTGTAGCTACACTGTCTAATAGTGTTCCTAGACTGTCTATTAGTGTAGCTACACTGTCTAATAGTGTTCCTAGACTGTTTGTTAGCGTAACTAGATTGTTTATCAATGTAGCTACACTGTCTATTTGTTTTTATAGACGGTCTATTAGAGAAGCTACACTGTCTATTAGTGTTCATAGACTGTCTGTTAGTGTAGCTAGACTGTCTATTAATGTAGCTACACTGTCCTATAGTGTTCCTAGACTGTTTTTAGTGTAGCTAGATTGTTTATTAGTGTAGCTACACTGTCTTATAGTGTTCCTAGACTGTCTATTAGTGTAGCTAGACTGTCTATAAGTGTAGCTACACTGTCTATTAGTGTTCATAGACTGTCTGTTCGTGTAGCTAGACTGTCTATTAGTGTAGCTACACAGTCTTATAGTGTTCCTAGACTGTCTATTAGTGTAGCTAGATTGTCTATTAGTGTAGCTACACTGTCTAATAGTGTTCCTAGACTGACTACTAGTGTAGCTAGACTGTCTATTAGAGTAGCTACACTGTCTAATAGTATTCCTAGACTGTCTATTAGTGTAGCTAGATTGTCTATCAATATAGCTACACTGTCTATTAGTTTTCATAGACGGTATGTTAGTGTAGCTAGACTGTCTACTAGTGTAGCTACATTGTCTATTGATGTTCCTAGACTGTCCGTTAGTGAAGCTAGATTGTCTATCAATGTAGCTACACTGTCTATTAGTTTTCTTATACTGTCTGTTAGAGTAGCTACGCTGTCTATTAATGTTCATTTACTGTCTGTTAGTGTAGCTAGACTGTCTATCAGTGTAGCTACACTGTCTAATAGTGTTCCTACAGTGTCTATTAGTGTAGCTAGATTGTCAATTAGTGTAGCTACACTGTCTAATAGTGTTCCTAGACTGTCTATTAGTGTAGCTAGACTGTCTATTAGTGTAGCTACACTGTCAAATAGTGTTCCTAGACTGTCTACTAGTGTAGCTAGACTGTCTATTAGTGTAGCTACACTGTCTAATTGTGTTCCTAGACTGTCTATTAGTGTAGCTAGATTGTGTATTAGTATAACTACATTGTCTATTAGTATTCATAGACGGTCTGTCAGTGTAGCTAGACTGTCTACTAGTGTAGCTACATTGTCTATTGATGTTCCGAGACTGTCCGTTGGTGTAGCTAGATTGTCTATCAATGTAGCTACACTGTCTTTTAATTTTCTTATACTGTCTGTTAGAGTAGCTACACTGTCTATTAGTGTTCATATACTGTCTGTTCGTGTAGCTAGACTGTCTATTAGTGTAGCTAGATTGTCTATCAATATAGCTACACTGTCTATTAGTTTTCCTATACTGTCTGTTAGTGTAGCTAGACTGTCTACTAGTGTAGCTACATTGTCTATTAGTGTTCCTAGACTGTCTATTAGTGTAGCTAGACTGTCTTTTAGAGTAGCTAGATTGTCTATCAATATAGCTACACTGTCTATCAGTTTTCCTATACTGTATGTTAGTGTAATTAGACTGTCTACTAGTGTAGTTACATTGTCTATTGATATTCCTAGACTGTCCGTTAGTGTAGCTAGATTGTCTATCAATGTAGCTACACTGTCTATTAGTTTTCTTATAGTGTCTGTTAGAGTAGCTACACTGTCTATTTGTTTTCATCGACGGTCTATTAGTATGCTACACTGTCTATTAGAGTTCATAGACTGTCTGTTAGTGTAGCTAGACTGTCTATTGGTGTAGCTACACTGTTAAATAGTGTTCCTAGACTGTCTATTAGTGTAACTAGACTGTCTACTAGTGTAGCTACACTGTCTTATAGTGTTCCTAGACTGTCTATTAGTGTTCCTAGACTGTCTATTAGTGTAGCTACACTGTCTAATAGTGTTCCTAGACTGTCTATTAGTGTAGCTAGACTGTCTATTAGAGTAGCTACACTGTCTAATAGTGTTCCTAGACTGTCTGTTAGTGTAACTAGATTGTTTATCAATGTAGCTACACTGTCTATTTGTTTTCAAAGACGGTCTATTAGAGAAGCTACACTGTCTATCAGTTTTCTTATACTGTCTGTTAGAGTAGCTACACTGTCTATTAGTGTTCATATACTGTCTGTTAGTGTAGCTAGACTGTCTATCAGTGTAGCTACACTGTCTAATAGTGTTCCTAGACTGTCTATTAGTGTAGCTAGATTGTGTATCAATATAGCTACAATGTGTATTAGTTTTCATAGACGGTCTGTTAGTGTAGCTAGACTGTCTACTAGTGTAGCTACATTGTCTATTGATGTTCCTAGACTGTCCGTTAGTGTAGCTAGATTGTCTATCAATGTAGCTACACTGTCTTTTAATTTTCTTATACTGTCTGTTAGAGTAGCTACACTGTCTATTAGTGTTCATATACTGTCTGTTCGTGTAGCTAGAATGTCTATAAGTGTAGCTACACTGTCTAATTGTGTTCCTAGACTGTCTATTAGTGTAGCTAGATTGTCTATCAATATAGCTACACTGTCTATTAGTTTTCCAATACTGTCTGTTAGTGTAGTTAGACTGTCTACTAGTGTAGCTACATTGTTTATTAGTGTTCCTAGACTGTATATTAGTGTAGCTAGACTGTCTATTAGAGTAGCTAGATTGTCTATCAATATAGCTACACTGTCTATTAGTTTTCCTATACTGTATGTTAGAGTAGCTAGACTGTCTACTAGTTTAGCTACATTGTCTATTGATGTTCCTAGACTGTCCGTTAGTGTAGCTAGATTGTCTATCAATGTAGCTACACTGTCTATTAGTTTTCTTATACTGTCTGTTAGAGTAGCTACACTGTCTATTTGTTTTCATCGACGGTCTATTAGTTAGCTACACTGTCTATTAGAGTTCATAGACTGTCTGTTAGTGTAGCTAGACTGTCTATTAGTGTAGCTACACTGTCTTATAGTGTTCCTAGACTGTCTATTAGTGTAGCTAGACTGTTTACTAGTGTAGCTACACTGTCTTATAGTGTTCCTAGACAGTCTATTAGTGTAGCTAGGCTGTCTATTAGTGTAGCTACACTGTCTAATAGTGTTCCTAGACTGTCGATTAGTGTAGCTAGACTGTCTAATAGTGTTCCTAGACTGTCTATTAGTGTAGCTACATTGTCTAAAAGTGGTCCTCGACTGTCTGTTAGCGTAACTAGATTGTTTATCAATGTAGCTAAACTGTCTATTTGTTTTCATAGACGGTCTATTAGAGAAGCTACACTGTCTATTAGAATTCATAGACCCTCTGTTAGTGTAGCTAGACTGTCTATTAATGTAGCTACACTGTCTTATAGTGTTCCTAGACTGTCTATTAGTGTAGCTAGATTGTCTATTAGTGTAGCTACACTGGCTTATAGTGTTCCTAGACTGTCTATTAGTGTAGCTAGACTGTCTATTAGTGTAGCTACACTGTCTATTAGTGTTCATAGACTGTCTGTTAGTGTAGCTAGACTGTCTATTAGTGTAGCTTCACTGTCTTATAGTGTTCCTAGACTGTCTATTAGTGTAGCTAGATTATCTATTAGTGTAGCTACACTGTCTAATAGTGTTCCTAGACTGTCTACTAATGTAGCTAGACTGTCTATCAATATAGCTACACTGTCTATTAGTTTTCATAGACGGTCTGTTAGTGTAGCTAGACTGTCTACCAGTGTAGCTACATTGTCTATTGATGTTCTTAGACTGTCCGTTAGTGAAGCTAGATTGTCTATCAATGTAGCTACACTGTCTATTAGTTTTCTTATACTGTCTGTTAGAGTAGCTACACTGTCTATTAGTGTTCATATACTGTCTGTTAGTGTAGCTAGACTGTCTATCAGTGTAGCTACACTGTCTTATAGTGTTCCTAGACTGTCTATTAGTGTAGCTAGGTTGTCTTTTAGTGTAGCTACACTGTCTAATAGTGTTCCTAGACTGTCTATTAATGTAGCTACATTGTCTTTTAGTGTAGCTACACTGTCTAATAGTGTTCCTAGACTGTCTACTAGTGTAGCTTGACTGTCTATTAGTGTAGCTACACTGTATATAAGTGTTCCTAGACTGTCTATTAGTGTAGCTAGATTGTGTATCAATATAGCTACACTGTCTATTAGTTTTCATAGACGGTCTGTTAGTGTTGCTAGACTGTCTACTAGTGTAGCTACATTGTCTATTGATGTTCCTTGACTGTCCGTTAGTGTAGCTAGATTGTCTATCAATGTAGCTACACTGTCTTTTAATTTCTTATACTGTCTGTTAGAGTAGCTACACTGTCTATTAGTGTTCATATACTGTCTGTTCGTGTAGCTAGACTGTCTATTAGTGTAGCTACACTGTCTAATAGTGTTCCTAGACTGTCTATTAGTGTAGCTAGATTGTCTATCAATATAGCTACACTGTCTATTAGTTTTCCTATACTGTCTGTTAGTGTAGCTAGACTGTCTACTAGTGTAGCTACATTGTCTATTTGTGTTCCTGGACTGTCTATTAGTGTAGCTAGACTATCTATTAGAGTAGCTAGATTGTCTATCAATATAGCTACACTGTCTATTAGTTTTCCTATAGTGTATGTTAGTGTAGCTAGACTGTCTACTAGTGTAGCTACATTGTCTATTGATGTTCCTAGACTGTCCGTTAGTGTAGCTAGATTGTCTATCAATGTAGCTACACTGTCTATAAGTTTTCTTATCCTGTCTGTTAGAGTAGCTACACTGTCTATTTGTTTTCATCGACGGTCTATTAGTTAGCTACACTGTCTATTAGAGTTCAAAGACTATCTGTTCGTGTAGCTAGACTGTCTATTAGTGTAGCTACACTGTCTAATAGTGTTCCTAGACTGTCTATTAGTGTAGCTAGACTGTCTACTATTGTAGCTACACTGTCTTATAGTGTTCCTAGACTGTCTATTAGTGTAGCTAGACTGTCTATTAGTGTAGCTACACTGTCTCATAGTGTTCCTAGACTGTCTATTAGTGTAACTAGACTGTCTATTAGAGTAGCTACACTGTCTAATAGTGTTCCTAGACTGTCTGTTAGTGTAGCTAGACTTTCTATTAGTGTAGCTATACTGTCTAAAAGTGTTCCTAGACTGTCTATTAGTGTAGCTAGATTGTCTATTATTGCAGCTACACTGTCTTATAGTGTTCATAGACTGTCTGTTAGTGTACCTAGACTGTCTATTAGTGTAGCTACACTGTCTTATAGTGTTCCTAGACTGTCTAATAGTGTAGCTAGACTGTCTACTAGTGTAGCTACATTGTCTATTGATGTTCCTAGACTGTCCGTTAGTGTAGCTAGATTGTCTATCAATGTAGCTACACTGTCTTTTAATTTTCTTATACTGTCTGTTAGAGTAGCTACACTGTCTATTAGTGTTCATATACTGTCTGTTCGTGTAGCTAGATTGTCTATTAGTGTAGCTACACTGTCTAATAGTGTTCCTAGACTGTCTATTAGTGTAGCTAGATTGTCTATCAATATAGCTACACTGTCTATTAGTTTTCCTATACTTTCTGTTAGTGTAGCTAGACTGTCTACTAGTGTAGCTACACTGTCTAATAGTGTTCCTAGACTGTCTATTAGTGTAGCTAGATTGTGTATCAATATAGCTACACTGTCTATAAGTTTTCTTATACTGTCTGTTAGATTAGCTACACTGTCTATTTGTTTTCATCGACGGTCTATTAGTTAGCTACACTGTCTATTAGAGTTCATTGACTGTCTGTTCGTGTAGCTAGACTGTCTATTAGTGTAGCCACACTGTCTAATAGTGTTCCTAGACTGTCTATTAGTGTAGCTGGACAGTCTACTAGTGTAGCTACACTGTCTTATAGTGTTCCTAGACTGTCTATTAGTGTAGCTAGACTGTCTATTAGTGTAGCTACACTGTCTAATAGTGTTCCTAGACTGTCTATTAGTGTAGGTAGACTGTCTATTAGAGTAGCTACACTGTCTTATAGTGTTCCTAGACTGTCTATTAGTGTAGCTATACTGTCTTAAAGTGTTCCTAGACTGTCTATTAGTGTAGCTAGATTGTCTATTAGTGTAGCTACACTGTCTTATAGTGTTCCTATACTGTCTATTAGTGTAGCTAGACTGTCTATTAGTGTAGCTACACTGTCTATTAGTGTTCATAGACTGTCTGTTAGTGTAGCTAGACTGTCTATTAGTGTAGCTACACTGTCTTATATTGTTCCTAGACTGTCTACTAGTGTAGCTCGACTGTCTATTAGAGTAGCTACACTGTCTAATAGTGTTCCTAGACTGTCTATTAGTGTAGCTAGATTGTCTATCAATATAGCTACACTGTCTATTAGTTTTCATAGAAGGTCTGTTAGTGTAGCTAGACTGTCCACTAGTGTAGCTACATTGTCTATTGATGTTCCTAGACTGTCCGTTAGCGAAGCTAGATTGTCTATCAATGTAGCTACACTGTCTATTAGTTTTCTTATACTGTCTGTTAGAGTAGCTACACTTTCTATTAGTGTTCATATACTGTCTGTTAGTGAAGCTAGACTGTCTATCAGTGTAACTACACTGTCTAATAGTGATACTAGACTGTATGTTTGTGTAGCTAGACTGTCTATTAGTGTAGCTTCACTGTCTAATAGTGTTCCTAGACTGTCTACTAGTGTAGCTAGACTGTCTATTAGTGTAGCTACACTGTCTAATAGTGTTCCTAGACTGTCAATTAGTGTAGCTGGACTGTCTGCTAAATTAGCTACATTGTCTATTAGTGTTCCTAGACTGTCCGTTAGTGAAGCTAGATTGTCTATCAATGTAGCTACACTGTCTATTAGTTTTCTTATTCTGTCTGTTAGAGTAGCTAAACTGTCTATTAGTGTTCGTATACTGTCTGTTAGTGTAGCTAGACTGTCTATCAGTGTAGCTACACTGTCTAATAGTGTTCCTACACTGTCTATTAGTGTAGCTAGATTGTCTATTAGTGTAGCTACACTGTCTTAAAGTGTTCCTAGACTGTCTATTAGTGTAGCTACACTGTCTAATAGTGTTCCTAGACTGTCTACTAGTGTAGATAGACTGTCTATTAGTGTAGCTACACTGTCTAATAGTGTTCCTAGACTGTCTATTAGTGTAGCTAGATTGTGTATCAATATAGCTACATTGTCTATTAGTTTTCATAGACGGTCTGTTAGTGTAGCTTTACTGTCTAAAAGTGTTCCTAGACTGTCTATTAGTGTAGCTAGATTGTCTAATAGTGTAGCTACACTGTCTTATAGTGTTCCTAGACTGTCTATTAGTGTAGCTAGACTGTCTATTAGTGTAGCTACACTGTCTTATAGTGTTTTTAGACTGTCTAATAGTGTAGCTAGACTGTCTTCTAGTGTAGCTACATTGTCTATTGATGTTCCTTGACTGTCCGTTAGTGTAGCTAGATTGTCTATCAATGTAGTAACACAGTCTTTTAATTTTCTTATACTGTCTGTTAGAGTAGCTACACTGTCTATTAGTGTTCATATACTGTCTGTTCTAGTAGCTAGACTGTCTATTAGTGTAGCTACACTGTCTATCAATATAGCTAAACTGTCTATTAGTTTTCCTATACTGTCTGTTAGTGTAGCTAGACTGTCTACTAGTGTAGCTACATTGTCTATTAGTGTTCCTAGACTGTCTATTATTGTAGCTAGACTGTCTACTAGTGTAGCTACACTGTCTAATAATGTTCCTAGACTGTCTTTTAGTGTAGCTAGACTGTCTATTAGAGTAGCTACACTGTCTAATAGTGTTCCTAGAATGTCTATTAGTGTAGCTACACTGTCTAATAGTTTTCCTAGACTGTCTGTTAGCGTAACTAGATTGTTTATCAATGTAGCTACACTGTCTATTTGTTTTCATAGACGGTCTATTAGAGAAGCTACACTGTCTATTAGTGTTCATAGACTGTCTGTTAGTGTAGCTAGACTGTCTATTAATGTAGCTACACTGTCTCATAGTGTTCCTAGACTGTCTACTAGTGTAGTTAGACTGTCTATTAGTGTAGCTACACTGTCTAATAGTGTTCCTAGACTGTCTATTAGTGTAGCTAGACTGTCTATTAGTGTAGCTACACTGTCTAATAGCGTTCCTAGACTGTCTGTTAGTGTAGCTAGACTGTCTATTAGTGTAGCTACACTGTCTTATAGTGTTCCTAGACTGTCTATTAGTGTAGCTAGACTGTCTATTAGAGTAGCTACACTGTCTAATAGTGTTCCTAGACTGTCAATTAGTGTAGCTACACTGTCTTATAGTGTTCCTAGACTGTCTGTTAGTGTAGCTAGACTGTCAATTAGAGTAGCTACACTGTCTAATAGTGTTCCTAGACTGTCTATTAGTGTAGCTACACTGTCTAATAGTGTTCCTAGACTGTCTGTTAGCGTAACTAGATTGTTTATCAATGTAGCTACACTGTCTATTTGTTTTCATAGACGGTCTATTAGAGAAGCTACACTGTCTATTAGTGTTCATAGACTGTCTGTTAGTGTAGCTAGACTGTCTTTTAATGTAGCTACACTGTCTTATAGTGTTCCTAGACTGTCTATTAGTGTAGCTAGATTGTCTATTAGTGTAGCTACACTGTCTTATAGTGTTTATAGACTGTCTGTTAGTGTAGCTAGACTGTCTATTAGTGTAGCTACACTGTCATATAGTGTTCCTAGACTGTCTATTAGTGTAGCTAGATTGTCTATTAGTGTAGCTACACTGTCTAATAGTGTTCCTAGACTGTCTATTAGTGTAGCTAGATTGTCTATCAATATAGCTACACTGTCTATTAGTTTTCATAGACGGTCTGCTAGTGTAGCTAGACTGTCTACTAGTGTAGCTACATTGTCTATTGATGTTCCTAGACTGTCCGTTAGCGAAGCTAGATTGTCTATCAATGTAGCTACACTGTCTATTAGTTTTCTTATACTGTCTGTTAGAGTAGCTACACTGTCTATTAGTGTTCATATACTGTCTGTTAGTGTAGCTAGACTGTCGATCAGTGTAGCTACACTGTCTAAAAGTGATACTAGACTGTATGTTTGTGTAGCTAGACTGTCTATTAGTGTAGCTACACAGTCTAATAGTGTTCCTAGACTGTCTACTAGTGTAGCTAGACTGTCTATTAGTGTAGCTACACTGTCTAATAGTGTTCCTAGACTGTCTATTAGTGTAGCGAGACTGTGTATCAATATAGCTACACTGTCTATTAGTTTTCATTGACGGTCTGTTAGTGTAGCTAGACTGTCTACTAGTGTAGCTACATTGTCTATTGATGTTCCTAGACTGTCCGTTAGTGTAGCTAGATTGTCTATCAATGTAGCTACACTGTCTATTAGTTTTATTATACTGTCTGTTAGAGTAGCTACACTGTCAATATGTTTTCATCGACGGTCTATTAGTTAGCTACACTGTCTATTAGAGTTCCTAGACTGTCTTTTAGTGTAGCTAGATTGTCTATTAGTGTAGCTACACTGTCTAATAGTGTTCCTAAACTGTCTACTAGTGTAGCTCGACTGTCTATTAGAGTAGCTACACTGTCTAATAGTGTTCCTAGACTGTCTATTAGTGTAGCTAGATTGTCTATTAGTGTAGCTACACTGTCTAATAGTGTTCCTAAACTGTCTACTAGTGTAGCTCGACTGTCTATTAGAGTAGCTACACTGTCTAATAGTGTTCCTAGACTGTCTATTAGTGTAGCTAGATTGTCTATCAATATAGCTACACTGTCTATTAGTTTTCATGGACGGTCTGTTAGTGTAGCTAGACTGTCTACTAGTGTAGCTACATTGTCTATTGATGTTCCTAGACTGTCCGTTAGCGAAGCTAGATTGTCTATCAATGCAGCTACACTGTCTATTAGTTTTCTTATACTGTCTGTTAGAGTAGCTACACTTTCTATTAGTGTTCATATACTGTCTGTTAGTGTAGCTAGACTGTCTATCAGTGTAACTACACTGTCTAATAGTGATACTAGACTGTATGTTTGTGCAGCTAGACTGTCTATTAGTGTAGCTTCACTGTCTAATAGTGTTCCTAGACTGTCTACTAGTGTAGCTAGACTGTCTATTAGTGTAGCTACACTGTCTAATAGTGTTCCTAGACTGTCAATTAGTGTAGCTGGACTGCCTGCTAGAGTAGCTACATTGTCTATTAGTGTTCATTTACTGTCTGTTAGTGTAGCTAGACTGTCTATCAGTGTAGCTACACTGTCTAATAGTGTTCCTACACTGTCTATTAGTGTAGCTAGATTGTCTATTTGTGTAGCTACACTGTCTTATAGTGTTTCTAGACTGTCTATTAGTGTAGCTACACTGTCTAATAGTGTTCCTAGACTGTCTACTAGTGTAGATAGACTGTCTATTAGTGTAGCTACACTGTCTAATAGTGTTCCTAGACTGTCTATTAGTGTAGCTAGATTGTGTATCAATATAGCTACATTGTCTATTAGTTTTCATAGACGGTCTATTAGTGTAGCTACACTGTCTAAAAGTGTTCCTAGACTGTCTATTAGTGTAGCTAGATTGTCTATTAGTGTAGCTACACTGTCTTATAGTGTTCCTAGACTGTCTATTAGTGTAGCTAGACTGTCTATTAGTGTAGCTACACTGTCTTATAGTGTTTTTAGACTGTCTAATAGTGTAGCTAGACTGTCTACTAGTGTAGCTACAATGTCTATTGATGTTCCTAGACTGTCCGTTAGTGTAGCTAGATTGTCTATCAATGTAGTTACACAGTCTTTTAATTTTCTTATACTGTCTGTTAGAGTAGCTACACTGTCTATTAGTGTTCATATACTGTCTGTTCTTGTAGCTAGACTGTCTATTAGTGTAGCTACACTGTCTATCAATATAGCTAAACTGTCTATTAGTTTTCCTGTACTGTCTGTTAGTGTAGCTAGACTGTCTACTAGTGTAGCTACATTGTCTATAAGTGTTCCTAGACTGTCTATTAGTGTTGCTAGACTGTCTACTAGTGTAGCTACACTGTCTAATAATGTTCCTAGACTGTCTTTTAGTGTAGCTAGACTGTCTATTAGAGTAGCTACACTGTCTAATAGTTTTCCTAGACTGTCTATTAGTGTAACTACACTGTCTAATAGTTTTCCTAGACTGTCTGTTAGCGTAACTAGATTGTTTATCAATGTAGCTACACTGTCTATTTGTTTTCATAGACGGTCTATTAGAGAAGCTACACTGTCTATTAGTGTTCATAGACTGTCTGTTAGTGTAGCTAGACTGTCTATTAATGTAGCTACACTGTCTAATAGTGTTCCTAGACTGTCTACTAGTGTAGCTAGACTGTCTATTAGTTTAGCTACACTGTCTAATAGTGTTCCTAGACTGTCTATTAGTGTAGCTAGATTGTGTATCAATATAGCTACACTGTCTATTAGTTTTCATAGACGGTCTGTTAGTGTAGCTAGACTGTCTACTAGTGTAGCTACATTGTCTATTAATGTTCCTAGACTGTCCGTTAGTGTAGCTAGATTGTCTATCAATGTAGCTACACTGTCTTTTAATTTTCTTATACTGTCTGTTAGAGAAGCTACACTGTCTATTAGTATTCATATACTGTCTGTTCGTGTAGCTAGACTGTCTATTAGTGTAGCTTCATTGTCTAATAGTGTTCCTAGACTGTCTATTAGTGTAGCTAGATTGTCTATCAATATAGCTACACTGTCTATTAGTTTTCCTATACTGTTTGTTAGTGTAGCTAGACTGTCTATTAGTGTAGCTACATTGTCTATTAGTGTTCCTAGACTGTCTATTAGTGTAGCTAGACTGTCTATTAAAGTAGCTAGAATGTCTATCAATATAGCTACACTGTCTATTAGTTTTCCTATACTGTATGTTAGTGTAGCTAGACTGTCTACTAGTGTAGCTACATTGTCTATTGATATTCCTAGACTGTCCGTTATTGTAGCTAGATTGTCTATCAATGTAGCTACACTGTCTATTAGTTTTCTTATACTGTCTGTTAGAGTAGCTACACTGTCTATTTGTTTTCATCGACGGTCTATTAGTTAGCTACACTGTCTATTAGAGTTCATAGACTGTCTGTTAGTGTAGCTAGACTGTATATTAGTGTAGCTAAACTGTCTTATAGTGTTCCTAGACTGTCTATTAGTGTAGCTAGACTGTCTACAAGTGTAGCTACGTTGTCTTATAGTGTTCCTAGACTGTCTATTAGTGTAGCTAGACTGTCTATTAGTGTAGCTACACTGTCTAATAGTGTTCCTAGACTGTCTATTAGTGTAGCTAGACTGTCTATTAGAGTAGCTTCACTGTCTAATAGTGTTCCTAGACTGTCTATTACTGTAGCTACACTGTCTAATAGTGTTCCTAGACTGTCTGTTATCGTAACTAGATTGTTTATCAATGTAGCTACACTGTCTATTTGTTTTCATAGACGGTCTATTAGAGAAGCTACACTGTCTATTAGTGTTCATAGACTGTCTGTTAGTGTAGCTAGACTGTCTATTAATGTAGCTACACTGTCTTATAGTGTTCCTAGACTGTCTATTAGTGTAGCTAGATTGTCTATTAGTGTAGCTACACTGTATTATAGTGATCGTAGAATGTCTATTAGTGTAGCTACACTGTCTATTAGTGTTCATAGACTGTCTGTTAGTGTAGCTGGACTGTCTATTAGTGTAGCTACACTGTCTTATAGTGTTCCTAGACTGTCTACTAGTGTAGCTAGACTGTCTATTAGAGTAGCTACACTGTCTAATAGTGTTCCTAGACTGTCTATTAGTGTAGCTAGATTGTCTATCAATATAGCTACACTGTCTATTAGTTCTCATAGACGGTCTGTTAGTGTAGCTAGACTGTCTACTAGTGTAGCTACATTGTCTATTGATGTTCCTAGACTGTCCGTTAGTGAAGCTAGATTGTCTATCAATGTAGCTACACTGTCTATTAGTTTTCTTATACTGTCTTTTAGAGTAGCTACACTGTCTATTAGTGTTCATATACTGTCTGTTAGTGTAGCTACACTGTCTAATAGTGTTCCTACACTGTCTATTAGTGTAGCTAGATTGTCTATCAATATAGCTACACTGTCTATTAGTTTTCCTATACTGTCTGTTAGTGTAGCTAGACTGTCTAATAGTGTAGCTAAATTGTCTATTAGTGTTCCTAGACTGTCTATTAGTGTAGCTAGACTGTCTATTAGAGTAGCTAGATTGTCAATCAATATAGCGACACTGTCTATTAGTTTTCCTTTACTTTATGTTAGAGTAGCTAGACTGTCTACTAGTTTAGCTACTTGTCTATTGATGTTCCTAGACTGTCCGTTCGTGTAGCTGGATTGTCTATCAATGTAGCTACACTGTCTATTAGTTTTCTTATACTGTCTGTTAGAGTAGCTACACTGTCTATTTGTTTTCATCGACGGTCTATTAGTTAGCTACACTGTCTATAAGAGTTCATAGACTGTCAGTTAGTGTAGCTAGACTGTCTATAAGTGTAGCTACACTGTCTATTAGTGTTCATAGACTGTCTGTTAGTGTAGCTAGACTGTCTATTAATGTAGCTACACTGTCTAATAGTGTTCCTAGGCTGTCTACTAGTGTAGCTAGACTGTCTATTAGTGTAGCTACACTGTCTAATAGTGTTCCTAGACTGTCTATTAGTGTAGCTAGATTGTGTATCAATATAGCTACACTGTCTATTAGTTTTCATAGACGGTCTGTTAGTGTAGCTAGACTGTCTACTAGTGTAGCTACATTGTCTATTGATGTTCCTAGACTGTCCGTTAGTGTAGCTAGATTGTCTATCAATGTAGCTACACTGTCTTTTAATTTTCTTATACTGTCTGTTAGAGAAGCTACACTGTCTATTAGTGTTCATATACTGTCTGTTCGTGTAGCTAGACTGTCTATTAGTGTAGCTACACTGTCTAATAGTGTTCCTAGACTGTCTATTACTGTAGCTAGATTGTCTATCAATATAGCTACACTGTCTATTAGTTTTCCTATACTGATTGTTAGTGTAGCTAGACTGTCTAATTGTGTAGCTACATTGTCTATAAGTGTTCCTAGACTGTCTATTAGTGTAGCTAGACTGTCTATTAGAGTAGCTAGAATGTCTATCAATATAGCTACACTGTCTATTAGTTTTCCTATACTGTATGTTAGTGTAGCTAGACTGTCTATTAGTGTAGCTACACTGTCTTATAGTGTTCCTAGACTGTCTAGTAGTGTAGCTAGACTGTCTATTAGAGTAGCTACACTGTCTAATAGTGTTCCTAGACTGTCTATTAGTGTAGCTAGATTGTCTATCAATATAGCTACACTGTCTATTAGTTCTCATAGACGGTCTGTTAGTGTAGCTAGACTGTCTATTAGTGTAGCTACATTGTCAATTGATGTTCCTAGACTGTCCGTTAGTGAAGCTAGATTGTCTATCAATGTAGCTACACTGTCTATTAGTTTTCTTATACTGTCTGTTAGAGTAGCTACACTGTCTATTAGTGTTCATATACTGTCTGTTAGTGTAGCTAGACTGTCTATCAGTGTAGCTACACTGTCTAATAGTGTTCCTACACTGTCTATTAGTGTAGCTAGATTGTCTATCAATATAGCTACACTGTCTATTAGTTTTCCTATACTGTCTGTTAGTGTAGCTAGACTGTCTACTAGTGTAGCTAAATTGTCTATTAGTGTTCCTAGACTGTCTATTAGTGTAGCTAGACTGTCTATTAGAGTAGCTAGATTGTCAATCAATATAGCGACACTGTCTATTAGTTTTCCTTTACTTATGTTAGAGTAGCTAGACTGTCTACTAGTTTAGCTACATTGTCTATTGATGTTCCTAGACTGTCCGTTAGTGTAGCTGGATTGTCTATCAATGTAGCTACACTGTCTATTAGTTTTCTTATACTGTCTGTTAGAGTAGCTACACTGTCTATTTGTTTTCATCGACGGTCTATTAGTTAGCTACACTGTCTATAAGAGTTCATAGACTGTCTGTTAGTGTAGCTAGACTGTCTATTAGTGTAGCTACACTGTCTAATAGTGTTCCTAAACTGTCTATTAGTGTAGCTAGACTGTTTGCTAGAGTAGCTACACTGTCTTATAGTGTTCCTAGACTGTCTATTAGTGTAGCTAGACTGACTATTAGTGTAGCTACACTGTCTAATAGTGTTCCTAGACTGTCTATTAGTGTAGCTAGACTGTCTATTAGAGTAGCTAAACTGTCTAATAGTGTTCCTAGACTGTCTATTAGTGTAGCTACAATGTCTAATAGTGTTCCTAGACTGTCTGTTAGCGTAACTAGATTGTTTATCAATGTAGCTACACTGTCTATTTGTTTTCATAGGCGGTCTATTAGAGAAGTAACACTGTCTATTAGTGTTCATAGACTGTCTGATAGTGTAGCTAGACTGTCTATTAATGTAGCTACACTGTCTTATAGTGTTCCTAGACTGTCAATTAGTGTAGCTAGATAGTTTATTAGTGTAGCTACACTGTCTTATAGTGTTCCTAGACTGTCTATTAGTGTAGCTAGACTGTCTATTAGTAAAGCTACACTGTCTATTAGTGTTCATAGACTGTCTGTTAGTGTACCTAGACTGTCTATTAGTGTAGCTACACTGTCTTATAGTGTTCCTAGACTGTCTATTAGTGTAGCTAGATTGTCTATTAGTGTAGCTACACTGTCTAATAGTGTTCCTAGACTGTCTACTAGTGTAGCTAGACTGTCTATTAGAGTAGCTACACTGTCTAATAGTGTTCCTAGACTGTCCATTAGTGTAGCAAGATTGTGTATCAATATAGCTACACTGTCTATTAGTTTTCATAGACGGTCTGTTAGTGTAGCTAGACTGTCTACTAGTGTAGCTACATTGTCTATTGATGTTCCTAGACTGTCCGTTAGTGTAGCTAGATTGTCTATCAATGTAGCTACACTGTCTTTTAATTTTCTTATACTGTCTGTTAGAGAAGCTACACTGTCTATTAGTGTTCATATACTGTCTGTTCGTGTAGCTAGACTGTCTATTAGTGTAGCTACACTGTCTAATAGTGTTCCTAGACTGTCTATTACTGTAGCTAGATTGTCTATCAATATAGCTACACTGTCTATTAGTTTTCCTATACTGTTTGTTAGTGTAGCTAGACTGTCTAATTGTGTAGCTACATTGTCTATTAGTGTTCCTAGACTGTCTATTAGTGTAGCTAGACTGTCTATTAGAGTAGCTAGAATGTCTATCAATATAGCTACACTGTCTATTAGTTTTCCTATACTGTATGTTAGTGTAGCTAGACTGTCTATTAGTGTAGCTACACTGTCTTATAGTGTTCCTAGACTGTCTAGTAGTGTAGCTAGACTGTCTATTAGAGTAGCTACACTGTCTAATAGTGTTCCTAGACTGTCTATTAGTGTAGCTAGATTGTCTATCAATATAGCTACACTGTCTATTAGTTCTCATAGACGGTCTGTTAGTGTAGCTAGACTGTCTATTAGTGTAGCTACATTGTCAATTGATGTTCCTAGACTGTCCGTTAGTGAAGCTAGATTGTCTATCAATGTAGCTACACTGTCTATTAGTTTTCTTATACTGTCTGTTAGAGTAGCTACACTGTCTATTAGTGTTCATATACTGTCTGTTAGTGTAGCTAGACTGTCTATCAGTGTAGCTACACTGTCTAATAGTGTTCCTACACTGTCTATTAGTGTAGCTAGATTGTCTATCAATATAGCTACACTGTCTATTAGTTTTCCTATACTGTCTGTTAGTGTAGCTAGACTGTCTACTAGTGTAGCTAAATTGTCTATTAGTGTTCCTAGACTGTCTATTAGTGTAGCTAGACTGTCTATTAGAGTAGCTAGATTGTCAATCAATATAGCGACACTGTCTATTAGTTTTCCTTTACTTATGTTAGAGTAGCTAGACTGTCTACTAGTTTAGCTACATTGTCTATTGATGTTCCTAGACTGTCCGTTAGTGTAGCTGGATTGTCTATCAATGTAGCTACACTGTCTATTAGTTTTCTTATACTGTCTGTTAGAGTAGCTACACTGTCTATTTGTTTTCATCGACGGTCTATTAGTTAGCTACACTGTCTATAAGAGTTCATAGACTGTCTGTTAGTGTTGCTAGACTGTCTATTAGTGTAGCTACACTGTCTAATAGTGTTCCTAAACTGTCTATTAGTGTAGCTAGACTGTTTGCTAGAGTAGCTACACTGTCTTATAGTGTTCCTAGACTGTCTATTAGTGTAGCTAGACTGACTATTAGTGTAGCTACACTGTCTAATAGTGTTCCTAGACTGTCTATTAGTGTAGCTAGACTGTCTATTAGAGTAGCTAAACTGTCTAATAGTGTTCCTAGACTGTCTATTAGTGTAGCTACAATGTCTAATAGTGTTCCTAGACTGTCTGTTAGCGTAACTAGATTGTTTATCAATGTAGCTACACTGTCTATTTGTTTTCATAGGCGGTCTATTAGAGAAGTAACACTGTCTATTAGTGTTCATAGACTGTCTGATAGTGTAGCTAGACTGTCTATTAATGTAGCTACACTGTCTTATAGTGTTCCTAGACTGTCAATTAGTGTAGCTAGATAGTTTATTAGTGTAGCTACACTGTCTTATAGTGTTCCTAGACTGTCTATTAGTGTAGCTAGACTGTCTATTAGTAAAGCTACACTGTCTATTAGTGTTCATAGACTGTCTGTTAGTGTACCTAGACTGTCTATTAGTGTAGCTACACTGTCTTATAGTGTTCCTAGACTGTCTATTAGTGTAGCTAGATTGTCTATTAGTGTAGCTACACTGTCTAATAGTGTTCCTAGACTGTCTACTAGTGTAGCTAGACTGTCTATTAGAGTAGCTACACTGTCTAATAGTGTTCCTAGACTGTCCATTAGTGTAGCAAGATTGTGTATCAATATAGCTACACTGTCTATTAGTTTTCATAGACTGTCTGTTAGTGTAGCTAGACTGTCTACTAGTGTAGCTACATTGTCTATTGATGTTCCTAGACTGTACGTTAATGAAGCTAGATTGTATATCAATGTAGCTACACTGTCTATTAATTTTCTTATACTGTCTGTTAGAGTAGCTACACTGTCTATAAGTGTTCATATACTGTCTGTTCGTGTAGCTAGACTGTCTATTAGTGTAGCTACACTGTCTAATAGTGTTCCTACACTGTCTATTAGTGTAGCTAGATTGTCTATTAGTGTAGCTACAATGTCTAATAGTGTTCCTAGACTGTCTTATAGTGTAGCTACACTGTCTAATAGTGTTCCTAGACTGTCTACTAGTGTAGCTAGACTGTCTATCAGTGTAGCTACACTGTCTAATAGTGTTCCTAGACTGTCTATTAGTGTAGCTAGATTGTGTATCAATATAGCTACAATGTCTATTAGTTTTCATAGACGGTCTGTTAGTGTAGCTAGACTGTCTACTAGTGTAGCTACATTGTCTATTGATGTTCCTAGACTGTCCGTTAGTTTAGCTAGATTGTCTATCAATGTAGCTACACTGTCTTTTAATTTTCTTATACTGTCTGTTAGAGTAGCTACACTGTCTATTAGTGTTCATATACTGTCTGTTCGTGTAGCTAGACTGTCTATTAGTGTAGCTTCACTGTCTAATAGTGTTCCTAGACTGTCTATTAGTGTAGCTAGATTGTCTATCAATATAGCTACACTGTCTATTAGTTTTCCTATACTGTCTGTGAGTGTAGCTAGACTGTCTACTAGTGTAGCTACATTGTCTATTAGTGTTCCTAGACTGTCTATTAGTGTAGCTGGACTGTCTATTAGAGTAGCTAGATTGTCTATCAATATAGCTACACTGTCTATTAGTTTTCCTATACTGTATGTTAGTGTAATTAGACTGTCTACTAGTGTAGCTACACTGTCTATTGATGTTCCTAGACTGTCCGTTAGTGTAGCTAGATTGTCTATCAATGTAGCTACACTGTCTATTAGTTTTCTTATACTGTCTGTTAGAGTAGCTACACTATCTATTTGTTTTCATCGACGGTCTATTAGTGTAGCTTCACTGTCTAATAGTGTTCCTAGACTGTCTATTAGTGTAGCTAGATTGTCTATTAATATAGCTACACTGTCTATTAGTTTTCCTATACTGTCTGTTAGTGTAGCTAGACTGTCTATTAGTGTAGCTACACTGTCTAATAGTGTTCCTAGACTGTACCGTCTATTAGTGTAGCTAGACTGTCTACTAGTGTAGCTACACTGTCTTATAGTGTTCCTAGACTGTCTGTTATCGTAACTAGATTGTTTATCAATGTAGCTACACTGTCTATTTGTTTTCATAGACGGTCTATTAGAGAAGCTACACTGTCTATTAGTGTTCATAGACTGTCTGTTAGTGTAGCTAGACTGTCTATTGATGTAGCTACACTGTCTTATAGTGTTCCTAGACTGTCTATTAGTGTAGCTAGATTGTCTATTAGTGTAGCTACACTGTCTTATAGTGTTCCTAGACTGTCCATTAGTGTAGCTAGACTGATAATAAGTGTAGCTACACTGTCTATTAGTGTTCATAGACTGTCTGTTAGTGTAGCTAGACTGTCTATTAGTGTAGCTAAACTGTCTAATAGTGTTCCTACACTGTCTATTAGTGTAGCTAGATTGTCTATCAATATAGCTACACTGTCTATTAGTTTTCCTATACTGTCTGTTAGTGTAGCTAGACTGTCTACTAGTGTAGCTACATTGTCTATTTGTATTCCTAGACTGTCTATTAGTGTAGCTAGACTGTCTATTAGAGTTGCTAGATTGTCTATCAATATAGCTACACTGTCTATTAGTTTTCCTATACTTTATGTTAGAGTAGCTACACTGTCTATTAGAGTAGCTACACTGTCTAATAGTGTTCCTAGACTGTCTATTAGTGTAGCTACACTGTCTAATAGTGTTCCTAGACTGTCTGTTAGCGTAACTAGATTGTTTATCAATGTAGCTACACTGTCTATTTGTTTTCATAGACGGTCTATTAGAGAAGCTACACTGTCTATTAGTGTTTTAGACTGTCTGTTAGTGTAGCTAGACTGTCTATTAATGTAGCTACACTAACTTATAGTGTTCCTAGACTGTCAATTAGTGTAGCTAGATTGTTTATTAGTGTAGCTACACTGTCTTATAGTGTTCCTAGACTGTCTATTAGTGTAGCTAAACTGTCTATTAGTGTAGCTACACTGTCTATTAGTATTCATAGACTGTGTGTTAGTGTAGCTAGACTGTCTATTAGTGTAGCTACACTGTCTTATAGTGTTCCTAGACTGTCTATTAGTGTAGCTAGATTGTCTAGTAGTGTAGCTTAACTGTCTAATAGTGTTCCTAGACTGTCTACTAGTGTAGCTAGACTGTCTATTAGAGTAGCTACACTGTCTAATAGTGTTCATAGACTGTCTATTAGTGTAGCTAGATTGTGTATAAATATAGCTACACTGTGTATAAGTTTTCATAGACTGTCTGTTAGTGTAGCTAGACTGTCTACTAGTGTAGCTACATTGTCTATTGATGTTCCTAGACTGTCCGTTAGTGATGCTAGATTGTCTATCAATGTAGCTACACTGTCTTTTAATTTTCTTATACTGTCTGTTAGAGTAGCTACACTGTCTATAAGTGTTCATATACTGTCTGTTCGTGTAGCTAGACTGTCTATTAGTGTAGCTACACTGTCTAATAGTGTTCCTACACTGTCTATTAGTGTAGCTAGATTGTCTATTAGTGTAGCTACACTGTCTAATAGTGTTCCTAGACTGTCTATTAGTGTAGCTACACTGTCTAATAGTGTTCCTAGACTGTCTACTAGTGTAGCTAGACTGTCTATTAGTGTAGCTACACTGTCTAATAGTGTTCCTAGACTGTCTTTTAGAGTAGCTAGATTGTCTATCAATATAGCTACACTGTCTATTAGTTTTCCTATACTGTAAGTTAGTGTAGCTAGACTGTCTACTAGTGTAGCTACATTGTCTATTGATGTTCCTAGACTGTCCGTTAGTGTAGCTAGATTGTCTATCAATGTAGCTACACAGTCTATTAGTTTTCTTATACTGTCTGTTAGAGTAGCTACACTGTCTATTTGTTTTCATCGACTGTCTATTAGTATGCTACACTGTCTATTAGAGTTCATAGACTGTCTGTTAGTGTAGCTAGACTGTCTATTAGAGTAGCTACACTGTCTAATAGTGTTCCTTGACTGTCTATTAGTGTAGCTAGATTGTCTATCAATATAGCTACACTGTCTATTAGTTTTCATAGACGGTCTGTTAGTGTAGCTAGACTGTCTACTAGTGTAGCTACATTGTCTATTGATGTTCCTAGACTGTCCGTTAGTGAAGCTAGATTGTCTATCAATGTAGCTACACTGTCTTTTAGTTTTCTTATACTGTCTGTTAGAGTAGCTACACTGTCTATTAATGTTCATTTACTGTCTGTTAGTGTAGCTAGACTTTCTATCAGTGTAGCTACACTGTCTAATAGTGTTCCTACACTGTCTATTAGTGTAGCTAGATTGTCTATTAGTGTAGCTACACTGTCTAATAGTGTTCCTAGACTGTCTATTAGTGTAGCTAGACTGTCTATTAGTGTAGCTACACTGTCTAATAGTGTTCCTAGACTGTCTACTAGTGTAGCTAGACTGTCTATTAGTGTAGCTACATTGTCTAATAGTGTTCCTAGACTGTCTATTAGTGTAGCTAGATTGTGTATCAATATAACTACATTGTCTATTAGTTTTCATAGACGGTCTGTAAGTGTAGCTAGACTGGGTACTAGTGTAGCTACATTGTCTATTTTTATTCCTAGACTGTCCGTTGGTGTAGCTAGATTGTCTATCAATGTAGCTACACTGTCTTTTAATTTTCTTATACTGTCTGTTAGAGTAGCTACACTGTCTATTGGTGTTCATATACTGTCTGTTCGTGTAGCTAGACTGTCTATTAGTGTAGCTTCACTGTCTAATAGTGTTCCTACACTGTCTATTAGTGTAGCTAGATTGTCTATTAGTGTAGCTACACTGTCTAATAGTGTTCCTAGACTGTCTATTAGTGTAGCTACACTGTCTAATAGTGTTCCTAGACTGTGTACTAGTGTAGCTAGACTGTCTATTAGTGTAGCTTCACTGTCTAATAGTGTTCCTAGACTGTCTATTAGTGTAGCTGGACTGTCTATTAGAGTAGCTAGATTGTCTATCAATATAGCTACACTGTCTATTAGTTTTCCTATACTGTATGTTAGTGTAATTAGACTGTCTACTAGTGTAGCTACATTGTCTATTGATGTTCCTAGACTGTCCGTTAGTGTAGTTAAATTGTCTATCAATGTAGCTACACTGTCTATTAGTTTTCTTATACTGTCTGTTAGAGTAGCTACACTATATATTTGTTTTCATCGACGGTCTATTAGTTAGCTACACTGTCTATTAGAGTTCATAGACTGTCTGTTAGTGTAGCTAGACTGTCTATTAGTGTAGCTACACTGTCTAATAGTGTTCCTAGACTGTACCGTCTATTAGTGTAGCTAGACTGTCTACTAGTGTAGCTGCACTGTCTTATAGTGTTCCTAGACTGTCTATTAGTGTAGCTAGACTGTCTATTAGAGTAGCTACATTGTCTAATAGTGTTCCTAGACTGTCTATTAGTGTAGCTACACTGTCTAATAGTGTTCCGAGACTGTCTATTAGTGTAGCTAGACTGTCTATTAGAGTAGCTACACTGTCTAATAGTATTCCTAGACTGTCTATTAGTGTAGCTACACTGTCTAATAGTGTTCCTAGACTGTCTATTAGTGTAGCTACACTGTGTAATAGTGTTCCTAGACTGTTTGTTAGCTTAACTAGATTGTTTATCAATGTAGCTACACTGTCTATTTGTTTTCATAGACGGTCTATTAAAGAAGCTACACTGTCTATTAGTGTTCATAGACTGTCTGTTAGTGTAGCTAGACTGTCTATTAATGTAGCTACACTGTCCTATAGTGTTCCTAGACTGTTTTTAGTGTAGCTAGACTGTCTATTAGTGTAGCTACACTGTCTTATAGTGTTCCTAGACTGTCTATTAGTGTAGCTAGATTGTCTATTAGTGTAGCTACACTGTCTAATAGTGTTCTTAGACTGACTACTAGTGTAGCTAGACTGTCTATTAGAGTAGCTACACTGTCTAATAGTATTCCTAGACTGTCTATTAGTGTAGCTAGATTGTCTATCAATATAGCTACACTGTCTATTAGTTTTCATAGACGGTCTGTTAGTGTAGCTAGACTGTCTACTAGTGTAGCTACATTGTCTATTGATGTTCCTAGACTGTCCGTTAGTGAAGCTAGATTGTCTATCAATGTAGCTACATTGTCTATTAGTTTTCTTATACTGTCTGTTAGAGTAGCTACGCTGTCTATTAATGTTCATTTACTGTCTGTTAGTGTAGCTAGACTGTCTATCAGTGTAGCTACACTGTCTAATAGTGTTCCTACAGTGTCTATTAGTGTAGCTAGACTGTCTATTAATGTAGCTACACTGTCTAATAGTGTTCCTAGACTGTCTACTAGTGTAGCTAGACTGTCTATCAGTGTAGCTACACTGTCTAATTGTGTTCCTAGACTGTCTATTAGTGTAGCTAGATTGTGTATTAGTATAACTACATTGTCTATTAGTATTCATAGACGGTCTGTAGGTGTAGCTAGACTGTCTACTAGTGTAGCTACATTGTCTATTGATGTTCCGAGACTGTCCGTTGGTGTAGCTAGATTGTCTATCAATGTAGCTACACTGTCTTTTAATTTTCTTATACTGTCTGTTAGAGTAGCTACACTGTCTATTAGTGTTCATATACTGTCTGTTCGTGTAGCTAGACTGTCTATTAGTGTAGCTTCACTGTCTAATAGTGTTCCTAGACTGTCTATTAGTGTAGCTAGATTGTCTATCAATATAGCTACACTGTCTATTAGTTTTCCTATACTGTCTGTTAGTGTAGCTAGACTGTCTACTAGTGTAGCTACATTGTCTATTAGTGTTCCTAGACTGTCTATTAGTGTAGCTAGACTGTCTTTTAGAGTAGCTAGATTGTCTATCAATATAGCTACACTGTAAATTAGTTTTCCTATACTGTATGTTAGTGTAATTAGACTGTCTACTAGTGTAGCTACATTGTCTATTGATATTCCTAGACTGTCCGTTAGTGTAGGTAGATTGTCTATCAATGTAGCTACACTGTCTATTAGTTTTCTTATACTGTCTGTTAGAGTAGCTACACTGTCTATTTGTTTTCATCGACGGTCTATTAGTATGCTACACTGTCTATTAGAGTTCCTAGACTGTCTGTTAGTGTAGCTAGACTGTCTATTGGTGTAGCTACACTGTTAAATAGTGTTCCTAGACTGTCTGTTAGTGTAACTAGACTGTCTACTAGTGTAGCTACACTGTCTTATAGTGTTCCTAGACTGTCTATTAGTGTAGCTAGACTGTCTATTAGAGTAGCTACATTGTCTAATAGTGTTCCTAGACTGTCTATTAGTGTAGCTACACTGTCTAATAGTGTTCCTAGACTGTCTATTAGTGTAGCTAGACTGTCTATTAGAGTAGCTACACTGTCTAATAGTGTTCCTAGACTGTCTGTTAGTGTAACTAGATTGTTTATCAATGTAGCTACACTGTCTATTTGTTTTCAAAGACGGTCTATTAGAGAAGCTACACTGTCTATCAGTTTTCTTATACTGTCTGTTAGAGTAGCTACACTGTCAATTAGTGTTCATATACTGTCTGTTAGTGTAGCTAGACTGTCTATCAGTGTAGCTACACTGTCTAATAGTGTTCCTAGACTGTCTATTAGTGTAGCTAGATTGTGTATCAATATAGCTACACTGTGTATTAGTTTTCATAGACGGTCTGTTAGTGTAGCTAGACTCTCTACTAGTGTAGCTACATTGTCTATTGATGTTCCTAGACTGTCCGTTAGTGTAGCTAGATTGTCTATCAATGTAGCTACACTGTCTTTTAATTTTGTTATACTGTCTGTTAGAGTAGCTACACTGTCTATTAGTGTTCATATACTGTCTGTTCGTGTAGCTAGAATGTCTATTAGTGTAGCTACACTGTCTAATTGTGTTCCTAGACTGTCTATTAGTGTAGCTAGATTGTCTATCAATATAGCTACACTGTCTATTAGTTTTCCTATACTGTCTGTTAGTGTAGTTAGACTGTCTACTAGTGTAGCTACATTGTTTATTAGTGTTCCTAGACTGTATATTAGTGTAGCTAGACTGTCTATTAGAGTAGCTAGATTGTCTATCAATA
The DNA here is from genome assembly GCA_964019695.1 of Loripinus fragilis. NCBI lineage: Eukaryota > Metazoa > Mollusca > Bivalvia > Lucinida > Lucinidae > Loripinus > Loripinus fragilis. The sequence continues at coordinate 49,113,022 of OZ026523.1, read as the reverse complement.
TAGCTACACTGTCTATTAGTTTTCCTATACTGTATGTTAGAGTAGCTAGACTGTCTACTAGTTTAGCTACATTGTCTATTGATATTCCTAGACTGACCGTTAGTGTAGCTAGATTGTCTATCAATGTAGCTACACTGTCTATTAGTTTTCTTATACTGTCTGTTAGAGTAGCTACACTGTCTATTTGTTTTCATCGACGGTCTATTAGTTAGCTACACTGTCTATTAGAGTTCATAGACTGTCTGTTAGTGTAGCTAGACTGTCTATTAGTGTAGCTACACTGTCTTATAGTGTTCCTAGACTGTCTATTAGTGTAGCTAGACTGTTTACTAGTGTAGCTACACTGTCTTATAGTGTTCCTAGACTGTCTATTAGTGTAGCTAGGCTGTCTATTAGTGTAGCTACACTGTCTAATAGTGTTCCTAGACTGTCTATTAGTGTAGCTAGACTGTCTATTAGAGTAGCTACACTGTCTAATAGTGTTCCTAGACTGTCTATTAGTGTAGCTACACTGTCTAAAAGTGGTCCTAGACTGTCTGTTAGCGTAACTAGATTTTTTATCAATGTAGCTACACTGTCTATTTGTTTTCATAGACGGTCTATTAGAGAAGCTACACTGTCTATTAGAGTTCATAGACCCTCTGTTAGTGTAGCTAGACTGTCTTTTAATGTAGCTACACTGTCTTATAGTGTTCCTAGACTGTCTATTAGTGTAGCTAGATTGTCTATTAGTGTAGCTACACTGTCTTATAGTGTTCCTAGACTGTCTATTAGTGTCGCTAGACTGTCTATTAGTGTAGCTACACTGTCTATTAGTGTTCATAGACTGTCTGTTAGTGTAGCTAGACTGTCTATTAGTGTAGCTACACTGTCTTATAGTGTTCCTAGACTGTCTATTAGTGTAGCTAGATTGTCTATTAGTGTAGCTACACTGTCTAATAGTGTTCCTAGACTGTCTACTAATGTAGCTAGACTGTCTATTAGAGTAGCTACACTGTCTAATAGTGTTCCTAGACTGTCTATTAGTGTAGCTAGATTGTCTATCAATATAGCTACACTGTCTATTAGTTTTCATAGACGGTCTGTTAGTGTAGCTAGACTGTCTACTAGTGTAGCTACATTGTCTATTGATGTTCTTAGACTGTCCGTTAGTGAAGCTAGATTGTCTATCAATGTAGCTACACTGTCTATTAGTTTTCTTATACTGTCTGTTAGAGTAGCTACACTGTCTATTAGTGTTCATATACTGTCTGTTAGTGTAGCTAGACTGTCTATCAGTGTAGCTACACTGTCTTATAGTGTTCCTAGACTGTCTATTAGTGTAGCTAGGTTGTCTTTTAGTGTAGCTACACTGTCTTATAGTGTTCCTAGACTGTCTATTAATGTAGCTACATTGTCTTTTAGTGTAGCTACACTGTCTAATAGTGTTCCTAGACTGTCTACTAGTGTAGCTGGACTGTCTATTAGTGTAGCTACACTGTATATAAGTGTTCCTAGACTGTCTATTAGTGTAGCTAGATTGTGTATCAATATAGCTACACTGTCTATTAGTTTTCTTCGACGGTCTATTAGTTAGCTACACTGTCTATTAGAGTTCAAAGACTATCTGTTCGTGTAGCTAGACTGTCTATTAGTGTAGCTACACTGTCTAATAGTGTTCCTAGACTGTCTATTAGTGTAGCTAGACTGTCTACTATTGTAGCTACACTGTCTTATAGTGTTCCTAGACTGTCTATTAGTGTAGCTAGACTGTCTATTAGTGTAGCTACACTGTCTCATAGTGTTCCTAGACTGTCTATTAGTGTAACTAGACTGTCTATTAGAGAAGCTACACTGTCTAATAGTGTTCCTAGACTGTCTGTTAGTGTAGCTAGACTGTCTATTAGTGTAGCTATACTGTCTAAAAGTGTTCCTAGACTGTCTATTAGTGAAGCTAGATTGTCTATTAGTGCAGCTACACTGTCTTATAGTGTTCATAGACTGTCTGTTAGTGTAGCTAGACTGTCTATTAGTGTAGATACACTGTCTTATAGTGTTCCTAGACTGTCTAATAGTGTAGCTAGACTGTCTACTAGTGTAGCTACATTGTCTATTGATGTTCCTAGACTGTCCGTTAGTGTAGCTAGATTGTCTATCAATGTAGCTACACTGTCTTTTAATTTTCTTATACTGTCTGTTAGAGTAGCTACACTGTCTATTAGTGTTCATATACTGTCTGTTCGTGTAGCTAGACTGTCTATTAGTGTAGCTACACTGTCTAATAGTGTTCCTAGACTGTCTATTAGTGTAGCTAGATTGTCTATCAATATAGCTACACTGTCTATTAGTTTTCCTATACTGTCTGTTAGTGTAGCTAGACTGTCTACTAGTGTAGCTACATTGTCTATTAGTGTTCCTAGACTGTCTATTAGTGTAGCTAGACTGTCCATTAGAGTAGCTAGATTGTCTTTCAATATAGCTACACTGTCTATTAGTTTTCCAATACTGTATGTTAGTGTAGCTAGACTGTCTACTAGTGTAGCTACATTGTCTATTGATGTTCCTAGACTGTCCGTTAGTGTAGCTAGATTGTCTATCAATGTAGCTACACTGTCTATTAGTTTTCTTATACTGTCTGTTAGAGTAGCTACACTGTCTATTTGTTTTCATCGACGGTCTATTAGTTAGCTACACTGTCTATTAGAGTTCATAGACTGTCTTTTAGTGTAGCTAGACTGTCTATTAGTGTAGCTATACTGTCTAATAGTGTTCCTAGACTGTCTATTAGTGTAGCTAGACTGTCTACTAGTGTAGCTACACTGTCTTATAGTGTTCCTAGACTGTCTATTAGTGTAGCTATACTGTCTATTAGAGTAGCTACACTGTCTAATAGTGTTCCTAGACTGTCTATTAGTGTTGCTAGACTGTCTATTAGAGTAGCTACACTGTCTAATAGTGTTCCTAGACTGTCTATTAGTGTAGCTACACTGTCTTATAGTGTTCCTAGACTGTCTGTTAGCGTAACTAGATTGTTTATCAATGTAGCTACACTGTCTATTTGTTTTCATAGACGGTCTATTAGAGAAGCTACACTGTCTATTAGTGTTCATAGACTGTCTGTTAGGGTAGCTAGACTGTCTAATAATGTAGCTACACTGTCTTATAGTGTTCCTAGACTGTCTATTGGTGTAGCTAGATTGTTACTTAGTGTAGCTACACTGTCTTATAGTGTTCCTAGACTGTCTAATAGTGTAGCTAGACTGTCTACTAGTGTAGCTACATTGTCTATTGATGTTCCTAGACTGTCCGTTAGTGTAGCTAGATTGTCTATCAATGTAGCTACACTGTCTTTTAATTTTCTTATACTGTCTGTTAGAGTAGCTACACTGTCTATTAGTGTTCATATACTGTCTGTTCGTGTAGCTAGATTGTCTATTAGTGTAGCTACACTGTCTAATAGTGTTCCTAGACTGTCTATTAGTGTAGCTAGATTGTCTATCAATATAGCTACACTGTCTATTAGTTTTCCTATACTTTCTGTTAGTGTAGCTAGACTGTCTACTAGTGTAGCTACACTGTCTAATAGTGTTCCTAGACTGTCTATTAGTGTAGCTAGATTGTGTATCAATATAGCTACACTGTCTATAAGTTTTCTTATACTGTCTGTTAGAGTAGCTACACTGTCTATTTGTTTTCATCGACGGTCTATTAGTTAGCTACACTGTCTATTAGAGTTCATTGACTGTCTGTTCGTGTAGCTAGACTGTCTATTAGTGTTCCTAAACTGTCTATTAGTGTAGCTGGACAGTCTACTAGTGTAGCTACACTGTCTTATAGTGTTCCTAGACTGTCTATTAGTGTAGCTAGACTGTCTATTAGTGTAGCTACACTGTCTAATAGTGTTCCTAGACTGTCTATTAGTGTAGGTAGACTGTCTATTAGAGTAGCTACACTGTCTAATAGTGTTCCTAGACTGTCTATTAGTGTAGCTATACTGTCTAAAAGTGTTCCTAGACTGTCTATTAGTGTAGCTAGAATGTCTATTAGTGTAGCTACACTGTCTTATAGTTTTCCTATATTGTCTATTAGTGTAGCTAGACTGTCTATTAGTGTAGCTACACTGTCTATTAGTGTTCATAGACTGTCTGTTAGTGTAGCTAGACTGTCTATTAGTGTAGCTACACTGTCTTATATTGTTCCTAGACTGTCTAATAGTGTAGCTAGACTGTCTACTAGTGTAGCTACATTGTCTATTGATGTTCCTAGACTGTCCGTTAGTGTAGCTAGATTGTCTATCAATGTAGCTACACTGTCTTTTAATTTTCTTATACTGTCTGTTAGAGTAGCTACACTGTCTATTAGTGTTCATATACTGTCTGTTCGTGTAGCTAGACTGTCTATTAGTGTAGCTACACTGTCTATCAATATAGCTACACTGTCTATTAGTTTTCCTATACTGTCTGTTAGTGTAGCTAGACTGTCTACTAGTGTAGCTACATTGTCTATTAGTGTTCCTAGACTGTCTATTAGTATAGCTAGACTGTCTACTAGTGTAGCTACACTGTCTTATAATGTTCCTAGACTGTGTTTTAGTGTAGCTAGACTGTCTATTAGAGTAGCTACACTGTCTAATAGTGTTCCTTGACTGTCTATTAGTGTAGCTATACTGTCTAATAGTTTTCCTAAACTGTCTGTTAGCGTAACTAGATTTTTTATCAATGTAGCTACACTGTCTATTTATTTTCATAGACGGTCTATTAGAGAAGCTACACTGTCTATTAGTGTTCATAGACTGTCTGTTAGTGTAGCTAGACTGTCTATTAATGTAGCTACACTGTCTTATAGTGTTCCTAGACTGTCTACTAGTGTAGCTAGACTGTCTATTAGTGTAGCTACACTGTCTAATAGTGTTCCTAGACTGTCTATTAGTGTAGCTAGATTGTGTATAAATATAGCTACACTGTCTATTAGTTTTTATAGACGGTCTGTTAGTGTAGCTAGACTGTCTACTAGTGTAGCTACATTGTCTATTGATGTTCCTAGACTGTCCGTTAGTGTAGCTAGATTGTCTATCAATGTAGCTACACTGTCTTTTAATTTTCTTATACTGTCTGTTAGAGTAGCTACACTGTCTATTAGTGTTCATATACTGTCTGTTCGTGTAGCTAGACTGTCTATTAGTGTAGCTACACTGTCTAATAGTGTTCCTAGACTGTCTATTGGTGTAGCTAGATTGTCTATCAATATAGCTACACTCTCTATTAGTTTTCCTATACTGTCTGTTAGTGTAGCTAGACTGTCTACTAGTGTAGCTACATTGTCTATTAGTGTTCCTAGACTGTCTATTAGTGTAGCTAGACTGTCTATTAGAGTAGCTAGATTGTCTATCAATATAGCTACACTGTCTATTAGTTTTCCAATACTGTATGTTAGTGTAGCTAGACTGTCTACTAGTGTAGCTACATTGTCTATTGATATTCCTAGACTGTCCGTTAGTGTAGCTAGATTGTCTATCAATGTAGCTACACTGTCTATTAGTTTTCTTATACTGTCTGTTAGAGTAGCTACACTGTCTATTTGTTTTCATCGACGGTCTATTAGTTAGCTACACTGTCTATTAGAGTTCATAGACTGTCTTTTAGTGTAGCTAGACTGTCTATTAGTGTAGCTATACTGTCTAATAGTGTTCCTAGACTGTCTATTAGTGTAGCTAGACTGTCTACTAGTGTAGCTACACTGTCTTATAGTGTTCCTAGACTGTCTATTAGTGTAGCTAGACTGTCTATTAGAGTAGCTACACTATCTAATAGTGTTCCTAGACTGTCTATTAGTGTTGCTAGACTGTCTATTAGAGTAGCTACACTGTCTAATAGTGTTCCTAGACTGTCTATTAGTGTAGCTACACTGTCTAATAGTGTTCCTAGACTGTCTGTTAGCGTAACTAGATTGTTTATCAATGTAGCTACACTGTCTATTTGTTCTCATAGACGGTCTATTAGAGAAGCTACACTGTCTATTAGTGTTCATAGACTGTCTGTTAGGGTAGCTAGACTGTCTTTTAATGTAGCTACACTGTCTTATAGTGTTCCTAGACTGTCTATTGGTGTAGCTAGATTGTTTATTAGTGTAGCTACACTGTCTTATAGTGTTCCTAGACTGTGTATTAGTGTAGCTAGACTGTCTATAAGTGTAGCTACACTGTCTATTAGTGTTCATAGACTGTCTGTTAGTGTAGCTAGACTGTCTATTAGTGTAGCTACACTGTCTTATAGTGTTCCTAGACTGTCTATTAGTGTAGCTAGATTGTCTATTAGTGTAGCTACACTGTCTTATAGTGTAGTTAGACTGTCTACTAGTGTAGCTAGACTGTCTATTAGAGTAGCTACACTGTCCAATAGTGTTCCTAGACTGTCTATTAGTGTAGCTAGATTGTCTATCAATATAGCTACACTGTCCATTAGTTCTCATAGACGGTCTGTTAGTGTAGCTAGACTGTCTACTAGTGTAGCTACATTGTCTATTGATGTTCCTAGACTGTCCGTTAGTGAAGCTAGATTGTCTATCAATGTAGCTACACTGTCTATTAGTTTTCTTATACTGTCTGTTAGAGTAGCTACACTGACTATTAGTGTTCATATACTGTCTGTTAGTGTAGCTAGACTGTCTATCAGTGTAGCTACACTGTCTAATAGTGTTCCTACACTGTCTATTAGTGTAGCTAGATTGTCTATCAATATAGCTACACTGTCTATTAGTTTTCCTATACTGTCTGTTAGTGTAGCTAGACTGTCTACTAGTGTAGCTACATTGTCTATTAGTATTCCTAGACTGTCTATTAGTGTAGCTAGACTGTTATTAGAGTAGCTAGATTGTCTATCAATATAGCTACACTGTCTATTAGTTTTCATAGACGGTCTGTTAGTGTAGCTAGACTGTCTACTAGTGTAGCTACATTGTCTATTGATGTTCCTAGACTGTCCGTTAGTGAAGCTAGATTGTCTATCAATGTAGCTACATTGTCTATTAGTTTTCTTATACTGTCTGTTAGAGTAGCTACGCTGTCTATTAATGTTCATTTACTGTCTGTTAGTGTAGCTAGACTGTCTATCAGTGTAGCTACACTGTCTAATAGTGTTCCTACAGTGTCTATTAGTGTAGCTAGACTGTCTATTAATGTAGCTACACTGTCTAATAGTGTTCCTAGACTGTCTACTAGTGTAGCTAGACTGTCTATCAGTGTAGCTACACTGTCTAATTGTGTTCCTAGACTGTCTATTAGTGTAGCTAGATTGTGTATTAGTATAACTACATTGTCTATTAGTATTCATAGACGGTCTGTAGGTGTAGCTAGACTGTCTACTAGTGTAGCTACATTGTCTATTGATGTTCCGAGACTGTCCGTTGGTGTAGCTAGATTGTCTATCAATGTAGCTACACTGTCTTTTAATTTTCTTATACTGTCTGTTAGAGTAGCTACACTGTCTATTAGTGTTCATATACTGTCTGTTCGTGTAGCTAGACTGTCTATTATTGTAGCTTCACTGTCTAATAGTGTTCCTAGACTGTCTATTAGTGTAGCTAGATTGTCTATCAATATAGCTACACTGTCTATTAGTTTTCCTATACTGTCTGTTAGTGTAGCTAGACTGTCTACTAGTGTAGCTACATTGTCTATTAGTGTTCCTAGACTGTCTATTAGTGTAGCTAGACTGTCTTTTAGAGTAGCTAGATTGTCTATCAATATAGCTACACTGTTAATTAGTTTTCCTATACTGTATGTTAGTGTAATTAGACTGTCTACTAGTGTAGCTACATTGTCTATTGATATTCCTAGACTGTCCGTTAGTGTAGGTAGATTGTCTATCAATGTAGCTACACTGTCTATTAGTTTTCTTATACTGTCTGTTAGAGTAGCTACACTGTCTATTTGTTTTCATCGACGGTCTATTAGTATGCTACACTGTCTATTAGAGTTCCTAGACTGTCTGTTAGTGTAGCTAGACTGTCTATTGGTGTAGCTACACTGTTAAATAGTGTTCCTAGACTGTCTGTTAGTGTAACTAGACTGTCTACTAGTGTAGCTACACTGTCTTATAGTGTTCCTAGACTGTCTATTAGTGTAGCTAGACTGTCTATTAGAGTAGCTACATTGTCTAATAGTGTTCCTAGACTGTCTATTAGTGTAGCTACACTGTCTAATAGTGTTCCTAGACTGTCTATTAGTGTAGCTAGACTGTCTATTAGAGTAGCTACACTGTCTAATAGTGTTCCTTGACTGTCTGTTAGTGTAACTAGATTGTTTATCAATGTAGCTACACTGTCTATTTGTTTTCAAAGACGGTCTATTAGAGAAGCTACACTGTCTATCAGTTTTCTTATACTGTCTGTTAGAGTAGCTACACTGTCAATTAGTGTTCATATACTGTCTGTTAGTGTAGCTAGACTGTCTATCAGTGTAGCTACACTGTCTAATAGTGTTCCTAGACTGTCTATTAGTGTAGCTAGATTGTGTATCAATATAGCTACACTGTGTATTAGTTTTCATAGACGGTCTGTTAGTGTAGCTAGACTCTCTACTAGTGTAGCTACATTGTCTATTGATGTTCCTAGACTGTCCGTTAGTGTAGCTAGATTGTCTATCAATGTAGCTACACTGTCTTTTAATTTTGTTATACTGTCTGTTAGAGTAGCTACACTGTCTATTAGTGTTCATATACTGTCTGTTCGTGTAGCTAGAATGTCTATTAGTGTAGCTACACTGTCTAATTGTGTTCCTAGACTGTCTATTAGTGTAGCTAGATTGTCTATCAATATAGCTACACTGTCTATTAGTTTTCCTATACTGTCTGTTAGTGTAGTTAGACTGTCTACTAGTGTAGCTACATTGTTTATTAGTGTTCCTAGACTGTATATTAGTGTAGCTAGACTGTCTATTAGAGTAGCTAGATTGTCTATCAATATAGCTACACTGTCTATTAGTTTTCTTATACTGTCTGTTAAAGTAGCTACACTGTCTATTTGTTTTCATCGACGGTCTATTAGTTAGCTACACTGTCTATTAGAGTTCATAGACTGTCTGTTAGTGTAGCTAGACTGTCTATTAGTGTAGCTACACTGTCTTATAGTGTTCCTAGACTGTCTATTAGTGTAGCTAGACTGTTTACTAGTGTAGCTACACTGTCTTATAGTGTTCCTAGACTGTCTATTAGTGTAGCTAGGCTGTCTATTAGTGTAGCTACACTGTCTAATAGTGTTCCTAGACTGTCTATTAGTGTAGCTAGACTGTCTATTAGAGTAGCTACACTGTCTAATAGTGTTCCTAGACTGTCTATTAGTGTAGCTACACTGTCTAAAAGTGGTCCTAGACTGTCTGTTAGCGTAACTAGATTGTTTATCAATGTAGCTACACTGTCTATTTGTTTTCATAGACGGTCTATTAGAGAAGCTACACTGTCTATTAGAGTTCATAGACCCTCTGTTAGTGTAGCTAGACTGTCTTTTAATGTAGCTACACTGTCTTATAGTGTTCCTAGACTGTCTATTAGTGTAGCTAGATTGTCTATTAGTGTAGCTACACTGTCTTATAGTGTTCCTAGACTGTCTATTAGTGTCGCTAGACTGTCTATTAGTGTAGCTACACTGTCTATTAGTGTTCATAGACTGTCTGTTAGTGTAGCTAGACTGTCTATTAGTGTAGCTACACTGTCTTATAGTGTTCCTAGACTGTCTATTAGTGTAGCTAGATTGTCTATTAGTGTAGCTACACTGTCTAATAGTGTTCCTAGACTGTCTACTAATGTAGCTAGACTGTCTATTAGAGTAGCTACACTGTCTAATAGTGTTCCTAGACTGTCTATTAGTGTAGCTAGATTGTCTATCAATATAGCTACACTGTCTATTAGTTTTCATAGACGGTCTGTTAGTGTAGCTAGACTGTCTACTAGTGTAGCTACATTGTCTATTGATGTTCTTAGACTGTCCGTTAGTGAAGCTAGATTGTCTATCAATGTAGCTACACTGTCTATTAGTTTTCTTATACTGTCTGTTAGAGTAGCCACACTGTCTATTAGTGTTCATATACTGTCTGTTAGTGTAGCTAGACTGTCTATCAGTGTAGCTACACTGTCTTATAGTGTTCCTAGACTGTCTATTAGTGTAGCTAGGTTGTCTTTTAGTGTAGCTACACTGTCTTATAGTGTTCCTAGACTGTCTATTAATGTAGCTACATTGTCTTTTAGTGTAGCTACACTGTCTAATAGTGTTCCTAGACTGTCTACTAGTGTAGCTGGACTGTCTATTAGTGTAGCTACACTGTATATAAGTGTTCCTAGACTGTCTATTAGTGTAGCTAGATTGTGTATCAATATAGCTACACTGTCTATTAGTTTTCTTCGACGGTCTATTAGTTAGCTACACTGTCTATTAGAGTTCAAAGACTATCTGTTCGTGTAGCTAGACTGTCTATTAGTGTAGCTACACTGTCTAATAGTGTTCCTAGACTGTCTATTAGTGTAGCTAGACTGTCTACTATTGTAGCTACACTGTCTTATAGTGTTCCTAGACTGTCTATTAGTGTAGCTAGACTGTCTATTAGTGTAGCTACACTGTCTCATAGTGTTCCTAGACTGTCTATTAGTGTAACTAGACTGTCTATTAGAGAAGCTACACTGTCTAATAGTGTTCCTAGACTGTCTGTTAGTGTAGCTAGACTGTCTATTAGTGTAGCTATACTGTCTAAAAGTGTTCCTAGACTGTCTATTAGTGTAGCTAGATTGTCTATTAGTGCAGCTACACTGTCTTATAGTGTTCATAGACTGTCTGTTAGTGTAGCTAGACTGTCTATTAGTGTAGCTACACTGTCTTATAGTGTTCCTAGACTGTCTAATAGTGTAGCTAGACTGTCTACTAGTGTAGCTACATTGTCTATTGATGTTCCTAGGCTGTCCGTTAGTGTAGCTAGATTGTCTATCAATGTAGCTACACTGTCTTTTAATTTTCTTATACTGTCTGTTAGAGTAGCTACACTGTCTATTAGTGTTCATATACTGTCTGTTCGTATAGCTAGATTGTCTATTAGTGTAGCTACACTGTCTAATAGTGTTCCTAGACTGTCTATTAGTGTAGCTAGATTGTCTATCAATATAGCTACACTGTCTATTAGTTTTCCTATACTTTCTGTTAGTGTAGCTAGACTGTCTACTAGTGTAGCTACACTGTCTAATAGTGTTCCTAGACTGTCTATTAGTGTAGCTAGATTGTGTATCAATATAGCTACACTGTCTATAAGTTTTCTTATGCTGTCTGTTAGAGTAGCTACACTGTCTATTTGTTTTCATCGACGGTCTATTTGTTAGCTACACTGTCTATTAGAGTTCATTGACTGTCTGTTCGTGTAGCTAGACTGTCTATTAGTGTAGCTACACTGTCTAATAGTGTTCCTAGACTGTCTATTAGTGTAGCTGGACAGTCTCCTAGTGTAGCTACACTGTCTTATAGTGTTCCTAGACTGTCTATTAGTGTAGCTAGACTGTCTATTAGTGTAGCTACACTGTCTAATAGTGTTCCTAGACTGTCTATTACTGAGGTAGACTGTCTATTAGAGTAGCTACACTGTCTAATAGTGTTCCTAGACTGTCTATTAGTGTAGCTATACTGTCTAAAAGTGTTCCTAGACTGTCTATTAGTGTAGCTAGATTGTCTATTAGTGTAGCTACAATGTCTTATAGTGTTCCTATACTGTCTATTAGTGTAGCTAGACTGTCTATTAGTGTAGCTACACTGTCTATTAGTGTTCATAGACTGTCTGTTAGTGTAGCTAGACTGTCTATTAGTGTAGCTATACTGTCTTATATTGTTCCTAGACTGTCTAATAGTGTAGCTAGACTGTCTACTAGTGTAGCTACATTGTCTATTGATGTTCCTAGACTGTCCGTTAGTGTAGCTAGATTGTCTATCAATGTAGCTACACTGTCTTTTAATTTTCTTATACTGTCTGTTAGAGTAGCTACACTGTCTATTAGTGTTCATATACTGTCTGTTCGTGTAGCTAGACTGTCTATTAGTGTAGCTACACTGTCTATCAATATAGCTACACTGTCTATTAGTTTTCCTATACTGTCTGTTAGTGTAGCTAGACTGTCTACTAGTGTAGCTACATTGTCTATTAGTGTTCCTAGACTGTCTATTAGTATAACTAGACTGTCTACTAGTGTAGCTACATTGTCTTATAATGTTCCTAGACTGTGTTTTAGTGTAGCTAGACTGAAAATTAGAGTAGCTACACTGTCTTATAGTGTTCCTTGACTGTCTATTAGTGTAGCTATACTGTCTAATAGTTTTCCTAGACTGTCTGTTAGCGTAACTAGATTTTTTATCAATGTAGCTACACTGTCTATTTATTTTCATAGACGGTCTATTAGAGAAGCTACACTGTCTATTAGTGTTCATAGACTGTCTGTTAGTGTAGCTAGACTGTCTATTTATGTAGCTACACTGTCTAATAGTGTTCCTAGACTGTCTACTAGTGTAGCTAGACTGTCTATTAGTGTAGCTACACTGTCTAATAGTGTTCCTAGACTGTCTATTAGTGTAGCTAGATTGTGTATAAATATAGCTACACTGTCTATTAGTTTTTATAGACGGTCTGTTAGTGTAGCTAGACTGTCTACTAGTGTAGCTACATTGTCTATTGATGTTCCTAGACTGTCCGTTAGTGTAGCTAGATTGTCTATCAATGTAGCTACACTGTCTTTTAATTTTCTTATACTGTCTGTTAGAGTAGCTACACTGTCTATTAGTGTTCATATACTGTCTGTTCGTGTAGCTAGACTGTCTATTAGTGTAGCTACACTGTCTAATAGTGTTCCTAGACTGTCTATTAGTGTAGCTAGATTGTCTATCAATATAGCTACACTGTCTATTAGTTTTCCTATATTGTCTGTTAGTGTAGCTAGACTGTCTACTAGTGTAGCTACATTGTCTATTAGTGTTCCTAGACTGTCTATTAGTGTAGCTAGACTGTCCATTAGAGTAGCTAGATTGTCTTTCAATATAGCTACACTGTCTATTAGTTTTCCAATACTGTATGTTAGTGTAGCTAGACTGTCTACTAGTGTAGCTACATTGTCTATTGATGTTCCTAGACTGTCCGTTAGTGTAGCTAGATTGTCTATCAATGTAGCTACACTGTCTATTAGTTTTCTTATACTGTCTGTTAGAGTAGCTACACTGTCTATTTGTTTTCATTGACGGTCTATTAGTTAGCTACACTGTCTATTAGAGTTCATAGACTGTCTTTTAGTGTAGCTAGACTGTCTATTAGTGTAGCTATACTGTCTAATAGTGTTCCTAGACTGTCTATTAGTGTAGCTAGACTGTCTACTAGTGTAGCTACACTGTCTTATAGTGTTCCTAGACTGTCTATTAGTGTAGCTATACTGTCTATTAGAGTAGCTACACTGTCTAATAGTGTTCCTAGACTGTCTATTAGTGTTGCTAGACTGTCTATTAGAGTAGCTACACTGTCTAATAGTGTTCCTAGACTGTCTATTAGTGTAGCTACACTGTCTTATAGTGTTCCTAGACTGTCTGTTAGCGTAACTAGATTGTTTATCAATGTAGCTACACTGTCTATTTGTTTTCATAGACGGTCTATTAGAGAAGCTACACTGTCTATTAGTGTTCATAGACTGTCTGTTAGGGTAGCTAGACTGTCTAATAATGTAGCTACACTGTCTTATAGTGTTCCTAGACTGTCTATTGGTGTAGCTAGATTGTTTATTAGTGTAGCTACACTGTCTTATAGTGTTCCTAGACTGTCTAATAGTGTAGCTAGACTGTCTACTAGTGTAGCTACATTGTCTATTGATGTTCCTAGACTGTCCGTTAGTGTAGCTAGATTGTCTATCAATGTAGCTACACTGTCTTTTAATTTTCTTATACTGTCTGTTAGAGTAGCTACACTGTCTATTAGTGTTCATATACTGTCTGTTCGTGTAGCTAGATTGTCTATTAGTGTAGCTACACTGTCTAATAGTGTTCCTAGACTGTCTATTAGTGTAGCTAGATTGTCTATCAATATAGCTACACTGTCTATTAGTTTTCCTATACTTTCTGTTAGTGTAGCTAGACTGTCTACTAGTGTAGCTACACTGTCTAATAGTGTTCCTAGACTGTCTATTAGTGTAGCTAGATTGTGTATCAATATAGCTACACTGTCTATAAGTTTTCTTATACTGTCTGTTAGAGTAGCTACACTGTCTATTTGTTTTCATCGACGGTCTATTAGTTAGCTACACTGTCTATTAGAGTTCATTGACTGTCTGTTCGTGTAGCTAGACTGTCTATTAGTGTTCCTAAACTGTCTATTAGTGTAGCTGGACAGTCTACTAGTGTAGCTACACTGTCTTATAGTGTTCCTAGACTGTCTATTAGTGTAGCTAGACTGTCTATTAGTGTAGCTACACTGTCTAATAGTGTTCCTAGACTGTCTATTAGTGTAGGTAGACTGTCTATTAGAGTAGCTACACTGTCTAATAGTGTTCCTAGACTGTCTATTAGTGTAGCTATACTGTCTAAAAGTGTTCCTAGACTGTCTATTAGTGTAGCTAGATTGTCTATTAGTGTAGCTACACTGTCTTATAGTGTTCCTATACTGTCTATTAGTGTAGCTAGACTGTCTATTAGTGTAGCTACACTGTCTATTAGTGTTCATAGACTGTCTGTTAGTGTAGCTAGACTGTCTATTAGTGTAGCTACACTGTCTTATATTGTTCCTAGACTGTCTAATAGTGTAGCTAGACTGTCTACTAGTGTAGCTACATTGTCTATTGATGTTCCTAGACTGTCCGTTGGTGTAGCTAGATTGTCTATCAATGTAGCTACACTGTCTTTTAATTTTCTTATACTGTCTGTTAGAGTAGCTACACTGTCTATTAGTGTTCATATACTGTCTGTTCGTGTAGCTAGACTGTCTATTAGTGTAGCTACACTGTCTATCAATATAGCTACACTGTCTATTAGTTTTCCTATACTGTCTGTTAGTGTAGCTAGACTGTCTACTAGTGTAGGTACATTGTCTATTAGTGTTCCTAGACTGTCTATTAGTATAGCTAGACTGTCTACTAGTGTAGCTACACTGTCTTATAATGTTCCTAGACTGTGTTTTAGTGTAGCTAGACTGTCTATTAGAGTAGCTACACTGTCTAATAGTGTTCCTTGACTGTCTATTAGTGTAGCTATACTGTCTAATAGTTTTCCTAGACTGTCTGTTAGCGTAACTAGATTTTTTATCAATGTAGCTACACTGTCTATTTATTTTCATAGACGGTCTATTAGAGAAGCTACACTGTCTATTAGTGTTCATAGACTGTCTGTTAGTGTAGCTAGACTGTCTATTAATGTAGCTACACTGTCTTATAGTGTTCCTAGACTGTCTACTAGTGTAGCTAGACTGTCTATTAGTGTAGCTACACTGTCTAATAGTGTTCCTAGACTGTCTATTAGTGTAGCTAGATTGTGTATAAATATAGCTACACTGTCTATTAGTTTTTATAGACGGTCTGTTAGTGTAGCTAGACTGTCTACTAGTGTAGCTACATTGTCTATTGATGTTCCTAGACTGTCCGTTAGTGTAGCTAGATTGTCTATCAATGTAGCTACACTGTCTTTTAATTTTCTTATACTGTCTGTTAGAGTAGCTACACTGTCTATTAGTGTTCATATACTGTCTGTTCGTGTAGCTAGACTGTCTATTAGTGTAGCTACACTGTCTAATAGTGTTCCTAGACTGTCTATTGGTGTAGCTAGATTGTCTATCAATATAGCTACACTGTCTATTAGTTTTCCTATACTGTCTGTTAGTGTAGCTAGACTGTCTACTAGTGTAGCTACATTGTCTATTAGTGTTCCTAGACTGTCTATTAGTGTAGCTAGACTGTCTATTAGAGTAGCTAGATTGTCTATCAATATAGCTACACTGTCTATTAGTTTTCCAATACTGTATGTTAGTGTAGCTAGACTGTCTACTAGTGTAGCTACATTGTCTATTAATATTCCTAGACTGTCCGTTAGTGTAGCTAGATTGTCTATCAATGTAGCTACACTGTCTATTAGTTTTCTTATACTGTCTGTTAGAGTAGCTACACTGTCTATTTGTTTTCATCGACGGTCTATTAGTTAGCTACACTGTCTATTAGAGTTCATAGACTGTCTTTTAGTGTAGCTAGACTGTCTATTAGTGTAGCTATACTGTCTAATAGTGTTCCTAGACTGTCTATTAGTGTAGCTAGACTGTCTACTAGTGTAGCTACACTGTCTTATAGTGTTCCTAGACTGTCTATTAGTGTAGCTAGACTGTCTATTAGAGTAGCTACACTATCTAATAGTGTTCCTAGACTGTCTATTAGTGTTGCTAGACTGTCTATTAGAGTAGCTACACTGTCTAATAGTGTTCCTAGACTGTCTATTAGTGTAGCTACACTGTCTAATAGTGTTCCTAGACTGTCTGTTAGCGTAACTAGATTGTTTATCAATGTAGCTACACTGTCTATTTGTTTTCATAGACGGTCTATTAGAGAAGCTACACTGTCTATTAGTGTTCATAGACTGTCTGTTAGGGTAGCTAGACTGTCTATTAATGTAGCTACACTGTCTTATAGTGTTCCTAGACTGTCTATTGGTGTAGCTAGATTGTTTATTAGTGTAGCTACACTGTCTTATAGTGTTCCTAGACTGTGTATTAGTGTAGCTAGACTGTCTATAAGTGTAGCTACACTGTCTATTAGTGTTCATAGACTGTCTGTTAGTGTAGCTAGACTGTCTATTAGTGTAGCTACACTGTCTTATAGTGTTCCTAGACTGTCTATTAGTGTAGCTAGATTGTCTATTAGTGTAGCTACACTGTCTTATAGTGTAGTTAGACTGTCTACTAGTGTAGCTAGACTGTCTATTAGAGTAGCTACACTGTCCAATAGTGTTCCTAGACTGTCTATTAGTGTAGCTAGATTGTCTATCAATATAGCTACACTGTCTATTAGTTCTCATAGACGGTCTGTTAGTGTAGCTAGACTGTCTACTAGTGTAGCTACATTGTCTATTGATGTTCCTAGACTGTCCGTTAGTGAAGCTAGATTGTCTATCAATGTAGCTACACTGTCTATTAGTTTTCTTATACTGTCTGTTAGAGTAGCTACACTGACTATTAGTGTTCATATACTGTCTGTTAGTGTAGCTAGACTGTCTATCAGTGTAGCTACACTGTCTAATAGTGTTCCTACACTGTCTATTAGTGTAGCTAGATTGTCTATCAATATAGCTACACTGTCTATTAGTTTTCCTATACTGTCTGTTAGTGTAGCTAGACTGTCTACTAGTGTAGCTACATTGTCTATTAGTATTCCTAGACTGTCTATTAGTGTAGCTAGACTGTTATTAGAGTAGCTAGATTGTCTATCAATATAGCTACACTGTCTATTAGTTTTCCTATACTTTATGTTAGAGTAGCTAGACTGTCTACTAGTTTAGCTACATTGTCTATTGATGTTCCTAGACTGTCCGTTAGTGTAGCTAGATTGTCTATCAATGTAGCTACACTGTCTATTAGTTTTCTTATACTGTCTGTTAGAGTAGCTACACTGTCTATTTGTTTTCATCGACGATCTATTAGTTAGCTACACTGTCTATTAGAGTTCATAGACTGTCTGTTAGTGTAGCTAGACTGTCTATTAGTGTAGCTACACTGTCTAATAGTGTTCCTAGACTGTCTATTAGTGTAGCTAGACTGTTTGCTAGTGTAGCTACACTGTCTTATAGTGTTCCTAGACTGTCTATTAGTGTAGCTAGACTGTCTATTAGTGTAGCTACACTGTCTAATAGTGTTCCTAGACTGTCTATTAGTGTAGCTAGACTGTCTATTAGTGTAGCTACACTGTCTATTAGTGTTCATAGACTGTCTGTTAGTGTAGCTAGACTGTCTATTAGTGTAGCTACACTGTCTTATATTGTTCCTAGACTGTCTAATAGTGTAGCTAGACTGTCTACTAGTGTAGCTACATTGTCTATTGATGTTCCTAGACTGTCCGTTAGTTTAGCTAGATTGTCTATCAATGTAGCTACACTGTCTTTTAATTTTCTTATACTGTCTGTTAGAGTAGCTACACTGTCTTATATTGTTCCTAGACTGTCTAATAGTGTAGCTAGACTGTCTACTAGTGTAGCTACATTGTCTATTGATGTTCCTAGACTGTCCGTTAGTTTAGCTAGATTGTCTATCAATGTAGCTACACTGTCTTTTAATTTTCTTATACTGTCTGTTAGAGTAGCTACACTGTCTATTAGTGTTCATATACTGTCTGTTCGTGTAGCTAGACTGTCTATTAGTGTAGCTACACTGTCTATCAATATAGCTACACTGTCTATTAGTTTTCCTATACTGTCTGTTAGTGTAGCTAGACTGTCTACTAGTGTAGCTACATTGTCTATTAGTGTTCCTAGACTGTCTATTAGTATAGCTAAACTGTCTACTAGTGTAGCTACACTGTCTTATAATGTTCCTAGACTGTGTTTTAGTGTAGCTAGACTGTCTATTAGAGTAGCTACACTGTCTAATAGTGTTCCTTGACTGTCTATTAGTGTAGCTATACTGTCTAATAGTTTTCCTAGACTGTCTGTTAGCGTAACTAGATTTTTTTATCAATGTAGCTACACTGTCTATTTATTTTCATAGACGGTCTATTAGAGAAGCTACACTGTCTATTAGTGTTCATAGACTGTCTGTTAGTGTAGCTAGACTGTCTATTAATGTAGCTACACTGTCTAATAGTGTTCCTAGACTGTCTACTAGTGTAGCTAGACTGTCTATTAGTGTAGCTACACTGTCTAATAGTGTTCCTAGACTGTCTATTAGTGTAGCTAGATTGTGTATAAATATAGCTACACTGTCTAGTAGTTTTTATAGACGGTCTGTTAGTGTAGCTAGACTGTCTACTAGTGTAGCTACATTGTCTATTGATGTTCCTAGACTGTCCGTTAGTGTAGCTAGATTGTCTATCAATGTAGCTACACTGTCTTTTAATTTTCTTATACTGTCTGTTAGAGTAGCTACACTGTCTATTAGTGTTCATATACTGTCTGTTCGTGTAGCTAGACTGTCTATTAGTGTAGCTACACTGTCTAATAGTGTTCCTAGACTGTCTATTAATGTAGCTAGATTGTCTATCAATATAGCTACACTGTCTATTAGTTTTCCTATACTGTCTGTTAGTGTAGCTAGACTGTCTACTAGTGTAGCTACATTGTCTATTAGTGTTCCTAGACTGTCTATTAGTGTAGCTAGACTGTCTATTAGAGTAGCTAGATTGTGTATCAATATAGCTACACTGTCTATTAGTTTTCCAATACTGTATGTTAGTGTAGCTAGACTGTCTACTAGTGTAGCTACATTGTCTATTGATGTTCCTAGACTGTCCGTTAGTGTAGCTAGATTGTCTATCAATGTAGCTACACTGTCTATTAGTTTTCTTATACTGTCTGTTAGAGTAGCTACACTGTCTATTTGTTTTCATCGACGGTCTATTAGTTAGCTACACTGTCTATTAGAGTTCATAGACTGTCTTTTAGTGTAGCTAGACTGTCTATTAGTGTAGCTATACTGTCTAATATTGTTCCTAGACTGTCTATTAGTGTAGCTAGACTGTCTACTAGTGTAGCTACACTGTCTTATAGTGTTCCTAGACTGTCTATTAGTGTAGCTAGACTGTCTATTAGAGTAGCTACACTGTCTAATAGTGTTCCTAGACTGTCTATTAGTGTTGCTAGACTGTCTATTAGAGTAGCTACACTGTCTAATAGTGTTCCTAGACTGTCTATTAGTGTAGCTACACTGTCTAATAGTGTTCCTAGACTGTCTGTTAGCGTAACTAGATTGTTTATCAATGTAGCTACACTGTCTATTTGTTTTCATAGACGGTCTATTAGAGAAGTTACACTGTCTATTAGTGTTCATAGACTGTCTGTTAGGGTAGCTAGACTGTCTATTAATGTAGCTACACTGTCTAATAGTGTTCCTTGACTGTCTATTGGTGTAGCTAGATTGTTTATTAGTGTAGCTACACTGTCTTATAGTGTTCCTAGACTGTGTATTAGTGTAGCTAGACTGTCTATAAGTGTAGCTACACTGTCTATTAGTGTTCATAGACTGTCTGTTAGTGTAGCTAGACTGTCTATTAGTGTAGCTACACTGTCTTATAGTGTTCCTAGACTGTCTATTAGTGTAGCTAGATTGTCTATTAGTGTAGCTAAACTGTCTTATAGTGTAGTTAGACTGTCTACTAGTGTAGCTAGACTGTCTATTAGAGTAGCTACACTGTCCAATAGTGTTCCTAGACTGTCTATTAGTGTAGCTACACTGTCTAATAGTGTTCCTAGACTGTCAGTTAGCGTAACTAGATTGTTTATCAATGTAGCTACACTGTCTATTTGTTTTCATAGACGATCTATTAGAGAAGCTACACTGTCTATTAGTGTTCATAGACTGTCTGTTAGGGTAGCTAGACTGTCTATTAATGTAGCTACACTGTCTTATAGTGTTCCTAGACTGTCTATTGGTGTAGCTAGATTGTTTATTAGTGTAGCTACACTGTCTTATAGTGTTCCTAGACTGTGTATTAGTGTAGCTAGACTGTCTATAAGTGTAGCTACACTGTCTATTAGTGTTCATAGACTGTCTGTTAGTGTAGCTAGACTGTCTATTAGTGTAGCCACACTGTCTTATAGTGTTCCTAGACTGTCTATTAGTGTAGCTAGATTGTCTATTAGTGTAGCTACACTGTCTTATAGTGTAGTTAGACTGTCTACTAGTGTAGCTAGACTGTCTATTAGAGTAGCTACACTGTCCAATAGTGTTCCTAGACTGTCTATTAGTGTAGCTAGATTGTCTATCAATATAGCTACACTGTCTATTAGTTCTCATAGACGGTCTGTTAGTGTAGCTAGACTGTCTACTAGTGTAGCTACATTGTCTATTGATGTTCCTAGACTGTCCGTTAGTGAAGCTAGATTGTCTATCAATGTAGCTACACTGTCTATTAGTTTTTTTATACTGTCTGTTAGAGTAGCTACACTGTCTATTAGTGTTCATATACTGTCTGTTAGTGTAGCTAGACTGTCTATCAGTGTTCCTACACTGTCTAATAGTGTTCCTACACTGTCTATTAGTTTAGCTAGACTGTTTGCTAGTGTAGCTACACTGTCTTATAGTGTTCCTAGACTGTCTATTAGTGTAGCTAGACTGTCTATTAGTGTAGGTACACTGTCTAATAGTGTTCCTAGACTGTCTATTAGTGTAGCTAGACTGTCTATTAGAGTAGCTACACTGTCTAATAGTGTTCCTAGACTGTCTATTAGTGTAGCTAGATTGTCTATCAATATAGCTACACTATCTATTAGTTTTCCAATACTGTATGTTAGTGTAGCTAGACTGACTACTAGTGTAGCTACATTGTCTATTGATCTTCCTAGACTGTCCGTTAGTGTAGCTAGATTGTCTATCAATGTAGCTACACTGTCTATTAGTTTTCTTATACTGTCTGTTAGAGTAGCTACACTGTCTATTTGTTTTCATCGACGGTCTATTAGTTAGCTACACTGTCTATTAGAGTTCATAGACTGTCTTTTAGTGTAGCTAGACTGTCTATTAGTGTAGCTATACTGTCTAATAGTGTTCCTAGACTGTCTATTAGTGTAGCTAGACTGTCTACTAGTGTAGCTATACTGTCTTCTAGTGTTCCTAGACTTTCTATTAGTGTAGCTAGACTGTCTATAAGTGTAGTTACACTGTCTAATAGTGTTCCTAGACTGTCTATTAGTGTTGCTAGACTGTCTATTAGAGTAGCTACACTGTCTAATAGTGTTCCTAGACTGTCTATTAGTGTAGCTACACTGTCTAATAGTGTTCCTAGACTGTCTATTGGTGTAGCAAGATTGTTTATTAGTGTAGCTACACTGTCTTATATAGTTCCTAGACTGTCTATTAGTGTAGCTAGACTGTCTATAAGTGTAGCTACACTGTCTATTAGTGTTCATAGACTGTCTGTTAGGGTAGCTAGACTGTCTATTAGTGTAGCTACACTGTCTTATAGTGTTCCTAGACTGTCTATTGGTGTAGCAAGATTGTTTATTAGTGTAGCTACCTTGTCTTATATAGTTCCTAGACTGTCTATTAGTGTAGCTAGACTGTCTATAAGTGTAGCTACACTGTCTATTAGTGTTCATAGACTGTCTGTTAGTGTAGCTAGACTGTCTATTAGTGTAGCTACACTGTCTTATAGTGTTCCTAGACTGTCTATTAGTGTAGCTAGATTGTCTATTAGTGTAGCTACACTGTCTTATAGTGTTCCTAGACTGTCTACTAGTGTAGCTAGACTGTCTATTAGAGTAGCTACACTGTCCAATAGTGTTCCTAGACTGTCTATTAGTGTAGCTAGATTGTCTATCAATATAGCTACACTGTCTATTAGTTCTCATAGACGGTCTATTAGTGTAGCTACACAGTCTAATAGTGTTCCTAAACTGTCTGTTAGCGTAACTAGATTGTTTACCAATGTAGCTACACTGTCTATTTGTTTTCATAGACGGTCTATTAGAGAAGCTACACTGTCTATTAGTGTTCATAGTCTGTCTGTTAGCGTAGCTATACTGTCTATTAATGTAGCTACACTGTCTTATAGTGTTCCTAGACTGTCAATTAGTGTAGCTAGATTGTTTATTAGTGTAGCTACACTGTCTTATAGTGTTCCTAGACTGTCTATTAGTGTAGCTACACTGTCTATTAGTGTACATAGACTGTCTGTTAGTGTAGCTAGACTGTCTATTAGTGTAGCTACACTGTCTTATAGTGTTCCTAGACTGTCTATTAGTGTAGCTAGATTGTCTATTAGTGTAGCTACACTGTCTAATAGTGTTCCTAGACTGTCTACTAGTGTACCTAGACTGTCTATTAGAGTAGCTACACTGTCTAATAGTGTTCCTAGACTGTCTATTAGTGTAGCTAGATTGTGTATCAATATAGCTACACTATGTATTAGTTTTCATAGACGGTCTGTTAGCGTATCTAGACTGTCTACTAGTGTAGCTATATTGTCTATTGATGTTCCTAGACTGTCCGTTAGTGAAGCTAGATTGTCTATCAATGTAGCTACACTGTCTTTTAATTTTCTTATACTGTCTGTTAGAGTAGCTACACTGTCTATAAGTGTTCATATACTGTCTGTTCGTGTAGCTAGTCTGTCTATTAGTGTAGCTACACTGTCTAATAGTGTTCCTACACTGTCTATTAGTGTAGCTAGATTGTCTATTAGTGTAGCTACACTGTCTAATAGTGTTCCTAGACTGTCTATTAGTGTAGCTACACTGTCTAATAGTGTTCCTAGACTGTCTATTAGTGTAGCTAGATTGTTTATTAGTGTAGCTACACTGTCTTATAGTGTTCCTAGACTGTCTATTAGTTTAGCTAGACGGTCTGTTAGTGTAGCTAGACTGTCTACTAGTGTAGCTACATTGTCTATTGATGTTCCTAGACTGTCCGTTAGTTTAGCTAGATTGTCTATCAATGTAGCTACACTGTCTTTTAATTTTCTTATACTGTCTGTAAGAGTAGCTACACTGTCTATTAGTGTTCATATACTGTCTGTTCGTGTAGCTAGACTGTCTATTAGTGTAGCTTTACTGTCTAATAGTGTTCCTAGACTGTCTATTAGTGTAGCTGGACTGTCTATTAGAGTAGCTAGATTGTCTATCAATATAGCTACACTATCTATTAGTTTTCCTATACTGTATGTTAGTGTAATTAGACTGTCTACTAGTGTAGCTACATTGTCTATTGATGTTCCTAGACTGTCCGTTAGTGTAGTTAGATTGTCTATCAATGTAGCTACACTGTCTATTAGTTTTCTTATACTGTCTGTTAGAGTAGCTACACTATCCATTTGTTTTCATCGACGGTCTATTAGTTAGCTACACTGTCTATTAGAGTTCATAGACTGTCTGTTAGTGTAGCTAGACTGTCTATTAGTGTAGCTACACTGTCTAATAGTGTTCCTAGACTGTACCGTCTATTAGTGTAGCTAGACTGTCTACTAGTGTAGCTGCACTGTCTTATAGTGTTCCTAGACTGTCTATTAGTGTAGCTAGTCTGTCTATTAGAGTAGCTACATTGTCTAATAGTGTTCCTAGACTGTCTATTATTGTAGCTACACTGTCTAATAGTGTTCCAAGACTGTCTATTATTGTAGCTAGACTGTCTATTAGAGTAGCTACACTGTCTAATAGTATTCCTAGACTGTCTATTAGTGTAGCTACACTGTCTAATAGTGTTTCTAGACTGTCTATTAGTGTAGCTACACTGTCTAATAGTGTTCCTAGACTGTTTGTTAGCGTAACTAGATTGTTTATCAATGTAGCTACACTGTCTATTTGTTTTCATAGACGGTCTATTAGAGAAGCTACACTGTCTATTAGTGTTCATAGACTGTCTGTTAGTGTAGCTAGACTGTCTATTAATGTAGCTACACTGTCCTATAGTGTTCCTAGACTGTCTATTAGTGTAGCTAGACTGTCTATAAGTGTAGCTACACTGTCTATTAGTGTTCATAGACTGTCTGTTAGTGTAGCTAGACTGTCTATTAGTGTAGCTACACTGTCTTATAGTGTTCCTAGACTTTCTATTAGTGTAGCTAGATTGTCTATTAGTGTAGCTACACTGTCTAATAGTGTTCCTAGACTGTCTACTAGTGTAGCTAGACTGTCTATTAGAGTAGCTACACTGTCTAATAGTTTTCCTAGACTGTCTATTAGTGTAGCTAGATTGTCTATCAATATAGCTACACTGTCTATTAGTTTTCATAGACGGTCTGTTAGTGTAGCTAGACTGTCTACTAGTGTAGCTACATTGTCTATTGATGTTCCTAGACTGTCCGTAAGTGAAGCTAGATTGTCTATCAATGTAGCTACACTGTCTATTAGTTTTCTTATACTGTCTGTTAGAGTAGCTACGCTGTCTATTAATGTTCATTTACTGTCTGTTAGTGTAGCTAGACTGTCTATCAGTGTAGCTACACTGTCTAATAGTGTTCCTAGACTGTCTATTAGTGTAGCTAGACTGTCTATTAATGTAGCTACACTGTCTAATAGTGTTCCTAGACTGTCTACTAGTGTAGCTAGACTGTCTATTAGTGTAGCTACACTGTCTAATTGTGTTCCTAGACTGTCTATTAGTGTAGCTAGATTGTGTATTAGTATAACTACATTGTCTATTAGTTTTCATAGACGGTCTGTAGGTGTAGCTAGACTGTCTACTAGTGTAGCTACATTGTCTATTGATGTTCCTAGACTGTCCGTTGGTGTAGCTAGATTGTCTATCAATGTAGCTACACTGTCTTTTAATTTTCTTATACTGTCTGTTAGAGTAGCTACACTGTCTATTAGTGTTCATATACTGTCTGTTCGTGCAGCTAGACTGTCTATTAGTGTAGCTTCACTGTCTAATAGTGTTCCTAGACTGTCTATTAGTTTAGCTAGATTGTCTATCAATATAGCTACACTGTCTATTAGTTTTCCTATACTGTCTGTTAGTGTAGCTAGACTGTCTAATAGTGTAGCTACATTGTCTATTAGTGTTCCTAGACTGTCTATTAGTGTAGCTAGACTGTCTTTTAGAGTAGCTAGATTGTCTATTAATATAGCTACACTGTCTATTAGTTTTCCTATACTGTATGTTAGTGTAATTAGACTGTCTACTAGTGTAGCTACATTGTCTATTGATATTCCTAGACTGCCCGTTAGTGTAGCTAGATTGTCTATCAATGTAGCTACACTGTCTATTAGTTTTCTTATACTGTCTGTTAGAGTAGCTACACTGTCTATTTGTTTTCATCGACGGTCTATTAGTATGCTACACTGTCTATTAGAGTTCATAGACTGTCTGTTAGTGTAGTTAGACTGTCTATTGGTGTAGCTACACTGTTAAATAGTGTTCCTAGACTGTCTATTAGTGTAGCTAGACTGTCTGCTAGTGTAGCTACACTGTCTTATAGTGTTCCTAGACTGTCTATTAGTGTAGCTAGACTGTCTATTAGAGTAGCTACATTGTCTAATAGTGTTCCTAGACTGTCTATTAGTGTAGCTACACTGTCTAATAGTGTTCCTAGACTGTCCGTTAGTGTAGCTAGACTGTCTATTAGAGTAGCTACACTGTCTAATAGTGTTCCTAGACTGTCTGTTAGTGTTACTAGATTGTTTATCAATGTAGCTACACTGTCTATTTGTTTTCAAAGACGGTCTATTAGAGAAGCTACACTGTCTATTAGTTTTCTTATACTGTCTGTTAGAGTAGCTACACTGTCTATTAGTGTTCATATACTGTCTGTTAGTGTAGCTAGACTGTTTATCAGTGTAGCTACACTGTCTAATAGTGTTCCTAGACTGTCTATTAGTGTAGCTAGATTGTGTATCAATATAGCTACACTGTGTATTAGTTTTCATAGACGGTCTGTTAGTGTAGCTAGACTGTCTACTAGTGTAGCTACATTGTCTATTGATGTTCCTAGACTGTCCGTTAGTGTAGCTAGATTGTCTATCAATGTAGCTACACTGTCTTTTAATTTTCTTATACTGTCTGTTAGTGTAGTTAGACTGTCTACTAGTGTAGCTACATTGTTTATTAGTGTTCCTAGACTGTATATTAGTGTAGCTAAACTGTCTATTAGAGTAGCTAGATTGTCTATCAATATAGCTACACTGTCTATTAGTTTTCCTATACTGTATGTTAATGTAGCTAGACTGTCTACTAGTGTAGCTACATTGTCTATTGATGTTCCTATACTGTCCGTTAGTGAAGCTAGATTGTCTATCAATGTAGCTACACTGTCTATTAGTTTTCTTATACTGTCTGTTAGAGTAGCTACATTGTCTATTAGTGTTCATATACTGTCTGTTAGTGTAGCCAGACTGTCTATCAGTGTAGCTACACTGTCTTATAGTGTTCCTAGACTGTCTATTAGTGTAGCTAGATTGTCTATTAGTGTAGCCACACTGTCTAATAGCGTTCCTAGACTGTCGATTTGTGTAGCTAGACTGTCTATTAGTGTAGCTACACTGTCTAATAGTGTTCCTAGACTGTATACTAGTGTAGCTAGACTGTCTATTAGTGTAGCTACACTGTCTAATAGTGTTCCTAGACTGTCTATTAGTGTAGCTAGATTGTCTATTAGTGTAGCTAAACTGTCTTATGGTGTTCCTAGACTGTCTACTAGTGTAGCTAGATTGTCTATCAATGTAGCTACACTGTCTATTAGTTTTCTTATACTGTCTGTTAGAGTAGCTACACTGTCTATTTGTTTTCATCGACGGTCTATAAGGTAGCTACACTGTCTATTAGAGTTCATAGACTGTCTGTTAGAGTAGCTAGACTGTCTATTAGTGTAGCTACACTGTCTAATAGTGTTCCTAGACTGTCTGTTAGCGTAACTAGATTGTTTATCAATGTAGCTACACTGTCTATTTGTTTCATAGACGGTCGATTAGAGAAGCTACATTGTCTATTAGTGTTCATAGACTGTCTGTTAGTGAAGCTAGACTGTCTATTAATGTAGCTACACTGTCTTATAGTGTTCATAGACTGTATATTAGTGTAGCTAGATTGTCTACTTGTGTAGCTACACTGTCTTATAGTGTTCCTAGACTGTCTATTAGTGTAGCTAGACTGTCTATAAGTGTAGCTACACTGTCTATTAGTGTTTATAAACTGTTTGTTAGTGTAGCTACACTGTCTTATAGTGTTCCCAGACTGTCTATTAGTGTAGCTAGATTGTCTATAAGTGTAGCTACACTGTATAATAGTGTTCCTAGACTGTCTACTAGTGTAGCTAGACTGTCTATTAGAGTAGCTACACTGTCTAATAGTGTTCCTAGACTGTCTATTACTAGAGCTAGATTGTCTATCAATATAGTTACACTGTCTATTAGTTTTCATAGACGGTCTGTTAGTGTAGCTAGACTGTCTACTAGTGTAGCTACATTGTCTATTGATGTTCCTATACTGTCCGTTAGTGAAGCTAGATTGTCTATCAATGTAGCTACACTGTCTATTAGTGTTCATATACTGTCTGTTAGTGTAGCCAGACTGTCAATCAGTGTAGCTACACTGTCTAATAGTGTTCCTAGACTGTCTATTAGTGTAGCTAGATTGTCTATTAGTGTAGCCACACTGTCTAATAGCGTTCTTAGACTGTCGATTTGTGTATCTAGACTGTCTATTAGTGTAGCTACACTGTCTAATAGTGTTCCTAGACTGTATACTAGTGTAGCTAGACTGTCTATTAGTGTAGCTACACTGTCTAATAGTGTTCCTAGACTGTCTATTAGTGTAGCTAGATTGTGTATCAATATAGCTACACTGTCTATTAGTTTTCATAGACGGTCTGTTAGTTTAGCTAGACTGTCTACTAGTGTAGCTACATTGTCTATTGATGTTCCTAGACTGTCCGTTAGTGTATCTAGATTGTCTATCAATGTAGCTACACTGTCTTTTAATTTTCTTATATTGTCTGTTAGAGTAGCTACACTGTCTATTAGTGTTCATATTCTGTCTGTTCGTGTAGCTAGACTGTCTATTAGTGTAGCTACACTGTCTAATAGTGCTCCTAGACTGTCTATTAGTGTAGCTAGATTGTCTATCAATATAGCTACACTGTCTATTAATTTTCCTATACTAACTGTTAGTGTAGCTAGACTGTCTACTAGTGTAGCTACATTGTCTATTAGTGTTCCTAGACTTCTATTGGTGTAGCTAGACTGTCTATTAGAGTAGCTAGATTGTCTATTAGTGTAGCTAGACTGTCTATTAGTGTTCCCAGACTGTCTATTAGTGTAGCTAGACTGTCTATTAGAGAAGCTACACTGTCTAATAGTGTTCCTAGACTGTCTATTACTAGAGCTAGATTGTCTATAGTGTTCCTAGACTGTCTGTTAGCGTAACTAGATTGTTTATCAATGTAGCTACACTGTCTATTTGCTTTCATAGACGATCTATTAGAGAAGCTACACTGTCTATTAGTGTTCATAGACTGTCTGTTAGTGTAGCTAGACTGTCTATTAATGTAGCTACACTGTCTTATAGTGTTCCTAGACTGTCTATTAGTGTAGCTAGATTGTCTATTAGTGCAGCTACACTGTCTTTTAGTGTTCCTAGACTGTCTATTAGTGTAGCTAGACTGTCTATTAGTGTAGCTACACTGTCTATTAGTGTTCATAGACTGTCTGTAAGTGTAGCTAGACTGTCTGTTAGTGTAGCTACACTGTCTTATAGTGTTCCTAGACTGTCTATTAGTGTAGCTAGATTGTCTATTAGTGTAGCTACACTGTCTAATAGTGTTCCTAGACTGTCTATTAGTGTAGCTAGATTGTCTATCAATATAGCTACACTGTCTATTAGTTTTCATAGACGGTCTGTTAGTGTAGCTAGACTGTCTTCTAGTGTAGCTACATTGTCTATTGATGTTCCTAGACTGTCCGTTAGTGAAGCTAGATTGTCTATCAATGTAGCTACACTGTCTATTAGTTTTCTTATACTGTCTGTTAGAGTAGATTTACTGTCTATTTGTTTTCATCGACGGTCTATTAGTTAGCTACACTGTCTATTAGAGTTCATAGACTGTCTGTTAGTGTAGCTAGACTGTCTATTAGTGTAGCTACACTGTCTTATTGTGTTCCTAGACTGTCTATTAGTGTAGCTAGACTGTATATAAGTGTAGGTACACTGTCTAATAGTGTTCCTAGACTGTCTATTAGTGTAGCTAGACTGTCTATAAGAGTAGCTACACTGTCTAATAGTGTAGCTAGACTGTCTATTAGTGTAGCAACACTGTCTAATAGTGTTCCTAGACTGTTTGTTAGCGTAACTAGATTGTTTATCAATGTAGCTACACTGTCTATTTGTTTTCATAGACGGTCTATTAGAGAAGCTACACTGTCTATTAGTGTTCCTAGACTGTCTATTAGTGTAGCTAGATTGTCTATTAGTGTAGCTACACTGTCTTATAGTGTTCCTAGACTGTCTATTAGTGTAGCTAGACTGTCTATAAGTGTAGCTACACTGTGTATTAGTGTTCATAGACTGTCTGTTAGTGTAGCTAGACTGCCTATTAGTGTAGCTACACTGTCTATTAGTGTTCCTAGACTGTCTATTAGTGTAGCTAGATTGTCTATCAATATAGCTACACTGTCTATAAGTCTTCTATACTGTCTGTTAGTGTAGCTAGACTGTCTACTAGTGTAGCTACATTGTCTATTAGTGTTCCTAGACTGTCTATTAGTATAGCTAGACTGTCTATTAGAGTAGCTAGATTGTCTATCAATATAGCTACACTGTCTATTAGTTTTCCTATACTGTATGTTAGTGTAGCTAGACTGTCTACTAGTGTAGCTACATGGTCTATTGATGTTCCTAGACTATCCGTTAGTGTAGCTAGAGTGTCTATCCATAAAGCCACACTGTCTATTAGTTTTCTTATACTGTCTGTTAGAGTAGCTACACTGTCTATTTGTTTTCATCGACGGTCTATTAGTTAGCTACACTGTCTATTAGAGTTCATAGACTGTCTGTAAGTGTAGCTAGACTGTCTTTTAGTGTAGCTACACTGTCTAATAGTGTTCCTAGACTGTCTATTAGTGTAGCTAGACTGTCTACTAGTGTAGCTACACTGTCTTATAGTGTTCCTAGACTGTCTATTAGTGTAGCTAGACTGTCTATTAGTGTAGCTACACTGTCTAATAGTGTTCCTAGACTGTCTATTAGTGTAGCTAGACTGTCTATTAGAGTAGCTACACTGTCTGATAGTGTTCCTAGACTGTCTTTTAGTGTAGCTACACTGTCTAAAAGTGTTCCTAGACTGTCTTTTAGCGTAACTAGATTGTTTATCAATGTAGCTACACTGTCCATTTGTTTTCATAGACGGTCTATTAGAGAAGCTACACTGTCTATTAGTGTTCATAGACTGTCTGTTAGTGTAGCTAGACTGTCTATTAATGTACAACACTGTCTTAAAGTGTTCTTAGACTGTCTATAAGTGTAGCTAGATTGTCTATTAGTGTAGCTACACTGTCTATTAGTGTTCATAGACTGTCTGTTAGTGTAGCTAGACTGTCTATTAGTGTAGCTACACTGTCTTATAGTGTTCCTAGACTGTCTATTAGTGTAGCTAGATTGTCTATTAGTGTAGCTACACTGTCTAATAGTGTTCCTAGACTGTCTACTAGTGTAGCTAGACTGTCTATTAGAGTAGCTACACTGTCTAATAGTGTTCCTAGACTGTCTATTAGTGTAGCTAGATTGTCTATCAGTATAGCTCTACTGTCTATTAGTTTTCATAGACGGTCTGTTAGTGTAGCTAGACTGTCTACTAGTGTAGCTACATTGTCTCCGTTAGTGAAGCTAGATTGTCTATCAATGTAGCTACACTGTCTATTAGTTTTCTTATACTGTCTGTTAGAGTAGCTACACTGTCTATTAGTGTTCATATACTGTCTATTAGTGTAGCTAGACTGTCTATCAGTGTAGCTACACTGTCTTATAGTGTTCCTAGACTGTCTATTAGTGTAGCTAGGTTGTCTTTTAGTGTAGCTACACTGTCTTATAGTGTTCCTAGACTGTCTATTAGTGTAGCTACATTGTCTATTAGTGTAGCTACACTGTCTAATAGTGTTCCTAGACTGTCTACTAGTGTAGCTAGACTGTCTATTAGTGTAGCTACACTGCTTATAGTGTTCCTAGACTCTCTATTAGTGTAGCTAGATTGTGTATCAATATAGCTAAACTGTCTATTAGTTTTCATAGACGGTCTGTTAGTGTAGCTAGACTGTCTACAAGTGTAGCTACATTATCTATTGATGTTCCTTGACTGTCCGTTAGTGTAGCTAGATTGTCTATCAATGTAACTGCACTGTCTTTTAATTTTCTTATACTGTGTGTTAGAGTAGCTACACTGTCTATTAGTGTTCATATACTCTCTGTTCGTGTAGCTACACTGTCTATTAGTGTAGCTACACTGTCTAATAGTGTTCCTAGACTGTATATTAGTGTAGCTAGATTGTCTATCAATATAGCTACACTGTCTATTAGTTTTCCTATACTATCTGTGAGTGTAGCTAGACTGTCTACTAGTGTAGCTACATTGTCTATTAGTGTTCCTAGTCTGTCTATTAGTGTAGCTAGACTGTCTATTAGAGTAGCTAGATTGTCTATCAATATCTATTAGTTTTCCTATTCTGTCTGTTAGTGTAGCTAGACTGTCTACTAGTGTAGCTACATTGTCCATTGATGTTCCTAGACTGTCCGTTAGTGAAGCTAGATAGTCTATCAATGTAGCTACACTGTCTTTTAATTTTCTTATACTGTCTGTTAGAGTAGCTACACTGTCTATTAGTGTTCATATACTGTCTCTTCGTGTAGCTAGACTGTCTATTAGTGTAGCTACACTGTCTTATAGTGTTCCTAGACTGTCTATTAAAGTAGCTAGACTGTCTACTAGTGTAGCTACACTGTCTTATAGTGTTCCTTGACTGTCTATTAGTGTAGCTAGACTGTCTATTAGTGTAGCTACACTGTCTTATAGTGTTCCTAGACTGTCTATTAGTGTAGCTAGATTGTCTATTAGTGTAGCTACACTGTCTAATAGTGTTCCTAGACTGTCAATTAGTGTAGCTAGATTGTCCATCAATATAGCTACACTGTCTATTAGTTTTCATAGACGGTCTGTTAGTGTAGCTAGACTGTCTACTAGTGTAGCTTCATTGTCTATTGATGTTCCTAGACTGTCCGTTAGTGAAACTAGATGGCCTATCAATGTAGCTACACTGTCTATTAGTTTTCTTATACTGTCTGTTAGAGTAGCTACACTGTCTATTTGTTTTCATCGACGGTCTATTAGTTAGCTACACTGTCTATTAGAGTTCGTAGACTGTCTGTTAGTGTAGCTAGACTGTCTATTAGTGTAGCTACACTGTCTAATAGTGTTCCTAGACTGTCTGTTAGTGTAGCTAGACTGTCTATTAGTGTAGCTACACTGTCTTATAGTGTTCCGAGACTGTCTATTAGTGTAGCTAGACTGTCTATTAGAGTAGCTACACTGTCTAATAGTGTTCCTAGACTGTCTATTAGTGTAGCTACACTGTCTTATAGTGTTCCTTGACTGTCTATTAGTGTAGCTAGACTGTCTATTAGAGTAGCTACACTGTCTAATAGTGTTCCTAGACTGTCTGTTAGCGTAACTAGATTGTTTATCAATGTAGCTACACTGTCTATTTGTTTTCATAGACGGTCTATTAGAGAAGCTACACTGTCTATAAGTGTTCATAGACTGTCTGTAAGTGTAGCTAGACTGTCTTATAATGTAGCTACACTGTCTTATAGTGTTCCTAGACTGTCTATTAGTGTAGCTATATTGTCTATTAGTGTAGCTACACTGTCTTATAGTGTAGCTACACTGTCTGTTAGTGTAGCTAGACTGTCTATTAGTGTAGCTACACTGTCTTATAGTGTTCCTAGACTGTCTATTAGTGTAGCTAGATTGTCTATTAGTGTAGCTACACTGTCTAATAGTGTTCCTAGACTGTCTATTAGTATAGCTAGATTGTCTATCAATATAGCTACACTGTCTATTAGTTTTCATAGACGGTCTGTTAGTGTAGCTAGACTGTCTACTAGTGTAGCTACATTGTCTATTGATGTTCCTAGACTGTCCGTTAGCGAAGCTAGATTGTCTATCAATGTAGCTACACTGTCTATTAGTTTTCTTATACTGTCTGTTAGAGTAGCTACACTGTCTATTAGTGTTCATATACTGTCTGTTAGTGTAGCTAGACTGTCTATCAGTGTAGCTACACTGTCTAAAAGTGATACTAGACTGTATGTTTGTGTAGCTAGACTGTCTATTAGTGTAGCTACACTGTCTATTAGTGTTCCTAGACTGTCTACTAGTGTAGCTAGACTGTCTATTAGTGTAGCTACACTGTCTAATAGTGTTCCTAGACTGTCTATTAGTGTAGCTAGATTGTGTATCAATATAGCTACACTGTCTATTAGTTTTCATAGACGGTCTGTTAGTGTAGCTAGACTGTCTACTAGTGTAGCTACATTGTCTATTGATGTTCCTAGACTGTCCGTTAGTGTAGCTAGATTGTCTATCAATGTAGCTACACTGTCTATTAGTTTTATTATACTGTCTGTTAGAGTAGCTACACTGTCTATTTGTTTTCATCGACGGTCTATTAGTTAGCTACACTGTCTATTAGAGTTCCTAGACTGTCTGTTAGTGTAGCTAGACTGTCTATTAGTGTAGCTATACTGTCGAATAGTGTTCCTAGACTGTCTATAAGTGTAGCTAGACTGTCTACTAGTGTAGCTACACTGTCTTATAGTGTTCCTAGACTGTCTTTTAGTGTAGCTAGATTGTCTATTAGTGTAGCTACACTGTCTAAGAGTGTTCCTAAACTGTCTACTAGTGTAGCTCGACTGTCTATTAGAGTAGCTACACTGTCTAATGGTGTTCCTAGACTGTCTATTAGTGTAGCTAGATTGTCTATCAATATAGCTACACTGTCTATTAGTTTTCATAGACTGTCTATTAGTGTAGCTACACTGTCTTATAGTGTTCCTTGACTGTCTATTAGTGTAGCTAGACTGTCTATTAGAGTAGCTACACTGTCTAATAGTGTTCCTAGACTGTCTACTAGTGTAGCTACACTGTCTATTGATGTTCCTAGACTGTCCGTTAGCGAATAGTGTTCATAGACTGTCTGTTAGTGTAGCTAGACTAATAGTGTTCCTAGACTGTCTATTACTGTAGCTACACTGTCTAATAGTGTTCCTAGACTGTCTATTAGTGTTGCTAGACTGTCTACTAGTGTAGCTACACGGTCTAATAATGTTCCTAGACTGTCTTTAAGTGTAGCTAGACTGTCTATTAGAGTAGCTACACTGTCTAATAGTGTTCCTAGACTGTCTATTAGTGTAGCTACACTGTCTAATAGTTTTCCTAGACTGTCTGTTAGCGTAACTAGATTGTTTATCAATGTAGCTACACTGTCTATTTGTTTTCATAGACGGTCTATTAGAGAAGCTACACTGTCTATTAGTGTTCATAGACTGTCTGTTAGTGTAGCTAGACTGTCTATTAATGTAGCTACACTGTCTAATAGTGTTCCTAGACTGTCTACTAGTGTAGCTAGACTGTCTATTAGTGTAGCTACACTGTCTAATAGTGTTCCTAGACTGTCTATTAGTGTAGCTAGATTGTGTATCAATATAGCTACACTGTCTATTAGTTTTCATAGACGGTCTGTTAGTGTAGCTAGACTGTCTACTAGTGTAGCTACATTGTCTATTGATGTTCCTAGACTGTCCGTTAGTGTAGCTAGATTGTCTTTCAATGTAGCTACACTGTCTTTTAATTTTCTTATACTGTCTGTTAGAGTAGCTACACTGTCTAATTGTGTTCCTAGACTGTCTATTAGTGTAGCTAGATTGTCTATCAATATAGCTACACTGTCTATTAGTTTTCCTATACTGTTTGTTAGTGTAGCTAGACTGTCTATTAGTGTAGCTACATTGTCTATTAGTGTTCCTAGACTAACTATTAGTGTAGCTAGACTGTCTATTAGTGTAGCTAGAATGTCTATCAATATAGCTACACTGTCTATTAGTTTTCCTATACTGTATGTTAGTGTAGCTACACTGTCTATTTGTTTTCATCGACGGTCTATTAGTTAGCTACACTGTCTATTAGAGTTCATAGACTGTCTGTTAGTGTAGCTAGACTGTCTATTAGTGTAGCTAAACTGTCTAATAGTGTTCCTAGACTGTCTATTCGTGTAGCTAGACTGCCTACAAGTGTAGCTACGTTGTCTATTGATATTTCTAGACTGTCCGTTAGTGTAGCTAGATTGTCTATCAATGTAGCTACACTGTCTATTAGTTTTCTTATACTGTCTGTTAGAGTAGCTACACTGTCTATTTGTTTTCATCGACGGTCTATTAGTTAGCTACACTGTCTATTAGAGTTCATAGACTGTCTGTTAGTGTAGCTAGACTGTCTATTAGTGTAGCTAAACTGTCTAATAGTGTTCCTAGACTGTCTATTCGTGTAGCTAGACTGCCTACAAGTGTAGCTACGTTGTCTTATAGTGTTCCTAGACTGTCTATTAGTGTAGCTAGACTGTCTATTAGTGTAGCTACACTGTCTAATAGTGTTCCTAGACTGTCTATTAGTGTAGCTAGACTGTCTATTAGAGTAGCTACACTGTCTAATAGTGTTCCTAGACTGTCTATTACTGTAGCTACACTGTCTAATAGTGTTCCTAGACTGTCTGTTATCGTAACTAGATTGTTTATCAATGTAGCTACACTGTCTATTTGTTTTCATAGACGGTCTATTAGAGAAGCTACACTGTCTATTAGTGTTCATAGACTGTCTGTTAGTGTAGCTAGACTGTCTATTAATGTAGCTACACTGTCTTATAGTGTTCCTAGACTGTCTATTAGTGTAGCTAGATTGTCTATTAGTGTAGCTACACTGTCTTATAGTGTTCCTAGACTGTCTATTAGTGTAGCTAGACTGTCTATAAGTGTAGCTACACTGTCTATTAGTGTTCATAGACTGTCTGTTAGTGTAGCTGGACTGTCTATTAGTGTAGCTACACTGTCTTATAGTGTTCCTAGACTGTCTACTAGTGTAGCTAAACTGTCTATTAGAGTAGCTACACTGTCTAATAGTGTTCCTAGACTGTCTATTAGTGTAGCTAGATTGTCTATCAATATAGCTTCACTGTCTATTAGTTCTCATAGACGGTCTGTTAGTGTAGCTAGACTGTCTACTAGTGTAGCTACATTGTCTATTGATGTTCCTAGACTGTCCGTTAGTGAAGCTAGATTGTCTATCAATGTAGCTACACTGTCTATTAGTTTTCTTATACTGTCTGTTAGAGTAGCTACACTGTCTATTAGTGTTCATATACTGTCTGTTAGTGTAGCTAGACTGTCTATCAGTGTAGCTACACTGTCTATAAGTGTTCCTACACTGTCTATTAGTGTAGCTAGATTGTCTATCAATATAGCTACACTGTCTATTAGTTTTCCTATACTGTCTGTTAGTGTAGCTAGACTGTCTACTAGTGTAGCTAAATTGTCTATTAGTGTTCCTAGACTGTCTATTAGTGTAGCTAGACTGTCTATTAGAGTAGCTAGATTGTCAATTAATATAGCGACACTGTCTATTAGTTTTCCTTTACTTTATGTTAGAGTAGCTAGACTGTCTACTAGTTTAGCTACATTGTCTATTGATGTTCCTAGACTGTCCGTTAGTGTAGCTGGATTGTCTATCAATGTAGCTACACTGTCTATTAGTTTTCTTATACTGTCTGTTAGAGTAGCTACACTGTCTATTTGTTTTCATCGACGGTCTATTAGTTAGCTACACTGTCTATTAAAGTTCATAGACTGTCTGT
Organism: Loripinus fragilis; assembly: GCA_964019695.1. Classification (NCBI taxonomy): domain Eukaryota; kingdom Metazoa; phylum Mollusca; class Bivalvia; order Lucinida; family Lucinidae; genus Loripinus; species Loripinus fragilis. The sequence continues at coordinate 49,075,492 of OZ026523.1, read as the reverse complement.
TAGTGTAGCTAGACTGTCTATAAGTGTAGCTACACTGTCTATTAGTGTTCATAGACTGTCTGTTAGTGTAGCTAGACTGTCTATTAATGTAGCTACACTGTCTAATAGTGTTCCTAGACTGTCTACTAGTGTAGCTAGACTGTCTATTAGTGTAGCTACACTGTCTAATAGTGTTCCTAGACTGTCTATTAGTGTAGCTAGATTGTGTATCAATATAGCTACACTGTCTATTAGTTTTCATAGACGGTCTGTTAGTGTAGCTAGACTGTCTACTAGTGTAGCTACATTGTCTATTGATGTTCCTAGACTGTCCGTTAGTGTAGCTAGATTGTCTATCAATGTAGCTACACTGTCTTTTAATTTTCTTATACTGTCTGTTAGAGAAGGTACACTGTCTATTAGTGTTCATATACTGTCTGTTCGTGTAGCTAGACTGTCTATTAGTGTAGCTACACTGTCTAATAGTGTTCCTAGACTGTCTATTAGTGTAGCTAGATTGTCTATCAATATAGCTACACTGTCTATTAGTTTTCCTATACTGTTTGTTAGTGTAGCTAGACTGTCTATTAGTGTAGCTACATTGTCTATTAGTGTTCCTAGACTGTCTATTAGTGTAGCTAGACTGTCTATTAGAGTAGCTAGAATGTCTATCAATAAAGCTACACTGTCTATTAGTTTTCCTATACTGTATGTTAGTGTAGCTAGACTGTCTACTAGTGTAGCTACATTGTCTATTGATATTCCTAGACTGTCCGTTAGTGTAGCTAGATTGTCTATCAATGTAGCTACACTGTATTAGTTTTCTTATACTGTCTGTTAGAGTAGCTACACTGTTTATTTGTTTTCATCGACGGTCTATTAGTTAGCTACACTGTCTATTAGAGTTCATAGACTGTCTGTTAGTGTAGCTAGACTGTCTATTAGTGTAGCTAAACTGTCTAATAGTGTTCCTAGACTGTCTATTAGTGTAGCTAGACTGTCTACAAGTGTAGCTACGTTGTCTTATAGTGTTCCTAGACTGTCTATTAGTGTAGCTAGACTGTCTATTAGTGTAGCTACACTGTCTAATAGTGTTCCTAGACTGTCTATTAGTGTAGCTAGACTGTCTATTAGAGTAGCTACACTGTCTAATAGTGTTCCTAGACTGTCTATTACTGTAGCTACACTGTCTAATAGTGTTCCTAGACTGTCTGTTATCGTAACTAGATTGTTTATCAATGTAGCTACACTGTCTATTTGTTTTCATAGACGGTCTATTAGAGAAGCTACACTGTCTATTAGTGTTCATAGACTGTCTGTTAGTGTAGCTAGACTGTCTATTAATGTAGCTACACTGTCTTATAGTGTTCCTAGACTGTCTATTAGTGTACCTAGATTGTCTATTAGTGTAGCTACACTGTCTTATAGTGTTCCTAGACTGTCTATTAGTGTAGCTAGACTGTCTATAAGTGAAGCTACACTGTCTATTAGTGTTCATAGACTGTCCTGTCTGTAAGTGTAGCTGGACTGTCTATTAGTGTAGCTACACTGTCTTATAGTGTTCCTAGACTGTCTACTAGTGTAGCTAGACTGTCTATTAGAGTAGTTACACTGTCTAATAGTGTTCCTAGACTGTCTATTAGTGTAGCTAGATTGTCTATCAATATAGCTACACTGTCTATTAGTTCTCATAGACGGTCTGTTAGTGTAGCTAGACTGTCTACTAGTGTAGCTACATTGTCTATTGATGTTCCTAGACTGTCCGTTAGTGAAGCTAGATTGTCTATCAATGTAGCTACACTGTCTATTAGTTTTCTTATACTGTCTGTTAGAGAAGCTACACTGTCTATTAGTGTTCATATACTGTCTGTTAGTGTAGCTAGACTGTCTATCAGTGTAGCTACACTGTCTAATAGTGTTCCTGCACTGTCTATTAGTGTAGCTAGATTGTCTATCAATATAGCTACACTGTCTATTAGTTTTCCTATACTGTCTGTTAGTGTAGCTAGACTGTCTACTAGTGTAGCTAAATTGTCTATTAGTGTTCCTAGACTGTCTATTAGTGTAGCTAGACTGTCTATTAGAGTAGCTAGATTGTCAATCAATATAGCGACACTGTCTATTAGTTTTCCTTTTTATGTTAGAGTAGTTAGACTGTCTACTAGTTTAGCTACATTGTCTATTGATGTTCCTAGACTGTCCGTTAGTGTAGCTAGATTGTCTATCAATGTAGCTACACTGTCTTTTAATTTTCTTATACTGTCTGTTAGAGTAGCTACACTGTCTATTAGTGTTCATATACTGTCTGTTCGTGTAGCTAGACTGTCTATTAGTGTAGCTACACTGTCTAATAGTGTTCCTAGACTGTCTATTGGTGTAGCTAGATTGTCTATCAATATAGCTACACTGTCTATTAGTTTTCCTATACTGTCTGTTAGTGTAGCTAGACTGTCTACTAGTGTAGCTACATTGTCTATTAGTGTTCCTAGACTGTCTATTAGTGTAGCTAGACTGTCTATTAGAGTAGCTAGATTGTCTATCAATATAGCTACACTGTCTATTAGTTTTCCAATACTGTATGTTAGTGTAGCTAGACTGTCTACTAGTGTAGCTACATTGTCTATTGATATTCCTAGACTGTCCGTTAGTGTAGCTAGATTGTCTATCAATGTAGCTACACTGTCTATTAGTTTTCTTATACTGTCTGTTAGAGTAGCTACACTGTCTATTTGTTTTCATCGACGGTCTATTAGTTAGCTACACTGTCTATTAGAGTTCATAGACTGTCTTTTAGTGTAGCTAGACTGTCTATTAGTGTAGCTATACTGTCTAATAGTGTTCCTAGACTGTCTATTAGTGTAGCTAGACTGTCTACTAGTGTAGCTACACTGTCTTATAGTGTTCCTAGACTGTCTATTAGTGTAGCTAGACTGTCTATTAGAGTAGCTACACTATCTAATAGTGTTCCTAGACTGTCTATTAGTGTTGCTAGACTGTCTATTAGAGTAGCTACACTGTCTAATAGTGTTCCTAGACTGTCTATTAGTGTAGCTACACTGTCTAATAGTGTTCCTAGACTGTCTGTTAGCGTAACTAGATTGTTTATCAATGTAGCTACACTGTCTATTTGTTTTCATAGACGGTCTATTAGAGAAGCTACACTGTCTATTAGTGTTCATAGACTGTCTGTTAGGGTAGCTAGACTGTCTTTTAATGTAGCTACACTGTCTTATAGTGTTCCTAGACTGTCTATTGGTGTAGCTAGATTGTTTATTAGTGTAGCTACACTGTCTTATAGTGTTCCTAGACTGTGTATTAGTGTAGCTAGACTGTCTATAAGTGTAGCTACACTGTCTATTAGTGTTCATAGACTGTCTGTTAGTGTAGCTAGACTGTCTATTAGTGTAGCTACACTGTCTTATAGTGTTCCTAGACTGTCTATTAGTGTAGCTAGATTGTCTATTAGTGTAGCTACACTGTCTTATAGTGTAGTTAGACTGTCTACTAGTGTAGCTAGACTGTCTATTAGAGTAGCTACACTGTCCAATAGTGTTCCTAGACTGTCTATTAGTGTAGCTAGATTGTCTATCAATATAGCTACACTGTCTATTAGTTCTCATAGACGGTCTGTTAGTGTAGCTAGACTGTCTACTAGTGTAGCTACATTGTCTATTGATGTTCCTAGACTGTCCGTTAGTGAAGCTAGATTGTCTATCAATGTAGCTACACTGTCTATTAGTTTTCTTATACTGTCTGTTAGAGTAGCTACACTGACTATTAGTGTTCATATACTGTCTGTTAGTGTAGCTAGACTGTCTATCAGTGTAGCTACACTGTCTAATAGTGTTCCTACACTGTCTATTAGTGTAGCTAGATTGTCTATCAATATAGCTACACTGTCTATTAGTTTTCCTATACTGTCTGTTAGTGTAGCTAGACTGTCTACTAGTGTAGCTACATTGTCTATTAGTATTCCTAGACTGTCTATTAGTGTAGCTAGACTGTTATTAGAGTAGCTAGATTGTCTATCAATATAGCTACACTGTCTATTAGTTTTCATAGACGGTCTGTTAGTGTAGCTAGACTGTCTACTAGTGTAGCTACATTGTCTATTGATGTTCCTAGACTGTCCGTTAGTGAAGCTAGATTGTCTATCAATGTAGCTACATTGTCTATTAGTTTTCTTATACTGTCTGTTAGAGTAGCTACGCTGTCTATTAATGTTCATTTACTGTCTGTTAGTGTAGCTAGACTGTCTATCAGTGTAGCTACACTGTCTAATAGTGTTCCTACAGTGTCTATTAGTGTAGCTAGACTGTCTATTAATGTAGCTACACTGTCTAATAGTGTTCCTAGACTGTCTACTAGTGTAGCTAGACTGTCTATCAGTGTAGCTACACTGTCTAATTGTGTTCCTAGACTGTCTATTAGTGTAGCTAGATTGTGTATTAGTATAACTACATTGTCTATTAGTATTCATAGACGGTCTGTAGGTGTAGCTAGACTGTCTACTAGTGTAGCTACATTGTCTATTGATGTTCCGAGACTGTCCGTTGGTGTAGCTAGATTGTCTATCAATGTAGCTACACTGTCTTTTAATTTTCTTATACTGTCTGTTAGAGTAGCTACACTGTCTATTAGTGTTCATATACTGTCTGTTCGTGTAGCTAGACTGTCTATTATTGTAGCTTCACTGTCTAATAGTGTTCCTAGACTGTCTATTAGTGTAGCTAGATTGTCTATCAATATAGCTACACTGTCTATTAGTTTTCCTATACTGTCTGTTAGTGTAGCTAGACTGTCTACTAGTGTAGCTACATTGTCTATTAGTGTTCCTAGACTGTCTATTAGTGTAGCTAGACTGTCTTTTAGAGTAGCTAGATTGTCTATCAATATAGCTACACTGTTAATTAGTTTTCCTATACTGTATGTTAGTGTAATTAGACTGTCTACTAGTGTAGCTACATTGTCTATTGATATTCCTAGACTGTCCGTTAGTGTAGGTAGATTGTCTATCAATGTAGCTACACTGTCTATTAGTTTTCTTATACTGTCTGTTAGAGTAGCTACACTGTCTATTTGTTTTCATCGACGGTCTATTAGTATGCTACACTGTCTATTAGAGTTCCTAGACTGTCTGTTAGTGTAGCTAGACTGTCTATTGGTGTAGCTACACTGTTAAATAGTGTTCCTAGACTGTCTGTTAGTGTAACTAGACTGTCTACTAGTGTAGCTACACTGTCTTATAGTGTTCCTAGACTGTCTATTAGTGTAGCTAGACTGTCTATTAGAGTAGCTACATTGTCTAATAGTGTTCCTAGACTGTCTATTAGTGTAGCTACACTGTCTAATAGTGTTCCTAGACTGTCTATTAGTGTAGCTAGACTGTCTATTAGAGTAGCTACACTGTCTAATAGTGTTCCTTGACTGTCTGTTAGTGTAACTAGATTGTTTATCAATGTAGCTACACTGTCTATTTGTTTTCAAAGACGGTCTATTAGAGAAGCTACACTGTCTATCAGTTTTCTTATACTGTCTGTTAGAGTAGCTACACTGTCAATTAGTGTTCATATACTGTCTGTTAGTGTAGCTAGACTGTCTATCAGTGTAGCTACACTGTCTAATAGTGTTCCTAGACTGTCTATTAGTGTAGCTAGATTGTGTATCAATATAGCTACACTGTGTATTAGTTTTCATAGACGGTCTGTTAGTGTAGCTAGACTCTCTACTAGTGTAGCTACATTGTCTATTGATGTTCCTAGACTGTCCGTTAGTGTAGCTAGATTGTCTATCAATGTAGCTACACTGTCTTTTAATTTTGTTATACTGTCTGTTAGAGTAGCTACACTGTCTATTAGTGTTCATATACTGTCTGTTCGTGTAGCTAGAATGTCTATTAGTGTAGCTACACTGTCTAATTGTGTTCCTAGACTGTCTATTAGTGTAGCTAGATTGTCTATCAATATAGCTACACTGTCTATTAGTTTTCCTATACTGTCTGTTAGTGTAGTTAGACTGTCTACTAGTGTAGCTACATTGTTTATTAGTGTTCCTAGACTGTATATTAGTGTAGCTAGACTGTCTATTAGAGTAGCTAGATTGTCTATCAATATAGCTACACTGTCTATTAGTTTTCTTATACTGTCTGTTAGAGTAGCTACACTGTCTATTTGTTTTCATCGACGGTCTATTAGTTAGCTACACTGTCTATTAGAGTTCATAGACTGTCTGTTAGTGTAGCTAGACTGTCTATTAGTGTAGCTACACTGTCTTATAGTGTTCCTAGACTGTCTATTAGTGTAGCTAGACTGTTTACTAGTGTAGCTACACTGTCTTATAGTGTTCCTAGACTGTCTATTAGTGTAGCTAGGCTGTCTATTAGTGTAGCTACACTGTCTAATAGTGTTCCTAGACTGTCTATTAGTGTAGCTAGACTGTCTATTAGAGTAGCTACACTGTCTAATAGTGTTCCTAGACTGTCTATTAGTGTAGCTACACTGTCTAAAAGTGGTCCTAGACTGTCTGTTAGCGTAACTAGATTGTTTATCAATGTAGCTACACTGTCTATTTGTTTTCATAGACGGTCTATTAGAGAAGCTACACTGTCTATTTGTTTTCATAGACGGTCTATTAGAGAAGCTACACTGTCTATTAGAGTTCATAGACCCTCTGTTAGTGTAGCTAGACTGTCTTTTAATGTAGCTACACTGTCTTATAGTGTTCCTAGACTGTCTATTAGTGTAGCTAGATTGTCTATTAGTGTAGCTACACTGTCTTATAGTGTTCCTAGACTGTCTATTAGTGTCGCTAGACTGTCTATTAGTGTAGCTACACTGTCTATTAGTGTTCATAGACTGTCTGTTAGTGTAGCTAGACTGTCTATTAGTGTAGCTACACTGTCTTATAGTGTTCCTAGACTGTCTATTAGTGTAGCTAGATTGTCTATTAGTGTAGCTACACTGTCTAATAGTGTTCCTAGACTGTCTACTAATGTAGCTAGACTGTCTATTAGAGTAGCTACACTGTCTAATAGTGTTCCTAGACTGTCTATTAGTGTAGCTAGATTGTCTATCAATATAGCTACACTGTCTATTAGTTTTCATAGACGGTCTGTTAGTGTAGCTAGACTGTCTACTAGTGTAGCTACATTGTCTATTGATGTTCTTAGACTGTCCGTTAGTGAAGCTAGATTGTCTATCAATGTAGCTACACTGTCTATTAGTTTTCTTATACTGTCTGTTAGAGTAGCTACACTGTCTATTAGTGTTCATATACTGTCTGTTAGTGTAGCTAGACTGTCTATCAGTGTAGCTACACTGTCTTATAGTGTTCCTAGACTGTCTATTAGTGTAGCTAGGTTGTCTTTTAGTGTAGCTACACTGTCTTATAGTGTTCCTAGACTGTCTATTAATGTAGCTACATTGTCTTTTAGTGTAGCTACACTGTCTAATAGTGTTCCTAGACTGTCTACTAGTGTAGCTGGACTGTCTATTAGTGTAGCTACACTGTATATAAGTGTTCCTAGACTGTCTATTAGTGTAGCTAGATTGTGTATCAATATAGCTACACTGTCTATTAGTTTTCTTCGACGGTCTATTAGTTAGCTACACTGTCTATTAGAGTTCAAAGACTATCTGTTCGTGTAGCAAGACTGTCTATTAGTGTAGCTACACTGTCTAATAGTGTTCCTAGACTGTCTATTAGTGTAGCTAGACTGTCTACTATTGTAGCTACACTGTCTTATAGTGTTCCTAGACTGTCTATTAGTGTAGCTAGACTGTCTATTAGTGTAGCTACACTGTCTCATAGTGTTCCTAGACTGTCTATTAGTGTAACTAGACTGTCTATTAGAGAAGCTACACTGTCTAATAGTGTTCCTAGACTGTCTGTTAGTGTAGCTAGACTGTCTATTAGTGTAGCTATACTGTCTAAAAGTGTTCCTAGACTGTCTATTAGTGTAGCTAGATTGTCTATTAGTGCAGCTACACTGTCTTATAGTGTTCATAGACTGTCTGTTAGTGTAGCTAGACTGTCTATTAGTGTAGCTACACTGTCTTATAGTGTTCCTAGACTGTCTAATAGTGTAGCTAGACTGTCTACTAGTGTAGCTACATTGTCTATTGATGTTCCTAGGCTGTCCGTTAGTGTAGCTAGATTGTCTATCAATGTAGCTACACTGTCTTTTAATTTTCTTATACTGTCTGTTAGAGTAGCTACACTGTCTATTAGTGTTCATATACTGTCTGTTCGTATAGCTAGATTGTCTATTAGTGTAGCTACACTGTCTAATAGTGTTCCTAGACTGTCTATTAGTGTAGCTAGATTGTCTATCAATATAGCTACACTGTCTATTAGTTTTCCTATACTTTCTGTTAGTGTAGCTAGACTGTCTACTAGTGTAGCTACACTGTCTAATAGTGTTCCTAGACTGTCTATTAGTGTAGCTAGATTGTGTATCAATATAGCTACACTGTCTATAAGTTTTCTTATGCTGTCTGTTAGAGTAGCTACACTGTCTATTTGTTTTCATCGACGGTCTATTAGTTAGCTACACTGTCTATTAGAGTTCATTGACTGTCTGTTCGTGTAGCTAGACTGTCTATTAGTGTAGCTACACTGTCTAATAGTGTTCCTAGACTGTCTATTAGTGTAGCTGGACAGTCTCCTAGTGTAGCTACACTGTCTTATAGTGTTCCTAGACTGTCTATTAGTGTAGCTAGACTGTCTATTAGTGTAGCTACACTGTCTAATAGTGTTCCTAGACTGTCTATTACTGAGGTAGACTGTCTATTAGAGTAGCTACACTGTCTAATAGTGTTCCTAGACTGTCTATTAGTGTAGCTATACTGTCTAAAAGTGTTCCTAGACTGTCTATTAGTGTAGCTAGATTGTCTATTAGTGTAGCTACAATGTCTTATAGTGTTCCTATACTGTCTATTAGTGTAGCTAGACTGTCTATTAGTGTAGCTACACTGTCTATTAGTGTTCATAGACTGTCTGTTAGTGTAGCTAGACTGTCTATTAGTGTAGCTACACTGTCTTATATTGTTCCTAGACTGTCTAATAGTGTAGCTAGACTGTCTACTAGTGTAGCTACATTGTCTATTGATGTTCCTAGACTGTCCGTTAGTGTAGCTAGATTGTCTATCAATGTAGCTACACTGTCTTTTAATTTTCTTATACTGTCTGTTAGAGTAGCTACACTGTCTATTAGTGTTCATATACTGTCTGTTCGTGTAGCTAGACTGTCTATTAGTGTAGCTACACTGTCTATCAATATAGCTACACTGTCTATTAGTTTTCCTATACTGTCTGTTAGTGTAGCTAGACTGTCTACTAGTGTAGCTACATTGTCTATTAGTGTTCCTAGACTGTCTATTAGTATAACTAGACTGTCTACTAGTGTAGCTACATTGTCTTATAATGTTCCTAGACTGTGTTTTAGTGTAGCTAGACTGAAAATTAGAGTAGCTACACTGTCTTATAGTGTTCCTTGACTGTCTATTAGTGTAGCTATACTGTCTAATAGTTTTCCTAGACTGTCTGTTAGCGTAACTAGATTTTTTATCAATGTAGCTACACTGTCTATTTATTTTCATAGACGGTCTATTAGAGAAGCTACACTGTCTATTAGTGTTCATAGACTGTCTGTTAGTGTAGCTAGACTGTCTATTTATGTAGCTACACTGTCTAATAGTGTTCCTAGACTGTCTACTAGTGTAGCTAGACTGTCTATTAGTGTAGCTACACTGTCTAATAGTGTTCCTAGACTGTCTATTAGTGTAGCTAGATTGTGTATAAATATAGCTACACTGTCTATTAGTTTTTATAGACGGTCTGTTAGTGTAGCTAGACTGTCTACTAGTGTAGCTACATTGTCTATTGATGTTCCTAGACTGTCCGTTAGTGTAGCTAGATTGTCTATCAATGTAGCTACACTGTCTTTTAATTTTCTTATACTGTCTGTTAGAGTAGCTACACTGTCTATTAGTGTTCATATACTGTCTGTTCGTGTAGCTAGACTGTCTATTAGTGTAGCTACACTGTCTAATAGTGTTCCTAGACTGTCTATTAGTGTAGCTAGATTGTCTATCAATATAGCTACACTGTCTATTAGTTTTCCTATACTGTCTGTTAGTGTAGCTAGACTGTCTACTAGTGTAGCTACATTGTCTATTAGTGTTCCTAGACTGTCTATTAGTGTAGCTAGACTGTCCATTAGAGTAGCTAGATTGTCTTTCAATATAGCTACACTGTCTATTAGTTTTCCAATACTGTATGTTAGTGTAGCTAGACTGTCTACTAGTGTAGCTACATTGTCTATTGATGTTCCTAGACTGTCCGTTAGTGTAGCTAGATTGTCTATCAATGTAGCTACACTGTCTATTAGTTTTCTTATACTGTCTGTTAGAGTAGCTACACTGTCTATTTGTTTTCATCGACGGTCTATTAGTTAGCTACACTGTCTATTAGAGTTCATAGACTGTCTTTTAGTGTAGCTAGACTGTCTATTAGTGTAGCTATACTGTCTAATAGTGTTCCTAGACTGTCTATTAGTGTAGCTAGACTGTCTACTAGTGTAGCTACACTGTCTTATAGTGTTCCTAGACTGTCTATTAGTGTAGCTATACTGTCTATTAGAGTAGCTACACTGTCTAATAGTGTTCCTAGACTGTCTATTAGTGTTGCTAGACTGTCTATTAGAGTAGCTACACTGTCTAATAGTGTTCCTAGACTGTCTATTAGTGTAGCTACACTGTCTTATAGTGTTCCTAGACTGTCTGTTAGCGTAACTAGATTGTTTATCAATGTAGCTACACTGTCTATTTGTTTTCATAGACGGTCTATTAGAGAAGCTACACTGTCTATTAGTGTTCATAGACTGTCTGTTAGGGTAGCTAGACTGTCTAATAATGTAGCTACACTGTCTTATAGTGTTCCTAGACTGTCTATTGGTGTAGCTAGATTGTTTATTAGTGTAGCTACACTGTCTTATAGTGTTCCTAGACTGTCTAATAGTGTAGCTAGACTGTCTACTAGTGTAGCTACATTGTCTATTGATGTTCCTAGACTGTCCGTTAGTGTAGCTAGATTGTCTATCAATGTAGCTACACTGTCTTTTAATTTTCTTATACTGTCTGTTAGAGTAGCTACACTGTCTATTAGTGTTCATATACTGTCTGTTCGTGTAGCTAGATTGTCTATTAGTGTAGCTACACTGTCTAATAGTGTTCCTAGACTGTCTATTAGTGTAGCTAGATTGTCTATCAATATAGCTACACTGTCTATTAGTTTTCCTATACTTTCTGTTAGTGTAGCTAGACTGTCTACTAGTGTAGCTACACTGTCTAATAGTGTTCCTAGACTGTCTATTAGTGTAGCTAGATTGTGTATCAATATAGCTACACTGTCTATAAGTTTTCTTATACTGTCTGTTAGAGTAGCTACACTGTCTATTTGTTTTCATCGACGGTCTATTAGTTAGCTACACTGTCTATTAGAGTTCATTGACTGTCTGTTCGTGTAGCTAGACTGTCTATTAGTGTTCCTAAACTGTCTATTAGTGTAGCTGGACAGTCTACTAGTGTAGCTACACTGTCTTATAGTGTTCCTAGACTGTCTATTAGTGTAGCTAGACTGTCTATTAGTGTAGCTACACTGTCTAATAGTGTTCCTAGACTGTCTATTAGTGTAGGTAGACTGTCTATTAGAGTAGCTACACTGTCTAATAGTGTTCCTAGACTGTCTATTAGTGTAGCTATACTGTCTAAAAGTGTTCCTAGACTGTCTATTAGTGTAGCTAGATTGTCTATTAGTGTAGCTACACTGTCTTATAGTGTTCCTATACTGTCTATTAGTGTAGCTAGACTGTCTATTAGTGTAGCTACACTGTCTATTAGTGTTCATAGACTGTCTGTTAGTGTAGCTAGACTGTCTATTAGTGTAGCTACACTGTCTTATATTGTTCCTAGACTGTCTAATAGTGTAGCTAGACTGTCTACTAGTGTAGCTACATTGTCTATTGATGTTCCTAGACTGTCCGTTGGTGTAGCTAGATTGTCTATCAATGTAGCTACACTGTCTTTTAATTTTCTTATACTGTCTGTTAGAGTAGCTACACTGTCTATTAGTGTTCATATACTGTCTGTTCGTGTAGCTAGACTGTCTATTAGTGTAGCTACACTGTCTATCAATATAGCTACACTGTCTATTAGTTTTCCTATACTGTCTGTTAGTGTAGCTAGACTGTCTACTAGTGTAGCTACATTGTCTATTAGTGTTCCTAGACTGTCTATTAGTATAGCTAGACTGTCTACTAGTGTAGCTACACTGTCTTATAATGTTCCTAGACTGTGTTTTAGTGTAGCTAGACTGTCTATTAGAGTAGCTACACTGTCTAATAGTGTTCCTTGACTGTCTATTAGTGTAGCTATACTGTCTAATAGTTTTCCTAGACTGTCTGTTAGCGTAACTAGATTTTTTATCAATGTAGCTACACTGTCTATTTATTTTCATAGACGGTCTATTAGAGAAGCTACACTGTCTATTAGTGTTCATAGACTGTCTGTAAGTGTAGCTAGACTGTCTATTAATGTAGCTACACTGTCTTATAGTGTTCCTAGACTGTCTACTAGTGTAGCTAGACTGTCTATTAGTGTAGCTACACTGTCTAATAGTGTTCCTAGACTGTCTATTAGTGTAGCTAGATTGTGTATAAATATAGCTACACTGTCTATTAGTTTTTATAGACGGTCTGTTAGTGTAGCTAGACTGTCTACTAGTGTAGCTACATTGTCTATTGATGTTCCTAGACTGTCCGTTAGTGTAGCTAGATTGTCTATCAATGTAGCTACACTGTCTTTTAATTTTCTTATACTGTCTGTTAGAGTAGCTACACTGTCTATTAGTGTTCATATACTGTCTGTTCGTGTAGCTAGACTGTCTATTAGTGTAGCTACACTGTCTAATAGTGTTCCTAGACTGTCTATTGGTGTAGCTAGATTGTCTATCAATATAGCTACACTGTCTATTAGTTTTCCTATACTGTCTGTTAGTGTAGCTAGACTGTCTACTAGTGTAGCTACATTGTCTATTAGTGTTCCTAGACTGTCTATTAGTGTAGCTAGACTGTCTATTAGAGTAGCTAGATTGTCTATCAATATAGCTACACTGTCTATTAGTTTTCCAATACTGTATGTTAGTGTAGCTAGACTGTCTACTAGTGTAGCTACATTGTCTATTAATATTCCTAGACTGTCCGTTAGTGTAGCTAGATTGTCTATCAATGTAGCTACACTGTCTATTAGTTTTCTTATACTGTCTGTTAGAGTAGCTACACTGTCTATTTGTTTTCATCGACGGTCTATTAGTTAGCTACACTGTCTATTAGAGTTCATAGACTGTCTTTTAGTGTAGCTAGACTGTCTATTAGTGTAGCTATACTGTCTAATAGTGTTCCTAGACTGTCTATTAGTGTAGCTAGACTGTCTACTAGTGTAGCTACACTGTCTTATAGTGTTCCTAGACTGTCTATTAGTGTAGCTAGACTGTCTATTAGAGTAGCTACACTATCTAATAGTGTTCCTAGACTGTCTATTAGTGTTGCTAGACTGTCTATTAGAGTAGCTACACTGTCTAATAGTGTTCCTAGACTGTCTATTAGTGTAGCTACACTGTCTAATAGTGTTCCTAGACTGTCTGTTAGCGTAACTAGATTGTTTATCAATGTAGCTACACTGTCTATTTGTTTTCATAGACGGTCTATTAGAGAAGCTACACTGTCTATTAGTGTTCATAGACTGTCTGTTAGGGTAGCTAGACTGTCTATTAATGTAGCTACACTGTCTTATAGTGTTCCTAGACTGTCTATTGGTGTAGCTAGATTGTTTATTAGTGTAGCTACACTGTCTTATAGTGTTCCTAGACTGTGTATTAGTGTAGCTAGACTGTCTATAAGTGTAGCTACACTGTCTATTAGTGTTCATAGACTGTCTGTTAGTGTAGCTAGACTGTCTATTAGTGTAGCTACACTGTCTTATAGTGTTCCTAGACTGTCTATTAGTGTAGCTAGATTGTCTATTAGTGTAGCTACACTGTCTTATAGTGTAGTTAGACTGTCTACTAGTGTAGCTAGACTGTCTATTAGAGTAGCTACACTGTCCAATAGTGTTCCTAGACTGTCTATTAGTGTAGCTAGATTGTCTATCAATATAGCTACACTGTCTATTAGTTCTCATAGACGGTCTGTTAGTGTAGCTAGACTGTCTACTAGTGTAGCTACATTGTCTATTGATGTTCCTAGACTGTCCGTTAGTGAAGCTAGATTGTCTATCAATGTAGCTACACTGTCTATTAGTTTTCTTATACTGTCTGTTAGAGTAGCTACACTGACTATTAGTGTTCATATACTGTCTGTTAGTGTAGCTAGACTGTCTATCAGTGTAGCTACACTGTCTAATAGTGTTCCTACACTGTCTATTAGTGTAGCTAGATTGTCTATCAATATAGCTACACTGTCTATTAGTTTTCCTATACTGTCTGTTAGTGTAGCTAGACTGTCTACTAGTGTAGCTACATTGTCTATTAGTATTCCTAGACTGTCTATTAGTGTAGCTAGACTGTTATTAGAGTAGCTAGATTGTCTATCAATATAGCTACACTGTCTATTAGTTTTCCTATACTTTATGTTAGAGTAGCTAGACTGTCTACTAGTTTAGCTACATTGTCTATTGATGTTCCTAGACTGTCCGTTAGTGTAGCTAGATTGTCTATCAATGTAGCTACACTGTCTATTAGTTTTCTTATACTGTCTGTTAGAGTAGCTACACTGTCTATTTGTTTTCATCGACGATCTATTAGTTAGCTACACTGTCTATTAGAGTTCATAGACTGTCTGTTAGTGTAGCTAGACTGTCTATTAGTGTAGCTACACTGTCTAATAGTGTTCCTAGACTGTCTATTAGTGTAGCTAGACTGTTTGCTAGTGTAGCTACACTGTCTTATAGTGTTCCTAGACTGTCTATTAGTGTAGCTAGACTGTCTATTAGTGTAGCTACACTGTCTAATAGTGTTCCTAGACTGTCTATTAGTGTAGCTAGACTGTCTATTAGTGTAGCTACACTGTCTATTAGTGTTCATAGACTGTCTGTTAGTGTAGCTAGACTGTCTATTAGTGTAGCTACACTGTCTTATATTGTTCCTAGACTGTCTAATAGTGTAGCTAGACTGTCTACTAGTGTAGCTACATTGTCTATTGATGTTCCTAGACTGTCCGTTAGTTTAGCTAGATTGTCTATCAATGTAGCTACACTGTCTTTTAATTTTCTTATACTGTCTGTTAGAGTAGCTACACTGTCTTATATTGTTCCTAGACTGTCTAATAGTGTAGCTAGACTGTCTACTAGTGTAGCTACATTGTCTATTGATGTTCCTAGACTGTCCGTTAGTTTAGCTAGATTGTCTATCAATGTAGCTACACTGTCTTTTAATTTTCTTATACTGTCTGTTAGAGTAGCTACACTGTCTATTAGTGTTCATATACTGTCTGTTCGTGTAGCTAGACTGTCTATTAGTGTAGCTACACTGTCTATCAATATAGCTACACTGTCTATTAGTTTTCCTATACTGTCTGTTAGTGTAGCTAGACTGTCTACTAGTGTAGCTACATTGTCTATTAGTGTTCCTAGACTGTCTATTAGTATAGCTAAACTGTCTACTAGTGTAGCTACACTGTCTTATAATGTTCCTAGACTGTGTTTTAGTGTAGCTAGACTGTCTATTAGAGTAGCTACACTGTCTAATAGTGTTCCTTGACTGTCTATTAGTGTAGCTATACTGTCTAATAGTTTTCCTAGACTGTCTGTTAGCGTAACTAGATTTTTTTTATCAATGTAGCTACACTGTCTATTTATTTTCATAGACGGTCTATTAGAGAAGCTACACTGTCTATTAGTGTTCATAGACTGTCTGTTAGTGTAGCTAGACTGTCTATTAATGTAGCTACACTGTCTAATAGTGTTCCTAGACTGTCTACTAGTGTAGCTAGACTGTCTATTAGTGTAGCTACACTGTCTAATAGTGTTCCTAGACTGTCTATTAGTGTAGCTAGATTGTGTATAAATATAGCTACACTGTCTAGTAGTTTTTATAGACGGTCTGTTAGTGTAGCTAGACTGTCTACTAGTGTAGCTACATTGTCTATTGATGTTCCTAGACTGTCCGTTAGTGTAGCTAGATTGTCTATCAATGTAGCTACACTGTCTTTTAATTTTCTTATACTGTCTGTTAGAGTAGCTACACTGTCTATTAGTGTTCATATACTGTCTGTTCGTGTAGCTAGACTGTCTATTAGTGTAGCTACACTGTCTAATAGTGTTCCTAGACTGTCTATTAATGTAGCTAGATTGTCTATCAATATAGCTACACTGTCTATTAGTTTTCCTATACTGTCTGTTAGTGTAGCTAGACTGTCTACTAGTGTAGCTACATTGTCTATTAGTGTTCCTAGACTGTCTATTAGTGTAGCTAGACTGTCTATTAGAGTAGCTAGATTGTGTATCAATATAGCTACACTGTCTATTAGTTTTCCAATACTGTATGTTAGTGTAGCTAGACTGTCTACTAGTGTAGCTACATTGTCTATTGATGTTCCTAGACTGTCCGTTAGTGTAGCTAGATTGTCTATCAATGTAGCTACACTGTCTATTAGTTTTCTTATACTGTCTGTTAGAGTAGCTACACTGTCTATTTGTTTTCATCGACGGTCTATTAGTTAGCTACACTGTCTATTAGAGTTCATAGACTGTCTTTTAGTGTAGCTAGACTGTCTATTAGTGTAGCTATACTGTCTAATATTGTTCCTAGACTGTCTATTAGTGTAGCTAGACTGTCTACTAGTGTAGCTACACTGTCTTATAGTGTTCCTAGACTGTCTATTAGTGTAGCTAGACTGTCTATTAGAGTAGCTACACTGTCTAATAGTGTTCCTAGACTGTCTATTAGTGTTGCTAGACTGTCTATTAGAGTAGCTACACTGTCTAATAGTGTTCCTAGACTGTCTATTAGTGTAGCTACACTGTCTAATAGTGTTCCTAGACTGTCTGTTAGCGTAACTAGATTGTTTATCAATGTAGCTACACTGTCTATTTGTTTTCATAGACGGTCTATTAGAGAAGCTACACTGTCTATTAGTGTTCATAGACTGTCTGTTAGGGTAGCTAGACTGTCTATTAATGTAGCTACACTGTCTAATAGTGTTCCTTGACTGTCTATTGGTGTAGCTAGATTGTTTATTAGTGTAGCTACACTGTCTTATAGTGTTCCTAGACTGTGTATTAGTGTAGCTAGACTGTCTATAAGTGTAGCTACACTGTCTATTAGTGTTCATAGACTGTCTGTTAGTGTAGCTAGACTGTCTATTAGTGTAGCTACACTGTCTTATAGTGTTCCTAGACTGTCTATTAGTGTAGCTAGATTGTCTATTAGTGTAGCTAAACTGTCTTATAGTGTAGTTAGACTGTCTACTAGTGTAGCTAGACTGTCTATTAGAGTAGCTACACTGTCCAATAGTGTTCCTAGACTGTCTATTAGTGTAGCTACACTGTCTAATAGTGTTCCTAGACTGTCAGTTAGCGTAACTAGATTGTTTATCAATGTAGCTACACTGTCTATTTGTTTTCATAGACGATCTATTAGAGAAGCTACACTGTCTATTAGTGTTCATAGACTGTCTGTTAGGGTAGCTAGACTGTCTATTAATGTAGCTACACTGTCTTATAGTGTTCCTAGACTGTCTATTGGTGTAGCTAGATTGTTTATTAGTGTAGCTACACTGTCTTATAGTGTTCCTAGACTGTGTATTAGTGTAGCTAGACTGTCTATAAGTGTAGCTACACTGTCTATTAGTGTTCATAGACTGTCTGTTAGTGTAGCTAGACTGTCTATTAGTGTAGCCACACTGTCTTATAGTGTTCCTAGACTGTCTATTAGTGTAGCTAGATTGTCTATTAGTGTAGCTACACTGTCTTATAGTGTAGTTAGACTGTCTACTAGTGTAGCTAGACTGTCTATTAGAGTAGCTACACTGTCCAATAGTGTTCCTAGACTGTCTATTAGTGTAGCTAGATTGTCTATCAATATAGCTACACTGTCTATTAGTTCTCATAGACGGTCTGTTAGTGTAGCTAGACTGTCTACTAGTGTAGCTACATTGTCTATTGATGTTCCTAGACTGTCCGTTAGTGAAGCTAGATTGTCTATCAATGTAGCTACACTGTCTATTAGTTTTTTATACTGTCTGTTAGAGTAGCTACACTGTCTATTAGTGTTCATATACTGTCTGTTAGTGTAGCTAGACTGTCTATCAGTGTTCCTACACTGTCTAATAGTGTTCCTACACTGTCTATTAGTTTAGCTAGACTGTTTGCTAGTGTAGCTACACTGTCTTATAGTGTTCCTAGACTGTCTATTAGTGTAGCTAGACTGTCTATTAGTGTAGGTACACTGTCTAATAGTGTTCCTAGACTGTCTATTAGTGTAGCTAGACTGTCTATTAGAGTAGCTACACTGTCTAATAGTGTTCCTAGACTGTCTATTAGTGTAGCTAGATTGTCTATCAATATAGCTACACTATCTATTAGTTTTCCAATACTGTATGTTAGTGTAGCTAGACTGACTACTAGTGTAGCTACATTGTCTATTGATCTTCCTAGACTGTCCGTTAGTGTAGCTAGATTGTCTATCAATGTAGCTACACTGTCTATTAGTTTTCTTATACTGTCTGTTAGAGTAGCTACACTGTCTATTTGTTTTCATCGACGGTCTATTAGTTAGCTACACTGTCTATTAGAGTTCATAGACTGTCTTTTAGTGTAGCTAGACTGTCTATTAGTGTAGCTATACTGTCTAATAGTGTTCCTAGACTGTCTATTAGTGTAGCTAGACTGTCTACTAGTGTAGCTATACTGTCTTCTAGTGTTCCTAGACTTTCTATTAGTGTAGCTAGACTGTCTATAAGTGTAGTTACACTGTCTAATAGTGTTCCTAGACTGTCTATTAGTGTTGCTAGACTGTCTATTAGAGTAGCTACACTGTCTAATAGTGTTCCTAGACTGTCTATTAGTGTAGCTACACTGTCTAATAGTGTTCCTAGACTGTCTATTGGTGTAGCAAGATTGTTTATTAGTGTAGCTACACTGTCTTATATAGTTCCTAGACTGTCTATTAGTGTAGCTAGACTGTCTATAAGTGTAGCTACACTGTCTATTAGTGTTCATAGACTGTCTGTTAGGGTAGCTAGACTGTCTATTAGTGTAGCTACACTGTCTTATAGTGTTCCTAGACTGTCTATTGGTGTAGCAAGATTGTTTATTAGTGTAGCTACCTTGTCTTATATAGTTCCTAGACTGTCTATTAGTGTAGCTAGACTGTCTATAAGTGTAGCTACACTGTCTATTAGTGTTCATAGACTGTCTGTTAGTGTAGCTAGACTGTCTATTAGTGTAGCTACACTGTCTTATAGTGTTCCTAGACTGTCTATTAGTGTAGCTAGATTGTCTATTAGTGTAGCTACACTGTCTTATAGTGTTCCTAGACTGTCTACTAGTGTAGCTAGACTGTCTATTAGAGTAGCTACACTGTCCAATAGTGTTCCTAGACTGTCTATTAGTGTAGCTAGATTGTCTATCAATATAGCTACACTGTCTATTAGTTCTCATAGACGGTCTATTAGTGTAGCTACACAGTCTAATAGTGTTCCTAAACTGTCTGTTAGCGTAACTAGATTGTTTACCAATGTAGCTACACTGTCTATTTGTTTTCATAGACGGTCTATTAGAGAAGCTACACTGTCTATTAGTGTTCATAGTCTGTCTGTTAGCGTAGCTATACTGTCTATTAATGTAGCTACACTGTCTTATAGTGTTCCTAGACTGTCAATTAGTGTAGCTAGATTGTTTATTAGTGTAGCTACACTGTCTTATAGTGTTCCTAGACTGTCTATTAGTGTAGCTACACTGTCTATTAGTGTACATAGACTGTCTGTTAGTGTAGCTAGACTGTCTATTAGTGTAGCTACACTGTCTTATAGTGTTCCTAGACTGTCTATTAGTGTAGCTAGATTGTCTATTAGTGTAGCTACACTGTCTAATAGTGTTCCTAGACTGTCTACTAGTGTACCTAGACTGTCTATTAGAGTAGCTACACTGTCTAATAGTGTTCCTAGACTGTCTATTAGTGTAGCTAGATTGTGTATCAATATAGCTACACTGTGTATTAGTTTTCATAGACGGTCTGTTAGCGTATCTAGACTGTCTACTAGTGTAGCTATATTGTCTATTGATGTTCCTAGACTGTCCGTTAGTGAAGCTAGATTGTCTATCAATGTAGCTACACTGTCTTTTAATTTTCTTATACTGTCTGTTAGAGTAGCTACACTGTCTATAAGTGTTCATATACTGTCTGTTCGTGTAGCTAGTCTGTCTATTAGTGTAGCTACACTGTCTAATAGTGTTCCTACACTGTCTATTAGTGTAGCTAGATTGTCTATTAGTGTAGCTACACTGTCTAATAGTGTTCCTAGACTGTCTATTAGTGTAGCTACACTGTCTAATAGTGTTCCTAGACTGTCTATTAGTGTAGCTAGATTGTTTATTAGTGTAGCTACACTGTCTTATAGTGTTCCTAGACTGTCTATTAGTTTAGCTAGACGGTCTGTTAGTGTAGCTAGACTGTCTACTAGTGTAGCTACATTGTCTATTGATGTTCCTAGACTGTCCGTTAGTTTAGCTAGATTGTCTATCAATGTAGCTACACTGTCTTTTAATTTTCTTATACTGTCTGTAAGAGTAGCTACACTGTCTATTAGTGTTCATATACTGTCTGTTCGTGTAGCTAGACTGTCTATTAGTGTAGCTTTACTGTCTAATAGTGTTCCTAGACTGTCTATTAGTGTAGCTGGACTGTCTATTAGAGTAGCTAGATTGTCTATCAATATAGCTACACTATCTATTAGTTTTCCTATACTGTATGTTAGTGTAATTAGACTGTCTACTAGTGTAGCTACATTGTCTATTGATGTTCCTAGACTGTCCGTTAGTGTAGTTAGATTGTCTATCAATGTAGCTACACTGTCTATTAGTTTTCTTATACTGTCTGTTAGAGTAGCTACACTATCCATTTGTTTTCATCGACGGTCTATTAGTTAGCTACACTGTCTATTAGAGTTCATAGACTGTCTGTTAGTGTAGCTAGACTGTCTATTAGTGTAGCTACACTGTCTAATAGTGTTCCTAGACTGTACCGTCTATTAGTGTAGCTAGACTGTCTACTAGTGTAGCTGCACTGTCTTATAGTGTTCCTAGACTGTCTATTAGTGTAGCTAGTCTGTCTATTAGAGTAGCTACATTGTCTAATAGTGTTCCTAGACTGTCTATTATTGTAGCTACACTGTCTAATAGTGTTCCAAGACTGTCTATTATTGTAGCTAGACTGTCTATTAGAGTAGCTACACTGTCTAATAGTATTCCTAGACTGTCTATTAGTGTAGCTACACTGTCTAATAGTGTTCCTAGACTGTCTATTAGTGTAGCTACACTGTCTAATAGTGTTCCTAGACTGTTTGTTAGCGTAACTAGATTGTTTATCAATGTAGCTACACTGTCTATTTGTTTTCATAGACGGTCTATTAGAGAAGCTACACTGTCTATTAGTGTTCATAGACTGTCTGTTAGTGTAGCTAGACTGTCTATTAATGTAGCTACACTGTCCTATAGTGTTCCTAGACTGTCTATTAGTGTAGCTAGACTGTCTATAAGTGTAGCTACACTGTCTATTAGTGTTCATAGACTGTCTGTTAGTGTAGCTAGACTGTCTATTAGTGTAGCTACACTGTCTTATAGTGTTCCTAGACTTTCTATTAGTGTAGCTAGATTGTCTATTAGTGTAGCTACACTGTCTAATAGTGTTCCTAGACTGTCTACTAGTGTAGCTAGACTGTCTATTAGAGTAGCTACACTGTCTAATAGTTTTCCTAGACTGTCTATTAGTGTAGCTAGATTGTCTATCAATATAGCTACACTGTCTATTAGTTTTCATAGACGGTCTGTTAGTGTAGCTAGACTGTCTACTAGTGTAGCTACATTGTCTATTGATGTTCCTAGACTGTCCGTAAGTGAAGCTAGATTGTCTATCAATGTAGCTACACTGTCTATTAGTTTTCTTATACTGTCTGTTAGAGTAGCTACGCTGTCTATTAATGTTCATTTACTGTCTGTTAGTGTAGCTAGACTGTCTATCAGTGTAGCTACACTGTCTAATAGTGTTCCTAGACTGTCTATTAGTGTAGCTAGACTGTCTATTAATGTAGCTACACTGTCTAATAGTGTTCCTAGACTGTCTACTAGTGTAGCTAGACTGTCTATTAGTGTAGCTACACTGTCTAATTGTGTTCCTAGACTGTCTATTAGTGTAGCTAGATTGTGTATTAGTATAACTACATTGTCTATTAGTTTTCATAGACGGTCTGTAGGTGTAGCTAGACTGTCTACTAGTGTAGCTACATTGTCTATTGATGTTCCTAGACTGTCCGTTGGTGTAGCTAGATTGTCTATCAATGTAGCTACACTGTCTTTTAATTTTCTTATACTGTCTGTTAGAGTAGCTACACTGTCTATTAGTGTTCATATACTGTCTGTTCGTGCAGCTAGACTGTCTATTAGTGTAGCTTCACTGTCTAATAGTGTTCCTAGACTGTCTATTAGTTTAGCTAGATTGTCTATCAATATAGCTACACTGTCTATTAGTTTTCCTATACTGTCTGTTAGTGTAGCTAGACTGTCTAATAGTGTAGCTACATTGGGTATTAGTGTTCCTAGACTGTCTATTAGTGTAGCTAGACTGTCTTTTAGAGTAGCTAGATTGTCTATTAATATAGCTACACTGTCTATTAGTTTTCCTATACTGTATGTTAGTGTAATTAGACTGTCTACTAGTGTAGCTACATTGTCTATTGATATTCCTAGACTGCCCGTTAGTGTAGCTAGATTGTCTATCAATGTAGCTACACTGTCTATTAGTTTTCTTATACTGTCTGTTAGAGTAGCTACACTGTCTATTTGTTTTCATCGACGGTCTATTAGTATGCTACACTGTCTATTAGAGTTCATAGACTGTCTGTTAGTGTAGTTAGACTGTCTATTGGTGTAGCTACACTGTTAAATAGTGTTCCTAGACTGTCTATTAGTGTAGCTAGACTGTCTGCTAGTGTAGCTACACTGTCTTATAGTGTTCCTAGACTGTCTATTAGTGTAGCTAGACTGTCTATTAGAGTAGCTACATTGTCTAATAGTGTTCCTAGACTGTCTATTAGTGTAGCTACACTGTCTAATAGTGTTCCTAGACTGTCCGTTAGTGTAGCTAGACTGTCTATTAGAGTAGCTACACTGTCTAATAGTGTTCCTAGACTGTCTGTTAGTGTTACTAGATTGTTTATCAATGTAGCTACACTGTCTATTTGTTTTCAAAGACGGTCTATTAGAGAAGCTACACTGTCTATTAGTTTTCTTATACTGTCTGTTAGAGTAGCTACACTGTCTATTAGTGTTCATATACTGTCTGTTAGTGTAGCTAGACTGTTTATCAGTGTAGCTACACTGTCTAATAGTGTTCCTAGACTGTCTATTAGTGTAGCTAGATTGTGTATCAATATAGCTACACTGTGTATTAGTTTTCATAGACGGTCTGTTAGTGTAGCTAGACTGTCTACTAGTGTAGCTACATTGTCTATTGATGTTCCTAGACTGTCCGTTAGTGTAGCTAGATTGTCTATCAATGTAGCTACACTGTCTTTTAATTTTCTTATACTGTCTGTTAGTGTAGTTAGACTGTCTACTAGTGTAGCTACATTGTTTATTAGTGTTCCTAGACTGTATATTAGTGTAGCTAAACTGTCTATTAGAGTAGCTAGATTGTCTATCAATATAGCTACACTGTCTATTAGTTTTCCTATACTGTATGTTAATGTAGCTAGACTGTCTACTAGTGTAGCTACATTGTCTATTGATGTTCCTATACTGTCCGTTAGTGAAGCTAGATTGTCTATCAATGTAGCTACACTGTCTATTAGTTTTCTTATACTGTCTGTTAGAGTAGCTACATTGTCTATTAGTGTTCATATACTGTCTGTTAGTGTAGCCAGACTGTCTATCAGTGTAGCTACACTGTCTTATAGTGTTCCTAGACTGTCTATTAGTGTAGCTAGATTGTCTATTAGTGTAGCCACACTGTCTAATAGCGTTCCTAGACTGTCGATTTGTGTAGCTAGACTGTCTATTAGTGTAGCTACACTGTCTAATAGTGTTCCTAGACTGTATACTAGTGTAGCTAGACTGTCTATTAGTGTAGCTACACTGTCTAATAGTGTTCCTAGACTGTCTATTAGTGTAGCTAGATTGTCTATTAGTGTAGCTAAACTGTCTTATGGTGTTCCTAGACTGTCTACTAGTGTAGCTAGATTGTCTATCAATGTAGCTACACTGTCTATTAGTTTTCTTATACTGTCTGTTAGAGTAGCTACACTGTCTATTTGTTTTCATCGACGGTCTATAAGGTAGCTACACTGTCTATTAGAGTTCATAGACTGTCTGTTAGAGTAGCTAGACTGTCTATTAGTGTAGCTACACTGTCTAATAGTGTTCCTAGACTGTCTGTTAGCGTAACTAGATTGTTTATCAATGTAGCTACACTGTCTATTTGTTTCATAGACGGTCGATTAGAGAAGCTACATTGTCTATTAGTGTTCATAGACTGTCTGTTAGTGAAGCTAGACTGTCTATTAATGTAGCTACACTGTCTTATAGTGTTCATAGACTGTATATTAGTGTAGCTAGATTGTCTACTTGTGTAGCTACACTGTCTTATAGTGTTCCTAGACTGTCTATTAGTGTAGCTAGACTGTCTATAAGTGTAGCTACACTGTCTATTAGTGTTTATAAACTGTTTGTTAGTGTAGCTACACTGTCTTATAGTGTTCCCAGACTGTCTATTAGTGTAGCTAGATTGTCTATAAGTGTAGCTACACTGTATAATAGTGTTCCTAGACTGTCTACTAGTGTAGCTAGACTGTCTATTAGAGTAGCTACACTGTCTAATAGTGTTCCTAGACTGTCTATTACTAGAGCTAGATTGTCTATCAATATAGTTACACTGTCTATTAGTTTTCATAGACGGTCTGTTAGTGTAGCTAGACTGTCTACTAGTGTAGCTACATTGTCTATTGATGTTCCTATACTGTCCGTTAGTGAAGCTAGATTGTCTATCAATGTAGCTACACTGTCTATTAGTGTTCATATACTGTCTGTTAGTGTAGCCAGACTGTCAATCAGTGTAGCTACACTGTCTAATAGTGTTCCTAGACTGTCTATTAGTGTAGCTAGATTGTCTATTAGTGTAGCCACACTGTCTAATAGCGTTCTTAGACTGTCGATTTGTGTATCTAGACTGTCTATTAGTGTAGCTACACTGTCTAATAGTGTTCCTAGACTGTATACTAGTGTAGCTAGACTGTCTATTAGTGTAGCTACACTGTCTAATAGTGTTCCTAGACTGTCTATTAGTGTAGCTAGATTGTGTATCAATATAGCTACACTGTCTATTAGTTTTCATAGACGGTCTGTTAGTTTAGCTAGACTGTCTACTAGTGTAGCTACATTGTCTATTGATGTTCCTAGACTGTCCGTTAGTGTATCTAGATTGTCTATCAATGTAGCTACAATGTCTTTTAATTTTCTTATATTGTCTGTTAGAGTAGCTACACTGTCTATTAGTGTTCATATTCTGTCTGTTCGTGTAGCTAGACTGTCTATTAGTGTAGCTACACTGTCTAATAGTGCTCCTAGACTGTCTATTAGTGTAGCTAGATTGTCTATCAATATAGCTACACTGTCTATTAATTTTCCTATACTAACTGTTAGTGTAGCTAGACTGTCTACTAGTGTAGCTACATTGTCTATTAGTGTTCCTAGACTTCTATTGGTGTAGCTAG
Organism: Loripinus fragilis; assembly: GCA_964019695.1. Taxonomy (NCBI): domain Eukaryota; kingdom Metazoa; phylum Mollusca; class Bivalvia; order Lucinida; family Lucinidae; genus Loripinus; species Loripinus fragilis. Next base: position 49,049,475 of record OZ026523.1, on the reverse strand, counting down.
ACTGTCTATTAGAGTAGCTAGATTGTCTATTAGTGTAGCTAGATTGTCTATTAGTGTTCCCAGACTGTCTATTAGTGTAGCTAGACTGTCTATTAGAGAAGCTACACTGTCTAATAGTGTTCCTAGACTGTCTATTACTAGAGCTAGATTGTCTATAGTGTTCCTAGACTGTCTGTTAGCGTAACTAGATTGTTTATCAATGTAGCTACACTGTCTATTTGCTTTCATAGACGATCTATTAGAGAAGCTACACTGTCTATTAGTGTTCATAGACTGTCTGTTAGTGTAGCTAGACTGTCTATTAATGTAGCTACACTGTCTTATAGTGTTCCTAGACTGTCTATTAGTGTAGCTAGATTGTCTATTAGTGCAGCTACACTGTCTTTTAGTGTTCCTAGACTGTCTATTAGTGTAGCTAGACTGTCTATTAGTGTAGCTACACTGTCTATTAGTGTTCATAGACTGTCTGTAAGTGTAGCTAGACTGTCTGTTAGTGTAGCTACACTGTCTTATAGTGTTCCTAGACTGTCTATTAGTGTAGCTAGATTGTCTATTAGTGTAGCTACACTGTCTAATAGTGTTCCTAGACTGTCTATTAGTGTAGCTAGATTGTCTATCAATATAGCTACACTGTCTATTAGTTTTCATAGACGGTCTGTTAGTGTAGCTAGACTGTCTTCTAGTGTAGCTACATTGTCTATTGATGTTCCTAGACTGTCCGTTAGTGAAGCTAGATTGTCTATCAATGTAGCTACACTGTCTATTAGTTTTCTTATACTGTCTGTTAGAGTAGATTTACTGTCTATTTGTTTTCATCGACGGTCTATTAGTTAGCTACACTGTCTATTAGAGTTCATAGACTGTCTGTTAGTGTAGCTAGACTGTCTATTAGTGTAGCTACACTGTCTTATTGTGTTCCTAGACTGTCTATTAGTGTAGCTAGACTGTATATAAGTGTAGGTACACTGTCTAATAGTGTTCCTAGACTGTCTATTAGTGTAGCTAGACTGTCTATAAGAGTAGCTACACTGTCTAATAGTGTAGCTAGACTGTCTATTAGTGTAGCAACACTGTCTAATAGTGTTCCTAGACTGTTTGTTAGCGTAACTAGATTGTTTATCAATGTAGCTACACTGTCTATTTGTTTTCATAGACGGTCTATTAGAGAAGCTACACTGTCTATTAGTGTTCCTAGACTGTCTATTAGTGTAGCTAGATTGTCTATTAGTGTAGCTACACTGTCTTATAGTGTTCCTAGACTGTCTATTAGTGTAGCTAGACTGTCTATAAGTGTAGCTACACTGTGTATTAGTGTTCATAGACTGTCTGTTAGTGTAGCTAGACTGCCTATTAGTGTAGCTACACTGTCTATTAGTGTTCCTAGACTGTCTATTAGTGTAGCTAGATTGTCTATCAATATAGCTACACTGTCTATAAGTCTTCTATACTGTCTGTTAGTGTAGCTAGACTGTCTACTAGTGTAGCTACATTGTCTATTAGTGTTCCTAGACTGTCTATTAGTATAGCTAGACTGTCTATTAGAGTAGCTAGATTGTCTATCAATATAGCTACACTGTCTATTAGTTTTCCTATACTGTATGTTAGTGTAGCTAGACTGTCTACTAGTGTAGCTACATGGTCTATTGATGTTCCTAGACTATCCGTTAGTGTAGCTAGAGTGTCTATCCATAAAGCCACACTGTCTATTAGTTTTCTTATACTGTCTGTTAGAGTAGCTACACTGTCTATTTGTTTTCATCGACGGTCTATTAGTTAGCTACACTGTCTATTAGAGTTCATAGACTGTCTGTAAGTGTAGCTAGACTGTCTTTTAGTGTAGCTACACTGTCTAATAGTGTTCCTAGACTGTCTATTAGTGTAGCTAGACTGTCTACTAGTGTAGCTACACTGTCTTATAGTGTTCCTAGACTGTCTATTAGTGTAGCTAGACTGTCTATTAGTGTAGCTACACTGTCTAATAGTGTTCCTAGACTGTCTATTAGTGTAGCTAGACTGTCTATTAGAGTAGCTACACTGTCTGATAGTGTTCCTAGACTGTCTTTTAGTGTAGCTACACTGTCTAAAAGTGTTCCTAGACTGTCTTTTAGCGTAACTAGATTGTTTATCAATGTAGCTACACTGTCCATTTGTTTTCATAGACGGTCTATTAGAGAAGCTACACTGTCTATTAGTGTTCATAGACTGTCTGTTAGTGTAGCTAGACTGTCTATTAATGTACAACACTGTCTTAAAGTGTTCTTAGACTGTCTATAAGTGTAGCTAGATTGTCTATTAGTGTAGCTACACTGTCTATTAGTGTTCATAGACTGTCTGTTAGTGTAGCTAGACTGTCTATTAGTGTAGCTACACTGTCTTATAGTGTTCCTAGACTGTCTATTAGTGTAGCTAGATTGTCTATTAGTGTAGCTACACTGTCTAATAGTGTTCCTAGACTGTCTACTAGTGTAGCTAGACTGTCTATTAGAGTAGCTACACTGTCTAATAGTGTTCCTAGACTGTCTATTAGTGTAGCTAGATTGTCTATCAGTATAGCTCTACTGTCTATTAGTTTTCATAGACGGTCTGTTAGTGTAGCTAGACTGTCTACTAGTGTAGCTACATTGTCTCCGTTAGTGAAGGTAGATTGTCTATCAATGTAGCTACACTGTCTATTAGTTTTCTTATACTGTCTGTTAGAGTAGCTACACTGTCTATTAGTGTTCATATACTGTCTATTAGTGTAGCTAGACTGTCTATCAGTGTAGCTACACTGTCTTATAGTGTTCCTAGACTGTCTATTAGTGTAGCTAGGTTGTCTTTTAGTGTAGCTACACTGTCTTATAGTGTTCCTAGACTGTCTATTAGTGTAGCTACATTGTCTATTAGTGTAGCTACACTGTCTAATAGTGTTCCTAGACTGTCTACTAGTGTAGCTAGACTGTCTATTAGTGTAGCTACACTGCCTAATAGTGTTCCTAGACTCTCTATTAGTGTAGCTAGATTGTGTATCAATATAGCTAAACTGTCTATTAGTTTTCATAGACGGTCTGTTAGTGTAGCTAGACTGTCTACAAGTGTAGCTACATTATCTATTGATGTTCCTTGACTGTCCGTTAGTGTAGCTAGATTGTCTATCAATGTAACTGCACTGTCTTTTAATTTTCTTATACTGTGTGTTAGAGTAGCTACACTGTCTATTAGTGTTCATATACTCTCTGTTCGTGTAGCTACACTGTCTATTAGTGTAGCTACACTGTCTAATAGTGTTCCTAGACTGTATATTAGTGTAGCTAGATTGTCTATCAATATAGCTACACTGTCTATTAGTTTTCCTATACTATCTGTGAGTGTAGCTAGACTGTCTACTAGTGTAGCTACATTGTCTATTAGTGTTCCTAGTCTGTCTATTAGTGAAGCTAGACTGTCTATTAGAGTAGCTAGATTGTCTATCAATATCTATTAGTTTTCCTATTCTGTCTGTTAGTGTAGCTAGACTGTCTACTAGTGTAGCTACATTGTCCATTGATGTTCCTAGACTGTCCGTTAGTGAAGCTAGATAGTCTATCAATGTAGCTACACTGTCTTTTAATTTTCTTATACTGTCTGTTAGAGTAGCTACACTGTCTATTAGTGTTCATATACTGTCTCTTCGTGTAGCTAGACTGTCTATTAGTGTAGCTACACTGTCTTATAGTGTTCCTAGACTGTCTATTAAAGTAGCTAGACTGTCTACTAGTGTAGCTACACTGTCTTATAGTGTTCCTTGACTGTCTATTAGTGTAGCTAGACTGTCTATTAGTGTAGCTACACTGTCTTATAGTGTTCCTAGACTGTCTATTAGTGTAGCTAGATTGTCTATTAGTGTAGCTACACTGTCTAATAGTGTTCCTAGACTGTCAATTAGTGTAGCTAGATTGTCCATCAATATAGCTACACTGTCTATTAGTTTTCATAGACGGTCTGTTAGTGTAGCTAGACTGTCTACTAGTGTAGCTTCATTGTCTATTGATGTTCCTAGACTGTCCGTTAGTGAAACTAGATGGCCTATCAATGTAGCTACACTGTCTATTAGTTTTCTTATACTGTCTGTTAGAGTAGCTACACTGTCTATTTGTTTTCATCGACGGTCTATTAGTTAGCTACACTGTCTATTAGAGTTCGTAGACTGTCTGTTAGTGTAGCTAGACTGTCTATTAGTGTAGCTACACTGTCTAATAGTGTTCCTAGACTGTCTGTTAGTGTAGCTAGACTGTCTATTAGTGTAGCTACACTGTCTTATAGTGTTCCGAGACTGTCTATTAGTGTAGCTAGACTGTCTATTAGAGTAGCTACACTGTCTAATAGTGTTCCTAGACTGTCTATTAGTGTAGCTACACTGTCTTATAGTGTTCCTTGACTGTCTATTAGTGTAGCTAGACTGTCTATTAGAGTAGCTACACTGTCTAATAGTGTTCCTAGACTGTCTGTTAGCGTAACTAGATTGTTTATCAATGTAGCTACACTGTCTATTTGTTTTCATAGACGGTCTATTAGAGAAGCTACACTGTCTATAAGTGTTCATAGACTGTCTGTAAGTGTAGCTAGACTGTCTTATAATGTAGCTACACTGTCTTATAGTGTTCCTAGACTGTCTATTAGTGTAGCTATATTGTCTATTAGTGTAGCTACACTGTCTTATAGTGTAGCTACACTGTCTGTTAGTGTAGCTAGACTGTCTATTAGTGTAGCTACACTGTCTTATAGTGTTCCTAGACTGTCTATTAGTGTAGCTAGATTGTCTATTAGTGTAGCTACACTGTCTAATAGTGTTCCTAGACTGTCTATTAGTATAGCTAGATTGTCTATCAATATAGCTACACTGTCTATTAGTTTTCATAGACGGTCTGTTAGTGTAGCTAGACTGTCTACTAGTGTAGCTACATTGTCTATTGATGTTCCTAGACTGTCCGTTAGCGAAGCTAGATTGTCTATCAATGTAGCTACACTGTCTATTAGTTTTCTTATACTGTCTGTTAGAGTAGCTACACTGTCTATTAGTGTTCATATACTGTCTGTTAGTGTAGCTAGACTGTCTATCAGTGTAGCTACACTGTCTAAAAGTGATACTAGACTGTATGTTTGTGTAGCTAGACTGTCTATTAGTGTAGCTACACTGTCTATTAGTGTTCCTAGACTGTCTACTAGTGTAGCTAGACTGTCTATTAGTGTAGCTACACTGTCTAATAGTGTTCCTAGACTGTCTATTAGTGTAGCTAGATTGTGTATCAATATAGCTACACTGTCTATTAGTTTTCATAGACGGTCTGTTAGTGTAGCTAGACTGTCTACTAGTGTAGCTACATTGTCTATTGATGTTCCTAGACTGTCCGTTAGTGTAGCTAGATTGTCTATCAATGTAGCTACACTGTCTATTAGTTTTATTATACTGTCTGTTAGAGTAGCTACACTGTCTATTTGTTTTCATCGACGGTCTATTAGTTAGCTACACTGTCTATTAGAGTTCCTAGACTGTCTGTTAGTGTAGCTAGACTGTCTATTAGTGTAGCTATACTGTCGAATAGTGTTCCTAGACTGTCTATAAGTGTAGCTAGACTGTCTACTAGTGTAGCTACACTGTCTTATAGTGTTCCTAGACTGTCTTTTAGTGTAGCTAGATTGTCTATTAGTGTAGCTACACTGTCTAAGAGTGTTCCTAAACTGTCTACTAGTGTAGCTCGACTGTCTATTAGAATAGCTACACTGTCTAATGGTGTTCCTAGACTGTCTATTAGTGCAGCTAGATTGTCTATCAATATAGCTACACTGTCTATTAGTTTTCATAGACTGTCTATTAGTGTAGCTACACTGTCTTATAGTGTTCCTTGACTGTCTATTAGTGTAGCTAGACTGTCTATTAGAGTAGCTACACTGTCTAATAGTGTTCCTAGACTGTCTACTAGTGTAGCTACACTGTCTATTGATGTTCCTAGACTGTCCGTTAGCGAATAGTGTTCATAGACTGTCTGTTAGTGTAGCTAGACTAATAGTGTTCCTAGACTGTCTATTACTGTAGCTACACTGTCTAATAGTGTTCCTAGACTGTCTATTAGTGTTGCTAGACTGTCTACTAGTGTAGCTACACGGTCTAATAATGTTCCTAGACTGTCTTTAAGTGTAGCTAGACTGTCTATTAGAGTAGCTACACTGTCTAATAGTGTTCCTAGACTGTCTATTAGTGTAGCTACACTGTCTAATAGTTTTCCTAGACTGTCTGTTAGCGTAACTAGATTGTTTATCAATGTAGCTACACTGTCTATTTGTTTTCATAGACGGTCTATTAGAGAAGCTACACTGTCTATTAGTGTTCATAGACTGTCTGTTAGTGTAGCTAGACTGTCTATTAATGTAGCTACACTGTCTAATAGTGTTCCTAGACTGTCTACTAGTGTAGCTAGACTGTCTATTAGTGTAGCTACACTGTCTAATAGTGTTCCTAGACTGTCTATTAGTGTAGCTAGATTGTGTATCAATATAGCTACACTGTCTATTAGTTTTCATAGACGGTCTGTTAGTGTAGCTAGACTGTCTACTAGTGTAGCTACATTGTCTATTGATGTTCCTAGACTGTCCGTTAGTGTAGCTAGATTGTCTTTCAATGTAGCTACACTGTCTTTTAATTTTCTTATACTGTCTGTTAGAGTAGCTACACTGTCTAATTGTGTTCCTAGACTGTCTATTAGTGTAGCTAGATTGTCTATCAATATAGCTACACTGTCTATTAGTTTTCCTATACTGTTTGTTAGTGTAGCTAGACTGTCTATTAGTGTAGCTACATTGTCTATTAGTGTTCCTAGACTAACTATTAGTGTAGCTAGACTGTCTATTAGTGTAGCTAGAATGTCTATCAATATAGCTACACTGTCTATTAGTTTTCCTATACTGTATGTTAGTGTAGCTACACTGTCTATTTGTTTTCATCGACGGTCTATTAGTTAGCTACACTGTCTATTAGAGTTCATAGACTGTCTGTTAGTGTAGCTAGACTGTCTATTAGTGTAGCTAAACTGTCTAATAGTGTTCCTAGACTGTCTATTCGTGTAGCTAGACTGCCTACAAGTGTAGCTACGTTGTCTATTGATATTTCTAGACTGTCCGTTAGTGTAGCTAGATTGTCTATCAATGTAGCTACACTGTCTATTAGTTTTCTTATACTGTCTGTTAGAGTAGCTACACTGTCTATTTGTTTTCATCGACGGTCTATTAGTTAGCTACACTGTCTATTAGAGTTCATAGACTGTCTGTTAGTGTAGCTAGACTGTCTATTAGTGTAGCTAAACTGTCTAATAGTGTTCCTAGACTGTCTATTCGTGTAGCTAGACTGCCTACAAGTGTAGCTACGTTGTCTTATAGTGTTCCTAGACTGTCTATTAGTGTAGCTAGACTGTCTATTAGTGTAGCTACACTGTCTAATAGTGTTCCTAGACTGTCTATTAGTGTAGCTAGACTGTCTATTAGAGTAGCTACACTGTCTAATAGTGTTCCTAGACTGTCTATTACTGTAGCTACACTGTCTAATAGTGTTCCTAGACTGTCTGTTATCGTAACTAGATTGTTTATCAATGTAGCTACACTGTCTATTTGTTTTCATAGACGGTCTATTAGAGAAGCTACACTGTCTATTAGTGTTCATAGACTGTCTGTTAGTGTAGCTAGACTGTCTATTAATGTAGCTACACTGTCTTATAGTGTTCCTAGACTGTCTATTAGTGTAGCTAGATTGTCTATTAGTGTAGCTACACTGTCTTATAGTGTTCCTAGACTGTCTATTAGTGTAGCTAGACTGTCTATAAGTGTAGCTACACTGTCTATTAGTGTTCATAGACTGTCTGTTAGTGTAGCTGGACTGTCTATTAGTGTAGCTACACTGTCTTATAGTGTTCCTAGACTGTCTACTAGTGTAGCTAAACTGTCTATTAGAGTAGCTACACTGTCTAATAGTGTTCCTAGACTGTCTATTAGTGTAGCTAGATTGTCTATCAATATAGCTTCACTGTCTATTAGTTCTCATAGACGGTCTGTTAGTGTAGCTAGACTGTCTACTAGTGTAGCTACATTGTCTATTGATGTTCCTAGACTGTCCGTTAGTGAAGCTAGATTGTCTATCAATGTAGCTACACTGTCTATTAGTTTTCTTATACTGTCTGTTAGAGTAGCTACACTGTCTATTAGTGTTCATATACTGTCTGTTAGTGTAGCTAGACTGTCTATCAGTGTAGCTACACTGTCTATAAGTGTTCCTACACTGTCTATTAGTGTAGCTAGATTGTCTATCAATATAGCTACACTGTCTATTAGTTTTCCTATACTGTCTGTTAGTGTAGCTAGACTGTCTACTAGTGTAGCTAAATTGTCTATTAGTGTTCCTAGACTGTCTATTAGTGTAGCTAGACTGTCTATTAGAGTAGCTAGATTGTCAATTAATATAGCGACACTGTCTATTAGTTTTCCTTTACTTTATGTTAGAGTAGCTAGACTGTCTACTAGTTTAGCTACATTGTCTATTGATGTTCCTAGACTGTCCGTTAGTGTAGCTGGATTGTCTATCAATGTAGCTACACTGTCTATTAGTTTTCTTATACTGTCTGTTAGAGTAGCTACACTGTCTATTTGTTTTCATCGACGGTCTATTAGTTAGCTACACTGTCTATTAAAGTTCATAGACTGTCTGTTAGTGTAGCTAGACTGTCTATAAGTGTAGCTACACTGTCTATTAGTGTTCATAGACTGTCTGTTAGTGTAGCTAGACTGTCTATTAATGTAGCTACACTGTCTAATAGTGTTCCTAGACTGTCTACTAGTGTAGCTAGACTGTCTATTAGTGTAGCTACACTGTCTAATAGTGTTCCTAGACTGTCTATTAGTGTAGCTAGATTGTGTATCAATATAGCTACACTGTCTATTAGTTTTCATAGACGGTCTGTTAGTGTAGCTAGACTGTCTACTAGTGTAGCTACATTGTCTATTGATGTTCCTAGACTGTCCGTTAGTGTAGCTAGATTGTCTATCAATGTAGCTACACTGTCTTTTAATTTTCTTATACTGTCTGTTAGAGAAGGTACACTGTCTATTAGTGTTCATATACTGTCTGTTCGTGTAGCTAGACTGTCTATTAGTGTAGCTACACTGTCTAATAGTGTTCCTAGACTGTCTATTAGTGTAGCTAGATTGTCTATCAATATAGCTACACTGTCTATTAGTTTTCCTATACTGTTTGTTAGTGTAGCTAGACTGTCTATTAGTGTAGCTACATTGTCTATTAGTGTTCCTAGACTGTCTATTAGTGTAGCTAGACTGTCTATTAGAGTAGCTAGAATGTCTATCAATATAGCTACACTGTCTATTAGTTTTCCTATACTGTATGTTAGTGTAGCTAGACTGTCTACTAGTGTAGCTACATTGTCTATTGATATTCCTAGACTGTCCGTTAGTGTAGCTAGATTGTCTATCAATGTAGCTACACTGTATTAGTTTTCTTATACTGTCTGTTAGAGTAGCTACACTGTTTATTTGTTTTCATCGACGGTCTATTAGTTAGCTACACTGTCTATTAGAGTTCATAGACTGTCTGTTAGTGTAGCTAGACTGTCTATTAGTGTAGCTAAACTGTCTAATAGTGTTCCTAGACTGTCTATTAGTGTAGCTAGACTGTCTACAAGTGTAGCTACGTTGTCTTATAGTGTTCCTAGACTGTCTATTAGTGTAGCTAGACTGTCTATTAGTGTAGCTACACTGTCTAATAGTGTTCCTAGACTGTCTATTAGTGTAGCTAGACTGTCTATTAGAGTAGCTACACTGTCTAATAGTGTTCCTAGACTGTCTATTACTGTAGCTACACTGTCTAATAGTGTTCCTAGACTGTCTGTTATCGTAACTAGATTGTTTATCAATGTAGCTACACTGTCTATTTGTTTTCATAGACGGTCTATTAGAGAAGCTACACTGTCTATTAGTGTTCATAGACTGTCTGTTAGTGTAGCTAGACTGTCTATTAATGTAGCTACACTGTCTTATAGTGTTCCTAGACTGTCTATTAGTGTACCTAGATTGTCTATTAGTGTAGCTACACTGTCTTATAGTGTTCCTAGACTGTCTATTAGTGTAGCTAGACTGTCTATAAGTGAAGCTACACAGTCTATTAGTGTTCATAGACTGTCCTGTCTGTAAGTGTAGCTGGACTGTCTATTAGTGTAGCTACACTGTCTTATAGTGTTCCTAGACTGTCTACTAGTGTAGCTAGACTGTCTATTAGAGTAGTTACACTGTCTAATAGTGTTCCTAGACTGTCTATTAGTGTAGCTAGATTGTCTATCAATATAGCTACACTGTCTATTAGTTCTCATAGACGGTCTGTTAGTGTAGCTAGACTGTCTACTAGTGTAGCTACATTGTCTATTGATGTTCCTAGACTGTCCGTTAGTGAAGCTAGATTGTCTATCAATGTAGCTACACTGTCTATTAGTTTTCTTATACTGTCTGTTAGAGAAGCTACACTGTCTATTAGTGTTCATATACTGTCTGTTAGTGTAGCTAGACTGTCTATCAGTGTAGCTACACTGTCTAATAGTGTTCCTGCACTGTCTATTAGTGTAGCTAGATTGTCTATCAATATAGCTACACTGTCTATTAGTTTTCCTATACTGTCTGTTAGTGTAGCTAGACTGTCTACTAGTGTAGCTAAATTGTCTATTAGTGTTCCTAGACTGTCTATTAGTGTAGCTAGACTGTCTATTAGAGTAGCTAGATTGTCAATCAATATAGCGACACTGTCTATTAGTTTTCCTTTTTATGTTAGAGTAGTTAGACTGTCTACTAGTTTAGCTACATTGTCTATTGATGTTCCTAGACTGTCCGTTAGTGTAGCTGGATTGTCTATCAATGTAGCTACACTGTCTATTAGTTTTCTTATACTGTCTGTTAGAGTAGCTACACTGTCTATTTGTTTTCATCGACGGTCTATTAGTTAGCTACACTGTCTATAAGAGTTCATAGACTGTCTGTTAGTGTAGCTAGACTGTCTATTAGTGTAGCTACACTGTCTAATAGTGTTCCTAGACTGTCTATTAGTGTAGCTAGACTGTTTGCTAGTGTAGCTACACTGTCTTATAGTGTTCCTAGACTGTCTATTAGTGTAGCTAGACTGACTATTAGTGTAGCTACACTGTCTAATAGTGTTCTTAGACTGTCTATTAGTGTAGCTAGACTGTCTATTAGAGTAGCTACACTGTCTAATAGTGTTCCTAGACTGTCTATTAGTGTAGCTACACTGTCTAATAGTATTCCTAGACTGTCTGTTAGCGTAACTAGATTGTTTATCAATGTAGCTACACTGTCTATTTGTTTTCATAGGCGGTCTATTAGAGAAGCTACACTGTCTATTAGTGTTCATAGACTGTCTGATAGTGTAGCTAGACTGTCTATTAATGTAGCTACACTGTCTTATAGTGTTCCTAGACTGTCAATTAGTGTAGCTAGAGTGTTTATTAGTGTAGCTACACTGTCTTATAGTGTTCCTAGACTGTCTATTAGTGTAGCTAGACTGTCTATTAGAGTAGCTACACTGTCTAATAGTGTTCCTAGACTGTCCATTAGTGTAGCTAGATTGTGTATCAATATAGCTACACTGTCTATTAGTTTTCATAGACTGTCTGTTAGTGTAGCTAGACTGTCTACTAGTGTAGCTACATTGTCTATTGATGTTCCTAGACTGTCCGTTAGTGAAGCTAGATTGTATATCAATGTAGCTACACTGTCCATTAATTTTCTTATACTGTCTGTTAGAGTAGCTACACTGTCTATAAGTGTTCATATACTGTCTGTTCGTGTAGCTAGACTGTCTATTAGTGTAGCTACACTGTCTAATAGTGTTCCTACACTGTCTATTAGTGTAGCTAGATTGTCTATTAGTGTAGCTACAATGTCTAATAGTGTTCCTAGACTGTCTTATAGTGTAGCTACACTGTCTAATAGTGTTCCTAGACTGTCTATTAGTGTAGCTAGACTGTCTATCAGTGTAGCTACACTGTCTAATAGTGTTCCTAGACTGTCTATTAGTGTAGCTAGATTGTGTATCAATATAGCTACATTGTCTATTAGCTTTCATAGACGGTCTGTTAGTGTAGCTAGACTGTCTACTAGTGTAGCTACATTGTCTATTGATGTTCCTAGACTGTCCGTTAGTTTAGCTAAATTGTCTATCAATGTAGCTACACTGTCTTTTAATTTTCTTATACTGTCTGTTAGAGTAGCTACACTGTCTATTAGTGTTCATATACTGTCTGTTCGTGTAGCTAGACTGTCTATTAGTGTAGCTTCACTGTCTAATAGTGTTCCTAGACTGTCTATTAGTGTAGCTAGATTGTCTATCAATATAGCTACACTGTCTATTAGTTTTCCTATACTGTCTGTTAGTGTAGCTAGACTGTCTACTAGTGTAGCTACATTGTCTATTAGTGTTCCTAGACTGTCTATTAGTGTAGCTGGACTGTCTATTAGAGTAGCTAGATTGTCTATCAATATAGCTACACTGTCTATTAGTTTTCCTATACTGTATGTTAGTGTAATTAGACTGTCTACTAGTGTAGCTACATTGTCTATTGATGTTCCTAGACTGTCCGTTAGTGTAGCTAGATTGTCTATCAATGTAGCTACACTGTCTATTAGTTTTCTTATACTGTCTGTTAGAGTAGCTACACTATCTATTTGTTTTCATCGACGGTCTATTAGTGTAGCTTCACTGTCTAATAGTGTTCCTAGACTGTCTATTAGTGTAGCTAAATTGTCTATTAATTAGGTACACTGTCTATTAGTATTCCTATACTGTCTGTTAGTGTAGCTAGACTGTCTATTAGTGTAGCTACACTGTCTAATAGTGTTCCTAGACTCTCTGTTATCGTAACTAGATTGTTTATCAGTGTAGCTACACTGTCTATTTGTTTTCATAGACGGTCTATTAGAGAAGCTACACTGTCTATTAGGGTTCATAGACTTTCTGTTAGTGTAGCTCTTCTGTCTATTAATGTAGCTACACTGTCTTATAGTGTTCCTAGACTGTCTATTAGTGTAGCTAGATTGTCTATTAGTGTAGCTACACTGTCTTATAGTGTTCCTAGACTGTCTATTAGTGTAGCTAGACTGATAATAAGTGTAGCTACACTGTCTATTAGTGTACATAGACTGTCTGTTAGTGTAGCTAGACTGTCTATTAGTGTAGCTACACTGTCTAATAGTGTTCCTACACTGTCTATTAGTGTAGCTAGATTGTCTATCAATATAGCTACACTGTCTATTAGTTTTCCTATACTGTCTGTTAGTGTAGTTAGACTGTCTATAAGTGTAGCTACATTGTCTATTTGTATTCCTAGACTGTCTATTAGTGTAGCTAGACTGTCTATTAGAGTAGCTAGATTGTCTATCAATATAGCTACACTGTCTATTAGTTTTCCTATACTTTATGTTAGAGTAGCTAGACTGTCTACTAGTTTAGCTACATTGTCTATTGATGTTCCTAGACTGTCCGTTAGTGTAGCTAGATTGTCTATCAATGTAGCTACACTGTCTATAAGTTTTCTTATACTGTCTGTTAGAGTAGCTACACTGTCTATTTGTTTTCATCGACGGTCTATTAGTTAGCTACACTGTCTATTAGAGTTCATAGACTGTCTGTTAGTGTAGCTAGACTGTCTATTAGTGTAGCTACACTGTCTAATAGTGTTCCTAGACTGTCTATTAGTGTAGCTAGACTGTTTGCTAGTGTATTAACACTGTCTTATAGTGTTCCTAGACTGTCTATTAGTGTAGCTAGACTGTCTATTAGTGTAGCTACACTGTCTATTAGTGTTCCTAGACTGTCTATTAGTGTAGCTACACTGTCTATTAGAGTAGCTACACTGTCTAATAGTGTTCCTAGACTGTCTATTAGTGTAGCTACACTGTCTAATAGTGTTCCTAGACTGTCTGTTAGCGTAACTAGATTGTTTATCAATGTAGCTACACTGTCTATTTGTTTTCATAGACGGTCTATTAGAGAAGCTACACTGTCTATTAGTGTTCATAGACTGTCTGTTAGTGTAGCTAGAATGTCTATTAATGTAGCTACACTAACTTATAGTGTTCCTAGACTGTCAATTAGTGTAGCTAGATTGTTTATTAGTGTAGCTACACTGTCTTATAGTGTTCCTAGACTGTCTATTAGTGTAGTAGACTGTCTATTAGTGTAGCTACACTGTCTATTAGTATTCATAGACTGTCTGTTAGTGTAGCTAGACTGTCTACTAGTGTAGCTACATTGTCTATTGATGTTCCTAGACTGTCCGTTAGTGAAGCTAGATTGTCTATCAATGTAGCTACACTGTCTTTTAATTTTCTTATACTGTCTGTTAGAGTAGCTACACTGTCTATAAGTGTTCATATACTGTCTGTTCGTGTAGCTAGACTGTCTATTAGTGTAGCTACACTGTCTAATAGTGTTCCTACACTGTCTATTAGTGTAGCTAGATTGTCTATTAGTGTAGCTACACTGTCTAATAGTGTTCCTAGACTGTCTATTAGTGTAGCTACACTGTCTAATAGTGTTCCTAGACTGTCTACTAGTGTAGCTAGACTGTCTATTTGTGTAGCTACACTGTCTAATAGTGTTCCTAGACTGTCTTTTAGAGTAGCTAGATTGTCTATCAATATAGCTACACTGTCTATTAGTTTTCCTATACTGTATGTTAGTGTAGCTAGACTGTCTACTAGTGTAGCTACATTGTCTATTGATGTTCCTAGACTGTCCGTTAGTGTAGCTAGATTGTCTATCAATGTAGCTACACTGTCTATTAGTTTTCTTATACTGTCTGTTAGAGTAGCTACACTGTCTATTTGTTTTCATCGACTGTCTATTAGTATGCTACACTGTCTATTAGAGTTCATAGACTGTCTGTTAGTGTAGCTAGACTGTCTATTAGTGTAGCTACACTGTTAAATAGTGGTCCTAGACTTTCTATTAGTGTAACTAGACTGTCTACTAGTGTAGCTACACTGTCTTATAGTGTTCCTAGACTGTCTATTAGTGTAGCTAGACTGTCTATTAGAGTAGCTACATTGTCTAATAGTGTTCCTAGACTGTCTATTAGTGTAGCTACACTGTCTAATAGTGTTCCTAGACTGTCTATTAGTGTAGCTACACTGTCTATTAGAGTAGCTACACTGTCTAATAGTGTTCCTAGACTGTCTATTAGTGTAGCTAAACTGTCTAATAGTGTTCCTAGACTGTCTGTTAGCGTAACTAGATTGTTTATCAATGTAGCTACACTGTCTATTTGTTTTCAAAGACGGTCTATTAGCGAAGCTACACTGTCTATTAGTTTTCTTATACTGTCTGTTAGTGTAGATAGACTGTCTATCAGTGTAGCTACACTGTCTAATAGTGTTCCTAGACTGTCTATTAGTGTAGCTAGATTGACTATTAGTGTAGCTACACTGTCTAATAGTGTTCCTAGGCTGTCTATTAGTGTAGCTAGACTGTCTATTAGTGTAGCTACACTGTCTAATAGTGTTCATAGACTGTCTACTAGTGTAGCTAGACTGTCTATTAGTGTAGCTACACTGTCTAATAGTGTTCCTAGACTGTCTATTAGTGTAGCTAGATTGTGTATCAATATAGCTACACTGTCTATTAGTTTTCATAGACGGTTTGTTAGTGTAGCTAGACTGTCTACTAGTGTAGCTACATTGTCTATTGATGTTCCTAGACTGTCCGTTAGTGTAGCTAGATTGTCTATCAATGTAGCTACACTGTCTTTTAATTTTCTTATACTGTCTGTTAGAGTAGCTACACTGTCTATTAGTGTTCATATACTGTCTGTTCGTGTAGCTAGACTGTCTATTAGTGTAGCTACACTGTCTAATAGTGTTCCTAGACTGTCTATTAGTGTAGCTAGATTGTCTATCAATATAGCTACACTGTCTATTAGATTTCCTATACTGTCTGTTAGTATAGTTAGACTGTCTACTAGTGTAGCTACATTGTTTATTAGTGTTCCTAGACTGTATATTAGTGTAGCTAGACTGTCTATTAGAGTAGCTAGATTGTCTATCAATATAGCTACACTGTCTATTAGTTTTCCTATACTGTATGTTAGAGTAGCTAGACTGTCTACTAGTTTAGCTACATTGTCTATTGATGTTCCTAGACTGTTCGTTAGTGTAGCTAGATTGTCTATCAATGTAGCTACACTGTCTATTAGTTTTCTTATACTGTCTGTTAGAGTAGCTACACTGTCTATTTGTTTTCATCGACGGTCTATTAGTTAGCAACACTGTCTATTAGAGTTCCTAGACTGTCTGTTAGTGTAGCTAGACTGTCTATTAGTGTAGCTACACTGTCTAATAGTGTTCCTAGACTGTCTATTAGTGTAGCTAGATTGTCTATTAGTGTAGCTACACTGTCTTATAGTGTTCCTAGACTGTCTACTAGTGTAGCTAGACTGTCTATTAGAGTAGCTACACTGTCTAATAGTGTTCCTAGACTGTCTATTAGTGTAGCTAGATTGTCTATCAATATAGCTACACTGTCTATTAGTTTTCATAGACGGTCTGTTAGTGTAGCTAGACTGTCTACTAGTGTAGCTACATTGTCTATTCATGTTCCTAGACTGTCCGTTAGTGAAGCTAGATTGTTTATCAATGTAGCTACACTGTCTATTAGTTTTCTTATACTGTCTGTTAGAGTAGCTACACTGTCTATTAATGTTCTACTGTCTGTTAGTGTAGCTAGAATTTCTATCAGTGTAGCTACACTGTCTAATAGTGTTCCTACACTGTCTATTAGTGTAGCTAGATTGTCTATTAGTGTAGCTACACAGTCTAATAGTGTTCCTAGACTGTCTATTAGTGTAGCTAGACTGTCTATTAGTGTAGCTACACTGTCTAATAGTGTTCCTAGACTGTCTACTAGTGTAGCTAGACTGTCTATTAGTGTAGCTTCATTGTCTAATAGTGTTCCTAGACTGTCTATTAGTGTAGCTAGATTGTGTATCAATATAACTACATTGTCTATTAGTTTTCATAGACGGTCTGTAAGTGTAGCTAGACTGGGTAATAGTGTAGCTACATTGTCTATTTATGTTCCTTGACTGTCCGTTGGTGTAGCTAGATTGTCTATCAATGTAGCTACACTGTCTTTTAATTTTCTTATACTGTCTGTTAGAGTAGCTACACTGTCTATTAGTGTTCATATACTGTCTGTTCGTGTAGCTAGAATGTCTATTAGTGTAGCTTCACTGTCTTATAGTGTTCCTAGACTGTCTATTAGTGTAGCTAGATTGTCTATCAATATAGCTACACTGTCTATTAGTTTTCCTATACTGTCTGTAAGTGTAGGTAGACTGTCTACTAGTGTAGCTACATTGTCTATTAGTGTTCCTAGACTGTCTATTAGTGTAGCTAGACTGTCTTTTAGAGTAGCTAGATTGTCTATCAATATAGCTACACTGTCTATTAGTTTTCCTATACTGTATGTTAGTGTAGCTAGACTGTCTACTAGTGTAGCTACATTGTCTATTGATGTTCCTAGACTGTCCGTTAGTGTAGCTAGATTGTCTATCAATGTAGCTACACTGTCTATTAGTTTTCTAATACTGTCTGTTAGAGTAGCTACACTGTGTATCTGTTTTCATCGACTGTCTATTAGTATGCTACACTGTCTATTAGAGTTCATAGACTGTCTGTTAGTGTAGCTAGACTGTCAATTAGTGTAGCTACACTGTTAAATAGTGTTCCTAGACTGTCTATAAGTGTAACTAGACTGTCTACTAGTGTAGCTACACTGTCTTATAGTGTTCCTGGACTGTCTATTAGTGTAGCTAGACTGTCTATTAGAGTAGCTACATTGTCTAATAGTGTTCCTAGACTGTCTATTAGTGTAGCTACACTGTCTAATAGTGTTCCTAGACTGTCTATTAGTGTAGCTAGACTGTCTATTAGAGTAGCTACACTGTCTAATAGTGTTCCTAGACTGTCTATTAGTGTAGCTACACTGTCTAATAGTGTTCCTAGACTGTCTGTTAGCGTAACTAGATTGTTTATCAATGTAGCTACACTGTCTATCTGTTTTCAAAGACGGTCTATTAGCGAAGCTACACTGTCTATTAGTTTTCTTATACTGTCTGTTAGTGTAGCTAGACTGTCTATCAGTGTAGCTACACTGTATAATAGTGTTCCTAGACTGTCTATTAGTGTAGCTAGATTGACTATTAGTGTAGCTACACTGTCTAATAGTGTTCCTAGGCTGTCTATTAGTGTAGCTAGACTGTCTATTAGTGTAGCTTCACTGTCTAATAGTGTTCATAGACTGTCTACTAGTGTAGCTAGACTGTCTATTAGTGTAGCTACACTGTCTAATAGTGTTCCTAGACTGTCTATTAGTGTAGCTAGATTGTGTATCAATATAGCTACACTGTGTATTAGTTTTCATAGACGTTCTGTTAGTGTAGCTAGATTGTCTACTAGTGTAGCTACATTGTCTATTGATGTTCCTAGACTGTCCATTAGTGTAGCTAGATTGTCTATCAATGTAGCTACACTGTCTTTTAATTTTCTTATACTGTCTGTTAGAGTAGCTACACTGTCTATTAGTGTTCATATACTGTCTGTTCGTGTAGCTAGAATGTCTATTAGTGTAGCTACACTGTCTAATAGTGTTCCTAGACTGTCTATTAGTGTAGCTAGATTGTCTATCAATATAGCTACACTGTCTATTAGTTTTCCTATACTGTCTGTTAGTGTAGTTAGACTGTCTACTAGTGTAGCTACATTGTTTATTAGTGTTCCTAGACTGTATATTAGTGTAGCTAGACTGTCTATCAGAGTAGCTAGATTGTCTATCAATATAGCTACACTGTCTATTAGGTTTCCTATACTGTATGTTAGAGTAGCTAGACTGTCTACTAGTTTAGCTACATTGTCTATTGATGTTCCTAGACTGTCCGTTAGTGTAGCTAGACTGTCTATCAGTGTAGCTACACTGTCTATAAGTGTTCCTACACTGTCTATTAGTGTAGCTAGATTGTCTATCAATATAGCTACACTGTCTATTAGTTTTCCTATACTGTCTGTTAGTGTAGCTAGACTGTCTACTAGTGTAGCTAAATTGTCTATTAGTGTTCCTAGACTGTCCATTAGTGTAGCTAGACTGTCTATTAGAGTAGCTAGATTGTCAATTAATATAGCGACACTGTCTATTAGTTTTCCTTTACTTTATGTTAGAGTAGCTAGACTGTCTACTAGTTTAGCTACATTGTCTATTGATGTTCCTAGACTGTCCGTTAGTGTAGCTGGATTGTCTATCAATGTAGCTACACTGTCTATTAGTTTTCTTATACTGTCTGTTAGAGTAGCTACACTGTCTATTTGTTTTCATCGACGGTCTATTAGTTAGCTACACTGTCTATTAAAGTTCATAGACTGTCTGTTAGTGTAGCTAGACTGTCTATAAGTGTAGCTACACTGTCTATTAGTGTTCATAGACTGTCTGTTAGTGTAGCTAGACTGTCTATTAATGTAGCTACACTGTCTAATAGTGTTCCTAGACTGTTTACAAGTGTAGCTAGACTGTCTATTAGTGTAGCTACACTGTCTAATAGTGTTCCTAGACTGTCTATTAGTGTAGCTAGATTGTGTATCAATATAGCTACACTGTCTATTAGTTTTCATAGACGGTCTGTTAGTGTAGCTAGACTGTCTACTAGTGTAGCTACATTGTCTATTGATGTTCCTAGACTGTCCGTTAGTGTAGCTAGATTGTCTATCAATGTAGCTACACTGTCTTTTAATTTTCTTATACTGTCTGTTAGAGAAGGTACACTGTCTATTAGTGTTCATATACTGTCTGTTCGTGTAGCTAGACTGTCTATTAGTGTAGCTACACTGTCTAATAGTGTTCCTAGACTGTCTATTAGTGTAGCTAGATTGTCTATCAATATAGCTACACTGTCTATTAGTTTTCCTATACTGTTTGTTAGTGTAGCTAGACTGTCTATTAGTGTAGCTACATTGTCTATTAGTGTTCCTAGACTGTCTATTAGTGTAGCTAGACTGTCTATTAGAGTAGCTAGAATGTCTATCAATATAGCTACACTGTCTATTAGTTTTCCTATACTGTATGTTAGTGTAGCTAGACTGTCTACTAGTGTAGCTACATTGTCTATTGATATTCCTAGACTGTCCGTTAGTGTAGCTAGATTGTCTATCAATGTAGCTACACTGTATTAGTTTTCTTATACTGTCTGTTAGAGTAGCTACACTGTTTATTTGTTTTCATCGACGGTCTATTAGTTAGCTACACTGTCTATTAGAGTTCATAGACTGTCTGTTAGTGTAGCTAGACTGTCTATTAGTGTAGCTAAACTGTCTAATAGTGTTCCTAGACTGTCTATTAGTGTAGCTAGACTGTCTACAAGTGTAGCTACGTTGTCTTATAGTGTTCCTAGACTGTCTATTAGTGTAGCTAGACTGTCTATTAGTGTAGCTACACTGTCTAATAGTGTTCCTAGACTGTCTATTAGTGTAGCTAGACTGTCTATTAGAGTAGCTACACTGTCTAATAGTGTTCCTAGACTGTCTATTACTGTAGCTACACTGTCTAATAGTGTTCCTAGACTGTCTGTTATCGTAACTAGATTGTTTATCAATGTAGCTACACTGTCTATTTGTTTTCATAGACGGTCTATTAGAGAAGCTACACTGTCTATTAGTGTTCATAGACTGTCTGTTAGTGTAGCTAGACTGTCTATTAATGTAGCTACACTGTCTTATAGTGTTCCTAGACTGTCTATTAGTGTACCTAGATTGTCTATTAGTGTAGCTACACTGTCTTATAGTGTTCCTAGACTGTCTATTAGTGTAGCTAGACTGTCTATAAGTGAAGCTACACTGTCTATTAGTGTTCATAGACTGTCCTGTCTGTTAGTGTAGCTGGACTGTCTATTAGTGTAGCTACACTGTCTTATAGTGTTCCTAGACTGTCTACTAGTGTAGCTAGACTGTCTATTAGAGTAGTTACACTGTCTAATAGTGTTCCTAGACTGTCTATTAGTGTAGCTAGATTGTCTATCAATATAGCTACACTGTCTATTAGTTCTCATAGACGGTCTGTTAGTGTAGCTAGACTGTCTACTAGTGTAGCTACATTGTCTATTGATGTTCCTAGACTGTCCGTTAGTGAAGCTAGATTGTCTATCAATGTAGCTACACTGTCTATTAGTTTTCTTATACTGTCTGTTAGAGAAGCTACACTGTCTATTAGTGTTCATATACTGTCTGTTAGTGTAGCTAGACTGTCTATCAGTGTAACTACACTGTCTAATAGTGTTCCTGCACTGTCTTTTAGTGTAGCTAGATTGTCTATCAATATAGCTACACTGTCTATTAGTTTTCCTATACTGTCTGTTAGTGTAGCTAGACTGTCTACTAGTGTAGCTAAATTGTCTATTAGTGTTCCTAGACTGTCTATTAGTGTAGCTAGACTGTCTATTAGAGTAGCTAGATTGTCAATCAATATAGCGACACTGTCTATTAGTTTTCCTTTTTATGTTAGAGTAGTTAGACTGTCTACTAGTTTAGCTACATTGTCTATTGATGTTCCTAGACTGTCCGTTAGTGTAGCTGGATTGTCTATCAATGTAGCTACACTGTCTATTAGTTTTCTTATACTGTCTGTTAGAGTAGCTACACTGTCTATTTGTTTTCATCGACGGTCTACTAGTTAGCTACACTGTCTATAAGAGTTCATAGACTGTCTGTTAGTGTAGCTAGACTGTCTATTAGTGTAGCTACACTGTCTAATAGTGTTCCTAGACTGTCTATTAGTGTAGCTAGACTGTTTGCTAGTGTAGCTACACTGTCTTATAGTGTTCCTAGACTGTCTATTAGTGTAGCTAGACTGACTATTAGTGTAGCTACACTGTCTAATAGTGTTCTTAGACTGTCTATTAGTGTAGCTAGACTGTCTATTAGAGTAGCTACACTGTCTAATAGTGTTCCTAGACTGTCTATTAGTGTAGCTACACTGTCTAATAGTATTCCTAGACTGTCTGTTAGCGTAACTAGATTGTTTATCAATGTAGCTACACTGTCTATTTGTTTTCATAGGCGGTCTATTAGAGAAGCTACACTGTCTATTAGTGTTCATAGACTGTCTGATAGTGTAGCTAGACTGTCTATTAATGTAGCTACACTGTCTTATAGTGTTCCTAGACTGTCAATTAGTGTAGCTAGAGTGTTTATTAGTGTAGCTACACTGTCTTTTAGTGTTCCTAGACTGTCTATTAGTGTAGCTAGACTGTCTATTAGAGTAGCTACACTGTCTAATAGTGTTCCTAGACTGTCCATTAGTGTAGCTAGATTGTGTATCAATATAGCTACACTGTCTATTAGTTTTCATAGACTGTCTGTTAGTGTAGCTAGACTGTCTACTAGTGTAGCTACATTGTCTATTGATGTTCCTAGACTGTCCGTTAGTGAAGCTAGATTGTATATCAATGTAGCTACACTGTCCATTAATTTTCTTATACTGTCTGTTAGAGTAGCTACACTGTCTATAAGTGTTCATATACTGTCTGTTCGTGTAGCTAGACTGTGTATTAGTGTAGCTACACTGTCTAATAGTGTTCCTACACTGTCTATTAGTGTAGCTAGATTGTCTATTAGTGTAGCTACAATGTCTAATAGTGTTCCTAGACTGTCTTATAGTGTAGCTACACTGTCTAATAGTGTTCCTAGACTGTCTATTAGTGTAGCTAGACTGTCTATCAGTGTAGCTACACTGTCTAATAGTGTTCCTAGACTGTCTATTAGTGTAGCTAGATTGTGTATCAATATAGCTACATTGTCTATTAGCTTTCATAGACGGTCTGTTAGTGTAGCTAGACTGTCTACTAGTGTAGCTACATTGTCTATTGATGTTCCTAGACTGTCCGTTAGTTTAGCTAAATTGTCTATCAATGTAGCTACACTGTCTTTTAATTTTCTTATACTGTCTGTTAGAGTAGCTACACTGTCTATTAGTGTTCATATACTGTCTGTTCGTGTAGCTAGACTGTCTATTAGTGTAGCTTCACTGTCTAATAGTGTTCCTAGACTGTCTATTAGTGTAGCTAGATTGTCTATCAATATAGCTACACTGTCTATTAGTTTTCCTATACTGTCTGTTAGTGTAGCTAGACTGTCTACTAGTGTAGCTACATTGTCTATTAGTGTTCCTAGACTGTCTATTAGTGTAGCTGGACTGTCTATTAGAGTAGCTAGATTGTCTATCAATATAGCTACACTGTCTATTAGTTTTCCTATACTGTATGTTAGTGTAATTAGACTGTCTACTAGTGTAGCTACATTGTCTATTGATGTTCCTAGACTGTCCGTTAGTGTAGCTAGATTGTCTATCAATGTAGCTACACTGTCTATTAGTTTTCTTATACTGTCTGTTAGAGTAGCTACACTATCTATTTGTTTTCATCGACGGTCTATTAGTGTAGCTTCACTGTCTAATAGTGTTCCTAGACTGTCTATTAGTGTAGCTAAATTGTCTATTAATTTAGCTACACTGTCTATTAGTATTCCTATACTGTCTGTTAGTGTAGCTAGACTGTCTATTAGTGTAGCTACACTGTCTAATAGTGTTCCTAGACTGTCTGTTATCGTAACTAGATTGTTTATCAGTGTAGCTACACTGTCTATTTGTTTTCATAGACGGTCTATTAGAGAAGCTACACTGTCTATTAGGGTTCATAGACTTTCTGTTAGTGTAGCTCTTCTGTCTATTAATGTAGCTACACTGTCTTATAGTGTTCCTAGACTGTCTATTAGTGTAGCTAGATTGTCTATTAGTGTAGCTACATTGTCTTATAGTGTTCCTAGACTGTCTATTAGTGTAGCTAGACTGATAATAAGTGTAGCTACACTGTCTATTAGTGTACATAGACTGTCTGTTAGTGTAGCTAGACTGTCTATTAGTGTAGCTACACTGTCTAATAGTGTTCCTACACTGTCTATTAGTGTAGCTAGATTGTCTATCAATATAGCTACACTGTCTATTAGTTTTCCTATACTGTCTGTTAGTGTAGTTAGACTGTCTATAAGTGTAGCTACATTGTCTATTTGTATTCCTAGACTGTCTATTAGTGTAGCTAGACTGTCTATTAGAGTAGCTAGATTGTCTATCAATATAGCTACACTGTCTATTAGTTTTCCTATACTTTATGTTAGAGTAGCTAGACTGTCTACTAGTTTAGCTACATTGTCTATTGATGTTCCTAGACTGTCCGTTAGTGTAGCTAGATTGTCTATCAATGTAGCTACACTGTCTATAAGTTTTCTTATACTGTCTGTTAGAGTAGCTACACTGTCTATTTGTTTTCATCGACGGTCTATTAGTTAGCTACACTGTCTATTAGAGTTCATAGACTGTCTGTTAGTGTAGCTAGACTGTCTATTAGTGTAGCTACACTGTCTAATAGTGTTCCTAGACTGTCTATTAGTGTAGCTAGACTGTTTGCTAGTGTATTAACACTGTCTTATAGTGTTCCTAGACTGTCTATTAGTGTAGCTAGACTGTCTATTAGTGTAGCTACACTGTCTATTAGTGTTCCTAGACTGTCTATTAGTGTAGCTACACTGTCTATTAGAGTAGCTACACTGTCTAATAGTGTTCCTAGACTGTCTATTAGTGTAGCTACACTGTCTAATAGTGTTCCTAGACTGTCTGTTAGCGTAACTAGATTGTTTATCAATGTAGCTACACTGTCTATTTGTTTTCATAGACGGTCTATTAGAGAAGCTACACTGTCTATTAGTGTTCATAGACTGTCTGTTAGTGTAGCTAGAATGTCTATTAATGTAGCTACACTAACTTATAGTGTTCCTAGACTGTCAATTAGTGTAGCTAGATTGTTTATTAGTGTAGCTACACTGTCTTATAGTGTTCCTAGACTGTCTATTAGTGTAGCAGACTGTCTATTAGTGTAGCTACACTGTCTATTAGTATTCATAGACTGTCTGTTAGTGTAGCTAGACTGTCTACTAGTGTAGCTACATTGTCTATTGATGTTCCTAGACTGTCCGTTAGTGAAGCTAGATTGTCTATCAATGTAGCTACACTGTCTTTTAATTTTCTTATACTGTCTGTTAGAGTAGCTACACTGTCTATAAGTGTTCATATACTGTCTGTTCGTGTAGCTAGACTGTCTATTAGTGTAGCTACACTGTCTAATAGTGTTCCTACACTGTCTATTAGTGTAGCTAGATTGTCTATTAGTGTAGCTACACTGTCTAATAGTGTTCCTAGACTGTCTATTAGTGTAGCTACACTGTCTAATAGTGTTCCTAGACTGTCTACTAGTGTAGCTAGACTGTCTATTTGTGTAGCTACACTGTCTAATAGTGTTCCTAGACTGTCTTTTAGAGTAGCTAGATTGTCTATCAATATAGCTACACTGTCTATTAGTTTTCCTATACTGTATGTTAGTGTAGCTAGACTGTCTACTAGTGTAGCTACATTGTCTATTGATGTTCCTAGACTGTCCGTTAGTGTAGCTAGATTGTCTATCAATGTAGCTACACTGTCTATTAGTTTTCTTATACTGTCTGTTAGAGTAGCTACACTGTCTATTTGTTTTCATCGACTGTCTATTAGTATGCTACACTGTCTATTAGAGTTCATAGACTGTCTGTTAGTGTAGCTAGACTGTCTATTAGTGTAGCTACACTGTTAAATAGTGGTCCTAGACTTTCTATTAGTGTAACTAGACTGTCTACTAGTGTAGCTACACTGTCTTATAGTGTTCCTAGACTGTCTATTAGTGTAGCTAGACTGTCTATTAGAGTAGCTACATTGTCTAATAGTGTTCCTAGACTGTCTATTAGTGTAGCTACACTGTCTAATAGTGTTCCTAGACTGTCTATTAGTGTAGCTACACTGTCTATTAGAGTAGCTACACTGTCTAATAGTGTTCCTAGACTGTCTATTAGTGTAGCTAAACTGTCTAATAGTGTTCCTAGACTGTCTGTTAGCGTAACTAGATTGTTTATCAATGTAGCTACACTGTCTATTTGTTTTCAAAGACGGTCTATTAGCGAAGCTACACTGTCTATTAGTTTTCTTATACTGTCTGTTAGTGTAGCTAGACTGTCTATCAGTGTAGCTACACTGTCTAATAGTGTTCCTAGACTGTCTATTAGTGTAGCTAGATTGACTATTAGTGTAGCTACACTGTCTAATAGTGTTCCTAGGCTGTCTATTAGTGTAGCTAGACTGTCTATTAGTGTAGCTACACTGTCTAATAGTGTTCATAGACTGTCTACTAGTGTAGCTAGACTGTCTATTAGTGTAGCTACACTGTCTAATAGTGTTCCTAGACTGTCTATTAGTGTAGCTAGATTGTGTATCAATATAGCTACACTGTCTATTAGTTTTCATAGACGGTTTGTTAGTGTAGCTAGACTGTCTACTAGTGTAGCTACATTGTCTATTGATGTTCCTAGACTGTCCGTTAGTGTAGCTAGATTGTCTATCAATGTAGCTACACTGTCTTTTAATTTTCTTATACTGTCTGTTAGAGTAGCTACACTGTCTATTAGTGTTCATATACTGTCTGTTCGTGTAGCTAGACTGTCTATTAGTGTAGCTACACTGTCTAATAGTGTTCCTAGACTGTCTATTAGTGTAGCTAGATTGTCTATCAATATAGCTACACTGTCTATTAGATTTCCTATACTGTCTGTTAGTATAGTTAGACTGTCTACTAGTGTAGCTACATTGTTTATTAGTGTTCCTAGACTGTATATAAGTGTAGCTAGACAGTCTATTAGAGTAGAGTAGTCTAGCTACACTAGTAGACAGTCTAGGAACGTGTAGTGTTCCTAGACTGTCTACTAGTGTAGCTAGACTGTCTATTAGTGTAGCTTCATTGTCTAATAGTGTTCCTAGACTGTCTATTAGTGTAGCTAGATTGTGTATCAATATAACTACATTGTCTATTAGTTTTCATAGACGGTCTGTAAGTGTAGCTAGACTGGGTAATAGTGTAGCTACATTGTCTATTTATGTTCCTTGACTGTCCGTTGGTGTAGCTAGATTGTCTATCAATGTAGCTACACTGTCTTTTAATTTTCTTATACTGTCTGTTAGAATAGCTACACTGTCTATTAGTGTTCATATACTGTCTGTTCGTGTAGCTAGAATGTCTATTAGTGTAGCTTCACTGTCTTATAGTGTTCCTAGACTGTCTATTAGTGTAGCTAGATTGTCTATCAATATAGCTACACTGTCTATTAGTTTTCCTATACTGTCTGTAAGTGTAGGTAGACTGTCTACTAGTGTAGCTACATTGTCTATTAGTGTTCCTAGACTGTCTATTAGTGTAGCTAGACTGTCTTTTAGAGTAGCTAGATTGTCTATCAATATAGCTACACTGTCTATTAGTTTTCCTATACTGTATGTTAGTGTAGCTAGACTGTCTACTAGTGTAGCTACATTGTCTATTGATGTTCCTAGACTGTCCGTTAGTGTAGCTAGATTGTCTATCAATGTAGCTACACTGTCTATTAGTTTTCTAATACTGTCTGTTAGAGTAGCTACACTGTGTATCTGTTTTCATCGACTGTCTATTAGTATGCTACACTGTCTATTAGAGTTCATAGACTGTCTGTTAGTGTAGCTAGACTGTCAATTAGTGTAGCTACACTGTTAAATAGTGTTCCTAGACTGTCTATAAGTGTAACTAGACTGTCTACTAGTGTAGCTACACTGTCTTATAGTGTTCCTAGACTGTCTATTAGTGTAGCTAGACTGTCTATTAGAGTAGCTACATTGTCTAATAGTGTTCCTAGACTGTCTATTAGTGTAGCTACACTGTCTAATAGTGTTCCTAGACTGTCTATTAGTGTAGCTAGACTGTCTATTAGAGTAGCTACACTGTCTAATAGTGTTCCTAGACTGTCTATTAGTGTAGCTACACTGTCTAATAGTGTTCCTAGACTGTCTGTTAGCGTAACTAGATTGTTTATCAATGTAGCTACACTGTCTATCTGTTTTCAAAGACGGTCTATTAGCGAAGCTACACTGTCTATTAGTTTTCTTATACTGTCTGTTAGTGTAGCTAGACTGTCTATCAGTGTAGCTACACTGTATAATAGTGTTCCTAGACTGTCTATTAGTGTAGCTAGATTGACTATTAGTGTAGCTACACTGTCTAATAGTGTTCCTAGGCTGTCTATTAGTGTAGCTAGACTGTCTATTAGTGTAGCTACACTGTCTAATAGTGTTCATAGACTGTCTACTAGTGTAGCTAGATTGTGTATCAATATAGCTACACTGTGTATTAGTTTTCATAGACGTTCTGTTAGTGTAGCTAGATTGTCTACTAGTGTAGCTACATTGTCTATTGATGTTCCTAGACTGTCCATTAGTGTAGCTAGATTGTCTATCAATGTAGCTACACTGTCTTTTAATTTTCTTATACTGTCTGTTAGAGTAGCTACACTGTCTATTAGTGTTCATATACTGTCTGTTCGTGTAGCTAGAATGTCTATTAGTGTAGCTACACTGTCTAATAGTGTTCCTAGACTGTCTATTAGTGTAGCTAGATTGTCTATCAATATAGCTACACTGTCTATTAGTTTTCCTATACTGTCTGTTAGTGTAGTTAGACTGTCTACTAGTGTAGCTACATTGTTTATTAGTGTTCCTAGACTGTATATTAGTGTAGCTAGACTGTCTATCAGAGTAGCTAGATTGTCTATCAATATAGCTACACTGTCTATTAGGTTTCCTATACTGTATGTTAGAGTAGCTAGACTGTCTACTAGTTTAGCTACATTGTCTATTGATGTTCCTAGACTGTCCGTTAGTGTAGCTAGATTGTCTATCAATGTAGCTACACTGTCTATTAGTTTTCTTATACTGTCTGTTAGAGTAGCTACACTGTCTATTTGTTTTCATCGACGGTCTATTAGTTAGCTACACTGTCTATTAGTGTTCATAGACTGTCTGTTAGTGTAGCTAGACTGTCTATTAGTGTAGCTACACTGTCTAATAGTGTTCCTAGACTGTCTGTTAGCGAAACTAGATTGTTTATCAATGTAGCTTCACTGTCTATTTGTTTCATAGACGGTCTATTAGAGAAGCTACATTGTCTATTAGTGTTCATAGACTGTTTGTTAATGTAGCTAGACTGTCTATTAATGTAGCTACACTGTCTTATAGTGTTCATAGACTGTATATTAGTGTAGCTAGATTGTCTACTAGTGTAGCTACACTGTCTTATAGTGTTCCTAGACTGTCTATTAGTGTAGCTAGACTGTCTATTAGTGTAGCTACACTGTCTATTAGTGTTCATAGACTGTCTGTTAGTGTAGTTACACTGTCTTATAGTGTTCCCAGACTGTCTATTAGTGTAGCTCGATTTTCTATTAGTGTAGCTACACTGTCTATTAGTGTTCATATACTGTCTACTAGTGTAGCTAGACTGTCTATTAGAGTAGCTACACTGTCTAATAATGTTCCTAGACTGTCTATTACTAGAGCTAGATTGTCTATCAATATAGTTACACTGTCTATTAGTTTTCCTATACTGTCTGTTAGTGTAGTTAGACTGTCTACTAGTGTAGCTACATTGTTTATTAGTGTTCCTAGACTGTATATTAGTGTAGCTAGACAGTCTATTAGAGTAGCTAGATTGTCTATCAATATAGCTACACTGTCTATTAGTTTTCCTATACTGTATGTTAGAGTAGCTAGACTCTCTACTAGTTTAGCAACATTGTCTATTGATGTTCCTAGACTGTCCGTTAGTGTAGCTAGATTGTCTATAAATGTAGCTACACTGTCTATTAGTTTTCTTATACTGTCTGTTAGAGTAGCTACATTGTCTATTTTTTTCATCGACGGTCTATTAGTTAGCTACACTGTCTATTAGAGTTCATAGACTGTCTGTTAGTGTAGCTAGACTGTCTATTAGTGTAGCTACACTGTCTAATAGTGTTCCTAGACTGTCTGTTAGCGTAACTAGATTGTTTATCAATGTAGCTACACTGTCTATTTGTTTCATAGACGGTCTATTAGAGAAGCTACATTGTCTATTAGTGTTCATAGACTGTCTGTTAGTGTAGCTAGACTGTCTATTAATGTAGCTACACTGTCTTATAGTGTTCATAGACTGTATATTAGTGTAGCTAGATTGTCTACTAGTGTAGCTACACTGTCTTATAGTGTTCCTAGACTGTCTATTAGTGTAGCTAGACAGTCTATTAGTGTAGCTACACTGTCTATTAGTGTTCATAGACTGTCTGTTAGTGTAGCTTCACTGTCTTATAGTGTTCCCAGACTGTCTATTAGTGTAGCTAGATTGTCTATTAGTGTAGCTACACTGTCTAATAGTGTTCCTAGACTGTCTACTAGTGTAGCTAGACTGTCTATTAGAGTAGCTACACTGTCTAATAGTGTTCCTAGACTGTCTATTACTAGAGCTAGATTGTCTATCAATATAGTTACACTGTCTATTAGTTTTCATAGACGGTCTGTTAGTGTAGCTAGACTGTCTACTAGTGTAGCTACATTGTCTATTGATGTTCCTATACTGTCCGTTAGTGAAGCTAGATTGTCTATCAATGTAGCTACACTGTCTATTAGTTTTCTTATACTGTCTGTTAGAGTAGCTACACTGTCTATTAGTGTTCATATACTGTCTGTTAGTGTAGCCAGACTGTCTATCAGTGAAGTTACACTGTCAAATAGTGTTCCTAGACTGTCTATTAGTGTGGCTAGATTGTCTGTTAGTGTAGCCACACTGTCTAATAGTGTTCCTAGACTGTCGATTTGTGTAGCTAGACTGTCTATTAGTGTAGCTACACTGTCTAATAGTGTTCATAAACTGTCTACTAGTGTAGCTAGACTTTCTTTTAGTGTAGCTACATTGTCTAATAGTGTTCCTAGACTGTCTATTAGTGTAGCTAGATTGTGTATCAATATAGCTACACTGTCTATTAGTTTTCCTATACTGTCTGTTAGTGTAGCTAGACTGTCTACTAGTGTAGCTACATTGTCTATTAGTGTTCCTAGACTTCTATTGGTGTAGCTAGACTGTCTATTAGAGTAGCTAGATTGTCTATTAGTGTAGCTACACTGTCTTATAGTGTTCCCAGACTGTCTATTAGTGTAGCTAGACTGTCTATCAGAGTAGCTACACTGTCTAATAGTGTTCCTAGACTGTCTATTACTAGAGCTATATTGTCTAACACTGTCTTATAGTGTTCCTAGACTGTCTGTTAGCGTAACTAGATTGTTTATCAATGTAGCTACACTGTCTATTTGCTTTCAAAGACGGTGTATTAGAGAAGCTACACTGGCTATTAGTGTTCATAGACTGTCTGTTAGTGTAGCTAGACTGTCTATTAATGTAGCTACACTGTCTTATAGTGTTCCTAGACTGTCTATTAGTGTAGCTAGATTGTCTATTAGTGTAGCTACACTGTCTTATAGTGTTCCTAGACTGTCTACTAGTGTAGCTAGACTGTCTATTAGAGTAGCTACACTGTCTAATAGTGTTCCTAGACCTTCTATTAGTGTAGCTAGATTGTCTTTCAATATAGCTACACTGTCTATTAGTGTTCATAGACGGTCTGTAAGTGTAGCTAGACTGTCTGTTAGTGTAGCTACACTGTCTTATAGTGTTCCTAGACTGTCTATTAGTGTAGCTAGATTGTCTATTAGTGTAGCCAGACTGTCTATTAGTGTAGCTACACTGTCTATCAGTGTTCATAGACTGTCTGTTAGTGTAGCTAGACTGTCTGTTAGTGTAGCTACACTGTCTTATAGTGTTCCTAGACTGTCTATTAGTGTAGCTACATTGTCTAATAGTGTTCCTAGACTGTCTACTAGTGTAGCTAGACTGTCTATTAGAGAAGCTACACTGTCTAATAGTGTTCCTAGACCTTCTATTAGTGTAGCTAGATTGTCTATCAATATAGCTACACTGTCTATTAGTTTTCATAGACGGTCTGTAAGTGTAGCTAGACTGTCTTCTAGTGTAGCTACATTGTCTATTGATGTTCCTAGACTGTCCGTTAGTGAAGCTAGATTGTCTATCAATGTAGCTACACTGTCTATTAGTTTTCTTATATTGTCTGTTAGAGTAGCTACACTGTCTATTTGTTTTCATCGACGGTCTATTAGTTAGCTACACTGTCTATTAGAGTTTATAGACTGTCTGTTAGTGTAGCTAGACTGTCTATTAGTGTAGCTACACTGTCTAATAGTGTTCCTAGACTGTCTATTAGTGTAGCTAGACTGTTTACTAGTGTAGCTACACTGTCTTATAGTGTTCCTAGACTGTCTATTAGTGTAGCTAGACTGACTATTAGTGTAGCTACACTGTCTAATAGTGTTCCTAGACTGTCTATTAGTGTAGCTAGACTGTCTATTAGAGTAGCTACACTGTCTAATAGTGTAGCTAGACTGTCTATTAGTGTAGCTACACTGTCTTATAGTGTTCCTAGACTGTTTGTTAGCGTAACTAGATTGTTTATCAATGTAGCTACACTGTCTATTTGTTTTCAAAGACGGTCTATTAGAGAAGCTACACTGTCTATTAGTGTTCCTAGACTGTCCATTAGTGTAGCTAGATTGTCTATTAGTGTAGCTACACTGTCTTATAGTGTTCCTAGACTGTCTATTAGTGTAGCTAGACTGTCTATAAGTGTAGCTACACTGTCTATTAGTGTTCATAGACTGTCTGTTAGTGTAGCTAGACTGTCTATTAGTGTAGCTACACTGTCTATTAGTGTTCCTAGACTGTCTATTAGTGTAGCTAGATTGTCTATTAGTGTAGCTACACTGTCTTATAGTATTCCTAGACTGTCTACTAGTGTAGCTAGACTGTCTATTAGAGTAGCTACACTGTCTAATAGTGTTCCTAGACTGTCTATTAGTGTAGCTAGATTGTCTATCAATATAGCTACACTGTCTATTAGTTTTCATAGACGGTCTGTTAGTGTAGCTAGACTGTCTACTAGTGTAGCTACATTGTCTATTGATGTTCCTAGACTGTCCGTTAGTGAAGCTAGATTGACTATTAGTGTAGCTACACTGTCTAATAGTGTTCCTAGACTGTCTATAAGTGTAACTAGACTGTCTACTAGTGTAGCTACACTGTCTTATAGTGTTCCTAGACTGTCTATTAGTGTAGCTAGACTGTCTATTAGAGTAGCTACATTGTCTAAAAGTGTTCCTAGACTGTCTATTAGTGTAGCTACACTGTCTAATAGTGTTCCTAGACTGTCTATTAGTGTAGCTAGACTGTCTATTAGAGTAGCTACACTGTCTAATAGTGTTCCTAGACTGTCTATTAGTGTAGCTACACTGTCTAATAGTGTTCCTAGACTGTCTGTTAGCGTAACTAGATTGTTTATCAATGTAGCTACACTGTCTATCTGTTTTCAAAGACGGTCTATTAGCGAAGCTACACTGTCTATTAGTTTTCTTATACTGTCTGTTAGTGTAGCTAGACTGTCTATCAGTGTAGCTACACTGTATAATAGTGTTCCTAGACTGTCTATTAGTGTAGCTAGATTGACTATTAGTGTAGCTACACTGTCTAATAGTGTTCCTAGGCTGTCTATTAGTGTAGCTAGACTGTCTATTAGTGTAGCTACACTGTCTAATAGTGTTCATAGACTGTCTACTAGTGTAGCTAGACTGTCTATTAGTGTAGCTACACTGTCTAATAGTGTTCCTAGACTGTCTATTAGTGTAGCTAGATTGTGTATCAATATAGCTACACTGTGTATTAGTTTTCATAGACGTTCTGTTAGTGTAGCTAGATTGTCTACTAGTGTAGCTACATTGTCTATTGATGTTCCTAGACTGTCCGTTAGTGTAGCTAGATTGTCTATCAATGTAGCTACACTGTCTTTTAATTTTTTTTATACTGTCTGTTAGAGTAGCTACACTGTCTATTAGTGTTCATATACTGTCTGTTCGTGTAGCTAGACTGTCTATTAGTGTAGCTACACTGTCTAATAGTGTTCCTAGACTGTCTATTAGTGTAGCTAGATTGTCTATCAATATAGCTACACTGTCTATTAGTTTTCCTATACTGTCTGTTAGTGTAGTTAGACTGTCTACTAGTGTAGCTACATTGTTTATTAGTGTTCCTAGACTGTATATTAGTGTAGCTAGACTGTCTATCAGAGTAGCTAGATTGTCTATCAATATAGCTACACTGTCTATTAGTTTTCCTATACTGTATGTTAGAGTAGCTAGACTGTCTACTAGTTTAGCTACATTGTCTATTGATGTTCCTAGACTGTCCGTTAGTGTAGCTAGATTGTCTATCAATGTAGCTACACTGTCTATTAGTTTTCTTATACTGTCTGTTAGAGTAGCTACACTGTCTATTTGTTTTCATCGACGGTCTATTAGTTAGCTACACTGTCTATTAGTGTTCATAGACTGTCTGTTAGTGTAGCTAGACTGTCTATTAGTGTAGCTACACTGTCTAATAGTGTTCCTAGACTGTCTGTTAGCGAAACTAGATTGTTTATCAATGTAGCTTCACTGTCTACTTGTTTCATAGACGGTCTATTAGAGAAGCTACATTGTCTAATAGTGTTCATAGACTGTCTGTTAATGTAGCTAGACTGTCTATTAATGTAGCTACACTGTCTTATAGTGTTCATAGACTGTATATTAGTGTAGCTAGATTGTCTACTAGTGTAGCTACACTGTCTTATAGTGTTCCTAGACTGTCTATTAGTGTAGCTAGACTGTCTATTAGTGTAGCTACACTGTCTATTAGTGTTCATAGACTGTCTGTTAGTGTAGTTACACTGTCTTATAGTGTTCCCAGACTGTCTATTGGTGTAGCTAGATTGTCTATTAGTGTAGCTACACTGTCTATTAGTGTTCCTAGACTGTCTACTAGTGTAGCTAGACTGTCTATTAGAGTAGCTACACTGTCTAATAATGTTCCTAGACTGTCTATTACTAGAGCTAGATTGTCTATCAATATAGTTACACTGTCTATTAGTTTTCCTATACTGTCTGTTAGTGTAGTTAGACTGTCTACTAGTGTAGCTACATTGTTTATTAGTGTTCCTAGACTGTATATTAGTGTAGCTAGACTGTCTATCAGAGTAGCTAGATTGTCTATCAATATAGCTACACTGTCTATTAGTTTTCCTATACTGTATGTTAGAGTAGCTAGACTGTCTACTAGTTTAGCTACATTGTCTATTGATGTTCCTAGACTGTCCGTTAGTGTAGCTAGATTGTCTATCAATGTAGCTACACTGTCTATTAGTTTTCTTATACTGTCTGTTAGAGTAGCTACACTGTCTATTTGTTTTCATCGACGGTCTATTATTTAGCTACACTGTCTATTAGTGTTCATAGACTGTCTGTTAGTGTAGCTAGACTGTCTATTAGTGTAGCTACACTGTCTAATAGTGTTCCTAGACTGTCTGTTAGCGAAACTAGATTGTTTATCAATGTAGCTTCACTGTCTATTTGTTTCATAGACGGTCTATTAGAGAAGCTACATTGTCTATTAGTGTTCATAGACTGTCTGTTAATGTAGCTAGACTGTCTATTAATGTAGCTACACTGTCTTATAGTGTTCATAGACTGTATATTAGTGTAGCTAGATTGTCTACTAGTGTAGCTACACTGTCTTATAGTGTTCCTAGACTGTCTATTAGTGTAGCTAGACTGTCTATTAGTGTAGCTACACTGTCTATTAGTGTTCATAGACTGTCTGTTAGTGTAGTTACACTGTCTTATAGTGTTCCCAGACTGTCTATTAGTGTAGCTAGATTGTCTATTAGTGTAGCTACACTGTCTATTAGTGTTCCTAGACTGTCTACTAGTGTAGCTAGACTGTCTATTAGAGTAGCTACACTGTCTAATAATGTTCCTAGACTGTCTATTACTAGAGCTAGATTGTCTATCAATATATTTACACTGTCTATTAGTTTTCCTATACTGTCTGTTAGTGTAGTTAGACTGTCTACTAGTGTAGCTACATTGTTTATTAGTGTTCCTAGACTGTATATTAGTGTAGCTAGACAGTCTATTAGAGTAGCTAGATTGTCTATCAATATAGCTACACTGTCTATTAGTTTTCCTATACTGTATGTTAGAGTAGCTAGACTCTCTACTAGTTTAGCAACATTGTCTATTGATGTTCCTAGACTGTCCGTTAGTGTAGCTAGATTGTCTATAAATGTAGCTACACTGTCTATTAGTTTTCTTATACTGTCTGTTAGAGTAGCTACATTGTCTATTTTTTTCATCGACGGTCTATTAGTTAGCTACACTGTCTATTAGAGTTCATAGACTGTCTGTTAGTGTAGCTAGACTGTCTATTAGTGTAGCTACACTGTCTAATAGTGTTCCTCGACTGTCTGTTAGCGTAACTAGATTGTTTATCAATGTAGCTACACTGTCTATTTGTTTCATAGACGGTCTATTAGAGAAGCTACATTGTCTATTAGTGTTCATAGACTGTCTGTTAGTGTAGCTAGACTGTCTATTAATGTAGCTACACTGTCTTATAGTGTTCATAGACTGTATATTAGTGTAGCTAGATTGTCTACTAGTGTAGCTACACTGTCTTATAGTGTTCCTAGACTGTCTATTAGTGTAGCTAGACTGTCTATTAGTGTAGCTACACTGTCTATTAGTGTTCATAGACTGTCTGTTAGTGTAGCTTCACTGTCTTATAGTGTTCCCAGACTGTCTATTAGTGTAGCTAGATTGTCTATTAGTGTAGCTACACTGTCTAATAGTGTTCCTAGACTGTCTACTAGTGTAGCTAGACTGTCTATTAGAGTAGCTACACTGTCTAATAGTGTTCCTAGACTGTCTATTACTAGAGCTAGATTGTCTATCAATATAGTTACACTGTCTATTAGTTTTCATAGACGGTCTGTTAGTGTAGCTAGACTGTCTACTAGTGTAGCTACATTGTCTATTGATGTTCCTATACTGTCCGTTAGTGAAGCTAGATTGTCTATCAATGTAGCTACACTGTCTATTAGTTTTCTTATACTGTCTGTTAGAGTAGCTACACTGTCTATTAGTGTTCATATACTGTCTGTTAGTGTAGCCAGACTGTCTATCAGTGAAGTTACACTGTCAAATAGTGTTCCTAGACTGTCTATTAGTGTGGCTAGATTGTCTGTTAGTGTCGCCACACTGTCTAATAGTGTTCCTAGACTGTCGATTTGTGTAGCTAGACTGTCTATTAGTGTAGCTACACTGTCTAATAGTGTTCATAAACTGTCTACTAGTGTAGCTAGACTTTCTTTTAGTGTAGCTACATTGTCTAATAGTGTTCCTAGACTGTCTATTAGTGTAGCTAGATTGTGTATCAATATAGCTACACTGTCTATTAGTTTTCCTATACTGTCTGTTAGTGTAGCTAGACTGTCTACTAGTGTAGCTACATTGTCTATTAGTGTTCCTAGACTTCTATTGGTGTAGCTAGACTGTCTATTAGAGTAGCTAGATTGTCTATTAGTGTAGCTACACTGTCTTATAGTGTTCCCAGACTGTCTATTAGTGTAGCTAGACTGTCTATCAGAGTAGCTACACTGTCTAATAGTGTTCATAGACTGTCTATTACTAGAGCTATATTGTCTAACACTGTCTTATAGTGTTCCTAGACTGTCTGTTAGCGTAACTAGATTGTTTATCAATGTAGCTACACTGTCTATTTGCTTTCAAAGACGGTCTATTAGAGAAGCTACACTGGCTATTAGTGTTCATAGACTGTCTGTTAGTGTAGCTAGACTGTCTATTAATGTAGCTACACTGTCTTATAGTGTTCCTAGACTGTCTATTAGTGTAGCTAGATTGTCTATTAGTGTAGCTACACTGTCTTATAGTGTTCCTAGACTGTCTACTAGTGTAGCTAGACTGTCTATTAGAGTAGCTACACTGTCTAATAGTGTTCCTAGACCTTCTATTAGTGTAGCTAGATTGTCTATCAATATAGCTACACTGTCTATTAGTGTTCATAGACGGTCTGTAAGTGTAGCTAGACTGTCTGTTAGTGTAGCTACACTGTCTTATAGTGTTCCTAGACTGTCTATTAGTGTAGCTAGATTGTCTATTAGTGTAGCCAGACTGTCTATTAGTGTAGCTACACTGTCTATTAGTGTTCATAGACTGTCTGTTAGTGTAGCTAGACTGTCTGTTAGTGTAGCTACACTGTCTTATAGTGTTCCTAGACTGTCTATTAGTGTAGCTAGATTGTCTATTAGTGTAGCTACATTGTCTAATAGTGTTCCTAGACTGTCTACTAGTGTAGCTAGACTGTCTATTAGAGAAGCTACACTGTCTAATAGTGTTCCTAGACCTTCTATTAGTGTAGCTAGATTGTCTATCAATATAGCTACACTGTCTATTAGTTTTCATAGACGGTCTGTAAGTGTAGCTAGACTGTCTTCTAGTGTAGCTACATTGTCTATTGATGTTCCTAGACTGTCCGTTAGTGAAGCTAGATTGTCTATCAATGTAGCTACACTGTCTATTAGTTTTCTTATATTGTCTGTTAGAGTAGCTACACTGTCTATTTGTTTTCATCGACGGTCTATTAGTTAGCTACACTGTCTATTAGAGTTTATAGACTGTCTGTTAGTGTAGCTAGACTGTCTATTAGTGTAGCTACACTGTCTAATAGTGTTCCTAGACTGTCTATCAGTGTAGCTAGACTGTTTACTAGTGTAGCTACACTGTCTTATAGTGTTCCTAGACTGTCTATTAGTGTAGCTAGACTGACTATTAGTGTAGCTACACTGTCTAATAGTGTTCCTAGACTGTCTATTAGTGTAGCTAGACTGTCTATTAGAGTAGCTACACTGTCTTATAGTGTAGCTAGACTGTCTATTAGTGTAGCTACACTGTCTAATAGTGTTCCTAGACTGTTTGTTAGCGTAACTAGATTGTTTATCAATGTAGCTACACTGTCTATTTGTTTTCAAAGACCGTCTATTAGAGAAGCTACACTGTCTATTAGTGTTCCTAGACTGTCTATTAGTGTAGCTAGACTGTCTATAAGTGTAGCTACACTGTCTATTAGTGTTCATAGACTGTCTGTTAGTGTAGCTAGACTGTCTATTAGTGTAGCTACACTGTCTATTAGTGTTCCTAGACTGTCTATTAGTGTAGCTAGATTGTCTATTAGTGTAGCTACACTGTCTTATAGTGTTCCTAGACTGTCTACTAGTGTAGCTAGACTGTCTATTAGAGTAGCTACACTGTCTAATAGTGTTCCTAGACTGTCTATTAGTGTAGCTAGATTGTCTATCAATATAGCTACACTGTCTATTAGTTTTCATAGACGGTCTGTTAGTGTAGCTAGACTGTCTACTAGTGTAGCTACATTGTCTATTGATGTTCCTAGACTGTCCGTTAGTGAAGCTAGATTGTCTATCAATGTAGCTAAACTGTACATTTGTTTGCTTATACTGTCTGTTAGTGTAACTACACTGTCTAATAGTGTTCCTACACTGTCTATTAGTGTAGCTAGATTGTCTATTAACGTAGCTACTCTGTCTAATAGTGTTCCTAGACTGTCTATTAGTGTAGCTAGACTGTCTATTACTTTTCCTATACTAACTGTTAGTGTAGCTAGACTGTCTACTAGTGTAGCTACATTGTCTATTAGTCTTCCTAGACTTCTATTGGTGTAGCTAGACTGTCTATTAGAGTAGCTAGATTGTCTATGAGTGTAGCTAGACTGTCAATTAGTGTTCCCAGACTGTCTATTAGTGTAGCTAGACTGTCTATTAGAGTAGCTACACTGTCTAATAGTGTTCCTAAACTGTCTATTACTAGAGCTAGATTGTCTATCATTGTCTTATAGTGTTCCTAGACTGTCTGTTAGCGTAACTAGATTGTTTATCAATGTAGCTACACTGTCTATTTGCTTTCATAGACGGTCTATTAGAGAAGCTACAATGTCTATTAGTGTTCATAGACTGTCTGTTAGTGTAGCTAGACTGTCTATTAATGTAGCTACACTGTCTTATAGTGTTCCTAGACTGTCTATTAGTGTAGCTAGATTGTCTATTAGTGTAGCTACACTGTCTTTTAGTGTTCCTAGACTGTCTATTAGTGTAGCTAGACTGTCTATTAGTGTAGCTACACTGTCTATTAGTGTTCATAGACTGTTTGTAAGTGTAGCTAGACTGTCTGTTAGTGTAGCTACACTGTCTTATAGTGTTCCTAGACTGTCTATTAGTGTATCTAGATTGTCTATTAGTGTAGCTACACTGTCTAATAGTGTTCCTAGACTGTCTATTAGTGTAGCTAGATTGTCTATCAATATAGCTACACTGTCTATTAGTTTTCATAGACGGTCTGTTAGTGTAGCTAGACTGTCTTCTAGTTTAGCTACATTGTCTATTGATGTTCCTAGATTGTCCGTAAGTGAAGCTAGATTGTCTATCAATGTAGCTACACTGTCTATTAGTTTTCTTATACTATCTGTTAGAGTAGCTACACTGTCTATTTGTTTTCATCGACGGTTTATTAGTTAGCTACACTGTCTATTAGAGTTCATAAACTGTCTGTTAGTGTAGCTAGACTGTCTATTAGTGTAGCTACACTGTCTAATAGTGTTCCTAGACTGTCTATTAGTTTAGCTAGACTGTTTACTAGTGTAGCTACACTGTCATATAGTGTTCCTATACTGTTTATTAGTGTAGCTAGACTGTCTATAAGTGTAGCTACACTGTCTAATTGTGTTCCTAGACTGTCTATTAGTGTAGCTAGACTGTCTATTAGAGTAGCTACACTGTCTAATAGTGTAGCTAGACTGTCTATTAGTGTAGCTACACTGTCTAATAGTGTTCCTAGACTGTTTGTTAGCGTAACTAGATTGTTTATCAATGTAGCTACACTGTCTATTTGTTTTCATAGACGGTCTTTTAGAGAAGCTACACTGTCTATTAGTGTTCCTAGACTGTCTATTAGTGGAGCTAGGTTGTCTATTAGTGTAGCTACACTGTCTTATAGTGTTCCTAGACTGTCTATTAGTGTAGCTAGACTGTCTATAAGTGTAGCTACACTGTGTATTAGTGTTCATAGACTGTCTGTTAGTGTAGCTAGACTGTCTATTAGTGTAGCTACACTGTCTATTAGTGTTCCTAGACTGTCTACTAGTGTAGCTAGATTGTCTATCAATATAGCTACACTGTCTATTAGTTTTCCTATACTGTCTGTTAGTGTAGCTAGACTGTCTACTAGTGTAGCTACATTGTCTATTAGTGTTCCTAGACTGTCTATTAGTATAGCTAGACTGTCTATTAGAGTAGCTAGATTGTCTATCAATATAGCTACACTGTCATTTATTTTTTCTATACTGTATGTTAGTGTAACTAGACTGTCTACTAGTGTAGCTACATGGTCTATTGATGTTCCTAGACTATCCGTTAGTGTAGCTAGATTGTCTATCCATAAAGCTATACTGTCTATTAGTTTTCTTATACTGTCTGTTAGAGTAGCTACACTGTCTATTGTTTGTCTTCCTGTTTTCCTAGACTGTCTGTTAGCGTAACTAGATTGTTTATCAATGTAGCTACACTGTCTATTTGTTTTCATAGATGGTCTATTAGAGAAGCTACACTGTCTATTAGTGTTCATATACTATCTGTTAGTGTAGCTAGACTGTCTATTGCTGTAGCTACACTGTCTAATAGTGTTCCTAGACTGTCTACTAGTATAGCTAGACTGTCTATTAGTGTAGCTACACTGTCTAAAAGTGTTCCTAGACTGTCTATTAGTGTAGCTAGATTGTGTATCAATATAGCTACACTGTCTATTAGTTTTCATAGACGGTCTGTTAGTGTAGCTAGACTGTCTACTAGTGTAGCTACAATGTCTATTAATGTTCCTAGACTGTCCGTTAGTGTAGCTAGATTGTCTATCAATGTAAATACACTGTCTTTTAATTTTCTTATACTGTCTGTTAGAGAAGCTACACTGTCTATTAGTGGTCATATACTGTCTGTTCGTGTAGCTAGACTGTCTATTAGTGTAGCTACACTGTCTAATAGTGTTCCTAGACTGTCTATTAGTGTAGCTAGATTGTCTATCAATATAGCTACACTGTCTATTAGTTTTCCTATACTGTCTGTTAGTGTAGCTAGACTGTCTATTAGTGTAGCTACATTGTCTATTAGTGTTCCTAGACTGTCTATTAGTGTAGCTAGACTGTCTATTAGAGTAGCTAGAATGTCTATCAATATAGCTACACTGTCTATTAGTTTTCCTATACTGTATGTTAGTGTAGCTAGACTGTCTACTAGTGTAGCTACATTGTCTATTGATGTTCCTAGACTGTCAGTTAGTGTAGCTAGATTGTGTATCAAT
The DNA here is from genome assembly GCA_964019695.1 of Loripinus fragilis. Taxonomy (NCBI): domain Eukaryota; kingdom Metazoa; phylum Mollusca; class Bivalvia; order Lucinida; family Lucinidae; genus Loripinus; species Loripinus fragilis. The sequence continues at coordinate 49,007,027 of OZ026523.1, read as the reverse complement.
GTAGCTACACTGTCTACACTGTCTATTAGTTTCCTTATACTGTCTGTTAGAGTAGCTACACTGTCTATTTGTTTTCATCGACGGTCTATTAGTTAGCTACACTGTCTATTCATAGTTCATAGACTGTCTGTTAGTGTAACTAGACTGTCTATTAGTGTAGTGAAACTGTCTAATAGTGTTCCTAGACTGTCTATTAGTGTAGCTAGACTGTCTATTAGAGTAGCTACACTGTCTAATAGTGTTCCTAGACTGTCTATTACTGTAGCTACACTGTCTAATAGTGTTCCTAGACTGTCTGTTATCGTAACTAGATTGTTTATCAAGTTAGCTACACTGTCTATTCATAGTTCATAGACTGTCTGTTAGTGTAACTAGACTGTCTATTAGTGTAGTGAAACTGTCTTATAGTGTTCCTAGACTGTCTATTAGTGTAGCTAGACTGTCTATTAGTGTAGCTACACTGTCTTATAGTGTTCCTAGCTTGTATATTAGTGTAGCTAGGCTGTCTTTTAGAGTAGCTTTACTGTCTAATAGTGTTCCTAGACTGTCTATTACTGTAGCTACACTGTCTAATAGTGTTCCTAGACTGTCTGTTATCGTAACTAGATTGTTTATCAATGTAGCTACACTGTCTATTTGTTTTCATAGACGGTCTATTAGAGAAGCTACACTGTCTATTAGTGTTCATAGACTGTCTGTTAGTGTAGCTAGACTGTCTATTAATGTAGCTACACTGTCTTATAGTGTTCCTAGATTGTCTATTAGTGTAGCTAGATTGTATATTAGTGTAGCTACACTGTCTTATAGTGTTCCTAGACTGTCTATTAGTGTAGCTAGACTGTCTATAAGTGTAGCTACACTGTCTATTAGTGCTCATAGACTGTCTGTTAGTTTAGCTAGACTGTCTATTAGTGTAGCTACACTGTCTTATAGTGTTCCTAGAATGTCTATTAGTGTAGCTAGATTGTCTATTAGTGTAGCTACACTGTCTTATAGTGTTCCTAGACTGTCTTCTAGTGTAGCTAGACTGTCTATTAGAGTAGCTACACTGTCTAATAGTGTTCCTAGACTGTCTATTAGTGTAGCTAGATTGTCTATCAATATAGCAACACTGTCCATTAGTTTTCATAGACGGTCTGTTAGTGTAGCTAGACTGTCTACTAGTGTAGCTACATTGTCTATTGATGTTCCTAGACTGTCCGTTAGTGAAGCTAGATTGTCTATCAATGTAGCTACACTGTCTATTGGTTTTCTTTTACTGTCTGTTAGAGTAGCTACACTGTCTATTAGTGTTCATATACTGTCTGTTAGTGTAGCTAGACTGTCTATCAGTGTAGCTACACTGTCTAATAGTGTTCCTTCACTGTCTATTAGTGTAGCTAGATTGTCGATCAATATAGCTACACTGTCTATTAGTTTTCCTATACTGTCTGTTAGTGTAGCTAGACTGTCTACTAGTGTAGCTACATTGTCTATTAGTATTCCTAGACTGTCTATTAGTGTAGCTAGACTGTCTATTAGAGTAGCTAGATTGTCAATCAATATAGCTACACTGTCTATTGGTTTTCCTATACTGTCTGTTAGTGTAGCTAGACTGTCTACTAGTGTAGCTACATTGTCTATTAGTATTCCTAGACTGTCTATTAGTGTAGCTAGACTGTCTATTAGTGTAGCTAGATTGTCTATTAATGTAGCTACACTGTCTATTAGTTTTCTTATACTGTCTGTTAGAGTAGCTACACTGTCTATTTGTTTTCATCGACGGTCTATTAGTTAGCTTCACTGTCTATTAGAGTTCATAGACTGTCTGTTAGTGTAGCTATACTGTCTATTAGTGTAGCTACACTTTCTAATAGTGTTCCTAGACTGTCTATTAGTGTAGCTAGACTGTTTGCTAGTGTAGCTACACTGTCTTATAGTGTTCCTAGACTGTCTATTAGTGTAGCTAGACTGTCTATTAGTGTAGCTACACTGTCTGATAGTGTTCCTAGACTGTCTATTAGTGTAGCTAGACTGTCTATTAGAGTAGCTACTCTGTCTAATAGTGTTCCTAGACTGTCTATTAGTGAAGCTACACTGTCTAATAGTGTTCCTAGACTGTCTGTTAGCGTAACTAGATTGTTTATCAATGTAGCTACACTGTCTATTTGTTTTCATAGACGGTCTATTAGAGAAGCTACACTGTCTATTAGTGTTCATAGACTGTCTGTTAGTGTAGCTAGACTGTCTATTAATGTAGCTACACTGTCTTATAGTGTTCCTAGACTGTCAATTAGTATAGCTAGATTGTTTATTAGTGTAGCTACACTGTCTTATAGTGTTCCTAGACTGTCTATTAGTGTAGCTAGACTGTCTATTAGTATAGCTACACTGTCTATTAGTGTTCATAGACTGTCTGTTAGTGTAGCTAGACTGTCTATTAGTGTAGCTACACTGTCTTATAGTGTTCCTAGACTGTCTATTAGTGTAGCTAGATTGTCTATTAGTGTAGCTACACTGTCTAATAGTGTTCCTAGACTGTCTACTAGTGTAGCTAGACTGTCTATTAGAGTAGCTACACTGTCTAATAGTGTTCCTAGACTGTCCATAAGTGTAGCTAGATTGTGTATCAATATAGCTACACTGTGTATTAGTTTTCATAGACTGTCTGTTAGTGTAGCTAGACTGTCTACTAGTGTAGCTACAGTGTCTATTGATGTTCCTAGACTGTCCGTTAGTGAAGCTAGATTGTCTATCAATGTAGTTACACTGTCTATTAATTTTCTTATACTGTCTGTTAGAGTAGCTACACTGTCTATAAGTGTTCATATACTTTCTGTTCGTGTAGCTAGACTGTCTATTAGTGTAGCTACACTGTCTAATAGTGTTCCTACACTGTCTATTAGTGTAGCTAGATTGTCTATTAGTGTAGCTACACTGTCTAATAGTGTTCCTAGACTGTCTATTAGTGTAGCTTCACTGTCTAATAGTGTTCCTAGACTGTCTACTAGTGTAGCTAGACTGTCTATAAGTGTAGCTACACTGTCTAATAGTGTTCCTAGACTGTCTGTTAGTGTAGCTAGATTGTGTATCAATATAGCTAAATTGTCTATTAGTTTTCATAGACGGTCTGTAAATGTAGCTAGACTGTCTACTAGTGTAGCTACATTGTCTATTGATGTTCCTAGACTGTCCGTTAGTTTAGCTAGATTGTCTATCAATGTAGCTACACTGTCTTTTAATTTTCTTATACTGTCTGTTAGAGTAGCTACACTGTCTATTAGTGTTCATATACTATCTGTTCGTGTAGCTAGACTGTCTATTAGTGTAGCTACACTGTCTAATAGTGTTCCTAGACTGTCTATTAGTGTAGCTAGATTGTCTATCAATATAGCTACACTGTCTATTAGTTATCCTATACTGTCTGTTAGTGTAGTTAGACTGTCTACTAGTGTAGCTACATTGTTTATTAGTGTTCCTAGACTGTATATTAGTGTAGCTAGACTGTCTATTAGAGTAGCTAGATTGTCTATCAATGTAGCTACACTGTCTATTAGTTTTCCTATACTGTATGTTAGAGTAGCTAGACTGTCTACTAGTTTAGCTACATTGTCTATTGATGTTCCTAGACTGTCCGTTAGTGTAGCTAGATTGTCTATCAATGTAGCTACACTGTCTATTAGTTTTCTTATACTGTCTGTTAGAGTAGCTACACTGTCTATTTGTTTTCATCGACGGTCTATTAGTTAGCTACACTGTCTATTAGAGTTCATAGACTGTCTGTTAGTGTAGCTAGACTGTCTATTAGTGTAGCTACACTGTCTAATAGTGTTCCTAGACTGTCTATTAGTGTAGCTAGATTGTCTATTAGTGTAGCTACACTGTCTTATAGTGTTCCTAGACTGTCTACTAGTGTAGCTAGACTGTCTATTAGAGTAGCTACACTGTCTAATAGTGTAGCTAGACTGTCTATTAGTGTAGCTAGATTGTCTATCAATATAGCTACACTGTCTATTAGTTTTCATAGACGGTCTGTTAGTGTAGCTAGACTGTCTACTAGTGTAGCTACATTGTCTATTGATGTTCCTAGACTGTCCGTTAGTAAAGCTAGATTGTCTATCAATGTAGCTACACTGTCTATTAGTTTTCTTATACTGTCTGTTAGAGTAGCTACACTGTCTATTAATGTTCATTAACTGTCTATTAGTGTAGCTAGACTTTCTATCAGTGTAGCTACACTGTCTAATAGTGTTCCTACACTGTCTATTAGTGTAGCTAGATTGTCTATTAGTGTAGCTACACTGTCTAATAGTGTTCCTAGACTGTCTATTAGTGTAGCTAGACTGTCTATTAGTGTAGCTACACTGTCTAATAGTGTTCCTAGACTGTCTACTAGTGTAGCTAGACTGTCTATTAGTGTAGCTACATTGTCTAATAGTGATCCTAGACTGTCTATTAGTGTAGCTAGATTGTGTATCAATATAACAACATTGTCTATTAGTTTTCATAGACGGTCTGTAAGTGTAGCTAGACTGGGTACTAGTGTAGCTACATTGTCTATTTATATTCCTAGACTGTCCGTTGGTGTAGCTAGATTGTCTATCAATGTAGCTACACTGTCTTTTAATTTTCTTATACTGTCTGTTAGAGTAGCTACACTGTCTATTAGTGTTCATATACTGTCTGTTCGTGTAGCTAGACTGTCTATTAGTGTAGCTTCACTGTCTTATAGTGTTCCTAGACTGTCTATTAGTGTAGCTAGATTGTCAATCAATATAGCTACACTGTCTATTAGTTTTCCTATACTGTCTGTTAGTGTAGGTAGACTGTCTACTAGTGTAGCTACATTGTCTATTAGTGTTCCTAGACTGTCTATGAGGGTAGCTAGACTGTCTTTTAGAGTAGCTAGATTGTCTATCAATATAGCTACACTGTCTATTAGTTTTCCTTTTCTGTATGTTATTGTAGCTAGACTGTCTACTAGTGTAGCTACATTGTCTATTGGTGTTCCTAGACTGTCCGTTAGTGTAGCTAGATTGTCTATCAATGTAGCTACACTGTCTATTAGTTTTCTTATACTGTCTGTTAGAGTAGCTACACTGTCTATTTGTTTTCATCGACTGTCTATTAGTATGCTACACTGTCTATTAGAGTTCATAGACTGTCTGTTAGTGTAGCTAGACTGTCTATTAGTGTAGCTACACTGTTAAATAGTGTTCCTAGACTGTCTATAAGTGTAACTAGACTGTCTACTAGTGTAGCTACACTGTCTTATAGTGTTCCTAGACTGTCTATTAGTGTAGCTAGACTGTCTATTAGAGTAGCTACATTGTCTAATAGTGTTCCTAGACTGTCTATTAGTGTAGCTACACTGTCTAATAGTGTTCCTAGACTGTCTATTAGTGTAGCTAGACTGTCTATTAGAGTAGCTACACTGTCTAATAGTGTTCCTAGACTGTCTATTAGTGTAGCTACACTGTCTAATTGTGTTCCTAGACGGTCTGTTAGCGTAACCAGATTGTTTATCAATGTAGCTACACTGTCTATTTGTTTTCAAAGACGGTCTATTAGCGAAGCTACACTGTCTATTAGTTTTCTTATACTGTCTGTTAGTGTAGCTAGACTGTCTATCAGTGTAGCTACACTGTCTAATAGTGTTCCTAGACTGTCTATTAGTGTAGCTAGATTGACTATTAGTGTAGCTACACTGTCTTATAGTGTTCCTAGGCTGTCTATTAGTGTAGCTAGACTGTCTATTAGTGTAGCTACACTGTCTAATAGTGTTCATAGACTGTCTACTAGTGTAGCTAGACTGTCTATTAGTTGAGCTACACTGTCTTTTTATTTTCTTATACTGACTGTTAGAGTAGCTACACTGTCTATTAGTGTTCATATACTGTCTGTTCGTGTAGCTAGACTGTCTATTAGTGTAGCTACACTGTCTAATAGTGTTCCTAGACTGTCTATTAGTGTAGCTAGATTGTCTATCAATATAGCTACACTGTCTATTAGTTTTCCTATACTGTCTGTTAGTGTAGTTAGACTGTCTACTAGTGTAGCTACATTGTTTATTAGTGTTCCTAGACTATATATTAGTGTAGCTAGACTGTCTATTAGAGTAGCTAGATTGTCTATCAATATAGCTACACTGTTTATTAGTTTTCCTATACTGTATGTTAGAGTAGCTAGACTGTCTACTAGTTGGCTACATTGTCTATTGATGTTCCTAGACTGTCCGTAAGTGTAGCTAGATTGTCTATCAATGTAGCTACACTGTCTCTTAGTTTTCTTATACTGTCTGTTAGAGTAGCTACACTGTCTATTAGTGTTCATATACTGTCTGTTAGTGTAGCCAGACTGTCTATCAGTGAAGCTACACTGTCAAATAGTGTTCCTAGACTGTCTTTGAGTGTAGCTAGACTGTCTACTAGTGTAGCTACACTGTCTTATAGTGTTCCTAGATTGTCTATTAGTGTAGCTAGACTGTCTAATAGTTTTCTTATACTGTCTGTTAGAGTAGCTACACTGTCTATTTGTTTTCATCGACGGTCTATTAGTTAGCTACACTGTCTATTAGAGTTCATAGACTGTCTGTTAGTGTAGCTAGACTGTCTATTAGTGTAGCTACACTGTCTAATAGTGTTCCTAGACTGTCTGTTAGCGTAACTAGATTGTTTATCAATGTAGCTACACTGTCTATTTGTTTCATAGACGGTCTATTAGAGAAGCTACATTGTCTATTAGTGTTCATAGACTGTCTGTGAATGTAGCTAGACTGTCTATTAATGTAGCTACACTGTCTTATAGTGTTCATAGACTGTATATTAGTGTAGCTAGATTGTCTACTAGTGTAGCTACACTGTCTTATAGTGTTCCTAGACTGTCTATTAGTGTAGCTAGACTGTCTATTAGTGTAGCTACACTGTCTATTAGTGTTCATAGACTATCTGTTAGTGTAGCTTCACTGTCTAATAGTGTTCCTAGACTGTCTACTAGTGTAGCTAGACTGTGTATTAGAGAAGCTACACTGTCTAATAGTGTTCCTAGACTGTCTATTACTAGAGCTAGATTGTCTATCAATATAGTTACACTGTCTATTAGTTTTCCTATACTGTCTGTTAGTGTAGTTAGACTGTCTACTAGTGTAGCTACATTGTTTATTAATGATCCTAGACTGGATATTAGTGTAGCTAGACTGTCTATTAGAGTAGCTAGATTGTCTATCAATATAGCTACACTGTCTATAAGTTTTCCTATACTGTATGTTAGAGTAGCTAGACTCTCTACTAGTTCAGCTACATTGTCTATTGATGTTCCTAGACTGTCCGTTAGTGTAGCTAGATTGTCTATCAATTTAGCTACACTGTCTTTTAGTTTTCTTATACTGTCTTTTAGAGTAGCTACACTGTCTATTTTTTTCATCGACGGTCTATTAGTTAGCTACACTGTCTATTAGAGTTCATAGACTGTCTATTAGTGTAGCTAGACTGTCTATTAGTGTAGCTACACTGTCTATTAGTGTTCATAGACTGTCTGTTAGTGTAGCTACACTGTCTTATAGTGTTCCCAGACTGTCTATTAGTGTAGCTAGATTGTCTATTAGTGTAGCTACACTGTCTTATAGTGTTCCTAGACTGTCTGTTAGTGTAGCTAGACTGTCTATTAGTGTAGCTACACTGTCTATTAGTGTTCATAGACTGTCTGTTAGTGTAGCTACACTGTCTTATAGTGTTCCCAGACTGTCTATTAGTGTAGCTAGATTGTCTATTAGTGTAGCTACACTGTCTAATAGTGTTCCCAGACTGTCTATTAGTGTAGCTAGATTGTCTGTTAGAGAAGCTACACTGTCTATTAGTGTTCATATACTGTCTGTTAGTGTAGCCAGACTGTCTATCAGTGAAGCTACACTGTCAAATAGTGTTCCTAGACTGTCAATTAGTGTGGCTAGATTGTCTATTAGTGTAGCCACACTGTCTAATAGTGTTCCTAGACTGTCTATTAGTGTAGCTAGATTGTCTATCAATATAGCTACACTGTCTTTTAGTTTTCATAGACGGTCTGTTAGTGTAGCTAGACTGTCTACTAGTGTAGCTACATTGTCTATTGATGTTCCTAGACTGTCCGTTAGTGAAGCTAGATTGTCTATCAATGTAGCTACACTGTCTATTAGTTTTCTTATACTGTCTGTTAGAGTAGCTACACTGTCCATTAATGTTCATTTACTGTCTGTTAGTGTAGTGTTCCTAGACTGTCTATTACTAGAGCTATATTGTCTAACACTGTCTTATAGTGTTCCTAGACTGTCTATTAGTGTAGCTAGACTGACTATAAGTGTAGCTACACTGTCTAATAGTGTTCCTAGACTGTCTATTAGTGTAGCTAGACTGTCTATTAGGGTAGCTACACTGTCTAATATTGTAGCTAGACTGTCTATTAGTGTAGCTACACTGTCTAATAGTGTTCCTAGACTGTTTGTTAGCGTAACTAGATTGTTTATCAATGTAGCTACAATGTCTATTTGTTTTCATAGACGGTCTATTAGAGAATCTACACTGTCTATTAGTGTTCCTAGAGTGTCTATTAGTGTAGCTAGATTGTCTATTAGTGTAGCTACACTGTCTTATAGTGTTTCTAGACTGTCTATTAGTGTAGCTAGACTGTCTATAAGTGTAGCTACACTGTCTATTAGTGTTCATAGACTGTCTGTTAGTGTAGCAAGACTGTCTATTAGTGTAGCTACACTGTCTATTAGTGTTCCTAGACTGTCTATTAGTGTAGCTAGATTGTCTATTAGTGTAGCTACTCTGTCTTATAGTGATCCTAGACTGTCTACTAGTGTAGCTAGACTGTCTATTAGAGTAGCTACACTGTCTAATAGTGTTCCTAGACTGTCTATTAGTGTAGCTAGATTGTCTATCAATATAGCTACACTGTCTATTAGTTTTCATAGACGGTCTGTTAGTGTAGCTAGACTGTCTACTAGTGTAGCTACATTGTCTATTGATGTTCCTAGACTGTCCGTTAGTGAAGCTAGATTGTCTATCAATGTAGCTAAACTGTACATTTGTTTGCTTATACTGTCTGTTAGTGTAGCTAGACTGTCTATCAGTGTAACTACACTGTCTAATAGTGTTCCTACACTGTCTATTAGTGTAGCTAGATTGTCTATTAACGTAGCTACTCTGTCTAATAATGTTCCTAGACTGTCTATTAGTGTAGCTAGACTGTCTATTAGTGTAGCTACACTGTCTAATAGTGTTCCTAGACTGTCTATTAGTGTAGCTAGATTGTCTATCAATATAGCTACACTGTCTATTACTTTTCCTATACTAACTGTTAGTGTAGCTAGACTGTCTACTAGTGTAGCTACATTGTCTATTAGTGTTCCTAGACTTCTATTGGTGTAGCTAGACTGTCTATTAGAGTAGCTAGATTGTCTCTGAGTGTAGCTAGACTGTCAATTAGTGTTCCCAGACTGTCTATTAGTGTAGCTAGACTGTCTATTAGAGTAGCTACATTGTCTAATAGTGTTCCTAGACTGTCTATTACTAGAGCTAGATTGTCTATCACTGTCTTATAGTGTTCCTAGACTGTCTGTTAGCGTAACTAGATTGTTTATCAATGTGGCTACACTGTCTATTTGCTTTCATAGACGGTCTATTAGAGAAGCTACACTGTCTATTAGTGTTCATAGACTGTCTGTTAGTGTAGCTAGACTGTCTATTAATGTAGCTACACTGTCTTATAGTGTTCCTAGACTGTCTATTAGTGTAGCTAGATTGTCTATTAGTGTAGCTACACTGTCTTTTAGTGTTCCTAGACTGTCTATTAGTGTAGCTAGACTGTCTATTACTGTAGCTACACTGTCTATTAGTGTTCATAGACTGTCTGTAAGTGTAGCTAGACTGTCTGTTAGTGTAGCTACACTGTCTTATAGTGTTCCTAGACTGTCTATTAGTGTATCTAGATTGTCTATTAGTGTAGCTACACTGTCTAATAGTGTTCCTAGACTGTCTATTAGTGTAGCTAGATTGTCTATCAATAAAGCTACACTGTCTATTAGTTTTCATAGACGGTCTGTTAGTGTAGCTAGACTGTCTTTTAGTGTAGCTACATTGTCTATTGATGATCCTAGATTGTCCGTTAGTGAAGCTATATTGTCTATCAATGTAGCTACACTGTCTATTATTTTTCTTATACTGTCTGTTAGAGTAGCTACACTCTCTATTTGTTTTCATCGACGGTTTATTAGTTAGCTACACTGTCTATTAGAGTTCATAAACTGTCTGTTAGTGTAGCTAGACTGTCTATTAGTGTAGCTACACTGTCTAATAGTGTTCCTAGACTGTCTATTAGTGTAGCTAGACTGTTTACTAGTGTAGCTACACTGTCATATAGTGTTCCTAGACTGTCTATTAGTGTAGCTAGACTGTCTATAAGTGTAGCTACACTGTCTAATAGTGTTCCTAGACTGTCTATTAGTGTAGCTAGACTGTCTATTAGAGTAGCTACACTGTCTAATAGTGTAGCTAGACTGTCTATTAGTGTAGCTACACTGTCTAATAGTGTTCCTAGACTGTTTGTTAGCGTAACTAGATTGTTTATCAATGTAGCTACACTGTCTATTTGTTTTCATAGACGGTCTTTTAGAGAAGCTACACTGTCTATTAGTGTTCCTAGACTGTCTATTAGTGTAGCTAGGTTGTCTATTAGTGTAGCTACACTGTCTTATAGTGTTCCAAGACTGTCTATTAGTGTAGCTAGACTGTCTATAAGTGTAGCTACACTGTGTATTAGTGTTCATAGACTGTCTGTTAGTGTAGCTAGACTGTCTATTAGTGTAGCTACACTGTCTATTAGTGTTCCTAGACTGTCTATTAGTGTAGCTAGATTGTCTATCAATATAGCTACACTGTCTATTAGTTTTCCTATACTATCTGTTAGTGTAGCTAGACTGTCTACTAGTGTAGCTACATTGTCTATTAGTGTTCCTAGACTGTCTATTAGTATAGCTAGACTGTCTATTAGAGTAGCTAGATTGTCTATCAATATAGCTACACTGTCAATTAGTTTTTCTATACTGTATGTTAGTGTAGCTAGACTGTCTACTAGTGTAGCTACATGGTCTATTGATGTTCCTAGACTATCCGTTAGTGTAGCTAGATTGTCTATCCATAAAGCTACACTGTCTATTAGTTTTCTTATACTGTCTGTTAGAGTAGCGACACTGTCTATTTGTTTTCATCGACGGTCTATTAGTTAGCTACACTGTCTATTAGAGTTCATAGACTGTCTGTTAGTGTAGCTAGACTGACTTTTAGTGTAGCTACACTGTCTAATAGTGTTCCTAGACTGTCTATTAGTGTAGCTAGACTGTCTACTAGTGTAGCTACACTGTCTTATAGTGTTCCTAGACTGTCTATTAGTGTAGCTAGACTGTCTATTAGTGTAGCTACACTGTCTAATAGTGTTCCTAGACTGTCTATTAGTGTAGCTAGACTGTCTATTAGAGTAGCTACACTGTCTAATAGTGTTCCTAGTCTGTCTTTTAGTGTAGCTACACTGTCTAAAAGTGTTCCTAGACTGTCTGTTAGCGTAACTAGATTGTTTATCAATGTAGCTACACTGTCCATTTGTTTTCATACACGGTCTATTAGAGAAGCTACACTGTCTATTAGTGTTCATAGACTGTCTGTTAGTGTAGCTAGACTGTCTATTAATGTAGCTACACTGTCTTAAAGTGTTCCTAGACTGTCTATTAGTGTAGCTAGATTGTCTATTAGTGTAGCTACACTGTCTTTTAGTGTTCATAGACTGTCTGTTAGTGTAGCTAGACTGTCTATTAGTGTAGCTACACTGTCTTATAGTGTTCCTAGACTGTCTATTAGTGTAGCTAGATTGTCTATTAGTGTAGCTACACTGTCTAATAGTGTTCCTAGACTGTCTACTAGTGTAGCTAGACTGTCTATTAGAGTAGCTACACTGTCTAATAGTGTTCCTACACTGTCTATTAGTGTAGCTAGATTGTCTATCAATATAGCTACACTGTCTATTAGTTTTCATAGACGGTCTGTTAGTGTAGCTAGACTGTCTACTAGTGTAGCTACATTGTCTCCCTTAGTGAAGCTAGATTGTCTATCAATGTAGCTACACTGTCTATTAGTTTTCTTATACTGTCTGTTAGAGTAGCTACACTGTCTATTAGTGTTCATATACTGTCTGTTAGTGTAGCTAGACTGTCTATCAGTGTAGCTACACTGTCTTATAGTGTTCCTAGACTGTCTATTAGTGTAGCTAGGTTGTTTTTAGTGTATTTACACTGTCTAATAGTGTTCCTAGACTGTCTATTAGTGTAGCTACATTGTCTATTAGTGTAGCTACACTGTCTAATAGTGTTCCTAGACTGTCTACTAGTGTAGCTAGACTGTCTATTAGTGTAGCTACACTGTCTAATAGTGTTCTTAGACTCTATTAGTGTAGCTAGATTGTGTATCAATATAGCTACACTGTCTATTAGTTTTCATAGACGGTCTGTTAGTGTAGCTAGACTGTCTACAAGTGTAGCTATATTGTCTATTGATGTTCCTTGACTGTCCGTTAGTGTAGCTAGATTGTCTATCAATGTAGCTACACTGTCTTTTAATTTTCTTAGAATGTCTGTTAGAGTAGCTACACTGTCTATTAGTGTTCATATTCTGTCTGTTCGTGTAGCTAGACTGTCTATTAGTGTAGCTACACTGTCTAATAGTGTTCCTAGACTGTCTATTAGTGTAGCTAGCTTGTCTATCAATATAGCTACACTGTCTATTAGTTTTCCTATACTGTCTGTTTGTGTAGCTAGACTGTCTACTAGTGTAGCTACATTGTCTATTAGTGTTCCTAGACTGTCTATTAGTGTAGCTAGACTTTCTATTAGAGTAGCTAGATTGTCTATCAATATCTATTAGGTTTCCTATACTGTATGTTAGTGTAGCTAGACTGTCTACTAGTGTAGCTACATTGTCTATTGATGTTCCTAGATTGTCCGTTAGTGAAGCTAGATTGTCTATCAATGTAGCAACACTGTCTTTTAATTTTCTTATACTGTCTGTTAGAGTAGCTACACTGTCTATTAGTGTTCATATACTGTCTCTTCGTGTAGCTAGACTGTCTATTAGTGTAGCTACACTGTCTAATAGTGTTCCTAGACTGTCTATGAGTGTAGCTAGACTGTCTACTAGTGTAGCTACACTGTCTTATAGTGTTCCTAGACTGTCTATTAGTGTAGCTAGACTGTCTATTAGTGTAGCTACACTGTCTAATAGTGTTCCTAGACTGTTTGTTAGCGTAACTAGATTGTTTATCAATGTAGCTACACTGTCTATTTGTTTTCATTGACAGTCTATTAGAGAAGCTACACTGTCTATTAGTGTTCATAGACTGTCTATCAATATAGCTACACTGTCTATTAATGTAGCTACACTGTTTTATAGTGTTCCTAGACTGTCTATTAGTGTAGCTAGACTGTCTTTTAGTGTAGCTACACTGTCTTATAGTGTTCCTAGACTGTCTTTTAGTGTAGCTAGATTGTCTATTAGTGTAGCTACACTGTCTAATAGTGTTCCTAGACTGTCAATTAGTGTAGCTAGATTGTCTATCAATATAGCTACACTGTCTATTAGTTTTCATAGACGGTCTGTTAGTGTAGCTAGACTGTCTACTAGTGTAGCTACATTGTCTATTGATGTTCCTAGACTGTCCGTTAGTGAAACTAGATTGTCTATCAATGTAGCTACACTGTCTATTAGTTTTCTTATACTGTCTGTTAGAGTAGCTACACTGTCTATTTGTTTTCATCGACGGTCTTTTAGTTAGCTACACTGTCTATCAGAGTTCCTAGACTGTCTGTTAGTGTAGCTAGACTGTCTATTAGTGTAGCTACACTGTCTAATAGTGTTCCTAGACTGTCTACTAGTGTAGCTAGACTGTCTATTAGTGTAGCTACACTGTCTAATAGTGTTCATAGACTGTCTATTAGTGTAGCTAGATTGTGTATCAATATAGCTACACTGTCTATTAGTTTTCATAGACGGTCTGTTAGTGTAGCTAGACTGTCTACTAGTGTAGCTTCATTGTCTATTGATGTTCCTAGACTGTCCGTTAGTGTAGCTAGATTGTCTATCAATGTAGCGACACTGTCTATTAGTTTTATTATACTGTCTGTTAGAGTAGCTACACTGTCTATTTGTTTTCATCGACGGTCTATTAGTTAGCTACACTGTCTATTAGAGTTCCTAGACTGTATGTTAGTGTAGCTAGACTGTCTATTAGTGTAGCTATACTGTCTAATAGTGTTCCTAGACTGTCTATAAGTGTAGCTAGACTGTCTACTAGTGTAGCTACACTGTCTTATAGTGTTCCTAGACTGTCTTTAAGTGTAGCTAGATTGTCTATTAGTGTAGCTACACTGTCTAATAGTGTTCCTAGACTGTCTACTAGTGTAGCTCGACTGTCTATTAGAGAAGCTACACTGTCTAATAGTGTTCCTAGACTGTCTATTAGTGTAGCTAGATTGTCTATCAATATAGCTACACTGTCTATTAGTTTTCATAGACGGTCTGTTAGTGTAGCTAGACTGTCTTCTAGTGTAGCTACATTGTCTATTGATGTTCCTAGACTGTCCGTTAGCGAAGCTAGATTGTCTATCAATGTAGCTACACTGTCTATTAGTTTTCTTATACTGTCTGTTAGAGTAGCTACACTGTCTATTAGTGTTCATATACTGTCTGTTAGTGTAGCTAGACTGTCTATTAGTGTAGCTACACTGTCTAATAGTGATAATAGACTGTATGTTTGTGTAGCTAGACTGTCTATTAGTGTAACTTCACTGTCTAATAGTGTTCCTAGACTGTCTACTAGTGTAGCTAGACTGTCTATTAGTGTAGCTACACTGTCTAATAGTGTTCCTAGACTGTCTCTTAGTATAGCTGGACTGTCTGTTAGAGTAGCTACATTGTCTATTAGTGTTCATTTACTGTCTGTTAGTGTAGCTAGACTGTCTATCAGTGTAGCTACACTGTCTAATAGTGTTCCTACACTGTCTATTAGTGTAGCTAGAGTGTCTATTAGTGTAGCTACACTGTCTTATAGTGTTCCTAGACTGCCTATAAGTGTAGCTACACTGTCTAATAGTGTTCCTAGACTGTCTACTAGTGTAGATAGACTGTCTATTAGTGTAGCTACACTGTCTAATAGTGTTCCTAGACTGTCTATTGGTGTAGCTAGATTGTGTATCAATATAGCTACATTGTCTATTAGTTTTCATAGACGATCTATTAGTGTAGCTATACTGTCTAAAAGTGTTCCTAGACTGTCTATTAGTGAAGCTAGATTGTCTATTAGTGTAGCTACACTGTCTTATAGTGTTCCTAGACTGTCTATTAGTGTAGCTAGACTGTCTATTAGTGTAGCTACACTGTCTTATAGTGTTTTTAGACTGTCTAATAGTGTAGCTAGACTGTCTACTAGTGTAGCTACATTGTCTATTGATGTTCCTAGACTGTAAGTTAGTGTAGCTAGATTGTCTATCAATGTAGTTACACTGTCTTTTAATTCTCTTATACTGTCTGTTAGAGTAGCTACACTGTCTATTAGTGTTCATATACTGTCTGTTCGTGTAGCTAGACTGTCTTTTAGTGTAGCTACACTGTCTATCAATATAGCTAAACTGTTTATTAGTTTTCCTATACTGTCTGTTAGTGTAGCTAGACTGTCTACTAGTGTAGCTACATTGTCTATTAGTGTTCCTAGACTGTCTATTAGTGTAGCTAGACTGTCTACTAGTGTAGCCACACTGTCTAACAATGTTCCTAGACTGTCTTTTAGGGTAGCTAGACTGTCTATTAGAGTAGCTTCACTGTCTAATAGTGTAGCTAGACTGTCTTTTAGTGTAGCTACACTGTCTAAAATTGTTCCTAGACTGTTTGTTAGCGTAACTAGATTGTTTATCAATGTAGCTACACTGTCTATTTGTTTTAATAGACGGTCTTTTAGAGAAGCTACACTGTCTATTAGTGTTCCTAGACTGTCTATTAGTGTAGCTAGATTGTCTATTAGCGTAGCTACACTGTCTTATAGTGTTCCTAGACTGTCTATTAGTGTACTTAGACTGTATATAAGTGTAGCTACACTGTGTATTAGTGTTCATAGACTGTCTGTTAGTGTAGCTAGACTGTCTATTAGTGTAGCTACACTGTCTATTAGTGTTCCTAGACTCTCTATTAGTTTAGCTAGATTGTCTATCAATATAGCTACACTGTCTATTAGTTTTCCTATACTGTCTGTTAGTGTAGCTAGACTGTCTACTAGTGTAGCTACATTGTCTATTAGTGTTCCTAGACTGTCTATTAGTATAGCTAGACTGTCTATTAGAGTAGCTAGATTGTCTATCAATATAGCTACACTGTCAATTAGTTTTTCTATACTGTATGTTAGTGTAGCTAGACTGTTTACTAGTGTAGCTACATGGTCTATTGATGTTCCTAGACTATCCGTTAGTGTAGCTAGATTGTCTATCCATAAAGCTACACTGTCTATTAGTTTTCTTATACTGTCTGTTAGAGTAGCTACACTGTCTATTTGTTTTCATCGACGGTCTGTTAGTGTAGCTAGACTGTCTTTTAGTGTAGCTACACTGTCTAATAGTGTTCCTAGACTGTCTATTAGTGTAGCTAGACTGTCTACTAGTGTAGCTACACTGTCTTATTGTGTTCCTAGACTGTCTTTTAGTGTAGCTAGACTGTCTATTAGTGTAGCTACACTGTCTTATAGTGTTCCCAGACTGTCTATTAGTGTAGCTAGACTGTCTATTAGATTAGCTACACTGTCTAATAGTGTTCCTAGACTGTCTTTTAGTGTAGCTAAACTGTCTAAAAGTGTTCCTAGACTGTCTGTTAGCATAACTAGATTGTTTATCAATGTAGCTACACTGTCCATTTGTTTTCATAGACGGTCTATTAGAGAAGCTACACTGTCTATTAGTGTTCATAGACTGTCTGTTAGTGTAGCTAGACTGTCTAATAATGTAGCTACACTGTCTTAAAGTGATCCTAGACTGTCTATTAGTGTAGCTAGATTGTCTATTAGTGTAGCTACACTGTCTTTTAGTGTTCATAGACTGTCTGTTAGTGTAGCTAGACTGTCTATTAGTGTAGCTACACTGTCTTATAGTGTTCCTAGACTGTCTATTAGTGTAGCTAGATTGTCTATTAGTGTAGCTACACTGTCTAATAGTGTTCCTAGACTGTCTACTAGTGTAGCTAGACTGTCTATTAGAGTAGCTACACTGTCTAATAGTGTTCCTCGACTGTCTATTAGTGTAGCTAGATTGTCTATCAATATAGCTACACTGTCTATTAGTTTTCATAGACGGTCTGTTAGTGTAGCTAGACTGTCTACTAGTGTAGCTACATTGTCTCCGTTAGTGAAGCTAGATTGTCTATCAATGTAGCTACACTGTCTATTAGTTTTCTTATACTGTCTGTTAGAGTAGCTACACTGTCTATTAGTGTTCATATACTGTCTGTTAGTGTAGCTAGACTGACTATCAGTGTAGCTACACTGTCTTATAGTGTTCATAGACTGTCTATTAGTGTAGCTAGGTTGTCTTTTAGTGTAGCTACACTGTCTAATAGTGTTCCTAGACTGTCTATTAGTGTAGCTACATTGTCTATTAGTGTAGCTACACTGTCTAATAGTGTTCCTAGACTGTCTACTAGTGTAGCTAGACTGTCTATTAGTGTAGCTACACTGTCTAATAGTGTTCCTAGACTCTATTAGTGTAGCTAGATAATGTATCAATATAGCTACACTGTCTATTAGTTTTCATAGACGGTCTATTAGTGTAGCTAGACTGTCTACAAGTGTAGCTACATTGTCTATTGATGTTCCTTGACTGTCCGTTAGTGTAGCTAGATTTTCTTTCAATGTAGCTACACTGTCTATTAATTTTCTTATAATGTCTGTTAGAGTAGCTACACTGTCTATTAGTGTTCATATACTGTCTGTTCGTGTAGCTAGACTGTCTAATAGTGTAGCTACACTGTCTAATAGTGTTCCTAGACTGTCTATTAGTGTAGCTAGATTGTCTATCAATATAGCTACACTGTCTATTAGTTTTCCTATACTGTCTGTTTGTGTAGCTAGACTGCCTACTAGTGTAGCTACATTGTCTATTAGTGTTCCTAGACTGTCTATTAGTGTAGCTAGACTGTCTATTTGAGTAGCTAGATTGTCTAACAATATCTATTAGTTTTCCTATACTGTATGTTAGTGTAGCTAGACTGTCTACTAGTGTAGCTACATTGTCTATTGATGTTCCTAGACTGTCCGTTAGTGAAGCTAGATTGTCTATCAATGTAGCTACACTGTCTTTTAATTTTCTTATACTGTCTGTTAGAGTAGCTACACTGTCTATTAGTGTTCATATACTGTCTCTTCGTGTAGCTAGACTGTCTATTAGTGTAGCTACACTGTCTAATAGTGTTCCTAGACTGTCTATGAGTGTAGCTAGACTGTCTACTAGTGTAGCTACACTGTCTTATAGTGTTCCTAGACTGTCTATTAGTGTAGCTAGACTGTCTATTAGTGTAGCTACACTGTCTAATAGTGTTCCTAGACTGTCTATTAGTGTAGCTAGACAGTCTATTAGAGTAGCTACACTGTCTAATAGTGTAGCTAGACTGTCTATTAGTGTAGCTACACTGTCTATTAGTGTTCCTAGACTGTTTGTTAGCGTAACTATATTGTTTATCAATGTAGCTACACTGTCTATTTGTTTTCATAGACAGTCTATTAGAGAAGCTACACTGTCTATTAGTGTTCATAGACTGTCTGTTAGTTTAGCTAGACTGTCTATTAATGTAGCTACACTGTCTTATAGTGTTCCTAGACTGTCTATTAGTGTAGCTAGACTGTCTATTAGTGTAGCTACACTGTCTTATAGTGTTCCTAGACTGTCTATTAGTGTAGCTAGATTGTCTATATGTGTAGCTACACTGTCTAATAGTGTTCCTAGACTGTCAATTAGTGTAGCTAGATTGTCTATCAATATAGCTACACTGTCTATTAGTTTTCATAGACGGTCTGTTAGTGTAGCTAGACTGTCTACTAGTGTAGCTACATTGTCTATTGATGTTCCTAGACTGTCCGTTAGTGAAACTAGATTGTCTATCAATGTAGCTACACTGTCTATTAGTTTTCTTATACTGTCTGTTAGAGTAGCTACACTGTCTATTTGTTTTCATCGACGGTCTTTTAGTTAGCTACACTGTCTATTAGAGTTCCTAGACTGTCTGTTAGTGTAGCTAGACTGTCTATTAGTGTAGCTACACTGTCTAATAGTGTTCCTAGACTGTCTACTAGTGTAGCTAGACTGTCTAT
This sequence comes from Loripinus fragilis, assembly GCA_964019695.1. Classification (NCBI taxonomy): domain Eukaryota; kingdom Metazoa; phylum Mollusca; class Bivalvia; order Lucinida; family Lucinidae; genus Loripinus; species Loripinus fragilis. The sequence goes on along the minus strand of OZ026523.1, from coordinate 48,987,629 downwards.
TAGTGTAGCTACACTGTCTAATAGTGTTCCTAGACTGTCTGTTAGTGTAGCTAGACTGTCTATTAGTGTAGCTACACTGTCTAATAGTGTTCCTAGACTGTCTGTTAGTGTAGCTAGACTGTCTATTAGTGTAGCTACACTGTCTAATAGTGTTCCTAGACTGTCTTTTAGTGTAGCTAGACTGTCTATTAGAGTAGCTACACTGTCTAATAGTGTTCCTAGACTGTCTATTAGTGTAGCTACACTGTCTAATAGTGTTCCTAGACTGTCTATTAGTGTAGCTAGACTGTCTATTAGAGTAGCTACACTGTCTAATAGTGTTCCTAGACCGTCTATTAGTGTAGCTACACTGTCTAATAGTGTTCCTAGACTGTCTGTTAGCGTAACTAGATTGTTTATCAATGTAGCTACACTGTCTTTTTGTTTTCATAGACGGTCTATTAGAGAAGCTACACTGTCTATTAGTGTTCATAGACTGTCTGTTAGTGTAGCTAGACTGTCTATTAATGTAGCTACACTGTCTTATAGTATTCCTAGACTGTCTATTAGTGTAGCTAGATTGTCTATTAGTGTAGCTACACTGTCTGATAGTGTTCCTAGACTGTCTGTTAGTGTAGCTAGACTGTCTATTAGTGTAGCTACACTGTCTTATAGTGTTCCTAGACTGTCTATTAGTGTAGCTAGATTGTCTATTAGTGTAGCTACACTGTCTAATAGTGTTCCTAGACTGTCTACTAGTGTAGATCGACTGTTTATTAGAGTAGCTACACTGTCTAATAGTGTTCCTAGACTGTCTATTAGTGTAGCTAGATTGTCTATCAATATAGCTACACTGTCTATTAGTTTTCATACACGGTCTGTTAGTGTAGCTAGACTGTCTACTAGTGTAGCTATATTGTCTATTGATGTTCTTAGACTGTCCCTTAGCGAAGCTAGATTGTCTATCAATGTAGCTTCACTGTCTATTAGTTTTCTTATACTGTCTGTTAGAGTAGCTACACTGTCTATTAGTGTTCATATACTGTCTGTTAGTGTAGCTAGATTGTCTATCAGTGTAGCTACACTGTCTAATAGTGATACTAGACTGTATGTTTGTGTAGCTAGACTGTCTATTAGTGTAGCTTCACTGTCTAATAGTGTTCCTAGACTGTCTACTAGTGTAGCTAGACTGTCTATTAGTGTAGCTACACTGTCTAATAGTGTTCCTAGACTGTTTGTTAGCGTAACTAGATTGTTTATCAATGTAGCTACAATGTCTATTTGTTTTCATAGACGGTCTATTAGAGAATCTACACTGTCTATTAGTGTTCCTAGAGTGTCTATTAGTGTAGCTAGATTGTCTATTAGTGTAGCTACACTGTCTTATAGTGTTTCTAGACTGTCTATTAGTGTAGCTAGACTGTCTATAAGTGTAGCTACACTGTCTATTAGTGTTCATAGACTGTCTGTTAGTGTAGCAAGACTGTCTATTAGTGTAGCTACACTGTCTATTAGTGTTCCTAGACTGTCTATTAGTGTAGCTAGATTGTCTATTTGTGTAGCTACTCTGTCTTATAGTGTTCCTAGACTGTCTACTAGTGTAGCTAGACTGTCTATTAGAGTAGCTACACTGTCTAATAGTGTTCCTAGACTGTCTATTAGTGTAGCTAGATTGTCTATCAATATAGCTACACTGTCTATTAGTTTTCATAGACGGTCTGTTAGTGTAGCTAGACTGTCTACTAGTGTAGCTACATTGTCTATTGATGTTCCTAGACTGTCCGTTAGTGAAGCTAGATTGTCTATCAATGTAGCTAAACTGTACATTTGTTTGCTTATACTGTCTGTTAGTGTAGCTAGACTGTCTATCAGTGTAACTACACTGTCTAATAGTGTTCCTACACTGTCTATTAGTGTAGCTAGATTGTCTATTAACGTAGCTACTCTGTCTAATAGTGTTCCTAGACTGTCTATTAGTGTAGCTAGACTGTCTATTAGTGTAGCTACACTGTCTAATAGTGTTCCTAGACTGTCTATTAGTGTAGCTAGATTGTCTATCAATATAGCTACACTGTCTATTACTTTTCCTATACTAACTGTTAGTGTAGCTAGACTGTCTACTAGTGTAGCTACATTGTCTATTAGTGTTCCTAGACTTCTATTGGTGTAGCTAGACTGTCTATTAGAGTAGCTAGATTGTCTATGAGTGTAGCTAGACTGTCAATTAGTGTTCCCAGACTGTCTATTAGTGTAGCTAGACTGTCTATTAGAGTAGCTACATTGTCTAATAGTGTTCCTAGACTGTCTATTACTAGAGCTAGATTGTCTATCACTGTCTTATAGTGTTCCTAGACTGTCTGTTAGCGTAACTAGATTGTTTATCAATGTGGCTACACTGTCTATTTGCTTTCATAGACGGTCTATTAGAGAAGCTACACTGTCTATTAGTGTTCATAGACTGTCTGTTAGTGTAGCTAGACTGTCTATTAATGTAGCTACACTGTCTTATAGTGTTCCTAGACTGTCTATTAGTGTAGCTAGATTGTCTATTAGTGTAGCTACACTGTCTTTTAGTGTTCCTAGACTGTCTATTAGTGTAGCTAGACTGTCTATTAGTGTAGCTACACTGTCTATTAGTGTTCATAGACTGTCTGTAAGTGTAGCTAGACTGTCTGTTAGTGTAGCTACACTGTCTTATAGTGTTCCTAGACTGTCTATTAGTGTATCTAGATTGTCTATTAGTGTAGCTACACTGTCTAATAGTGTTCCTAGACTGTCTATTAGTGTAGCTAGATTGTCTATCAATATAGCAACACTGTCTATTAGTTTTCATAGACGGTCTGTTAGTGTAGCTAGACTGTCTTTTAGTGTAGCTACATTGTCTATTGATGATTTTAGATTGTCCGTTAGTGAAGCTAGATTGTCTATCAATGTAGCTACACTGTCTATTATTTTTCTTATACTGTCTGTTAGAGTAGCTACACTGTCTATTTGTTTTCATCGACGGTTTATTAGTTAGCTACACTGTCTATTAGAGTTCATAAACTGTCTGTTAGTGTAGCTAGACTGTCTATTAGTGTAGCTACACTGTCTAATAGTGTTCGTAGACTGTCTATTAGTGTAGCTAGACTGTTTACTAGTGTAGCTACACTGTCATATAGTGTTCCTAGACTGTCTATTAGTGTAGCTAGACTGTCTATAAGTGTAGCTACACTGTCTAATAGTGTTCCTAGACTGTCTATTAGTGTAGCTAGACTGTCTATTAGAGTAGCTACACTGTCTAATAGTGTAGCTAGACTGTCTATTAGTGTAGCTACACTGTCTAATAGTGTTCCTAGACTGTTTGTTTGCGTAACTAGATTGTTTATCAATGTAGCTACACTGTCTATTTGTTTTCATAGACGGTCTTTTAGAGAAGCTACACTGTCTATTAGTGTTCCTAGACTGTCTATTAGTGTAGCTAGGTTGTCTATTAGTGTAGCTACACTGTCTTATAGTGTTCCAAGACTGTCTATTAGTGTAGCTAGACTGTCTATAAGTGTAGCTACACTGTGTATTAGTGTTCATAGACTGTCTGTTAGTGTAGCTAGACTGTCTATTAGTGTAGCTACACTGTCTATTAGTGTTCCTAGACTGTCTATTAGTGTAGCTAGATTGTCTATCAATATAGCTACACTGTCTATTAGTTTTCCTATACTGTCTGTTAGTGTAGCTAGACTGTCTTCTAGTGTAGCTACATTGTCTATTAGTGTTCCTAGACTGTCTATTAGTATAGTTAGACTGTCTATTAGAGTAGCTAGATTGTCTATCAATATAGCTACACTGTCAATTAGTTTTTCTATACTGTATGTTAGTGTAGCTAGACTGTCTACTAGTGTAGCTACATGGTCTATTGATGTTCCTAGACTATCCGTTAGTGTAGCTAGATTGTCTATCCATAAAGCTACACTGTCTATTAGTTTTCTTATACTGTCTGTTAGAGTAGCGACACTGTCTATTTGTTTTCATCGACGGTCTATTAGTTAGCTACACTGTCTATTAGAGTTCATAGACTGTCTGTTACTGTAGCTAGACTGACTTTTAGTGTAGCTACACTGTCTAATAGTGTTCCTAGACTGTCTATTAGTGTAGCTAGACTGTCTACTAGTGTAGTTACACTGTCTTATAGTGTTCCTAGACTGTCTATTAGTGTAGCTAGACTGTCTATTAGTGTAGCTACACTGTCTAATAGTGTTCCTAGACTGTCTATAAGTGTAGCTAGACTGTCTATTAGAGTAGCTACACTGTCTAATAGTGTTCCTAGTCTGTCTTTTAGTGTAGCTACACTGTCTAAAAGTGTTCCTAGACTGTCTGTTAGCGTAACTAGATTGTTTATCAATGTAGCTACACTGTCCATTTGTTTTCATACACGGTCTATTAGAGAAGCTACACTGTCTATTAGTGTTCATAGACTGTCTGTAAGTGTAGCTAGACTGTCTATTAATGTAGCTACACTGTCTTAAAGTGTTCCTAGACTGTCTATTAGTGTAGCTAGATTGTCTATTAGTGTAGCTACACTGTCTTTTAGTGTTCATAGACTGTCTGTTAGTGTAGCTAGACTGTCTATTAGTGTAGCTACACTGTCTAATAGTGTTCCTAGACTGTCTACTAGTGTAGCTAGACTGTCTATTAGAGTAGCTACACTGTCTAATAGTGTTCCTACACTGTCTATTAGTGTAGCTAGATTGTCTATCAATATAGCTACACTGTCTATAAGTTTTCATAGACGGTCTGTTAGTGTAGCTAGACTGTCTACTAGTGTAGCTACATTGTCTCCGTTAGTGAAGCTAGATTGTCTATCAATGTAGCTACACTGTCTATTAGTTTTCTTATACTGTCTGTTAGAGGAGCTACACTGTCTATTAGTGTTCATATACTGTCTGTTAGTGTAGCTAGACTGTCTATCAGTGTAGCTACACTGTCTTATAGTGTTCCTAGACTGTCTATTAGTGTAGCTAGGTTGTTTTTAGTGTAGCTACACTGTCTTATAGTGTTCCTAGACTGTCTATTAGTGTAGCTACATTGTCTATTAGTGTAGCTACACTGTCTAATAGTGTTCCTAGACTGTCTACTAGTGTAGCTAGACTGTCTATTAGTGTAGCTACACTGTCTAATAGTGTTCCTAGACTCTATTAGTGTAGCTAGATTGTGTATCAATATAGCTACACTGTCTATTAGTTTTCATAGACGGTCTGTTAGTGTAGCTAGACTGTCTACAAGTGTAGCTATATTGTCTATTGATGTTCCTTGACTGTCCGTTAGTGTAGCTAGATTGTCTATCAATGTAGCTACACTGTCTTTTAATTTTCTTATAATGTCTGTTAGAGTAGCTACACTGTCTATTAGTGTTCATATTCTGTCTGTTCGTGTAGCTAGACTGTCTATTAGTGTAGCTACACTGTCTAATAGTGTTCCTAGACTGTCTATTAGTGTAGCTAGCTTGTCTATCAATATAGCTACACTGTCTATTAGTTTTCCTATACTGTCTGTTTGTGTAGCTAGACTGTCTACTAGTGTAGCTACATTGTCTATTAGTGTTCCTAGACTGTCTATTAGTGTAGCTAGACTTTCTATTAGAGTAGCTAGATTGTCTATCAATATCTATTAGTTTTCCTATACTGTATGTTAGTGTAGCTAGACTGTCTACTAGTGTAGCTACATTGTCTATTGATGTTCCTAGACTGTCCGTTAGTGAAGCTAGATTGTCTATCAATGTAGCTACACTGTCTTTTAATTTTCTTATACTGTCTGTTAGAGTAGCTACACTGTCTATTAGTGTTCATATACTGTCTCTTCGTGTAGCTAGACTGTCTATTAGTGTAGCTACACTGTCTAATAGTGTTCCTAGACTGTCTATGAGTGTAGCTAGACTGTCTACTAGTGTAGCTACACTGTCTTATAGTGTTCCTAGACTGTCTATTAGTGTAGCTAGACTGTCTATTAGTGTAGCTACACTGTCTAATAGTGTTCCTAGACTGTCTATTAGTGTAGCTAGACTGTCTATTAGAGTAGCTACACTGTCTAATAGTGTAGCTAGACTGTCTATTAGTGTAGCTACACTGTCTAATAGTGTTCCTAGACTGTTTGTTAGCGTAACTAGATTGTTTATCAATGTAGCTACACTGTCTATTTGTTTTCATAGACAGTCTATTAGAGAAGCTACACTGTCTATTAGTGTTCATAGACTGTCTATCAATATAGCTACACTGTCTATTAATGTAGCTACACTGTCTTATAGTGTTCCTAGACTGTCTATTAGTGTAGCTAGACTGTCTTTTAGTGTAGCTACACTGTCTTATAGTGTTCCTAGACTGTCTTTTAGTGTAGCTAGATTGTCTATTAGTGTAGCTACACTGTCTAATAGTGTTCCTAGACTGTCAATTAGTGTAGCTAGATTGTCTATCAATATAGCTACACTGTCTATTAGTTTTCATAGACGGTCTGTTAGTGTAGCTAGACTGTCTACTAGTGTAGCTACATTGTCTATTGATGTTCCTAGACTGTCCGTTAGTGAAACTAGACTGTCTATCAATGTAGCTACACTGTCTATTAGTTTTCTTATACTGTCTGTTAGAGTAGCTACACTGTCTATTTGTTTTCATCGACGGTCTTTTAGTTAGCTACACAGTCTATCAGAGTTCCTAGACTGTCTGTTAGTGTAGCTAGACTGTCTATTAGTGTAGCTACACTGTCTAATAGTGTTCCTAGACTGTCTACTAGTGTCGCTAGACTGTCTATTAGTGTAGCTACACTGTCTAATAGTGTTCATAGACTGTCTATTAGTGTAGCTAGATTGTGTATCAATATAGCTACACTGTCTATTAGTTTTCATAGACGGTCTGTTAGTGTAGCTAGACTGTCTACTAGTGTAGCTACATTGTCTATTGATGTTCCTAGACTGTCCGTTAGTGTAGCTAGATTGTCTATCAATGTAGCGACACTGTCGATTAGTTTTATTATACTTGCTGTTAGAGTAGCTACACTGTCTATTTGTTTTCATCGACGGTCTATTAGTTAGCTACACTGTCTATTAGAGTTCCTAGACTGTATGTTAGTGTAGCTAGACTGTCTATTAGTGTAGCTATACTGTCTAATAGTGTTCCTAGACTGTCTATAAGTGTAGCTAGACTGTCTACTAGTGTAGCTACACTGTCTTATAGTGTTCCTAGACTGTCTTTAAGTGTAGCTAGATTGTCTATTAGTGTAGCTACACTGTCTAATAGTGTTCCTAGACTGTCTACTAGTGTAGCTCGACTGTCTATTAGAGTAGCTACACTTTCTAATAGTGTTCCTAGACTGTCTATTAGTGTAGCTAGATTGTCTATCAATATAGCTACACTGTCTATTAGTTTTCATAGACGGTCTGTTAGTGTAGCTAGACTGTCTTCTAGTGTAGCTACATTGTCTATTGATGTTCCTAGACTGTCCGTTAGCGAAGCTAGATTGTCTATCAATGTAGCTACACTGTCTATTAGTTTTCTTATACTGTCTGTTAGAGTAGCTACACTGTCTATTAGTGTTCATATACTGTCTGTTAGTGTAGCTAGACTGTCTATTAGTGTAGCTACACTGTCTAATAGTGATAATAGACTGTATGTTTGTGTAGCTAGACTGTCTATTAGTGTAACTTCACTGTCTAATAGTGTTCCTAGACTGTCTACTAGTGTAGCTAGACTGTCTATTAGTGTAGCTACACTGTCTAATAGTGTTCCTAGACTGTCTCTTAGTATAGCTGGACTGTCTGTTAGAGTAGCTACATTGTCTATTAGTGTTCATTTACTGTCTGTTAGTGTAGCTAGACTGTCTATCAGTGTAGCTACACTGTCTAATAGTGTTCCTACACTGTCTATTAGTGTAGCTAGAGTGTCTATTAGTGTAGCTACACTGTCTTATAGTGTTCCTAGACTGCCTATTAGTGTAGCTACACTGTCTAATAGTGTTCTTAGACTGTCTACTAGTGTAGATAGACTGTCTATTAGTGTAGCTACACTGTCTAATAGTGTTCCTAGACTGTCTATTGGTGTAGCTAGATTGTGTATCAATATAGCTACATTGTCTATTAGTTTTCATAGACGATCTATTAGTGTAGCTATACTGTCTAAAAGTGTTCCTAGACTGTCTTTTAGTGTAGCTAGATTGTCTATTAGTGTAGCTACACTGTCTTATAGTGTTCCTAGACTGTCTATTAGTGTAGCTAGACTGTCTATTAGTGTAGCTACACTGTCTTATAGTGTTTTTAGACTGTCTAATAGTGTAGCTAGACTGTCTACTAGTGTAGCTACATTGTCTATTGATGTTCCTAGACTGTAAGTTAGTGTAGCTAGATTGTCTATCAATGTAGTTACACTGTCTTTTAATTCTCTTATACTGTCTGTTAGAGTAGCTACACTGTCTATTAGTGTTCATATACTGTCTGTTCGTGTAGCTAGACTGTCTATTAGTGTAGCTACACTGTCTATCAATATAGCTAAACTGTTTATTAGTTTTCCTATACTGTCTGTTAGTGTAGCTAGACTGTCTACTAGTGTAGCTACATTGTCTATTAGTGTTCCTAGACTGTCTATTAGTGTAGCTAGACTGTCTACTAGTGTAGCTACACTGTCAAACAATGTTCCTAGACTGTCTTTTAGGGTAGCTAGACTGTCTATTAGAGTAGCTACACTGTCTAATAGTGTAGCTAGACTGTCTTTTAGTGTAGCTACACTGTCTAATATTGTTCCTAGACTGTTTGTTAGCGTAACTAGATTGTTTATCAATGTAGCTACACTGTCTATTTGTTTTAATAGACGGTCTTTTAGAGAAGCTACACTGTCTATTAGTGTTCCTAGACTGTCTATTAGTGTAGCTAGATTGTCTATTAGTGTAGCTACACTGTCTTATAGTGTTCCTAGACTGTCTATTAGTGTACTTAGACTGTATATAAGTGTTGCTACACTGTGTATTAGTGTTCATAGACTGTCTGTTAGTGTAGCTAGACTGTCTATTAGTGTAGCTACACTGTCTATTAGTGTTCCTAGACTCTCTATTAGTTTAGCTAGATTGTCTATCAATATAGCTACACTGTCTATTAGTTTTCCTATACTGTCTGTTAGTGTAGCTAGACTGTCTACTAGTGTAGCTACATTGTCTATTAGTGTCCCTAGACTGTCTATTAGTATAGCTAGACTGTCTATTAGAGTAGCTAGATTGTCTATCAATATAGCTACACTGTCAATTAGTTTTTCTATACTGTATGTTAGTGTAGCTAGACTGTTTACTAGTGTAGCTACATGGTCTATTGATGTTCCTAGACTATCCGTTAGTGTAGCTAGATTGTCTATCCATAAAGCTACACTGTCTATTAGTTTTCTTATACTGTCTGTTAGAGTAGCTACACTGTCTATTTGTTTTCATCGACGGTCTGTTAGTGTAGCTAGACTGTCTTTTAGTGTAGCTACACTGTCTAATAGTGTTCCTAGACTGTCTATTAGTGTAGCTAGACTGTCTACTAGTGTAGCTACACTGTCTTATTGTGTTCCTAGACTGTCTATTAGTGTAGCTAGACTGTCTATTAGTGTAGCTACACTGTCTTATAGTGTTCCCAGACTGTCTATTAGTGTAGCTAGACTGTCTATTAGATTAGCTACACTGTCTAATAGTGTTCCTAGACTGTCTTTTAGAGTAGCTAAACTGTCTAAAAGTGTTCCTAGACTGTCTGTTAGCGTAACTAGATTGTTTATCAATGTAGCTACACTGTCCATTTGTTTTCATAGACGGTCTATTAGAGAAGCTACACTGTCTATTAGTGTTCATAGACTGTCTGTTAGTGTAGCTAGACTGTCTAATAATGTAGCTACACTGTCTTAAAGTGATCCTAGACTGTCTATTAGTGTAGCTAGATTGTCTATTAGTGTAGCTACACTGTCTTTTAGTGTTCATAGACTGTCTGTTAGTGTAGCTAGACTGTCTATTAGTGTAGCTACACTGTCTTATAGTGTTCCTAGACTGTCTATTAGTGTAGCTAGATTGTCTATTAGTGTAGCTACACTGTCTAATAGTGTTCCTAGACTGTCTACTAGTGTAGCTAGACTGTCTATTAGAGTAGCTACACTGTCTAATAGTGTTCCTCGACTGTCTATTAGTCTAGCTAGATTGTCTATCAATATAGCTACACTGTCTATTAGTTTTCATAGATGGTCTGTTAGTGTAGCTAGACTGTCTACTAGTGTAGCTACATTGTCTCCGTTAGTGAAGCTAGATTGTCTATCAATGTAGCTACACTGTCTATTAGTTTTCTTATACTGTCTGTTAGAGTAGCTACACTGTCTATTAGTGTTCATATACTGTCTGTTAGTGTAGCTAGACTGTCTATCAGTGTAGCTACACTGTCTTATAGTGTTCCTAGACTGTCTATTAGTGTAGCTAGGTTGTCTTTTAGTGTAGCTACACTGTCTAATAGTGTTCCTAGACTGTCTATTAGTGTAGCTACATTGTCTATTAGTGTAGCTACACTGTCTAATAGTGTTCCTAGACTGTCTACTAGTGTAGCTAGACTGTCTATTAGTGTAGCTACACTGTCTAATAGTGTTCCTAGACTCTATTAGTGTAGCTAGATTATGTATCAATATAGCTACACTGTCTATTAGTTTTCATAGACGGTCTGTTAGTGTAGCTAGACTGTCTACAAGTGTAGCTACATAGTCTATTGATGTTCCTTGACTGTCCGTTAGTGTAGCTAGATTGTCTTTCAATGTAGCTACACTGTCTATTAATTTTCTTATAATGTCTGTTAGAGTAGCTACACTGTCTATTAGTGTTCATATACTGTCTGTTCGTGTAGCTAGACTGTCTAATAGTGTAGCTACACTGTCTAATAGTGTTCCTAGACTGTCTATTAGTGTAGCTAGATTGTCTATCAATATAGCTACACTGTCTATTAGTTTTCCTATACTGTCTGTTTGTGTAGCTAGACTGTCTACTAGTGTAGCTACATTGTCTATTAGTGTTCCTAGACTGTCTATTAGTGTAGCTAGACTGTCTATTTGAGTAGCTAGATTGTCTAACAATATCTATTAGTTTTCCTATACTGTATGTTAGTGTAGCTAGACTGTCTACTAGTGTAGCTACATTTTCTATTGATTTTCATAGACTGTCCGTTAGTGAAGCTAGATTGTCTATCAATGTAGCTACACTGTCTTTTAATTTTCTTATACTGTCTGTTAGAGTAGCTACACTGTCTATTAGTGTTCATATACTGTCTCTTCGTTTAGCTAGACTGTCTATTAGTGTAGCTACACTGTCTAATAGTGTTCCTAGACTGTCTATGAGTGTAGCTAGACTGTCTTCTAGTGTAGCTACACTGTCTTATAGTGTTCCTAGACTGTCTATAAGTGTAGCTAGACTGTCTATTAGTGTAGCTACACTGTCTAATAGTGTTCCTAGACTGTCTATTAGTGTAGCTACACAGTCTATTAGAGTAGCTACACTGTCTAATAGTGTAGCTAGACTGTCTATTAGTGTAGCTACACTGTCTATTAGTGTTCCTAGACTGTTTGTTAGCGTAACTATATTGTTTATCAATGTAGCTACACTGTCTATTTGTTTTCATAGACAGTCTATTAGAGAAGCTACACTGTCTATTAGTGTTCATAGACTGTCTGTTAGTTTAGCTAGACTGTCTATTAATGTAGCTACACTGTCTTATAGTGTTCCTAGACTGTCTATTAGTGTAGCTAGACTGTCTATTAGTGTAGCTACACTGTCTTATAGTGTTCCTAGACTGTCTATTAGTGTAGCTAGATTGTCTATATGTGTAGCTACACTGTCTAATAGTGTTCCAAGACTGTCAATTAGTGTAGCTAGATTGTCTATCAATATAGCTACACTGTCTATTAGTTTTCATAGACGGTCTGTTAGTGTAGCTAGACTGTCTACTAGTGTAGCTACATTGTCTATTGATGTTCCTAGACTGTCCGTTAGTGAAACTAGATTGTCTATCAATGTAGCTACACTGTCTATTAGTTTTCTTATACTGTCTGTTAGAGTAGCTACACTGTCTATTTGTTTTCATCGACGGTCTTTTAGTTAGCTACACTGTCTATTAGAGTTCCTAGACTGTCTGTTAGTGTAGCTAGACTGTCTATTAGTGTAGCTACACTGTCTAATAGTGTTCCTAGACTGTCTACTAGTGTAGCTAGACTGTCTATTAGTGTAGCTACACTGTCTAATAGTGTTCCTAGACTGTCTGTTAGTGTAGCTAGACTGTCTATTAGTGTAGCTACACTGTCTAATAGTGTTCCTAGACTGTCTGTTAGTGTAGCTAGACTGTCTATTAGTGTAGCTTCACTGTCTAATAGTGTTCCTAGACTGTCTGTTAGTGTAGCTAGACCGTCTATTAGAGTAGCTACACTGTCTAATAGTGTTCCTAGACTGTCTATTAGTGTAGCTACACTGTCTAATAGTGTTCCTAGACTGTCTATTAGTGTAGCTAGACTGTCTATTAGAGTAGCTACACTGTCTAATAGTGTTCCTAGACCGTCTATTAGTGTAGCTACACTGTCTAATAGTGTTCCTAGACTGTCTGTTAGCGTAACTAGATTGTTTATCAATGTAGCTACACTGTCTTTTTGTTTTCATAGACGGTCTATTAGAGAAGCTACACTGTCTATTAGTGTTCTTAGACTGTCTGTTAGTGTAGCTAGACTGTCTATTAATGTAGCTACACTGTCTTATAGTATTCCTAGACTGTCTATTAGTGTAGCTAGATTGTCTATTAGTGTAGCTACACTGTCTTATAGTGTTCATAGACTGTCTGTTAGTGTAGCTAGACTGTCTATTAGTGTAGCTACACTGTCTTATAGTGTTCCTAGACTGTCTATTAGTGTAGCTAGATTGTCTATTAGTGTAGCTACACCGTCTAATAGTGTTCCTAGACTGTCTACTAGTGTAGCTCGACTGTTTATTAGAGTAGCTACACTGTCTAATTGTGTTCCTAGACTGTCTATTAGTGTAGCTAGATTGTCTATCAATATAGCTACACTGTCTATTAGTTTTCATACACGGTCTGTTAGTGTAGCTAGACTGTCTACTAGTGTAGCTATATTGTCTATTGATGTTCTTAGACTGTCCCTTAGCGAAGCTAGATTGTCTATCAATGTAGCTTCACTGTCTATTAGTTTTCTTATACTGTCTGTTAGAGTAGCTACACTGTCTATTAGTGTTCATATACTGTCTGTTAGTGTAGCTAGATTGTCTATCAGTGTAGCTACACTGTCTAATAGTGATACTAGACTGTATGTTTGTGTAGCTAGACTGTCTATTAGTGTAGCTTTACTGTCTAATAGTGTTCCTAGACTGTCTACTAGTGTAGCTAGACTGTCTTTTAGTGTAGCTACACTGTCTAATAGTGTTCCTAGACTGTCTATTAGTGTAGCTAGATTGTGTATCAATATAGCTACACTGTCTATTAGTTTTCATAGACGGTCTGTTAGTGTAGCTAGACTGTCTACTAGTGTAGCTACATTGTCTATTGATGTTCCTAGACTGTCCGTTAGTGTAGCTAGATTGTCTATCAATGTAGCGACACTGTCTATTAGTTTTATTATACTGTCTGTTAGAGTAGCTACACTGTCTATTTGTTTTCATCGACGGTCTATTATTTAGCTACACTGTCTATTAGAGTTCCTAGACTGGCTGTTAGTGTAGCTAGACTGTCTATTAGTGTAGCTATACTGTCTAATAGTGTTCCTTGACTGTCTATTAGTGTAGCTAGACTGTCTACTAGTGTAGCTACACTGTCTTATAGTGTTCCTAGACTGTCTATTAGTGTAGCTAGATTGTCTATTAGTGTAGCTACACTGTCTAATAGTGTTCCTAGACTGTCTTCTAGTGTAACTCGACTGTCTATTAGAGTAGCTACATTGTCTATTTTTTTTCATTTACTGTCTGTTAGTGTAGCTAGACTGTCTATCAGTGTAGCTACACTGTCTAATAGTGTTCCTACACTGTCTATTAGTGTAGCTAGATTGTCTATTAGTGTAGCTACACTGTCTTATAGTGTTCCTAGACTGTCTATTAGTGTAGCTACACTGTCAAATAGTGTTCCTAGACTGTCTACTAGTGTAGATAGTCTGTCTATTAGTGTAGCTACACTGTCTAATAGTGTTCCTAGACTGTCTATTAGTGTAGCTAGATAGTGTATCAATATAGCTACATTGTCTATTAGTTTTCATAGACGGTCTATTAGTGTAGCTATACTGTCTAAAAGTGTTCCTAGACTGTCTATTAGTGTAGCTAGATTGTCTATTAGTGTAGCTACACTGTCTTATAGTGTTCCTAGACTGTCTATTAGTGTAGCTAGACTGTCTATTAGTGTAGCTACACTGTCTTATAGTGTTTTTAGACTGTCTAATAGTGTAGCTAGACTGTCTACTAGTGTAGCTACATTGTCTAATGATGTTCCTAGACTGTCCGTTAGTGTAGCTAGATTGTCTATCAATGTAGTTACACTGTCTTTTAATTTTCTTATACTGTCTGTTAGAGTAGCTACACTGTCTATTAGTGTTCATATACTGTCTGTTCATGTAGCTAGACTGTCTATTAGTGTAGCTACACTGTCTATCAATATAGCTAAACTGTCTATTAGTTTTCCTATACTGTCTGTTAGTGTAGCTAGACTGTCTACTAGTGTAGCTACATTGTCTATTAGTGTTCCTAGACTGTCTATTAGTGTAGCTAGACTGTCTACTAGTGTAGCTATACTGTCTAATAATGTTCCTAGACTGTCTTTGAGTGTAGCTAGACTGTCTATTAGAGTAGCTACACTGTTTAATAGTGTTCCTAGACTTTCTATTAGTGTAGCTACACTGTCTATTAGTGTAGCTACACTGTCTAATAGTGTTCCTAGACTGTCTACTAGTGTAGTTAGACTGTCTATTAGTGTAGCTACACTGTGTAATAGTGTTCCTAGACTGTCTGTTAATGTAGCTAGACTGTCTATTAGTGTAGCTACACTGTCTAATAGTGTTCCTAGACTGTCTATTAGTGTAGCTAGACTGTCTATTAGAGTAGCTACACTGTCTAATAGTGTTCCTAGACTGTCTATTAGTGTAGCTAGACTGTCTACTAGTGTAGCTACACTGTCTTATAGTGTTCCTAGACTGTCTATTAGTGTAGCTAGACTGTCTATTAGTGTAGCTACACTGTATAATAGTGTTCCTAGACTGTCTACTAGTGTATCTAGACTGTCTATTAGTGTAGCTACACTGTCTAATAGTGTTCCTAGACTGTCTGTTAGTGTAGCTAGACTGTCTATTAGTGTAGCTACACTGTCTAATAGTGTTCCTAGACTGTCTGTTAGTGTAGCTAGACTATCTATTAGAGTAGCTACACTGTCTAATAGTGTTCCTAGACTGTCTATTAGTGTAGCTACACTGTCTAGTAGTGTTCCTAGACTGTCTATTAGTGTAGCTAGACTGTCTATTAGAGTAGCTACACTGTCTAATAGTGTTCCTAGACCGTCTATTAGTGTAGCTACACTGTCTAATAGTGTTCCTAGACTGTCTGTTAGCGTAACTAGATTGTTTATCAATGTAGCTACACTGTCTTTTTGTTTTCATAGACGGTCTATTAGAGAAGCTACACTGTCTATTAGTGTTCATAGACTGTCTGTTAGTGTAGCAAGACTGTCTATTAATGTAGCTACACTGTCTTATAGTATTCCTAGACTGACTATTAGTGTAGCTAGATTGTCTATTAGTGTAGCTACACTGTCTTATAGTGTTCATAGACTGTCTGTTAGTGTAGCTAGACTGTCTATTAGTGTAGCTACACTGTCTTATAGTGTTCCTAGACTGTCTATTAGTGTAGCTAGATTGTCTATTAGTGTAGCTACACTGTCTTATAGTGTTCCTAGACTGTCTACTTGTGTAGCTCGACTGTTTATTAGAGTAGCTACACTGTCTAATAGTGTTCCTAGACTGTCTATTAGTGTAGCTAGATTGTCTATCAATATAGCTACACTGTCTATTAGTTTTCATACACGGTCTGTTAGTGTAGCTAGACTGTCTACTAGTGTAGCTATATTGTCTATTGATGTTCTTAGACTGTCCCTTAGCGAAGCTAGATTGTCTATCAATGTAGCTTCACTGTCTATTAGTTTTCTTATACTGTCTGTTAGAGTAGCTACACTGTCTATTAGTGTTCATATACTGTCTGTTAGTGTAGCTAGACTGTCTATCAGTGTAGCTACACTGTCTAATAGTGATACTAGACTGTATGTTTGTGTAGCTAGACTGTCTATTAGTGTAGCTTCACTGTCTAATAGTGTTCCTAGACTGTCTACTAGTGTAGCTAGACTGTCTATTAGTGTAGCTACACTGTCTAATAGTGTTCCTAGACTGTCTATTAGTGTAGCTAGATTGTGTATCAATATAGCTACACTGTCTATTAGTTTTCATAGACGGTCTGTTAGTGTAGCTAGACTGTCTACTAGTGTAGCTACATTGTCTATTGATGTTCCTAGACTGTCCGTTAGTGTAGCTAGATTGTCTATCAATGTAGCGACACTGTCTATTAGTTTTATTATACTGTCTGTTAGAGTAGCTACACTGTCTATTTGTTTTCATCGACGGTCTATTAGTTAGCTACACTGTCTATTAGAGTTCCTAGACTGTCTGCTAGTGTAACTAGACTGTCTATTAGTGTAGCTATACTGTCTAATAGTGTTCCTAGACTGTCTATTAGTGTAGCTAGACTGTCTACTAGTGTAGCTACACTGTCTTATAGTGTTCCTAGACTGTCTATTAGTGTAGCTAGATTGTCTATTAGTGTAGCTACACTGTCTAATAGTGTTCCTAGACTGTCTATTAGTGTAGCTCGACTGTCTATTAGAGTAGCTACACTGTCTAATAGTGTTCCTAGACTGTCTATTAGTGTAGCTAGATTGTCTATCAATATAGCTACACTGTCTATTAGTTTTCATAGACGGTCTGTTAGTGTAGCTAGACTGTCTACTAGTGTAGCTACATTGTCTATTGATGTTCCTAGACTGTCCGTTAGCGAAGCTAGATTGTCTATCAATGTAGCTACACTGTCTATTAGTTTTCTTAAACTGTCTGTTAGAGTAGCTACACTGTCTATTAGTGTTCATATACTGTCTGTTAGTGTATCTAGACTGTCTATCAGTGTAGCTACACTGTCTAATAGTGATACTAGACTGTATGTTTGTGTAGCTAGACTGTCTATTAGTGTAGCTTCACTGTCTAATAGTGTTCCTAGACTGTCTACTAGTGTAGCTAGACTGTCTATTAGTGTAGCTACACTGTCTGATAGTGTTCCTAGACTGTCTATTAGTATAGCTGGACTGTCTGTTAGAGTAGCTACATTGTCTATTATTTTTCATTTACTGTCTATTAGTGTAGCTAGACTGTCTATCAGTGTAGCTACACTGTCTAATAGTGTTCCTACACTGTCTATTAGTGTAGCTAGATTGTCTATTAGTGTAGCGACACTGTCTTATAGTGTTCCTAGACTGTCTATTAGTGTAGCTACACTGTCAAATAGTGTTCCTAGACTATCTACTAGTGTAGATAGACTGTCTATTAGTGTAGCTACACTGTCTAATAGTGTTCCTAGACTGTCTATTAGTGTAGCTAGACAGTGTATCAATATAGCTACATTGTCTATTAGTTTTCATAGACGGTCTATTAGTGTAGCTATACTGTCTAAAAGTGTTCCTAGACTGTCTATTAGTGTAGCTAGATTGTCTATTAGTGTAGCTACACTGTCTTATAGTGTTCCTAGAGTGTCAGTTCGTGTAGCTAGACTGTCTATTAGTGTAGCTACACTGTCTTATAGTGTTTTTAGACTGTCTAATAGTGTAGCTAGACTGTCTACTAGCGTAGCTACATTGTCTAATGATGTTCCTAGACTGTCCGTTAGTGTAGCTAGATTGTCTATCAATGTAGTTACACTGTCTTTTAATTTTCTTATACTGTCTGTTAGAGTAGCTACACTGTCTATTAGTGTTCATATACTGTCTGTTCGTGTAGCTAGACTGTGTATTAGTGTAGCTACACTGTCTATCAATATAGCTAAACTGTCTATTAGTTTTCCTATACTGTCTGTTAGTGTAGCTAGACTGTCTACTAGTGTAGCTACATTGTCTATTAGTGTTCCTAGACTGTCTATTAGTGTAGCTAGACTGTCTACTAGTGTAGCTACACTGTCTAATAATGTTCCTAGACTGTCTTTTAGTGTAGCTAGACTGTCTATTAGAGTAGCTACACTGTCTAATAGTGTTCCTAGACTTTCTATTAGTGTAGCTACACTGTCTAATAGTTTTCCTAGACTGTCTGTTAGCGTTACTAGATTGTTTATCAATGTAGCTACACTGTCTATTTGTTTTCATAGATGGTCTATTAGAGAAGCTACACTGTCTATTAGTGTTCATAGACTGTCTGTTAGTGTAGCTAGACTGTCTATTAGTGTAGCTACACTGTCTAATAGTGTTCCTAGACTGTCTACTAGTGTAGCTAGACTGTCTATTAGTGTAGCTACACTGTCTAAAAGTGTTCCTAGACTGTCTATTAGTGTAGCTAGATTGTGTATCAATATAGCTACACTGTCTATTAGTTTTCATAGACGGTCTGTTAGTGAAGTAGACTGTGTACTAGTGTAGCTACATTGTCTATAAATGTTCCTAGACTGTCCGTTAGTGTAGCTAGATTGTCTATCAATGTAGCTACACTGTCTTTTAATTTTCTTATACTGTCTATTAGAGAAGCTACACTGTCTATTAGTGGTCATATACTGTCTGTTCGTGTAGCTAGACTGTCTATTAGTGTAGCTACACTGTCTAATAGTGTTCCTAAACTGTCTTTTAGTGTAGCTAGATTGTCTATCAATATAGCTACACTGTCTATTAGTTTTCCTATACTGTCTGTTAGTGTAGCTAGACTGTCTATTAGTGTAGCTACATTGTCTATTAGTGTTCCTAGACTGTCTATTAGTGTAGCTAGACTGTCTATTAGAGTAGCTAGAATGTCTATCAATATAGCTACACTGTCTATTAGTTTTCCTATACTGTATGTTAGTGTAGCTAGACTGTCTACTTGTGTAGCTACATTGTCTATTGATGTTCCTAGACTGTCCATTAGTGTAGCTAGATTGTGTATCAATGTAGCTACACTGTCTATTAGTTTTCTTATACTGTCTGTTAGAGTAGCTACACTGTCTATTTGTTTTCATCGACGGTCTATTAGTTAGCTACACTGTCTATTAGAGTTCATAGACTGTCTGTTAGTGTAGCTAGACTGTCTATTAGTGTAGCTACACTGTCTAATAGTGTTCCTAGACTGTCTATTAGTGTAGCTAGACTGTCTACTAGTGTAGCTACACTGTCTTATAGTGTTCCTAGACTGTCTATTAGTGTAGCTAGACTGTCTATTAGTGTAGTTACACTGTCTCATAGTGTTCCTAGACTGTATATTAGTGTAGCTAGGCTGTCTTTTAGAGTAGCTACACTGTCTAATAGTGTTCCTAGACTGTCTATTACTGTAGCTACACTGTCTAATATTGTTCCTAGACTGTCTGTTATCGTAACTAGATTGTTTATCAATGTAGCTACACTGTATATTTGTTTTCATAGACGGTCTATTAGAGAAGCTACACTGTCTATTAGTGTTCATAGACTGTCTGTTAGTGTAGCTAGACTGTCTATTAATGTAGCTACACTGTCTTATAGTGTTCCTAGTCTGTCTATTAGTGTAGCTAGATTGTCTATTAGTGTAGCTACACTGTCTTATAGTGTTCCTAGACTGTCTATTAGTGTAGCTAGACTGTCTATAAGTGTTGCTACACTGTCTATTAGTGTTCATAGACTGTCTGTTAGTTTAGCTAGACTGTCTATTAGTGTAGCTACACTGTCTTATAGTGTTCCTAGACTGTCTATTAGTGTAGCTAGATTGTCTATTAGTGTAGCTACACTGTCTTATAGTGTTCCTAGACTGTCTTCTAGTGTAGCTAGACTGTCTATTAGAGTAGCTACACTGTCTAATAGTGTTCCTAGACTGTCTATTTGTGTAGCTAGATTGTCTATCAATATAGCAACACTGTCCATTAGTTCTCATAGACGGTCTGTTAGTGTAGCTAGACTGTCTACTAGTGTAGCTACATTGTCTATTGATGTTCCTAGACTGTCCGTTAGTGAAGCTAGATTGTCTATCAATGTAGCTACACTGTCTATTAGTTTTCTTATACTGTCTGTTAGAGTAGCTACACTGTCTATTAGTGTTCATATACTGTCTGTTAGTGTAGCTAGACTGTCTATCAGTGTTGCTACACTGTCTAATAGTGTTCCTTCACTGTCTATTAGTGTAGCTAGATTGTCTATCAATATAGCTACACTGTCTATTAGTTTTCCTATACTGTCTGTTAGTGTAGCTAGACTGTCTACTAGTGTAGCTACATTGTCTATTAGTATTCCTAGACTGTCTATTAGTGTAGCTAGACTGTCTATTAGAGTAGCTAGATTGTCAATCAATATAGCTACACTGTCTATTAGTTTTCCTATACTTTATGTTAGAGTAGCTAGACTGTCTACTAGTTTAGCTACATTGTCTATTGATGTTCCTAGACTGTCCGTTAGTGTAGCTAGATTGTCTATTAGAGTAGCTACACTGTCTAATAGTGTTCCTAGACTGTCCATTAGTGTAGCTAGATTGTGTATCAATATAGCTACACTGTGTATTAGTTTTCATAGACTGTCTGTTAGTGTAGCTAGACTGTCTACTAGTGTAGCTACAGTGTCTATTGATGTTCCTAGACTGTCCGTTAGTGAAGCTAGATTGTCTATCAATGTAGCTACACTGTCTATTAATTTTCTTATACTGTCTGTTAGAGTAGCTACACTGTCTATAAGTGTTCATATACTTTCTGTTCGTGTAGCTACTATGTCTATTAGTGTAGCTACACTGTCTAATAGTGTTCCTACACTGTCTATTAGTGTAGCTAGATTGTCTATTAGTGTAGCTACACTGTCTAATAGTGTTCCTAGACTGTCTATTAGTGTAGCTTTACTGTCTAGTAGTGTTCCTAGACTGTCTACTAGTGTAGCTAGACTGTCTATTAGTGTAGCTACACTGTCTAATAGTGTTCCTAGACTGTCTATTAGTGTAGCTAGATTGTGTATCAATATAGCTACATTGTCTATTAGTTTTCATAGACGGTCTGTTAGTGTAGCTAGACTGTCTACTAGTGTAGCTACATTGTCTATTGATGTTCCTAGACTGTCCGTTAGTTTAGCTAGATTGTCTATCAATGTAGCTACACTGTCTTTTAATTTTCTTATACTGTCTGTTAGAGTAGCTACACTGTCTATTAGTGTTCATATACTGTCTGTTCGTGTAGCTAGACTGTCTATTAGTGTAGCTTCACTGTCTTATAGTGTTCCTAGACAGTCTATTAGTGTAGCTAGATTGTCTATCAATATAGCTACACTGTCTATTAGTTTTCCTATACTGTCTGTTAGTGTAGCTAGACTGTCTACTAGTGTAGCTACATTGTCTATTAGTGTTCCTAGACTGTCTATTAGTGTAGCTGGACTGTCTATAAGAGTAGCTAGATTGTCTATCAATATAGCTGCACTGTCTATTAGTTTTCCTATACTGTATGTTAGTGTAATTAGACTGTCTACTAGTGTAGCTACATAGTCTATTGATGTTCCTAGACTGGCCGTTAGTGTAGCTAGATTGTCTATCAATGTAGCTACACTGTCTATTAGTTTTCTTATACTGTCTGTTAGAGTAGCTACACTATCTATTTGTTTTCATCGACGGTCTATTAGTTAGCTACACTGTCTATTAGAGTTCAAAGACTGTCTGTTAGTGTAGCTAGACTGTCTATTAGTGTAGCTACACTGTCTAATAGTGTTCCTAGACTGTACCGTCTATTAGTGTAGCTAGACTGTCTACTAGTGTAGCTACACTGTCTAATAGTGTTCCTAGACTGTCTGTTATCGTAACTAGATTGTTTATCAATGTAGCTACACTGTCTATTTGTTTTCATAGACGGTCTATTAGAGAAGCTACACTGCCTATTAGTGTTCATGGACTGTCTGTTAGTGTAGCTAGACTGTCTATTAATGTAGCTACACTGTCTTATAGTGTTCCTAGACTGTCTATTAGTGTAGCTAGATTGTCTATTAGTGTAGCTACACTGTCTTATAGTGTTCCTAGACTGTCTATTAGTGTAGCTAGACTGATAATAAGTGTAGCTACACTGTCTATTAGTGTTCCTAGACTGTCTGTTAGTGTAGCTACACTGTCTATTAGTGTAGCTACACTGTCTTATAGTGTTCCTAGACTGTCTATTAGTGTAGCTAGATTGTCTATTAGTGTAGCTACACTGTCTTATAGTGTTCCTAGACTGTCTACTAGTGTAGCTAGACTGTCTATTAGAGTAGCTACACTGTCTAATAGTGTTCCTAGACTGTCTATTAGTGTAGCTAGATTGTCTATCAATATAGCTACACTGTCTATTAGTTCTCACAGACGGTCTGTTAGTGTAGCTAGACTGTCTAATAGTGTAGCTACATTGTCTATTGATGTTCCTAGACTGTCCGTTAGTGAAGCTAGATTGTCTATCAATGTAGCTACACTGTCGATTAGTTTTCTTATACTGTCTGTTAGAGTAGCTACACTGTCTATTAGTGTTCATATACTGTCTGTTAGTGTAGCTAGACTGTCTATCAGTGTAGCTACACTGTCTATTATTGTTCCTACACTGTCTATTAGTGTAGCTAGATTGTCTATCAATATAGCTACACTGTTTATTAGTTTTCCTATACCGTCTGTTAGTGTAGCTAGACTGTCTACTAGTGTAGCTACATTGTCTATTTGCATTTCTAGACTGTCTATTAGTGTAGCTAGACTGTCTAATAGAGTAGCTAGATTGTCTATCAATATAGCTACACTGTCTATTAGTTTTCCTATACTTTATGTTAGAGTAGCTAGACTGTCTACTAGTTTAGCTACATTGTCTATTGATGTTCCTAGACTGTCCGTTAGTGTAGCTAGATTGTCTATCAATGTAGCTACACTGTCTATTAGTTTTCTTATACTGTCTGTTAGAGTAGCTACACTGTCTATTTGTTTTCATCGACGGTCTATTAGTTAGCTACACTGTCTTATAGTTTTCCTAGACTGTCTATTAGTGTAGCTAGACTGTCTATTAGTGTAGCTACACTGTCTAATAGTGTTCCTAGACTGTCTATTAGTGTAGCTAGACTGTCTATTAGAGTAGCTACACTGTCTAATAGTGTTCCTAGACTGTCTATTAGTGTTCCTAGACTGTCTAATAGTGTTCCTAGACTGTCTGTTAGCGTAACTAGATTGTTTATCAATGTAGCTACACTGTCTATTTGTTTTCATAGACGGTCTATTAGAGAAGCTACACTGTCTGTTAGAGTAGCTACACTGTCTATTAGTGTTCATATACTGTCTATTAATGTAGCTACACTAAATTATAGTGTTCCTAGACTGTCAATTAGTGTAGCTAGATTGTTTATTAGTGTAGCTACACTGTCTTATAGTGTTCCTAGACTGTCTATTAGTGTAGCTAGACTGTCTATTAGTGTAGCTACACTGTCTATTAGTGTTCATAGACTGTCTGTTAGTGTAGCTAGACTGTCTTTTAGTGTAGCTACACTGTCTTATAGTGTTCCTAGACTGTCTATTTGTGTAGCGAGATTGTCTATTAGTGTAGCTACACTGTCTAATAGTGTTCCTAGACTGTCTACTAGTGTAGCTAGACTGTCTATTAGAGTAGCTACACTGTCTAATAGTGTTCCTAGACTGTCTATTAGTGTAGCTAGATTGTGTATAAATACAGCTACATTGTGTATTAGTTTTCATAGACTGTCTGTTAGTTTAGCTAGACTGTCTACTAGTGTAGCTACATTGTCTATTGATGTTCCTAGACTGTCCGTTAGTGAAGCTAGATTGTCTATCAATGTAGCTACACTGTCTTTTAATTTTCTTATACTGTCTGTTAGAGTAGCTACACTGTCTATAAGTGTTCATATACTGTCTGTTCGTGTAGCTAGACTGTCTTTTAGTGTAGCTACACTGTCTAATAGTGTTCCTACACTGTCTATTAGTGTAGCTAGATTGTCTATTAGTGTAGCTACACTGTCTAATAGTGTTCCTAGACTGTCTATTAGTGTAGCTACACTGTCTAATAGTGTTCCTAGACTGTCTATTAGTGTAGCTAGATTGTCTATCAATATAGCTACACTGTCTATTAGTTTTCATATACTGTCTGTTAGTGTAGCTAGACTGTCTACTAGTGTAGCTACATTGTCTATTAGTGTTCCTAGACAGTCTATTAGTGTAGCTGGACTGTCTATTAGAGTAGCTTCACTGTCTAATAGTGTTCCTAGACTGTCTATTAGTGTAGCTAGATTGTCTATCAATATAGCTACACTGTCTATTAGTTTTCCTATACTGTCTGTTAGTGTAGCTAGACTGTCTACTAGTGTAGCTACATTGTCTATTAGTGTTCCTAGACAGTCTATTAGTGTAGCTGGACTGTCTATTAGAGTAGCTAGATTGTATATCAATATAGCTACACTGTCTATGAGTTTTCCTATACTGTATGTTAGTGTAATTAGACTGTCTACTAGTGTAGCTACATTGTCTATTGATGTTCCTAGACTGTCCGTTAGTGTAGCTAGATTGTCTATCAATGTAGCTACACTGTCTATTAGTTTTCTTATACTGTCTGTTAGAGTAGCTACACTATCTATTTGTTTTCATCGACGGTCTATTAGTTAGCTACACTGTCTATTAGAGTTCATAGACTGTCTGTTAGTTTTGCTAGACTGTCTATTAGTGTAGCTACACTGTCTAATAGTGTTCCTAGACTGTACCGTCTATTAGTTTAGCTAGACTGTCTACTAGTGTAGCTACACTATCATATAGTGTTCCTAGACTGTCTATTAGTGTAGCTAGACTGTCTATTAGAGTAGCTACTTTGTCTAACAGTGTTCCTAGACTGTCTATTAGTGTAGCTACACTGTCTAATAGTGTTCCGAGACTGTCTATTAGTGTAGCTAGACTGTCTATTAGAGTAGCTACACTGTCTTATAGTATTCCTAGACTGTCTATTAGTGTAGCTACACTGTCTAATAGTGTTCCTAGACTGTCTATTAGTGTAGCTACACTGTCTAATAGTGTTCCTAGACTGTTTGTTAGCGTAACTAGATTGTTTATCAATGTAGCTACACTGTCTAATTGTTTTCAAAGACGGTCTATTAGAGAAGCTACACTGTCTATTAGTTTTCTTAGTGTAGCTAGATTGTTTATTAGTGTAGCTACACTGTCTTATAGTGTTCCTAGACTGTCTATTAGTGTAGCTAGACTGTCTATAAGTGTAGCTACACTTTCTATTAGTGTTCATAGACTGTCTGTTAGTGTAGCTAGACTGTCTATTAGTGTAGCTACACTGTCTAATAGTGTTCCTAGACTGTCTATTAGTGTAGCTAGATTGTCTATTAGTGTAGCAACACTGTCTTATAGTGTTCCTAGACTGTCTACTAGTGTAGTTAGACTGTCTATTAGAGTAGCTACACTGTCTAATAGAGTTCCTAGACTGTCTATTAGTTTAGCTAGATTGTCTATCAATATAGCTACACTGTCTATTAGTTTTCATAGACGGTCTGTTAGTGTAGCTGGACTGTCTACTAGTGTAGCTACATTGTCTATTGATGTTCCTAGACTGTCCGTTAGTGAAGCTAGATTGTCTATCAATGTAGCTACACTGTCTATTAGTTTTCTTATACTGTCTGTTAGAGTAGCTACACTTTCTATTAATGTTCATTTACTGTCTGTTAGTGTAGCTAGACTGTCTATCAGTGTAGCTACACTGTCTAATAGTGTTCCTACACTGTCTATTAGTGTAGCTAGATTGTCTATTAGTGTAGCTACACTGTATAATAGTGTTCCTAGACTGTCTATTAGTGTAGCTAGACTGTCTATTAGTGTAGCTACACTGTCTAATAGTGTTCCTAGACTGTCTACTAGTGTAGCTAGACTGTCTATCAGTGTAGCTACACTGTCTAATAGTGTTCCTACACTGTCTATTAGTGTAGCTAGATTGTCTATTAGTGTAGCTACACTGTATAATAGTGTTCCTAGACTGTCTATTAGTGTAGCTAGACTGTCTATTAGTGTAGCTACACTGTCTAATAGTGTTCCTAGACTGTCTACTAGTGTAGCTAGACTGTCTATTAGTGTAGCTACACTGTCTAATAGTGTTCTTAGACTGTCTATTAGTGTAGTTAGATTGTGTATCAATATAGCTACACTGTGTATTAGTTTTCATAGACTGTCTGTTAGTGTAGCTAGACTGTCTACTAGTGTAGCTACATTGTCTATTTATGTTCCTAGACTGTCAGTTGGTGTAGCTAGATTGTCTATCAATGTAGCTACACTGTCTTTTCATTTTCTTATACTGTCTGTTAGAGTAGCTACACTGTCTATTAGTGTTCATATACTGTCTGTTCGTGTAGCTAGACTGTCTATTAGTGTAGCTTCACTGTCTTTTATTGTTCCTAGACTGTCTATTAGTGTAGCTAAATTGTCTATCAATATAGCTACACTGTCTATTAGTTTTCCTATACTGTCTGTTAGTGTAGGTAGACTGTGTACTAGTGTAGCTACATTGCCTATTAGTGTTCCTAGACTGTCTATTAGTGTAGCTAGACTGTCTTTTAGAGTAGCTAGATTGTCTATCAATATAGCTACACTGTCTATTAGTTTTCCTATACTGTATGTTAGTGTAGCTAGACTGTCTACTAGTGTAGCTACATTGTCTATTGATGTTCCTAGACTGTCCGTTAGTGTAGCTAGATTGTCTATCAATGTAGCTACACTGTCTATTAGTTTTCTTATACTGTCTGTTAGAGTAGCTACACTGTCTATTTGTTTTCATCGACTGTCTATTAGTATGCTACACTGTCATAGAGTTCATAGACTGTCTGTTAGTGTAGCTAGACTGTCTATTAGAGTAGCTACACTGTTAAATAGTGTTCCTAGACTGTCTATTAGTGTAACTAGACTGTCTATTAGAGTAGCTACATTGTCTAATAGTGTTCCTAGACTGTCTATTAGTGTAGCTACACTGTCTAATAGTGTTCCCAGACTGTCTATTAGTGTAGCTAGACTGTCCATTAGAGTAGCTACACTGTCTAATAGTGTTCCTAGACTGTCTATTAGTGTAGCTACACTGTCTAATAGTGCTCCGAGACTGTCTGTTAGCGTAACTAGATTGTTTATCAATGTAGCTACACTGTCTATTTGTTTTCAAAGACGGTCTATTAGAGAAGCTACACTGTCTATTAGTTTTCTTATACTGTCTGTTAGTGTAGCTAGACTGTCTATCAGTGTAGCTACACTGTCTAATAGTGTTCCTAGACTGTATATTAGTGTAGCTAGATTGTCTATTAGTGTAGCTACACTGTCTAATAGTGTTCCTAGGCTGTCTATTAGTGTAGCTAGACTGTCTATTAGTGTAGCTACACTGTCTAATAGTGTTCCTAGACTGTCTACTAGTGTAGTTAGCTTCACAGTCTATTAGAGTTCATAGACTGTCTGTTAGTGTAGCTAGACTGTCTATTAGTGTAGCTACACTGTCTAATAGTGTTCCTAGACTGTCTGTTAGCGTAACTAGATTGTTTATCAATGTAGCTACACTGTCTATTTGTTTCATAGACGGTCTATTAGAGAAGCTACATTGTCTATTATTGTTCATAGACTGTCTGTTAGTGTAGCTAGACTGTCTATTAATGATGCTACACTGTCTTATAGTGTTCATAGACTGTATATTAGTGTAGCTAGATTGTCTACTAGTGTAGCTACACTGTCTTATAGTGTTCCTAGACTGTCTATTAGTGTAGCTAGACTGTCTATTAGTGTAGCTACACTGTCTATTAGTGTTCATAGACTGTCTGTTATTGTATATACACTGTCTTATAGTGTTCCCAGACTGTCTATTAGTGTAGCTAGATTGTCTATTAGTGTAGCTACACTGTCTAATAGTGTTCCTAGACTGTCTACTAGTGTAGCTAGACTGTCTATTAGAGTAGCTACACTGTCTAATAGTGTTCCTAGACTGTCTATTACTAGAGCTAGATTGTCTATCAATATAGTTACACTGTCTGTTAGTTTTCTTAGACGGTCTGTTAGTGTAGCTAGACTGTCTACTAGTGTAGCTACATTGTCTATTGATGTTCCTATACTGTCCGTTAGTGAAGCTAGATTGTCTATCAATGTAGCTACACTGTCTATTAGTTTTCTTATACTGTCTGTTAGAATAGCTATACTGTCTATTAGTGTTCATATACTGTCTGTTAGTGTTGCCAGACTGTCTATCAGTGTAGCTACACTGTCTAATAGTGTTCCTAGACTGTCTATTAGTGTAGCTAGATTGTCTATTAGTGTAGACACACTGTCTAATAGTGTTCCTAGACTGTCGATTTGTGTAGCTAGACTGTCTTTTAGTGTAGCTACATTGTCTAATAGTGTTCCTAGACTGTCTACTAGTGTAGCTAGACTGTCTATTAGTGTAGCTACACTGTCTAATAGTGTTCCTAGACTGTCTATTAGTGTAGCTAGATTGTGTATAAATATAGCTACACTGTCTATTAGTTTTCATAGACGGTCTGTTAGTGTAGCTAGACTGTCTACTAGTGTAGCTACATTGTCTATTGATGTTCATAGACTGTCCGTTAGTGTAGCTAGATTGTCTATCAATGTAGCTACACTGTCTTTTAATTTTCTTATACTGTCTGTTAGAGTAGCTACACTGTCTATTAGTGTTCATATACTGTCTGTTCGTGTAGCTAGACTGTCTATTAGTGTAGCTACACTGTCTAATAGTGTTCCTAGACTGTCTATTAGTGTAGCTAGATTGTCTATCAATATAGCTACACTGTCTATTAGTTTTCCTATACTGTCTGTTAGTGTAGCTAGACTGTCTACTAGTGTAGCTACATTGTCTATTAGTGTTCCTAGACTTCTATTGGTGTAGCTAGACTGTCTATTAGAGTAGCTAGATTGTCTATAAGTGTAGCTACACTGTCTTATAGTGTTCCCAGACTGTCTACTAGTGTAGCTAGACTGTCTATTAGAGTAGCTACACTGTCTAATAGTGTTCCTAGACTGTCTATTACTAGAGCTAGATTGTCTAACACTGTCTTATAGTGTTCCTAGACTGTCTGTTAGCGTAACTAGATTTTTTATCAATGTAGCTACACTGTCTATTTGCTTTCATAGACGGTCTATTAGAGAAGCTACACTGTCAATTACTGTTCATAGACTGTCTGTTAGTGTAGCTAGACTGTCTATTAATGTAGCTACACTGTCTTATAGTGTTCCTAGACTGTCTATTAGTGTAGCGAGATTGTCTATTAGTGTAGCTACACTGTCTTATAGTGTTCCTAGACTGTTTATTAGTGTAGCTAAACTGTCTTTTAGTGTAGCTACACTGTCTATTAGTGTTCATAGACTGACAGTTAGTGTAGCTAGACTGTCTGTTAGTGTAGCTACACTGTCTTATAGTGTTCCTAGACTGTCTATTAGTGTAGCTAGATTGTCTATTAGTGTAGTTACACTGTCTAATAGTGTTCCTAGACTGTCTACTAGTGTAGCTAGACTGTCTATTAGAGTAGCTACACTGTCTAATAGTGTTCCTAGACTGTCTATTAGTGTAGCTAGATTGTCTATCAATATAGCTACACTGTCTATTAGTTTTCATAGACGGTCTGTTAGTGTAGCTAGACTGTCTTCTAGTGTAGCTACATTGTCTATTGATGTTCCTAGACTGTCTGTTAGTGAAGCTAGATTGTCTATCAATGTAGCTTCACTGTCTATTAGTTTTCTTATACTGTCTGTTAGAGTAGCTACACTGTCTATTTGTTTTCATCGACGGTCTATTAGTTAGCTAAACTGTCTGTTAGAGTTCATAGACTGTCTGTTAGTGTAGCTAGACTGTCTATTAGTGTAGCTACACTGTGTAATAGTGTTCCTAGACTGTCTATTAGTGTAGCTAGACTGTTTACTAGTGTAGCTACACTGTCTTATAGTGTTCCTAGACTGTCTATTAGTGTAGCTAGACTGACTTAAAGTGTAGCTACACTGTCTAATAGTGTTCCTAGACTGTCTATTAGTGTAGCTAGACTGTCTATTAGCGTAGCTACACTGTCTAATAGTGTAGCTAGACTGTCTATTAGTGTAGCTACACTGTCTAATAGTGTTCCTAGACTGTCAGTTAGCGTAACTAGATTGTTTATCAATATAGATACACTGTCTATTTGTTTTCATAGACGGTCTATTAGAGAAGCTACACTGTCTATTAGTGTTCCTAGACTGTCTATTAGTGTAGCTCGATTGTCTATTAGTGTAGCTACACTGTCTTTTAGTGTTCCTAGACTGTCTATTAGTGTAGCTAGACTGTATAATAGTGTAGCTACACTGTCTATTAGTGTTCATAGACTGTCTGTAAGTGTAGCTAGACTGTCTGTTAGTGTAGCTACACTGTATTATAGTGTTCCTAGACTGTCTATTAGTGTAGCTAGATTGTCTATTAGTGTAGCTACACTGTCTAATTGTCTAATAGTGTTACTAGACTGTCTATTAGTGTAGCTAGATTGTCTATCAATATAGCTACACTGTCTATTAGTTTTCATAGACGGTCTGTTAGTGTAGCTAGACTGTCTTCTAGTGTAGCTACATTGTCTATTGATGTTCCTAGACTGTCCGTTAGTGAAGCTAGATTGTCTATCAATGTAGCTACACTGTCTATTAGTTTTCTTATACTGTCTGCTAGAGTAGCTACACTGTCTATTTGTTTTCATCGACGGTCTATTAGTTAGCTACACTGTCTATTAGAGTTCAGAGACTGTCTGTTAGTGTAGCTAGACTGTCTATTAGTGTAGCTACACTGTCTAATAGTGTTCCTAGACTGTCTATTAGTGTAGCTAGACTGTTAACTAGTGTAGCTACACTGTCATATAGTGTTCCTAGACTGTCTATTAGTGTAGCTAGACTGTCAATAAGTGTAGCTACACTGTCTAATAATGTTCCTAGACTGTCTATTAGTGTAGCTAGACTGTCTATTAGAGTAGCTACACTGTCTAATAGTGTAGCTAGACTGTCTATTAGTGTAGCTACACTGTCTAATAGTGTTCCTAGACTGTTTGTTAGCGTAACTAGATTGTTTATCAATATAGCTACACTGTCTATTTGTTTTCATAGAAGGTCTTTTAGAGAAGCTACACTGTCTATTAGTGTTCCTAGACTGTCTATTAGTGTAGCTAGATTGTCTATTAGTGTAGCTACACTGTCTTATAGTGTTCCTAGACTGTCTGTTAGTGTAGCTAGACTGTATATAAGTGTAGCTACACTGTGTATTAGTGTTCATAGACTGTCTGTTAGTGTAGCTAGACTGTCTATTAGTGTAGCTACACTGTCTATTAGTGTTCCTAGACTGTCTATTAGTGTAGCTAGATTGTCTATCAATATAGCTACACTGTCTATTAGTTTTCCTATACTGTCTGTTAGTGTAGCTAGACTGTCTACTAGTGTAGCTACATTGTCTATTAGTGTTCCTAGACTGTCTATTAGTATAGCTAGACTGTCTTTTAGAGTAGCTAGATTGTCTATCAATATAGCTACACTGTCTATTAGTTTTTCTATACTGTATGTTAGTGTAGCTAGACTGTCTACTAGTGTAGCTACATGGTCTATTGATGTTCCTAGACTATCCGTTAGTGTAGCTAGATTGTCTATCCATAAAGCTACACTGTCTATTAGTTTTCTTATACTGTTTGTTAGAGTAGCTACACTGTCTATTTGTTTTCATCGACGGTCAATTAGTTAGCTACACTGTCTATTAGAGTTCATAGACTGTCTGTTAGTGTAGCTAGACTGTCCTTTAGTGTAGCTACACTGTCTAATAGTGTTCCTAGACTGTCTATTAGTGTAGCTAGACTGTCTACTAGTGTAGCTACACTGTCTAATAGTGTTCCTAGACTGTCTATTAGTGTAGCTAGACTGTCTATTAGTGTAGCTACACTGTCTAATAGTGTTCCTAGACTGTCTATTAGTGTAGCTAGACTGTCTTTTAGAGTAGCTACACTGTCTAATAGTGTTCCTAGACTGTCTTTTAGTGTAGCTACACTGTCTAAAACTGTTCCTAGACTGTCTGTTAGCGTAACTATATTGTTTATCAATGTAGCTACACTGTCCATTTGTTTTCATAGACGGTCTATTAGAGAAGCTACACTGTCTATTAGTGTTCATAGACTGTCTGTTAGTGTAGCTAGACTGTCTATTAATGTAGCTACACTGTCTTAAAGTGTTCCTAGACTGTCTATTAGTGTAGCTAGATTGTCTATTAGTGTAGCTACACTGTCTTTTAGTGTTCATAGACTGTCTGTTAGTGTAGCTAGACTGCCTATTAGTGTAGCTACACTGTCTTATAGTGTTCCTAGACTGTCTATTGGTGTAGCTAGATTGTCTATTAGTGTAGCTACACTGTCTAATAGTGTTCCTAGACTGTCTACTAGTGTAGCTAGACTGTCTATTAGAGTAGCTACACTGTCTAATAGTGTTCCTAGACTGTATATTAGTGTAGCTAGATTGTCTATCAATATAGCTAGACTGTTTATTAGCTTTCATAGACGGTCTGTTAGTGTAGCTAGACTGTCTTCTAGTGTAGCTACATTGTCTCCGTTAGTGAAGCTAGATTGTCTATCAATGTAGCTACACTGTCTATTAGTTTTCTTATACTGTCTGTTAGAGTAGCTACACTGTCTATTAGTGTTCATATACTATCTGTTAGTGTAGCTAGACTGTCTATCAGTGTAGCTACACTGTCTTATAGTGTTCCTAGACTGTCTATTAGTGTAGCTAGGTTGTCTTTTAGTGTAGCTACACTGTCTAATAGTGTTCCTAGACTGTCTATTAGTGTAGCTTCATTGTCTATTAGTGTAGCTACACTGTCTAATAGTGTTCCTAGACTGTCTACTAGTGTAGCTAGACTGTCTATTAGTGTAGCTACACTGTTTAATAGTGTTCCTAGACTCTATTAGTGTAGCTAGATTGTGTATCAATATAGCTACACTGTCTATTAGTTTTCATAGACGGTCTGTTAGTGTAGCTAGACTGTCTACAAGTGAAGCTACATTGTCTATTGATGTTACTTGACTGTCCGTTAGTGTAGCTAGATTGTCTATCAATGTAGCTACACTGTCTTTTAATTTTCTTATACTGTCTGTTAGAGTAGCTACACTGTCTATTAATGTTCATATACTGTCTGTTCGTGTAGCTAGACTGTCTATTAGTGTAGCTACACTGTCTAATAGTGTTCTTAGACTGTCTATTAGTGTAGCTAGATTGTCTATCAATATAGCTACACTGTCTATTTGTTTTCCTATACTGTCTGTTTGTGTAGCTAGACTGTCTACTAGTGTAGCTACACTGTCTATTAGTGTTCCTAGACTGTCTATTAGTGTAGCTAGACTGTCTATTAGAGTAGCTAGATTGTCTATCAATATCTATTAATTTTCCTATACTGTATGTTAGTGTAGCTAGACTGTCTACTAGTGTAGCTACATTGTCTATTGATGTTCCTTGACTGTCCGTTAGTGTAGCTAGATTGTCTATCAATGTAGCTACACTGTCTATTAGTTTTCTAATACTGTCTGTTAGAGTAGCTACACTGTCTATTAGTGTTCATATACTGTCTCTTCGTGTAGCTAGACTGTCTATTAGTGTAGCTACACTGTCTAATAGTGTTCCTAGACTGTCTATTAGTGTAGCTAGACTGTCTACTAGTGTAGCTACACTGTCTTATAGTGTTCCTAGACTGTCTATTAGTGTAGCTAGACTGTCTATTAGTGTAGCTACACTGTCTAATAGTGTTCCTAGACTGTCTATTAGTGTAGATAGACTGTCTATTAGAGTAGCTACACTGTCTAATAGTGTAGCTAGACTGTCTATTAGTGTAGCTACACTGTCTAATAGTGTTCCTAGACTGTTTGTTAGCGTAACTAGATTGTTTATCAATGTAGCTACACTGTCTATTTGTTTTCATAGACAGTCTATTAGAGAAGCTACACTGTCTATTAGTGTTCATAGACTGTCTGTTAGTGTAGCTAGACTGTCTATTAATGTAGCTACACTGTCTTATAGTGTTCCTAGACTGTCTATTAGTGTAGCTAGACTGTCTGTTAGTGTAGCTACACTGTCTTATAGTGTTCCTAGACTGTCTATTAGCGTAGCTAGATTGTCTATTAGTGTAGCTACACTGTCTAATAGTGTTCCCAGACTGTCAATTAGTGTAGCTAGATTGTCTATCAATATAGCTACACTGTCTATTAGTTTTCATAGACGGTCTGTTAGTGTAGCTAGACTGTCTACTTGTGTAGCTACATTGTCTAATGTCTGATGTTCCTAGACTGTCCGTTAGTGAAACTAGATTGTCTATCAATGTAGCTAAACTGTCTATTAGTTTTCTTATACTGTCTGTTAGAGTAGCTACACTGTCTAATTGTTTTCATCGACGGTCTATTAGTTAGCTACACTGTCTATTTGAGTTCCTAGACTGTCTGTTAGTGTAGCTAGACTGTCAATTAGTGTAGCTACACTGTCTAATAGTGTTCCCAGACTGTCTACTAGTGTAGCTAGACTGTCTATTAGTGTAGCTACACTGTCTAATAGTGTTACTAGACTGTCTGTTAGTGTAGCTAGACTGTCTATTAGTGTAGCTACACTGTCTAATAGTGTTCCTAGACTGTCTATTAGTGTAGCTAGACTGTCTATTAGAGTAGCTACACTGTCTAATAGTGTTCATAGACTGTCTATTAGTGTAGCTACACTATCTAATAGTGTTCCTAGACTGTCTATTAGTGTAGCTAGACTGTCTATTAGAGTAGCTACACTGTCTTATAGTGTTCCTAGACTGTCTATTAGTGTAGCTTCACTGTCTAATAGTGTTCCTAGACTGTCTGTTAGCGTAACTAGATTGTTTATCAATGTAGCTACACTGTCTTTTTGTTTCCATAGACGGTCTATTA
Organism: Loripinus fragilis; assembly: GCA_964019695.1. Taxonomy (NCBI): domain Eukaryota; kingdom Metazoa; phylum Mollusca; class Bivalvia; order Lucinida; family Lucinidae; genus Loripinus; species Loripinus fragilis. Next base: position 48,952,495 of record OZ026523.1, on the reverse strand, counting down.
GAGAAGCTACACTGTCTATTAGTGTTCATAGACTGTCTGTTAGTGTAGCTAGACTGTCTATTAATGTAGCTACACTGTCTTATAGTAATCCTAGACTGTCTATTAGTGTAGCTAGATTGTCTATTAGTGTAGCTACACTGTCTTATAGTGTTCATAGACTGTTTGTTAGTGTAGCTAGACTGTATATTAGTGTAGCTACTCTGTCTTATAGTGTTCCTAGACTGTCTTTTAGTGTAGCTAGATTGTCTATTAGTGTAGCTACACTGTCTAATAGTGTTCCTAGACTGTCTACTAGTGTAGCTCGACTGTCTATTAGAGTAGCTACACTGTCTAATAGTGTTCCTAGACTGTCTATTAGTGTAGCTAGATTGTCTATCAATATAGCTACACTGTCTATTAGTTTTCATACACGGTCTGTTAGTGTAGCTAGACTGTCTACTAGTGTAGCTACATTGTCTATTGATGTTCCTAGACTGTCCGTTAGCGAAGCTAGATTGTCTATCAATGTAGCTTCACTGTCTATTAGTTTTCTTATACTGTCTGTTAGAGTAGCTACACTGTCTATTAGTGTTCATATACTGTCTGTTAGTGTAGCTAGACTGTCTATCAGTGTAGCTACACTGTCTAATAGTGATACTAGACTGTATGTTTGTTGAGCTAGACTGTCTATTAGTGTAGCTACACTGTCTAATAGTGTTCCTAGACTGTCTATTAGTGTAGCTAGACTGTATATTAGTGTAGCTACACTGTCTAATAGTGTTCCTAGACTGTCTATTAGTGTAGCTAGATTGTCTATCAATATAGCTACACTGTCTATTAGTTTTCATAGACGGTCTGTTAGTGTAGCTAGACTGTCTTCTAGTGTAGCTACATTGTCTATTGATGTTCCTAGACTGTCCGTTAGTGTAACTAGATTGTCTATCAATGTAGCGACACTGTCTATTAGTTTTATTATACTGTCTGTTAGAGTAGCTACACTGTCTATTTGTTTTCATCGACGGTCTATTAGTTAGCTACACTGTCTATTAGAGTTCCTAGACTGTCTGTTAGTGTAGCTAGACTGTCTATTAGTGTAGCTATACTGTCTAATAGTGTTCCTAGACTGTCTATTAGTGTAGCTAGACTGTCTACTAGTGTAGCTACACTGTCGTGTAGTGTTCCTAGACTGTCTATTAGTGTAGCTAGATTGTCTATTAGTGTAGCTACACTGTCTAATAGTGTTCCTAGACTGTCTACTAGTGTAGCTCGACTGTCTATTAGAGTAGCTTCACTGTCTAATAGTGTTCCTAGACTGTCTATTAGTGTAGCTAGATTGTCTATCAATATAGCTACACTGTCTATTAGTTTTCATAGACGGTCTGTTAGTGTAGCTAGACTGTCTACTAGTGTAATTACATTGTCTATTGATGTTCCTAGACTGTCCGTTAGCGAAGCTAGATTGTCTATCAATGTAGCTACACTGTCTATTAGTGTTCATATACTGTCTGTTAGTGTAGCTAGACTGTCTATCAGTGTAGCTACACTGTCTAATAGTGATACTAGACTGTATGTTTGCGTAGCTAGACTGTCTATTAGTGTAGCTTCACTGTCTAATAGTGTTCCTAGACTGTCTACTAGTGTAGCTAGACTGTCTATTAGTGTAGCTACACTGTCTAATAGTATTCCTAGACTGTCTATTAGTATAGCTGGACTGTCTGTTAGAGTAGCTACATTGTCTATTAGTGTTCATTTACTGTCTGTTAGTGTAGCTAGACTGTCTATCAGTGTAGCTACACTGTCTAATAGTGTTCCTACACAGTCTATTAGTGTAGCTAGATTGTCTATTAGTGTAGCTACACTGTCTTAAAGTGTTCCTAGACTGTCTATTAGTGTAGCTACACTGTCTAATAGTGTTCCTAGACTGACTACTAGTGTAGATAGATTGTGTATCAATATAGCTACATTGTCTATTAGTTTTCATAGACGGTCTATTAGTGTAGCTATACTGTATAAAAGTGTTCCTAGACTGTCTATTAGTGTAGCTAGATTGTCTATTAGTGTAGCTACACTGTCTTATAGTGTTCCTAGACTGTCTCTTAGTGTAGCTAGACTGTCTATAAGTGTAGCTACACTGTCTTATAGTGTTTTTAGACTGTCTAATAGTGTAGCTAGACTGTCTACTAGTGTAGCTACATTGTCTATTGATGTTCCTAGGCTGTCCGTTAGTGTAGCTAGAATGTCTATCAATGTAGTTACACTGTCTTTTAATTTTCTTATACTGTCTGTTAGAGTAGGTACACTGTGTATTAGTGTTCATATACTGTCTGTTCGTGTAGCTAGACTGTCTATTAGTGTAGCTACACTGTCTATCAATATAGCTAAACTGTCTATTAGTTTTCCTATACTGTCTGTTAGTGAAGCTAGACTGTCTACTAGTGTAGCTACATTGTCTATTAGTGTTCCTAGACTGTCTATTAGTATAGCTAGACTGTCTACTAGTGTAGCTACACTGTCTAATAATGTTCTTAGACTGTCTTTAAGTGTAGCTAGACTGTGTATTAGAGTAGCTACACTGTCTAATAGTGTTCCTAGACTGTCTATTAGTGTAGCTACACTGTCTAATAGTTTTCCTAGACTGTCTGTTAACGTTACTAGATTGTTTATCAATGTAGCTACACTGTCTATTTGTTTTCATAGACGGTGTATTAGAGAAGCTACACTGTTTATTAGTGTTCATAGACTGTCTGTTAGTGTAGCTAGACTGTCTATTAATGTAGCTACACTGTCTAATAGTGTTCCTAGACTGTCTATCAGTGTAGCTAGATTGTGTATCAATATAGCGACACTGTCTATTAGTTTTCATAGACAGTCTGTTAGTGTAGCTAGACTGTCTACTAGTTTAGCTACATTGTCTATTGATGTTCCTAGACTGTCCGTTAGTGTAGCTAGATTGTCTATCAATGTAGCTACACTGTCTTTTAATTTTCTTATACTGTCTGTTAGAGTAGCTACACTGTCTATTAGTGTTCATATACTGTCTATTAGTGTAGCTACACTGTCTTATACTGTTCCTAGACTGTCTATTAGTGTAGCTAGATTGTCTATCAATATAGCTACACTGTCTATTAGTTTTCCTATACTGTCTGTTAGTGTAGCTAGACTGTCTATTAGTGTAGCTACATTGTCTATTAGTGTTCCTAGACTGTCTATTAGTGTAGCTAGACTGTCTATTAGAGTAGCTAGAATGTCTATCAATATAGCTACACTGTCTATTAGTTTCCTATACTGTATGTTAGTGTAGCTAGACTGTCTACTAGTGTAGCTACATTGTCTATTGATGTTCCTAGACTGTCCGTTAGTGTAGCTAGATGGTCTATCAATGTAGCTACACTGTCTATTAGTTTTCTTATACTGTCTGTTAGAGTAGCTACACTGTCTATTTGTTTTCATCGACGGTCTATTAGTTAGCTACACTGTCTATTAGAGTTCATAGACTGTCTGTTAGTGTAGCTAGACTGTCTATTAGTGTAGCTAAACTGTCTAATAGTGTTCCTAGACTGTCTATTAGTGTAGCTAGACTGTCTACTAGTGTAGCTACACTGTCTTATAGTGTTCCTAGACTGTCTATTAGTGTAGCTAGACTGTCTATTAGTGTAGCTACACTGTCTAATAGTGTTCCTAGACTGTCTATTAGTGTAGCTAGACTGTCTATTAGAGTAGCTACACTGTCTGATAGTGTTCCTAGACTGTCTATTACTGGAGCTACACTGTCTAATAGTGTTCCTAGACTGTCTGTTATCGTAACTAGATTGTTTATCAATGTAGCTACACTGTCTATTTGTTTTCATTGACGGTCTATTAGAGAAGCTACACTGTCTATTAGTGTTCATAGACTGTCTGTTAGTGTAGCTAGACTGTCTATTAGTGTAGCTACACTGTCTTATAGTGTTCCTAGACTGTCTATTAGTGTAGCTAGATTGTCTATTAGTGTAGCTACACTGTCTTATAGTGTTCCTAGACTGTCTACTAGTGTAGCTAGACTGTCTATTAGAGAAGCTAAAATGTCTAATAGTGTTCCTAGACTGTCTATTAGTGTAGCTAGATTGTCTATCAATATAGCTACACTGTCTATTAGTTTTCCTATACTGTCTGTTAGTGTAGCTAGACTGTCTATTAGTGTAGCTACATTGTCTATTAGTGTTCCTAGACTGTCTATTAGTGTAGCTAGACTGTCTATTAGAGTAGCTAGAATGTCTATCAATATAGCTACACTGTCTATTAGTTTCCTATACTGTATGTTAGTGTAGCTAGACTGTCTACTAGTGTAGCTACATTGTCTATTGATGTTCCTAGACTGTCCGTTAGTGTAGCTAGATTGTCTATCAATGTAGCTACACTGTCTATTAGTTTTCTTATACTGTCTGTTAGAATAGCTACACTGTCTATTAGTGTTCATATACTGTATGTTAGTGTAGCTAGACTATCTATCAGTGTAGCTACACTGTCTAATAGTGTTCCTACACTGTCTATTAGTGTAGCTAGATTGTCTATCAATATAGCTACACTGTTTATTAGTTTTCCTATACTGTCTGTTAGTGTAGCTAGACTGTCTACTAGTGTAGCTACATTGTCTATTAGTATTCCTAGACTGTCTATTAGTGTAGCTAGACTGTCTATTAGAGTAGCTAGATTGTCTATCAATATAGCTACACTGTCTATTAGTTTTCCTATACTTTATGTTATATAGCTAGACTGTCTACTAGTTTAGCTACATTGTCTATTGATGTTCCTAGACTGTCCGTTAGTGTAGCTAGATTGTCTATCAATGTAGCTACACTGTCTATTAGTTTTCTTATACTGTCTGTTAGAGTAGCTACACTGTCTATTTGTTTTCATCGACGGTCTATTAGTTAGCTACACTGTCTATTAGAGTTCATAGACTGTCTGTTAGTGTAGCTAGACTGTCTATTAGTGTAGCTACACTGTCTAATTGTGTTCCTAGACTGTCTATTAGTGTAGCTAGACTGTTTGCTAGTGTAGCTACACTGTCTTATAGTGTTCCTAGACTGTCTACTAGTGTAGCTAGACTGTCTATTAGTGTAGCTACACTGTCTAATAGTGTTCCTAGACTGTCTATTAGTGTAGCTAGACTGTCTATTAGAGTAGCTACACTGTCTAATAGTGTTCCTAGACTGTCTATTAGTGTAGCTACAATGTCTAATAGTGTTCATAGACTGTCTGTTAGCGTAACTAGATTGTTTATCAATGTAGCTACACTGTCTATTTGTTTTCATAGACGGTCTCTTAGAGAAGCTACACTGTCTATTAGTGTTCATAGACTGTCTGTTAGTGTAGCTAGACTGTCTATTAATGTAGCTACACTGTCTTATAGTGTTCCTAGACTGTCAATTAGTGTAGCTAGATTGTTTATTAGTGTAGCTACACTGTCTTATAGTGTTCCTAGACTGTCTATTAGTGTAGCTAGACTGTCTATTAGTATAGCTACACTGTCTATTAGTGTTCATAGACTGTCTGTTAGTGTAGCTAGACTGTCTATTAGTGAAGCTACACTGTCTTATAGTGTTCCTAGACTGTCTATTAGTGTATCTAGATTGTCTATTAGTGTAGCTACACTGTCTAATAGTGTTCCTAGACTGTCTACTAGTGTAGCTAGACTGTCTATTAGTGTAGCTACACTGTCTAATAGTGTTCCTAGACTGTCTATTAGTGTAGCTAGATTGTGTATCAATATAGCTACATTGTCTATTAGTTTTCATAGACGGTCTGTTAGTGTAGCTAGACTGTCTACTAGTGTAGCTACATTGTCTATTGATGTTCCTAGACTGTCCGTTAGTTTAGCTAGATTGTCTATCAATGTAGCTACACTGTCTTTTAATTTTCTTATACTGTCTGTTAGAGTAGCTACACTGTCTATTAGTGTTCATATACTGTCTGTTCGTGTAGCTAGACTGTCTATTAGTGTAGCTTCACTGTCTAATAGTGTTCCTAGACTGTCTATTAGTGTAGCTAGATTGTCTATCAATATAGCTACACTGTCTATGAGTTTTCCTATACTGTATGTTAGTGTAATTAGACTGTCTACTAGTGTAGCTACATTGTCTATTGATGTTCCTAGACTCTCCGTTAGTGAAGCTAGATTGTCTATCAATGTAGCTACACTGTCTATTAGATTTCATAGATTGTCTGTTAGTGTAGCTACACTGTCTAATAGTGTTCCTAGACTGTACCGTCTATTAGTGTAGTAAGACTGTCTACTAGTGTAGCTACACTGTCTTATAGTGTTCCTAGACTGTCTATTAGTGTAGCTAGACTGTCTATTTGAGTAGCTACTTTGTCTAATAGTGTTCCTAGACTGTCTATTAGTGTAGCTACACTGTCTAATAGTGTTCCGAGACTGTCTATTAGTGTAGCTAGACTGTCTATTAGAGTAGCTACACTGTCTAATAGTATTCCTAGACTGTCTATTAGTGTAGCTACACTGTCTAATAGTGTTCCTAGACTGTCTATTAGTGTAGCTAGACTGTCTATAAGTGTAGCTACACTTTCTATAAGTGTTCATAGACTGTCTGTTAGTGTAGCTAGACTGTCTATTAGTGTAGCTACACTGTCTTATAGTGTTCCTAGATTGTCTATTAGTGTAGCTAGATTGTCTATTAGTGTAGCTACACTGTCTTATAGTGTTCCTAGACTGTCTACTAGTGTAGCTAGACTGTCTATTAGTGTAGCTAGATTGTCTATCAATATAGCTACACTGTCTATTAGTTTTCATAGACGGTCTGTTAGTGTAGCTAGACTTTCACAAGTGTAGCTACATTGTCTATTGATGTTCCTAGACTGTCCGTTAGTGAAGCTAGATTGTCTATCAATGTAGCTACACTGTCTATTAGTTTTCTTATACTGTCTGTTAGAGTAGCTACACTGTCTATTAATGTTCATTTACTGTCGTCTGTTAGTGTAGCTAGACTGTCTATCAGTGTAGCTACACTGTCTAATAGTGTTCCTAGACTGTCTATTAGTGTAGCTAGATTGTCTTTTAGTGTAGCTACACTGTCTAATAGTGTTCCTAGACTGTGTATTATTGTAGCTAGACTGTCTATTAGTGTAGCTACACTGTCTAATAGTGTTCCTAGACTGTCTACTAGTGTAGCTAGACTGTCTATTAGTGTAGCTACATTGTCTAATAGTGTTCCAAGACTGTCTATTAGTGTAGCTAGATTGTGTATCAATATATCTACATTGTCTATTAGCTTTCCTATACTGTCTGTTAGTGTAGCTAGACTGTCTATTAGTGTAGCTACATTGTCTATTAGTGTTCCTAGACTGTCTATTAGTGTAGCTAGACTGTCTATTAGAGTAGCTAGAATGTCTATCAATTTAGCTACACTGTCTATTAGTTTTCCTATACTGTATGTTAGTGTAGCAAGACTGTCTACTAGTGTAGTTACATTGTCTATTGATGTTCCTAGATTGTCCGTTAGTGTAGCTAGATTGTCTATCAATGTAGCTACACTGTCTATTAGTTTTCTTATACTGTCTGTTAGAGTAGCTACACTGTCTATTTGTTTTCATCGACGGTCTATTAGTTAGCTACACTGTCTATTAGAGTTTATAGACTGTCTGTTAGTGTAGCTAGACTGTCTATTAGTGTAGCTAAAATGATTAATAGTGTTCCTAGACTGTCTATTAGTGTAGCTAGACTGTCTACTAGTGTAGCTACACTGTCTTATAGTGTTCCTAGACTATCTTTTAGTGTAGCTAGACTGTCTATTAGTGTAGCTACACTGTCTAATAGTGTTCCTAGACTGTCTATTAGTGTAGCTAGACTGTCTATTAGAGTAGCTACACTGTCTAATAGTGTTCCTAGACTGTCTATTACTGGAGCTACACTGTCTAATAGTGTTCCTAGACTCTCCGTTAGTGAAGCTAGATTGTCTATCAATGTAGCTACACTGTCTATTAGATTTCATAGATTGTCTGTTAGTGTAGCTACACTGTCTAATAGTGTTCCTAGACTGTACCGTCTATTAGTGTAGTAAGACTGTCTACTAGTGTAGCTACACTGTCTTATAGTGTTCCTAGACTGTCTATTAGTGTAGCTAGACTGTCTATTTGAGTAGCTACTTTGTCTAATAGTGTTCCTAGACTGTCTATTAGTGTAGCTACACTGTCTAATAGTGTTCCGAGACTGTCTATTAGTGTAGCTAGACTGTCTATTAGAGTAGCTACACTGTCTAATAGTATTCCTAGACTGTCTATTAGTGTAGCTACACTGTCTAATAGTGTTCCTAGACTGTCTATTAGTGTAGCTAGACTGTCTATAAGTGTAGCTACACTTTCTATAAGTGTTCATAGACTGTCTGTTAGTGTAGCTAGACTGTCTATTAGTGTAGCTACACTGTCTTATAGTGTTCCTAGATTGTCTATTAGTGTAGCTAGATTGTCTATTAGTGTAGCTACACTGTCTTATAGTGTTCCTAGACTGTCTACTAGTGTAGCTAGACTGTCTATTAGTGTAGCTAGATTGTCTATCAATATAGCTACACTGTCTATTAGTTTTCATAGACGGTCTGTTAGTGTAGCTAGACTGTCTACTAGTGTAGCTACATTGTCTATTGATGTTCTTAGACTGTCCGTTAGTGAAGCTAGATTGTCTATCAATGTAGCTACACTGTCTATTAGTTTTCTTATACTGTCTGTTAGAGTAGCTACACTGTCTATTAATGTTCATTTACTGTCGTCTGTTAGTGTAGCTAGACTGTCTATCAGTGTAGCTACACTGTCTAATAGTGTTCCTAGACTGTCTATTAGTGTAGCTAGATTGTCTTTTAGTGTAGCTACACTGTCTAATAGTGTTCCTAGACTGTGTATTATTGTAGCTAGACTGTCTATTAGTGTAGCTACACTGTCTAATAGTGTTCCTAGACTGTCTACTAGTGTAGCTAGACTGTCTATTAGTGTAGCTACATTGTCTAATAGTGTTCCTAGACTGTCTATTAGTGTAGCTAGATTGTGTATCAATATATCTACATTGTCTATTAGTTTTCCTATACTGTCTGTTAGTGTAGCTAGACTGTCTATTAGTGTAGCTACATTGTCTATTAGTGTTCCTAGACTGTCTATTAGTGTAGCTAGACTGTCTATTAGAGTAGCTAGAATGTCTATCAATTTAGCTACACTGTCTATTAGTTTTCCTATACTGTATGTTAGTGTAGCAAGACTGTCTACTAGTGTAGTTACATTGTCTATTGATGTTCCTAGACTGTCCGTTAGTGTAGCTAGATTGTCTATCAATGTAGCTACACTGTCTATTAGTTTTCTTATACTGTCTGTTAGAGTAGCTACACTGTCTATTTGTTTTCATCGACGGTCTATTAGTTAGCTACACTGTCTATTATAGTTTATAGACTGTCTGTTAGTGTAGCTAGACTGTCTATTAGTGTAGCTAAAATGATTAATAGTGTTCCTAGACTGTCTATTAGTGTAGCTAGACTGTCTACTAGTGTAGCTACACTGTCTTATAGTGTTCCTAGACTATCTTTTAGTGTAGCTAGACTGTCTATTAGTGTAGCTACACTGTCTAATAGTGTTCCTAGACTGTCTATTAGTGTAGCTAGACTGTCTATTAGAGTAGCTACACTGTCTAATAGTGTTCCTAGACTGTTTATTACTAAAGCTACACTGTCTAATAGTGTTCCTAGACTGTCTGTTAGCGTAACTAGATTGTTTATCAATGTAGCTACACTGTCTATTTGTTATCATAGACGGTCTTTTAGAGAAGCTTCACTGTCTATTAGTGTTCATAGACTGTCTGTTAGTGTAGCTAGACTGTCTATTAATGTAGCTACACTGTCTTATAGTGTTCCTAGACTGTCAATTAGTGTAGCTAGATTGTTTATTAGTGTAGCTACACTGTCTTATAGTGTTCCTAGACTGTCTATTAGTGTAGCTAGACTGTCTATTAGTATAGCTACACTGTCTATTAGTGTACATAGACTGTCTGTTAGTGTAGCTAGATTGTCTATTAGTGTAGCTACACTGTCTTATAGTGTTCCTAGACTGTCTATAAGTGTATCTAGATTGTCTATTAGTGAAGCTACACTGTCTAATAGTGTTCCTAGACTGTCTACTAGTGTAGCTACACTGTCTATTAGTGTAGCTACACTGTCTAATAGTGTTCCTAGACTGTCTATTAGTGTAGCTAGATTGTGTATCAATATAGCTACATTGTCTATTAGTTTTCATAGACGGTCTGTTAGTGTAGCTAGACTGTCTACTAGTGTAGCTACATTGTCTATTGATGTTCCTAGACTGTCCGTTAGTTTAGCTAGATTGTCTATCAATGTAGCTACACTGTCTTTAAATTTTCTTATACTGTCTGTTAGAGTAGCTACACTGTCTATTAGTGTTCATATACTGTCTGTTCGTGTAGCTAGACTGTCTATTAGTGTAGCTTCAATGTCTAATAGTGTTCCTAGACTGTCTATTAGTGTAGCTAGATTGTCTATCAATATAGCTACACTGTCTATTAGTTTTCCTATACTGTCTGTTAGTGTAGCTAGACTGTCTACTAGTGTAGCTACATTGTCTATTAGTGTTCCTAGACTGTCTATTAGTGTAGCTGGACAGTCTATTAGAGTAGCTAGATTGTATATTAATATAGCTACACTGTCTATGAGTTTTCCTATACTGTATGTTAGTGTAATTAGACTGTCTACTAGTGTAGCTACATTGTCTATTGATGTTCCTAGACTGTCCGTTAGTGTAGCTAGATTGTCTATCAATGTAGCTACACTGTCTATTAGTTTTCTTATACTGTCTGTTAGAGTAGCTACACTAACTATTTGTTTTCATCGACGGTCTATTAGTTAGCTACACTGTCTATTAGAGTTCATACATTGTCTGTTAGTATTCCTAGACTGTCTATTAGTGTAGCTACACTGTCTAATAGTGTTCCTAGACTGTCAATTAGTGTAGCTACACTGTCTAATAGTGTTCCTAGACTGTTTGTTAGCGTAACTAGATTGTTTATCAATGTAGCTACACTGTCTATTTGTTTTCATAGACGGTCTATTAGAGAAGCTACACTGTCTATTAGTGTTCATAGACTGTCTGTTAGTGTAGCTAGACTGTCTATTAATGTAGCTACACTGTCTTATAGTGTTCCTAGACTGTCTATTAGTGTAGCTAGATTGTCTATTAGTGTAGCTACACTGTCTTATAGTGTTCCTAGACTGTCTATTAGTGTAGCTAGACTGTCTATAAGTGTAGCTACACTTTCTATAAGTGTTCATAGACTGTCTGTTAGTGTAGCTAGACTGTCTATTAGTGTAGCTACACTGTCTTATAGTGTTCCTAGATTGTCTATTAGTGTAGCTAGATTGTCTATTAGTGTAGCTACACTGTCTTATAGTGTTCCTAGACTGTCTACTAGTGTAGCTAGACTGTCTATTAGTGTAGCTAGATTGTCTATCAATATAGCTACACTGTCTATTAGTTTTCATAGACGGTCTGTTAGTGTAGCTAGACTGTCTACTAGTGTAGCTACATTGTCTATTGATGTTCCTAGACTGTCCGTTAGTGAAGCTAGATTGTCTATCAATGTAGCTACACTGTCTATAAGTTTTCTTATACTGTCTGTTAGAGTAGCTACACTGTCTATAAATGTTCATTTACTGTCGTCTGTTAGTGTAGCTAGACTGTCTATCAGTGTAGCTACACTGTCTAATAGTGTTCCTAGACTGTCTATTAGTGTAGCTAGATTGTCTATTAGTGTAGCTACACTGTCTAATAGTGTTCCTAGACTGTGTATTAGTGTAGCTAGATTGTCTATTAGTGTAGCTACACTGTCTAATAGTGTTCCTAGACTGTCTACTAGTGTAGCTAGACTGTCTATTAGTGTAGCTACATTGTCTAATAGTGTTCCTAGACTGTCTATTAGTGTAGCTAGATTGTGTATCAATATAACTACATTGTCTATTAGTTTTCATATACGGTCTGTAAGTGTAGCTACACTGTCTACTAGTGTAGCTACATTGTCTATTTATGTTCCTAGACTGTACATTGATGTAGCTAGATTGTATATCAATGTAGCTACACTGTCTTTTAATTTTCTTATACTGTCTGTTAGAGTAGCTACACTGTCTATTAGTGTTCATATACTGTCTGTTCGTGTAGCTAGACTGTCTATTAGTGTAGCTCCACTGTCTTATAGTGTTCCTAGACTGTCTATTAGTGTAGCTAGATTGTCTATCAATATAGCTACACTGTCTATTAGTTTTCCTATACTGTCTGTTAGTGTAGCTAGACTGTCTACTAGTGTAGCTACATTGTCTAAAGTGTTCCTAGACTGTCTATTAGTGTAGCTTGACTGTCTTTTAGAGTAGCTAGATTGTCTATCAATATAGCTACACTGTCTATTAGTTTTCCTATACTGTATGTTAGTGTAGCTAGACTGTCTACTAGTGTAGCTACATTGTCTATTGATGTTACTAGACTGTCCGTTAGTGTAGCTAGATTGTCTATCAATGTAGCTACACTGTCTATTAGTTTTCTTATACTGTCTGTTAGAGTAGCTACACTGTCTATTTGTTTTCATCGACTGTCTATTAGTATGCTACACTGTCGATTAGAGTTCATAGACTGTCTGTTAGTGTAGCTAGACTGTCTATTAGTGTAGCTACACTGTTAAATAGTGTTCTTAGACTGTCTATTAGTGAAACTAGACTGTCTACTAGTGTAGCTACACTGTCTTATAGTGTTCCTAGACTGTCTATTAGTGTAGCTAGACTGTCTATTAGAGTAGCTACATTGTCTAATAGTGTTCCTAGACTGTCTATTAGTGTAGCTACACTGTCTAATAGTGTTCCTAGACTGTCTATTAGAGTGGCTACACTGTCTAATAGTGTTCCTAGACTGTCTGTTAGCGTAACTAGATAGTTTATCAATGTAGCTACACTGTCTATTTGTTTTCAAAGACGGTCTATTAGAGAAGCTACACTGTCTATTAGTTTTCTTATACTGTCTGTTAGTGTAACTAGACTGTCTATCAGTGTAGCTACACTGTCTAATAGTGTTCCTAGACTGTCTATTAGTGTAGCTAGATTGTCTATTAGTGTAGCTAAAATGTCTAATAGTGTTCCTAGGCTGTCTATTAGTGTAGCTGGACTGTCTATTAGTGTAGCTACACTGTCTAATAGTGTTCCTAGACTGTCTATTAGTGTAGCTAGATTGTGTATCAATATAGCTACATTGTCTATTAGTTTTCATAGACGGTCTGTTAGTGTAGCTAGACTGTCTACTAGTGTAGCTACATTGTCTATTGATGTTCCTAGACTCTCCGTAAGTTTAGCTAGATTGTCTATCAATGTAGCTACACTGTCTTTCAATTTTCTTATACTGTCTGTTAGAGTAGCTACACTGTCTAATAGTGTGCATATACTGTCTGTTCGTGTAGCTAGACTGTCTATTAGTGTAGCTTCACTGTCTAATAGTATTCCTAGACTGTCTATTAGTGTAGCTAGATTGTCTATCAATATAGCTACACTGTCTATTAGTTTTCCTATACTGTCTGTTAGTGTAGCTAGACTGTCTACTAGCGTAACTAGATTTTTTATCAATGTAGCTACACTGTCTATTTGTTTTCATAGACGGTCTATTAGAGAAGCTTCACTGTCTATTAGTGTTCATAGACTGTCTGTTAGTGTAGTAGACTGTCTATTATTGTAGCTACACTGTCTTATAGTGTTCCTAGACTGTCTATTAGTGTAGCTAGATTGTCTATTAGTGTAGCTACACTGTCTTATAGTGTTCCTAGACTGTCTACTAGTGTAGCTAGACTGTCTATTAGTGTAGTTACACTGTCTAATAGTGTTCCTAGACTGTCTATTAGTGTAGCTAGATTGTCTATCAATATAGCTAAACTGTCTATTAGTTTTCATAGACGGTCTGTTAGTGTAGCTAGACTGTCTACTAGTGTAGCTACATTGTCTATTGATGTTCCTAGACTGTCCGTTAGTGAAGCTAGATTGTCTATCAATGTAGCTACACTGTCTATTAGTTTTCTTATACTGTCTGTAAGAGTAGCTACACTGTCTATTTATGTTCATTTACTGTCGTCTGTTAGTGTAGCTAGACTGTCTATTAGTGTAGCTACACTGTCTAATAGTGTTCCTAGACTGTCTACTAGTGTAGCTAGACTGTCTATTAGTGTAGCTACATTGTCTAATAGTGTTCCTAGACTGTCTATTAGTGTAGCTAGATTGTGTATCAATATAACTACATTGTCTATTAGTTTTCATAGACGGTCTGTAAGTGTAGCTAGACTGTCTACTAGTGTAGCTACATTGTCTATTTATGTTCCTAGACTGTCCATTGGTGTAGCTAGATTGTCTATCAATGTAGCTACACTATCTTTTAATTTTCTTATACTGTCTGTTAGAGTAGCTACACTGTCTATTAGTGTTCATATACTGTCTGTTCGTGTAGCCAGACTCTCTATTAGTGTAGCTTCAATGTCTTATAGTGTTCCTAGACTGTCTATTAGTTTAGCTAGATTGTCTATCAATATAGCTACACTGTCTATTAGTTTTCCTATACTGTCTGTTAGTGTAGCTAGACTGTCTACTAGTGTAGCTACATTGTCTATTAGTGTTCCTAGACTGTCTATTAGTGTAGCTAGACTGTCTTTTAGAGAAGCTAGATTGTCTATCAATATAGCTACACTGTCTATTAGTTTTCCTATACTGTATGTTAGTGTAGCTAGACTGTCTACTTGTGTAGCTACATTGTCTATTGATGTTCCTAGACTGTCCGTTAGTGTAGCTAGATTGTCTATCAATGTAGCTACACTGTCTATTAGTTTTCTTATACTGTCTGTTAGAGTAGCTACACTGTCTATTTGTTTTCATCGACTGTCTATTAGTATGCTACACTGTCTATTAGAGTTCATAGACTGTCTGTTAGTGTAGCTAGACTGTCTATTAGTGTAGCTACACTGTTAAATAGTGTTCCTAGACTGTCTATTAGTGTAACTAGACTGTCTACTAGTGTAGCTACACTGTCTTATAGTGTTCCTAGACTGTCTATTAGTGTAGCTAGACTGTCTAATAGTGTTCGTAGACTGTCTATTAGTGTAGCTAGACTGTCTATTAGAGTAGCTACACTGTCTAATAGTGTTCCTAGACTGTCTGCTAGCGTAACTAGATTGTTTATCAATGTAGCTACACTGTCTATTTGTTTTCAAAGACGGTCTATTAGAGAAGCTACACTGTCTATTAGTTTTCTTATACTGTCTGTTAGAGTAGCTACACTGTCTATTAATGTTCATTTACTGTCGTCTGTTAGTGTAGCTAGACTGTCTATCAGTGTAGCTACACTGTTTTTTAATTTTCTTATACTGTCTGTTAGAGTAGCTACACTGTCTATTAGTGTTCATATACTGTCTGTTCGTGTAGCTAGACTGTCTATTAGTGTAGCTACACTGTCTAATAGTGCTCCTAGACTGTCTATTAGTGTAGCTAGATTGTCTATCAATATGTTCCAAGACTGTCCGTTAGTGTAGCTAGATTGTCTATCAATGTTGCTACACTTTTTTTTAATTTTCTTATACTGTCTGTTAGAGTAGCTACACTGTCTATTAGTGTTCATATACTGTCTGTTCGTGTAGCTAGACTGTCTATTAGTGTAGCTACACTGTCTAATAGTGCTCCTAGACTGTCTATTAGTGTAGCTAGATTGTCTATCAATATAGCTACACTGTCTCTTAGTTTTCCTATACTGTATGTTAGAGTAGCTAGACTGTCTACTAGTTTAGCTACATTGTCTATTGATGTTCCAAGACTGTCCGTTAGTGTAGCTAGATTGTCTATCAATGTAGCTACACTGTCTATTAGTTTTCGTATACTGTCTGTAAGAGTAGCTACACTGTCTATTTGTTTTCATCGACGGTCTATTAGTTAGCTTCACTGTCTATTAGAGTTCATAGACTGTCTGTTAGTGTAGCTAGACTGTCTAATAGTGTAGCTACACTGTCTAATAGTGTTTTTAGACTGTCTGTTAGCGTAACAAGATTGTTTATCAAAGTAGCTACACTGTCTATTTGTTTCATAGACGGTCTATTAGAGAAGCTACATTGTCTATTAGTGTTCATAGACTGTCTGTTAATGTTGCTAGACTGTCTATTAATGTAGCTACACTGTCTTATAGTGTTCATAGACTGTATATTAGTGTAGCTAGATTGTCTACTAGTGTAGCTACACTGTCTTATAGTGTTCCTAGACTGTCTATTAGTGTAGCTAGACTGTCTGTTAGTGTAGCTACACTGTCTATTAATGTTCATAGACTCTCTGTTAGTGTAGCTACACTGTCTTATAGTGTTCCCAGACTGTCTATTAGTGTAGTTAGATTGTCTATTAGTGTAGCTACACTGTCTAATAGTGTTCCTAGACTGTCTACTAGTGTAGCTAGACTGTCTATTAGAGTAGCTACACTGTCTAATAGTGTTCCTAGACTGTCTATTACTAGAGCTAGATTGTATATCAATATAGTTACACTGTCTATTAGTTTTCATAGACGGTCTGTTAGTGTAGCTAGACTGTCTACTAGTGTAGCTACATTGTCTATTGATGTTCCTATACTGTCCGTTAGTGAAGCTAGATTGCCTATCAATGTAGCTAAACTGTCTATTAGTTTTCTTATACTGTCTGTTAGAGTAGCTACACTGTCTATTAGTGTTCAAATACTGTTTGTTAGTGTAGCCAGACTGTCTATCAGTGTAGCTACACTGTCTAATAGTGTTCCTAGACTGTCGATTTGTGTAGCTAGACTGTCTATTAGTGTAGCTACACTGTCTAATAGTGTTCCTAGACTGTCTACTAGTGTAGCTAGACTGTCTATTAGTGTAGCTACACTGTCTAATAGTGTTCCTAGACTGTCTATTAGTGTAGCTAGATTGTATATCAATATAGCTACACTGTCTATTAGTTTTCATAGACGGTCTGTTAGTGTAGCTAGACTGTCTAGTAGTGTAGCTACATTGTCTATTGATGTTCCTAGACTGTCTGTTAGTGTAGCTAGATTGTCTATCAACGTAGCTACACTGTCTTTTAATTTTCTTATACTATTAGTGTTCATATACTGTCTGTTCGTGTAGCTAGACTGTCTATTAGTGTAGCTACACTGTCTAATAGTGTTCCTAGACTGTCTATTAGTGTAGCTAGATTGTCTATCAATATAGCTACACTGTCTATTAGTTTTCCCTCTACTGTCTGTTAGTGTAGCTAGACTGTCTACTAGTGTAGCTACATTGTCTATTAGTGTTACTAGACTTCTATTGGTGTAGCTAGACTGTCTATTAGAGTAGCTAGATTGTCTATTAGTGTAGCTACACTGTCTTATAGTGTTCCCAAACTGTCTATTAGTGTAGCTAGACTGTCTATTAGAGTAGCTACACTGTCTAATAGTGTTCCTAGACTGTC
The DNA here is from genome assembly GCA_964019695.1 of Loripinus fragilis. NCBI lineage: Eukaryota > Metazoa > Mollusca > Bivalvia > Lucinida > Lucinidae > Loripinus > Loripinus fragilis. Next base: position 48,935,021 of record OZ026523.1, on the reverse strand, counting down.
TATTACTAGAGCTAGATTGTCTAACACTGTCTTTTAGTGTTCCTGGACTGTCTGTTAGCGTAACTAGATTGTTTATCAATGTAGCTACACTGTCTATTTGCTTTCATTGACGGTCTATTAGAGAAGCTACACTGTCTTTTAGTGTTCATAGACTGTCTGTTAGTGTAGCTAGACTGTCTATTAATGTAGCTACACTGTCTTATAGTGTTCCTAGACTGTCTATTAGTGTAGCTAGACTGTCTATTAGTGTAGCTACACTGTCTATTAGTGTTCATAGACTGTCTGTTAGTGTAGCTACACTGTCTTATAGTGTTCCTAGACTGTCTATTAGTGTAGCTAGATTGTCTATTAGTGTAGCTACACTGTCTCATAGTGTTCCTAGACTGTCTACTAGTGTAGCTAGACTGTCTATTAGAGTAGCTACACTGTCTATTAGAGTTCATAGACTGTCTGTTAGTGTAGCTAGACTGTCTATTAGTGTAGCTACACTGTCTAATAGTGTTCCTAGACTGTCTATTAGTGTAGCTAGACTGTTTACTAGTGTAGCTACACTGTCTTATAGTGTTCCTAGACTGTCTATTAGTGTAGCTAGACTGACTATAAGTGTAGCTACACTGTCTAATAGTGTTCCTAGACTGTCTATTAGTGTAGCTAGACTGTCTATTAGAGTAGCTACACTATCTAATAGTGTAGCTAGACTGTCTATTAGTGTAGCTACACTGTCTAATAGTGTTCCTAGACTGTCTGTTAGCGTAACTAGATTGTTTATCAATGTAGCTACACTGTCTATTTGTTTTCATAGACGGTCTATTAGAGAAGCTACACTGTCTATTAGTGTTCCTAGACTGTCTATTAGTGTAGCTAGATTGTCTATTAGTGTAGCTACACTGTCTTATAGTGTTCCTAGACTGTCTATTAGTGTATCTAGACTGTCTATAAGTGTAGCTACACTGTCTATTAGTGTACATAGACTGTCTGTTAGTGTAGCTAGACTGTCTATTAGTGTAGCTACACTGTCTATTAGTGTTCCTAGACTGTCTATTAGTGTAGTTAGATTGTCTATTAGTGTAGCTACACTGTCTTATAGTGTTCCTAGACTGTCTACTAGTGTAGCTAGACTGTCTATTAGAGTAGCTACACTGTCTAATAGTGTTCCTAGACTGTCTATTAGTGTAGCTAGATTGTCTATCAATATAGGTACACTGTCTATTAGTTTTCATAGACGGTCTGTTAGTGTAGCTAGACTGTCTACTAGTGTAGCTACATTGTCTATGATGTTCCTAGACTGTCCGTTAGTGAAGCTAGATTGTCTATCAATGTAGCTACACTGTACATTAGTTTTCTTATGCTGTCTGTTAGAGTAGCTACACTGTCTATTAGTGTTCATATAATGTCTGTTAGTGTAGCTAGACTGTCTATCAGTGTAGCTACACTGTCTAATAGTGTTCCTACACTGTCTATTAGTGTAGCTAGTTTGTCTATTAGTGTAGCTACACTGTCTAATAGTGTTCATAGACTGTCTATTAGTGTAGCTAGATTGTCTATCAATATAGCTACACTGTCTATTAATTTTCCTATACTAACTGTTAGTGTAGCTAGACTGTCTACTAGTGTAGCTACATTGTCTATTAGTGTTCCTAGACTTCTATTGGTGTAGCTAGACTGTCTATTAGAGTAGCTAGATTGTCTATTAGTGTAGCTAGACTGTCAATTAGTGTTCCCAGACTGTCTATTAGTGTAGTTAGACTGTCTATTAGAGTAGCTACACTGTCTAATAGTGTTCCTAGACTGTCTATTACTAGAGCTAGATTGTCTATCACTGTAGCTACACTGTCTATTTGCTTTCATAGACGGTCTATTAGAGAAGCAACACTGTCTATTAGTGTTCATAGACTGTCTGTTAGTGTAGCTAGACTGTCTATTAATGTAGCTACACTGTCTTAAAGTGTTCCTAGACTGTCTATTAGTGTAGCTAGATTGTCTATTAGTGTAGCTACACTGTCTTTTAGTGTTCCTAGACTGTCTATTAGTGTAGCTAGACTGTCTATTAGTGTAGCTACATTGTCTATTAGTGTTCATAGACTGTCTGTAAGTGTAGCTAGACTGTCTGTTAGTGTAGCTACACTGTCTTATAGTGTTCCTAGACTGTCTATTAGTGTAGCTAGATTTTCTATTAGTGTAGCTACACTGTCCTATAGTGTTCCTACACAGCTACACTGTCAAATAGTGTTCCTAGACTGTCTATTAGTGTAGCTAGACTGTTTACTAGTGTAGCTACACTGTCATATAGTGTTCCTAGACTGTCTATTAGTGTATCTAGACTGTCTATAAGTGTAGCTACACTGTCTAATAGTGTTCCTAGACTGTCTATTAGTGTAGCTAGACTGTCTATTAGAGTAGCTACACTGTCTAATAGTGTAGCTAGACTGTCTATTAGTGTAGCTACACTGTCTAATAGTGTTCCTACACTGTTTGTTAGCGTAACTAGATTGTTTATCAATGTAGCTACACTGTCTATTTGTTTTCATAGACGGTCTTTTAGAGAAGCTACACTGTCTATTAATGTTCCTAGACTGTCTATTAGTGTAGCTAGATTGTCTATTAGTGTAGCTACACTGTCTTATAGTGTTCCTAGACTGTCTATTAGTGTAGCTAGACTGTATATAAGTGTAACTACACTGTGTATTAGTGTTCATAGACTGTCTGTTAGTGTAGCTAGACTGTCTATTAGTGTAGCTACACTGCCTATTAGTGTTCCTAGACTGTCTATTAGTGTAGCTAGATTGTCTATCAATATAGCTACACTGTCTATTAGTTTTCCTATACTGTCTGTTAGTGTAGCTAGACTGTCTACTAGTGTAGCTACATTGTCTATTAGTGTTCCTAGACTGTCTATTAATATAGCTAGACTGTCTATTAGAGTAGCTAGATTGTCTATCAATATAGCTACACTGTCTATTAGTTTTTCTATACTGTATGTTAGTGTAGCTAGACTGTCTACTAGTGTAGCTACATGGTCTATTGATGTTCCTAGACCATCCGTTAGTGTAGCTAGATTGTCTATCCATAAAGCTACACTGTCTATTAGTTTTCTTATACTGTCTGTTAGAGTAGCTACACTGTCTATTTGTTTTCATCGACGGTCTATTAGTTAGCTACACTGTCTATTAGAGTTCATAGACTGTCTGTTAATGTAGCTAGACTGTCTTTTAGTGTAGCTACACTGTCTAATAGTGTTCCTAGACTGTCTATTAGTGTAGCTAGACTGTCTACTAGTGTAGCTACACTGTCTTATAGTGTTCCTAGAATGTCTATTAGTGTAGCTTGATTGTCTATTAGTGTAGCTACACTGTCTAATAGTGTTCCTAGACTGTCTATTAGTGTAGCTAGACTGTCTATTAGAGTAGCTGAACTGTCTAATAGTGTTCCTAGACTGTCTTTTAGTGTAGCTACACTATCTAAAAGTGTTCCTAGACTGTCTGTTAGCGTAACTAGATTGTTTATCAATGTAGCTACACTGTCCATTTGTTTTCATAGACGGTCTATTAGAGAAGCTACACTGTCTATTATGGTTCATAGACTGTCTGTTAGTGTAGCTAGACTGTCTATTAATATAGCTACACTGTCTTAAAGTGTTTCTAGACTGTCTATTAGTGTAGCTAGATTGTCTATTAGTGTAGCTACACTGTCTTTTAGTGTTCATAGACTGTCTGTTAGTGTAGCTAGACTGTCTATTAGTGTAGCTACACTGTCTTATAGTGTTCCTAGACTGTCTATTAGTGTAGCTAGATTGTCTATTAGTGTAGCTACACTGTCTAATAGTGTTCCTAGACTGTCTACTAGTGTAGCTAGACTGTCTATTAGAGTAGCTACACTGTCTAATAGTGTTCCTAGACTGTCTTGTCTATTAGTGTAGCTAGATTGTCTATCAATAAAGCTACACTGTCTATTAGTTTTCTTATACTGTCTGTTAGTGTAGCTAGACTGTCTACTAGTGTAGCTACATTGTCTCCGTTAGTGAAGCTAGATTGTCTATCAATGTAGCTACACTGTCTATTAGTTTTCTTATACTGTCTGTAAGTGTAGCTAGACTGTCTATCAGTGTAGCTACACTGTCTTATAGTGTTCCTAGACTGTCTATTAGTGTAGCTAGGTTGTCTTTTAGTGTAGCTACACTGTCTAATAGTGTTCCTAGACTGTCTATTAGTGTAGCTACATTGTCTATTAGTGTAGCTACACTGTCTAATAGTGTTCCTAGACTGTCTACTAGTGTAGCTAGACTGTCTATTAGTGTAGCTACACTGTCTAATAGTGTTCCTAGACTCTATTAGTGTAGCTAGATTGTGTATCAATATAGCTACACTGTCTATTAGTTTTCATAGACGGTCTGTTAGTGTAGCTAGACTGTATACAATTGTAGCTACATTGTCTATTGATGTTCCTTGACTGTCCGTTAGTGTAGCTAGATTGTCTATCAATGTAGCTACACTGTCTTTTAATTTTCTTATACTGTCTGTTAGAGTAGCTACACTGTCTATTAGTGTTCTTATAATGTCTGTTCGTGTAGCTACACTGTCTGATAGTGTTCCTAGACTGTCTATTAGTGTAGCTAGATTGTCTATCAATATAGCTACACTGTCTATTAGTTTTCCTATACTGTCTGTTTGTGTAGCTAGACTGTCTACTAGTGTAGCTACATTGTCTATTAGTGTTCCTAGACTGTCTATTAGTGTAGCTAGACTGTCTATTAGAGTAGCTAGATTGTCTATCAATATCAATTAGTTTTCCTATACTATATGTTAGTGTAGCTAGACTGTCTACTAGTGTAGCTACATTGTCTATTGATGTTCCTAGACTGTCCGTTAGTGAAGCTAGATTGTCTATCAATGTAGCTACACTGTCTTTTAATTTTCTTATACTGTCTGTTAGAGTAGCTACACTGTTTATTAGTGTTCATATACTGTCTCTTCGTGTAGCTAGACTGTCTATTAGTGTAGCTACACTGTCTAATAGTGTTCCTAGACTGTCTATTAGTGTAGCTAGACTGTCTTCTAGTGTAGCTACACTGTCTTATAGTGTTCCTAGACTGTCTATTAGTGTAGCTAGACTGTCTATTAGTGTAGCTACACTGTCTAATAGTGTAGCTAGACTGTCTATTAGTGTAGCTAGACTGTCTATTAGAGTAGCTACACTGTCTAATAGTGTAGCTAGACTGTCTATTAGTGTAGCTACACTGTCTAATAGTGTTCCTAGACTGTTTGTTAGCGTAACTAGATTGTTTATCAATGTAGCTACACTGTCTATTTGTTTTCATAGACAGTCTATTAGAGAAGCTACACTGTCTATTAGTGTTCATAGACTGTCTGTAAGTGTAGCTAGACTGTCTATTAATGTAGCTACACTGTCTTATAGTGTTCTTAGACTGGCTATTAGTGTAGCTAGACTGTCTATTAGTGTAGCTACACTGTCTTATAGTGTTCCTAGACTGTCTATTAGTGTAGCTAGATTGTCTATTAGTGTAGCTACACTGTCTAATAGTGTTCCTAGACTGTCAATTAGTGTAGCTAGATTATCTATCAATATAGCTACACTGTCTATTAGTTTTCATAGACGGTCTGTTAGTGTAGCTAGACTGTCTACTAGTGTAGCTACATTGTCTATTGATGTTCCTTGACTGTCCGTTAGTGAAACTAGATTGTCTATCAATGTAGCTACACTGTCTATTAGTTTTCTTATACTGTCTGTTAGAGTAGCTACACTGTCTATTTGTTTTCATCGACGGTCTATTAGTTAGCTAAACTGTCTATTAGAGTTCCTAGACTGTCTGTTAGTGTAGCTAGACTGTCTATTAGTGTAGCTACACTGTCTAATAGTGTTCCTACACTGTCTACTAGTGTAGCTAGACTGTCTATTAGTGTAGCTACACTGTCTAATAGTGTTCCTAGACTGTCTATTAGTGTAGCTAGACTGTCTATTAGTGTAGCTACACTGTCTAATAGTGTTCCTAGACTGTCTATTCGTGTAGCTAGACTGTCTATTAGAGTAGCTACACTGTCTAATAGTGTTCCTAGACTGTCTATTAGTGTAGCTACACTGTCTAATAGTGTTCCTAGACTGTCTATTAGTGTAGCTAGACTGTCTATTAGAGTAGCTACACTGTCTTATAGTGTTGCTAGACTGTCTATTAGTGTAGCTACACTGTCTAATAGTGTTCCTAGACTGTCTGTTAGCGTAACTAGATTGTTTATCAATTTAGCTACACTGTCTTTTTGCTAGACTGTCTATTAGTGTAGCTAGATTGTCTATTAGTGTAGCTACACTGTCTTATAGTGTTCATAGACTGTCTGTTAGTGTAGCTAGACTGTCTAATAGTGTTCCTAGACTGTCTATTAGTGTAGCTAGATTGTCTATCAATATAGCTACACTGTCTATTAGTTTTCATACACGGTCTGTTAGTGTAGCTAGACTGTCTACTAGTGTAGCTATATTGTCTATTGATGTTCCTAGACTGTCCGTTAGCGAAGCTAGATTGTCTATCAATGTAGCTTCATTGTCTATTAGTGTTCATATACTGTCTGTTAGTGTAGATAGACTGTCTAATAGTGATACTAGACTGTATGTTTGTGTAGCTAGACTGTCTATTAGTGTAGCTACACTGTCTAATAGTGATACTAGACTGTATGTTTGTGTAGCTAGACTGTCTATTAGTGTAGCTACACTGTCTAATAGTGTTCCTAGACTGTCTACTAGTGTAGCTAGACTGTCCATTATTGTAGCTACACTGTCTAATAGTGTTCCTAGACTGTCTATTAGTGTAGCTAGATTGTGTATCAATACAGCTACACTGTCTATTAGTTTTCATAGACGGTCTGTTAGTGTAGCTAGACTGTCTATTAGTATAGCTACACTGTCTAATAGTGTTCCTAGACTGTCTACTAGTGTAGCTAGACTGTCCATTATTGTAGCTACACTGTCTAATAGTGTTCCTAGACTGTCTATTAGAGTAGCTAGATTGTCTATCAATATAGCTACACTGTCTATTAGTTTTCCTTTACTTTATGTTAGAGTAGCTAGACTGTCTACTAGTGTTCTTAGACTGTCTACTAGTGTAGCTAGACTGTCTATTAGAGTAGCTACACTGTCTAATAGTGTTTCAGACTGTCTATTAGTGTAGCTAGATAGTCTATCAATATAGCTACACTGTCAATTAGTTTTTATAGACTTTCTGTTAGTGTAGCTAGACTGTCATTTAGTGTAGCTACATTGTCTATTGATGTTCCTAGACTGTCCGTTAGTGTAGCTAGATTGTCTATCAATGTAGCTACACTGTCTATAAATTTTCTTATACTGTCTGTTAGAGTAGCTACACTGTCTATTTGTTTTCATCGACGGTCTATTAGTTAGCTACACTGTCTATTAGAGTTCATAGACTGTCTGTTAGTGTAGCTAGACTGTCTATTAGTGTAGCTACACTTTCTTATAGTGTTCCTAGACTGTCTATTAGTGTAGCTAGACTGTCTATTAGTGTAGCTACACTGTCTGATAGTGTTCCTAGACTGTCTATTAGTGTAGCTAGACTGTCTATTAGAGTAGCTACACTGTCTAATAGTGTTCCTAGACTGTCTATTAGTGAAGCTACACTGTCTAATAGTGTTCCTAGACTGTCTGTTAGCGTAACTAGATTGTTTATCAATGTAGCTACACTGTCTATTTGTTTTCATAGACGGTCTATTAGAGAAGCTACACTGTCTATTAGTGTTCATAGACTGTCTGTTAGTGTAGCTAGACTGTCTATTAATGTAGCTACACTGTCTTATAGTGTTCCTAGACTGTCAATTAGTGTAGCTAGATTGTTTATTAGTGTAGCTACACTGTCTTATAGTGTTCCTAGACTGTCTATTAGTGTAGCTAGACTGTCTATTAGTATAGCTACACTGTCTATTAGTGTTCATAGACTGTCTGTTAGTGTAGCTAGACTGTCTATTAGTGTAGCTACACTGTCTTATAGTATTCCTAGACTGTCTATTAGTGTAGCTAGATTGTCTATTAGTGTAGCTACACTGTCTAATAGTGTTCCTAGACTGTCTACTAGTGTAGCTAGACTGTCTATTAGAGTAGCTACACTGTCTAATAGTGTTCCTAGACTGTCCATTAGTGAAGCTAGATTGTGTATCAATATAGCTACACTGTGTATTAGTTTTCATAGACTGTCTCTTAGTGTAGCTAGACTGTCTACTAGTGTAGCTACAGTGTCTATTGATGTTCCTAGACTGTCCGTTAGTAAAGCTAGATTGTCTATCAATGTAGCTACACTGTCTATTAATTTTCTTATACTGTCTAGACTGTCTACTAGTGTAGCTACATTGTCTATTAATGTTCCTAGACTGTCTTTTAGTGTAGCTGGACTGTCTATTAGAGTAGCTAGATTGTCAATCAATATAGCTGCACTGTCTATTAGTTTTCCTATACTGTATGTTAGTGTAATTAGACTGTCTACTAGTGTAGCTACATAGTCTATTGATGTTCCTAGACTGTCCGTTAGTGTAGCTAGATTGTCTATCAATGTAGCTACACTGTCTATTAGTTTTCTTATACTGTCTGTTAGAGTAGCTACACTATCTATTTGTTTTCATCGACGGTCTATTAGTTAGCTACACTGTCTATTAGAGTTCAAAGACTGTCTGTTAGTGTAGCTAGACTGTCTATTAGTGTAGCTACACTGCTAATAGTGTTCATAGACTGTACCGTCTATTAGTGTAGCTAGACTGTCTACTAGTGTAGCTACACTGTCTAATAGTGTTCCTAGACTGTCTGTTATCGTAACTAGATTGTTTATCAATGTAGCTACACTATCTATTTGTTTTCATAGACGGTCTATTAGAGAAGCTACACTGTCTATTAGTGTTCATAGACTGTCTGTTAGTGTAGCTAGACTGTCTATTAATGTAGCTACACTGTCTTATAGTGTTCCTAGACTGTCTATTAGTGTAGCTAGATTGTCTATAAGTGTAGCTACACTGTCTTATAGTGTTCCTAGACTGTCTATTAGTGTAGCTAGACTGATAATAAGTGTAGCTACACTGTCTATTAGTGTTCATAGACTGTCTGTTAGTGTAGCTAGACTGTCTATTAGTGTAGCTACACTGTCTTATAGTGTTCCTAGACTGTCTATTAGTGTAGCTAGATTGTCTATTAGTGTAGCTACACTGTCTTATAGTGTTCCTAGACTGTCTACTAGTGTAGCTAGACTGTCTATTAGAGTAGCTACACTGTCTAATAGTGTTCCTAGACTGTCTATAAGTGTAGCTAGATTGTCTATCAATATAGCTACACTGTCTATTAGTTCTCACAGACGGTCTGTTAGTGTAGCTAGACTGTCTAATAGTGTAGCTACATTGTCTATTGATGTTCCTAGACTGTCCGTTAGTAAAGCTAGATTGTCTATCAATGTAGCTACACTGTCTATTAGTGTTCATATACTGTCTGTTAGTGTAGCTAGACTGTCTATCAGTGTAGCTACACTGTCTATTAGTGTTCCTACACTGTCTATTAGTGTAGCTAGATTGTCTATCAATATAGCTACACTGTCTATTAGTTTTCCTATACTGTCTGTTAGTGTAGCTAGACTGTCTACTAGTGTAGCTACATTGTCTATTTGTATTTCTAGACTGTCTATTAGTGTAGCTAGACTGTCTATTAGAGTAGCTAGATTGTCTATCAATATAGCTACACTGTCTATTAGTTTTCCTATACTTTATGTTAGAGTAGCTAGACTGTCTACTAGTTTAGCTACATTGTCTATTGATGTCCCTAGACTGTCCGTTAGTGTAGCTAGATTGTCTATCAATGTAGCTACACTGTCTATTAGTTTTCTTATACTGTCTGTTAGAGTAGCTACACTGTCTATTTGTTTTCATCGACGGTCTATTAGTTAGCTACACTGTCTAATAGTGTTAATAGACTGTCTGTTAGTGTAGCTAGACTGTCTATTAGTGTAGCTACACTGTCTAATAGTGTTCCTAGACTGTCTATTAGTGTAGCTAGACTGTTTGCTAGTGTAGCTACACTGTCTTATAGTGTTCCTAGACTGTCTATTAGTGTAGCTAGACTGTCTATTAGTGTAGCTACACTGTCTAATAGTGTTCCTAGACTGTCTATTAGTGTAGCTAGACTGTCTATTAGAGAAGCTACACTGTCTAATAGTGTTCCTAGACTGTCTATTAGTGTAGCTACACTGTCTAATTGTGTTCCTAGACTGTCTGTTAGCGTAACTAGATTGTTTATCAATGTAGCTACACTGTCTATTTGTTTTCATAGACGGTCTATTAGAGAAGCTACACTGTCTATTAGTGTTCATAGACTGTCTGTAAGTGTAGCTAGACTGTCTATTAATGTAGCTACACTAACTTATAGTGTTCCTAGACTGTCAATTAGTGTAGCTAGATTCTTTATCAGTGTAGCTACACTGTCTTATAGTGTTCCTAGACTGTCTATTAGTGTAGCTAGACTGTCTATTAGTGTAGCTACACTGTCTATTAGTGTTCATAGACTGTCTGTTAGTGTAGCTAGACTGTCTATTAGTGTAGCTACACTGTCTTATAGTGTTCCTAGACTGTCTATTAGTGTAGCTAGATTGTCTATTAGTGTAGCTACACTGTCTAATAGTGTTCCTAGACTGTCTACTAGTGTAGCTAGACTGTCTATTAGTGTAGCTACACTGTTTAATAGTGTTCCTAGACTGTCTATTAGTGTAGCTAGATTGTGTATAAATATAGCTACACTGTGTATTAGTTTTCATAGACTGTCTGTTAGTGTAGCTAGACTGTCTACTAGTGTAGCTACATTGTCTATTGATGTTCCTAGACTGTCCGTTAGTGAAGCTAGATTGTCTATCAATGTAGCTACACTGTTTTTTAATTTTCTTATACTGTCTGTTAGAGAAGCTACACTGTCTATAAGTGTTCATATACTGTCTGTTCGTGTAGCTAGACTGTCTATAAGTGTAGCTACACTGTCTAATAGTGTTCCTACACTGTCTATTAGTGTAGCTAGATTGTCTATTAGTGTAGCTACACTGTCTAATAGTGTTCCTAGACTGTCTATTAGAGTAGCTACACTGTCTAATAGTGTTCCTAGACTGTCTACTAGTGTAGCTAGACTGTCTATTAGTGTAGCTACACTGTCTAATAGTGTTCTTAGACTGTCTATTAGTGTAGCTAGATTGTATATCAATATAGCTACATTGTCTATTAGTTTTCATAGACGGACTGTTAGTGTAGCTAGACTGTCTACTAGTGTAGCTACATTGTCTATTGATGTTCCTAGACTGTCCGTTAGTTTAGCTAGATTGTCTATCAATGTAGCTACACTGTCTTTTAATTTTCTTATACTGTCTGTTAGAGTAGCTACACTGTCTATTAGTGTTCATATACTGTCTGTTCTTGTAGCTAGACTGTCTATTAGTGTAGCTTCACTGTCTAATAGTGTTCCTAGACTGTCTTTTAGTGTAGCTAGACTGTCTACTAGTGTAGCTACACTATCTTATAGTGTTCCTAGACTGTTTATTAGTGTAGCTAGACTGTCTATTAGAGTAGCTACTTTGTCTAATAGTGTTCCTAGACTGTCTATTAGTGTAGCTACACTGTCTTATAGTGTTCCGAGACTGTCTATTAGTGTAGCTAGACTGTCTATTAGAGTAGCTACACTGTCTTATAAATATTCCTAGACTGTCTATTAGTGTAGCTTCACTGTCTTTTAGTGTTCCTAGACTGTCTATTAGTGTAGCTAGATTGTCTATCAATATAGCTACATTGTCTATTAGTTTTCCTATACTGTCTGTTAGTGTAGGTAGACTGTGTACTAGTGTAGCTACATTGTCTATTAGTGTTCCTAGACTGTCTATTAGTGTAGCTAGACTGTCTTTTAGAGTAGCTAGATTGTCTATCAATATAGCTACACTGTCTATTAGTTTTCCTATACTGTATGTTAGTGTAGCTCGACTGTCTACTAGTGTAGCTACATTGTCTATTGATGTTCCTAGACTGTCCGTTAGTGTAGCTAGATTGTCTATCAATGTAGCTACACTGTCTATTAGTTTTCTTATACTGTCTGTTAGAGTAGCTACACTGTCTATTTGTTTTCATCGACTGTCTATTAGTATGCTACACTGTCTATTAGAGTTCATAGACTGTCTGTTAGTGTAGCTAGACTGTCTATTAGTGTAGCTACACTGTTAAATAGTGTTCCTAGACTGTCTATTAGTGTAGCTACACTGTCTAATAGTGTTCCAAGCCTGTCTATTAGTGTAGCTAGACTGTCTATTAGAGTAGCTACACTGTCTAATAGTGTTCCTAGACTGTCTATTAGTGTAGCTACACTGTCTAATAGTGTTCCTAGACTGTCTGTTAGCGTAACTAGATTGTTTATCAATGTAGCTACACTGTCTATTTGTTTTCATAGACGGTCTATTAGAGAAGCTACACTGTCTATTAGTGTAGCTTGACTGTCTATTAGTGTAGCTACATTGTCTATTAGTTTTCATAGACGGTCTGTTAGTGTAGCTAGACTGTCTATTAGAGTAGCTACACTGTCTAATAGTGTTCCTAGACTGTCTATTAGTGTAGCTACACTGTCTAATAGTGTTCCTAGACTGTCTGTTAGCGTAACTAGATTGTTTATCAATGTAGCTACACTGTCTATTAGTTTTCTTATACTGTCTGTTAGTGTAGCTAGACTGTCTATCAGTGTAGCTACACTGTCTAATAGTGTTCCTAGACTGTCTATTAGTGTAGCTAGATTGTCTATTAGTGTAGCTTCACTGTCTAATAGTGTTCCTAGGCTGTCTATTAGTGTAGCTAGACTGTCTATTAGTGTAGCTACACTGTCTAATAGTGTTCCTAGACTGTCTACTAGTGTAGCTAGACAGTCTATTAGTGTAGCTACACTGTCAAATAGTGTTCCTAGACTGTCTTAGTGTAGCTAGATTGTGTATCAATATAGCTACACTGTGTATTAGTTTTCATAGACGGTCTGTTAGTGTAGCTAGACTGTCTACTAGTGTAGCTACATTGTCTATTGATGTTCCTAGACTGTCCGTTAGTGTAGCTAGATTGTCTATCAATGTAGCTACACTGTCTTTTAATTTTCTTATACTGTCTGTTAGAGTAGCTACACTGTCTATTAGTGTTCATATACTGTCTGTTCGTGTAGCTAGACTGTCTATTAGTGTAGCTACACTGTCTAATAGTGTTCCTAAACTTTCTATTAGTGTAGCTAGATTGTCTATCAATAAAGCTACACTGTCTATTAGTTTTCCTATACTGTCTGTTAGTGTAGTTAGACTGTCTACTAGTGTAGCTACATTGTTTATTAGTGTTCCTAGACTGTAAATTAGTGTAGCTAGACTGTCTATTAGAGTAGCTAGATTGTCTATCAATAAAGCTACACTGTCTATTAGTTTTCCTATACTGTATGTTAGAGTAGCTAGACTGTCTACTAGTTTAGCTACATTGTCTATTGATGTTCCTTGACTGTCCGTTAGTGTAGCTAGATTGTCTATCAATGTAGCTACACTGTCTATTAGTTTTCTTATACTTGTTAGAGTAGCTACACTGTTTATTTGTTTTCATCGACGGTCTATTAGTTAGCTACACTGTCTATTAGAGTTCATAGACTGTCTGTTAGTGTAGCTAGACTGTCTATTAATGTAGCTACACTGTCTAATAGTGTCCCTAGACTGTCTGTTAGCGTAACTAGATTGTTTATCAATGTAGCTACACTGTCTATTTGTTTTCATAGACGGTCTATTAGAGAAGCTACATTGTCTATTAGTGTTCATAGACTGTCTGTTAATGTAGCTAGACTGTCTATTAATGTAGCTTCACTGTCTTATAGTGTTCATAGACTGTATATTAGTGTAGCTAGATTGTCTACTAGTGTAGCTACACTGTCTTATTGTGTTCCTAGACTGTCTTTTAGTGTAGCTAGACTGTCTATTAGTGTAGCTACACTGTCTATTAGTGTTCATAGACTGTCTGTTAGTGTAGCTACCCTGTCTTATAGTGTTCCCAGACTGTCTTTTAGTGTAGCTAGATTGTCTATTAGTGTAGCTACACTGTCTAATAGTGTTCCTAGACTGTCTACTAGTGTAGCTAGACTGTCTATTAGAGTAGCTACACTGTCTTATAGTGTTCCTAGACTGTCTATTACTAGAGCTAGATTGTCTATCAATATAGTTACACTGTCTATTAGTTTTCCTATACTGTCTGTTAGTGTAGTTAGACTGTCTACTAGTGTAGCTACATTGTTTATTAGTGTTCCTAGACTGTTTATTAGTGTAGCTATACTGTCTATTAGAGTAGCTAGATTGTCTATCAATATAGCTACACTGTCTATTAGTTTTCCTATACTGTATGTTAGAGTAGCTAGACTGTCTACTAGTTTAGCTACATTGTCTATTGATGTTCCTAAACTGTCCGTTAGTGTAGCTAGATTGTCTATCAATGGAGCTACACTGTCTATTAGTTTTCTTATACTGTCTGTTAGAGTAGCTACACTGTTTATTTGTTTTCATCGACGGTCTATTAGTTAGCTTCACTGTCTATTAGAGTTCATAGACTGTCTGTTAGTGTAGCTAGACTGTCTATTAGTGTAGCTACACTGTCTAATAGTGTTCCTAGACTGTCTGTTAGCGTAACTAGATTGTTTATCAATGTAGCTACACTGTCTTTTTGTTTCATAGACGGTCTATTAGAGAAGCTACATTGTCTATTAGTGTTCATAGACTGTCTGTTAGTGTAGCTAGACTGTCTATTAATGTAGCTACACTGTCTTATAGTGTTCCTAGACTGTATATTAGTGTAGCTAGATTGTCTACTAGTGTAGCTACACTGTCTTATAGTGTTCCTAGACTGTCTATTAGTGTAGCTAGACTGTCTATTAGTGTAGCTACACTGTCTATTAGTGTTTATAGACTGTCTGTTAGTGTAGCTACACTGTCTTATAGTGTTCCCAGACTGTCTATTAGTGTAGCTAGATTGTCTATTAGTGTAGCTACACTGTCTAATAGTGTTCCTAGACTGTCTACTAGTGTAGCTAGACTGTCTATTAGAGTAGCTACACTGTCTAATAGTGTTCCTAGACTGTCTATTACTAGAGCTAGATTGTCTATCAATATAGTTACACTGTCTACTAGTTTTCATAGACGGTCTGTTACTGTAGCTAGACTGTATACTAGTGTAGCTACATTGTCTATTGATGTTCCGATACTGTCCGTTAGTGAAGCTAGATTGTCTATCAATGAAGCTACACTGTCTATTAGTTTTCTTATACTGTCTGTTAGAGTAGCTATACTGTCTATTAGTGTTCATATACTGTCTGTTAGTGTAGCCAGACTATCTATCAGTGTAGCTACACTGTCTAATAGTGTTCCTAGACTGTTTATTAGTGTAGCTAGATTGTCTATTAGTATAGACACACTGTCTAATAGTGTTCCTAGACTGTCGATTTGTGTAGCTAGACAGTCTTTTAGTGTAGCAACACTGTCTAATAGTGTTCCTAGACTGTCTACTAGTGTAGCTAGACTGTCTATTAGTGTAGCTACACTGTCTAATAGTGTTCCTAGACTGTCTATTAGTGTAGCTAGATTGTGTATAAATATAGCTACACTGTCTATTAGTTTTCATAGACGGTCTGTTAGTGTAGCTAGACTGTCTACTAGTGTAGCTACATTGTCTATTGATGTTCATAGACTGTCCGTTAGTGTAGCTAGATTGTCTATCAATGTAGCTACACTGTCTTTTAATTTTCTTATACTGTCTGTTAGAGTAGCTACACTGTCTATTAGTGTTCATATACTGTCTGTTCGTGTAGCTAGACTGTCTATTAGTGTAGCTACACTGTCTAATAGTGTTCCTAGACTGTCTATTAGTGTAGCTAGATTGTCTATCAATATAACTACACTGTCTATTAGTTTTCCTTTACTGTCTGTTAGTGTAGCTAGACTGTCTACTAGTTTAGCTACATTGTCTATTAGTGTTCCTAGACTTCTATTGGTGTAGCTAGACTGTCTATTAGAGTAGCTAGATTGTCTATTAGTGTAGCTACACTGTCTTATAGTGTTCCCAGACTGTCTACTAGTGTAGCTAGACTGTCTATTAAAGTAGCTACACTGTCTAATAGTGTTCCTAGACTGTCTATTACTAGAGCTAGATTGTCTAACACTGTCTTATAGTGTTCCTAGACTGTCTGTTAGCGCAACTAGATTGTTTATCAATGTAGCTACACTGTCTATTTGCTTTCATAGACGGTCTATTAGAGAAGCTACACTGTCCATTACTGTTCATAGACTGTCTGTTAGTGTAGCTAGACTGTCTATTAATGTAGCTACACTGTCTTATAGTGTTCCTAGACTGTCTATTAGTGTAGCTAGACTGTCTTTTAGTGTAGCTACACTGTCTATTAGTGTTCATAGACTGTCTGTTAGTGTAGCTAGACTGTCTGTTAGTGTAGCTACACTGTCTTATAGTGTTCCTAGACTGTCTACTAGTGTAGCTAGATTGTCTATTAGTGTAGCTACACTGTCTAATAGTGTTCCTAGACTGTCTACTAGTGTAGCTAGACTGTCTTTTAGAGTAGCTACACTGTCTTATAGTGTTCCTAGACTGTCTATTAGTGTAGCTAGATTGTCTATCAATATAGCTACACTGTCTATTAGTTTTCATAGACGGTCTGTTAGTGTAGCTAGACTGTCTTCTAGTGTAGCTACATTGTCTATTGATGTTCCTAGACTGTCCGTTAGTGAAGCTAGATTGTCTATCAATGTAGCTACACTGTCTATTAGTTCTCTTATACTGTCTGTTAGAGTAGCTACACTGTCTATTTGTTTTCATCGACGGTCTATAAGTTAGCTACACTGTCTATTAGAGTTCATTACTGTCTATTAGTGTAGCTACACTGTGTATATAGTGTTCCTAGACTGTCTATTAGTGTAGCTAGACTCTTTACTAGTGAAGCTACACTGTCTTATAGTGTTCCTAGACTGTCTATTAGTGTAGCTAGACTGACTATAAGTGTAGCTACACTGTCTAATAGTGTTCCTAGACTGTCTATTAGTGTAGCTAGACTGTCTATTAGAGTAGCTACACTGTCTAATAGTGTAGCTAGACTGTCTATTAGTGTAGCTACACTGTCTAATAGTGTTCCTAGACTGTCTGTTAGCGTAACTAGATTGTTTATCAATGTAGCTACACTGTCTATTTGTTTTCATAGACGGTCTATTAGAGAAGCTACACTGTCTATTAGTGTTCCTAGACTGTCTATTAGTGTAGCTCGATTGTCTATTAGTGTAGCTACACTGTCTTAAAGTGTTCCTAGACTGTCTATTAGTGTAGCTAGACTGTCTATAAGTGTAGCTAAACTGTCTATTAGTGTTCATAGACTGTCTGTTAGTGTAGCTAGACTGTCTATATGTGTAGCTAAACTGTCTATTAGTGTTCCTAGACTGTCTATTAGTGTAGCTAGATTGTCTATTAGTGTAGCTACACTGTCTTATAGTGTTCCTAGACTGTCTACAAGTGTAGCTAGACAGTCTTTTAGAGTAGCTACGATGTCTAATAGTGTTCCTAGACTGTCTATTAGTGTAGCTAGATTGTCTATCAATATAGCTACACTGTCTATTAGTTTTCATAGACGGTCTGTTAGTGTAGCTAGACAGTCTACTAGTGTAGCTACATTGTCTATTGATGTTCCTAGACTGTCCGTTAGTGAAGCTAGATTGTCTATCAATGTAGCTACACTGTACATTAGTTTTCTTATACTGTCTGTTAGAGTAGCTACACTGTCTATTTGTTTTCAAAGACGGTCTATTAGAGAAGCTACACTGTCTATTAGTTTTCTTATACTGTCTGTTAGAGTAGCTACACTGTCTATTAGTGTTCATATACTGTGTATTAGTGTAGCTAGACTGTCTATTAGTGTAGCTACACTGTCTATTAGAGTTCATAGACTGTCTGTTAGTGTAGCTAGACTGTCTATTAGTGTAGCTACACTGTCTAATAGTGTTCCTAGACTGTCTTTTAGTGTAGCTAGACTGTTTACTAGTGTAGCTACACTGTCATATAGTGTTCCTAGACTGTCTATTAGTGTAGCTAGACTGTCTATAAGTGTAGCTACACTGTCTAATAGTGTTCCTAGACTGTCTATTAGTGTAGCTAGACTGTCTATTAGAGTAGCTACACTGTCTAATAGTGTAGCTAGACTGTCTTCTAGTGTAGCTACACTGTCTAATAGTGTTCCTAGAGTGTTTGTTAGCGTAACTAGATTGTTTATCAATGTAGCTACACTGTCTATTTGTTTTCATAGAAGGTCTTTTAGAGAAGCTACACTGTCTATTAGTGTTCCTAGACTGTCTATTAGTGTATCTAGATTGTCTATTAGTGTAGCTACACTGTCTTATAGTGTTCCTAGACTGTCTGTTAGTGTAGCTAGACTGTATATAAGTGTAGCTACACTGTGTATTAGTGTTCATAGACTGTCTGTTAGTGTAGCTAGACTGTTTATTAGTGTAGCTACACTGTCTATTAGTGTTCCTAGACTGTCTATTAGTGTAGCTAGATTGTCTATCAATATAGCTACACTGTCTATTAGTTTTCCTATACTGTCTGTTAGTGTAGCTAGACTGTCTACTAGTGTAGCTACATTGTCTATTAGTGTTCCTAGACTGTCTATTAGTATAGCTAGACTGTCTATTAGAGTAGCTAGATTGTCTATCAATATAGCTACACTGTCTATTAGTTTTTCTATACTGTATGTTAGTGTAGCTAGACTGTCTACTAGTGTAGCTACATGGTCTATTGATGTTCCTAGACTATCCGTTAGTGTAGCTAGATTGTATATCCATAAAGCTACACTGTCTATTAGTTTTCTTATACTGTCTGTTAGAGTAGCTACACTGTCTATTTGTTTTCATCGACGGTCTATTAGTTAGCTACACTGTCTATTAGAGTTAATAGACTGTCTGTTAGTGTAGCTAGACTGTCTTTAAGTGTAGCTACACTGTCTAATAGTGTTCCTAGACTGTCTATTAGTGTAGCTAGACTGTCTACTAGTGTAGCTACACTGTCTTATAGTGTTCCTAGACTGTCTATTAGTGTAGCTAGACTGTCTATTAGTGTAGCTACACTGTCAAATAGTGTTCCTAGACTGTCTATTAGTGTTCCTAGACTGTCTTTTAGTGTAGCTACACTGTCTAAAATTGTTCCTAGACTGTCTGTTAGCGTAACTATATTGTTTATTAATGTAGCTACACTGTCCATTTGTTTTCATAGACGGTCTATTAGAGAAGCTACACTGTCTATTAGTGTTCATAGACTGTCTGTTAGTGTAGCTAGACTGTCTATTAATGTAGCTACACTGTCTTAAAGTGTTCCTAGACTGTCTATTAGTGTAGCTAGATTGTCTATTAGTGTAGCTACACTGTCTTTTAGTGTTCATAGACTGTCTGTTAGTGTAGCTAGACTGTCTATTAGTGTAGCTACACTGTCTTATAGTGTTCCTAGACTGACTATTAGTGTAGCTAGATTGTCTATTAGTGTAGCTACACTGTCTAATAGTGTTCCTAGACTGTCTACTAGTGTAGCTAGACTGTCTATTAGAGTAGCTACACTGTCTAATAATGTTCCTAGACTGTATATTAGTGTAGCTAGATTGTCTATCAATATAGCTACACTGTCTATTAGTTTTCAAAGACGGTCTGTTAGTGTAGCTAGACTGTCTACTAGTGTAGCTACATTGTCTCCGTTAGTGAAGCTAGATTGTCTATCAATGTAGCTACACTGTCTATTAGTTTTCTTATACTGTCTGTTAGAGTAGCTACACTGTCTATTAGTGTTCATATACTGTCTGTTAGTGTAGCTAGACTGTCTATCAGTGTAGCTACACTGTCTTATAGTGTTCCTAGACTGTCTATTAGTGTAGCTAGGTTGTCTTTTAGTGTAGCTACACTGTCTAATAGTGTTCCTATACTGTCTATTAGTGTAGCTACATTGTCTATTAGTGTAGCTACACTGTCTAATAGTGTTCCTAGACTGTCTACTAGTGTAACTAGACTGTCTATTAGTGTAGCTACACTGTCTAATAGTGTTCCTAGACTCTATTAGTGTAGCTAGATTGTGTATTAATATAGCTACACTGTCTATTAATTTTCATAGACGGTCTGTTAGTGTAGCTAGACTGTCTACAAGTGAAGCTACATTGTCTATTGATGTTCCTTGACTGTCCGTTAGTGTAGTTAGATTGTCTATCAATGTAGCTACACTGTCTTTTAATTTTCTTATACTGTTTGTTAGAGTAGCTACACTGTCTATTAATGTTCATATACTGTCTGTTCGTGTAGCTAGACTGTCTATTAGTGTAGCTACACTGTCTAATAGTGTTCCTAGACTCTCTATTAGTGTAGCTAGATTGTCTATCAATATAGCTACACTGTCTATTAGTTTTCCTATACTGTCTGTTTGTGTAGCTAGACTGTCTACTAGTGTAGCTACATTGTCTATTAGTGTTCCTAGACTGTCTATTAGTGTAGCTAGACTGTCTATTAGAGTAGCTAGATTGTCTATCAATATCTATTAGTTTTCCTATACTGTATGTTAGTGTAGCTAGACTGTCTACTAGTGTAGCTACATTGTCTATTGATGTTCCTAGACTGTCCGTTAGTGAAGCTAGATTGTCTATCAATGTAGCTACACTGTCTTTTAATTTTCTTATACTGTCTGTTAGAGTAGCTACACTGTCTATTAGTGTTCATATACTGTCTCTTCGTGTAGCTAGACTGTCTATTAGTGTAGCTACACTGTCTAATAGTGTTCCTAGACTGTCTATTAGTGTAGCTAGACTGTCTACTAGTGTAGCTACACTGTCTTATAGTGTTCCTAGACTGTCTATTAGAGTAGCTACACTGCCTAATAGTGTAGCTAGACTGTCTATTAGTGTAGCTACACTGTCTAATAGTGTTCCTAGACTGTCTATTAGTGTAGCTACACTGTCTAATAGTGTTCCTAGACTGTTTGTTAGCGTAACTAGATTGTTTATCAATGTAGCTACACTGTCTATTTGTTTTCATAGACGGTCTATTAGAGAAGCTACACTGTCTATTAGTTTTTCTATACTGTATGTTAGTGTAGCTAGACTGTCTACTAGTGTAGCTACATGGTCTATTGATGTTCCTAGACTATCCGTTAGTGTAGCTAGATTGTATATCCATAAAGCTACACTGTCTATTAGTTTAATATACTGTCTGTTAGAGTAGCTACACTGTCTATTTGTTTTCATCGACGGTCTATTAGTTAGCTACACTGTCTATTAGAGTTAATAGACTGTCTGTTAGTGTAGCTAGACTGCCTTTAAGTGTAGCTACACTGTCTTATAGTGTTCCTAGACTGTCTATTAGTGTAGCTAGACTGT
The DNA here is from genome assembly GCA_964019695.1 of Loripinus fragilis. NCBI lineage: Eukaryota > Metazoa > Mollusca > Bivalvia > Lucinida > Lucinidae > Loripinus > Loripinus fragilis. The sequence goes on along the minus strand of OZ026523.1, from coordinate 48,913,562 downwards.
CTACTAGTGTAGCTACACTGTCTTATAGTGTTCCTAGACTGTCTATTAGTGTAGCTAGACTGTCTATTAGTGTAGCTACACTGTCAAATAGTGTTCCTAGACTGTCTATTAGTGTAGCTAGACTGTCTATTAGAGTAGCTACACTGTATAATAGTGTTCCTAGACTGTCTTTTAGTGTAGCTACACTGTCTAAAATTGTTCCTAGACTGTCTGTTAGCGTAACTATATTGTTTATTAATGTAGCTTCACTGTCCATTTGTTTTCATAGACGGTCTATTAGAGAAGCTACACTGTCTATTAGTGTTCATAGACTGTCTGTTAGTGTAGCTAGACTGTCTATTAATGTAGCTACACTGTCTTAAAGTGTTCCTAGACTGTCTATTAGTGTAGCTAGATTGTCTATTAGTGTAGCTACACTGTCTTTTAGTGTTCATAGACTGTCTGTTTGTGTAGCTAGACTGTCTATTAGTGTAGCTACACTGTCTTATAGTGTTCCTAGACTGTCTATTAGTGTAGCTAGATTGGGTATTAGTGTAGCTACACTGTCTAATAGTGTTCCTAGACTGTCTACTAGTGTAGCTAGACTGTCTATTAGAGTAGCTACACTGTCAAATAATGTTCCTAGACTGTATATTAGTGTAGCTAGATTGTCTATCAATATAGCTACACTGTCTATTAGTTTTCAAAGACGGTCTGTTAGTGTAGCTAGACTGTCTACTAGTGTAGCTACATTGTCTCCGTTAGTGAAGCTAGATTGTCTATCAATGTAGCTACACTGTCTATTAGTTTTCTTATACTGTCTGTTAGAGTAGCTACACTGTCTATTAGTGTTCATATACTGTCTGTTAGTGTAGCTAGACTGTCTATCAGTGTAGCTACACTGTCTTATAGTGTTCCTAGACTGTCTATTAGTGTAGCTAGGTTGTCTTTTAGTGTAGCTACACTGTCTAATAGTGTTCCTATACTGTCTATTAGTGTAGCTACATTGTCTATTAGTGTAGCTACACTGTCTAATAGTGTTCCTAGACTGTCTACTAGTGTAGCTAGACTGTCTATTAGTGTAGCTACACTGTCTAATAGTGTTCCTAGACTCTATTAGTGTAGCTAGATTATGTATTAATATAGCTACACTGTCTATTAATTTTCATAGACGGTCTGTTAGTGTAGCTAGACTGTCTACAAGTGAAGCTACATTGTCTATTGATGTTCCTTGACTGTCCGTTAGTGTAGCTAGATTGTCTATCAATGTAGCTACACTGTCTTTTAATTTTCTTATACTGTTTGTTAGAGTAGCTACACTGTCTATTAATGTTCATATACTGTCTGTTCGTGTAGCTAGACTGTCTATTAGTGTAGCTACACTGTCTAATAGTGTTCCTAGACTGTCTATTAGTGTAGCTAGATTGTCTATCAATATAGCTACACTGTCTATTAGTTTTCCTATACTGTCTGTTTGTGTAGCTAGACTGTCTACTAGTGTAGCTACATTGTCTATTAGTGTTCCTAGACTGTCTATTAGTGTAGCTAGACTGTCTATTAGAGTAGCTAGATTGTCTATCAATATCTATTAGTTTTCCTATACTGTATGTTAGTGTAGCTAGACTGTCTACTAGTGTAGCTACATTGTCTATTGATGTTCCTAGACTGTCCGTTAGTGAAGCTAGATTGTCTATCAATGTAGCTACACTGTCTTTTAATTTTCTTATACTGTCTGTTAGAGTAGCTACACTGTCTATTAGTGTTCATATACTGTCTCTTCGTGTAGCTAGACTGTCTATTAGTGTAGCTACACTGTCTAATAGTGTTCATAGACTGTCTATTAGTGTTGCTAGACTGTCTACTAGTGTAGCTACACTGTCTTATAGTGTTCCTAGACTGTCTATTAGAGTAGCTACACTGCCTAATAGTGTAGCTAGACTGTCTATTAGTGTAGCTACACTGTCTAATAGTGTTCCTAGACTGTCTATTAGTGTAGCTACACTGTCTAATAGTGTTCCTAGACTGTTTGTTAGCGTAACTAGATTGTTTATCAATGTAGCTACACTGTCTATTTGTTTTCATAGACGGTCTATTAGAGAAGCTTCACTGTCTATTAGTGTTCATAGACTGTCTGTTAGTGTAGCTAGACTGTCTATTTATGTAGCTACACTGTCTTATAGTGTTCCTAGACTGTCTATTAGTGTAGCTAGATTGTTTATTAGTGTAGCTACACTGTCTTATAGTGTTCCTAGACTGTCTATTAGTGTAGCTAGACTGTCTATAAGTGTAGCTACACTTTCTATTAGTGTTCATAGACTGTCTGTTAGTGTAGCTAGACTGTCTATTAGTGTAGCTACACTGTCTTATAGTGTTCCTAGACTGTCTATTAGTGTAGCTAGATTGTCTATTAGTGTAGCTACACTGTCTTATAGTGTTCCTAGACTGTCTACTAGTGTAGCTAGACTGTCTATTAGAGTAGCTACACTGTCTAATAGTGTTCCTAGACTGTCTATTAGTGTAGCTAGATTGTCTATCAATATAGCTACACTGTCTATTAGTTTTCATAGACGGTCTGTTAGTGTAGCTAGACTGTCTACTAGTGTAGCTACATTGTCTATTGATGTTCCTAGACTGTCCGTTAGTGAAGCTAGATTGTCTATCAATGTAGCTACACTGTCTATTAGTTTTCTCATACTGTCTGTTAGAGTAGCTACACTGTCTATTAATGTTCATTTACTGTCTGTTAGTGTAGCTAGACTGTCTATCAGTGTAGCTACACTGTCTAAAAGTGTTCCTACACTGTCTATTAGTGTAGCTAGATTGTCTATTAGTGTAGCTACACTGTCTAATAGTGTTTCTAGACTGTCTATTAGTGTAGCTAGACTGTCTATTAGTGTAGCTACACTGTCTAATAGTGTTCCTAGACTGTCTACTAGTGTAGCTAGACTTTCTATTAGTGTAGCTACATTGTCTAATAGTTTTCCTAGACTGTCTATTAGTATAGCTAGATTGTGTATCAATATAACTACATTGTCTATTAGTTTTCATAGACGGTTTGTAAGTGTAGCTAGACTGTCTACTAGTGTAGCTACATTGTCTATTTATGTTCCTAGACTGTCAGTTGGTGTAGCTAGATTGTCTATCAATGTAGCTACACTGTCTTTTAATTTTCTTAAACTGTCTGTTAGAGTAGCTACACTGTCTATTAGTGTTCATATACTGTCTGTTCGTGTAGCCAAACTGTCTATTAGTGTAGCTTCACTGTCTTTTAGTGTTCCTAGACTGTCTATTAGTGTAGCTAGATTGTCTATTTATATAGCTACATTGTCTATTAGTTTTCCTATACTGTCTGTTAGTGTAGGTAGACTGTGTACTAGTGTAGCTACATTGTCTATTAGTGTTCCTAGACTGTCTATTAGTGTAGCTAGACTGTCTTTCAGAGTAGCTAGATTGTCTATCAATATAGCTACACTGTCTATTAGTTTTCCTATACTGTATGTTAGTGTAGCTCGACTGTCTACTAGTGTAGCTACATTGTCTATTGATGTTCCTAGACTGTCCGTTAGTGTAGCTAGATTGTCTATCAATGTAGCTACACTGTCTATTAGTTTTCTTATACTGTCTGTTAGAGTAGCTACACTGTCTATTTGTTTTCATCGACTGTCTATTAGTATGCTACACTGTCTATTAGAGTTCATAGACTGTCTGTTAGTGTAGCTAGACTGTCTATTAGTGTAGATACACTGTTAAATAGTGTTCCTAGACTGTCTATTAGTGTAGCTACACTGTCTAATAGTGTTCCAAGACTGTCTATTAGTGTAGCTAGACTGTCTATTAGAGTAGCTACACTGTCTAATAGTGTTCCTAGACTGTCTATTAGTGTAGCTACACTGTCTAATAGTGTTCCTAGACTGTCTGTTAGCGTAACTAGATTGTTTATCAATGTAGCTACACTGTCTATTTGTTTTCAAAGACGGTCTATTAGAGAAGCTACACTGTCTATTAGTTTTCTTATACTGTCTGTAAATGTAGCTAGACTGTCTATCAGTGTAGCTACACTGTCTAATAGTGTTCCTAGACTGTCTATTAGTGTAGCTAGATTGTCTATTAGTGTAGCTTCACTGTCTAATAGTGTTCCTAGGCTGTCTATTAGTGTAGCTAGACTGTCTTTTAGTGTAGCTACACTGTCTAATAGTGTTCCTAGACTGTCTACTAGTGTAGCTAGACAGTCTATTAGTGTAGCTACACTGTCTAATAGTGTTCCTAGACTGTCTTAGTGTAGCTAGATTGTGTATCAATATAGCTACACTGTGTATTAGTTTTCATAGACGGTCTGTTAGTGTAGCTAGACTGTCTACTAGTGTAGCTACATTGTCTATTGATGTTCCTAGACTGTCCGTTAGTGTAGCTAGATTGTCTATCAATGTAGCTACACTGTCTTTTAATTTTCTTATACTGTCTGTTAGAGTAGCTACACTGTCTATTAGTGTTCATATACTGTCTGTTCGTGTAGCTAGACTGTCTATTAGTGTAGCTACACTGTCTAATAGTGTTCCTAAACTTTCTATTAGTGTAGCTAGATTGTCTATCAATAAAGCTACACTGTCTGTTAGTTTTCCTATACTGTCTGTTAGTGTAGTTAGACTGTCTACTAGTGTAGCTACATTGTTTATTAGTGTTCCTAGACTGTCTATTAGTGTAGCTAGACTGTCTATTAGAGTAGCTAGATTGTCTATCAATAAAGCTACACTGTCTATTAGTTTTCCTATACTGTATGTTAGAGTAGCTAGACTGTCTACTAGTTTAGCTACATTGTCTATTGATGTTCCTTGACTGTCCGTTAGTGTAGCTAGATTGTCTATCAATGTAGCTACACTGTCTATTAGTTTTCTTATACTGTCTGTTAGAGTAGCTACACTGTTTATTTGTTTTCATCGACGGTCTATTAGTTAGCTACACTGTCTATTAGAGTTCATAGACTGTCTGTTAGTGTAGCTAGACTGTCTATTAATGTAGCTACACTGTCTAATAGTGTTCCTAGACTGTCTGTTAGCGTAACTAGATTGTTTATCAATGTAGCTACACTGTCTATTTGTTTCATAGACGGTCTATTAGAGAAGCTACATTGTCTATTAGTGTTCATAGACTGTCTGTTAATGTAGCTAGACTGTCTATTAATGTAGCTTCACTGTCTTATAGTGTTCATAGACTGTATATTAGTGTAGCTAGATTGTCTACTATTGTAGCTACACTGTCTTATTGTGTTCCTAGACTGTCTATTAGTGTAGCTAGACTGTCTATTAGTGTAGCTACACTGTCTATTAGTGTTCATAGACTGTCTGTTAGTGTAGCTACACTGTCTTATAGTGTTCCCAGACTGTCTTTTAGTGTAGCTAGATTGTCTATTAGTGTAGCTACACTGTCTAATAGTGTTCCTAGACTGTCTACTAGTGTAGCTAGACTGTCTATTAGAGTAGCTACACTGTCTTATAGTGTTCCTAGACTGTCTATTACTAGAGCTAGATTGTCTATCAATATAGTTACACTGTCTATTAGTTTTCCTATACTGTCTGTTAGTGTAGTTAGACTGTCTACTAGTGTAGCTACATTGTTTATTAGTGTTCCTAGACTGTTTATTAGTGTAGCTATACTGTCTATTAGAGTAGCTAGATTGTCTATCAATATAGCTACACTGTCTATTAGTTTTCCTATACTGTATGTTAGAGTAGCTAGACTGTCTACTAGTTTAGCTACATTGTCTATTGATGTTCCTAGACTGTCCGTTAGTGTAGCTAGATTGTCTATCAATGTAGCTACACTGTCTATTAGTTTTCTTATACTGTCTGTTAGAGAAGCTACACTGTCTATTTGTTTTCATCGACGGTCTATTAGTTAGCGTCACTGTCTATTAGAGTTCATAGACTGTCTGTTAGTGTAGCTAGACTGTCTATTAGTGTAGCTACACTGTCTAATAGTGTTCCTAGACTGTCTGTTAGCGTAACTAGATTGTTTATCAATGTAGCTACACTGTCTATTTGTTTCATAGACGGTCTATTAGAGAAGCTACATTGTCTATTAGTGTTCATAGACTGTCTGTTAGTGTAGCTAGACTGTCTATTAATGTAGCTACACTGTCTTATAGTGTTCCTAGACTGTATATTAGTGTAGCTAGATTGTCTACTAGTGTAGCTACACTGTCTTATAGTGTTCCTAGACTGTCTATTAGTGTAGCTAGACTGTCTATTAGTGTAGCTACACTGTCTATTAGTGTTTATAGACTGTCTGTTAGTGTAGCTACACTGTCTTATAGTGTTCCCAGACTGTCTATTAGTGTAGCTAGATTGTCTATTAGTGTAGCTACACTGTCTAATAGTGTTCCTAGACTGTCTACTAGTGTAGCTAGACTGTCTATTAGAGTAGCTACACTGTCTAATAATGTTCCTAGACTGTCTATAACTAGAGCTAGATTGTCTATCAATATAGTTACACTTTCTATTAGTTTTCATAGACGGTCTGTTACTGTAGCTAGACTGTCTACTAGTGTAGCTACATTGTCTATTGATGTTCCTTTACTGTCCGTTAGTGAAGCTAGATTGTCTATCAATGTAGCTACACTGTCTATTAGTTTTCTTATACTGTCTGTTAGAGTAGCTATACTGTCTATTAGTGTTCATATACTGTCTGTTAGTGTAGCCAGACTATCTATCAGTGTAGCTACACTGTCTAATAGTGTTCCTAGACTGTTTATTAGTGTAGCTAGAATGTCTATTAGTATAGACACACTGTCTAATAGTGTTCCTAGACTGTCGATTTGTGTAGCTAGACAGTCTTTTAGTGTAGCAACACTGTCTAATAGTGTTCCTAGACTGTCTACTAGTGTAGCTAGACTGTCTATTAGTGTAGCTACACTGTCTAATAGTGTTCCTAGACTGTCTTTTAGTGTAGCTAGATTGTGTATAAATATAGCTACACTGTCTATTAGTTTTCATAGACGGTCTGTTAGTGTAGCTAGACTGTCTACTAGTGTAGCTACATTGTCTATTGATGTTCATAGACTGTCCGTTAGTGTAGCTAGATTGTCTATCAATGTAGCTACACTGTCTTTTAATTTTCTTATACTGTCTGTTAGAGTAGCTACACTGTCTATTAGTGTTCATATACTGTCTGTTCGTGTAGCTAGACTGTCTATTAGTGTAGCTACACTGTCTAATAGTGTTCCTAGACTGTCTATTATTGTAGCTAGATTGTCTATCAATATAGCTACACTGTCTATTAGTTTTCCTATACTGTCTGTTAGTGTAGCTAGACTGTCTACTAGTTTAGCTACATTGTCTTTTAGTGTTCCTAGACTTCTATTGGTGTAGCTAGACTGTCTATTAGAGTAGCTAGATTGTCTATTAGTGTAGCTACACTGTCTTATAGTGTTCCCAGACTGTCTATTAGTGTAGCTAGACTGTCTATTAGAGTAGCTACACTGTCTAATAGTGTTCCTAGACTGTCTATTACTAGAGCTAGATTGTCTAACACTGTCTTATAGTGTTCCTAGACTGTCTGTTAGCGTAACTAGATTGTTTATCAATGTAGCTACACTGTCTATTTGCTTTCATAGACGGTCTATTAGAGAAGCTACACTGTCCATTACTGTTCATAGACTGTCTGTTAGTGTAGCTAGACTGTCTATTAATGTAGCTACACTGTCTTATAGTGTTCCTAGACTGTCTATTAGTGTAGCTAGATTGTCTATTAGTGTAACTACACTGTCTTATAGTGTTCCTAGACTGTCTATTAGTGTAGCTAGACTGTCTTTTAGTGTAGCTTCACTGTCTATTAGTGTTCATAGACTGTCTGTTAGTGTAGCTAGACTGTCTGTTAGTGTAGCTACACTGTCTTATAGTGTTCCTAGACTGTCTACTAGTGTAGCTAGATTGTCTATTAGTGTAGCTACACTGTCTAATAGTGTTCTTAGACTGTCTACTAGTGTAGCTAGACTGTCTATTAGAGTAGCTACACTGTCTTATAGTGTTCCTAGACTGTCTATTAGTGTAGCTAGATTGTCTATCAATATAGCTACACTGTCTATTAGTTTTCATAGACGGTCTGTTAGTGTAGCTAGACTGTCTTCTAGTGTAGCTACATTGTCTATTGATGTTCCTAGACTGTCCGTTAGTGAAGCTAGATTGTCTATCAATGTAGCTACACTGTCTATTAGTTCTCTTATACTGTCTGTTAGAGTAGCTACACTGTCTATTTGTTTTCATCGACGGTCTATTAGTTAGCTACACTGTCTATTAGAGTTCATAGACTGTCTATTAGTGTAGCTACACTGTGTAATAGTGTTCCTAGACTGTCTATTAGTGTAGCTAGACTGTTTACTAGTGAAGCTACACTGTCTTATAGTGTTCCTAGACTGTCTATTAGTGTAGCTAGACTGACTATAAGTGTAGCTACACTGTCTAATAGTGTTCCTAGACTGTCTATTAGTGTAGCTAGATTGTCTATTAGAGTAGCTACACTGTCTAAAAGTGTAGCTAGACTGTCTATTAGTGTAGCTACACTGTCTAATAGTGTTCCTAGACTGTCTGTTAGCGTAACTAGATTGTTTATCAATGTAGCTACACTGTCTATTTGTTTTCATAGACGGTCTATTAGAGAAGCTACACTGTCTATTAGTGTTCCTAGACTGTCTATTAGTGTAGCTCGATTGTCTATTAGTGTAGCTACACTGTCTTATAGTGTTCCTAGACTGTCTATTAGTGTAGCTAGACTGTCTATAAGTGTAGCTTAACTGTCTATTAGTGTTCATAGACTGTCTGTTAGTGTAGCTAGACTGTCTGTAAGTGTAGCTACACTGTCTATTATTGTTCCTAGACTGTCTATTAGTGTAGCTAGATTGTCTATTAGTGTAGCTACACTGTCTTATAGTGTTCCTAGACTGTCTACAAGTGTAGCTAGACTGTCTTTTAGAGTAGCTACGATGTCTAATAGTGTTCCTAGACTGTCTATTAGTGTAGCTAGATTGTCTATCAATATAGCTACACTGTCTATTAGTTTTCATAGACGGTCTGTTAGTGTAGCTAGACAGTCTACTAGTGTAGCTACATTGTCTATTGATGTTCCTAGACTGTCCGTTAGTGAAGCTAGATTGTCTATCAATGTAGCTACACTGTACATTAGTTTTCTTATACTGTCTGTTAGAGTAGCTACACTGTCTATTTGTTTTCAAAGACGGTCTATTAGAGAAGCTACACTGTCTATTAGTTTTCTTATACTGTCTGTTAGAGTAGCTACACTGTCTATTAGTGTTCATATACTGTCTGTTAGTGTAGCTAGACTGTCTATCAGTGTAGCTACACTGTCTAATAGTGTTCCTACACTGTCTATTAGTGTAGCTAGATTGTCTATTAGTGTAGCTACACTGTCTCATAGTGTTCCTAGACTGTGTATTAGTGTAGCTAGACTGTCTATTAGTGTAGCTACACTGTCTATTAGAGTTCATAGACTGTCTGTTAGTGTAGCTAGACTGTCTATTAGTGTAGCTACACTGTCTAATAGTGTTCCTAGACTGTCTATTAGTGTAGCTAGACTGTTTACTAGTGTAGCTACACTGACATATAGTGTTCCTAGACTGTCTATTAGTGTAGCTAGAATGTCTATAAGTGTAGCTACACTGTCTAATAGTGTTCCTAGACTGTCTATTAGTGTAGCTAGACTGTCTATTAGAGTAGCTACACTGTCTAATAGTGTAGCTAGACTGTCTTCTAGTGTAGCTACACTGTCTAATAGTGTTCCTAGACTGTTTGTTAGCATAACTAGATTGTTTATCAATGTAGCTACACTGTCTATTTGTTTTCATAGAAGGTCTTTTAGAGAAGCTACACTGTCTATTAGTGTTCCTAGACTGTCTATTAGTGTATCTAGATTGTCTATTAGTGTAGCTACACTGTCTTATAGTGTTCCTAGACTGTCTGTTAGTGTAGCTAGACTGTATATAAGTGTAGCTACACTGTGTATTAGTGTTCATAGACTGTCTGTTAGTGTAGCTAGACTGTTTATTAGTGTAGCTACACTGTCTATTAGTGTTCCTAGACTGTCTATTAGTGTAGCTAGATTGTCTATCAATATAGCTACACTGTCTATTAGTTTTCCTATACTGTCTGTTAGTGTAGCTAGACTGTCTACTAGTGTAGCTACATTGTCCATTAGTGTTCCTAGACTGTCTATTAGTATAGCTAGACTGTCTATTAGAGTAGCTAGATTGTCTATCAATATAGCTACACTGTCTATTAGTTTTTCTATACTGTATGTTAGTGTAGCTAGACTGTCTACTAGTGTAGCTACATGGTCTATTGATGTTCCTAGACTATCCGTTAGTGTAGCTAGATTGTATATCCATAAAGCTACACTGTCTATTAGTTTTCTTATACTGTCTGTTAGAGTAGCTACACTGTCTATTTGTTTTCATCGACGGTCTATTAGTTAGCTACACTGTCTATTAGAGTTAATAGACTGTCTGTTAGTGTAGCTAGACTGTCTTTAAGTGTAGCTACACTGTCTAATAGTGTTCCTAGACTGTCTATTAGTGTAGCTAGATTGTCTATTAAAGTAGCTACACTGTCTAATAGTGTAGCTAGACTGTCTATTAGTGTAACTACACTGTCTAATAGTGTTCCTAGACTGTCTGTTAGCGTAACTAGATTGTTTATCAATGTAGCTACACTGTCTATTTGTTTTCATAGACGGTCTATTAGAGAAGCTACACTGTCTATTAGTGTTCCTAGACTGTCTATTAGTGTAGCTCGATTGTCTATTAGTGTAGCTACACTGTCTTATAGTGTTCCTAGACTGTCTATTAGTGTAGCTAGACTGTCTATAAGTGTAGCTTAACTGTCTTTTAGTGTTCATAGACTGTCTGTTAGTGTAGCTAGACTGTCTATAAGTGTAGCTACACTGTCTATTATTGTTCCTAGACTGTCTATTAGTGTAGCTAGATTGTCTATTAGTGTAGCTACACTGTCTTATAGTGTTCCTAGACTGTCTACAAGTGTAGCTAGACTGTCTTTTAGAGTAGCTACGATGTCTAATAGTGTTCCTAGACTGTCTATTAGTGTAGCTAGATTGTCTATCAATATAGCTACACTGTCTATTAGTTTTCATAGACGGTCTGTTAGTGTAGCTAGACAGTCTACTAGTGTAGCTACATTGTCTATTGATGTTCCTAGACTGTCCGTTAGTGAAGCTAGATTGTCTATCAATGTAGCTACACTGTACATTAGTTTTCTTATACTGTCTGTTAGAGTAGCTACACTGTCTATTTGTTTTCAAAGACGGTCTATTAGAGAAGCTACACTGTCTATTAGTTTTCTTATACTGTCTGTTAGAGTAGCTACACTGTCTATTAGTGTTCATATACTGTCTGTTAGTGTAGCTAGACTGTCTATCAGTGTAGCTACACTGTCTAATAGTGTTCCTACACTGTCTATTAGTGTAGCTAGATTGTCTATTAGTGTAGCTACACTGTCTAATAGTGTTCCTAGACTGTGTATTAGTGTAGCTAGACTGTCTATTAGTGTAGCTACACTGTCTATTAGAGTTCATAGACTGTCTGTTAGTGTAGCTAGACTGTCTATTAGTGTAGCTACACTGTCTAATAGTGTTCCTAGACTGTCTATTAGTGTAGCTAGACTGTTTACTAGTGTAGCTACACTGACATATAGTGTTCCTAGACTGTCTATTAGTGTAGCTAGACTGTCTATAAGTGTAGCTACACTGTCTAATAGTGTTCCTAGACTGTCTATTAGTGTAGCTAGACTGTCTATTAGAGTAGCTACACTGTCTAATAGTGTAGCTAGACTGTCTTCTAGTGTAGCTACACTGTCTAATAGTGTTCCTAGACTGTTTTTTAGCGTAACTAGATTGTTTATCAATGTAGCTACACTGTCTATTTGTTTTCATAGAAGGTCTTTTAGAGAAGCTACACTGTCTATTAGTGTTCCTAGACTGTCTATTAGTGTATCTAGATTGTCTATTAGTGTAGCTACACTGTCTTATAGTGTTCCTAGACTGTCTGTTAGTGTAGCTAGACTGTATATAAGTGTAGCTACACTGTGTATTAGTGTTCATAGACTGTCTGTTAGTGTAGCTAGACTGTTTATTAGTGTAGCTACACTGTCTATTAGTGTTCCTAGACTGTCTATTAGTGTAGCTAGATTGTCTATCAATATAGCTACACTGTCTATTAGTTTTCCTATACTGTCTGTTAGTGTAGCTAGACTGTCTACTAGTGTAGCTACATTGTCTATTAGTGTTCCTAGACTGTCTATTAGTATAGCTAGACTGTCTATTAGAGTAGCTAGATTGTCTATCAATATAGCTACACTGTCTATTAGTTTTTCTATACTGTATGTTAGTGTAGCTAGACTGTCTACTAGTGTAGCTACATGGTCTATTGATGTTCCTAGACTATCCGTTAGTGTAGCTAGATTGTATATCCATAAAGCTACACTGTCTATTAGTTTTCTTATACTGTCTGTTAGAGTAGCTACACTGTCTATTTGTTTTCACGACGGTCTATTAGTTAGCTACACTGTCTATTAGAGTTAATAGACTGTCTGTTAGTGTAGCTAGACTGTCTTTAAGTGTAGCTACACTGTCTAATAGTGTTCCTAGACTGTCTATTAGTGTAGCTAGACTGTCTTCTAGTGTAGCTACACTGTCTTATAGTGTTCCTAGACTGTCTATTAGTGTAGCAAGACTGTCTATTAGTGTAGCTACACTGTCAAATAGTGTTCCTAGACTGTCTATTAGTGTAGCTAGACTGTCTATTAGAGTAGCTACACTGTATAATAGTGTTCCTAGACTGTCTTTTAGTGTAGCTACACTGTCTAAAATTGTTCCTAGACTGTCTGTTAGCGTAACTATATTGTTTATCAATGTAGCTACACTGTCCATTTGTTTTCATAGACGGTCTATTAGAGAAGCTACACTGTCTATTAGTGTTCATAGACTGTCTGTTAGTGTAGCTAGACTGTCTATTAATGTAGCTACACTGTCTTAAAGTGTTCCTAGACTTTCTATTAGCGTAGCTAGATTGTCTATTAGTGTAGCTACACTGTCTTTTAGTGTTCATAGACTGTCTGTTAGTGTAGCTAGACTGTCTATTAGTGTAGCTACACTGTCTTATAGTGTTCCTAGACTGTCTATTAGTGTAGCTAGATTGTCTATTAGTGTAGCTACACTGTCTAATAGTGTTCCTAGACTGTCTACTAGTGTAGCTAGACTGTCTATTAGAGTAGCTACACTGTCTAATAGTGTTCCTAGACTGTATATTAGTGTAGCTAGATTGTCTATCAATATAGCTACACTGTCTATTAGTTTTCAAAGACGGTCTGTTAGTGTAGCTAGACTGTCTACTAGTGTAGCTACATTGTATCCGTTAGTGAAGCTAGATTGTCTATCAATGTAGCTACACTGTCTATTAGTTTTCTTATACTGTCTGTTAGAGTAGCTACACTGTCTATTAGTGTTCATATACTGTCTGTTAGTGTAGCTAGACTGTCTATCAGTGTAGCTACACTGTCTTATAGTGTTCCTAGACTGTCTATTAGTGTAGCTAGGTTGTCTTTTAGTGTAGCTACACTGTCTAATAGTGTTCCTATACTGTCTATTAGTGTAGCTACATTGTCTATTAGTGTAGCTACACTGTCTAATAGTGTTCCTAGACTGTCTACTAGTGTAGCTAGACTGTCTATTAGTGTAGCTACACTGTCTAATAGTGTTCCTAGACTCTATTAGTGTAGCTAGATTGGGTATTAATATAGCTACACTGTCTATTAATTTTCATAGACGGTCTGTTAGTGTAGCTAGACTGTCTACAAGTGAAGCTACATTGTCTATTGATGTTCCTTGACTGTCCGTTAGTGTAGCTAGATTGTCTATCAATGTAGCTACACTGTCTTTTAATTTTCTTATACTGTTTGTTAGAGTAGCTACACTGTCTATTAATGTTCATATACTGTCTGTTCGTGTAGCTAGACTGTATATTAGTGTAGCTACACTGTCTAATAGTGTTCCTAGACTGTCTATTAGTGTAGCTAGATTGTCTATCAATATAGCTACACTGTCTATTAGTTTTCCTATACTGTCTGTTTGTGTAGCTAGACTGTCTACTAGTGTAGCTACATTGTCTATTAGTGTTCCTAGACTGTCTATTAGTGTAGCTAGACTGTCTATTAGAGTAGCTAGATTGTCTATCAATATCTATTAGTTTTCCTATACTGTATGTTAGTGTAGCTAGACTGTCTACTAGTGTAGCTACATTGTCTATTGATGTTCCTAGACTGTCCGTTAGTGAAGCTAGATTGTCTATCAATGTAGCTACACTGTCTTTTAATTTTCTTATACTGTCTGTTAGAGTAGCTACACTGTCTATTAGTGTTCATATACTGTCTCTTCGTGTAGCTAGACTGTCTATTAGTGTAGCTACACTGTCTAATAGTGTTCCTAGACTGTCTATTAGTGTAGCTAGACTGTCTACTAGTGTAGCTACACTGTCTTATAGTGTTCCTAGACTGTCTATTAGAGTAGCTACACTGCCTAATAGTGTAGCTAGACTGTCTATTAGTGTAGCTACACTGTCTAATAGTATTCCTAGACTGTTTGTTAGCGTAACTAGATTGTTTATCAATGTAGCTACACTGTCTATTTGTTTTCATAGACAGTCTATTAGAGAAGCTACACTGTCTATTAGTGTTCATAGACTGTCTGTTAGTGTAGCTAGACTGTCTATTAATGTAGCTACACTGTCTTATAGTGTTCCTAGACTGTCTATTAGTGTAGCTAGACTGTCTATTAGTGTAGCTACACTGTCTTATAGTGTTCCTAGACTGTCTATTAGTGTAGCTAGATTGTCTATTAGTGTAGCTACACTGTCTAATAGTGTTCCTAGACTGTCAATTAGTGTAGCTAGATTGTCTATCAATATAGCTACACTGTCTATTAGTTTTCATAGACGGTCTGTTAGTGTAGCTAGACTGTCTACTAGTGTAGCTACATTGTCTATTGATGTTCCTAGACTGTCCGTTAGTGAAACTAGATTGTCTATCAATGTAGCTACACTGTCTATTAGTTTTCTTATACTGTCTGTTAGAGTAGCTACACTGTCTATTTGTTTTCATCGACGGTCTATTAGTTAGCTACACTGTCTATTAGAGTTCCTAGACTGTCTGTTAGTGTAGCTAGACTGTCTATTAGTGTAGCTACACTGTCTAATAGTGTTCCCAGACTGTCTACTAGTGTAGCTAGACTGTCTATTAGTGTAGCTACACTGTCTAATAGTGTTACTAGACTGTCTGTTAGTGTAGCTAGACTGTCTATTAGTGTAGCTACACTGTCTAATAGTGTTCCTAGACTGTCTATTAATGTAGCTAGACTGTCTATTAGAGTAGCTACACTGTCTAATAGTGTTCCTAGACTGTCTTTTAGTGTAGCTACACTATCTAATAGTATTCCTAGACTGTCTATTAGTGTAGCTAGACTGTCTATTAGAGTAGCTACACTGTATAATAGTGTTCCTAGACTGTCTATTAGTGTAGCTACACTGTCTAATAGTGTTCCTAGACTGTCTGTTAGCGTAACTAGATTGTTTATCAATGTAGCTACACTGTCTTTTTCTTTTCATAGACGGTCTATTAGAGAAGCTACACTGTCTATTAGTGTTCATAGACTGTCTGTTAGTGTAGCTAGACTGTCTATTAATGTAGCTACACTGTCTTATAGTATTCCTAGACTGTCTATTAGTGTAGCTAGATTGTCTATTAGTGTAGCTACACTGTCTTATAGTGTTCATAGACTGTCTGTTAGTGTAGCTAGACTGTCTATTAGTGTAGCTACTCTGTCTTATAGTGTTCCTAGACTGTCTATTAGTGTAGCTAAATTGTCTATTAGTGTAGCTACGCTGTCTAATAGTGTTCCTAGACTGTCTACTAGTGTAGCTCGACTGTCTATTAGAGTAGCTACACTGTCTAATAGTGTTCCTAGACTGTCTATTAGTGTAGCTAGATTGTTTATTAATATAGCTACACTGTCTATTAGTTTTCATAGACGGTCTGTTAGTGTAGCTAGACTGTCTACTAGTGTAGCTACATTGTCTATTGATGTTCCTAGACTGTCCGTTAGCGAAGCTAGATTGTCTATCAATGTAGCTACACTGTCTATTAGTGTTCATATACTGTCTGTTAGTGTAGCTAGACTGTCTATCAGTGTAGCTACACTGTCTAATAGTGATACTAGACTGTATGTTTGCGTAGCTAGACTGTCTATTAGTGTAGCTACTCTGTCTTATAGTGTTCCTAGACTGTCTATTAGTGTAGCTAGATTGTCTATTAGTGTAGCTACGCTGTCTAATAGTGTTCCTAGACTGTCTACTAGTGTAGCTCGACTGTCTATTAGAGTAGCTACACTGTCTAATAGTGTTCCTAGACTGTCTATTAGTGTAGCTAGATTGTTTATTAATATAGCTAAACTGTCTATTAGTTTTCATAGACGGTCTGTTAGTGTAGCTAGACTGTCTACTAGTGTAGCTACATTGTCTATTGATGTTCCTAGACTGTCCGTTAGCGAAGCTAGATTGTCTATCAATATAGCTACACTGTCTATTAGTTTTCATAGACGGTCTGTTAGTGTAGCTAGACTGTCTTCTAGTGTAGCTACATTGTCTATTGATGTTCCTAGACTGTCCGTTAGTGTAGCTAGATTGTCTATCAATGTAGCGACACTGTCTATTAGTTTTATTATACTGTCTGTTAGAGTAGCTACACTGTCTATTTGTTTTCATCGACGGTCTATTAGTTAGCTACACTGTCTATTAGAGTTCCTAGACTGTCTGTTAGAGTAGCTAGACTGTCTATTAGTGTAGCTATACTGTCTAATAGTGTTCCTAGACTGTCTATTAGTGTAGCTAGACTGTCTACTAGTGTAGCTACACTGTCTTGTAGTGTTCCTAGACTGTCTATTAGTGTAGCTAGATTGTCTATTAGTGTAGCTACACTGTCTTATAGTGTTCCTAGACTGTCTACTAGTGTAGCTCGACTGTCTATTAGAGTAGCTTCACTGTCTAATAGTGTTCCTAGACTGTCTATTAGTGTAGCTAGATTGTCTATCAATATAGCTACACTGTCTATTAGTTTTCATAGACGGTCTGTTAGTGTAGCTAGACTGTCTACTAGTGTAGCTACATTGTCTATTGATGTTCCTAGACTGTCTGTTAGCGAAGCTAGATTGTCTATCAATGTAGCTACACTGTCTATTAGCTTTCTTATACTGTCTGTTAGAGAAGCTACACTGTCTATTAGTGTTCATATACAGTCTGTTAGTGTAGCTAGACTGTCTATCAGTGTAGCTACACTGTCTAATAGTGATACTAGACTGTATGTTTGCGTAGCTAGACTGTCTATTAGTGTAGCTTCACTGTCTAATAGTGTTCCTAGACTGTCTACTAGTGTAGCTAGACTGTCTATTAGTGTAGCTACACTGTCTAATAGTGTTCCTAGACTGTCTATTAGTATAGCTGGACTGTCTGTTAGAGTAGCTACATTGTCTATTAGTGTTCATTTACTGTCTGTTAGTGTAGCTAGACTGTCTATCAGTGTAGCTACACTGTCTAATAGTGTTCCTACACTGTCTATTAGTGTAGCTAGATTGTCTATTAGTGTAGCTACACTGTCTTATAGTGTTCCTAGACTGTCTATTAGTGTAGCTACACTGTCTAATAGTGTTCCTAGACTGTCTACTAGTGTAGATAGACTGTCTATTAGTGTAGCTACACTGTCTAAGAGTGTTCCTAGACTGTCTATTAGTGTAGCTAGATTGTGTATCAATATAGCTACATTGTCTATTAGTTTTCATAGACGGTATATTAGTGTAGCTATACTGTCTAAAAGTGTTCCTAGACTGTCTATTAGTGTAGCTAGATTGTCTATTAGTGTAGCTACACTGTCTTATAGTGTTCCTAGACTGTCTATTAGTGTAGCTAGACTGTCTATTAGTGTAGCTACACTGTCTTATAGTGTTTTAGACTGTCTAATAGTGTAGCTAAACTGTCTACTAGTGTAGCTACATTGTCTATTGATGTTCCTAGACTGTCCGTTAGTGTAGCTAGATTGTCTATCAATGTAGCTACACTGTCTATTAGTTTTCTTATACTGTCTGTTAGAGTAGCTACACTGTCTATTAGTGTTCATATACTGTCTGTTCGTGTAGCTAGACTGTCTATTAGTGTAGCTACACTGTCTATCAATATAGCTAAACTGTCTATTAGTTTTCCTTTACTGTCTGTTAGTGTAGCTAGACTGTCTACTAGTGAAGCTACATTGTCTATTAGTGTTCCTAGACTGTCTATTAGTATAGTTAGACTGTCTACTAGTGTAGCTACACTGTCTAATAATGTTCCTAGACTGTCTTTTAGTGTAGCTAGACTGTCTATTAGAGTAGCTACACTGTCTTATAGTGTTTGTAGACTGTCTATTAGTGTAGCTAAACTGTCTCATAGTTTTCCTAGACTGTCTGTTAACGTAACTAGATTGTTTATCAATGTAGCTACACTGTCTATTTGTTTTCATAGACGGTGTATTAGAGAAGCTACACTGTTTATTAGTGTTCATAGACTGTCTGTTAGTGTAGCTAGACTGTCTATTAATGTAGCTACACTGTCTAATAGTGTTCCTAGACTGTCTACTAGTGTTGCTAGAATGTCTATTAGTGTAGCTACACTGTCTAATAGTGTTCCTAGACTGTCTATTAGTGTAGCTAGATTGTGTATCAATATAGCTACACTGTCTATTAGTTTTCATAGACGGTCTGTTAGTGTAGCTAGACTGTCTACTAGTTTAGCTACACTGTCTATTGATGTTCTTAGACTGTCCGTTAGTGTAGCTAGATTGTCTATCAATGTAGCTACACTGTCTTTTAATTTTCTTATACTGTCTGTTAGAGAAGCTACACTGTCTATTAGTGTTCATATACTGTCTGTTAGTGTAGCTAGACTGTCTATTAGTGTAGCTACACTGTCTAATATTGTTCCTAGACTGTCTATTAGTGTAGCTAGATTGTCTATCAATATAGCTACACTGTCTATTAGTTGTCCTATACTGTCTGTTAGTGTAGCTAGACTGTCTATTAGTGTAGCTAAACTGTCTAATAATGTTCCTAGACTGTCTATTAGTGTAGCTAGACTGTCTACTAGTGTAGCTACACTGTCTTATAGTGTTCCTAGACTGTCTATTAGTGTAGCTAGACTGTCTATTAGTGTAGCTAGATTGTCTATTAGTGTAGCTACACTGTTTTATAGTGTTCCTAGACTGTCTACTAGTGTAGCTCGACTGTCTATTAGAGTAGCTTCACTGTCTAATAGTGTTCCTAGACTGTCTATTAGTGTAGCTAGATTGTCTATCAATATAGCTACACTGTCTATTAGTTTTCATAGACGGTCTGTTAGTGTAGCTAGACTGTCTACTAGTGTAGCTACATTGTCTATTGATGTTCCTAGACTGTCCGTTAGTGTAGCTAGATTGTCTATCAATGTAGCTACACTGTCTATTAGTTTTCTTATACTGTCTGTTAGAGTAGCTACACTGTCTATTAGTGTTCATATACTGTCTGTTAGTTTAGCTAGACTGTCTATTAGTGTAGCTACTCTGTCTTATAGTGTTCCTAGACTGTCTATTAGTGTAGCTAGATTGTCTATTAGTGTAGCTACACTGTTTTATAGTGTTCCTAGACTGTCTACTAGTGTAGCTCGACTGTCTATTAGAGTAGCTACACTGTCTAATAGTGTTCCTAGACTGTCTATTAGTGTAGCTAGACTGTCTATTAGAGTAGCTACACTGTCTAATAGTGTTCCTAGACTGTCTGTTATCGTAACTAGATTGTTTATCAATGTAGCTAGACTGTCTATTTGTTTTCATAGACGGTCTATTAGAGAAGCTACACTGTCTATTAGTGTTCATAGACTGTCTGTTAGTGTAGCTAGACTGTCTATTAATGTAGCTACACTGTCTTATAGTGTTCCTAGACTGTCTATTAGTGTAGCAAGATTGTCTATTAGTGTAGCTACACTGTCTTATAGTGTTCCTAGACTGTCTATTAGAGTAGCTAGACTGTCTATAAGTGTAGCTACACTGTCTATTAGTGTTCATAGACTGTCTGTTAGTGTAGCTAGACTGTCTATTAGTGTAGCTACACTGTTTTATAGTGTTCCTAGACTGTCTATTAGTGTAGCTAGATTGTCTATTAGTGTAGCTACACTGTCTTATAGTGTTCCTAGACTGTCTACTAGTGTAGCTAGACTGTCTATTAGAGAAGCTAAACTGTCTAATAGTGTTCCTAGACTGTCTATTAGTGTAGCTAGATTGTCTATCATTATAGCTACACTGTCTATTAGTTCTCATAGACGGTCTGTTAGTGTAGCTAGACTGTCTACTAGTGTAACTACATTGTCTATTGATGTTCCTAGACTGTCCGTTAGTGAAGCTAGATTGTCTATCAATGTAGCTACACTGTCTATTAGTTTTCTTATACTGTCTGTTAGAGTAGCTACACCGTCTATTAGTGTTCATATACTGTATGTTAGTGTAGCTAGACTGTCTATCAGTGTAGCTACACTGTCTAATAGTGTTCCTACACTGTCTATTAGTGTAGCTAGATTGTCTATCAATATAGCTACACTGTCTATTAGTTTTCCTATACTGTCTGTTAGTGTAGCTAGACTGTCTACTAGTGTTGCAACATTGTCTATTAGTATTCCTAGACTGTCTATTAGTGTAGCTAGACTGTCTATTAGAGTAGCTAGATTGTCTATCAATATAGCTACACTGTCTATTAGTTTTCCTATACTTTATGTTAGAGTAGCTAAACTGTCTACTAGTTTAGCTACATTGTCTATTGATGTTCATAGACTGTCCGTTAGTGTAGCTAGATTGTCTAGCAATGTAGCTACACTGTCTATTAGTTTTCTTATACTGTCTGTTAGAGTAGCTACACTGTCTTTTTGTTTTCATCGACGGTCTATTAGTTAGCTACACTGTCTATTAGAGTTCATAGACTGTCTGTTAGTGTAGCTAGACTGTCTATTAGCGTAGCTACACTGTCTAATAGTGTTCCTAGACTGTCTATTAGTGTAGCTAGACTGATTGCTAGTGTAGCTACACTGTCTTATAGTGTTCCTAGACTGTCTATTAGTGTAGCTAGACTGTCTATTAGTGTAGCTATACTGTGTAATAATGTTCCTAGACTGTCTATTAGTGTAGCTAGACTGTCTATTAGAGAAGCTACACTGTCTAATAGTGTTCCTAGACTGTCTATTAGTGTAGCTACACTGTCTAATAGTGTTCCTAGACTGTTTGTTAGCGTAACTAGATTGTTTATCAATGTAGCTACACTGTCTATTTGTTTTCATAGACGGTCTATTAGAGAAGCTACACTGTCTATTAGTGTTCATAGACTGTCTGTTAGTGTAGCTAGACTGTCTATTAATGTAGCTACACTGTTTATAGTGTTCCTAGACTGTCAATTAGTGTAGCTAGATTGTTTATTAGTGTAGCTACACTGTCTTATAGTGTTCCTAGACTGTCTATTAGTGTAGCTAGACTGTCTATTAGTATAGCTACACTGTCTATTAGTGTTCATAGACTGTCTGTTAGTGTAGCTAGACTGTCTATTAGTGTAGCTACACTGTCTTATAGTGTTCCTAGACTGTCTATTAGTGTAGCTAGATTGTCTATTAGTGTAGCTACACTGTCTAATAGTGTTCCTAGACTGTCTACTAGTGTAGCTAGACTGTCTATTAGTGTAGCTACACTGTCTAATAGTGTTCCTAGACTGTCTATTAGTGTAGCTAGTTAGTGTATCAATATAGCTACATTGTCTATTAGTTTTCATAGACGGTCTGTTAGTGTAGCTAGACTGTCTACTAGTGTAGCTACATTGTCTATTGATGTTCCTAGACTGTTCGTTAGTTTAGCTAGATTGTCTATCAATGTAGCTACACTGTCTTTTAATTTTCTTATACTGTCTGTTAGAGTAGCTACACTGTCTATTAGCTATATATAGTGTTCATATACTGTTTGTTCGTGTAGCTAGACTGTCTATTAGTGTAGCTTCACTGTCTAATAGTGTTCCTAGACTGTCTATTAGTGTAGCTAGATTGTCTATCAATATAGCTACACTGTCTATTAGTTTTCCTATACTGTCTGTTAGTGTAGCATAGCTACACTGTCTATTAGTTTTCCTTTACTGTCTGTTAGTGTAGCTACACTGTCTACTAGTGTAGCTACATTGTCTAATAGTGTTCCTAGACTGTCTATTAGTGTAGCTAGATTGTGTATCAATATAACTACATTGTCTATTAGTTTTCATAGACGGTCTGTAAGTGTAGCTAGACTGTCTACTAGTGTAGCTACATTGTCTATTTATGTTCCTAGACAGTCCATTGATGTAGCTAGATTGTCTATCAATGTAGCTACACTGTCTTTTAATTTTCTTATACTGTCTGTTAGAGTAGCTACACTGTCTATTAGTGTTCATATACTGGCTGTTCGTGTAGCTAGACTGTCTATTAGTGTAGCTTCACTGTCTTATAGTGTTCCTAGACTGTCTATTAGTGTAGCTAGATTGTCTATCAATATAGCTACACTGTCTATTAGTTTTCCTATACTGTATGTTAGTGTAGCTAGACTGTCTACTAGTGTAGCTACATTGTCTATTGATGTTACTAGACTGTCCGTTAGTGTAGCTAGATTGTCTATCAATGTAGCTACACTGTCTATTAGTTTTCTTATACTGTCTGTTAGAGTAGCTACACTGTCTATTTGTTTTCATCGACTGTCTATTAGTATGCTACACTGTCTATTAGAGTTCATAGACTGTCTGTTAGTGTAGCTAGACTGTCTATTAGTGTAGCTACACTGTTAAATAGTGTTCCTAGACTGTCTATTAGTGTAACTAGACTGTCTACTTGTGTAGCTACACTGTCTTATAGTGTTCCTAGACTGTCTATTAGTGTAGCTAGACTGTCTATTAGAGTAGCTACATTGTTTAATAGTGTTCCTAGACTGTCTATTAGTGTAGCTACACTGTCTAATAGTGTTCCTAGACTGTCTATTAGTGTAGCTAGACTGTCTATTAGAGTAGCTACACTGTCTAATAGTGTTCCTAGACTGTCTATTAGTGTAGCTACACTGTCTAATAGTGTTCCTAGACTGTCTGTTAGCGTAACTAGATAGTTTATCAATGTAGCTACACTGTCTATTTGTTTTCAAAGACGGTCTATTAGAGAAGCTACACTGTCTATTAGTTTTCTTATACTGTCTGTTAGTGTAGCTAGACTGTCTATCAGTGTAGCTACACTGTCTAATAGTGTTCCTAGACTGTCTATTAGTGTAGCTAGATTGTCTATTAGTGTAGCTACACTGTCTAATAGTGTTCCTAGGCTGTCTATTAGTGTAGCTAGACTGTCTATTAGTGTAGCTACACTGTCTAATAGTGTTCCTAGACTGTCTATTAGTGTAGCTAGATTGTGTATCAATATAGCTACATTGTCTATTAGTTTTCATAGACGGTCTGTTAGTGTAGCTAGACT
The DNA here is from genome assembly GCA_964019695.1 of Loripinus fragilis. Taxonomy (NCBI): domain Eukaryota; kingdom Metazoa; phylum Mollusca; class Bivalvia; order Lucinida; family Lucinidae; genus Loripinus; species Loripinus fragilis. The sequence goes on along the minus strand of OZ026523.1, from coordinate 48,889,954 downwards.
GTCTACTAGTGTAGCTACATTGTCTATTGATGTTCCTAGACTGTCCGTTAGTTTAGCTAGATTGTCTATCAATGTAGCTACACTGTCTTTTAATTTTCTTATACTGTCTGTAAGAGTAGCTACACTGTCTAATAGTGTGCATATACTGTCTGTTCGTGTAGCTTGACTGTCTATTAGTGTAGCTACACTGTCTTATAGTGTTCCTAGACTGTCTATTAGTGTAGCTAGATTGTCTATCAATATAGCTACACTGTCTCTTAGTTTTCCTATACTGTCTGTTAGTGTAGCTAGACTGTCTACTAGTGTAGCTACATTGTCTATTAGTGTTCCTAGACTGTCTATTAGTGTAGCTGGACTGTCTATAAGAGTAGCTAGATTGTCTATCAATATAGCTACGCTGTCTATTAGTTTTCCTATACTGTATGTTAGTGTAATTAGACTGTCTACTAGTGTAGCTACATTGTCTATTGATGTTCCTAGACTGTCCGTTAGTGTAGCTAGATTGTCTATCAATGTAGCTACACTGTCTATTAGTTTTCTTATACTGTCTGTTAGAGTAGCTACACTGTCTATTTGTTTTCATCGACGGTCTATTAGTTAGCTACACTGTCTATTAGAGTTCATAGACTGTCTGTTAGTGTAGCTAGACTGTCTATTAGTGTAGCTACACTGTCTAATAGTGTTCCGAGACTGTCTGTTAGCGTAACAAGATTGTTTATTAATGTAGCTACACTGTCTATTTGTTTCATAGACGGTCTATTAGAGAAGCTACATTGTCTATTAATGTTCATAGACTGTCTGTTAATGTTGCTAGACTGTCTATTAATGTAGCTACACTGTCTTATAGTGTTCATAGACTGTATATTAGAGTAGCTAGATTGTCTACTAGTGTAGCTACACTGTCTTATAGTGTTCCTAGACTGTCTATTAGTGTAGCTAGACTGTCTATTAGTGTAGCTACACTGTCTATTAGTGTTCATAGACTGTCTGTTAGTGTAGCTACACTGTCTTATAGTGTTCCCAGACTGTCTATTAGTGTAGCTAGATTGTCTCTTAGTGTAGCTACACTGTCTAATAGTGTTCCTAGACTGTCTACTAGTGTAGCTAGACTGTCTATTAGAGTAGCTACACTGTCTAATAGTGTTCCTAGACTGTCTATTACTAGAGCTAGATTGTCTATCAATATAGTTACACTGTCTATTAGTTTTCCTATACTGTCTGTTAGTGTAGTTAGACTGTCTACTAGTGTAGCTACATTGTTTATTAGTGTTCCTAGACTGTATATTAGTGTAACTAGACTGTCTATTAGAGTATCTAGATTGTCTATCAATATAGCTACACTGTCTATTAGTTTTCCTATACTGTATGTTTTAGTAGCTAGACTGTCTACTAGTTTAGCTACATTGTCTATTGATGTTCCTAGACTGTCCGTTAGTGAAACTAGATTGTCTATCAATGTAGCTACACTGTCTATTAGTTTTCTTATACTGTCTGTTAGAGTAGCTACACTGTCTATTTGTTTTCATCGACGGTCTATTTGTTAGCTACACTGTCTATTAGAGTTCATAGACTGTCTGTTAGTGTAGCTAGACTGTCTATTAGTGTAGCTACGCTGTCTAATAGTGTTCCTAGACTGTCTGTTAGCGTAACTAGATTGTTTATCAATGTAGCTACACTGTCTATTTGTTTTATAGACGGTCTATTAGAGAAGCTACATTGTCTATTAGTGTTCATAGACTGTCTGTTAGTGTAGCTAGACTGCCTATTAATGTAGCTACACTGTCTTATAGTGTTCATAGACTTATATTAGTGTAGCTAGATTGTCTACTAGTGTAGCTACACTGTCTTATAGTGTTCCTAGACTGTCTATTAGTGTAGCTAGACTGTATGTTAGTGTAGCTACACTGTCTATTAGTGTTCATAGACTGTCTGTTAGTGTAGCTACACTGTCTTATAGTGTTCCCAGACTGTCTATTAGTGTAGCTAGACTGTCTATTAGTGTAGCTACACTGTCTAATAGTGTTCCTAGACTGTCTACTAGTGTAGCTAGACTGTCTATTAGAGTAGCTACACTGTCTAATAGTGTTCCTAGACTGTCTATTAGTGAAGCTACACTGTCTAATAGTGTTCCTAGACTGTCTATTAGTGTAGCTAGATTGTCTATCGATATAGCTACACTGTCTATTAGTTTTCCTATATTGTCTTTTAGTGTAGCTAGACTGTCTACTAGTGTAGCTACATTGTCTATTAGTGTTCCTAGATTTCTATTGGTGTAGCTAGACTGTCTATTAGAGTAGCTAGATTGTCTATTAGTGTAGCTACACTGTCTTATAGTGTTCCCAGACTGTCTATTAGTGTAGCTAGACTGTCTATTAGAGTAGCTACACTGTCTAATAGTGTTCCTAGACTGTCTATTACTAGAGTTAGATTGTCTATCAATATAGTTACACTGTCTATTAGTTTTCCTATACTGTCTGTTAGTGTAGTTAGACTGTCTACTAGTGTAGCTACATTGTTTATTAGTGTTCCTAGACTGTATATTAGTGTAACTAGACTGTCTATTAGAGTATCTAGATTGTCTATCAATATAGCTACACTGTCTGTTAGTTTTCCTATACTGTATGTTTTAGTCGCTAGACTGTCTACTAGTTTAGCTACATTGTCTATTGATGTTCCTAGACTGTCCGTTAGTGTAGCTAGATTGTCTATCAATGTAGCTACACTGTCTATTAGTTTTCTTATACTGTCTGTTAGAGTAGCTACACTGTCTATTTGTTTTCATCGACGGTCTATTTGTTAGCTACACTGTCTATTAGAGTTCATAGACTGTCTGTTAGTGTAGCTAGACTGTCTATTAGTGTAGCTACGCTGTCTAATAGTGTTCCTAGACTGTCTGTTAGCGTAACTAGATTGTTTATCAATGTAGCTACACTGTCTATTTGTTTTATAGACGGTCTATTAGAGAAGCTACATTGTCTATTAGTGTTCATAGACTGTCTGTTAGTGTAGCTAGACTGTCTATTAATGTAGCTACACTGTCTTATAGTGTTCATAGACTTATATTAGTGTAGCTAGATTGTCTACTAGTGTAGCTACAGTGTCTTATAGTGTTCCTAGACTGTCTATTAGTGTAGCTAGACTGTATGTTAGTGTAGCTACACTGTCTATTAGTGTTCATAGACTGTCTGTTAGTGTAGCTACACTGTCTTATATTGTTCCCAGACTGTCTATTAGTGTAGCTAGATAGTCTATTAGTGTAGCTACACTGTCTAATAGTGTTCCTAGACTGTCTACTAGTGTAGCTAGACTGTCTATTAGAGTAGCTACACTGTCTAATAGTGTTCCTAGACTGTCTATTAGTGAAGCTACACTGTCTAATAGTGTTCCTAGACTGTCTATTAGTGTAGCTAGATTGTCTATCGATATAGCTACACTGTCTATTAGTTTTCCTATACTGTCTTTTAGTGTAGCTAGACTGTCTACTAGTGTAGCTACATTGTCTATTAGTGTTCCTAGACTTCTATTGGTGTAGCTAGACTGTCTATTAGAGTAGCTAGATTGTCTATTAGTGTAGCTACACTGTCTTATAGTGTTCCCAGACTGTCTATTAGTGTAGCTAGACTGTCTATTAGAGTAGCTACACTGTCTAATAGTGTTCCTAGACTGTCTATTACTAGAGCTAGATTGTCTAACACTGTCTTATAGTGTTCCTAGACAGTCTGTTAGCGTAACTAGATTGTTTATCAATGTAGCTACACTGTCTATTTGCTTTCATTGACGGTCTATTAGAGAAGCTACACTGTCTATTAGTGTTCATAGACTGTCTGTTAGTGTAGCTAGACTGTCTATTAATGTAGCTACACTGTCTCATAGTGTTCCTAGACTGTCTATTAGTGTAGCTAGACTGTCTATTAGTGTAGCTACACTGTCTTATAGTGTTCCTAGACTGTCTATTAGTGTAGCTAGACTGTCTGTTAGTGTAGCTACACTGTCTATTAGTGTTCATAGACTGTCTGTTAGTGTAGCTACACTGTCTTATAGTGTTCCTAGACTGTCTATTAGTGTAGCTAGATTGTCTATTTAGTGTAGCTACACTGTCTAATAGTGTTCCTAGACTGTCTACTAGTGTAGCTAGACTGTCTATTAGAGTAGCTACACTGTCTAATAGTGTTCCTAGACTGTCTATTACTAGAGCTAAATTGTATATCAATATAGTTACACTGTCTATTAGTTTTCATAGACGGTCTGTTAGTGTAGCTAGACTGTCTACTAGTGTAGCTACATTGTCTATTGATGTTCCTATACTGTCCGTTAGTGAAGCTAGATTGCCTTTCAATGTAGCTACACTGTCTATTAGTTTTCTTATACTGTCTGTTAGAGTAGCTAGACTGTCTATCAGTGTAGCTACACTGTCTAATAGTGTTCCTAAACTGTCTATTAGTGTAGCTAGATTGTCTATTAGGGTAGACACACTGTCTAATAGTGTTCCTAGACTGTCGATTTGTGTAGCTAGACTGTCTATTAGTGTAGCTACACTGTCTAATAGTGTTCCTAGACTGTCTACTAGTGTAGCTAGACTGTCTATTAGTGTAGCTACACTGTCTAATAGTGTTCCTAGACTGTCTATTAGTGTAGCTAGATTGTGTATCAATATAGCTACCCTGTCTATTAGTTTTCATAGACGGTCTGTTAGTGTAGCTAGACTGTCTACTAGTGTAGCTACATTGTTTATTAATGTTCCTAGACTGTCTGTTAGTGTAGCTAGATTGTCTATCAATGTAGCTACACTGTCTTTTAATCTTCTTATACTGTCTGTAAGAGTAGCTAGACTGTCTACTAGTGTAGCTACATTGTCTATTAGTGTTCCTAGTTTTCTATTGGTGTAGCTAGACTGTCTATTAGAGTAGCTACATTGTCTATTAGTGTAGCTACACTGTCTTATAGTGTTCCCAGACTGTCTATCAGTGTAGCTAGACTGTCTATTAGAGTAGCTACACTGTCTAATAGTGTTCCTAGACTGTCTATTACTAGAGCTAGATTGTCTAACACTGTCTTTCAGTGTTCCTAGACTGTCTGTTAGCGTAACTAGATTGTTTATCAATGTAGCTACACTGTCTATTTGCTTTCATTGACGGTCTATTAGAGAAGCTACACTGTCTATTAGTGTTCATAGACTGTCTGTTAGTGTAGCTAGACTGTCTATTAATGTAGCTACACTGTCTTATAGTGTTCCTAGACTGTCTATTAGTGTAGCTAGATTGTCTATTAGTGTAGCTACACTGTCTTATAGTGTTCCTAGACTGTCTATTAGTGTAGCTAGACTGTCTATTAGTGTAGCTACACTGTCTATTAGTGTTCATAGACTGTCTGTTAGTGTAGCTAGACTGTCTGTTAGTGTAGCTACACTGTCTTATAGTGTTCCTAGACTGTCTATTAGTGTAGCTAGATTGTCTATTAGTGTAGCTACACTGTCTAATAGTGTTCCTAGACTGTCTACTAGTGTAGCTAGACTGTCTATTAGAGTAGCTACACTGTCTAATAGTGTTCCTAGACTGTCTATTAGTGTAGCTAGATTGTCTATCAATATAGCTACACTGTCTATTAGTTTTCATAGACGGTCTGTTAGTGTAGCTGGACTGTCTTCTAGTGTAGCTACATTGTCTATTGATGTTCCTAGACAGTCCGTTAGTGAAGCTAGATTGTCTATCAATGTAGCTACACTGTCTATTAGTTTTCTTATACTGTCTGTTAGAGTAGCTACACTGTCTATTTGTTTTCATCGACGGTCTATTAGTTAGCTACACTGTCTATTAGTGTTCATAGACTGTCTGTTAGTGTAGCTAGACTGTCTATTAGTGTAGCTACACTGTCTAATAGTGTTCCTAGACTGTCTATTAGTGTAGCTAGACTGTTTACTAGTGTAGCTACACTGTCTTATAGTGTTCCTAGACTGTCTATTAGTGTAGCTAGACTGTCTTATAGAGTAGCTACACTGTCTAATAGTGTAGCTAGACTGTCTATTAGTGTAGCTACACTGTCTAATAGTGTTCCTAGAATGTTTGTTAGCGTAACTACATTGTTTATCAATGTAGCTACACTGTCTATTTGTTTTCATAGACGGTCTTTTAGAGAAGCTACACTGTCTATTAGTGTTCCTAGACTGTCTATTAGTGTAGCTAGATTGTCTATTAGTGTAGCTACACTGTCTTATAGTGTTCCTAGACTGTCTATTTGTGTAGCTAGACTGTATATAAGTGTAACTACACTGTGTATTAGTGTTCATAGACTGTCTGTTAGTGTAGCTAGACTGTCTATTAGTGTAGCTACTCTGTCTATTAGTGTTCCTAGACTGTCTATTAGTGTAGCTAGATTGTCTATCAATATAGCTACACTGTCTATTAGTTTTCCTATACTGTCTGTTAGTGTAGCTAGACTGTCTACTAGTGTAGCTACATTGTCTATTAGTGTTCCTAGACTGTCTATTAGTATAGCTAGAATGTCTATTAGAGTAGCTAGATTGTCTATCAATATAGCTACACTGTCTATTAGTTTTTCTATACTGTATGTTAGTGTAGCTAGACTGTCTACTAGTGTAGCTACATGGTCTATTGATGTTCCTAGACTATCCGTTAGTGTAGCTAGATTGTCCATAAAGCTACACTGTCTATTAGTTTTCTTATACTGTCTGTTAGAGTAGCTACACTGTCTATTTGTTTTCATCGACGGTCTATTAGTTAGCTACACTGTCTATTAGAGTTCATAGACTGTCTGTTAATGTAGCTAGACTGTCTTTTAGTGTAGATACACTGTCTAATAGTGTTCCTAGACTGTCTATTAGTGTTCCTAGACTGTCTATTAGTGTAGCTAGACTGTCTACTAGTGTAGCTACACTGTCTTATAGTGTTCCTAGACTGTCTATTAGTGTAGCTAGATTGTCTATTAGTGTAGCTACACTGTCTAATAGTGTTCCTAGACTGTCTATTAGTGTAGCTAGACTGTCTATTAGAGTAGCTGAACTGTCTAGTAGTGTTCCTAGACTGTCTTTTAGTGTAGCTACACTATCTAAAAGTGTTCCTAGACTGTCTGTTAGCGTAACTAGATTGTTTATCAATGTAGCTACACTGTCCATTTGTTTTCATAGACGGTCTATTAGAGAAGCTACACTGTCTATTATGGTTCATAGACTGTCTGTTAGTGTAGCTAGACTGTCTATTAATATAACTACACTGTCTTAAAGTGTTCCTAGACTGTCTATTAGTGTAGCTAGATTGTCTATTAGTGTAGCTACACTGTCTTTTAGTGTTCATAGACTGTCTGTTAGTGTAGCTAGACTGTCTTTTAGTGTAGCTACACTGTCTTATAGTGTTCATAGACTGTCTATCAGTGTAGCTAGATTGTCTATTAGTGTAGCTACACTGTCTAATAGTGTTCCTAGACTGTCTACTAGTATAGCTAGACTGTCTATTAGAGTAGCTACACTGTCTAATAGTGTTCCTATACTGTCTATTAGTGTAGCTAGATTGTCTATCAATAAAGCTACACTGTCTATTTGTTTTCATAGACGGTCTGTTAGTGTAGCTAGACTGTCTACTAGTGTAGCTACATTGTCTCCGTTAGTGAAGCTAGATTGTCTATCAATGTAGCTACATTGTCTATTAGTTTTCTTATACTGTCTGTGAGAGTAGCTACACTGTCTATTAGTGTTCATATACTGTCTGTTAGTGTAGCTAGACTGTCTATCAGTGTAGCTACACTGTCTTATAGTGTTCCTAGACTGTCTATTAGTGTAGCTAGGTTGTCTTTTAGTGTAGCTACACTGTCTAATAGTGTTCCTAGACTGTCTATTAGTGTAGCTACATTGTCTATTAGTGTAGCTACACTGTCTAATAGTGTTCCTAGACTGTCTACTAGTGTAGCTAGACTGTCTATTAGTGTAGCTACACTGTCTAATAGTGTTCCTAGACTCTATTAGTGTAGCTAGATTGTGTATCAATATAGCTACACTGTCTATTAGTTTTCATAGACGGTCTGTTAGTGTAGCTAGACTGTATACAAGTGTAGCTACATTGTCTATTGATGTTCCTTGACTGTCCGTTAGTGTAGTTAGATTGTCTATCAATGTAGCTACACTGTCTTTTAATTTTCTTATACTGTCTGTTAGAGTAGCTACACTGTCTATTAGTGTTCTTATACTGTCTGTTCGTGTAGCTAGACTGTCTATTAGTGTAGCTACACTGTCTAATAGTGTTCCTAGACTGTCTATTAGTGTAGCTAGATTGTCTATCAATATAGCTTCACTGTCTATTAGTTTTCCTATACTGTCTGTTTGTGTAGCTAGACTGTCTACTAGTGTAGCTACATTGTCTATTAGTGTTCCTAGACTGTCTATTAGTGTAGCTAGACTGTCTATTAGAGTAGCTAGATTGTCTATCAATATCAATTAGTTTTCCTATACTGTATGTTAGTGTAGCTAGACTGTCTACTAGTGTAGCTACATTGTCTATTGATGTTCCTAGACTGTCCGTTAGTGAAGCTAGATTGTCTATCAATGTAGCTACACTGTCTTTTAATTTTCTTATACTGTCTGTTAGAGTAGCTACACTGTCTATTAGTGTTCATATACTGTCTCTTCTTGTAGCTAGACTGTCTATTAGTTTAGCTACACTGTCTAATTGTGTTCCTAGACTGTCTATTAGGGTAGCTAGACTGTCTTCTAGTGTAGCTACACTGTCTTATAGTGTTCCTAGACTGTCTATTAGTGTAGCTAGACTGTCTATTAGTGTAGCTACACTGTCTAATAGTGTTCCTAGACTGTCTATTAGTGTAGCTAGACTGTCTATTAGAGTAGCTACACTGTCTAATAGTGTAGCTAGACTGTCTATTAGTGTAGCTACACTGTCTAATAGTGTTCCTAGACTGTTTGTTAGCGTAACTAGATTGTTTATCAATGTAGCTACACTGTCTATTTGTTTTCATAGACAGTCTATTAGAGAAGCTACACTGTCTATTAGTGTTCATAGACTGTCTGTAAGTGTAGCTAGACTGTCTATTAATGTAGCTACACTGTCTTATAGTGTTCTTAGACTGTCTATTAGTGTAGCTAGACTGTCTATTAGTGTAGCTACACTGACTTATAGTGTTCCTAGACTGTTTTAGTGTAGCTAGATTGTCTATTAGTGTAGCTACACTGTCTAATAGTGTTCCTAGACTGTCAATTAGTGTAGCTAGATTGTCTATCAATATAGCTACACTGTCTATTAGTTTTCATAGACGGTCTGTTAGTGTAGCTAGACTGTCTACTAGTGTAGCTACATTGTCTATTGATGTTCCTAGACTGTCCGTTAGTGAAACTAGATTGTCTATCAATGTAGCTACACTGTCTATTAGTTTTCTTATACTGTCTGTTAGAGTAGCTACACTGTCTATTTGTTTTCATCGACGGTCTATTAGTTAGCTAAACTGTCTATTAGAGTTCCTAGACTGTCTGTTAGTGTAGCTAGACTGTCTATTAGTGTAGCTACACTGTCTAATAGTGTTCCTAGACTGTCTACTAGTGTAGCTAGACTGTCTATTAGTGTAGCTACACTGTCTTATAGTGTTCCTAGACTGTCTATTAGTGTAGCTAGACTGTCTATTAGTGTAGCTACACTGTCTTATAGTGTTCCTTGACTGTCTATTAGTGTAGCTAGACTGTCTATTAGAGTAGCTACACTGTCTAATAGTGTTCCTAGACTGTCTATTAGTGTAGCTACACTGTCTAATAGTGTTCCTAGACTTTCTATTAGTGTAGCTAGACTGTCTATTAGAGTAGCTACACTGTCTAATAGTGTTGCTAGACTGTCTATTAGTGTAGCTACACTGTCTAATAGTGTTCCTAGACTGTCTGTTAGCGTAACTAGATTGTTTATCAATGTAGCTACACTGTCTTTTTGTTTTCATAGACGGTCTTTTAGAGAAGCTACACTGTCTATTAGTGTTCATAGACTGTCTGTTAGTGTAGCTAGACAGTCTATTAATGTAGCTACACTGTCTTATAGTATTCCTAGACTGTCTATTAGTGTAGCTAGATTGTCTATTAGTGTAGCTACACTGTCTTATAGTGTTCATAGACTGTCTGTTAGTGTAGCTAGACTGTCTATTAGTGTAGCTACACTGTCTTATAGTGTTCCTAGACTGTCTATTAGTGTAGCTAGATTGTCTATTAGTGTAGCTACACTGTCTAATAGTGTTCCTAGACTGTCTACTAGTGTAGCTCGACTGTCTATTAGAGTAGCTACACTGTCTAATAGTGTTCCTAGACTGTCTATTAGTGTAGCTAGATTGTCTATCAATATAGCTACACTGTCTATTAGTTTTCCTATACTGTCTGTTAGTGTAGCTAGACTGTCTATTAGTGTAGCTACATTGTCTATTAGTGTTCCTAGACTGTCTATTAGTGTAGCTAGACTGTCTATTTGAGTAGCTAGAATGTCTATCAATATAGCTACACTGTCTATTAGTTTTCCTATACTGTATGTTAGTGTAGCTACATTGTCTATTGATGTTCCTAGACTGTCCGTTAGTGTAGCTAGATTGTCTATCAATGTAGCTACACTGTCTATTAGTTTTCTTATACTGTCTGTTAGAGTAGCTACACTGTCTATTTGTTTTCATCGACGGTCTATTAGTTAGCTACACTGTCTATTAGAGTTCATAGACTGTCTGTTAGTGTAGCTAGACTGTCTATTAGTGTAGCTAAACTGTCTAATAGTGTTCCTAGACTGTCTATTAGTGTAGCTAGACTGTCTATTAGTGTAGCTACACTGTCTAATAGTGTTCCTAGACTGTCTACTAGTGTGGCTAGACTGTCTATTAGTGTAGCTACACTGTCTAATAGTGTTCCTAGACTGTCTATTAGTGTAGCTAGATTGTGTATCAATATAGCTACACTGTCTATTAGTTCATAGACGGTCTGTTAGTGTAGCTTGACTGTCTACTAGTGTAGCTACATTGTCTATTGATGTTCCTAGACTGTCCGTTAGTGTAGCTAGATTGTCTATCAATATAGCTACACTGTCTATTAGTTTTCCTATACTGTCTATTAGTGTAGCTACACTATCTAATAGTGTTCCTAGACTGTCTATAAGTGTAGCTACACTGTCTAATAGTGTTCCTAGACTGTTTGTTAGCGTAACTAGATTGTTTATCAATGTAGTTACACTGTCTATTTGTTTTCATAGACGGTCTATTAGAGAAGCTACACTGTCTATTAGTGTTCATAGACTGCCTGTTATTGTAAGTAGACTGTCTATTAATGTAGCTACACTGTCTTATAGTGTTCCTAGACTGTCTATTAGTGTAGCTAGATTGTTTATTAGTGTAGCTACACTGTCTTATAGTGTTCCTAGACTGTCTATTAGTGTAGCTAGACTGTCTATAAGTGTAGCTACACTTTCTATTAGTGTTCATAGACTGTCTGTTAGTGTAGCTAGACTGTCTATTAGTGTAGCTACACTGTCTATTAGTGTAGCTAGACTGTCTATTAGTGTAGCTAGATTGTCTATTAGTGTAGCTACACTGTCTTATAGTGTTCCTAGACTGTCTACTAGTGTAGCTAGACTGTCTATTAGAGTAGCTACACTGTCTAATAGAGTTCCTAGACTGTCTATTAGTGTAGCTAGATTGTCTATCAATATAGCTACACTGTCTATTAGTTTTCATAGACGGTCTGTTAGTGTAGCTAGACTGTCTACTAGTGTAGCTACATTGTATATTGATGTTCCTAGACTGTCCGTTAGTGAAGCTAGATTGTCTATCAATGTAGCTACACTGTCTATTAGTTTTCTTATACTGTCTGTTAGAGTAGCTACACTGTCTATTAATGTTTATTTACTGTCTGTTAGTGTAGCTAGACTGTCTATCAGTGTAGCTATACTGTCTAATAGTGTTCCTACACTGTCTATTAGTGTAGCTAGATTGTCTATTAGTGTAGCTTCACTGTCTAATAGTGTTCCTAGACTGTCTATTAGTGTAGCTAGACTGTCTATTAGTGTAGCTACACTGTCTAATAGTGTTCCTAGACTGTCTACTAGTGTAGCTAGACTGTCTATTAGTGTAGCTACATTGTCTAATAGTGTTCCTAGACTGTCTATTAGTGTAGCTAGATTGTGTATCAATATAACTACATTGTCTATTAGTTTTCATAGACGGTCTGTAAGTGTAGATAGACTGTCTACTAGTGTAGCTACATTGTCTATTTATGTTCCTAGATTGTCAGATGGTGTAGCTAGATTGTCTATCAATGTAGCTACACTGTCTTTTAATTTTCTTATACTGTCTGTTAGAGTAGCTACACTGTCTATTAGTGTTCATATACTGTCTGTTCGTGTAGCTAGACTGTCTATTAGTGTAGCTTCACTGTCTTTTAGTGTTCCTAGACTGTCTATTAGTGTAGCTAGATTGTCTATCAATATAGCTACACTGTCTATTAGTTTTCCTATACTGTCTGTTAGTGTAGGTAGACTGTGTACTAGTGTAGCTACATTGTCTATTAGTGTTCCTAGACTGTCTATTAGTGTAGCTAGACTGTCTTTTAGAGTAGCTATCTTGTCTATCAATATAGCTACACTGTCTATTAGTTTTCCTATACTGTATGTTAGTGTAGCTAGACTGTCTACTAGTGTAGCTACATTGTCTATTGATGTTCCTAGACTGTCCGTTAGTGTAGCTAGATTGTCTATCAATGTAGCTACACTGTCTATTAGTTTTCTTATACTGTCTGTTAGAGTAGCTACACTGTCTATTTGTTTTCATCGACTGTCTATTAGTATGCTACACTGTCTATTAGAGTTCATAGACTGTCTGTTTGTGTAGCTAGACTGTCTATTAGTGTAGCTACACTGTTAAATAGTGTTCCAAGACTGTCTATTAGTGTAACTAGACTGTCTTCTAGTGTAGCTACACTGTCTTATAGTGTTCCTAGACTGTCTATTAGTGTAGCTAGACTGTGTATTAGAGTAGCTATATTGTCTAATAGTGTTCCTAGACTGTCTTTTAGTGTAGCTACACTGTCTAATAGTGTTCCCAGACTGTCTATTAGTGTAGCTAGACTGTCTATTAGAGTAGCTACACTGTCTAATAGTGTTCCTAGGCTGTCTATTAGTGTAGCTAGACTGTCTATTAGTTTTCTTATACTGTCTGTTAGTGTAGCTAGACTGTCTATTAGTGTAGCTTCACTGTCTTATAGTGTTCCTAGACTGTCTATTAGTGTAGCTAGATTGTCTATTAGTGTAGCTACACTGTCTTATAGTGTTCATAGACTGTCTACTAGTGTAGCTAGACTGTCTATTAGAGTAGCTACACTGTCTAATAGTGTTCCTAGACTGTCTATTAGTGAAGCTAGATTGTCTATCAATGTAGCTACACTGTCTTTTAATTTTCTTATACTGTTTGTTAGAGTAGCTACACTGTCTATAAGTGTTCATATACTGTCTGTTCGTGTAGCTAGACTGTCTATTAGTGCAGCTACACTGTCTAATAGTGTTCCTACACTGTCTATTAGCGCAGCTAGATTGTCTATTAGTGTAGCTACACTGTCTAATAGTGTTTCTAGACTGTCTATTAGTGAAGCTACACTGTCTAATAATGTTCCTAGACTGTCTACTAGTGTAGCTAGACTGTCTATTAGTGTAGCTACACTGTCTAATAGTGTTCCTAGACTGTCTATTAGTGTAGCTAGATTGTGTATCAATATAGCTACACTGTGTATTAGTTTTCATAGACGGTCTGTTAGTGTAGCTAGACTGTCTACTAGTGTAGCTACATTGTCTATTGATGTTCCTAGACTGTCTACTAGTGTAGCTAGATTGTCTATCAATGTAGCTACACTGTCTTTTAATTTTCTTATACTGTCTGTTAGAGTAGCTACACTGTCTATTAGTGTTCATATACTGTCTGTTCGTGTAGCTAGACTGTCTATTAGAGTAGCTACATTGTCTAATAGTGTTCCTAGACTGTCTTTTAGTGTAGCTACACTGTCTAATAGTGTTCCCAGACTGTCTATTAGTGTAGCTAGACTGTCTATTAGTGTAGCTACACTGTCTAATAGTGTTCCTAGGCTGTCTATTAGTGTAGCTAGACTGTCTATTAGTTTTCTTATACTGTCTGTTAGTGTAGCTAGACTGTCTATTAGTGTAGCTTCACTGTCTTATAGTGTTCCTAGACTGTCTATTAGTGTAGCTAGATTGTCTATTAGTGTAGCTACACTGTCTTATAGTGTTCATAGACTGTCTACTAGTGTAGCTAGACTGTCTATTAGAGTAGCTACACTGTCTAATAGTGTTCCTAGACTGTCTATTAGTGAAGCTAGATTGTCTATCAATGTAGCTACACTGTCTTTTAATTTTCTTATACTGTTTGTTAGAGTAGCTACACTGTCTATAAGTGTTCATATACTGTCTGTTCGTGTAGCTAGACTGTCTATTAGTGCAGCTACACTGTCTAATAGTGTTCCTACACTGTCTATTAGCGCAGCTAGATTGTCTATTAGTGTAGCTACACTGTCTAATAGTGTTTCTAGACTGTCTATTAGTGTAGCTACACTGTCTAATAATGTTCCTAGACTGTCTACTAGTGTAGCTAGACTGTCTATTAGTGTAGCTACACTGTCTAATAGTGTTCCTAGACTGTCTATTAGTGTAGCTAGATTGTGTATCAATATAGCTACACTGTGTATTAGTTTTCATAGACGGTCTGTTAGTGTAGCTAGACTGTCTACTAGTGTAGCTACATTGTCTATTGATGTTCCTAGACTGTCCGTTAGTGTAGCTAGATTGTCTATCAATGTAGCTACACTGTCTTTTAATTTTCTTATACTGTCTGTTAGAGTAGCTACACTGTCTATTAGTGTTCATATACTGTCTCTTCGTGTAGCTAGACTGTCTATTAGTGTAGCTACACTGTCTAATAGTGTTCCTAGACTTTCTATTAGTGTAGCTAGATTGTCTAATAATATAGCTACACTGTCTAATAGTGTTCCTATACTGTCTGTTAGTGTAGTTAGACTGTCTACTAGTGTAGCTACACTGTCTAATAGAGTTCCTAGACTGTCTATTAGAGTAGCTAGATTGTCTATCAATATAGCTACACTCTCTTTTAGTTTTCCTATACTGTATGTTAGAGTAGCTAGACTGTCTACTAGTTTAGCTACATTGTCTATTGATGTTCCTAGACTGTCCGTTAGTGTAGCTAGATTGTCTATCAATGTAGCTACACTGTCTATTAGTTTTCTTATACTGTCTGTTAGAGTAGCTACACTGTTTATTTGTTTTCATCGACGGTATATTAGTTAGCTACACTGTCTATTAGAGTTCATAGACTGTCTGTTAGTGTAGCTTGACTGTCTATTAGTGTAGCTACACTGTCTAATAGTGTTCCTAGACTGTCTGTTAGCGTAACTAGATTGTTTATCAATGTAGCTACACTGTCTATTTGTTTCATAGACGGTCTATTAGAGAAGCTACATTGTCTATTAGTGTTCATAGACTGTCTGTTAATGTAGCTAGACTGTCTATTAATGTAGCTTCACTGTCTTATAGTGTTGATAGACTGTATATTAGTGTAGCTAGATTGTCTACTAGTGTAGCTACACTGTCTTATAGTGTTCCTAGACTGTATATTAGTGTAGCTAGACTGTCTATTAGTGTAGCTACACTGTCTATTAGTGTTCATAGACTGTCCGTTAGTGTAGCTACACTGTCTTATAGTGTTCCTAGACTGTCTACTAGTGTAGCTAGACTGTCTATTAGAGTAGCTACATTGTCTAATAGTGTTCCTAGACTGTCTATTACTAGAGCTAGATTGTCTATCAATATAGTTACACTGTCTATTAGTTTTCCTATACTGTCTGTTAGTGTAGTTAGACTGTCTACTAGTGTAGCTACATTGTTTATTAGTGTTCCTAGACTGTATATTAGTGTAGCTATACTGTCTATTAGAGTAGCTAGATTGTCTATCAATATAGCTACACTGTCTATTAGTTTTCCTATACTGTATGTTAGAGTAGCTAGACTGTCTAGTAGTTAAGCTACATTGTCTATTGATGTTCATAGACTGTCCGTTAGTGTAGCTAGATTGTCTATCAATGTAGCTACACTGTCTATTAGTTTTCTTATACTGTCTGTTAGAGTAGCTACACTGTCTATTTGTTTTCATCGACGGTCTATTAGTTAGCTTCACTGTCTATTAGAGTTCATAGACTGTCTGTTAGTGTAGCTAGACTGTCTATTAGTGTAGCTACACTGTCTAATAGTGTTCCTAGACTGTCTGTTAGCGTAGCTAGATTGTTTATCAATGTAGCTTCACTGTCTATTTGTTTCATAGACGGTCTATTAGAGAAGCTACATTGTCTATTAGTGTTCATAGACTGTCTGTTAGTGTAGCTAGACTGTCTATTAATGTAGCTACACTGTCTTATAGTGTTCATAGACTGTATATTAGTGTAGCTAGATTGTCTACTAGTGTAGCTACACTGTCTTATAGTGTTCTTAGACTGTCTATTAGTGTAGCTAGACTGTCTATTAGTGTAGCTACACTGTCTATTAGTGTTCATAGACTGTCTGTTAGTGTAGCTACACTGTCTTATAGTGTTCCCAGACTGTCTATTAGTGTAGCTAGATTGTCTATTAGTGTAGCTACACTGTCTAATAGTGTTCCTACACTGTCTACTAGTGTAGCAAGACTGTCTATTAGAGTAGCTACACTGTCTAATAGTGTTCCTAGACTGTCTATTACTAGAGCTAGATTGTCTATCAATATAGTTACACTGTCTATTAGTTTTCATAGACGGTCTGTTATTGTAGCTAGACTGTCTACTAGTGTAGCAACATTGTCTATTGATGTTCCTATACTGTCCGATAGTGAAGCTAGATTGTCTATCAATGTAGCTACACTGTCTATTAGTTTTATTATACTGTCTGTAAGAGTAGCTATACTGTCTATTAGTGTTCATATACTGTCTGTTAGTGTAGCCAGATTGTCTATCAGTGTAGCTACACTGTCTAATAGTGTTCCTAGACTGTCTATTAGTGTAGCTAGATTGTCTATTAGTGTAGACACACTGTCTAATAGTGTTCCTAGACTGTCGATTTGTGTAGCTAGACTGTCTATTAGTGTAGCTACACTGTCTAATAGTGTTCCTAGACTGTCTACTAGTGTAGCTAGACTGTCTATTAGTGTAGCTACACTGTCTAATAGTGTTCCTAGACTGTCTATTAGTGTAGCTAGATTGTATATAAATATAGCTACACTGTCTATTAGTTTTCATAGACGGTCTGTTAGTGTAGCTAGACTGTCTACTAGTGTAGCTACATTGTCTATTGATGTTCATAGACTGTCCGTTAGTGTAGCTAGATTGTCTATCAATGTAGCTACACTGTCTTTTAATTTTCTTATACTGTCTGTTAGAGTAGCTACACTGTCTATTAGTGTTCATATACTGTCTGTTCGTGTAGCTAGACTGTCTATTAGTGTAGCTACATTGTCTAATAGTGTTCCTAGACTGTCTATTAGTGTAGCTAGATTGTCAATCAATATAGCTACACTGTCTATTAGTTTTCCTATACTGTCTGTTAGTGTAGCTAGACTGTCTACTAGTGTAGCTACATTGTCTATTAGTGTTCCTAGACTTCTATTGGTGTAGCTAGACTGTCTATTAGAGTAGCTAGATTGTCTATTAGTGTAGCTACACTGTCTTATAGTGTTCCCAGACTGTCTATTAGTGTAGCTAGACTGTCTATTAGAGTAGCTACACTGTCTAATAGTGTTCCTAGACTGTCTATTACTAGAGCTAGATTGTCTAACACTGTCTTTTAGTGTTTCTAGACTGTCTGTTAGCGTAACTAGATTGTTTATCAATGTAGCTACACTGTCTATTTGCTTTCATAGACGGTCTATTAGAGAAGCTACACTGTCCATTACTGTTCATAGACTGTCTGTTAGTGTAGCTAGACTGTCTATTAATGTAGCTTCACTGTCTTATAGTGTTCCTAGACTGTCTATTAGTGTAGCTAGATTGTCTATTAGTGTAGCTACACTGTCTTATAGTGTTCCTAGACTGTCTATTAGTGTAGCTAGACTGTCTTTTAGTGTAGCTATACTGTCTTTTAGTGTTCATAGACTGTCTGTTAGTGTAGCTAGACTGTCTGTTAGTGTAGCTACACTGTCTTATAGTGTTCCTAGACTGTCTATTAGTGTAGCTAGATTGTCTATTAGTGTAGCTACACTGTCTAATAGTGTTCATAGACTGTCTACTAGTGTAGCTAGACTGTCCATTAGAGTAGCTACACTGTCTAATAGTGTTCCTAGACTGTCTATTAGTGTAGCTAGATTGTCTATCAATATAGCTACACTGTCTATTAGTTTTCAAAGACGGTCTGTTAGTGTAGCTAGACTGTCTTCTAGTGTAGCTACATTGTCTATTGATGTTCCTAGACTGTCCGTTAGTGAAGCTAGATTGTCTATCAATGTAGCTACACTGTCTATTAGTTTTCTTATACTGTCTGTTAGAGTAGCTACACTGTCTATTTGTTTTCATCGACGGTCTATTAGTTAGCTACACTGTCTATTAGAGTTCATAGACTGTCTGTTAGTGTAGCTAGACTGTCTATTAGTGTAGCTACACTGTGTAATAGTGTTCCTAGACTGTCTATTAGTGTAGCTAGACTGTTTACTAGTGTAGCTACACTGTCTAATAGTGTTCCTAGACTGTCTATTAGTGTAGCTAGACTGACTATAAGTGTAGCTACACTGTCTAATAGTGTTCCTATACTGTCTATTAGTGTAGCTAGACTGTCTATTAGAGTAGCTACACTGTCTAATAGTGTAGCTAGACTGTCTATTAGTGTAGCTACACTGTCTAATAGTGTTCCTAGACTGTCTGTTAGCGTAACTAGATTGTTTATTAATGTAGCTACATGTCTATTTGTTTTCATAGACGGTCTATTAGAGAAGCTACACTGTCTATTAGTGTTCCTAGACTGTCTATTAGTGTAGCTCGATTGTCTATTAGTGTAGCTAGACTGTCTTATAGTGTTCCTAGACTGTCTATTAGTGTAGCTAGACTGTCTATAAGTGTAGCTACACTGTCTATTAGTGTTCATAGACTGTCTGTTAGTGTAGCTAGACTGTCTATTAGTGTAGCTACACTGTCTATTAGTGTTCCTAGACTGTCTATTAGTGTAGCTAGATTGTCTATTAGTGTAGCTACACTGTCTTATAGTGTTCCTAGACTGTCTATTAGTGTAGCTAGACTGTCTATTAGAGTAGCTACACTGTCTAATAGTGTTCCTAGACTGTCTATTAGTGTAGCTAGATTGTCTATCATTATAGCTACACTGTCTATTAGTTTTCATAGACGGTCTGTTAGTGTAGCTAGACAGTCTACTAGTGTAGCTACATTGACTATTGATGTTCCTAGACTGTCCGTTAGTGAAGCTAGATTGTCTATCAATGTAGCTACACTGTGCATTAGTTTTCTTATACTGTCTGTTAGAGTAGCTACACTGTCTATTTGTTTTCAAAGACGGTCTATTAGAGAAGCTACACTGTCTATTAGTTTTCTTATACTGTCTGTTAGAGTAGCTACACTGTCTATTAGTGTTCATATACTGTCTGTTAGTGTAGCTAGACTGTCTATCAGTGTAGCTACACTGTCTAATAGTGTTCCTACACTGTCTATTAGTGTAGCTAGATTGTCTATTAGTGTAGCTACACTGTCTAATAGTGTTCCTAGACTGTCTATTAGTGTAGCTAGACTGTCTATTAGTGTAGCTACACTGTCTAATAGTGTTCCTAGACTGTCTATTAGTGTAGCTAGATTGTCTATCAATAAAGCTACACTGTCTATTAATTTTCCTATACTAACTGTTAGTGTAGCTAGACTGTCTACTAGTGTAGCTACATTTTCTATTAGTGTTCCTAGACTTCTATTGGTGTAGCTAGACTGTCTATTAGAGTAGCTAGAATGTCTATTAGTGTAGCTAGACTGTCAATTAGTGTTCCCAGACTGTCTATTAGTGTAGCTAGACTGTCTATTAGAGTAGCTACACTGTCTAATAGTGTTCTTAGACTGTCTATTACTAGAGCTAGATTGTCTATCACTGTCTTATAGTGTTCCTAGACTGTCTGTTAGCGTAACTAGATTGTTTATCAATGTAGCTACACTGTCTATTTGCTTTCATAGACGGTCTATTAGAGAAGCTACACTGTCTATTAGTGTTCATAGACTGTCTGTTAGTGTAGCCAGACTGTCTATTAATGTAGCTACACTGTCTTATAGTGTTCCTAGACTGTCTATTAGTGTAGCTAGATTGTCTAATAGTGTAGCTTCACTGTCTTTTAGTGTTCCTAGACTGTCTATTAGTGTAGCTAGACTGTCTATTAGTGTAGCTACACTGTCTATTAGTGTTCATAGACTGTCTGTAAGTGTAGCTAGACTGTCTGTTAGTGTAGCTACACTGTCTTATAGTGTTCCTAGACTGTCTATTAGTGTAGCTAGATTGTCTTTTAGTGTAGCTACACTGTCTAATAGTGTTCCTAGACTGTCTACTAGTGTAGCTAGATTGTCTATCAATATAGCTACACTGTCTATTAGTTTTCATAGACGGTCTGTTAGTGTCTCTAGACTGTCTTCTAGTGTAGCTACATTGTCTATTGATGTTCCTAGACTGGTCGTTAGTGAAGCTAGATTGTCTATTAATGTAGCTACACTGTCTATTAGTGTAGCTAGACTGTCTATTAGAGTAGCTACACTGTCTAATAGTGTAGCTAGACTGTCTATTAGTGTAGCTACACTGTCTAATAGTGTTCCTAGACTGTTTGTTAGCGTAACTAGATTGTTTATCAATGTAGCTACATTGTCCATTTGTTTTCATAGAAGGTCTTTTAGAGAAGCTACACTGTCTATTAGTGTTCCTACACTGTCTATTAGTGTAGCTAGATTGTCTATTAGTGTAGCTACACTGTCTTATAGTATTCCTAGACTGTCTGTTAGGGAAGTTAGACTGTATATAAGTGTAGCTACACTGTGTATTAGTGTTCATAGACTGTCTGTTAGTGTAGCTAGACTGTCTATTAGTGTAGCTACACTGTCTATTAGTGTTCCTAGACTGTCTATTAGTGTAGCTAGATTGTCTATCAATATAGCTACACTGTCTATTAGTTTTCTTATACTGTCTATTAGTATAGCTAGACTGTCTATTAGAGTAGCTAGATTGTCTATCAATATAGCTACACTGTCTATTAGTTTTTCTATACTGTATGTTAGTGTAGCTAGACTGTCTACTAGTGAAGCTACATGGTCTATTGATGTTCCTAGACTATCCGTTAGTGTAGCTAGATTGTCTATCCATAAAGCTACACTGTCTATTAGTTTTCTTATACTGTCTGTTAGAGTAGCTACACTGTCTATTTGTTTTCATCGACGGTCTGTTAGTTAGCATACCGTCTATTAGAGTTCATAGACTGTCTGTTAGTGTAGCTAGACTGTCTTTTAGTGTAGCTACACTGTCTAATAGTGTTCCTAGACTGTCAATTAGTGTAGCTAGACTGTCTACTAGTGTAGCTACACTGTCTTATAGTGTTCCTAGACTGTCTATTAGTGTAGATAGACTGTCTATTAGTGTAGCTACACTGTCTAATAGTGTTCATAGACTGTCTGTTAGTGTAGCTAGACTGTCTATTAATGTAGCTACACTGTCTTAAAGTGTTCCTAGACTGTCTATTAGTGTAGCTAGATTGTCTATTAGTGTAGCTACACTGTCTTTTAGTGTTCATAGACTGTCTGTTAGTGTAGCTAGACTGTCTATTAGTGTAGCTACACTGTCTTATAGTGTTCCTAGACTGTCTATTAGTGTAGCTAGATTGTCTATTAGTGTAGCTACACTGTCTAATAGTGTTCCTAGACTGTCTACTAGTGTAGCTAGACTGTCTATTAGAGTAGCTACACTGTCTAATAGTGTTCCTAGACTGTATATTAGTGTAGCTAGATTGTCTATCAATATAGCTACACTGTCTATTAGTTTTCATAGACGGTCTGTTAGTGTAGCTAGACTGTCTACTAGTGTAGCTACATTGTCTCCGTTAGTGAAGCTAGATTGTCTATCAATGTAGCTACACTGTCTATTAGTTTTCTTATACTGTCTGTTAGAGTAGCTACACTGTCTATTAGTGTTCATATACTGTCTGTTAGTGTAGCTAGACTGTCTATCAGTGTAGCTACACTGTCTTATAGTGTTCCTAGACTGTCTATTAGTGTAGCTAGGTTGTCTTTTAGTGTAGCTACACTGTCTAATAGTGTTCCTTGACTGTCTTTTAGTGTAGCTACATTGTCTATTAGTGTAGCTACACTGTCTTATAGTGTTCCTAGACTGTCTATTGTGTAGCTAGACTGTCTATTAGTGTAGCTACACTGTCTAATAGTGTTCCTAGACTCTATTAGTGTAGCTAGATTGTGTATCAATATAGCTACACTGTCTATTAGTTTTCATAGACGGTCTGTTAGTGTAGCTAGACTGTCTTCAAGTGAAGCTACATTGTCTATTGATGTTCCTTGACTGTCCGTTAGTGTAGCTAGATTGTCTATCAATGTAGCTACACTGTATTTAATTTTCTTGTACTGTCTGTTA
This sequence comes from Loripinus fragilis, assembly GCA_964019695.1. NCBI lineage: Eukaryota > Metazoa > Mollusca > Bivalvia > Lucinida > Lucinidae > Loripinus > Loripinus fragilis. Next base: position 48,867,293 of record OZ026523.1, on the reverse strand, counting down.
GAGTAGCTACACTGTCTATTAGTGTTCATATACTGTCTGTTCGTGTAGCTAGACTGTCTATTAGTGCAGCTACACTGTCTAATGGTGTTCCTAGACTGTCTATTAGTGTAGCTAGATTGTCTATCAATATAGCTACACTGTCTATTAGTTTTCCTATACTGTCTGTTTGTGTAGCTAGACTGTCTACTAGTGTAGCTACATTGTCTATTAGTGTTCCTAGACTGTCTATTAGTGTAGCTAGACTGTCTATAAGAGTAGCTAGATTGTCTATCAATATCTATAAGTTTTCCTATACTGTATGTTAGTGTAGCTAGACTGTCTACTAGTGTAGCTACATTGTCTATTGATGTTCCTAGACTGTCCGTTAGTGAAGCTAGATTGTCTATCAATGTAGCTAAACTGTCTTTTAATTTTCTTATACTGTCTGTTAGAGTAGCTACACTGTCTATTAGTGTTCATATACTGTCTCTTCGTGTAGCTAGACTATCTATTAGTGTAGCTACATGGTCTAATAGTGATCCTAGACTGTCTATTAGTGTAGCTACACTGTCTACTAGTGTAGCTACACTGTCTTATAGTGTTCCTAGACTGTCTATTAGTGTAGCTAGACTGTCTATTAGTGTAGCTACACTGTCTAATAGTGTTCCTAGACTGTCTATTAGTGTAGCTAGACTGTCTATTAGAGTAGCTACACGGTCTAATAGTGTAGCTAGACTGTCTATTAGTGTAGCTACACTGTCTAATAGTGTTCCTAGACTGTTTGTTAGCGTAACTAGATTGTTTATCAATGTAGCTACACTGTCTATTTGTTTTCATAGACAGTCTATTAGAGAAGCTACACTGTCTATTAGTGTTCATAGACTGTCTGTTAGTGTAGCTAGACTGTCTATTAATGTAGCTACACTGTCTTATAGTGTTCCTAGACTGTCTGTTAGTGTAGCTAGACTGTCTATTAGTGTAGCTACACTGTCTTATAGTGTTCCTAGACTGTCTATTAGTGTAGCTAGATTGTCTATTAGTGTAGCTATACTGTCTAATAGTGTTCCTAGACTGTCAATTAGTGTAGCTAGATTGTCTATCAATATAGCTACACTGTCTATTAGTTTTCATAGACTGTCTGTAAGAGTAGCTACACTGTCTATTTGTTTTCATCGACGGTCTATTAGTTAGCTACACTTGCTATTAGAGTTCCTAGACTGTCTCTTAGTGTAGCTAGACTGTCTATTAGTGTAGCTACACTGTCTAATAGTGTTCCCAGACTGTCTACTAGTGTAGCTAGACTGTCTATTAGTGTAGCTACACTGTCTAATAGTGTTACTAGACTGTCTGTTAGTGTAGCTAGACTGTCTATTAGTGTAGCTACACTGTCTTATAGTGTTCCCAGACTGTCTACTAGTGTAGCTAGACTGTCTATTAGAGTAGCTACACTGTCTAATAGTGTTCCTAGACTGTCTATTACTAGAGCTAGATTGTCTATCAATATAGTTACACTGTCTATTAGTTTTCCTATACTGTCTGTTAGTGTAGTTAGACTGTCTACTAGTGTAGCTACATTGTTTATTAGTGTTCCTAGACTGTATATTAGTGTAGCTATACTGTCTATTAGAGTAGCTAGATTGTCTATCAATATAGCTATACTGTCTATTAGTTTTCCTATACTGTATGTTAGAGTAGCTAGACTGTCTACTAGTTTAGCTACATTGTCTATTGATGTTCCTAGACTGTCCGTTAGTGTAGCTAGATTGTCTATCAATGTAGCTACACTGTTTATTAGTTTTCTTATACTGTCTGTTAGAGTAACTACACTGTCTATTTGTTTTCATCGACGGTCTATTAGTTAGCTTCACTGTCTATTAGAGTTCATAGACTGTCTGTTAGTGTAGCTAGACTGTCTATTAGTGTAGCTACACTGTCTAATAGTGTTCCTAGTCTGTCTGTTAGCGTAACTAGATTGTTTATCAATGTAGCTACACTGTCTATTTGTTTCATAGACGGTCTATTAGAGAAGCTACATTGTCTATTAGTGTTCATAGACTGTCTGTTAGTGTAGCTAGACTGTCTATTAATGTAGCTACACTGTGTTATAGTGTTCATAGACTGTATATTAGTGTAGCTAGATTGTCTACTAGTGCAGCTACACTGTCTTATAGTGTTCCTAGACTGCCTATTAGTGTAGCTAGACTGTCTATTAGTGTAGCTACACTGTCTATTAGTGTTCATAGACTGTCTGTTAGTGTAGCTACACTGTCTTATAGTGTTCCCAGACTGTCTATTAGTGTAGCTAGATTGTCTATTAGTGTAGCTACACTGTCTAATAGTGTTCCTACACTGTCTACTAGTGTAGCTAGACTGTCTATTAGAGTAGCTACACTGTCTAATAGTGTTCCTAGACTGTCTATTACTAGAGCTAGATTGTCTATCAATATAGTTACACTGTCTATTAGTTTTCATCGACGGTCTGTTAGTGTAGCTAGACTGTCTACTAGTGTAGCTACATTGTCTATTGATGTTCCTATACTGTCCGTTAGTGAAGCTAGATTGTCTATCAATGTAGCTACACTGTCTATTAGTTTTCTTATACTGTCTGTTAGAGTAGCTATACTGTCTATTAGTGTTCATATACTGTCTGTTAGTGTAGCCAGACTGTCTATCAGTGTAGCTACACTGTCTAATAGTGTTCCTAGACTGTCTATTAGTGTAGCTAGATTGTCTATTAGTGTAGACACACTGTCTAATAGTGTTCCTTGACTGTCGATTTGTGTAGCTAGACTGTCTATTAGTGTAGCTACACTGTCTTATAGTGTTCCTAGACTGTCTACTAGTGTAGCTAGACTGTCTATTAGTGTAGCTACACTGTCTAATAGTGTTTCTAGACTGTCTATTAGTGTAGCTAGATTGTGTATAAATATAGCTACACTGTCTATTAGTTTTCATAGACGGTCTGTTAGTGTAGCCAGACTGTCTACTAGTGTAGCTACATTGTCTATTGATGTTCATAGACTGTCCGTTAGTGTAGCTAGATTGTCTATCAATGTAGCTACACTGTCTTTTAATTTTCTTATACTGTCGGTTAGAGTAGCTACACTGTCTATTAGTGTTCATATACTGTCTGTTCGTGTAGCTAGACTGTCTATTAGTGTAGCTACACTGTCTAATAGTGTTCCTAGACTGTCTATTAGTGTAGCTAGATTGTCTATCAATATAGCTACACTGTCTATTAGTTTTCCTATACTGTCTGTTAGTGTACCTAGACTGTCTACTAGTGTAGCTACATTGTCTATTAGTGTTCCTAGACTTCTATTGGTGTAGCTAGACTGTCTATTAGAGTAGCTAGATTGTCTATTAGTGTAGCTACACTGTCTTATAGTGTTCCTAGACTGTCTATTAGTGTAGCTAGACTGTCTTTTAGTGTAGCTACACTGTCTATTAGTGTTCATAGACTGTCTGTTAGTGTAGCTAGACTGTCTATTAGTGTAGCTACACTGTCTATTAGTGTAGCTACACTGTGTAATAGTGTTCCTAGACTGTCTATTAGTGTAGCTAGACTGTTTACTAGTGTAGCTACACTGTCTAATAGTGTTCCTAGACTGTATATTAATGTAGCTACACTGTCTTATAGTGTTCCTTGACTGTCTATTAGTGTAGCTAGATTGTCTATTAGTGTAGCTACACTGTCTTATAGTGTTCCTAGACTTTCTATTAGTGTAGCTAGACTGTCTTTTAGTGTAGCTACACTGTCTATTAGTGTTCATAGACTGTCTGTTAGTGTAGCTAGACTGTCTGTTAGTGTAGCTACACTGTCTTATAGTGTTCCTAGACTGTCTATTAGTGTAGCTAGATTCTCTATTAGTGTAGCTACACTGTCTAATAATGTTCCTAGACTGTCTACTAGTGTAGCTAGACTGTCTATTAGAGTAGCTACACTGTCTAATAGTGTTCCTAGACTGTCTATTAGTGTAGCTAGACTGTCTATTAGTTTTCATAGACGGTCTGTTAGTGTAGCTAGACTGTCTTCTAGTGTAGCTACATTGTCTATTGATGTTCCTAGACTGTCCGTTAGTGAAGCTAGATTGTCTATCAATGTAGCTACACTGTCTATTAGTTGTCTTATACTGTCTGTTAGAGTAGCTACACTGTCTATTTGTTTTCATCGACGGCCTATTAGTTAGCTACACTGTCTATTAGAGTTCATAGACTGTCTGTTACTGTAGCTAGACTGTCTATTAGTGTAGCTACACTGTGTAATAGTGTTCCTAGACTGTCTATTAGTGTAGCTAGACTGTTTACTAGTGTAGCTACACTGTCTAATAGTGTTCCTAGACTGTCTATTAGTGTAGCTAGACTGACTATAAGTGTAGCTACACTGTCTAATAGTGTACCTAGACTGTCTATTAGTGTAGCTACACTGTTTAATAGTGTTCCTAGACTGTCTGTTAGCGTAACTAGATTGTTTATCAATGTAGCTACACTCTCTATTTGTTTTCATAGACGGTCTATTAGAGAAGCTACACTGTCTATTAGTGTTCCTAGACAGTCTATTAGTGTAGCTCGATTGTCTATTAGTGTAGCTACACTGTCTTATAGTGTTCCTAGACTGTCTATTAGTGTAGCTAGACTGTCTATTAGTGTAGCTACACTGTCTATTAGTGTTCATAGACTGTCTGTTAGTGTAGCTAGACTGTCTATTAGTGTAGCTACACTGTCTATTAGTGTTCCTAGACTGTCTATTAGTGTAGCTAGATTGTCTATTAGTGTAGCTACACTGTCTTATAGTGTTCCTAGACTGTCTACTAGTGTAGCTAGACTGTCTATGAGAGTAGCTACACTGTCTAATAGTGTTCCTAGACTGTCTATTAGTGAAGCTAGATTGTCTATCAATGTAGCTACACTGTCTATTAGTTTTCTTATACTGTCTGTTAGAGAAGTTACACTGTCTATTTGTTTTCAAAGACGGTCTATTAGAGTAGCTACACTGTCTATTAGTGTTCATATACTGTCTGTTAGTGTAGCTAGACTGTCTATCAGTGTAGCTACACTGTCTAATAGTGTTCCTACACTGTCTATTAGTGTAGCTAGATTGTCTATTAGTGTAGCTACACTGTCTAATAGTGTTCCTAGACTGTCTATTAGTGTAGCTAGACTGTCTATTAGTGTAGCTACACTGTCTAATAGTGTTCCTAGACTGTCTATTAGTGTAGCTAGATTGTCTATCAATAAAGCTACACTGTCTATTAATTTTCCTATACTAACTGTTAGTGTAGCTAGACTGTCTACTAGTGTAGCTACATTTTCTATTAGTGTATCTAGACTTCTATTGGTGTAGCTAGACTGTCTATTAGAGTAGCTAGATTGTCTATTAGTGTAGTTAGACTGTCAATTAGTGTTCCCAGACTGTCTATTAGTGTAGCTAGACTGTCTATTAGAGTAGCTACACTGTCTAATAGTGTTCTTAGACTGTCTATTACTAGAGCTAGATTGTCTATCACTGTCTTATAATGTTCCTAGACTGTCTGTTAGCGTAACTAGATTGTTTATCAATGTAGCTACACTGTTTATTTGCTTTCATAGACGGTCTATTAGAGAAGCTACACTGTCTATTAGTGTTCATAGACTGTCTGTTAGTGTAGCTAGACTGTCTATTAATGTAGCTACACTGTCTTATAGTGTTCCTAGACTGTCTATTAGTGTAGCTGGATTGTCTATTAGTGTAGCTACACTGTCTTTTAGTGTTCCTAGACTGTCTATTAGTGTAGCTAGACTGTCTATTAGTGTAGCTACACTGTCTATTAGTGTTCATAGACTGTCTGTTAGTGTAGCTAGACTGTCTGTTAGTGTAGCTACACTGTCTTATAGTGTTCCTAGACTGTCTATTAGTGTAGCTAGATTGTCTATTAGTGTAGCTACACTGTCTAATAGTGTTCCTAGACTGTCTATAAGTGTAGCTAGATTGTCTATCAATATAGCTACACTGTCTATTAGTTTTCATAGACGGTCTGTTAGTGTAGCTAGACTGTCTTCTAGTGTAGCTACATTGTCTATTGATCTTCCTAGACTGTCCGTTAGTGAAGCTAGATTGTCTATTAATGTAGCTACACTGTCTATTAGTTTTCTTATACTGTCTGCTAGAGTAGCTACACTGTCTATTTGTTTTCATCGACGGTCTATTAGTTAGCTACACTGTCTATTAGAGTTCATAGACTGTCTGTTAGTGTAGCTAGACTGTCTATTAGTGTAGCTACACTGTCTAATAGTGTTCCTAGACTGTCTATTAGTGTAGCTAGACTGTTTACTAGTGTAGCTACACTGTCATATAGTGTTCCTAGACTGTCTATTAGTGTAGCTAGACTGTCTATAAGTGTAGCTACACTGTCTAATAGTGTTCCTAGCCTGTCTATTAGTGTAGCTAGACTGTCTATTAGAGTAGCTACACTGTCTAATAGTGTAGCTAGACTGTCTATTTGTGTAGCTACACTGTCTAATAGTGTTCCTAGACTGTTTGTTAGCGTAACTAGATTGTTTATCAATGTAGCTACACTGTCTATTTGTTTTCATAGAAGGTCTTTTAGAGAAGCTACACTGTCTATTAGTGTTCCTAGACTGTCTATTAATGTAGCTAGATTGTCTATTAGTGTAGCTACACTGTCTTATAGTGTTCCTAGACTGTCTGTTAGTGTAGCTAGACTGTATATAAGTGTAGCTACACTGTGTATTAGTGTTCATAGACTGTCTGTTAGTGTAGCTAGACTGTCTATTAGTGTAGCTACACTGTCTATTAGTGATCATAGACTGTCTATTAGTGTAGCTAGATTGTCTATCAATATAGCTACACTGTCTATTAGTTTTCCTTTACTGTCTGTTAGTGTAGCTAGACTTTCTACTAATGTAGCTACATTGTCTATTAGTTTTCCTAGACTGTCTATTAGTATAGCTAGACTGTCTATTAGAGTAGCTAGATTGTCTATCAATATAGCTACACTGTCTATTAGTTTTTCTATACTGTATGTTAGTGTAGCTAGACTGTCTACTAGTGCAGCTACATGGTCTATTGATGTTCCTAGACTATCCGTTAGTGTAGCTAGATTGTCTATCCATAAAGCTACATTGTCTATTAGTTTTCTTATACTGTCTGTTAGAGTAGCTACACTGTCTATTTGTTTTCATCGACGGTCTATTAGTTAGCTACACTGTCTATTAGAGTTCATAGACTGTCTGTTAGTGTAGCTAGACTGTCTTTTAGTGTAGCTACACTGTCTAATAGTGTTCCTAGACTGTCTATTAGTGTAGCTAGACTGTCTACTAGTGTAGCTACACTGTCTTATAGTGTTCCTAGAATGTCTATTAGTGTAGCTAGACTGTCTATTAGTGTAGCTACACTGTCTAATAGTGTTCCTAGACTGTCTATTAGTGTAGCTAGACTGTCTATTAGAGTAGCTACACTGTCTAATAGTGTTCCTAGACTGTCTTTTAGTGTAGCTACACTGTCTAAAAGTGTTCCTAGACTGTCTGTTAGCGTAACTAGATTGTTTATCAATGTAGCTACACTGTCCATTTGTTTTCATAGACGGTCTATTAGAGAAGCTACACTGTCTATTAGTGTTCATAGACTGTCTGTTAGTGTAGCTAGACTGTCTATTAATGTAGCTACACTGTCTTAAAGTGTTCCTAGACTGTCTATTAGTGTAGCTAGATTGTCTATTAGTGTAGCTACACTGTCTTTTAGTGTTCATAGACTGTCTGTTAGTGTAGCTAGACTGTCTATTAGTGTAGCTACACTGTCTTATAGTGTTCCTAGACTGTCTATTAGTGTAGCTAGATTGTCTATTAGTGTAGCTACACTGTCTAATAGTGTTCCTAGACTGTCTACTAGTGTAGCTAGACTGTCTATTAGAGAAGCTACACTGTCTAATAGTGTTCCTAGACTGTATATTAGTGTAGCTAGATTGTCTATCAATATAGCTACACTGTCTATTAGTTTTCATAGACGGTCTGTTAGTGTAGCTAGACTGTCTACTAGTGTAGCTACATTGTCTCCGTTAGTGAAGCTAGATTGTCTATCAATGTAGCTACACTGTCTATTAGTTTTCTTATACTGTCTGTTAGAGTAGCTGCACTGTCTATTAGTGTTCATATACTGTCTGTTAGTGTAGCTAGACTGTCTATCAGTGTAGCTACACTGTCTTATAGTGTTCCTAGACTGTCTATTAGTGTAGCTAGGTTGTCTTTTAGTGTAGCTACACTGTCTAATAGTGTTCCTAGACTGTCTTTTAGTGTAGCTACATTGTCTACTAGTGTAGCCACACTGTCTAATAGTGTTCCTAGACTGTCTACTAGTGTAGCTAGACTGTCTATTAGTGTAGCTACACTGTCTAATAGTGTTCCTAGACTCTATTAGTGTAGCTAGATTGTGTATCAATATAGCTACACTGTCTATTAGTTTTTATAGACGGTCTCTTAGTGTAGCTAGACTGTCTACAAGTGAAGCTACATTGTCTATTGATGTTACTTGACTGTCCGTTAGTGTAGCTAGATTGTCTATCAATGTAGCTACACTGTCTTTTAATTTTCTTATACTGTCTGTTAGAGAAGCTACACTGTCTATTAGTGTTCATATACTGTCTGTTCGTGTAGCTAGACTGTCTATTAGTGTAGCTACACTGTCTAATAGTGTTCCTAGACTGTCTTTTAATGTAGCTAGATTGTCTATCAATATATAGCTACACTGTCTATAAGTTTTCCTATACTGTCTGTTTGTGTAGCTAGACTGTCTTCTAGTGTAGCTACATTGTCTATTAGTGTTCCTAGACTGTCTATTAGTGTAGCTAGACTGTCTATTAGAGTAGCTAGATTGTCTATCAATATCTATTAGTTTTCCTATACTGTATGTTAGTGTAGCTAGACTGTCTACTAGTGTAGCTACATTGTCTATTGATGTTCCTAGACTGTCCGTTAGTGAAGCTAGATTGTCTATCAATGTAGCTACACTGTCTTTTAATTTTTTCTTATACTGTCTGTTAGAGTAGCTACACTGTCTATTAGTGTTCATATACTGTCTCTTCGTGTAGATAGACTGTCTATTAGTGTAGCTACACTGTCTAATAGTGTTCCTAGACTGTCTATTAGTGTAGCTAGACTGTCTACTGGTGTAGCTACACTGTCTTATAGTGTTCCTAGACTGTCTATTAGTGTAGCTAGACTGTCTATAAGTGTAGCTACACTGTCTAATAGTGTTCCTAGCCTGTCTATTAGTGTAGCTAGACTGTCTATTAGAGTAGCTACACTGTCTAATAGTGTAGCTAGACTGTCTATTAGTGTAGCTACACTGTCTAATAGTGTTCCTAGACTGTTTGTTAGCGTAACTAGATTGTTTATCAATGTAGCTACACTGTCTATTTGTTTTCATAGAAGGTCTTTTAGAGAAGCTACACTGTCTATTAGTGTTCATAGACTGTCTATTAGTGTAGCTAGATTGTCTATTAGTGTAGCTACACTGTCTTATAGTGTTCCTAGACTGTCTGTTAGTGTAGCTAGACTGTATATAAGTGTAGCTACACTGTGTATTAGTGTTCATAGACTGTCTGTTAGTGTAGCTAGACTGTCTATTAGTATAGCTACACTGTCTATTAGTGTTCCTAGACTGTCTATTAGTGTAGCTAGATTGTCTATCAATATAGCTACACTGTCTATTAGTTTTCCTATACTGTCTGTTAGTGTAGCTAGACTGTCTACTAATTTAGCTACATTGTCTATTAGTGTTCCTAGACTGTCTATTAGTATAGCTAGACTGTCTATTAGAGTAGCTAGATTGTCTATCAATATAGCTACACTGTCTATTAGTTTTTCTATACTGTATGTTAGTGTAGCTAGACTGTCTACTAGTGTAGCTACATGGTCTATTGATGTTCCTAGACTATCCGTTAGTGTAGCTAGATTGTCTATCCATAAAGCTACACTGTCTATTAGTTTTCTTATAATGTCTGTTAGAGTAGCTACAGTGTCTATTTGTTTTCATCGACGGTCTATTAGTTAGCTACACTGTCTATTAGAGTTCATAGACTGTCTGTTAGTGTAGCTAGACTGTCTTTTAGTGTAGCTACACTGTCTAATAGTGTTCCTAGACTGTCTATTAGTGTAGCTAGACTGTCTACTAGTGTAGCTACACTGTCTTATAGTGTTCCTAGACTGTCTATTAGTGTAGCTACACTGTCTATTAGTGTAGCTACACTGTCTAATAGTGTTCCTAGACTGTCTATTAGTGTTCCTAGACTGTCTTTTAGTGTAGCTACACTGTCTAAAAGTGTTCCTAGACTGTCTGTTAGCGTAACTAGATTGTTTATCAATGTAGCTACACTGTCCATTTGTTTTCATAGACGGTCTATTAGAGAAGCTACACTGTCTATTAGTGTTCATAGACTGTCTGTTAGTGTAGCTAGACTGTCTATTAATGTAGCTACACTGTCTTAAAGTGTTCCTAGACTGTCTATTAGTGTAGCTAGATTGTCTATTAGTGTAGCTACACTGTCTTTTAGTGTTCATAGACTGTCTGTTAGTGTAGCTAGACTGTCTATTAGTGTAGCTACACTGTCTTATAGTGTTCCTAGACTGTCTATTAGTGTAGCTAGATTGTCTATTAGTGTAGCTACACTGTCTAATAGTGTTCCTAGACTGTCTACTAGTGTAGCTAGACTGTCTATTAGAGAAGCTACACTGTCTAATAGTGTTCCTAGACTGTATATTAGTGTAGCTAGATTGTCTATCAATATAGCTACACTGTCTATTAGTTTTCATAGACGGTCTGTTAGTGTAGCTAGACTGTCTACTAGTGTAGCTACATTGTCTCCGTTAGTGAAGCTAGATTGTCTATCAATGTAGCTACACTGTCTATTAGTTTTCTTATACTGTCTGTTAGAGTAGCTACACTGTCTATTAGTGTTCATATACTGTCTGTTAGTGTAGCTAGACTGTCTATCAGTGTAGCTACACTGTCTTATAGTGTTCCTAGACTGTCTATTAGTGTAGCTAGGTTGTCTTTTAGTGTAGCTACACTGTCTAATAGTGTTCCTAGACTGTCTTTTAGTGTAGCTACATTGTCTATTAGTGTAGCTACACTGTCTAATAGTGTTCCTAGACTGTCTACTAGTGTAGCTAGACTGTCTATTAGTGTAGCTACACTGTCTAATAGTGTTCCTAGACTCTATTAGTGTAGCTAGATTGTGTATCAATATAGCTACACTGTCTATTAGTTTTTATAGACGGTCTCTTAGTGTAGCTAGACTGTCTACAAGTGAAGCTACATTGTCTATTGATGTTACTTGACTGTCCGTTAGTGTAGCTAGATTGTCTATCAATGTAGCTACACTGTCTTTTAATTTTCTTATACTGTCTGTTAGAGTAGCTACACTGTCTATTAGTGTTCATATACTGTCTGTTCGTGTAGCTAGACTGTCTATTAGTGTAGCTACACTGTCTAATAGTGTTCCTAGACTGTCTTTTAATGTAGCTAGATTGTCTATCAATATATAGCTACACTGTCTATAAGTTTTCCTATACTGTCTGTTTGTGTAGCTAGACTGTCTTCTAGTGTAGCTACATTGTCTATTAGTGTTCCTAGACTGTCTATTAGTGTAGCTAGACTGTCGATTAGAGTAGCTAGATTGTCTATCAATATCTATTAGTTTTCCTATACTGTATGTTAGTGTAGCTAGACTGTCTACTAGTGTAGCTACATTGTCTATTGATGTTCCTAGACTGTCCGTTAGTGAAGCTAGATTGTCTATCAATTTTTTCTTATACTGTCTGTTAGAGTAGCTACACTGTCTATTAGTGTTCATATACTGTCTCTTCGTGTAGCTAGACTGTCTATTAGTGTAGCTACACTGTCTAATAGTGTTCCTAGACTGTCTATTAGTGTAGCTAGACTGTCTACTGGTGTAGCTACACTGTCTTATAGTGTTCCTAGACTGTCTATTAGTGTAGCTAGACTGTCTATAAGTTTAGCTACACTGTCTAATAGTGTTCCTAGCCTGTCTATTAGTGTAGCTAGACTGTCTATTAGAGTAGCTACACTGTCTAATAGTGTAGCTAGACTGTCTATTAGTGTAGCTACACTGTCTAATAGTGTTCCTAGACTGTTTGTTAGCGTAACTAGATTGTTTATCAATGTAGCTACACTGTCTATTTGTTTTCATAGAAGGTCTTTTAGAGAAGCTACACTGTCTATTAGTGTTCATAGACTGTCTATTAGTGTAGCTAGATTGTCTATTAGTGTAGCTACACTGTCTTATAGTGTTCCTAGACTGTCTGTTAGTGTAGCTAGACTGTATATAAGTGTAGCTACACTGTGTATTAGTGTTCATAGACTGTCTGTTAGTGTAGCTAGACTGTCTATTAGTGTAGCTACACTGTGTATTAGTGTTCCTAGACTGTCTATTAGTGTAGCTAGATTGTCTATCAATACAGCTACACTGTCTATTAGTTTTCCTATACTGTCTGTTAGTGTAGCTAGACTGTCTACTAATGTAGCTACATTGTCTATTAGTGTTCCTAGACTGTCTATTAGTATAGCTAGACTGTCTATTAGAGTAGCTAGATTGTCTATCAATATAGCTACACTGTCTATTAGTTTTTCTATACTGTATGTTAGTGTAGCTAGACTGTCTACTAGTGTAGCTACATGGTCTATTGATGTTCCTAGACTATCCGTTAGTGTAGCTAGATTGTCTATCCATAAAGCTACACTGTCTATTAGTTTTCTTATACTGTCTGTTAGAGTAGCTACAGTGTCTATTTGTTTTCATCGACGATCTATTAGTTAGCTACACTGTCTATTAGAGTTCATAGACTGTCTGTTAGTGTAGCTAGACTGTCTTTTAGTGTAGCTACACTGTCTAATAGTGTTCCTAGACTGTCTATTAGTGTAGCTAGACTGTCTACTAGTGTAGCTACACTGTCTTAAAGTGTTCCTAGACTGTCTATTAGTGTAGCTAGACTGTCTATTAGTGTAGCTACACTGTCTAATAGTGTTCCTAGACTGTCTATTAGTGTAGCTAGACTGTCTATTAGAGTAGCTACACTGTCTAATAGTGTTCCTAGACTGTCTTTTAGTGTAGCTACACTGTCTAAAAGTGTTCCTAGACTGTCTGTTAGCGTAACTAGATTGTTTATCAATGTAGCTACACTGTCCATTTGTTTTCATAGACGGTCTATTAGAGAAGCTACACTGTCTATTAGTGTTCATAGACTGTCTGTTAGTGTAGCTAGACTGTCTATTAATGTAGCTACACTGTCTTAAAGTGTTCCTAGACTGTCTATTAGTGTAGCTAGATTGTCTATTAGTGTAGCTACACTGTCTTATAGTGTTCATAGACTGTCTGTTAGTGTAGCTAGACTGTCTATTAGTGTAGCTACACTGTCTTATAGTGTTCCTAGACTGTCTATTAGTGTAGCTAGATTGTCTATTAGTGTAGCTACACTGTCTAATAGTGTTCCTAGACTGTCTACTAGTGTAGCTAGACTGTCTATTAGAGTAGCTACACTGTCTAATAGTGTTCCTAGACTGTATATTAGTGTAGCTAGATTGTCTATCAATATAGCTACACTGTCTATTAGTTTTCATAGACGGTCTGTTAGTGTAGCTAGACTGACTACTAGTGTAGCTACATTGTCTCCGTTATTGAAGCTTGATTGTCTATCAATGTAGCTACACTGTCTATTAGCTTTCTTATACTGTCTGTTAGAGTAGCTACACTGTCTATTAGTGTTCATATACTGTCTGTTAGTGTAGCTAGACTGTCTATCAGTGTAGCTACACTGTCTTATAGTGATCCTAGACTGTCTATTAGTGTAGCTAGGTTGTCTTTTAGTGTACCTACACTGTCTAATAGTGTTCCTAGACTGTCTTTTAGTGTAGCTACATTGTCTATTAGTGTAGCTACACTGTCTAATAGTGTTCCTAGACTGTCTACTAGTGTAGCTAGACTGTCTATTAGTGTAGCTACACTGTCTAATAGTGTTCCTAGACTCTATTAGTGTAGCTAGATTGTGTATCAATATAGCTACACTGTCTATTAGTTTTCATAGACGGTCTGTTAGTGTAGCTAGACTGTCTACAAGTGAAGCTACATTGTCTATTGATGTTCCTTGACTGTCCGTTAGTGTAGCTAGATTGTCTATCAATGTAGCTACACTGTATTTTAATTTTCTTATACTGTCTATTAGAGTAGCTACACTGTCTATTAGTGTTCATATAATGTCTGTTCGTGTAGCTAGACTGTCTATTAGTGTAGCTACACTGTCTAATAGTGTTCCTAGACTATCTATTAGTGTAGCTAGACTGTCTATTAGAGTAGCTAGATTGTCTATCAATATCTATTAGTTTTCCTATACTGTATGTTAGTGTAGCTAGACTGTCTACTAGTGTAGCTACATTGTCTATTGATGTTCCTAGATTGTCCGTTAGTGAAGCTAGATTGTCTATCATGTAGCTACACTGTCTTTTAATTTTCTTATACTGTCTGTTAGAGTAGCTACACTGTCTATTAGTGTTCATATACTGTCTCTTCGTGTAGCTAGACTGTCTATTAGTGTAGCTTTACTGTCTAATAGTGTTTCTAGACTGTCAATTAGTGTAGCTAGACTGTCTACTAGTGTAGTTACACTGTCTTATAGTGTTCCTAGACTGTCTATTAGTGTAGCTAGACTGTCTATTAGTGTAGCTACACTGTCTAATAGTGTTCCTAGACTGTCTATTAGTGTAGCTAGACTGTCTATTAGAGTAGCTACACTGTCTAATAGTGTAGCTAGACTGTCTATTAGTGTAGCTACACTGTCTAATAGTGTTCCTAGACTGTTTGTTAGCGTAACTAGATTGTTTATCAATGTAGCTACACTGTCTATTTGTTTTCATAGACAGTCTATTAGAGAAGCTACACTGTCTATTATTGTTCATAGACTATCTGTTAGTGTAGCTAGACTGTCTATTAATGTAGCTACACTGTCTTATAGTGTTCCTAGACTGTCTATTAGTGTAGCTAGACTGTCTATTAGTGTAGCTACACTGTCTTATAGTGTTCCTAGACTGTCTATTAGTGTAGCTAGATTGTCTATTAGTGTAGCTACACTGTCTAATAGTGTTCCTAGACTGTCAATTAGTGTAGCTAGATTGTCTATCAATATAGCTACACTGTCTATTAGTTTTCATAGACGGTCTGTTAGTGTAGCTAGACTGTCTACTAGTGTAGCTACATTGTCTATTGATGTTCCTAGACTGTCCGTTAGTGAAACTAGATTGTCTATCAATGTAGCTACACTGTCTATTAGTTTTCTTATACTGTCTGTTAGAGTAGCTACACTGTCTATTTGTTTTCATCGACGGTCTATTAGTTAGCTACACTGTCTATTAGAGTTCCTAGACTGTCTGTTAGTGTAGCTAGACTGTCTATTAGTGTAGCTACACTGTCTAATAGTGTTCCCAGACTGTCTATTAGTGTAGCTAGACTGTCTATTAGTGTAGCTACACTGTCTAATAGTGTTACTAGACTGTCTGTTAGTGTAGCTAGACTGTCTATTAGTGTAGCTACACTGTCTTATAGTGGTTCTAGACTGTCTATTAGTGTAGCTAGACTGTCTATTAGAGTAGCTACACTGTCTAATAGTGTTCCTAGACTGTCTATTAGTGTAGCTAGATTGTCTATCAATATAGCTACACTGTCTATTAGTTTTCATACACGGTCTGTTAGTGTAGCTAGACTGTCTACTAGTGTAGCTACATTGTCTATTGATGTTCCTAGACTGTCCGTTAGCGAAGCTAGATTGTCTATCAATGTAGCTTTACTGTCTATTAGTTTTCTTATACTGTCTGTTAGAGTAGCTACACTGTCTATTAGTGTTCATATACTGTCTGTTAGTGTAGCTAGACTGTCTATCAGTGTAGCTACACTGTCTAATAGTGATACTAGACTGTATGTTTGTGTAGCTGGACTGTCTATTAGTGTAGCTACACTGTCTTATAGTGTTCCTAGACTGTCTATTAGTGTAGCTAGACTGTCTATTAGTGTAGCTACACTGTCTAATAGTGTTCCTAGACTGTCTATTAGTGTAGCTAGATTGTCTATCAATATAGCTACACTGTCTATTAGTTTTCATAGACGGTCTGTTAGTGTAGCTAGACTGTCTTCTAGTGTAGCTACATTGTCTATTGATGTTCCTAGACTGTCCGTTAGTGTAGCTAAATTGTCTATCAATGTAGCGACACTGTCCATTAGTTTTATTATACTGTCTGTTAGAGTAGCTACACTGTCTATTTGTTTTCATCGACGGTCTATTAGTTAGCTACACTGTCTATTAGAGTTCCTAGACTGTCTGTTAGTGTAGCTAGACTGTCTATTAGTGTAGCTATACTGTCTAATAGTGTTCCTAGACTGTCTATTAGTGTAGCTAGACTGTCTACTAGTGTAGCTACACTGTCTTGTAGTGTTCCTAGACTGTCTATTAATGTAGCTAGATTGTCTATTAGTGTAGCTACACTGTCTAATAGTGTTCCTAGACTGTCTACTAGTGTAGCTCGACTGTCTATTAGAGTAGCTTCACTGACTAATAGTGTTCCTAGACTGTCTATTAGTGTAGCTAGATTGTCTATCAATATAGCTACACTGTCTATTAGTTTTCATAGACAGTCTGTTAGTGTAGCTAGACTGTCTACTAGTGTAGCTACATTGTCTATTGATGTTCCTAGACTGTCCGTTAGCGAAGCTATATTGTCTATCAATGTAGCTTCATTGTCTATTAGTTTTCTTATACTGTCTGTTAGAGTAGCTACACTGTCTATTAGTGTTCATATACTGTCTGTTAGTGTAGCTAGACTGTCTATCAGTGTATCTACACTGTCTAATAGTGATACTAGACTGTATGTTTGCGTAGCTAGACTGTCTATTAGTGTAGCTTCACTGTCTAATAGTGTTCCTAGACTGTCTACTAGTGTAGCTAGACTGTTTATTAGTGTAGCTACACTGTCTAATAGTGTTCCTAGACTGTCTATTAGTATAGCTGGACTGTCTGTTAGAGTAGCTACATTGTCTATAAGTGTTCATTTACTGTCTGTTAGTGTAGCTAGACTGTCTATCAGTGTAGCTACACTGTCTAATAGTGTTCCTACACTGTCTATTAGTGTAGCTAGATTGTCTATTAGTGTAGCTACACTGTCTTATAGTGTTCCTAGACTGTCTATTAGTGTAGCTACACTGTCTAATAGTGTTCCTAGACTGTCTTCTAGTGTAGATAGACTGTCTATTAGTGTATCTACACTGTCTAATAGTGTTCCTAGAATGTCTATTAGTGTAGCTAGATTGTGTATCAATATAGCTACATTGTCTATTAGTTTTCATAGACGGTCTATTAGTGTAGCTATACTGTCTAAAAGTGTTCCTAGACTGTCTATTAGTGTAGCTAGATTGTCTATTAGTGTAGCTACACTGTCTTATAGTGTTCCTAGACTGTCTATTAGTGTAGCTAGACTGTCTATTATTGTAGCTACACTGTCTTATAGTGTTTTTAGACTGTCTAATAGTGTAGCTAGACTGTCTACTAGTGTAGCTACATTGTCTATTGATGTTCCTAGGCTGTCCGTTAGTGTAGCTAGATTGTCTATCAATGTAGTTACACTGTCTTTTAATTTTCTTATACTGTTTGTTAGAGTAGCTACACTGTCTATTAGTGTATATACTGTCTGTTCGTGTAGCTAGACTGTCTATTAGTGTAGCTACACTGTCTATCAATATAGCTAAACTGTCTATTAGTTTTCCTATACTGTCTGTTAGTGTAGCTAGACTGTCTAATAGTGTAGCTACATTGTCTATTAGTGTTCCTAGACTGTCTATTAGTATAGCTAGACTGTCTACTAGTGTAGCTGAACTGTCTAATAATGTTCCTAGACTGTCTTTTAGTGTAGCTAGACTGTCTATTAGAGTAGCTACTCTGTCTAATAGTGTTCCTAGACTGTCTATTAGTGTAGCTACACTGTCTAATAGTTTTCCTAGACTGTCTGTTAACGTAACTAGATTGTTTATCAATGTAGCTACACTGTCTATTTGTTTTCATAGACGGTGTATAAGAGAAGCTACACTGTCTATTAGTGTTCATAGACTGTCTGTTAGTGTAGCCAGACTGTCTATTAATGTAGCTACACTGTCTAATAGTGTTCCTAGACTGTCTACTAGTGTAGCTAGACTGTCTATTAGTGTAGCTACACTGTCTAATAGTGTTCCTTGACTGTCTATTAGTGTAGCTAGATTGTGTATCAATAAAGCTAAACTGTCTATTAGTTTTCATAGACGGTCTGTTAGTGTAGCTAGACTGTCTACTAGTTTAGCTACATTGTCTATTGATGTTCCTAGACTGTCCGTTAGTGTAGCTAAATTGTCTATCAATGTAGCTTCACTGTCTTTTAATTTTCTTATACTGTCTGTTAGAGTAGCTACACTGTCTATTAGTGTTCATATACTGTCTGTTCGTGTAGCTAGACTGTCTATTAGTGTAGCTACACTGTCTAATAGTGTTCCTAGACTGTCTATTAGTGTAGCTAGATTGTCTATCAATATAGCTACACTGTCTATTAGTTTTCCTATACTGTCTGTTAGTGTAGCTAGACTGTCTATTAGTGTAGCTACATTGTCTATTAGTGTTCCTAGACTGTCTAGTAGTGTAGCTAGACTGTCTATTAGAGTAGCTAGAATGTCTATCAATATAGCTACACTGTCTATTAGTTTTCCTATACTGTATGTTAGTGTAGCTAGACTGTCTACTAGTGTAGCTACATTGTCTATTGATGTTCCTAGACTGTCCGTTAGTGTAGCTAGATTGTCTATCAATGTAGCTACACTGTCTATTAGTTTTCTTATACTGTCTGTTAGAGTAGCTACACTGTCTATTTGTTTTCATTGACGGTCTATTAGTTAGCTAGACTGTCTATTAGAGTTCATAGACTGTCTGCTAGTGTAGCTAGACTGTCTATTAGTGTAGCTAAACTGTCTAATAGTGTTCCTAGACTGTCTATTAGTGTAGCTAGACTGTCTACTAGTGTAGCTACACTGTCTTATAGTGTTCCTAGACTGTCTATTAGTGTAGCTAGACTGTCTATTAGTGTAGCTACACTGTCTAATAGTGTTCCTAGACTGTCTATTAGTGTAGCTAGACTGTCTATTAGAGTAGCTACACTGTCTAATAGTGTTCCTAGACTGTCTATTACTGGAGCTTCACTGTCTAATAGTGTTCCTAGACTGTCTGTTATCGTAACTGGATTGTTTATCAATGTAGCTACACTGTCTATTTGTTTTCATAGACGGTCTATTAGAGAAGCTACACTGTCTATTAGTGTTCATAGACTGTCTGTTAGTGTAGCTAGACTGTCTATTAATGTAGCTACACTGTCTTATAGTGTTCCTAGACTGTCTATTAGTGTAGCTAGATTGTCTATTAGTGTAGCTACACTGTCTTATAGTGTTCCTAGACTATCTATTAGTGTAGCTATACTGTCTATAAGTGAAGCTACACTGTCTATTAGTGTTCATAGACTGTCTGTTAGTGTAGCTAGACTGTCTATTAGTGTAGCTACACTGTCTTATAGTGTTCCTAGACTGTGTATTAGTGTAGCTAGATTGTCTATTAGTGTAGCTACACTGTCTTATAGTGTTCCTAGACTGTCTACTAGTGTAGCTAGACTGTCTATTAGAGAAGCTAAACTGTCTAATAGTGTTCCTAGACTGTCTATTAGTGTAGCTAGATTGTCTATCAATATAGCTACACTGTCTATTAGTTCTCATAGACGGTCTGTTAGTGTAGCTGGACTGTCTACTAGTGTAACTACATTGTCTATTGATGTTCCTAGACTGTCCGTTAGTGAAGCTAGATTGTCTATCAATGTAGCTACACTGTCTATTAGTTTTCTTTTACTGTCTGTTAGAGTAGCTACACTGTCTATTTGTGTTCATATACTGTATGTTAGTGTAGCTAGACTGTCAATCATCGTAGCTACACTGTCTAATAGTGTTCCTACACTGTCTATTAGTGTAGCTAGATTGTCTATCAATATAGCTACACTGTCTATTAGTTTTCCTATACTGTCTGTTAGTGTAGCTAGACTGTCTACTAGTGTAGCTACATTGTCTATTAGTATTCCTAGACTGTCTATTAGTGTAGCTAGACTGTCTATTAGAGTAGCTAGATTGTCTATCAATATAGCTACACTGTCTATTAGTTTTCCTATACTTTATGTTAGAGTAGCTAGACTGTCTACTAGTTTAGCTACATTGTCTATTGATGTTCCTAGACTGTCCGTTAGTGTACCTAGATTGTCTATCAATGTAGCTACACTGTCTATTAGTTTTCCATACTGTCTGTTAGAGTAGCTACACTGTCTATTTGTTTTCATCGACGGTCTATTAGTTAGTTACACTGTCTATTAGAGTTCATAGACTGTCTGTTAGTGTAGCTAGACTGTCTATTAGTGTAGCTACACTGTCTAATAGTGTTCCTAGACTGTCTATTAGTGTAGCTAGACTGTTTGCTAGTGTAGCTACACTGTCTTATAGTGTTCCTCGACTGTCTAATAGTGTAGCTAGACTGTCTGTTAGTGTAGGTACACAGTCTAATAGTGTTCCTAGACTGTCTATTAGTGTAGCTAGACTGTCTATTAGAGTAGCTACACTGTCTAATAGTGTTCCTAGACTGTCTATTAGTGTAGCTACACTGTCTAATAGTTTTCCTAGACTGTCTGTTAGCGTAACTTGATTGTTAATCAATGTAGCTACACTGTCTATTTGTTTTCGTAGACGGTCTATTAGAGAAGCTACACTGTCTATTAGTGTTCATAGACTGTCTGTTAGTGTAGCTAGACTGTCTATTAATGTAGCTACACTGTCTTATAGTGTTCCTAGACTGTCAATTAGTGTAGCTAGATTGTTTATTAGTGTAGCTACACTGTCTTATGGTGTTCCTAGACTGTCTATTAGTGTAGCTAGACTATCTATTAGTATAGCTACACTGTCTATTAGTGTTCATAGACTGTCTGTTAGTGTAGCTAGACTGTCTATTAGTGTAGTTACACTGTCTTATAGTGTTCCTAGACTGTCTCTTAGTGTAGCTAGATTGTCTATGAGTGTAACTACACTGTCTTATAGTGTTCCTAGACTGTCTACTAGTGTAGCTAGACTGTCTATTAGTGTAGCTAGACTGTCTAATAGTGTTCCTAGACTGTCTATTAGTGTAGCTAGATTGTGTATCAATATAGCTACATTGTCTATTAGTTTTCATAGACGGTCTGTTAGTGTAGCTAGACTGTCTTCTAGTGTAGCTATATTGTCTATTGATGTTCCTAGACTGTCCGTTAGTTTAGCTAGATTGTCTATCAATGTAGCTACACTGTCTTTTAATTTTCTTATACTGTCTGTTAGAGTAGCTACACTGTCTATTAGTGTTCATATACTGTCTGTTCGTGAAGCTAGACTGTCTATTAGTGTAGCTTCACTGTCTAATAGTGTTCCTAGACTGTCTATTAGTGTAGCTAGATTGTCTATCAATATAGCTACACTGTCTATTAGTTTTCCTATACTGTCTGTTAGTGTAGTTAGACTGTCTACTAGTGAAGCTACATTGTTTATTAGTGTTCATAGACTGTATATTAGTTTATCTAGACTGTCTATTAGAGTAGCTAGATTGTCTATCAATATAGCTACACTGTCTATTAGTTTTCCTATACTGTATGTTAGTGTAGCTAGACTGTCTACTAGTGTAGCTACATTGTCTATTAGTGTTCCTAGACTGTCTATTAGTGTAGCTGGACTGTCTATTAGAGTAGCTAGATTGTATATCAATATAGCTACACTGTCTATGAGTTTTCCTATACTGTATGTTAGTGTAATTAGACTGTCTACTAGTGTAGCTACATTGTCTATTGATGTTCCTAGACTGTCCGTTAGTGTAGCTAGATTGTCTATCAATGTAGCTACACTGTCTATTAGTTTTCTTATACTGTCTGTTAGAGTAGCTACACTAACTATTTGTTTTCATCGACGGTCTATTAGTTAGCTACACTGTCTATTAGAGTTCATAGATTGTCTGTTAGTGTAGCTAGACTGTCTACTAGTGTAGCTACACTGTCTTATAGTGTTCCTAGACTGTCTATTAGTGTAGCTAGACTGTCTATTTGAGTAGCTACTTTGTCTAATAGTGTTCCTAGACTGTCTATTATTGTAGCTACACTGTCTAATAGTTTTCCGAGACTGTCTATTAGTGTAGCTAGACTGTCTATTAGAGTAGCTACACTGTCTAATAGTATTCCTAGACTGTCTATGTGTGTAGCTACACTGTCTAATAGTGTTCCTAGACTGTCTATTAGTGTAGCAACACTGTCTAATAGTGTTCCTGGACTGTCTATTAGTGTAGCTAGATTGTCTATCAATATAGCTACACTGTCTATTAGTTTTCATAGACGGTCTGTTAGTGTAGCTAGACTGTCTACTAGTGTAGCTACATTGTCTATTGATGTTCCTAGACTTTCCGTTAGTGAAGCTAGATTGTCTATCAATGTAGCTACACTGTCTATTAGTTTTCTTATACTGTCTGTTAGAGTAGCTACACTGTCTATTAATGTTCATTTACTGTCGTCTGTTAGTGTAGCTAGACTGTCTATCAGTGTAGCTACACTGTCTAATAGTGTTCCTAGACTGTCTATTAGTGTAGCTAGATTGTCTATTAGTGTAGCTACACTGTCTAATAGTGTTCCTAGACTGTGTATTAGTGTAGCTAGACTGTCTATTAGTGTAGCTACACTGTCTAATAGTGTTCCTAGACTGTCTACTAGTGTAGCTAGACTGTCTATTTGTGTAGCTACATTGTCTAATAGTGTTCCTGGACAGTCTATTAGTGTAGCTAGATTGTGTATCAATATAACTACATTGTCTATTAGTTTTCATAGACGGTCTGTAAGTGTAGCTAGACTGTCTACTAGTGTAGCTACATTGTCTATTTATGTTCCTAGACTGTCCATTGATGTAGCTAGATTGTCTATCAATGTAGCTACACTGTCTTTTAATTTTCTTATACTGTCTGTTAGAGTAGCTACACTGTCTATAAATGTTCATATACTGTCTGTTCGTGTAGCTAGACTGTCTATTAGTGTAGCTTCACTGTCTTATAGTGTTCCTAAACTGTCTATTAGTGTAGCTAGATTGTCTATCAATATAGCTACACTGTCTATTAGTTTTCCTATACTGTCTGTTAGTGTAGCTAGACTGTCTACTAGTGTAGCTACATTGTCTATTAGTGTTCCTAGACTGTCTATTAGTGTAGCTAGACTGTCTTTTAGAGTAGCTAGATTGTCTATCAATATAGCTACACTGTCTATTAGTTTTCCTATACTGTATGTTAGTGTAGCTAGACTGTCTACTAGTGTAGCTACATTGTCTATTGATGTTGCTAGACTGTCCGTTAGTGTAGCTAGATTGTCTATCAATGTAGCTACACTGTCTATTAGTTTTCTTATACTGTCTGTTAGAGTAGCTACACTGTCTATTTCTTTTCATCGACTGTCTATTAGTATGCAACACTGTCTATTAGAGTTCATAGACTGTCTGTTAGTGTAGCTAGACTGTCTATTAGTGTAGCTACACTGTTAAATAGTGTTCCTAGACTGTCTATTAGTGTAACTAGACTGTCTATTAGAGTAGCTACATTGTCTAATAGTGTTCCTAGACTGTCTATTAGTGTAGCTACACTGTCTAATAGTGTTCCTAGACTGTCTATTAGTGTAGCTAGACTGTCTATTAGTGTAGCTACACTGTCTAACAGTGTTCCTAGACTGTC
This sequence comes from Loripinus fragilis, assembly GCA_964019695.1. Classification (NCBI taxonomy): domain Eukaryota; kingdom Metazoa; phylum Mollusca; class Bivalvia; order Lucinida; family Lucinidae; genus Loripinus; species Loripinus fragilis. The sequence goes on along the minus strand of OZ026523.1, from coordinate 48,843,443 downwards.
TATTATTGTAGCTACACTGTCTAATATTGTTCCTAGACTGTCTGTTAGCGTAACTTGATAGTTTATCAATGTAGCTACACTGTCTATTTGTTTTCAAAGACGGTCTATTAGAGTAGCTACACTGTCTATTAGTTTTCTTATACTGTCTGTTAGTGTAGCTAGACTGTCTATCAGTGTAGGTACACTGTCTAATAGTGTTCCTACACTGTCTATTAGTGTAGCTAGATTGTGTATTAGTGTAGCTACACTGTCTAATAGTGTTCCTAGGCTGTCTATTAGTGTAGCTAGACTGTCTATTAGTGTAGCTACACTGTCTAATAGTGTTCCTAGACTGTCTATTAGTGTAGCTAGATTGTGTATCAATATAGCTACATTGTCTATTAGTTTTCATAGACGGTCTGTTAGTGTAACTAGACTGTCTACTAGTGTAGCAACATTGTCTATTGATGTTCCTAGACTGTCCGTTATTTTAGCTAGATTGTCTATCAATGTAGCTACACTGTCTTTTAATTTTCTTATACTGTCTGTTAGAGTAGCTACACTGTCTATTAGTGTTCATATACTGTCTGTTCGTGTAGCTAGACTGTCTATTAGTGTAGCTTCACTGTCTAATAGTGTTCCTAGACTGTCTATTAGTGTAGCTAGATTGTCTATCAATATAGATCCACTGTCTATTAGTTTTCCTATACTGTCTGTTAGTGTAGCTAGACTGTCTACTAGTGTAGCTACATTGTCTATTAGTGTTCCTAGACTGTCTATTAGTGTAGCTGGACTGTCTATTTGAGTAGCTAGATTGTATATCAATATAGCTACACTGTCTATGAGTTTTCCTATACTGTATGTTAGTGTAATTTGACTGTCTACTAGTGTAGCTACATTGTCTATTGATGTTCCTAGACTGTCCGTTAGTGTAGCTAGATTGTCTATCAATGTAGCTACACTGTCTATTAGTTTTCTTATACTGTCTGTTAGAGTAGCTACACTAACTATTTGTTTTCATCGACGGTCTATTAGTTAGCTACACTGTCTATTAGAGTTCATAGATTGTCTGTTAGTGTAGCTAGACTGTCTATTAGTGTAGCTACACTGTCTAATAGTGTTCCTAGACTGTACCGTCTATTAGTGTAGCTAGACTGTCTACTAGTGTAGCTACACTGTCTTATAGTGTTCCTAGACTGTCTATTAGTGTAGCTAGACTGTCTATTAGAGTAGCTACTTTGTCTAATAGTGTTCCTAGACTGTCTATTAGTGTAGCTGAACTGTCTAATAGTGTTCCGAGACTGTCTATTAGTGTAGCTAGACTGTCTATTTGAAGCTACACTGTCTAATAGTATTCCTAGACTGTCTATTAGTGTAGCTACACTGTCTCATAGTGTTCCTAGACTGTCTATTAGTGTAGCTACACTGTCTAATAGTGTTCTTAGACTGTTTGTTAGCGTAACTAGATTTTTTATCAATGTAGCTACACTGTCTATTTGTTTTCATAGACGGTCTATTAGAGAAGCTACACTGTCTATTAGTGTTCATAGACTGTCTGTTAGTGTAGTAGACTGTCTATTATTGTAGCTACACTGTCTTATAGTGTTCCTAGACTGTCTATTAGTGTAGCTAGATTGTCTATTAGTGTAGCTACACTGTCTTAAAGTGTTCCTAGACTGTCTATTAGTGTAGCTAGACTGTCTATAAGTGTAGCTACACTTTCTATTAGTGTTCATAGACTGTCTGTTAGTGTAGCTAGACTGTCTATTGGTGTAGCTACACTGTCTTATAGTGTTCCTAGACTGTCTATTAGTGTAGCTAGATTGTCTATTAGTGTAGCTACACTGTCTTATAGAGTTCCTAGACTGTCTACTAGTTTAGCTAGACTGTCTATTAGTGTAGTTACACTGTCTAATAGTGTTCCTAGACTGTCTATTAGCGTAGCAAGATTGTCTATCAATATAGCTACACTGTCTATTAGTTTTCATAGACGGTCTGTTAGTGTAGCTAGACTGTCTACTAGTGTAGCTACATTGTCTATTGATGTTCCTAGACTGTCCGTTAGTGAAGCTAGATTGTCTATCAATGTAGCTACACTGTCTATTAGTTTTCTTATACTGTCTGTTAGAGTAGCTACACTGTCTATTAATGTTCATTTACTGTCGTCTGTTAGTGTAGCTAGACTGTCTATCAGTGTAGCTACACTGTCTAATAGTTTTCCTAGACTGTCTGTTAGCGTAACAAGATTGTTTATCAATGTAGCTACACTGTCTATTTGTTTCATAGACGGTCTATTAGAGAAGCTACATTGTCTATTAGTGTTCATAGACTGTCTGTTAATGTTGCTAGACTGTCTATTAATGTAGCTACACTGTCTTATAGTGTTCATAGACTGTATATTAGTGTAGCTAGACTGTCTATTAGTGTAGCTACAATGTCTATTAGTGTTCATAGACTGTCTGTTAATGTAGCTACACTGTCTTATAGTGTTCCCAGACTGTCTATTAGTGTAGCTAGATTGTCTATTAGTGTAGCTACACTGTCTAATAGTGTTCCTAGACTGTCTACTAGTGTAGCTAGACTGTCTATTAGAGTAGCTACACTGTCTTATAGTGTTCCTAGACTGTCTATTACTAGAGCTAGATTGTCTATTAATATAGTTACACTGTCTATTAGTTTTCCTATACTGTCTGTTAGTGTAGTTAGACTGTCTACTAGTGTAGCTACATTGTTTATTAGTGTTCCTAGACTGTATATTAGTGTAACTAGACTGTCTATTAGAGTATCTAGATTGTCTATCAATATAGCTACACTGTCTATTAGTTTTCCTATACTGTATGTTATAGTAGCTAGACTGTCTACTAGTTTAGCTACATTGTCTATTGATGTTCCTAGACTGTCCGTTAGTGTAGCTAGATTGTCTATCAATGTAGCTACACTGTCTATTAGTTTTCTTATACTGTCTGTTAGAGTAGCTACACTGTCTATTTGTTTTTATCGACGGTCTATTAGTTAGCTACACTGTCTATTAGAGTTCATAGACTGTCTGTTAGTGTAGCTAGACTGTCTATTAGTGTAGCTACACTGTCTAATAGTGTTCCTAGACTGTCTGTTAGCGTAACTAGATTGTTTATCAATTTAGCTACACTGTCTATTTGTTTCATAGACGGTCTATTAGAGAAGCTACATTGTCTATTAGTGTTCATTGACTGTCTGTTAGTGTAGCTAGACTGTCTATTAATGTAGCTACACTGTCTTATAGTGTTCATAGACTGTATATTAGTGTAGCTAGACTGTCTGTTAGTGTAGCTACACTGTTTTTTAGTGTTCATAGGCTGTGTGTTAGTGTAGCTACACTGTCTTATAGTGTTCCCAGACTGTCTATTAGTGTAGCTAGATTGTCTATTAGTGTAGCTACACTGTCTTATAGTGTTCCTAGACTGTCTACTAGTGTAGCTAGACTGTCTATTAGAGTAGCTACACTGTCTAATAGTGTTCCTAGACTGTCTATTACTAGAGCTAGATTGTATATCAATATAGTTACACTGTCTATAATTTTTTAAGACGGTCTGTTAGTGTAGCTAGACTGTCTACTAGTGTAGCTAGATTGTCTATTGATGTTCCTACACTGTCCGTTAGTGAAGCTAGATTGCCTATCAATGTAGCTACACTGTCTATTAGTTTTCTTATACTGTCTGTTAGAGTAGCTACACTGTCTATAAGTGTTCAAATACTGTTTGTTAGTGTAGCCAGACTGTCTATCAGTGTAGCTACACTGTCTAATAGTGTTCCTAGACTATCTTTTAGTGTAGCTAGATTGTCTATTAGTGTAGACACACTGTCTAATAGTGTTCCTAGATTGTCGATTTGTGTAGCTAGACTGTCTATTAGTGTAGCTACACTGTCTTATAGTGTTCCTAGACTGTCTACTAGTGTAGCTAGACTGTCTATTAGTGTAGCTACACTGTCTAATAGTGTTCCTAGACTGTCTATTAGTGTAGCTAGATTGTGTATCAATATAGGTACACTGTCTATTAGTTTTCATAGACGGTCTGTTAGTGTAGCTAGACTGTCTACTAGTGTAGCTACATTGTCTATTGATGTTCCTAGACTGTCTGTTAGTGTAGCTAGATTGTCTATCAATGTAGCTACACTGTCTTTTAATTTTCTTATACTGTCTGTTAGAGTAGCTACACTGTCTATTAGTGTGCATATACTGTCTGTTCGTGTAGCTAGACTGTCTATTAGTGTAGCTACACTGTCTAATAGTGTTCCTAGACTGTCTATTAGTGTAGCTAGATTGTCTATCAATATAGCTACACTGTCTATTAGTTTTCCTATACTGTCTGTTAGTGTAGCTAGACTGTCTACTAGTGTAGCTACATTGTCTATTAGTGTTCCTAGATTTCTATTGGTGTAGCTAGACTGTCTATTAGAGTAGCTAGATTGTCTATAAGTGTAGCTACACTGTCTTATAGTGTTCCCAGACTGTCTATTAGTGTAGCTAGACTGTCTATTAGAATGGCTACACTGTCTAATAGTGTTCCTAGACTGTCTATTACTTGAGCTAACACTGTTATATAGTGTTCCTAGACTGTCTGATAGCGTAACTAGATTGTTTATCAATGTAGCTACACTGTCTATTTGCTTTCATAGACGGTCTATTAGAGAAGCTACACTGTCTATTAGTGTTCATAGACTGTCTGTTAGTGTAGCTAGACTGTCTATTAATGTAGCTACACTGTCTTATAGTGTTCCTAGACTGTCTATTAGTGTAGCTAGATTGTCTATTAGTGTAGCTACACTGTCTTATAGTGTTCCTAGACTGTCTATTAGTGTAGCTAGACTGTCTATTAGAGTAGCTACACTGTCTATTAGTGTTCATAGAATGTCTGTTAGTGTAGCTAGACTGTCTGTTAGTGTAGCTACACTGTCTTATAGTGTTCCTAGACTGTCTATTAGTGTAGCTAGATTGTCTATTAGTGTAGCTACACTGTCTAATAGTGTTCCTAGACTGTCTACTAGTGTAGATAGACTGTCTATTAGAGTAGCTACACTGTCTAATAATGTTCCTAGACTGTCTATTAGTGTAGCTAGATTGTCTATCAATATAGCTACACTGTCTATTAGTTTTCATGGACGGTCTGTTAGTGTAGCTGGACTGTCTTCTAGTGTAGCTACATTTTCTATTGATCTTCCTAGACTGTCCGTTAGTGAAGCTAGATTGTCTATCAATGTAGCTACACTGTCTATTAGTTTTCTTATACTGTCTGTTGGAGTAGCTACACTGTCTATTTGTTTTCATCGACGGTCTATTAGTTAGCTACACTGTCTATTAGAGTTCATAGACTGTCTGTTAGTGTAGCTAGACTGTCTATTAGTGTAGCTACACTGTTAAATAGTGTTCCTAGACTGTCTATTAGTGTAACTAGACTGTCTACTAGTGTAGCTTCACTGTCTTATAGTGTTCCTAGACTGTCTATTAGTGTAGCTAGACTGACTATAAGTGTAGCTACACTGTCTAATAGTGTTCCTAGACTGTCTATTAGTGTAGCTAGACTGTCTATTAGAGTAGCTACACTGTCTAATAGTGTAGCTAGACTGTCTATTAGTGTAGCTACACTGTCTAATAGTGTTCCTAGACTGTCTGTTAGCGTAACTAGATTGTTTATCAATGTAGCTACACTGTCTATTTGTTTTCATAGACGGTCTATTAGAGAAGCTATACTGTCTATTAGTGTTCCTAGACTGTCTATTAGTGTAGCTAGATTATCTATTAGTGTAGCTACACTGTCTTATAGTGTTCCTAGACTGTCTATTAGTGTATCTAGACTGTCTATAAGTGTAGCTACACTGTCTAATAGTGTTCCTAGACTGTCTATTAGTGTAGCTAGATTGTCTATCAATATAGCTACACTGTCTATTAGTTTTCATAGACGGTCTGTTAGTGTAGCTAGACTGTCTACTAGTGTAGCTACATTGTCTATTGATGTTCCTAGACTGTCCGTTAGTGAAGCTAGATTGTCTATCAATGTAGCTACACTGTACATTAGTTTTCTTATACTGTCTGTTAGAGTAGCTACACTGTCTATTAGTGTTCATATACTGTCTGTAAGTGTAGCTAGACTGTCTATCAGTGTAGCTTCACTGTCTAATAGTGTTCCTACACTGTCTATTAGTATAGCTACACTGTCTAATAGTGTTCCTAGACTGTCTATTAGTGTAGCTAGATTGTCTATCAATATAGCTAAACTGTCTATCAATTTTCCTATACTAACTGTTAGTGTAGCTAGACTGTCTACTAGTGTAGCTACATTGTCTATTAGTGTTCCTAGACTTCTATTGGTTTAGCTAGACTGTCTATTAGAGTAGCTAGATTGTCTATTAGTGTAGCTAGACTGTCAATTAGTGTTCCCAGACTGTCTATTAGTGTAGTTAGACTGTCTATTAGAGTAGCTACACTGTCTAATAGTGTTCCTAGACTTTCTATTACTAGAGCTAGATTGTCTATCACTGTCTTATAGTGTTCCTAGACTGACTGTTAGCGTAACTAGATTGTTTATCAATGTAGCTACACTGTCTATTTGCTTTCATAGACGGTCTATTAGAGAAGCAACACTGTCTATTTGTGTTCATAGACTGTCTGTTAGTGTAGCTAGACTGTCTATTAATGTAGCTACACTGTCTTATAGTGTTCCTAGACTGTCTATTAGTGTAGCTAGATTGTCTATTAGTGTAGCTACACTGTCTTTTAGTGTTTCTAGACTGTCTATTAGTGTAGCTAGACTGTCTATCAGTGTAGCTACACTGTCTATTAGTGTTCATAGACTGTCTCTAAGTGTAGCTAGACTGTCTGTTAGTGTAGCTACACTGTCTTATAGTGTTCCTAGACTGTCTATTAGTGTAGCTAGATTGTCTATTAGTGTAGCTACACTGTCTTATAGAGTTCCTAGACTGTATATTAGTGTAGCTAGATTGTCTATCAATATAGCTACACTGTCTATTAGTTTTCATAGACGGTCTGTTAGTGTAGCTAGACTGTCTTCTAGTGTAGCTACATTGTCTATTGATGTTCCTAGACTGTCCGTTAGTGAAGCTAGATTGTCTATCAATGTAGCTACACTGTCTATTAGTTTTCTTATACTGTCTGTTAGAGTAGCTACACTGTCTATTTGTTTTCGTCGACGGTCTATTAGTTAGCTACACTGTCAAATAGTGTTCCTAGACTGTCTATTAGTGTAGCTAGACTGTTTACTAGTGTATCTACACTGTCATATAGTGTTCCTAGACTGTCTATTAGTGTAGGTAGACTGTCTATAAGTGTAGCTACACTGTCTAATAGTGTTTTTAGATTGTCTATTAGTGTAACTAGACTGTCAATTAGAGTAGCTACACTGTCTAATAGTGTAGCTAGACTGTCTATTAGTGTAGCTACACTGTCTAATAGTGTTCCTAGACTATTTGTTAGCGTAACTAGATTGTTTATCAATGTAGCTACACTGTCTATTTGTTTTCATAGACGGTCTTTTAGAGAAAATACACTGTCTATTAGTGTTCCTAGACTGTCTATTAGTGTAGCTAGATTGTCTATTAGTGTAGCTACACTGTCTTATAGTGTTTCTAGACTGTCTATTAGTGTAGCTAGACTGTATATAAGTGTAACTACACTGTGTATTAGTGTTCATAGACTGTCTGTTAGTGTAGCTAGACTGTCTATTAGTGTAGCTACACTGTCTATTAGTGTTCCTAGACTGTCTATTAGTGTAGCTAGATTGTCTATCAATATAGCTACACTGTCTATTAGTTTTCCTATACTGTCTGTTAGTGTAGCTAGACTGTCTACTAGTGTAGCTACATTGTCTATTAGTGTTCCTAGACTGTCTATTAGTATAGCTAGACTGTCTATTAGAGTAGCTAGATTGTCTATCAATATAGCTACACTGTCTATTAGTTTTTCTATACTGTATGTTAGTGTAGCTAGACTGTCTACTAGTGTAGCTACATGGTCTATTGATGTTCCTAGACTATCCGTTAGTGTAGCTAGATTGTCTATCCATAAAGCTACACTGTCTATTAGTTTTCTTATACTGTCTGTTAGAGTAGCTACACTGTCTATTTGGTTTCATCGACGGTCTATTAGTTAGCTACACTGTCTATTAGAGTTCATAGACTGTCTGTTAATGTAGCTAGACTGTCTTTTAGTGTAGCTGCACTGTCTAATAGTGTTCCTAGACTGTCTATTAGTGTAGCTAGACTGTCTACTAGTGTAGCTACAATGTCTTATAATGTTCCTAGACTGTCTATTAGTGTAGCTAGATTGTCTATTAGTGTAGCTACACTGTCTAATAGTGTTCCTAGACTGTCTATTAGTGTAGCTAGACTGTCTATTAGAGTAGCTGAACTGTCTAATAGTGTTCCTAGACTGTCTGTTAGTGTAGCTAGATTGTCTATTAGTGTAGCTACACTGTCTAATAGTGTTCTTAGACTGTCTACTAGTGTAGCTAGACTGTCTATTAGAGTAGCTACACTGTCTAATAGTGTTCCTAGACTGTCTATTAGTGTAGCTAGATTGTCTATCAATAAAGCTACACTGTCTATTAGTTTTCATAGACGGTCTGTTAGTGTAGCTAGACTGTCTACTAGTGTAGCTACATTGTCTCCGTTAGTGAAGCTAGATTGTCTATCAATGTAGCTACACTGTCTATTAGTTTTCTTATACTGTCTGTTAGAGTAGCTACACTGTCTATTAGTGTTCATATACTGTCTGTTAGTGTAGCTAGACTGTCTATCAATGTAGCTACACTGTCTATTAGTGTTCCTAGACTGTCTATTAGTGTAGCTAGGTTGTCTTTTAGTGTAGCTACACTGTCTAATAGTGTTCCTAGACTGTCTATTAGTGTAGCTACATTGTCTATTAGTGTAGCTACACTGTCTAATAGTGTTCCTAGACTGTCTACTAGTGTAGCTAGACTGTCTATTAGTGTAGCTACACTGTCTAATAGTGTTCCTAGACTCTATTAGTGTAGCTAGATTGTGTATCAATATAGCTACACTGTTTATTAGTTTTCATAGACGGTCTGTTAGTGTAGCTAGACTGTATACAAGTGTAGCTACATTGTCTATTGATGTTCCTTGACTGTCCGTTAGTGTAGCTAGATTGTCTATCAATGTAGCTACACTGTCTTTTAATTTTCTTATACTGTCTGTTAGAGTAGCTACACTGTCTATTAGTGTTCTTATACTGTCTGTTCGTGTAGCTAGACTGTCTATTAGTGTAGCTACACTGTCTAATAGTGTTCCTAGACTGTCTATTAGTGTAGCTAGATCGTCTATCAATATAGCTACACTGTCTATTAGTTTTCCTATACTGTCTGTTTGTGTAGCTAGACTGTCTACTAGTGTAGCAACATTGTCTATTAGTGTTCCTAGACTGTCTATTAGTGTAGCTAGACTGTCTATTAGAGTAGCTAGATTGTCTATCAATATCAATTAGTTTTCCTATACTGTATGTTAGTGTAGCTAGACTGTCTACTAGTGTAGCGACATTGTCTATTGATGTTCCTAGACTGTCCGTTAGTGAAGCTAGATTGTCTATCAATGTAGCTACACTGTCTTTTAATTTTCTTATACTGTCTGTTAGAGTAGCTACACTGTCTATTAGTGTTCATATACTGTCTCTTCGTGTAGCTAGACTGTCTATTAGTGTAGCTACATTGTCTAATAGTGTTCCTAGACTGTCTATTAGTGTAGCTAGACTGCCTTCTAGTGTAGCTACACTGTCTTATAGTGTTCCTAGACTGTCTATTAGTGTAGCTAGACTGTCTATTAGTGTAGCTACACTGTCTAATAGTGTTCCTAGACTGTCTATTAGTGTAGCTACACTGTCTAATAGTGTTCCTAGACTGTTTGTTAGCGTAACTAGATTGTTTATCAATGTAGCTACACTGTCTATTTGTTTTCATAGACAGTCTATTAGAGAAGCTACACTGTCTATTAGTGTTCATAGACTGTCTGTAAGTGTAGCTAGACTGTCTATTAATGTAGCTACACTGTCTTATAGTGTTCTTAGACTGTCTATTAGTGTAGCTAGATTGTCTATTAGTGTAGCTACACTGTCTAATAGTGTTCCTAGACTGTCAATTAGTGTAGCTAGATTGTCTATCAATATAGCTACACTGTCTATTAGTTTTCATAGACGGTCTGTTAGTGTAGCTAGACTGTCTACTAGTGTAGCTACATTGTCTATTGATGTTCCTGGACTGTCCGTTAGTGAAACTAGATTGTCTATCAATGTAGCTACACTGTCTATTAGTTTTCTTATACTGTCTGTTAGAGTAGCTACACTTTCTATTTGTTTTCATCGACGATCTATTAGTTAGCTGAACTGTCTATTAGAGTTCCTAGACTGTCTGTTAGTGTAGCTAGACTGTCTATTAGTGTAGCTACACTGTCTAATAGTGTTCCTAGACTGTCTACTAGTGTAGCTAGACTGTGTATTAGTGTAGCTACACTGTCTAATAGTGTTCCTAGACTGTCTATTAGTGTAGCTAGACTGTCTATTAGAGTAGCTACACTGTCTAATAGTGTTCCTAGACTGTCTATTAGTGTAGCTACACTGTCTAATAGTGTTCCTAGACTGTCTATTAGTGTAGCTAGACTGTCTATTAGAGTAGCTACACTGTCTAATAGTGTTGCTAGACTGTCTATTAGTGTAGCTACACTGTCTAATAGTGTTCCTAGACTGTCTGTTAGCGTAACTAGATTGTTTATCAATGTAGCTACACTGTCTTTTTGTTTTCATAGACGGTCTATTAGAGAAGCTACACTGTCTATTAGTGTTCATAGACTGTCTGTTAGTGTAGCTAGACTGTCTATTAATGTAGCTACACTGTCTTATAGTATTCCTAGACTGTATATAAGTGTAGCTAGATTGTCAATTAGTGTAGCTACACTGTCTTATAGTGTTCATAGACTGTCTGTTAGTGTAGCTAGACTGTCTATTAGTGTAGCTACACTGTCTTATAGTGTTCCTAGACTGTCTATTAGTGTAGCTAGATTGTCTATTAGTGTAGCTACACTGTCTAATAGTGTTCATAGACTGTCTACTAGTGTAGCTCGACTGTCTATTAGAGTAGCTACACTGTCTAATAGTGTTCCTAGACTGTCTTTTAGTGTAGCTAGATTGTCTATCAATATAGCTACACTGTCTATTAGTTTTCATACACGGTCTGTTAGTGTAGCTAGACTGTCTACTAGTGTAGCTACATTGTCTATTAATGTTCCTAGACTGTCCGTTAGCGGAGCTAGATTGTCTATCAATGTAGCTTCACTGTCTATTAGTTTTCTTATACTGTCTGTTAGAGTAGCTACACTGTCTATTAGTGTTTATATACTGTCTGTTAGTGTAGATAGACTGTCTATCAGTGTAGCTACACTGTCTAATAGTGATACTAGACTGTATGTTTGTGTAGCTAGACTGTCTATTAGTGTAGCTACACTGTCTAATAGTGTTCCTAGACTGTCTACTAGTGTAGCTAGACTGTCCATTATTGTAGCTACACTGTCTAATAGTGTTTCTAGACTGTCTATTAGTGTTGCTAGATTGTGTATCAATATAGCTACACTGTCTATTAGTTTTCATAGACGGTCTGTTAGTGTAGCTAGACTGTCTACTAGTGTAGCTACATTGTCTATTGATGATCCTAGACTGTCCGTTAGTGTAGCTAGATTGTCTGTCAATGTAGCGACACTGTCTATTAGTTTTATTATACTGTCTGTTAGAATAGCTACACTGTCTATTTGTTTTCATCGACGGTCTATTAGTTAGCTACACTGTCTATTAGAGTTCCTAGACTGTCTGTTAGTGTAGCTAGACTGTCTATTAGTGTAGCTATACTGTCTAATAGTGTTCCTAGACTGTCTATTAGTGTAGCTAGACTGTCTACTAGTGTAGCTACACTGTCTTATAGTGTTCCTAGACTGTCTATTAGTGTAGCTAGATTGTCTATTAGTGTAGCTACACTGTCTAATAGTGTTCCTAGACTGTCTACTAGTGTAGCTCGACTGTCTATTAGAGTAGCTACACTGTCTAATAGTGTTCCTAGACTGTCTATTAGTGTAGCTAGATTGTCTATTAATATAGCTACACTGTCTATTAGTTTTCATAGACGGTCTGTTAGTGTAGCTAGACTGTCTACTAGTGTAGCTACATTGTCTATTGATGTTCCTAGACTGTCCGTTAACGAAGCTAGATTGTCTATCAATGTAGCTACACTGTCTATTAGTTTTCTTATACTGTCTGTTAGAGTAGCTACACTGTCTATTAGTTTTCTTATACTGTCTGTTAGAGTAGCTACACTGTCTATTAGTGTTTATATACTGTCTGTTAGTGTAGCTAGACTGTCTATCAGTGTAGCTACACTGTCTAATAGTGATACTAGACTGTATGTTTGTGTAGCTAGACTGTCTATTAGTGTAGCTTCACTGTCTTATAGTGTTCCTAGACTGTCTACTAGTGTAGCTAGACTGTCTATTAGTGTAGCTACACTGTCTAATAGTGTTCCTAGACTGTCTATTAGTATAGCTGGACTGTCTGTTAGAGTAGCTACATTGTCTATTAGTGTTTATTTACTGTCTGTTAGTGTAGCTAGACTGTCTATCAGTGTAGCAACACTGTCTAATAGTGTTCCTACACTGTCTATTAGTGAAGCTAGATTGTCTATTAGTGCAGCTACACTGTCTTATAGTGTTCCTAGACTGTCTATTAGTGTAGCTACACTGTCTAATAGTGTTCCTAGACTGTCTACTAGTGTAGATAGACTGTCTAATAGTGTAGCTACACTGTCTAATAGTGTTCCTAGACTGTCTATGAGTGTAGCTAGATTGTGTATCAATATAGCTACATTGTCTATTAGTTTTCATAGACTGTCTATTAGTGTAGCTATACTGTCTAAAAGTGTTCCTAGACTGTCTATTAGTGTAGCTAGATTGTCTATTAGTGTAGCTACACTGTCTTATAGTGTTCCTAGACTGTCTATTAGTGTAGCTAGACTGTCTATTAGTGTAGCTACACTGTCTTATAGTGTTTTTAGACTGTCTAATAGTGTAGCTAGACTGTCTACTAGTGTAGATACATTGTCTATTGATGTTCCTAGACTGTCCGTTAGTGTAGCTAGATTGTCTATCAATGTAGTTACACTGTCTTTTAATTTTCTTATACTGTCTGTTAGAGTAGCTACACTGTCTATTAGTGTTCATATACTGTCTGTTTGTGTAGCTAGACTGTCTATTAGTGTAGCTACACTGTCTATCAATATAGCTAAACTGTCTATTAGTTTTCCTATACTGTCTGTTAGTGTAGCTAGACTGTCTACTAGTGTAGCTACATTGTCTATTAGTGTTCCTAGACTGTCTATTAGTATAGCTAGACTGTCTACTAGTGTAGGTACACTGTCTAATAATGTTCCTAGACTATCTTTTAGGGTAGCTAGACTGTCTATTAGAGTAGCTACACTGTCTAATAGTGTTCCTAGACTGTCTTTTAGTGTAGCTACACTGTCTAATAGTTTTCCTAGACTGTCTGTTAGCGTAACTAGATTGTTTATCAATGTAGCTACACTGTCTATTTGTATTCATAGACGGTCTATTAGAGAAGCTACACTGTCTGTTAGTGTTCATAGACTGTCTGTTAGTGTAGCTAGACTGTCTATTAATGTAGCTACACTGTCTAATAGTGTTCCTAGACTGTCTACTAGTGTAGCTAGACTGTCTATTAGTGTAGCTACACTGTCTAATAGTGTTCCAAGACTGTCTATTAGTGTAGCTAGATTGTGTATCAATATAGCAAACTGTCTATTAGTTTTCATAGACGGTCTGTTAGTGTAGCTAGACTGTCTACTAGTGTAGCTACATTGTCTATTGATGTTCCTAGACTGTCCGTTAGTGTAGCTAGATTGTCTGTCAATGTAGCTACACTGTCTTTTAATTTTCTTATACTGTCTGTTAGAGTAGCTACACTGTCTATTAGTGTTCCTAGACTGTCTATTAGTGTAGCTAGACTGTCTATTAGTGTAGCTACACTGTCTAATAGTGTTCCTAGACTGTCTATTAGTGTAGCTAGATTGTGTATCAATATAGCTACACTGTCTATTAGTTTTCCTATACTGTCTGTTAGTGTAGCTAGACTGCCTATTAGTGTAGCTACATTGTCTATTAGTGTTCCTAGACTGTCTATTAGTGTAGCTAGACTGTCTATTAGTGTAGCTAGAATGTCTATCAATATAGCTACACTGTCTATTAGTTTTCCTATACTGTATGTTAGTGTAGCTACATTGTCTATTGATGTTCCTAGACTGTCCTTTAGTGTAGCTAGATTGTCTATCAATGTAGCTACACTGTCTATTAGTTTTCTTATACTGTCTGTTAGAGTAGCTACACTGTCTATTTGTTTTCATCGACGGTCTATTAGTTAGCTACACTGTCTATTAGAGTTCATAGACTGTCTGTTAGTGTAGCTAGAATGTCTATTAGTGTAGCTAAACTGTCTAATAGTGTTCCTAGACTGTCTATTAGTGTAGCTAGACTGTCTACTAGTGTAGCTACACTGTCTTATAGTGTTCCTAGACTGTCTATTAGTGTAGCTAGACTGTCTATTAGTGTAGCTACACTGTCTAATAGTGTTCCTAGACTGTCTACTAGTGTAGCTAGACTGTCTATTAGTGTAGCTACACTGTCTAATAGTGTTCCTAGACTGTCTATTAGTGTAGCTAGATTGTGTATCAATATAGCTACACTGTCTATTAGTTTTCATAGACGGTCTGTAAGTGTAGCTAGACTGTCTACTAGTGTAGCTACATTGTCTATTGATGTTCCTAGACTGTCCGTTAGTGTAGCTAGATTGTCTATCAATATAGCTACACTGTCTATTAGTTTTCCTATACTGTATGTTAGTGTAGCTACATTGTCTATTGATGTTCCTAGACTGTCCGTTAGTGTAGCCAGATTGTCTATCAATGTAGCTACACTGTCTATTAGTTTTCTTTTACTGTCTGTTAGAGTAGCTACACTATCTATTTGTTTTCATCGACGGTCTATTAGTTAGCTACACTGTCTATTAGAGTTCATAGATTGTCTGTAAGTGTAGCTAGACTGTCTATTAGTGTAGCTACACTGTCTAATAGTGTTCCTAGACTGTACCGTCCATAAGTGTAGCTAGACTGTCAACTAGTGTAGCTACACTGTCTTATAGTGTTCCTAAACTGTCTATTAGTGTAGCTAGACTGTCTATTAGAGTAGCTACTTTGTCTAATAGTGTTCCTAGACTGTCTATTAGTGTAGCTACACTGTCTAATAGTGTTCCGAGACTGTCTATTAGTGTAGCTAGACTGTCTATTAGAGTAGCTACACTGTCTAATAGTATTCCTAGATTGTCTGTTAGTGTAGCTACACTGTCTAATAGTGTTCCTAGACTGTCTATTAGTGTAGCTACACTGTCTAATAGTGTTCCTAGACTGTCTACTAGTGTAGCTAGACTGTCTATTAGTGTAGCTACATTGTCTAATAGTGTTCCTAGACTATCTATTAGTGTAGCTAGATTGTGTATCAATATAACTACATTGTCTATTAGTTTTCATAGACGGTCTGTAAGTGTAGCTAGACTGTCTACTTGTGTAGCTACATTGTCTATTTATGTTTCTAGACTGTCCGTTGGTGTAGCTAGATTGTCTATCAATGTAGCTACACTGTCTTTTAATTTTCTTATACTGTCTGTTAGAGTAGCTACACTGTCTATTAGTGTTCATAGACTGTCTGTTCGTGTAGCTAGACTGTCTATTAGTGTAGCTTCACTGTCTTATAGTGTTCCTAGACTGTCTATTAGTGTAGCTAGATTGTCTATCAATATAGCTACACTGTCTATTAGTTTTCCTATACTGTCTGTTAGTGTAGCTAGACTGTCTACTAGTGTAGTTACATTGTCTATTAGTGTTCCTAGACTGTCTATTAGTGTAGCTAGACTGTCTTTTAGAGTAGCTAGATTGTCTATCAATATAGCTACACTGTCTATTAGTTTACCAATACTGTATGTTAGTGTAGCTAGACTGTCTACTAGTGTAGCTACATTGTCTATTGATGTTCCTAGACTGTCCGTTAGTGTAGCTAGATTGTCTATCAATGTAGCTACATTGTCTATTAGTTTTCTTATACTGTCTGTTAGAGTAGCTACACTGTCTATTTGTTTTCATCGACTGTCTATTAGTATGCTACACTGTCTATTAGAGTTCATAGACTGTCTGTTAGTGTCGCTAGACTGTCTATTAGTGTAGCTACAGTATTAATTGGTGTTCCTAGACTGTCTATTTGTGTAACTAGACTGTCCACTAGTGTAGCTACACTGTCTTATAGTGTTCCTAGACTGTCTATTAGTGTAGCTAGACTGTCTATTAGAGTAGCTACATTGTCTAATTGTGTTTCTAGACTGTCTATTAGTGTAGCTACACTGTCTAATAGTGTTCCTAGACTGTCTATTAGTGTAGCTAGACTGTCTATTAGAGTAGCTACACTGTCTAATAGTGTTCCTAGACTGTCTATAAGTGTAGCTACACTGTCTAATAGTGTTCCTAGACTGTCTGTTAGCGTAACTAGATTGTTTATCAATGTAGCTACACTGTCTATTTGTTTTCAAAGACGGTCTATTAGAGAAGCTACACTGTCTATTAGTTTTCTTATACTGTCTGTTAGAGTAGCTACACTGTCTATTAGTGTTCATTTACTGTCTGTTAGTGTAGCTAGACTGTCTATTAGTGTAGCTACACTGTCTAATAGTGTTCCTAGACTGTCTATTAGTGTAGCTAGATTGTGTATCAATATAGCTACGCTGTGTATTAGTTTTCATAGACGGTCTGTTAGTGTAGCTAGACTGTCTACTAGTGTAGCTACATTGTCTATTGATGTTCCTAGACTGTCCGTTAGTGTAGCTAGATTGTCTATCAATGAAGCTACACTGTCTTTTAATTTTCTTATACAGTCTGTTAGAGTAGCTACACTGTCTATTAGTGTTCATATACTGTCTGTTCGTGTAGCTAGACTGTCTATTAGTGTAGCTACACTGTCTAATAGTGTTCCTAGACTGTCTATTAGTGTAGCTAGATTGTCTATCAATATAGCTACACTGTCTATTAGTTTTCCTATACTGTCTGTTTGTGTAGTTAGACTGTCTACTAGTGTAGCTACATTGTTTATTAGTGTTCCTAGACTGTATATTAGTGTAGCTAGACTGTCTATTAGAGTAGCTAGATTGTCTATCAATATAGCTACACTGTCTATTAGTTTTCCTATACTGTATGTTAGAGTAGCTAGACTGTCTACTAGTTTAGCTACATTGTCTATTGATGTTCCTAGACTGTCCGTTAGTGTAGCTAGAATGTCTATCAATGTAGCTACACTGTCTATTAGTTTTCTTATACTGTCTGTTAGAGTAGCTACACTGTCTATTTGTTTTCATCGACGGTCTATTAGTTAGCTACACTGTCTATTAGAGTTCATAGACTGTCTGTTAGTGTAGCTACACTGTCTATTAGTGTAGCTACACTGTCTAATAGTGTTCCTAGACTGTCTGTTAGCGTAACTAGATTGTTTATCAATGTAGCTACACTGTCTATTTGTTTCATAGACGGTCTATTAGAGAAGCTACATTGTCTATTAGTGTTCATAGACAGTCTGTTAGTGTAGCTAGACTGTCTATTAATGTAGCTACTCTGTCTTATAGTGTTCTTAGACTGTATATTTGTGTAGCTAGATTGTCTACTAGTGTAGCTACACTGTCTTATAGTGTTCCTAGACTGTCTATTAGTGTAGCTAGACTGTCTATTAGTGTAGCTACACTGTCTATTAGTGTTCATAGACTGTCTGTTAGTGTAGCTACACCGTCTTATAGTGTTCCCAGACTGTCTATTAGTGTAGCTAGATTGTCTATTAGTGTAGCTACACTGTCTAATAGTGTTCCTAGACTGTCTACTAGTGTAGCTAGACTGTCTATTAGAGTAGCTACACTGTCTAATAGTGTTCCTAGACTGTTTATTACTAGAGCTAGATTGTCTATCAATATAGTTACACTGTCTATTAGTTTTCATAGACGGTCTGTTAGTGTAGGTAGACTGTCTACTAGTGTAGCTACATTGTCTATTGATGTTCCTATACTGTCCGTTAGTGAAGCTAGATTGTCTATCAATGTAGCTACACTGTCTATTAGTTTTCTTATACTGTCTGTTAGAGTAGCTACACTGTCTATTAGTGTTCATATACTGTCTGTTAGTGTAGCCAGACTGTCTATCAGTGTAGCTACACTGTCTAATGTAACATGTATGGTGTTTATCTATTTCATATTTGTTTACTTAGTTTCTGATTGACCCAGATATTGGAGAAATTGATGGTAAATAAGTTGTTGTAAACAAGGTATTTATTTGGTAATAAGTAATTTTCTAGAAGGATGACTAATCATCTAGATGGTTCTTGAACCTTGGAGAAAAGACCAGAACTTACTAGAATTTTCTTTTCCATGCAAATAGAAACTTTGAGTGGGTTCTGGAATTCAGTAGAAGTTTGTGGAATTTTCCAGAATGAATAAATATAGCATATGATATAATAGTCTTTCTTGACCGTTCTAGAACTTTCTTAAAGGGTATATATAAGAGTAAATTTTTCATAAGGGCATCTTTAAATAATTTCACCATTTAAAAGTCTAAACCTTTTGTGCTGGAATTCTATACTGGAATACTGTGGTTAATTTATTCATTCTGGATTACTTTGGATTATTCAGTTTTGGATTCAGACTTCATGTTCATTTGGATTTATCTTCAAAATCTGGGATCAGAAACTGCTGAAAGACTTGTGTTGATAAATATTCTGAGGGACAGTTTGGGCATAAAAGGTATTGTAAATTAGACTTTCTTTGATTGTATAACTATTTTCCATTACTTATTGTAAATGATAATTTTTGTTTTTAATAAATTTTGTTAAATTTTAAAAGTGCTTTTTGCTGACTATCCAAATAGCAAAATTTTGGTTTCCTAAATTTGTTTCTAGTTACGCCTGGCACGTAACAGAAATTGGGGGCTCAGAGTCTGGGATTGAAATTATTTTTGCACCAAATTAGTTTGAAATTTAAAAGAAATTTTACTGTTTGCTGTTCAACTAGCTGAAGCCAGCAGAAAGCAAATACGTCATTCAAACTTAGTGATTTTACTGCGTCACCTTCTCAGGAGCTGTTAGATTTGGCAAAAAAGTCTGATCTTTTGGACATTGCTGACCATTATGGCCTACCCAATGTGAAAAAGACTATGTTAAAACATGAAATTAAGAATATTCTCATTCAGTTCTTTGTGGACGAAGAAATATTTGATTCCTCAGCCACATCTCAGATTCTGGTTACCCAGACTGATTTGCAGTTGAGGGAATTAGAAATTAAAAGGCAAGTTGAGATAGAAAAAATAAGGTTAGAACATGAAGAGAGATTGAGGCATGAGAAAGTAGAGCGAGAGGAAAGAATAAGAGTAGAAAATGCAGAGCGTGAACGTGTGAGAGAAGAGCGAGAGGATAGAATAAGGCAGGAAACATTAGAAAGAGAAAATAGGTTGCTGAGAGAAAAATTAGAACATGAGAAATTAAGGTTAGAAATGGAAGAACGGGAGAAGGAAAAACAAAGAGAAATGGAAAGAGAAAAATTAGAACAACAAGAACGCATTGAAATTGAAAAAGAAAAATTACTCTTTGAGTTAAAAATGAAAGAGCTTGAGTTACAAGACAAATCTAAACCAAATCCTTTGCCTTTGGACTCTAGCAAAACTTTTGATGTAACAAAACATATCCGACTCGTTCCTCCATTTCAAGAAAAAGAAGTTGACAAATATTTATTACATTTTGAGAAGATGGCAGAAAACCTGAAATGGCCAAGAGAGCACTGGACCTTACTTTTGCAGAGCGTTGTAATAGGCAAAGCTCGAGAAATTTACACTCAGCTTTCACTAGAACAAAGCTCAGATTATGACAAAGTAAAAGAACTTATTCTTAAGGCTTATGAGTTGGTCCCTGAAGCTTACAGGCAGAAATTTAGAGATTGTAGAAAAGAACCTAACCAGACTCATGTGGAATTTGCTAGAACAAAAGAACAATTATTTGATAGGTGGTGCTCTTCAAAGAAAGTAGGTTCTGATCATGAAAAACTAAGACAGCTCATGCTTGTTGAAGAATTCAAATGGTGTATAAATTCTGACGTCAGGGCTTTCTTAAATGAAAAAGAAGTTGAAAATTTGGATGTGGCAGCTAGACTAGCTGATGATTATTCTTTGACTCATAAAACTTCTTTTGTTAACAAGCCATTTCCTAGGAAACCATTTAACCCTCAATTAAAATTTACACCTCAATCAAGACCATTTTCCCCTCAGTCAAAACCATATTCCCCTCAGTCAGGTCCAAAATCCAACCCCAGTAATCCATTTGATAATTCCAGTCATTCATTTACTCCAAAACCTAGATTTTCTGGTGAAAACAAAGGTCAAAGTCCATTATCCCAGCCAATTTGCAATTATTGTAAACAATCTGGTCATATCATTTCTGAATGTATAGCTTTAAAAAGAAAGAGAGAAAAAGAAAGACAGGAGAGTCCTAAACCCACAGGTCTCACCTCTTTAAGGCTAAAATCTCAGTCTTCTGTTCAGGATGAGAATCCTATTTTGGCCAAAACATCTGAGACTGATGCCGTTATGGAGATTTATGAACCATTCTTATCAGCTGGTTCCGTGTCACTAAATAGTGACTTTGCCCAGTCTACCCCTATTAAAATCCTACGAGATACTGGTGCTTCTCAATCCCTTATCTTGGCAGATACCCTGCCTTTTTCTGAGAAGACTTCTTCTGGGACAAGTGTCCTTATCCAGGGTGTAGAGTGTGGATTTATTAATGTACCGCTCTATAACATTTATTTGTCCTCAGACTTAGTTACGGGTCTTGTGGCTGTAGGTATTAGACCTTCTTTACCTTTTAAAGGTGTTCACTTGCTATTAGGCAATGATTTGGCTGGAGATAAGGTTGTGGTAGACCCACTTTTGACCAGCACGCCGTGTGTTGATCAACTGCCCGATCCTATTGAGCAGGAAATTCCTAACCTTTACCCTTCTTGTGCCGTCACTAGGGCAATGGCAAAGAAATCCAATCAGAATAATGGGATGCAGGATATTAATTTAGCTGACACTTTGATAGGCCAGTCCTTTAATGATGATATTTCAAATTCTCTTTCTCCCACCCAGTCTGACATTCAGTCTGACTTTGACACTTCAAGGTCAAACACTGATCTTTCACCTTTAATTTCAAATGACCAAGGTCATGACCAGCTGTCAAGATCACAGCTTTGTAAAGAACAACACAGTGATCCTGAGATATCACCTTTATTTGATAGAGCTTTAGATGAAAATGAAATGTCACAAGTCCCTGTTTGTTATTATGTGAAAAATGACATTTTGATGAGAAAATGGCGTCCTCCTGATGTCTCAGCAGATGATGAGTGGACTGTTAACCACCAGATTGTGGTCCCTAGGGCTTATCGTCCTGAGATTTTGAATTTGGCTCATGAAACTCCCATGTCAGGCCATTTAGGTGTAAATAAGACCTATCACAAGATTCTTAATCATTTCTTTTGGCCAGGATTAAAATCTGATGTTTCTCAGCACTGCAAATCCTGTCACACTTGTCAAATGGTAGGAAACCCCAATCAGACCATTCCAAAAGCTTCTTTACAGCCCATTCCTGCCTTTGATGAACCTTTCAGCAGAATCATTATTGACTGTGTAGGTCCACTACCCAAAACAAAATCAGGTTGTCAATATCTTTTGACTATTATGTGTGCTTCAACACGCTTCCCTAAAGCCATTCCACTCAGAAATATCAAGACTAAGACAATTGTTAAGGCACTTGTGAAGTTTTTCACCTTTGTGGGACTTCCAAGGTCTGTACAATCTGATCAAGGTTCAAATTTTATGTCGGGAATTTTTCAACAAGTCATGCATGAACTTGGCATTAAACAGTACAAATCATCGGCTTATCATCCTGAAAGCCAGGGTGCCTTAGAAAGATTTCATCAAACTTTGAAAAACATGATCAGATCTTACTGCTTTGACACAGAAAAGGATTGGGATGAAGGCATACATTTACTTTTATTTGCTGTCAGAGAATCTGTACAAGAGTCTCTTGGGTTCAGCCCATTTGAACTAGTATTTGGACATACTGTACGTGGACCCTTGAAACTTCTGAAAGAAAAATTTCTCTCAGATGATGATAATTCTTTGAACTTACTTCAGTATGTATCTGATTTCAAAAACAGACTATCAAAAGCCTGTGAAGCTGCTCGGTCCAATCTCAAATCAGCTCAAAGCAAAATGAAATTGCGTTGTGATGAAAATGCTCAGGATAGAAATTTTGAACCTGGAGACAAGGTACTTGCTCTTTTGTCCATTCCTGGTAAGCCATTGCAAGCTAGATATTATGGTCCTTATACTGTTGACAAAAAGTTAAGTGATGTTAATTACATTGTCAACACTCCTGGGAGGCGCCAACAAAAACAGTTATGTCATATTAACATGCTTAAAAAGTACATTGATAGGGATAGTTCTGTTATTTCATCAGTGAATCTAGTAAATTCTGTCCCTCTTAAACAAAATCAAATGGACTCTGAAGATATGAACTTTGTGAAATCTGATCCCGCGTCGTCAAAACTCAAGAACTCTGATATCTTAAAGGATCTTGACCAGAAATTGTCTCATCTTAGTTCAGACAAGAGACTTGAACTGAAGCAGTTAATTCTTGAATATGAACACTTATTTCCGGATATTCCATCCAAAACTGACAAAATTTATCATGATGTTGAACTTATTGATGGTTCAAAACCTGTGAAACAACATCCATACAGAATGAACCCTGTAAAACAACAAATTCTCAGAGAAGAAGTTCAATATTTGCTGGATAATGACTTTATAGAACCTAGTCAAAGTGAATGGAGTTCTCCTTGTATTCTTGTACCAAAACCTGATGGGACATTTCGCATGTGTACAGACTATCGTTAAGTAAATTCTGTCACCAAAACGGACACATTTCCAATTCCTCGAATCGATGACTGCATAGATAACATTGGACAAGCAAAATACGTTACAAAATTCGATCTGCTTAAAGGATTTTGGCAAATACCTCTGACAAACAGAGCAAAGGAGATCTCAGCATTTGTCACTCCAGACGGATTGTATCAGTATAAAGTTATGCCATTTGGAATGAAGAACTCTCCAGCGACATTTCAACGCTTAGTTAACAGCTTGATATCTAATCTGGCTGGCTGTAAAGCCTATATCGACGACGCTATCATCTTCAGTGAAGAATGGGAACGACACTTACAAACTATCAGAAATTTCTTTGACAGACTTAGTGAAGCTACACTAACAGTTAACTTAACAAAGAGTGAATTTTGCCATGCAAATTTGACATTTTTAGGTCATCTGGTGGGACAAGGTCTGGTAAAACCTGTAGAAGCCAAAGTTAAGGCTATCTCTGATTTTCCCATACCTTCTGGCAAAAGACAACTGATGCGCTTTCTCGGTATGGTTGGATATTACAGGAAATTCTGTAATAATTTCTCTGTCATAGCAGAGCCTTTGACTAACTTAGTTGGCAAAAGGGTCAAGTTTATTTGGACTGATAATTGTCAGAAGTCTTTTGAAAAGCTTAAAGCTATACTTAAAAGTGCTCCAGTTCTCTTAGCGCCTAGCTTTGATGAAGAATTTAAGTTGGCTGTGGATGCCAGTGATGTTGGTGCAGGCAGTGTATTGTTACAGGAAGATGACAATGGTGTTGATCATCCTGTTTGTTACTATTTTAAAAAGTTTAACAAACATCAGAGAAATTACTCTACCATAGAGAAAGAATGCTTATCTCTCATCCTTGCTCTTCAGCACTTTGAAGTTTACCTAGCTTCTTCAGTTGCACCTATTGTCATTTTCACTGATCACAATCCACTGACTTTCATTCATAAAATGAAAAACAAGAACCAGCGTTTACTCAGATGGAGTCTCATGTTGCAAGAGCACAATCTAGATATCAGGCATATTAAAGGAAAAGATAATATCATCCCAGATGCACTCTCTAGGGCTTAGATGCCTCAGTGTTATTGATATTCAGCTTTTTACTATTGCTCTTTATTGATCTGATGTGATTTTACATTATTGTTTGTTATATAATTGTTCATTATTGCAAAAGAAAGCTTTACTTCATAAAACTTTCTTTTCTTTGAGGAGGGGAAGTGTAACATAAATGGTGTTTATCTATTTCATATTTGTTTACTTAGTTTCTGATTGACCCAGATATTGGAGAAATTGATGGTAAATAAGTTGTTGTAAACAAGGTATTTATTTGGTAATAAGTAATTTTCTAGAAGGATGACTAATCATCTAGATGGTTCTTGAACCTTGGAGAAAAGACCAGAACTTACTAGAATTTTCTTTTCCATGCAAATAGAAACTTTGAGTGGGTTCTGGAATTCAGTAGAAGTTTGTGGAATTTTCCAGAATGAATAAATATAGCATATGATATAATAGTCTTTCTTGACCGTTCTAGAACTTTCTTAAAGGGTATATATAAGAGTAAATTTTTCATAAGGGCATCTTTAAATAATTTCACCATTTAAAAGTCTAAACTTTTTGTGCTGGAATTCTATACTGGAATACTGTGTTTAATTTATTCATTCTGGATTACTTTGGATTATTCAGTTTTGGATTCAGACTTCATGTTCATTTGGATTTATCTTCAAAATCTGGGATCAGAAACTGCTGAAAGACTTGTGTTGATAAATATTCTGAGGGACAGTTTGGACATAAAAGGTATTGTAAATTAGACTTTCTTTGATTGTATAACTATTTTCCATTACTTATTGTAAATGATAATTTTTGTTTTTAATAAATTTTGTTAAATTTTAAAAGTGCTTTTTGCTGACTATCCAAATAGCAAAATTTTGGTTTCCTAAATTTGTTTCTAGTTACGCCTGGCACGTAACACTAATAGTGTTCCTAGACAGTCTATTAGTGTAGCTAGATTGTCTATTAGTGTAGCCACACTGTCTAATAGTGTTCCTAGACTGTCGATTTGTGTAGCTAGACTGTCTATTAGTGTAGCTACACTGTCTAATAGTGTTCCTAGACTGTCTACTAGTGTAGCTAGACTGTCTATTAGTGTAGCTACACTGTCTAATAGTGTTCCTAGACTGTATATTAGTGTAGCTAGATTGTGTATCAATATAGCTACACTGTGTATTAGTTTTCATAGACGGTCTGTTAGTGTAGCTAGACTGTCTACTAGTGTAGCTACATTGTCTATTGATGTTCCTAGACTGTCCGTTAGTGTAGCTAGATTGTCTATCAATGTAGCTACACTGTCTTTTAATTTTCTTATACTGTCTGTTAGAGTAGCTACACTGTCTATTAGTGTTCATATACTGTCTGTTCGTGTAGCTAGACTGTCTATTAGTGTAGCTACACTGTCTAATAGTGTTCCTAGACTGTCTATTAGTGTAGCTAGATTGTCTATCAATATAGCTACACTGTCTATTAGTTTTCCTATACTGTCTGTTAGTGTAGTTAGACTGTCTACTAGTGTAGCTACATTGTTTATTAGTGTTCCTAGACTGTATATTAGTGTAGCTAGACTGTCTTTTAGAGTAGCTAGATTGTCTATCAATATAGCTACACTGTCTATTAGTTTTCCTATACTGTATGTTAGAGTAGCTAGACTGTCTACTAGTTTAGCTACATTGTCTATTGATGTTCCTAGACTGTCCGTTAGTGTAGCTAGATCGTCTATCAATGTAGCTACACTGTCTATTAGTTTTCTTATACTGTCTGTTAGAGTAGCTACACTGTCCATTTGTTTTCATCGACGGTCTATTAGTTAGCTACACTGTCTATTAGAGTTCATAGACTGTCTGTTAGTGTAGCTAGACTGTCTATTAGTGTAGCTACACTGTCTAATAGTGTTCCTAGACTGTCTGTTAGCGTAACTAGATTGTTTATCAATGTAGCTACACTGTCTATTTGTTTCATAGACGGTCTATTAGTGTAGCTAGACTGACTATAAGTGTAGCTACACTGTCTAATAGTGTTCCTAGACTGTCTATTAGTGTAGCTAGACTGTCTATTAGAGTAGCTACACTGTCTAATAGTGTAGCTAGTCTGTCTATTAGTGTAGCTACACTGTCTAATAGTGTTCCTAGACTGTCTGTTAGCGTTACTAGATTGTTTATCAATGTAGCTACACTGTCTATTTGTTTTCATAGACGGACTATTAGAGAAGCTACACTGTCTATTAGTGTTCCTAGACTGTCAATAAGTGTAGCTAGTTTGTCTATTAGTGTAGCTACACTGTCTTATAGTGTTCCTAGACTGTCTATTAGTGTAGCTAGACTGTCTATAAGTGTAGCTACACTGTCTATTAGTGTTCATAGACTGTCTGTTAGTGTAGCTAGACTGTCTATTAGTGTAGCTACACTGTCTATTAGTGTTCCTAGACTGTCTATTAGTGTAGCTAGATTGTCTATTAGTGTAGCTACACTGTCTTATAGTGTTCCTAGACTGTCTACTAGTGTAGCTAGACTGTCTATTAGAGTAGCTACACTGTCTAATAGTGTTCCTAGACTTTCTATTAGTGTAGCTAGATTGTCTATCAATATAGCTACACTGTCTATTAGTTTTCATAGACGGTCTGTTAGTGTAGCTAGACTGTCTACTAGTGTAGCTACATTGTCTATTGATGTTCCTAGACTGTCCGTTAGTGAAGCTAGATTGTCTATCAATGTAGCTACACTGTACATTAATTTTCTTATACTGTCTGTGAGAGTAGCTACACTGTCTATTAGTGTTCATATACTGTCTGTTAGTGTAGCTAGACTGTCTATCGGTGTAGCTACACTGTCTAATAGTGTTCCTACACTGTCTATTAGTGTAGCTAGGTTGTTTATTAGTGTAGCTACACTGTCTAATAGTGTTTCTAGACTGTCTTTTAGTGTAGCTAGACTGTCTATTAGTGTAGCTACACTGTCTAATAGTGTTCCTAGACTGTCCATTAGTGTAGCTAAATTGTCTATCAATATAGCTACACTGTCTATTAATTTTCCTATACTAACTGTTAGTGTAGCTAGACTGTCTACTAGTGTAGCTACATTGTCTATTCGTGTTCCTAGACTTCTATTGGTGTAGCTAGACTGTCTATTAGAGTAGCTAGATTGTCTATTAATGTAGCTAGACTGTCAATTAGTGTTCCCAGACTGTATATTAGTGTAGCTAGACTGTCTATTAGAGTAGGTACACTGTCTAATAGTGTTCCTAGACTGTCTATTACTAGAGCTAGATTGTCTATCACTGTCTTATAGTGTTCCTAGACTGTCTGTTATCGTAACTAGATTGTTTATCAATGTAGCTACACTGTCTATTTGCTTTCATAGACGGTCTATTAGAGAAGCTACACTGACTATTAGTGTTCATAGACTGTCTGTTAGTGTAGCTAGACTGTCTATAAATGTAGCTACACTGTCTTATAGTGTTCCTAGACTGTCTATTAGTGTAGCTAGATTGTCTATTAGTGTAGCTACACTGTCTTTTAGTGTTCCTAGACTGTCTATTAGTGTAGCTAGACTGTCTATTAGTGTAGCTACACTGTCTATTAGTGTTCATAGACTGCCTGTAAGTGTAGCTAGACTGTCTGTTAGTGTAGCTACACTGTCTTATAGTGTTCCTAGACTGTCTATTAGTGTAGCTAGATTGTCTATTAGTGTAGCTACACTGTCTAATAGTGTTCCTAGACTGTCTATTAGTGTAGCTAGATTGTCTATCAATATAGCTACACTGTCTATTAGTTTTCATAGACGGTCTGTTAGTGTAGCTAGACTGTCTTCTAGTGTAGCTACATTGTCTATTGATGTTCCTAGACTGTCCGTTAGTGAAGCTAGATTGTCTATCAATGTAGCTACACTGTCTATTAGTTTTCTTATACTGTCTGTTAGAGTAGCTACACTGTCTATTTGTTATCATCGACGGTCTATTAGTTAGCTACACTGTCTATTAGAGTTCATAGACTGTCTGTTAGTGTAGCTAGACTGTCTATTAGTGTAGCTACACTGTCTAATAGTGTTCCTAGACTGTCTATTAGTGTAGCTAGACTGTTTACTTGTGTAGCTACACTGTCATATAGTGTTCCTAGACTGTCTATTAGTGTTGCTAGACTGTCTATAAGTGTAGCTACACTGTCTTATAGTGTTCCTAGACTGTCTATTAGTGTAACTAGACTGTCTATTAGAGTAGCTACACTGTCTAATAGTGTAGCTAGACTGTCTATTAGTGTAGCTACACTGTCTAATAGTGTTCCTAGACTGTTTGTTAGCGTAACTAGATTGTTTATCAATGTAGCTACACTGTCTATTTGTTTTCATAGACGGTCTTTTAGAGAAGCTACACTGTCTAATAGTGTTCCTAGACTGTCTATTAGTGTAGCTAGACTGTATATAAGTGTAGCTACACTGTGTATTATTGTTCATAGACTGCCTGTTAGTGTAGCTAAACTGTCTATTAGTGTAGCTACACTGTCTATTAGTGTTCCTAGACTGTCTATTAGTGTAGCTAGATTGTCTATCAATATAGCTACACTGTCTATTAGTTTTCCTATACTGTCTGTTAGTGTAGCTAGACTGTCTACTAGTGTAGCTACATTGTCTATTAGTGTTCCTAGACTGTCTATTAGTATAGCTAGACTGTCTATTAGAGTAGCTAGATTGTCTATCAATATAGCTACACTGTCTATTAGTTTTTCTATACTGTATGTTAGTGTAGCTAGACTGTCTACTAGTGTAGCTACATGGTCTATTGATGTTCCTAGACTATCCGTTAGTGTAGCTAGATTGTCTATCCATAAAGCTACACTGTCTATTAGTTTTCTTATACTGTCTGTAAGAGTAGCTACACTGTCTATTTGTTTTAATCGACGGTCTATTAGTTAGCTACACTGTCTATAAGAGTTCATAGACTGTCTATTAGTGTAGCTAGACTGTCTATTAGTGTAGCTACACTGTCTAATAGTGTTCCTAGACTGTCTATTAGTGTAGCTAGACTGTCTATTAGAGTAGCTACACTGTCTGATAGTGTTCCTAGACTGTCTTTTAGTGTAGCTACACTGTCTAAAAGTGTTCCTAGACTGTCTGTTAGCGTAACTAGATTGTTTATCAATGTAGCTACACTGTCCATTTGTTTTCATAGACGGTCTATTAGAGAAGCTACACTGTCTATTAGTGTTCATAGACTGTCTGTTAGTGTAGCTAGACTGTCTATTAATGTAGCTACACTGTCTTAAAGTGTTCCTAGACTGTCTATTAGTGTAGCTAGATTGTCTATTAGTGTAGCTACACTGTCTTTTAGTGTTCATAGACTGTCTGTTAGTGTAGCTAGACTGTCTACTAGTGTAGCTACATTGTCTCCGTTAGTGAAGCTAGATTGTCTATCAATGTAGCTACACTGTTTATTAGTTTTCTTATACTGTCTGTTAGAGTAGCTACACTGTCTATTAGTGTTCATATACTGTCTGTTAGTGTAGCTAGACTGTCTATCAGTGTAGCTACACTGTCTTATAGTGTTCCTAGACTGTCTATTAGTGTAGCTAGGTTGTCTTTTAGTGTAGCTACACTGTCTAATAGTGTTCCTAGACTGTCTATTAGTGTAGCTTCATTGTCTATTAGTGTAGCTACACTGTCTAATAGTGTTCCTAGACTGTCTACTAGTGTAGCTAGACTGTCTATTAGTGTAGCTACACTGTCTAATAGTGTTCCTAGACTCTATTAGTGTAGCTAGATTGTGTATCAATATAGCTACACTGTCTATTAGTTTTCATAGACGGTCTGTTAGTGTAGCTAGACTGTCTACAAGTGTAGCTACATTGTCTATAGATGTTCCTTGACTGTCCGTTAGTGTAGCTAGCCATTGTCCAGTCTACACTGTCCAATAGTGTAGCTAGACTGTCTATTAGTGTAGCTACACTGTCTAATAGTGTTCCTAGACTGTTTGTTAGCGTAACTAGATTGTTTATCAATGTAGCTACACTGTCTATTTGTTTTCATAGACAGTCTATTAGAGAAGCTACACTGTCTATTAGTGTTCATAGACTGTCTGTTAGTGTAGCTAGACTGTCTATTAATGTAGCTACACTGTCTTATAGTGTTCCTAGACTGTCTATTAGTGTAGCTAGACTGTCTATTAGTGTAGCTACACTGTCTTATATTGTTCCTAGACTGCCTTTTAGTGTAGCTAGATTGTCTATTAGTGTAGCTACACTGTCTAATAGTGTTCCTAGACTGTCAATTAGTGTAGCTAGATTGTCTATCAATATAGCTACACTGTATATTAGTTTTCATAGACGGTCTGTTAGTGTAGCTAGACTGTCTACTAGTGTAGCTACATTGTCTATTGATGTTCCTAGATTGTCCATTAGTGAAACTAGATTGTCTATCAATGTAGCTACTCTGTCTATTAGTTTTCTTATACTGTGTGTTAGAGTAGCTACACTGTCTATTTGTTTTCATCGACGGTCTATTAGTTAGATACACTGTCTATTAGTGTTCATAGACTGTCTGTTAGTGTAGCTAGACTGTCTATTAATGTAGCTACACTGTCTTATAGTATTTCTAGACTGTCTATTAGTGTAGCTAGATCGTCTATTAGTGTAGCTACACTGTCTTATAGTGTTCATAGACTGTCTGTTAGTGTAGCTAGACTGTCTATTAGTGTAGCTTCACTGTCTTATAGTTTTCCTAGACTGTCTATTAGTGTAGCTAGATTGTCTATCAATATAGCTACACTGTCTATTAGTTTTCATACACGGTCAGTTAGTGTAGCTAGACTGTCTACTAGTGTAGCTACATTGTCTATTGATGTTCCTAGACTGTCCGTTAGCGAAGCTAGATTGTCTATCAATGTAGCTTCACTGTCTATTAGTTTTCTTATACTGTCTGTTAGAGTAGCTACACTGTCTATTAGTGTTCATATACTGTCTGTTAGTGTAGCTAGACTGTCTATCAGTGTAGCTACACTGTCTAATAGTGATACTAGACTGTATGTTTGTGTAGCTAGACTGTCTATTAGTGTAGCTACACTGTCTAATAGTGTTCCTAGACTGTCTACTAGTGTAGCTAGACTGTCTATTAGTGTAGCTACACTTCTTATAGTGTTCCTAGACTGTCTATTAGTGTAGCTAGATTGTGTATCAATATAGCTACACTGTCTATTAGTTTTCATAGACGGTCTGTTAGTGTAGCTAGACTGTCTACTAGTGTAGCAACATTGTCTATTGATGTTCCAAGACTGTCCGTTAGTGTAGCTAGATTGTCTATCAATGTAGCGACACTGTCTATTAGTTTTATTATACTGTCTGTTAGAGTAGCTACACTGTCTATTTGTTTTCATCGACGGTCTATTAGTTAGCTACACTGTCTATTAGAGTTCCTAGACTGTCTGTTAGTGTAGCTAGACTGTCTATTAGTGTAGCTATACTGTCTAATAGTGTTCCTAGACTGTCTATTAGTGTAGCTAGACTGTCTACTAGTGTAGCTACACTGTCTTATAGTGTTCCTAGACTGTCTATTAGTGTAGCTAGATTGTCTATTAGTGTAGCTACACTGTCTAATAGTGTTCCTAGACTGTCTACTAGTGTAGCTCGACTGTCTACTAGAGTAGCTACACTGTCTAATAGTGTTCCTAGACTGTCTAATACTGTAGCTAGATTGTCTATCAATATAGCTACACTGTCTATTAGTTTTCATAGACGGTCTGTTATTGTAGCTAGACTGTCTACTAGTGAAGCTACATTGTCTATTGATGTTCCTAGACTGTCCGTTAGCGAAGCTAGATTGTCTATCAATGTAGCTACACTGTCTATAAGTTTTCTTATACTGTCTGTTAGAGTAGCTACACCGTCTATTAGTGTTCATATACTGTCTGTTAGTGTAGCTAGACTGTCTATCAGTGTAGCGACACTGTCTAATAGTGATACTAGACTGTACGTTTGTGTAGCTAGACTGTCTATTAGTGTAGCTTCACTGTCTAATAGTGTTCATAGACTGTCTTCTAGTGTAGCTAGACTGTCTATTAGTGTAGCTACACTGTCTAATAGTGTTCCTAGACTGTCTATTAGTATAGCTGGACTGTCTGTTAGAGTAGCTACATTGTCTATTAGTGTTCATTTACTGTCTGTTAGTGTAGCTAGACAGTCTATCAGTGTAGCTACACTGTCTAATAGTGTTCCTACACTGTCTATTAGTGTTCCTAGACTGTCTACTAGTGTAGATAGACTGTCTATTAGTGTAGCTACACTGTCTAATAGTGTTCCTAGACTGTCTATTAGTGTAGCTAGATTGTGTATCAATATAGCTACATTGTATATTAGTTTTCATAGACGGTCTATTAGTGTAGCTATACTGTCTAAAAGTGTTCCTAGAATGTCTATTAGTGTAGCTAGATTGTCTATTAGTGTAGCTACACTGTCTTATAGTGTTTTTAGACTGTCTTATAGTGTAGCTAGACTGTCTACTAGTGTAGCTACATTGTCTATTGATGTTCCTAGACTGTCCGTTAGTGTAGCTAGATTGTCTATCAATGTAGTTACACTGTCTTTTAATTTTCTTATACTGTCTGTTAGAGTAGCTACACTGTCTATTAGCGTTCATATACTGTCTGTTCGTGTAGCTAGACTGTCTATTTGTGTAGCTACACTGTCTATCAATATAGCTAAACTGTCTATTAGTTTTCCTATACTGTCTGTTAGTGTAGCTAGACTGTTTACTAGTGTAGCTACATTGTCTATTAGTGCTCCTAGACTGTCTATCAGTATAGCTAGACTGTCTACTAGTGTAGCTACACTGTCTAATAATGTTCCTAGACTGTCTTTTAGTGTAGCTAGACTGTCTATTAATGTAGCTACACTGTCTAATAGTGTTCCTAGACTGTCTACTAGTGTAGCTAGACTGTCTATTAGTGTAGCTACACTGTCTAATAGTGTTCCTAGACTGTCTATTAGTGTAGCTAGATTGTCTATCAATATAGCTACACTTTCTATTAGTTTTCCTATACTGTCTGTTAGTGTAGCTAGACTGTCTATTAGTGTAGCTACATTGTCTATTAGTGTTCCTAGACTGTCTATTAGTGTAGCTAGACTGTCTATTAGAGTAGCTAGAATGTCTATCAATATAGCTACACTGTCTATTAGTTTTCCTATACTGTATGTTAGTGTAGCTAGACTGTCTACTAGTGTAGCTACATTGTCTATTGATGTTCCTAGACTGTCCGTTAGTGTAGCTAGATTGTCTATCAATGTAGCTACACTGTCTATTAGTTTTCTTATACTGTCCGTTAGAGTAGCTACACTGTCTATTTGTTTTCATCGACGGTCTATTAGTTAGCTACACTGTCTATTAGAGTTCATAGACTGTCTGTTAGTGTAGCTAGACTGTCTATTAGTGTAGCTAAACTGTCTAATAGTGTTCCTAGACTGTCTATTAGTGTAGCTAGACTGTCTACTAGTGTAGCTACACTGTCTTATAGTGTTCCTAGACTGTCTTTTAGTGTAGCTAGACTTATATTAGTGTAGCTACACTGTCTAATAGTGTTCCTAGACTGTCTATTAGTGTAGCTAGACTGTCTATTAGAGTAGCTACACTGTCTAATAGTGTTCCTTGACTGTCTATTACTGTAGCTACACTGTCTAATAGTGTTCCTAGACTGTCTGTTATCGTAACTAGATTGTTTATCAATGTAGCTACACTGTCTATTTGTTTTCATAGACGGTCGATTAGAGAAGCTACACTGTCTATTAGTGTTCATAGACTGTCTGTTAGTGTAGCTAGACTGTCTATTAATGTAGCTACACTGTCTTATAGTGTTCCTAGACTGTCTATTAGTGTAGCTAGATTGTCTATTAGTGTAGCTATACTGTCTTATAGTGTTCCCAGACTGTCTATTAGTGTAGCTAGACTGTCTATAAGTGTAGCTACACTGTCTATTAGTGTTCATAGACTGTCTGTTAGTGTAGCTACACTGTCTAATAGTTTTCCTAGACTGTCTGTTAGCGTAACTAGATTGTTTATCAATGTAGCTACACTGTCTATTTTTTTTTTCATAGACGGTCTATTAGAAAAGCTACACTGTCTATTAGTGTTCATAGACTGTCTGTTAGTGTAGCTAGACTGTCTATTAATGTAGCTACACTGTCTAATAGTGTTCCTAGACTGTCTACTAGTGTAGCTAGTCTGTCTATTAGTGTAGCTACACTGTCTAATAGTTTTCCTAGACTGTCCGTTAGCGTAACTAGATTGTTTATCAATGTAGCTACACTGTCTATTTGTTTTCATAGACGGTCTATTAGAGAAGCTACACTGTCTATTAGTGTTCATAGACTGTCTGTTAGTGTAGCTAGACTGTCTATTAATGTAGCTACACTGTCTAATAGTGTTCTTAGACTGTCTACTAGTGTAGCTAGACTGTCTATTAGTGTAGCTACACTGTCTAATAGTGTTCCTAGACTGTCTATTAGTGTAGCTAGATTGTGTATCAATATAGCTACACTGTCTATTAGTTTTCTTAGACGGTCTGTTAGTGTAGCTAGACTGTCTACTAGTGTAGCTACATTGTCTATTGATGTTCCTAGACTGTCCGTAAGTGTAGCTAGATTGTCTATCAATGTAGCTACACTGTCTTTTCATTTTCTTATACTGTCTGTTAGAGTAGCTACACTGTCTATTAGTGTTCATATTCTGTCTGTTCGTGTAGCTAGACTGTCTATTAGTGTAGCTACACTGTCTAATAGTGTTCATAGACTGTCTATTAGTGTAGCTAGATTGTATATCAATATAGCTACACTGTCTATTAGTTTTCCTATACTGTCTGTTAGTGTAGCTAGACTGTCTATTAGTGTAGCTGCATTGTCTATTAGTGTTCCTAGACTGTCTATTAGTGTAGCTAGACTGTCTATTAGAGTAGCTAGAATGTCTATCAATATAGCTACACTGTCTATTAGTTCTCAAAGACGGTCTGTTAGTGTAGCTAGACTGTCTACTTGTGTAGCTACATTGTCTATTGATGTTTCTAGACTGTCCGTTAGTGAAGCTATATTGTCTATCAATGTAGCTACACTGTCTATTAGTTTTCTTATACTGTCTGTTAGAGTAGCTACACTGTCTATTTGTTTTCATCGACGGTCTATTAGTTAGCTACACTGTCTATTAGAGTTCATAGACTGTCTGTTAGTGTAGCTAGACTGTCTATTAGTGTAGCTACACTGTCTAATAGTGTTCCTAGACTGTCTATTAGTGTAGCTAGACTGTTTGCTAGTATAGCTACACTGTCTTATAGTGTTCCTAGACTGTCTATTAGTGTAGCTAGACTGTCTATTAGTGTAGCTACGCTGTCTTATAGTGTTCCTAGACTGTCTATTAGTGTAGATAGACTGTCTATTAGAGTAGCTACACTGTCTAATAGTGTTCCTAGACTGTCTATTAGTGTAGCTACACTGTCTAATAGTGTTCCTAGACTGTCTGTTAGCGTAAATAGATTGTTTATCAATGTAGCTACACTGTCTATTTGTTTTCATAGACGGTCTATTAGAGAAGCTACACTGTCTATTAGTGTTCATAGACTGTCTGTTAGTGTGGATAGACTGTCTATTAATGTAGCTACACTGTCTTATAGTGTTCCTAGACTGTCTATTAGTGTAGCTAGATTGTCTATTAGTGTAGCTACACTGTCTTATAGTGTTCCTAGACTGTCTATTAGTGTAGCTAGACTGTCTATAAGTGTAGCTACACTTTCTATTAGTGTTCCTAGACTGTCTACTAGTGTAGCTAGACTGTCTATTAGTGTAGCTACACTGTCTTATAGTGTTCCTAGACTGTCTACTAGTGTAGCTAGACTGTCTATTAGTGTAGCTACACTGTATAATAGTGTTCCTAGACTGTCTATTAGTGTAGCTAGATTGTCTATCAATATAGCTACACTGTCTATTAGTTTTCATAGACGGTCTGTTAGTGTAGCTAGACTGTCTACTAGTGTAGCTACATTGTCTATTGATGTTCCTAGACTGTCCGTTAGTGAAGCTAGATTGTCTATCAATGTAGCTACACTGTCAATTAGTTTTCTTATACTGTCTGTTAGAGTAGCTACACTGTCTATTAATGTTCATTTACTGTCGTCTGTTAGTGTAGCTAGACTGTCTATCAGTGTAGCTACACTGTCTTATAGTGTTCTTAGACTGTCTATTAGTGAAGCTAGATTTTCTATTAGTGTAGCTACACTGTCTAATAGTGTTCCTAGACTGTCTACTAGTGTAGCTAGACTGTCTATTAGTTTAGCTACATTGTCTAATAGTGTTCCTAGACTGTCTATAAGTGTAGCTAGATTGTGTATCAATATAACTACATTGTCTATTAGTTTTCATAGACGGTCTTTAAGTGTAGCTAGACTGTCTACTAGTGTAGCTACATTGTCTATTTATGTTCCTAGACTGTCCGTTGGTGTAGCTAGATTGTCTATCAATGTAGCTACACTGTCTTTTAATTTTCTTATACTGTCTGTAAGAGTAGCTATACTGTCTATTAGTGTTCATATACTGTCTGTTCGTGTAGCTAGACTGTCTATTAGTGTAGCTTCACTGTCTTATAGTGTTCCTAGACTATCTATTAGTGTAGCTAGACTGTCTATTAGAGTAGCTAGAATGTCTATCAATATAGCTACACTGTCTATAAGTTTTCCTATACTTTATGTTAGAGTAGCTAGACTGTCTACTAGTTTAGCTACATTGTCTATTGATGTTCCTAGACTGTCCGTTAGTGTAGCAAGATTGTCTATCAATGTAGCTACACTGTCTATTAGTTTTCTTATACTGTCTGTTAGAGTAGCTACACTGTCTATTTGTTTTCATCGACGGTCTATTAGTTAGCTACACTGTCTATTAGAGTTCATAGACTGTCTATTAGTGTAGCTACACTGTCTAATAGTGTTCCTAGACTGTCTATTAGTGTAGCTAGACTGTTTGCTAGTGTAGCTACACTGTCTTATAGTGTTCCTAGACTGTCTATTAGTGTAGCTAGACTGTCTATTAGTGTAGCTACACTGTCTTATAGTGTTCCTAGACTGTCTATTAGTGTAGCTAGACTGTCTATTAGAGTAGCTACACTGTCTAATAGTGTTCCTAGACTGTCTATTAGTGTAGCTACACTGTCTAATAGTGTTCATAGACTGTCTGTAAGCGTAACTAGATTGTTTATCAATGTAGCTACACTGTCTATTTGTTTTCATAGACGGTCAATTAGAGAAGCTACACTGTCTATTAGTGTTCATAGACTGTCTGTTAGTGTAGCTAGACTGTCTATTAATGTAGCTACACTGTCTTATAGTGTTCCTAGACTGTCTTTTAGTGTAGCTAGATTGTCTATTAGTGTAGCTACACTGTCTTATAGTGTTCCTAGACTTTCTATTAGTGTAGCTAGACTGTCTATAAGTGTAGCTACACTGTCTATTAGTGTTCATAGACTGTCTGTTAGTGTAGCTAGACTGTCTATTAGTGTAGCTACACTGTCTTATAGTGCTCCTAGACTGTCTATTAGTGTATCTAGATTGACTATTAGTGTAGCTACACTCTCTTATAGTGCTCCTAGACTGTCTACTAGTGTAGCTAGACTGTCTATTAGTGTAGCTACACTGTCTAATAGTGTTCCTAAACTGTCTATTAGTGTAGCTAGACTGTCTATTAGTGTAGCAACATTGTCTAATAGTGTTCCTAGACTGTCTATTAGTGTAGCTAGATTGTGTATCAATATAACTACATTGTCTATTAGTTTTCATAGACGGTCTGTAAGTGTAGCTAGACTGTCTACTTGTGTAGCTACATTGTCTATTTATGTTCCTAGACTGTCCGTTGGTGTAGCTAGATTGTCTATCTATGTAGCTACACTGTCTTTGAATTTTCTTATACTGTCTGTAAGAGTAGCTATACTGTCTATTAGTGTTCATATACTGTCTGTTTGTGTAGCTAGACTGTCTATTAGTGTAGCTTCACTGTCTTATAGTGTTCCTAGACTGTCTATTAGTGTAGCTAGATTGTCTATCAATATAGCTACACTGTCTATGAGTTTTCCTATACTGTCTGTTAGTGTAGCTAGACTGTCTACTAGTGTAGCTACATTGTCTATTAGTGTTCCTAGACTGTCTATTAGTGTAGCTAGACTGTCTTTTAGAGTAGCTAGATTGTCTATCAATATAGCTACACTGTCTATTAGTTTACCAATACTGTATGTTAGTGTAGCTAGACTGTCTACTAGTGTAGCTACATTGTCTATTGATGTTCCTAGACTGTCCGTTAGTGTAACTAGATTGTCTATCAATGTAGCTACTCTGTCTATTAGTTTTCTTATACTGTCTGTTAGAGTAGCTACACTGTCTATTTGTTTTCATCGACTGTCTATTAGTATGCTACACTGTCTATTAGAGTTCATAGACTGTCTGTTAGTGTAGCTAGACTGTCTATTAGTGTAGCTACACTGTTAAATAGTGTATCTAGACTGTCTATTTGTGTAACTAGACTGTCTACTAGTGTAGCTACACTGTCTTATAGTGTTCTTAGACTGTCTATTAGTGTAGCTAGACTGTCTATAAGAGTAGCTACATTGTCTAATAGTGTTCTTAGACTGTCTATTAGTGTAGCTAGACTGTCTATTAGAGTAGCTACACTGTCTAATAGTGTTCCTGGACTGTCTATTAGTGTAGCTACACTGTCTAATAGTGTTCTTAGACTGTCTATTAGTGTAGCTAGACTGTCTATTAGAGTAGCTACACTGTCTAATAGTGTTCCTAGACTGTCTATTAGTGTAGCTACACTGTCTAATTGTGTTCCTAGACTGTCTGTTAGCGTAACTAGATTGTTTATCAATGTAGCTACACTGTCTATTTGTTTTCAAAGACGGTCTATTAGAGAAGCTACACTGTCTATTAGTTTTCTTATACTGTCTGTTAGTGTAGCTAGACTGTCTATCAGTGTAGCTACACTGTCTAATAGTGTTCCTAGACTGTCTATTAGTGTAGCTAGATTGTCTATTTGTGTAGCTACACTGTCTAATAGTGTTCCTAGACTGTCTATTAGTGTAGCTAGACTGTGTATTAGTGTAGCTACACTGTCTAATAGTGTTCCTAGACTGTCTACTAGTGTAGCTAGACTGTCTATTAGTGTAGCTACACTGTCTAATAGTGTTCCTAGACTGTCTATTAGTGTAGCTAGATTGTGTATCAATATAGCTACGCTGTGTATTAGTTTTCTTAGACGGTCTGTTAGTGTAGCTAGACTGTCTACTAGTGTAGCTACATTGTCTATTGATGTTCCTAGACTGTCCGTTAGTGTAGCTAGATTGTCTATCAATGTAGCTACACTGTCTTTTAATTTTCGTATACTGTCTGTTAGAGTAGCTACACTGTCTATTAGTGTTCATATACTGTCTGTTCGTGTAGCTAGACTGTCTATTAGTGTAGCTACACTGTCTAATAGTGTTCCTAGACTGTCTATTAGTGTAGCTAGATTGTCTATCAATATAGCTACACTGTCTATTAGTTTTCCTATACTGTCTGTTAGTGTAGTTAGACTGTCTACTAGTGTAGCTACATTGTTTATTAGTGTTCCTAGACTGTATATTAGTGTAGCTAGACTGTCTATTAGAGTAGCTAGATTGTCTATCAATATAGCTACACTGTCTATTAGTTTTCCTATACTGTATGTTAGAGTAGCTAGACTGTCTACTAGTTTAGCAACATTGTCTTTTGATGTTCCTAGACTGTCCGTTAGTGTAGCTAGATTGTCTATCAATGTAGCTACACTGTCTATTAGTTTTCTTATACTGTCTGTTAGAGTAGCTACACTGTCTATTTGTTTTCATCGACGGTCTATTAGTTAGCTACACTGTCTATTAGAGTTCATAGACTGTCTTTTAGTGTAGCTACACTGTCTATTAGTGTAGCTACACTGTCTAATAGTGTTCCTAGACTGTCTGTTAGCGTAACTAGATTGTTTATCAATGTAGCTACACTGTCTATTTGTTTCATAGACGGTCGATTAGAGAAGCTACATTGTCTATTAGTGTTCATAGACTGTCTGTAAGTGTAGCTAGACTGTCTATTAATGTAGCTACACTGTCTTATAGTGTTCATAGACTGTATATTAGTGTAGCTAGATTGTCTACTAGTGTAGCTACAATGTCTTATAGTGTTCCTAGACTGTCTATTAGTGTAGCTAGACTGTCTATTAGTGTAGCTACACTGTCTATTAGTGTTCATAGACTGTCTGTTAGTGTAGCTACACTGTCTTATAGTGTTCCCAGACTGTCTATTAGTGTAGCTAGATTGTCTATTAGTGTAGCTACACTGTCTAATAGTGTTCCTAGACTGTCTACTAGTGTAGCTAGACTGTCTATTAGAGTAGCTACACTGTCTAATAGTGTTCCTAGACTGTCTATTACTAGAGCTAGATTGTCTATCAATATAGTTACACTGTCTATTAGTTTTCATAGACGGTTTGTTAGTGTAGCTATACTGTCTACTAGTGTAGCTACATTGTCTATTGATGTTCCTATACTGTCCGTTAGTGAAGCTAGATTGTCTATCAATGTAGCTACACTGTCTATTAGTTTTCTTATACTGTCTGTTAGAGTAGATACACTGTCTATTAGTGTTCATATACTGTCTGTTAGTGTAGCCAGACTGTCTATCAGTGTTGCTACACTGTCTAATAGTGTTCCTAGACTGTCTTTTAGTGTAGCTAGATTGTCTATTAGTGTAGCTACACTGTCTAATAGTGTTGCTAGACTGTCTATTAGTGTAGCTAGACTGTCTATAAGTGTAGCTACACTGTCTAATAGCGTTCCTAGACTGTCTATTAGTGTAGCTAGATTGTGTATCAATATAGCTACACTGTCTATTAGTTTTCATAGACGGTCTGTTAGTGTAGCTAGACTGTCTACTAGTGTAGCTACATTGTCTATTGATGTTCCTAGACTGTCCGTTAGTGTAGCTAGATTGTCTATCAATGTAGCTACACTGTCTTTTAATTTTCTTATACTGTCTGTTAGAGTAGCTACACTGTCTATTAGTGTTCATATACTGTCTGTTAGTGTAGCTAGACTGTCTATTAGTTTAGCTACACTGTCTAATAGTGTTCATAGACTGTCTATTAGTGTAGCTAGATTGTCTATCAATATAGCTACACTGTCTATTAGTTTTCCTATACTGTCTGTTAGTGTAGCTAGACTGTCTACTAGTGAAGCTACATTGTCTATTAGTGTTCCTAGACTTCTATTGGTGTAGCTAGACTGTCTATTAGAGTTGCTAGATTGTCTATTAGTGTAGCTACACTGTCTTATAGTGTTCCCAGACTGTCTATTAGTGTAGCTAGACTGTCTATTAGAGTAGCTACACTGTCTAATAGTGTTCCTAGACTGTCTATTACTAGAGCTAGATTGTCTATCACTGTCTTATAGTGTTCCTAGACTGTCTGTTAGCGTAACTAGATTGTTATTCAATGTAGCTACACTGTCTATTTGCTTTCATAGACGGTCTATTAGAGAAGCTACACTGTCTATTAGTGTTCATAGACTCTGTTAGTGTAGCTAGACTGTCTATTAATGTAGCTACACTGTCTTATAGTGTTCCTAGACTGTCTATTTGTGTAGCTAGATTGTCTATTAGTGTAGCTACACTGTCTTATAGTGTTCCTAGACTGTCTATTAGTGTAGCTAGACTGTCTATTAGTGTAGCTACACTGTCTATTAGTGTTCATAGACTGTCTGTTAGTGTAGCTAGACTGTCTGTTAGTGTAGCTAGGCTGTCTTATAGTGTTCCTAGACTGTCTATTAGTGTAGCTTGATTGTCTATTAGTGTAGCTACACTGTCTAATTGTGTTCCTAGACTGTCTACTAGTGTAGCTAGATTGTCTATCAATACAGCTACACTGTCTATTAGTTTTCATAGACGGTCTGTGAGTGTAGCTAGACTGTCTTCTAGTGTAGCTACATTGTCTATTGATGTTCCTAGACTGTCCGTTAGTGAAGCTAGATTGTCTATCAATGTAGCTACACTGTCTATTAGTTTTCTTATACTGTCTGTTAGAGTAGCTACACTGTCTATTTTTTTTCATCGACGGTCTATTAGTTAGCTACACTGTCTATTAGAGTTCATAGACTGTCTATTAGTGTAGCTAGACTGTCTATTAGTGTAGCTACACTGTCTAATAGTGTTCCTAGACTGTGTATTAGTGTAGCTAGACTGTTTACTAGTGTAGCTACACTGTCTTATAGTGTTCCTAGACTGTCTATTAGTGTAGCTAGACTGACTATAAGTGTAGCTACACTGTCTAATAGTGTTCCTAGACTGTCTATTAGTGTAGCTAGACTGTCTATTAGAGTAGCTACACTTTCTAATAGTGTAGCTAGACTGTCTATTAGTGTAGCTACAATGTCTAATAGTGTTCCTAGACTGTTTGTTAGCGTAACTAGATTGTTTATCAATGTAGCTACACTGTCTATTTGTTTTCATAGACGGTCTATCAGAGAAGCTACACTGTCTATTAGTGTTCCTAGACTGTCTATTAGTGTAGCTAGATTGTCTATTAGTGTAGCTACACTGTCTTATAGTGTTCCTAGACTGTCTATTAGTGTAGCTAGACTGTCTATAAGTGTAGCTACACTGTCTATTAGTGTTCATAGACTGTGTGTTAGTGTAGCTAGACTGTCTATTAGTGTAGCTACACTGTCTATTAGTGTTCCTAGAATGTCTATTAGTGTAGCTAGATTGTCTATTAGTGTAGCTACACTGTCTTATAGTGTTCCTAGACTGTCTACTAGTGTAGCTAGATTGTCTATTAGAGTAGCTACACTGTCTTATAGTGTTCCTAGACTGTATATTAGTGTAGCTAGATTATCTATCAATATAGCTACACTGTCTATTAGTTTTCATAGACGATCTGTTAGTGTAGCTAGACTGTCTACTAGTGTAGCTACATTGTCTATTGATGTTCCCAGACTGTCCGTTAGTGAAG
This sequence comes from Loripinus fragilis, assembly GCA_964019695.1. Taxonomy (NCBI): domain Eukaryota; kingdom Metazoa; phylum Mollusca; class Bivalvia; order Lucinida; family Lucinidae; genus Loripinus; species Loripinus fragilis. Next base: position 48,800,288 of record OZ026523.1, on the reverse strand, counting down.
CTAGATTGTCTATCAATGTAGCTACACTGTCTATTAGTTTTCATATACTGTCTGTTAGTGTAGCTAGACTGTCTATCAGTGTAGCTACACTGTCTGAAAGTGTTCCTACACTGTCTATTAGTGTAGCTAGATTGTCAATTAGTGTAGCTACACTGTCTAATAGTGTTCCTAGACTGTCTATTAGTGTAGCTAGACTGTCTATTAGTATAGCTACACTGTCTAATAGTGATCCTAGACTGTCTATTAGTGTAGCTAGATTGTGTATCAATATAGCTACATTGTCTATTAGTTTTCATAGACGGTCTGTTAGTGTAGCTAGACTGTCTACTAGTGTAGCTACATTGTCTATTGATGTTCCTAGACTGTCCGTAAGTGTAGCTAGATTGTCTATCAATGTAGCTACACTGTCTATTAGTTTTCTTATACTGTCTGTTAGAGTAGCTACACTGTCTATAAGTGTTCATATACTGTCTGTTAGTGTAGCTAGACTGTCTATCAGTGTAGCTACACTGTCTAATAGTGTTCTTACACTGTCTATTAGTGTAGCTAGATTGTCTATCAATATAGCTACACTGTCTATGAGTTTTCCTATACTGTCTGTTAGTGTAGCTAGACTGTCTACTAGTGTAGCTACATTGTCTATTAGTATTCCTAGACTGTCTATTAGTGTAGCTAGACTGTATTTTAGAGTAGCTAGATTGTCTATCAATGTAGCTACACTGTCTATTAGTTTTCTTATACTGTCTGTTAGAGTAGCTACACTGTCTATTTTTTTTCATCGACGGTCTATTAGTTAGCTACACTGTCTATTAGAGTTCAAAGACTGTCTGTTAGTGTAGCTAGACTGTCTATTAGTGTAGCTACACTGTCTAATAGTGTTCCTAGACTGTCTATTAGTGTAGCTAGACTGTTTGCTTGTGTAGCTACACTGTCTTATAGTGTTCCTAGACTGTCTATTAGTGTAGCTAGACTGTCTATTAGTGTAGCTACACTGTCTAATAGTGTTCATAGACTGTCTATTAGTGTAGCTAGACTGTCTATTAGAGTAGCTACACTGTCTAATAGTGTTCCTAGACTGTCTATTAGTGTAGCAACACTGTCTAATAGTGTTCCTAGACTGTCTGTTAGCGTAACTAGATTGTTTATCAATGTAGCTACACTGTCTATTTGTTTTCATAAACGGTCTATTAGAGAAGGAACACTGTCTATTAGTGTTCATAGACTCTCTGTTAGTGTAGCTAGACTGTCTATTAATGTAGCTACACTGTCTTATAGTGTTCCTAGACTGTCAATTAGTGTAGCTAGATTGTTTATTAGTGTAGCTACACTGTCTTATAGTGTTCCTAGACTGTCTATTAGTGTAGCTAGACTGTCTATTAGTGTAGCCAAACTGTCTATTAGTGTTCATAGACTGTCTGTTAGTGTAGCTAGACTGTCTATTAGTGTAGCTACACTGTCTTATAGTGTTCCTAGACTTCTATTAGTGTAGCTAGATTGTCTATTAGTGTAGATACACTGTCTAATAGTGTTCCTAGACTGTCTACTTGTGTAGCCAGACTGTCTATTAGAGAAGCTACACTGTCTAATAGTGTTCCTAGACTGTCTATTAGTGTAGCTAGATTGTGTATCAATATAGCTACACTGTGTATTAGTTTTCATAGACTGTTTGTTAGTGTAGCTAGACTGTCTACTAGTGTAGCTACATTGTCTTTTGATGTTCCTAGACTGTCCGTTAGTTAAGCTAGATTGTCTATCAATGTAGCTACACTGTCTTTTAATTTTCTTATACTGTCTGTTAGAGTAGCTACACTGTCTATAAGTGATCATATACTGTCTGTTCGTGTAGCTAGACTGTCTATTAGTGTAGCTACACTGTCTAATAGTGTTCCTACACTGTCTATTAGTGTAGCTAGATTGTCTATTAGTGTAGCTACACTGTCTAATAGTGTTCCTAGACTGTCTATTAGTGTAGCTACACTGTCTAATAGTGTTCCTAGACTGTCTTCTAGTGTAGCTAGACTGTCTATTATTGTAGCTACACTGTCTAATAGTGTGCCTAGACTGTCTATTAGTGTAGCTAGATTGTGTATCAATATAGCTACATTGTCTATTAGTTTTCATAGACGGTCTGTTAGTGTAGCTAGACTGTCTACTAGCGTAGCTACATTGTCTATTGATGTTCCTAGACTGTCCGTTAGTTTAGCTTGATTGTCTATCAATGTAGCTACACTGTCTTTTAATTTTCTTATACTGTCTGTTAGAGTAGCTACACTGTCTATTAGAGTTCATATACTGTCTGTTCTTGTAGCTAGACTGTCTATTAGTGTAGCTTCACTGTCTAATAGTGTTCCTAGACTGTCTATTAGTGTAGCTTGATTGTCTATCAATATAGCTACACTGTCTATTAGTTTTCCTATACTGTCTGTTAGTGTAGCTAGACTGTCTACTAGTGTAGCTACATTGTCTATTAGTGTTCCTAGACTGTCTATTAGTGTAGCTGGACTGTCTATTAGAGTAGCTAGATTGTCTATCAATATAGCTACACTGTCTATTAGTTTTCCTATACTGTATGTTAGTGTAATTAGACTGTCTACTAGTGTAGCTACATTGTCTATTGATGTTCCTAGACTGTCCGTTAGTGTAGCTAGATTGTCTATCAATGTAGCTACACTGTCTATTAGTTTTCTTATACTGTCTGTTAGAGTAGCTACACTATCTATTTGTTTTCATCGACGGTCTATTAGTTAGCTACACTGTCTGTTAGAGTTCATAGACTGTCTGTTAGTGTAGCTAGACTGTCTATTAGTGTAGCTACACTGTCCAATAGTGTTCCTAGACTGTACCGTCTATTAGTGTAGCTAGACTGTCTACTAGTGTAGCTACACTGTCTTATAGTGTTCCTAGACTGTCTATTAGTGTAGCTAGACTGTCTATTAGAGTAGCTACTTTGTCTAATAGTGTTCCTAGACTGTCTATTAGTGTAGCTACACTGTCTAATAGTGTTCCGAGACTGTCTATTATTGTAGCTAGACTGTCTATTAGAGTAGCTACACTGTCTAATAGTATTCCTAGACTGTCTGTTAGTGTAGCTAGACTGTCTATAAGTGTAGCTACACTGTCTATTAGTGTTCATAGACTGTCTGTTAGTGTAGCTAGACTGTCTATTAGTGTAGCTACACTGTCTTATAGTGTTCCTAGACTGTCTATTAGTGTAGCTAGATTGTCTATTAGTGTAGCTACACTGTTTTATAGTGTTACTAGACTGTCTACTAGTGTAGCTAGACTGTCTATTAGTGTAACTACACTGTCTAATAGTGTTCCTAGACTGTCTATTAGTGTAGCTATATTGTCTATCAATATAGCTACACTGTCTATTAGTTTTCATAGACGGTCTGTTAGTGTAGCTAGACTGTCTACTAGTGTAGCTACATTTTCTATTGATGTTCCTAGACTGTCCGTTAGTGAAGCTAGGTTGTCTATCAATGTAGCTACACTGTCTATTAGTTTTCTTATACTGTCTGTTAGAGTAGCTACACTGTCTATTAATGTTCATTTACTGTCTGTTAGTGTAGCTAGACTGTCTATCAGTGTAGCTACACTGTCTAATAGTGTTCCTACACTGTCTATTAGTGTAGCTAGATTGTATATTAGTGTAGCTACACTGTCTGATAGTGTTCCTAGACTGTCTATTAGTGTAGCTAGACTGTCTATTAGTGTAGCTACACTGTCTAATAGTGTTCCTAGACTGTCTACTAGTGTAGCTAGACTGTCTATTAGTGTAGCTACACTGTCTAATAGTGTTCCTAGACTGTCTATTAGTGTAGCTAGATTGTGTATCAATATAACTACATTGTCTATTAGTTTTCATAGACGGTCTGTAAGTGTAGCTAGACCTCCTACTTATGTAGCTACATTGTCTATTTATGTTTCTAGACTGTCCGTTGGTGTAGCTAGATTGTTTATCAATGTAGCTACACTGTCTTTAATTTTCTTATACTGTCTGTTAGAGTAGCTACACTGTCTATTAGTGTTCATATACTGTCTGTTCGTGTAGCTAGACTGTCTATTAGTGTAGCTTCACTGTCTAATAGTGTTCCTAGACTGTCTATTAGTGTAGCTAGATTGTCTATCAATATAGCTACACTGTCTATTAGTTTTCCTATACTGTCTGTTAGTGTAGCTAGACTGTCTACTAGTGTAGCTACATTGTCTATTAGTGTTCCTAGACTGTCTATTAGTGTAGCTAGACTGTCTTTTAGAGTAGCTAGATTGTCTATCAATATAGCTACACTGTCTATTAGTTTTCCTATACTGTATGTTAGTGTAATTAGACTGTCTACTAGTGTAGCTACATTGTCTATTGATGTTCCTAGACTGTCCGTTAGTGTAGCTAGATTGTCTATCAATGTAGCGACACTGTCTATTAGTTTTATTATACTGTCTGTTAGAGTAGCTACACTGTCTATTTGTTTTCATCGACGGTCTATTAGTATGCTACACTGTCTATTAGAGTTCATAGACTGTCTGTTAGTGTAGCTAGACAGTCTATTAGTGTAGCTACACTGTTAAATAGTGTTCCTAGACTGTCTATTAGTGTAACTAGACTGTCTACTAGTGTAGCTACACTGTCTTATAGTGTTCCTAGACTGTCTATTAGTGTAGCTAGACTGTTTATTAGAGTAGCTACATTGTCTGTTCGTGTAGCTAGACTGTCTATTAGTGTAGCTACACTGTCTAATAGTGTTCCTAGACTGTCTATCAGTGTAGCTAGACTGTCTATTAGTGTAGCTACACTGTCTAATAGTGTTCCTAGACTGTCTATTAGTGTAGCTACACTGTCTAATAGTGTTCCAAGACTGTCTGTTAGCGTAACTAGATTGTTTATCAATGTAGCTACACTGTCTATTTGTTTTCAAAGACGGTCTATTAGAGATGCTACACTGTCTATTAGTTTTCTAATACTGTCTGTTAGAGTAGCTACACCGTCTATTAGTGTTCATGTACTGTCTGTTAGTGTAGCTAGACTGTCTATCAGTGTAGCTACACTGTCTTATAGTGTTCCTAGACTGTCTATTAGTGTAGCTAGATTGTCTATTAGTGTAGCTACACTGTCTAATAGTGTTCCTAGACTGTCTATTAGTGTAGCTAGACTGTCTATTAGTGTAGCTACACTGTCTAATAGTGTTCCAAGACTGTCTATTAGTGTAGCTAGATTGTGTATCAATATAGCTACACTGTGTATTAGTTTTCATAGACGGTCTGTAAGTGTAGCTAGACTGTCTACTAGTGTAGCTACATTGTCTATTGATGTTCCTAGACTGTCCGTTAGTGTAGCTAGATTGTCTATCAATGTAGCTACACTGTCATTTAATTTTCTTATACTGTCTGTTAGAGTAGCTACACTGTCTATTAGTGTTCATATACTGTCTGTTCGTGTAGCTAGACTGTCTATTAGTGTAGCTACACTGTCTAATAGTGTTCCTAGACTGTTTATTAGTGTAGCTAGAGTGTCTATCAATATAGCTTCACTGTCTATTAGTTTTCCTATACTGTCTGTTAGTGTAGTTAGACTGTCTACTAGTGTAGCTACATTGTTTATTAGTGTTCCTAGACTGTATATTAGTGTAGCTAGACTATCTATTAGAGTAGCTAGATTGTCTATCAATATAGCTACACTGTCTATTAGTTTTCCTATACTGTATGTTAGAGTAGCTACACTGTCTACTAGTTTAGCTACATTGTCTATTGATGTTCCTAGACTGTCCGTTAGAGTAGCTAGATTGTCTATCAATGTAGCTACACTGTCTATTAGTTTTCTTATACTGTCTGTTAGAGTAGCTACACTGTCTATTTGTTTTCATCGACGGTCTATTAGTTAGCTACACTGTCTATTAGAGTTCATAGACTGTCTGTTAGTGTAGCTAGACTGTCTATTAGTGTAGCTACACTGTCTAATAGTGTTCCTAGACTGTCTATTAGTGTAGCTAGATTGTCTATCAATATAGTTACACTGTCTATTAGTTTTCCTATACTGTCTGTTAGTGTAGCTAGACTGTCTACTAGTGTAGCTACATTGTCTATTAGTGTTCCTACACTGTCTATAAGTGTAGCTAGACTGTCTTTTAGAGTAGCTAGATTGTCTATCATTATAGCTACACTGTCTATTAGTTTTCCTATAATGTATGTTAGTGTAATAAGACTGTCTACTAGTGTAGCTACATTGTCTATTGATGTTCCTAGACTCTCCGTTAGTGTAGCTAGATTGTCTATCAATGTAGCTACACTGTCTTTTAATTTTCTTATACTGTCTGTTAGAGTCGCTACACTGTCTATTTGTTTTCATCGACGGTCTATTAGTATGCTACACTGTCTATTAGAGTTCATAGACTGTCTGTTAGTGTAGCTAGACTGTCTATTAGTGTAGCTACACTGTTAAATAGTGTTCCTAGACGTAACTAGACTGTCTACTAGTTTAGCTACACTGTCTTATAGTGTTCCTAGACTGTCTATTTGTGTAGTTAGACTGTCTATTAGAGTAGCTACATTGTCTAATAGTGTTCCTAGACTGTCTATTAGTGTAGCTACACTGTCTAATAGTGTTCCTAGACTGTCTATTAGTGTAGCTAGACTGTCTATTAGAGTAGCTACACTGTCTAATAGTGTTCCTAGACTGTCTATTAGTGTAGCTACACTGTATAATAGTGTTTCAAGACTGTCTGTTAGCGTAACTAGATTGTTTATCAATGTAGCTACACTGTCTATTTGTTTTCAAAGACGGTCTATTAGAGAAGCTACACTGTCTATTAGTTTTCTTATACTGTCTGTTAGAGTAGCTACACTGTCTATTTGTGTTCATATACTGTCTGTTAGTGTAGCTAGACTGTATATCAGTGTAGCTACACTGTCTAATAGTGTTCCTGGACTGTCTGTTAGTGTAGCTAGATTGTCTATTAGTGTAGCTACACTGTCTATTAGTTTTCCTATACTGTATGTTAGAGTAGCTAGACTGTCTACTAGTTTAGCTACATTGTCTATTGATGTTCCTTGACTGTCCGTTAGTGTAGTTAGATTGTCTATCAATGTAGCTACACTGTCTATTAGTTTTCTTATACTGTCTGTTAGAGTAGCTACACTGTCTATTTGTTTTCATCGACTATTAGTCTATTAGACTGTAGTGTAGCTACACTGTCTAATAGTGTTCCTAGACTGTCTGTTAGCGAAACTAGATTTTTTATCAATGTAGCTACACTGTCTATTTGTTTCATAGACGGTCTATTAGAGAAGCTACATTGTCTATTAGTGTTCATAGACTGTCTGTTAGTGAAGCTAGACTGTCTATTAATGTAGCTACACTGTCTTATAGTGTTCATAGACTGTATATTAGTGTAGCTAGATTGTCTACTAGTGTAGCTACACTGTCTTATAGTGTTCCTAGACTGTCTATTAGTGTAGCTAGACTGTCTATTAGTGTAGCTACACTGTCTTTTAGTGTTCATAGACTGTCTGTTAGTGTAGCTAAACTGTCTTATAGTGTTCCCAGACTGTCTATTAGTGTAGCTAGATTGTCTAATAATGTAGCTACACTGTCTTATAGTGTTCCTAGACTGTCTACTAGGGTAGCTAGACTGTCTATTAGAGTAGCTACACTGTCAAATAGTGTTCCTAGACTGTCTATTACTAGAGCTAGATTGTCTATCAATATAGTTACAGTGTCTATTAGTTTTCATTGACGGTCTGTTAGTGTAGCTAGACTGTCTACTAGTGTAGCTACATTGTCTATTGATGTTCCTATACTGTCCGTTAGTGAAGTTAGATTGTCTATCAATGTAGCTACACTGTCTATTAGTTTTCTTATACTGTCTGTTAGAGTAGCTACAGTGTCTATTAGTGTTCATATACTGTCTGTTAGTGTAGCTACACTGTCTTTCAGTGTAGCTACACTGTCTAGTAGTGTTCCTAGACTGTCTATTAGTGTAGCTAGATTGTCTATTAGTGTAGCCACACTGTCTAATTGTGTTCCTAGACTGTCTGTTTGTGTAGCTAGACTGTCTATTAGTGTAGCTACACTGTCTAATAGTGTTCCTAGACTGTCTACTAGTGTAGCTAGACTGTGTATTAGTGTAGCTACACTGTCTAATAGTGTTCCTAGACTGTCTATTAGTGTAGCTAGATTGTGTATCAATATAGCTACACTGTCTATTAGTTTTCATAGACGGTCTGTTAGTGTAGCTAGACTGTCTACTAGTGTAGCTACATTGTCTATTGATGTTCCTAGACTGTCCGTTAGTGTAGCTAGATTGTCTATCAATGTAGCTACACTGTCTTTTAATTTTCTTATACTGTCTGTTAGAGTAGCTACACTGTCTATAAGTGTTCATATACTGTCTGTTCGTGTAGCTAGACTGTCTATTAGTGTAGTTACACTGTCTAATAGTGTTCCTAGACTGTCTATTAGTGTAGCTAGATTGTCTATCAATATAGTTACACTGTCTATTAGTTTTCCTATACTGTCTGTTAGTGTAGCTAGACTGTCTACTAGTGTAGCTACATTGTCTATTAGTGTTCCTAGACTTCTATTGGTGTAGCTAGACTGTCTATTAGAGTAGCTAGATTGTCTATTAGTGTAGCTACACTGTCTTATAGTGTTCCCAGACTGTCTTTTAGTGTAGCTAGACTGTCTATTAGAGTAGCTACACTGTCTAATAGTGTTCCTAGACTGTCTATTACTAGAGCTAGATTGTCTATCACTGTCTTATAGTGTTCCTAGACTGTCTGTTAGCGTAACTAGATTTTTTATCAATGTAGCTACACTGTCTATAAGCTTTCATAGACGGGCTATTAGAGAAGCTACACTGTCTATTAGTGTTCATAGACTGTCTGTTAGTGTAGCTAGATTATCTATTAGTGTAGCTACACTGTCTTATAGTGTTCCTAGACTGTCTTTTAGTGTAGCTAGACTGTCTATTAGTGTAGCTACACTGTCTATTAGTGTTCATAGACTGTCTGTAAGTGTAGCTAGACTGTCTGTTAGTGTAGCTACACTGTCTTATAGTGTTCCTAGATTGTCTATTAGTGTAGCTAGATTGTCTATTAGTGTAGCTACACTGTCTAATAGTGTTCCTAGACTGTCTACTAGTGTAGCTAGACTGTCTATTAGAGTAGCTACACTGTCTAATAGTGTTCCTAGACTGTCTATTAGTGTAGCTAGATTGTCTATCAATATAGCTACACTGTCTATTAGTTTTCATAGACGGTCTGTTAGTGTAGCTAGACTGTCTTCTAGTGTAGCTACATTGTCTATTGATGTTCCTAGACTGTCCGTTAGTGAAGCTAGATTGTCAATCAATGTAGCTACACTGTCTATTTGTTTTCTTATACTGTCTGTTAGAGTAGTACACTGTCTATTTGTTTTCATCGACGGTCTATTAGTTAGCTACACTGTCTATTAGAGTTCATAGACTGTCTGTTAGTGTAGCTAGACTGTCTATTAGTGTAGCTACACTGTCTAATAGTGTTCCTAGACTGTCTATTAGTGTAGCTAGACTGTTTACTAGTGTAGCTACACTGTCTTATAGTGTTCCTAGACTGTCTATTAGTGTAGCTAGACTGTCTATAAGTGTAGCTACACTGTCTAATAGTGTTCCTAGACTGTCTATTAGTGTAGCTAGACTGTCTATTAGTGTAGCTACACTGTCTATTAGTGTAGCTAGACTGTCTATTAGTGTAGCTACACTGTCTAATAGTGTTCCTAGACTGTCTGTTAGCGTAACTAGATTGTTTATCAATGTAGCTACACTGTCTTTTTGTTTTCATAGACGGTCTATTAGAGAAGCTACACTGTCTATAAGTGTTCCTAGACTGTCTATTAGTGTAGCTAGATTGTCTATTAGTGTAGCTACACTGTCTTATAGTGTTCCTAGACTGTCTATTAGTGTAGCTAGACTGTCTATAAGTGTAGCTACACTGTCTATTAGTGTTCATAGACTGTCTGTTAGTGTAGCTAGACTGTCTATTAGTGTAGCTACACTGTCTATTAGTGTTCCTAGATTGTCTATTAGTGTAGCTAGATTGTCTATTAGTGTAGCTACACTGTCTTATAGTGTTCCTAGACTGTCTACTAGTGTAGCTAGACTGTCTATTAGAGTAGCTACACTGTCTAATAGTGTTCCAAGACTGTCTATTAGTGTAGCTAGATTGTCTATCAATATAGCTACACTGTCTATTAGCTTTCATAGACGGTCTGTTAGTGTAGCTAGACTGTCTACTAGTGTAGCTACGTTGTCTATTGATGTTCCTAGACTGTCCGTTAGTGAAGCTAGATTGTTATCAATGTAGCTACACTGTCTATTAGTTTTCTTATACTGTCTGTTAGAGTAGCTACACTGTCTATTAGTGTTCATATACTGTCTGTTAGTGTAGCTAGACAGTCTATCAGTGTAGCTACACTGTCTAATAGTGTTCCTACACTGTCTATTAGTGTAGCTAGATTGTCTATTAGTGTAGCTACACTGTCTAATAGTGTTCCTAGACTGTCTATTAGCGTAGCTAGACTGTCTATTAGTGTAGCTACACTGTCTAATAGTGTTCCTAGACTGTCTATTAGTGTAGCTAGATTGTGTATCAATATAGCTACATTGTCTATTAGTTTTCATAGACGGTCTGTTAGTGTAGCTAGACTGTCTACTAGTGTAGCTACATTTTCTATTGATGTTCCTAGACTGTCCGTTAGTGTAGCTAGATTGTCTATCAATGTAGCTACACTGTCTTTTAATTTTCTTATACTGTCTGTTAGATTAGCTACACTGTCTATTAGTGTTCATATACTGTCTGTTCGTGTAGCTAGACTGTCTATTAGTGTAGCTACACTGTCTAATAGTGTTCCTAGACTGTCTATTTGTGTAGCTAGATTGTCTATCAATATAGCTACACTGTCTATTAGTTTTCCTATACTGTCTGTTAGTGTAGCTAGACTGTCTACTAGTGTAGCTACATTGTCTATTAGTGTTCCTAGACTGTCTATTAGTATAGCTAGACTGTCTATTAGAGTAGCTAGATTGTCTATCAATATAGCAACACTGTCTATTAGTTTTCCTATACTGTATGTTAGTGTAGCTAGACTGTCTACTAGTGTAGCTACATGGTCTATTGATGTTCCTAGACTATCCGTTAGTGTAGCTAGATTGTCTATCAATAAAGCTACACTGTCTATTAATTTTCTTATACTGTCTGTTAGAGTAGCTACACTCTCTATTTGTTTTTATCGACGGTCTCTTAGTTAGCTACACTGTCTATTCGAGTTCATAGACTGTCTGTTAGTGTAGCTAGACTGTCTATTAGTGTAGCTACACTGTCTAATAGTGTTCCTAGACTGTCTATTAGTGTAGCTAGACTGTGTATTAGTGTAGCTACACTGTCTTATAGTGTTCCTAGACTGTCTATTGTAGCACTCCTGACCAACCGTATACCCCTTGACAAGTTTATATCTAGCATATGGGTTGCTAAAGTCATGCCATGTTATTTGTTTACTATACAGATCTATCTGTCAAATTAATTAGGTCACGGGATCGGGTTTGAGGTTCTGTCAGGTATAAATTATAAACGGATGACCCGTTACTGATTGTTTCATATTTCTGGAATCTCAGTCCGTAGCGACTGGTGGTTTAATTATGAACCCTGATTTGGGGCTAATTAAATCTCGCCCATTTTATCAGTGATACGGACAGAAACTCATGAACCGATTTCCGTGATAGACTAGTTGATTTGCCGTTACTCACCCTTATTGCTCATCAATGCCCCATAGCAGTGGAGGCTACTCTTTCTGTCTCAAATGTTGGCTTATTGATCATATTTCTTCCATAGTTACTTTACGCTGATACAACTGCATTATTGTGCTGGGGGCGATTCTTGTTTCAGTTCAGCGCATTGTGATCTCATCAATGGCGACTTTCATTTTCCCCAGTTGGAGTCACTCGGTCTTTATCATGCTTTTCGATGATGATGATCGAGACTCCAACTGCGCGTCACATGATCATCACCTGATATAAGGTCTCCATTGATGACGTTCATTGATGACATCACGGGGCGCGTGCTCTGAGGCTATATAAGCGCAGCAGAATCGCAATTCCAGTTTGGGTCAATTGTGTATCATAGGATACGGACCCACCTTGCTGTCTCAGCGATAGACCAGTCTGACAACCAGTCCGGATTGCCACAGCAAACACCGTTAACCTTGTGCTTGATCAGAGACTGTTTGAGTCAACTCTTCTTGTACAACTAGACCATTCCTACTCAGAGCATTCTTGATAGCCAACACTCAGAGCAAACATGCCAGCTAATCAAAGATACGCTAGCATTTATGGAGAGGTTAACATTTAATTATTTTGCACTTAAGCTGGACTGTTTACAAGTCCCCACCCACACTTACACACTATAAACACTCCACCTATTTTATAACCTAGTATTCTTGAATGTTCCCTCTGGCTGAATGCTTAAGCATTCCAGACTGTTAGCATTCGTGACTGCTACTTGTAGCATTCTGATCTACCTGCACCACATAGGAAAATCAGTATAGCTCTATTAATTGCAATATTATAGCTATTCAGACAGCTGCTTTATATCAACCTGCTAAACCCCTCTGGACTGTTGAAGCATTCCAGATTGGTTGGTCAGGTCGTTTATAGCCCTACAACACCGTTTAAGTATCTTGACTGCTAACCTCTTTATAAGTATCTGTCCAAAGGGACTATATACTTATCCATTCAGGACTGTTTATTAGTTAAGGCCTTTCAGCCTCTGTATAGCTATAGAAACACATTTTACATAGCCTGACCTGTATAACATATTACTCCTACTAAATTGTTGTTTGATATGAGCTGATTAGCGTTCAGGACTAGCTCTAATTAGCGTTCAGGGCTGTTGAGCATTTCCTGATTGCTTAACTATTCTGGACTGTCTGACCATTCCAGGTCCGGGCTGCTCATACATTCCAGGGTGTTAGGCCTATTCAGCCCAATAAAACGTGAATGCGTATTTGTGTGAATATCTTGACTTAGTATTCAAGAGAATGACTTTCATACACTAATTAACTTATCTGTACGCATTTGGGTATACTTTTGGTGGCAATTTCACAGCATTTAGAATAACTATCTACGCTACGCATTCACGTTGTGTCATAACGGAGGAGCACGCTTTTATGAGCTCAGAAATGCATGGTAAATAGGTTTACCTAGCATCTTAGCGGACATTTAATTTACTCTGCAGTATCATTCGTTATAACGAGTATTGATACAGTCAAACCTCGTTATAACACAGTATTATTGTATCTGCTCATTACTGTCTGGCACCCTGGACCGCGTCAACTTAATATGAGAAACCGTTCTTAGTGCTGCAGGGTGAATATTACCAACTCAAATTGAATGAATTGACCTACACTAAATGATAGCTTGTCTTGCTCTTCCTTGAATAACTTGTTTAACTTGTTGGTCTAATTTGGGTAAAATTATGAAACATTGAAATAGTTGTTTATTGTATTTTCATTCCCTTGATACAGCTTCCGTCCAGCACCAAGCGAACCCACAAACGTGTGACCCTCTAACCACATTAATACACTTGGCCTTAACATCCTGAACATTTGCACGCCGGGCACGAGGGTTACAAATTGGTGTCAGAGAAGTGGTATATTATTGACGAATAATTCCTACTACTATTAAACAACACAATACACATCAGTTTTTATTTATTTATTTTTCACATAAGACAACATTAAACACTATAGCTTTGTTATTTTATTGCATTCATTTAAATTAGAACAAGCACACACAACTACATATTAGTCACTGACGTCTGTCAAACTTTTGTTACATCTAAGCATTGAAAGTACATTTTTGTCTTACTTTGTTAAGATCACATAACACACAATAAGCCATTGACGCATGTCAAATTATTGAATCACACATAGCACATAGAGCACTATAGTAGAAGTCTGTTTTGCATAATCACAATTTTCTGTTCAATACTTGGTGTTTGGTAGTCGCTAAGGATTTGAAATACAATAAATACCCTTTTCACTCAAAAAGCTTAAAATGGCCGAGGAGCAAGCAAGACAGTCACCTGAATCGCCGTTGCCTCAGCAAACTGGCGATGAAAGTGATAATGAATCAGTGGGATTTAATGACCCAGATACATTTGAACAGTTCTCTCGTTTTGAGAACGAATTGAAAGATGAGCTAGGATCGATTGCTAGTCAGGTTAAAACCACAATCTTGGGTATGAATGAACAAATGCAACAAAAATTTAATGATTTGGACAAGCAAATACAAAGTATACAAACTCATTTGAGGGACCAGAATAATAATCAGGGTACCACCACACTTCGTAACAGTACACCTTTACAGCTTACCTCAGACCACCTGGTACAAACATGCAACAGCCCAAATATTCAGTCAACAGACAATTCAACTAGTGATACTAGTGTAAAGACACACATCACATTTGACCACAATTTACAAAGTAGTAATTTGGCCAACAGGGCTTCAGCAAGCAACATCTCAGAGGCAAGAGTAAATAATTACATTAAACTTAAACCGCAGACATATACTGGCAGTGATGATTTTGAGGACTTTTTGACGCAATTTGAGATTACATCAGAAATTAATGGCTGGGACTACAAGGCAAAGTCACTTTATTTGGCAAACAGTCTGACTGGAGCTGCTCGAGCTCTACTCAATGAATTAGATGCTGAACAGCGGCGTGACTATAAAAGCCTTGTACAAAAACTTACTGAAAGATACGGGTCTGAGAATCGTGCTGAGGTCTTTAGGTCACAACTTAAGTCCAGAGTTAAAGCAAAAGGGGAGTCTACTGCTGAACTGGCACAAGCTGTTCGAAAGCTTACACGCCAAGCATATCCTACAGTATCCTTGGGTGTGATTGAAGCCTTATCTGTAGACCACTTCATTGACGCACTGCCTGAGGCTGAAATCAGATTACGATTACGTGAAGTAGGGCCCAAAACATTAGCAGAGGCTGAAAAGATAGCAGTGAGAATGGAAGCACATAGAATTGCAGACAAACAAAGGGCGCGATTGGTATGCAAGATTGACCAAGATAATAGTGCCCAGCTAACACCTAGCCAAAACACTGTTGAACAACAAATGTCAAGCATTAGCAAACGCATAGATACACTTCAAAGGTCTGTTCAAAATCTCACCAATCAGAAAAATCCTGCACAACCTAGCTATAATGGGGGTTATCAACACCGAACGTATAATAATCAAAGGCCAAACAGAAACTCAAATTATCGGAACCCTAATCAAAGAAATTATCCCTATAATGGACAAAATTCTGTTGCCAACCAACCCTACAACCAAACAACACATTCTCAGGCAAATTATGGCAGACAATCGGAAAACTTCAGACGGTCGGATCAGGGGTCCGGATCCCGACTGAATTAGATGGGCCCAACAACATTGTTGCCATGCGTCGAAACTGGTCCATAGAAGAAGGGTATTTCATATGTGCCCTTCTTGACAACATGCCAATAACATTTTTGATTGACACTGGGTCCAATGTTACAATTCTTAGCAAAGAAATGTTGCAAAAATTACCATCTGAAACAAATACATTGGTTGAGCCCACCACACTGAAAATGCTTACTGTTACTGGAGAGGTGACCCCTTTTCTTGGTAAAATGGACCTGAATCTCACAATAGGTACACAAAAATTAAAGCACAATGTATTAATAGCTGACATAGAAAATGATGGAATCCTTGGTATGGATTTTCTCACAGCCCACAAGTGTGATTTAATGCTAACTCGCAAACTCATGAAAATAAATGGTGAAGAAATCTTATGTTTTGCAAATAGTAGAGATGTACAGCCCCGATGCTGCAGGGTAGCTGTTTTGGAGCCCGTTGTTATACCCCCAGAATCTGAAATAGTAGTGCCTGGTTATACTAGAAGTGTAATAGATAAAAGTGGCACTGGACTTATTGAGGCAGATGAAAAGTTCATGCACACAAAAGGACTTTTGGTTGCGAAGGCTTTGGTTTGCCCAAGAACTGGAACTATGCCTATACGGATAGCTAATCCATATAATCAGAGTTTCAAACTATACAAAAAACACCATTGTTGCTTCTTATGAGCCTCTTGAGCCAGTACAACTTTTGTCTGTAAATAGCACGCAAAGCAAGTCAACTGGCCAGAGTTCGTCCAGTTCTGGTTCCAAGACAGACATCCCTGAGCATCTAAAGGAGTTATTTGCAAAAAGTTCACAAACTCTAAGCCCTGAACAACAAAGATCATTCAAAGATTTACTGATAAAGCACCAGAATCAATTTTCTAAAAATCCTGACGACCTAGGTCACACTACACTCATAAAACATCATATGAATGTCAAACAAGGTACCAAGCCAATAAAGCAACACCCATACAGGTTACCTCTTGCAAAACGTAAAGATGCTGAAGATGAGATAAAAGCGATGGTGGAGCGTTATCTGATAGAACCTTCTACCAGTCCATGGTCCTCCCCTGCTATTATGGTCCCCAAAAAGAATGGTGGTATTAGGTTTTGCATTGACTACCGTCGTCTGAATGAGGTCACCATACCTGACAGCATGCCTTTGCCTAGATGTGATGATTCCTTAGATGCATTGGGAGGATCAAAGTGGTTTTCCACTTTGGATCTCCGTAGCGGATTTCACCAGCTAGGCCTTGACAAAGAAAGTCGTCCTTATACAGCCTTCTGCATACCGGGTAGTGGCCTGTGGCAATTCAAAGTGGTCCCTTTTGGAGCTACTAACTCTCCTGCTGTCTTTGAGAGACTGATGGAGAGGGTTTTTGCAGGACTTACATATGTCACACTTCTCATTTATCTAGACGACATCATTGTCTACGGTAAGACGTTTGAGGAACACCTTCACAACTTGGAAGTGGTTTTTAAACGTCTTGCTGATGCCAATCTAAAATTGAACACTGAGAAATGTATATTCTTCCAGGTCCAAGTCTCTTTCTTAGGACACCTCGTGTCTGAAAATGGAATAGCTGTGGATCCTGAGAAGACCAAAGCTGTGCAAAATTGGCCAGTGCCCAAAAATGTCAAGGAAGTTCGGTCTTTCATTGGACTCTGTTCTTACATGCGCCGGTTTATTGCAGGATTTAGTTCTGTCTGTAAACCTTTGCATCTACTTACACAAAAAGACCACCGTTTTGAATGGAATGAAGAATGTCAGGTGGCCTTTGAGACCCTGAAGACCGCCTTAACAACTGCACCTATTCTGGGATTCCCACAGGAATTGCAAGGTGAATTCATACTAGACTGTGATGCTTCTAATGATGCTCTAGGAACAGTTGTATCTCAGTTACAAGAGGGAGAAGAACGTGTCATTAGCTATTACAGCAAGTGCTTCTCAAAGGCTGAACGACGATACTGCACCACACGCAAAGAACTTCTATCAGTGGTTAGCTCTATAAAGCACTTCCACCATTACCTATACGGCAGACACTTTAAAGTGCGTAGTGACCATGGTAGTCTTAGGTGGCTTATGAGGTTTAAAATGTGTGAAGGACAGCTTGCTCGATATTTAGAGACCTTAGCTGGTTATGATTTTACCATAGAATATAGAGCTGGTTTACGACATAACAATGCTGACAGTTTGTCACGCAGACCCTGTGCAGTTGGAGATTGTGCGCACTGTGAGAGATTTGAAGCAAAATATGATGATAATCAACCTGGGTTAGCCACCAGGAATATAGGGGTTTTACCAGAGAGTGTAAATAAGGGGGAATGCTTAGTGAAAGATGGTTTGTCAAGAAAGTTTGAGCATAGCTTGGAAGGGCTGGCCCCTTCAAATGATATATGCGGCATGAGCAAAGGTTCAGAAATTGGCCAGTTTCTTGAACCTAGCTCAGTGAAAGAACCAGAATGTACAATTACAGGGGGGATCCGAAATGGCACTTCTCTGAAGTGGGTATGTCCCGTAACAGATGTATGTCTACCGTCAGACGTTGACAAAATTAAGTCACCGGACACAGACAATATTGATAATGAGTACCTCGGCTGCGACCCCAGACGGATCCCTGAAACAATCCAGGGGAAGCAATTACAGTGGAGTGAAAGAGTGGATACTCAAGATTCCTGTTATAGCACGGTCCCTGAAACAACCGTTGGGGGGATCTTGAGTACTGAAGAAAGTAGGGACATTACACCAATGAATGGCTTTGACTGTTGCAACAGCAAAAGTGAGAATTTAGTTGAGGGAGAGAATGATACAGGGTCTGCGTGCGTACAAAACATTGACACTATCAGCATAGACTATCTGAGCATTGAAAATATAAAAGAGGAGCAAGACAAGCAAACCGAGATTCAGTTGATTAAACAATGGAAAGTGGATGACAGTAGGCCTGATTGGTCAGAGGTTGCACAATATGGGCCAGAATTGAAGGCCTACTGGTCCACTTGGGATTCCTTATATTTAGATAATGGAATATTGTACCGAAAGAAATTAGGTGTGGGGTCCCCTGAAAATAAGCCACAAACTGTTCTGCCTACATCATTACGCAAAGACTGTTTTGCACTGTTACACGAAACTGTCACTGCAGCACACCTAGGATCACAAAAGACATTGGCAAAAGTGAAACAGCGGTTTCACTGGTATAACAGTAGGAAAGATGTAGAATATTGGTGCAGGACCTGTGACACCTGCGCCTCAAGGAAACAGCCATATCGTCGGGCAAAGGCTCCAATGAAACAGTACAATGTTGGGTTTCCATTGGAGAGAGTTGCCATCGACATAATGGGGCCATTACCTTGTTCAAATAATGCAAAATATTTGCTGCTTGTATCTTGCTACTTCACAAAGTGGTTAGATGCAATTCCGATTGCCAGCATAGATGCAAAGACTGTGGCTACCAAACTTATAGAGAGATTTATATCTGTTTTTGGGTTGCCCAGTCACTTTACATAGTGACCAGGGTAGTAATTTTGAGAGTCAAGTATTTAAGGAAGTGTGTAACATTTTAGGGATAGAGAAAACCCGAACCACTGCTGGACGACCTCAGTCTGACGGCATGGTAGAAAGAGCATGTTGAAGCGTGCAAGCCATGCTGTCTGCATATGTCAGTCAAAACCAACGAGATTGGGATATCTATATACCCCTTATTATGATGGCTTATCGGTCATCAGTTCATGATACCACCAAATGTACCCCTTGTGCTATGATGCTTGGACGTGAGATCAGATTACCAATAGATCTTGTTTTGGGACTGCCTGAACCAAGACTGAGCACTTGTGAATCAGATTATGCCTATGAGCTAGAAAAACAACTCATTACAATACATGACATTGCACGTAAACACATACAAATAAGTAGTGATGGTATGAAATGCTACTATGATAGAAATTCCAACTTTTCTGAATTATCAGTGGGTGACGCAGTATGGTATTACAACCCAGTGCGAAAACCTGGCATAACACTCAAATTGCAAAGGCCATGGAAAGGCCCATACACTATTATTGACAAACTCAACAGCATATTGTACAAAATTCAAGAGAGTCCGAGAGGGAAACCAAAAGTAGTTCATTACGATAAGCTTAAGCTTTATCTTGGTGACAACAAACCAACTTGGTTCAGCAACCGCAAGTAATCTTATCATGCAATTTTGGGATAATTACCCCTTAGCTGATAAGGTTACTCTTGTTGAAAATCTAACATTACAAGTATCAAACACCGCAAGTTTTCACTATAAACACATATGCAAACCACTTTGGTACTATGAGCAATTACATCAACTTTTTAACATAATGCCAGTTCAGTTGAATGGGACTAGGCGGACAGATGCTATTATACCCATCCTGCTAAAAGTGACTTAAGAAAAAAAAGCTTAAGTATTTTGTGTAGCATAGTCTACTTGAACAATGAAAAACCCAGCAGTCTTTGCTTGTACTAATTTCATTTAGCATCTTACCTAGATGTTGTAATAATGGTATGATTTCTGAGATGTCGAAACATGTTGAGATGATAACCTTTGTTTTGACCCCACAGAACCTACCTCTCATATGCATGGGTATAACTTGTCTGTCTGCCTTCCCATATCCATCTGAGATATATCATGAGTAACACCTGTTTTACTTATCTGTATTACAGGACTCTCGGTTTGTGTGTCTGTTGTGCCCAAATAAGAAAGAATTCGATAAATGCTGGAAAGTAAGGAAGCATTTAGAAGAGCAGCACTCCGGCTTCTGTTACATGTGCCCAACTTGTGATAAAACCCTAGTCAGGCGGCAGTCCCATCTGGAATGTCCAAATGTAAAGCCAAGAGACCTCATTCCAATGCATCGGCAGACCGGTACCCATGGCGAGGAGGCTGCACGTATGCTAAGAGAGTACAAGGAGAAGCAGATGCCAAACCAGTGGGAGGAACGTTTGAAGAGGACGCCTCTTCTGCCTACACCCGTGAGTCCTCTTCCCAAGACGCCTCCAGTGAAACACCCCAAAGACTTGGCCCCAGCCAGTCTTAAGAGACCTAGTATTACCATCAAGTCCAAGCCTAAAAGACTCAGATTGGACACAGATGATGTTGATTTTCGGCATGATCCAGTGGAGATCAGCCTGGAACAGCCAGAGGAGGTTTTTGAAGTCGACCCAGACCCCAAATTGAGGCACGTACATTTTCCATCACCAGAACGGCTGACAGACAGAGAGTCAGAGGATGAATCTCCATCCATCATCATGCGCGCTGAGGACATAATGGAGATCTCCTCATCCCCACAAAAGCCTTTGGAGAACCATTATATACCCATAGACCAGAATCAAAATAATAATAATAACAGTAGAGTGAAAAACAGTAGAAGTGAACCAACACATGAACACAAATTAGCTAACAAAGACAGTGATAAGGACACACATGGCAATAAAAATGAACCAAAACAAGTGAAAACCAGTGAAATTGAATCAACCCATGAAATAAACCTAGTTAACAAAGACAGTGATAAGGACACACATGGCAATAAAAATGAACCAAAACAAGTGAAAACCAGTGAAATTGAATCAACCCATGAAATAAGCCTAGTTAACAAAGACAGTGATAAGGACACACATGGCAATAAAAATGAACCAAAACAAGTGAAAACCAGTGAAATTAATTCAACCCATGAAATAAACCTAGTTAACAAAGACAGTGATAAGGACACACATGGAAATAAAAATGAACCAAAACAAGTGAAAACCAGTGAAATTGAATCAACACCAAACCTAGCTAACAAAGGCAGTGATAAGGAAACACATGGAAATAAAAATCAGAACAGTGTTAGACCCACTGCTGATAACCTCATTTCCCTTAATCAGCAGCCGGAGTTCCCTTTTACTGATACCCAAGAAGACGGTACCAGTTCAGATGCCGACCAATTCAATTTAGATGACTTGAACCTGGATGTTGAAGGGTATCATTCCTTAATTAGACAGATTGTAAAACTTCAGCATCCGGAAGCCACACCATATACCTCAATCCAACCGGAGACAAATGTGAACAGGGAAGCAGTGCAGAAACTTACCACAGAAACATTCAATAAATTACAGCAAAGTCAGGAAGGTCGCGTTATCCTGAACATTGGGGGGCAATGCTTTCAGACCTCCCGAGTGACGCTCATGGCAGACCCTACCTCAATGTTTGCATTAATGTTGAGGAAGGGCTGCCCTCTGCGCCCCTCGAGGAATACATATTTTCTAGATCGTGATCCCTCACATTTTAAGTTTATTCTTAATTACTTGAGAAATGGAGCCCATGTTGACATCTGCATGCTGCCACATGAGAAGCGGTACCTCTTGGAGATGTTAATGGAGTCCCGGTTTTATATGCTGTCTGGGCTGGAGGACATCATTTTGGCTAGGCTGAAGCAGGTAACCGGATGTGATAAATATTAAATACAATTATTTCATCCTTTTGCTCTGCCCGGTTATCTGTTCCGGCCTCATATGTGTTCTCTATGTTCATATTAGTGTTCCTGTTGCTTCATTGACGTTTTTTTTCCGCTTCTCCTGTGACAGCATCGACGCTCCTTATTTACTTTTGCGTGGGACATCTTTATTGATTATTTTCAATATTCATTAATTAGTTCTACTTTTAAATCGTCTGGAAGCACTGACCACCAATGTCATGGATAGTCATAAAGGAATAATAAAGTTGTGACATTCAAACCTATTTTTACAAAGGTATAGACATTATTTGTGGTGCAGTTGTCTTATAATGGGTGAGTTCATGTTTCATTGTTGAAAGCCAAATGTTTCATTATCCAGCCTGGTGGGTCATTGATCTAACAGATTGGAGAATGATTCAGCACTGATCTTGTTTGACAGGAACTTTTCGAGCTAAGCATATCTAACTTATAAGAATGAAAAGTGGGCACACCCTATTAAGTACAACCTTAAAAAAAAAAATGCATTATTCACCATATATTTATAACAAATGATACCTATTGAATGGATCTGGCTGGTCATCAGCAATCCTGAAAGGTGCTCGGCATATGGGATTAGATTTTCAGTTTTTGCAAAGCTAAGGTAAGTATTGCGGAAACTGGAATTCTAATCTAATATTGGTTTAGAAATTTTCCGATGTACTAAATTTTATTGCGAATATGGTATCCATACCTACTAGTGATTTCATAAGATGAAATGCATTGACGAGACCTTGATGATTTGCTGACTGAAGATAAATATAAAATTCTGTATTATCTGAGTGTTACAAACTGATTGCAGGTATTCTGTCCACCTTTGACTCTAGCAGCTTTTCTTTATCCTTTTATTCAAGTGGTGGTTGAGTGAATGGTGTGCCTGTAATCATATATATGCTTCTATAAGCAGGGTGCTACCAGTCTAATAGGTAAGTTTTATATTATGGCATGGTTGTTCCCTGTATTTTAGTAGCAAGCTATACTGGCCTCATACTAATTTGATAATCTATACATGTGAACGGTGCTGGAATTCCATCATAAATTATACCAATTAGGCTTTATAACCATAATGCTGTGGTCTCTCTGTCCACATAAGTTGTTTTGTCCTTGAAGTGAACATGGTAGAGTTTTTGCACCGTTATATTATTTGATTATTGCACTGTGGGCTAGTCAAGTGGATTGTTACCTGTTGCTCGGGGTCAGCCACTACTAAATTAATTATCAATATTGTTGTTGGCAGTCGGGCTGGTAATAGGATGACTTCAACCTTCATTCTGAGCTGTGGTCATCAACCAAGCAGAACAGTTTAGAGGTTAATGTTTTGACCCAGTGGTAATGGCTCTGTGCATCAGCTCAATGGCACTTACTGCAAGCCCATGATTTTTTTACCTCTCAGCATTCTAGTGGGAAAGGTAAGACAGGAAAATATTTTGTATTATATATTTGTTTTAATCAGCAACCAAGGTCTCCACCATCTAGGGCATCATTTGATAAGGTATTTCATTTTAAATGAACCTTTTGCTTTTAACCTTTGCATGACCCAATGATAGCCTTGGAGGTGGTAACTTTTGTTGTTTATGATAATGTGAGTGATCTTACATATCATTACTTTGTAAATAGTGGATGTCCAGGTTTAAGGAAAGTTAATTGGTATTCCTTATGTTAGATTGATGGGCTGGCAATATTTAATTCTTGATTCGAAATTGATCTTACTACAGCTAATGCTTAACTTCCATTCCCAAGGTGATGGTTGAGCTATTGAGCTGCAATACTTTTTGGTCTCAGATGACCCTTATATTGAGCCTAGTATTTTGGTAATATATCTATAATGATAGAATTGAGAATGCCAGTTCATGTCTGATATGTAGGCATATTTGAGATAGAGGAAGTATACTTAGAGGCTCTCTCTATTATCCAAAACTACATGTTTTATCAATACCATTCACAATGAGGATTTTAAATATCTTGTATACCAAGGTGGCTCAGAGTTTTAACCTGGAGATATTGTGGTATACTGTTAGGGGGAGTCTCGCGAGGTACTTCCTTGTGATTGGTTTTCCTATTGACAACCTCCTTCTCTGGAGATGTGGATGTGACACAGCCATTCTTGATTTCATTGACTTCAAGCTGGGTGTGGCATATCTTTCGGTCTGTAGAGTTGGAAGATTGAGTTGATGGTCTATTGATGTTTGTTTCACACACGTAGGCAGATTACAGCAATTCTTGCAGTCATATATTTTCTCAATATATCTTTTGCAGACTTATCCACCTATTGCATATCTTCTAAATTCTAGACTTGCCCAGATCTGTCAGGTGTCTGAAACAAAGTAAATCTAGACCTTGTAATATAATTATTGATGATATTGTACTATATTTAACATGTCAGTGGGCGGTTTGGTTTGGTTTTGCTTTCACCCTAACAGATAGCCTCATATCCATGTCTGTTTTCTTACTGAGCAAGCCATTTGGAGACCAAATCCCTTTTTGAGGGAGGGAGCAATGTAGCACTCCTGACCAACCGTATACCCCTTGACAAGTTTATATCTAGCATATGGGTTGCTAAAGTCATGCCATGTTATTTGTTTACTATACAGATCTATCTGTCAAATTAATTAGGTCACGGGATCGGGTTTGAGGTTCTGTCAGGTATAAATTATAAACGGATGACCCGTTACTGATTGTTTCATATTTCTGGAATCTCAGTCCGTAGCGACTGGTGGTTTAATTATGAACCCTGATTTGGGGCTAATTAAATCTCGCCCATTTTATCAGTGATACGGACAGAAACTCATGAACCGATTTCCGTGATAGACTAGTTGATTTGCCGTTACTCACCCTTATTGCTCATCAATGCCCCATAGCAGTGGAGGCTACTCTTTCTGTCTCAAATGTTGGCTTATTGATCATATTTCTTCCATAGTTACTTTACGCTGATACAACTGCATTATTGTGCTGGGGGCGATTCTTGTTTCAGTTCAGCGCATTGTGATCTCATCAATGGCGACTTTCATTTTCCCCAGTTGGAGTCACTCGGTCTTTATCATGCTTTTCGATGATGATGATCGAGACTCCAACTGCGCGTCACATGATCATCACCTGATATAAGGTCTCCATTGATGACGTTCATTGATGACATCACGGGGCGCGTGCTCTGAGGCTATATAAGCGCAGCAGAATCGCAATTCCAGTTTGGGTCAATTGTGTATCATAGGATACGGACCCACCTTGCTGTCTCAGCGATAGACCAGTCTGACAACCAGTCCGGATTGCCACAGCAAACACCGTTAACCTTGTGCTTGATCAGAGACTGTTTGAGTCAACTCTTCTTGTACAACTAGACCATTCCTACTCAGAGCATTCTTGATAGCCAACACTCAGAGCAAACATGCCAGCTAATCAAAGATACGCTAGCATTTATGGAGAGGTTAACATTTAATTATTTTGCACTTAAGCTGGACTGTTTACAAGTCCCCACCCACACTTACACACTATAAACACTCCACCCATTTTATAACCTAGTATTCTTGAATGTTCCCTCTGGCTGAATGCTTAAGCATTCCAGACTGTTAGCATTCGTGACTGCTACTTGTAGCATTCTGATCTACCTGCACCACATAGGAAAATCAGTATAGCTCTATTAATTGCAATATTTTAGCTATTCAGACAGCTGCTTTATATCAACCTGCTAAACCCCTCTGGACTGTTGAAGCATTCCAGATTGGTTGGTCAGGTCGTTTATAGCCCTACAACACCGTTTAAGTATCTTGACTGCTAACCTCTTTATAAGTATCTGTCCAAAGGGACTATATACTTATCCATTCAGGACTGTTTATTAGTTAAGGCCTTTCAGCCTCTGTATAGCTATAGAAACACATTTTACATAGCCTGACCTGTATAACATATTACTCCTACTAAATTGTTGTTTGATATGAGCTGATTAGCGTTCAGGACTAGCTCTAATTAGCGTTCAGGGCTGTTGAGCATTTCCTGATTGCTTAACTATTCTGGACTGTCTGACCATTCCAGGTCCGGGCTGCTCATACATTCCAGGGTGTTAGGCCTATTCAGCCCAATAAAACGTGAATGCGTATTTGTGTGAATATCTTGACTTAGTATTCAAGAGAATGACTTTCATACACTAATTAACTTATCTGTACGCATTTGGGTATACTTTTGGTGGCAATTTCACAGCATTTAGAATAACTATCTACGCTACGCATTCACGTTGTGTCATAACGGAGGAGCACGCTTTTATGAGCTCAGAAATGCATGGTAAATAGGTATACCTAGCATCTTAGCGGACATTTAATTTACTCTGCAGTATCATTCGTTATAACGAGTATTGATACAGTCAAACCTCGTTATAACACAGTATTATTGTATCTGCTCATTACTGTCTGGCACCCTGGACCGCGTCAACTTAATATGAGAAACCGTTCTTAGTGCTGCAGGGTGAATATTACCAACTCAAATTGAATGAATTGACCTACACTAAATGATAGCTTGTCTTGCTCTTCCTTGAATAACTTGTTTAACTTGTTGGTCTAATTTGGGTAAAATTATGAAACATTGGTAAAGTTGTTTATTGTATTTTCATTCCCTTGATACAGCTTCCGTCCAGCACCAAGCGAACCCACAAACGTGTGACCCTCTAACCACATTAATACACTTGGCCTTAACATCCTGAACATTTGCACGCCGGGCACGAGGGTTACACTATTATTGTAGGTAGACTGTATATTAGTGTAGCAACACTGTCTAATAGTGTTCCTAGACTGTCTATTAGTTTAGCTAGACTGTCTATTAGAGTAGCTACACTGTCTAATAGTGTTCCTAGACTGTCTATTAGTGTAGCTACACTGTCTAAAAGTGTTCCTAGACTGTCTGTTAGCGTAACTAGATTGTTTTTCAATGTAGCTACACTGTCTATTTGTTTTCATAGACTGTCTATTAGAGAAGCTACACTGTCTATTAGTGTTCATAGACTGTCTGTTAGTGTAGCTAGACTGTCTATTAATGTAGCTACACTGTCTTAAAGTGTTCCTAGACTGTCTATTAGTGGAGCTAGATTGTCTATTAGTGTAGCTACACTGTCTTATAATGTTCCTAGACTGTCTATTAATGTAGCTAGACTGTCTATAAGTGTAGCTACACTGTCTATTAGTGTTCATAGACTGTCTGTTAGTGTAGCTAGACTGTCTATTAGTATAGCTACACTGTCTTATAGTGTTCCTAGACTGTCTATTAGTCTAGCTAGATAGTCTATTAGTGTAGCTACACTGTCTAATAGTGTTCCTAGACTGTCTACTAGTGTAGCTAGACTGTCTATTAGAGTAGCTACACTGTCTAATAGTGTTCCTAGACTGTCTATTAGTGTAGCTAGATTGTCTATCAATAGAGCTACACTGTCTATTAGTTTTCATGGACGGTCTGTTAGTGTAGCTAGACTGTCTACTAGTGTAGCTACATTGTCTCCGTTAGTGAAGCTAGATTGTCTATCAATGTAGCTACACTGTCTATTAGTTTTCTTATACTGTCTGTTAGAGTAGCTAGACTGTCTACTAGTGTAGCTACATTGTCTATTGATGTTCCTTGACTGTCCGTTAGTGTAGCTAGATTGTCTATCAATATAGCTACACTGTCTTTTAATTTTCTTATACTGTCTGTTAGAGTAGCTACACTGTCTATTAGTGTTCATATACTGTCTGTTCGTGTAGCTAGATTGTCTATCAATATAGCTACACTGTCTATTAGTTTTCCTATACTGTCTGTTAGTGTAGCTAGACTGTCTACTAGTGTAGCTACATTGTCTATTAGTGTTCCTAGACTGTCTATTAGTGTAGCTAGACTGTCTATTAGAGTAGCTAGATTGTCTATCAATAACTTTTAGTTTTCCTATACTGTATGTTAGTGTAGACAGACTGTCTACTAGTGTAGCTACATTGTCTATTGATGTTCCTAGACTGTCCCTTAGTGAAGCTAGATTGTCTATCAATGTAGCTACACTGTCTTTTTATTTTCTTATACTGTCTGTTAGAGTAGCTACATTGTCTATTAGTGTTCATATACTGTCTCTTCGTGTAGCTAGACTGTCTATTAGTGTAGCTACACTGTCTAATAGTGTTCCTAGACTGTCTATTAGTGTAGCTAGACTGTCTACTAGTGTAGCTACACTGTCTTATAGTGTTCCTAGACTCTCTATTAGTGTAGCTAGACTGTCTATTAGTGTAGCTACACTGTCTAAAAGTGTTCCTAGACTGTCTATTAGTGTAGCTAGACTGTCTATTAGAGTAGCTACACTGTCTAATAGTGTAGCTAGACTGTCTATTAGTGTAGGCACACTGTCTAATAGTGTTCCTAGACTGTTTGTTAGCGTAACTAGATTGTTTATCAATGTAGCTACACTGTCTATTTGTTTTCATAGACAGTCTATTAGAGAAGCTACACAGTCTATTAGTGTTCACAGACTGTCTGTTAGTGTAGCTAGACTGTGTATTAGAGTAGCTACACTGTCTAATAGTGTTCCCAGACTGTCTATTAGTGTAGCTACACTGTCTAATAGTGTTCCTAGACTGTCTATTAGTGTAGCTAGACTGTCTATTAGAGTAGCTACACTGTCTTATAGTGTTCCTAGACTGTCTATTAGTGTAGCTAGATTGTGTATCAATATAGCTACACTGTCTATTAGTTTTCATAGACGGTCTGTTAGTGTAGCTAGACTGTCTACTAGTGTAGCTACATTGTCTATTGATGTTCCTAGACTGTCCGTTAGTGTAGCTAGATTGTCTATCAATGTAGCTACACTGTCTTTTAATTTTCTTATACTGTCTGTTAGAGTAGCTACACTGTCTATTAGTGTTCATAAACTGTCTGTTCGTGTAGCTAGACTGTCTATTAGTGTAGCTACACTGTCTTATAGTGTTCCTAGACTGTCTATTAGTGTAGCTAGATTGTCTATTAGTGTAGCCACACTGTCTTATAGTGTTCCTAGACTGTCGATTTGTGTAGCTAGACTGTCTATTAGTGTAGCTACACTGTCTATTAGTGTTCCTAGACTGTCTATTAGTGTAGCTAGACTGTCTATTAGAGTAGCTAGATTGTCTATCAATATCTATTAGTTTTCCTATACTGTATGTTAGTGTAGACAGACTGTCTACTAGTGTAGCTACATTGTCTATTGATGTTCCTAGACTGTCCCTTAGTGAAGCTAGATTGTCTATCAATGTAGCTACACTGTCTTTTTATTTTCTTATACTGTCTGTTAGAGTAGCTACACTGTCTATTAGTGTTCATATACTGTCTCTTCGTGTAGCTAGACTGTCTATTAGTGTAGCTACACTGTCTAATAGTGTTCCTAGACTGTCTATTAGTGTAGCTAGACTGTCTACTAGTGTAGCTACACTGTCTTATAGTGTTCCTAGACTCTCTATTAGTGTAGCTAGACTGTCTATTAGTGTAGCTACACTGTCTAAAAGTGTTCCTAGACTGTCTATTAGTGTAGCTAGACTGTCTATTAGAGTAGCTAGATTGTCTATCAATATCTATTAGTTTTCCTATACTGTATGTTAGTGTAGACAGACTGTCTACTAGTGTAGCTACATTGTCTATTGATGTTCCTAGACTGTCCCTTAGTGAAGCTAGATTGTCTATCAATGTAGCTACACTGTCTTTTTATTTTCTTATACTGTCTGTTAGAGTAGCTACACTGTCTATTAGTGTTCATATACTGTCTCTTCGTGTAGCTAGACTGTCTATTAGTGTAGCTACACTGTCTAATAGTGTTCCTAGACTGTCTATTAGTGTAGCTAGACTGTCTACTAGTGTAGCTACACTGTCTTATAGTGTTCCTAGACTCTCTATTAGTGTAGCTAGACTGTCTATTAGTGTAGCTACACTGTCTAAAAGTGTTCCTAGACTGTCTATTAGTGTAGCTAGACTGTCTATTAGAGTAGCTACAATGTCTAATAGTGTAGCTAGACTGTCTATTAGTGTAGGCACACTGTCTAATAGTGTTCCTAGACTGTTTGTTAGCGTAACTAGATTGTTAATCAATGTAGCTACACTGTCTATTTGTTTTCATAGACAGTCTATTAGAGAAGCTACACAGTCTATTAGTGTTCACAGACTGTCTGTTAGTGTAGCTAGACTGTCTATTAATGTAGCTACACTGTCTTATAGTGTTCATAGACTGTTTATTAGTGTAGCTAGACTGTCTATTAGTGTAGCTACACTGTCTTATAGTGTTCCTAGACTGTCTATTAGTGTAGCTAGATTGTCTATTAGTGTAGCTACACTGTCTAATAGTGTTCCTAGACTGTCTATTACTGTAGCTAGATTGTGTATCAATATAGCTACACTGTCTATTAGTTTTCATAGACGGTCTGTTAGTGTAGCTAGACTGTCTACTAGTGTAGCTACATTGTCTATTGATGTTCCTAGACTGTCCTTTAGTGTAGCTAGATTGTCTATCAATGTAGCTACATTGTCTTTTAATTTTCTTATACTGTCTGTTAGAGTAGCTACACTGTCTATTAGTGTTCATATACTGTCTGTTCGTGTAGCTAGATTGTCTATTAGTGTAGCTTCACTGTCTAATAGTGTTCCTAGACTGTCTATTAGTGCAGCTAGATTGTCTATTAGTTTTCCTATACTGTCTGTTAGTGTAGCTAGACTGTCTACTAGTGTAGCTACAGTGTCTATTAGTGTTCCTAGACTGTCTATTAGTGTAGCTAGACTGTCTATTAGAGTAGCTTGATTGTCTATCAATATAGCTACACTGTCCATTAGTTTTCCTATACTGTATGTTATTGTAATTAGACTGGTTTCTAGTGTAGCTACATTGTCTATTGATGTTCCTAGACTGTCCGTTAGTGTAGCTAGATTGTCTATCAATGTAGCTACACTGTCTATTAGTTTTCATATACTGTCTTTTAGAGTAGCTACACTGCCTATTTGTTTTCATCGACGGTCTATTAGTTAGCTACACTGTCTATTAGAGTTCATAGACTGTCTGTTAGTGTAGCTAGACTGTCTATTAGTGTAGCTACACTGTCTAATAGTGTTCCTAGACTGTCTATTAGTGTAGCTAGACTGTGTATTAGAGTAGCTACACTGTCTAATAGTGTTCCCAGACTGTCTATTAGTGTAGCTACACTGTCTAATAGTGTTCCTAGACTGTCTATTAGTGTAGCTAGACTGTCTATTAGAGTAGCTACACTGTCTAATAGTGTTCCTAGACTGTCTATTAGTGTAGCTAGATTGTGTATCAATATAGCTACACTGTCTATTAGTTTTCATAGACGGTCTGTTAGTGTAGCTAGACTGTCTACTAGTGTAGCTACATTGTCTATTGATGTTCCTAGACTGTCCGTTAGTGTAGCTAGATTGTCTATCAATGTAGCTACACTGTCTTTTAATTTTCTTATACTGTCTGTTAGAGTAGCTACACTGTCTATTAGTGTTCATAAACTGTCTGTTCGTGTAGCTAGACTGTCTATTAGTGTAGCTACACTGTCTTATAGTGTTCCTAGACTGTCTATTAGTGTAGCTAGATTGTCTATTAGTGTAGCCACACTGTCTTATAGTGTTCCTAGACTGTCGATTTGTGTAGCTAGACTGTCTATTAGTGTAGCTACACTGTCTAATAGTGTTCCTAGACTGTCTACTAGTGTAGCTAGACTGTCTATTAGTGTAGCTACACTGTCTTATAGTGTTCCTAGAATGTCTATTAGTGTAGCTAGATTGTGTATCAATATAGCTACACTGTCTATTAGTTTTCATAGACGGTCTGTTAGTGTAGCTAGACTGTCTACTAGTGTAGCTACATTGTCTATTGATGTTCCTAGACTGTCCGTTAGTGTAGCTAGATTGTCTATCAATTTAGCTACACTGTCTTTTGATTTTCTTATACTGTCTGTTAGAGTAGCTACACTGTCTATTAGTGTTCATATACTGTCTGTTCGTGTAGCTAGACTGTCTATTAGTGTAGCTACACTGTCTAATAGTGTTCCTAGACTGTCTATTAGTGTAGCTAGATTGTCTATCAATATAGCTACATTGTCTATTAGTTTTCCTATACTGTCTGTTAGTGTAGCTAGACTGTCTACTAGTGTAGCTACATTGTCTATTAGTGTTCCTATACTTCTATTGGTGTGGCTAGACTGTCTATTAGAGTAGCTAGATTGTCTATTAGTGTAGCTAGACTGTCTATTAGAGTAGCTACACTGTCTAATAGTGTTCCTAGACTGTCTATTACTAGAGCTAGATTGTCTATCACTGTCTTATAGTGTTCCTAGACTGTCTGTTAGCGTAACTAGATTTTTTATCAATGTAGCTACACTGTCTATTTGCTTTCATAGACGGTCTATTAGAGAAGCTACACTGTCTATTAGTGTTCATAGACTGCCTGTTAGTGTAGCTAGACTGTCTATTAATGTAGCTACACTGTCTTATAGTGTTCCTAGACTGTCTATTAGTGTAGCTAGATTGTCTATTAGTGTAGCTACACTGTCTTATAGTGTTCCTAGACTGTCTATTAGTGTAGCTAGATTGTCTATTAGTGTAGCTACTCTGTCTATTAGTGTTCATAGACTGTCTGTTAGTGTAGCTAGACTGTCTGTTAGTGTAGCTACACAGTCTTATAGTGTTCATAGACTGTCTATTAGTGTAGCTAGATTGTCTATTAGTGTAGCTACACTGTCTAATAGTGTTCCTAGACTGTCTACTAGTGTAGCTAGACTGTCTTTTAGAGTAGCTACACTGTCTAATAGTGTTCCTAGACTGTCTATTAGTGTAGCTAGATTGTCTATCAATATAGCTACACTGTCTATTAGTTTTCATAGACGGTCTGTTAGTGTAGCTAAACTGTCTTCTAGTGTAGCTACATTGTCTATTGATTTTCCTAGACTGTCCGTTAGTGAAGCTAGATTGTTTATCAATGTAGCTACAATGTCTATTAGTTTTCTTATACTGTCTGTTTGAGTAGCTACACTGTCTATTTGTTTTCATCGACGGTCTAATAGTTAGCTACACTGTCTATTAGAGTTCATAGACTGTCTGTTAGTGTAGCTATACTGTCTATTAGTGTAGCTACACTGTCTAATAGTGTTCCTAGACTGTCTATTAGTGTAGCTAGACTGTCTTATAGTGTTCCTAGACTGTCTATTAGTGTAGCTAGACTGTCTATAAGTGTAGCTACACTGTCATATAGTGTTCCTAGACTGTCTATTAGTGTAGCTAGACTGTCTATTAGAGTAGCTACACTGTCTAATAGTGTAGCTAGACTGTCTATTAGTGTAGCTACACTGTCTAATAGTGTTCCTAGACTGTTTGTTAGCGTAACTAGATTGTTTATCAATGTAGCTACACTGTCTATTTGTTTTCATAGACGGTCTATTCGAGAGCTACACTGTCTATAAGTGTTCCTAGACTGTCTATTAGTGTAGCTAGATTGTCTATTAGTGTAGCTACACTGTCTTATAGTGTTCCTAGACTGTCTATTAGTGTAGCTAGACTTTCTATAAGTGTAGCTTCACTGTCTATTAGTGTTCATAGACTGTCTGTTAGTGTAGCTAGACTGTCTATTAGTGTAGCTACACTGTCCATTAGTGTTCCTAGACTGTCTATTAGTGTAGCTAGATTGTCTATTAGTGTAGCTACACTGTCTTATAGTTTTCCTAGACTGTCTACTAGTGTAGCTAGACTGTCTATGACAGTAGCTACACTGTCTAATAGTGTTCCTAGACTGTTTATTAGTGTAGCTAGACTGTCTATTAGTGTAGCTACACTGTCTTATAGTGTTCCTAGACTGTCTATTAGTGTAGCTAGATTGTCTTTTAGTGTAGCTACACTGTCTAATAGTGTTCCTAGACTGTCTATTACTGTAGCTAGATTGTGTATCAATATAGCTACACTGTCTATTAGTTTTCATAGACGGTCTGTTAGTGTAGCTAGACTGTCTACTAGTGTAGCTACATTGTCTTATAGTGTTCCTAGACTCTCTATTAGTGTAGCTAGACTGTCTATTAGTGTAGCTACACTGTTTAAAAGTGTTCCTAGACTGTCTATTAGTGTAGCTAGACTGTCTATTAGAGTAGCTAGATTGTCTATCAATATCTATTAGTTTTCCTATACTGTATGTTAGTGTAGACAGACTGTCTACTAGTGTAGCTACATTGTCTATTGATGTTCCTAGACTGTCCCTTAGTGAAGCTAGATTGTCTATCAATGTAGCTACACTGTCTTTTTATTTTCTTATACTGTCTGTTAGAGTAGCTACACTGTCTATTAGTGTTCATATACTGTCTCTTCGTGTAGCTAGACTGTCTATTAGTGTAGCTACACTGTCTAATAGTGTTCCTAGACTGTCTATTAGTGTAGCTAGACTGTCTACTAGTGTAGCTACACTGTCTTATAGTGTTCCTAGACTCTCTATTAGTGTAGCTAGACTGTCTATTAGTGTAGCTACACTGTCTAAAAGTGTTCCTAGACTGTCTATTAGTGTAGCTAGACTGTCTATTAGAGTAGCTACAATGTCTAATAGTGTAGCTAGACTGTCTATTAGTGTAGGCACACTGTCTAATAGTGTTCCTAGACTGTTTGTTAGCGTAACTAGATTGTTTATCAATGTAGCTACACTGTCTATTTGTTTTCATAGACAGTCTATTAGAGAAGCTACACAGTCTATTAGTGTTCACAGACTGTCTGTTAGTGTAGCTAGACTGTCTATTAATGTAGCTACACTGTCTATTAGAGTTCATAGACTGTCTGTTAGTGTAGCTAGACTGTCTATTAGTGTAGCTACACTGTCTAATAGTGTTCCTAGACTGTCTATTAGTGTAGCTAGACTGTGTATTAGAGTAGCTACACTGTCTAATACTGTTCCCAGACTGTCTATTAGTGTAGCTACACTGTCTAATAGTGTTCCTAGACTGTCTATTAGTGTAGCTAGACTGTCTATTAGAGTAGCTACACTGTCTAATAGTGTTCCTAGACTGTCTATTAGTGTAGCTAGATTGTGTATCAATATAGCTACACTGTCTATTAGTTTTCATAGACGGTCTGTTAGTGTAGCTAGACTGTCTACTAGTGTAGCTACATTGTCTATTGATGTTCCTAGACTGTCCGTTAGTGTAGCTAGATTGTCTATCAATGTAGCTACACTGTCTTTTAATTTTCTTATACTGTCTGTTAGAGTAGCTACACTGTCTATTAGTGTTCATATACTGTCTGTTCGTGTAGCTAGATTGTCTATTAGTGTAGCTTCACTGTCTAATAGTGTTCCTAGACTGTCTATTAGTGCAGCTAGATTGTCTATTAGTTTTTCTATACTGTCTGTTAGTGTAGCTAGACTGTCTACTAGTGTAGCTACATTGTCTATTAGTGTTCCTAGACTGTCTATTAGTGTAGCTAGACTGTCTATTAGAGTAGCTAGATTGTCTATCAATATAGCTACACTGTCCATTAGTTTTCCTATACTGTATGTTATTGTAATTAGACTGGTTTCTAGTGTAGCTACATTGTCTATCAATTTAGCTACACTGTCTTTTGATTTTCTTATACTGTCTGTTAGAGTAGCTACACTGTCTATTAGTGTTCATATACTGTCTGTTCGTGTAGCTAGACTGTCTATTAGTGTAGCTACACTGTCTTATAGTGTTCCTAGACTGTCTATTAGTGTAGCTAGATTGTCTATCAATATAGCTACATTGTCTATTAGTTTTTCTATACTGTCTGTTAGTGTAGCTAGACTGTCTACTAGTGTAGCTACATTGTCTATTAGTGTTCCTATACTTCTATTGGTGTGGCTAGACTGTCTATTGGAGTAGCTACACTGTCTTATAGTGTTCATAGACTATCTATTAGTGTAGCTACATTGTCTATTAGTGTACCTACACTGTCTATTACTAGAGCTAGTTTGTCTATCACTGTCTTATAGTGTTCCTAGACTGTCTGTTAGCGTAACTAGATTTTTTATCACTGTAGCTACACTGTCTATTTGCTTTC
Source organism: Loripinus fragilis (assembly GCA_964019695.1). Taxonomy (NCBI): domain Eukaryota; kingdom Metazoa; phylum Mollusca; class Bivalvia; order Lucinida; family Lucinidae; genus Loripinus; species Loripinus fragilis. The sequence continues at coordinate 48,764,341 of OZ026523.1, read as the reverse complement.
ATAGACGGTCTATTAGAGAAGCTACACTGTCTATTAGTGTTCATAGACTGCCTGTTAGTGTAGCTAGACTGTCTATTAATGTAGCTACACTGTCTTATAGTGTTCCTAGACTGTCTATTAGTGTAGCTAGATTGTCTATTAGTGTAGCTACACTGTCTTATAGTGTTCATAGACTGTCTATTAGTGTAGCTAGACTGTCTATTAGTGTAGCTACACTGTCTATTAGTGTTCATAGACTGTCTGTTAGTGTAGCTAGACTGTCTATTAGTGTAGCTACACTGTCTTATAGTGTTCCTAGACTGTCTATTAGTGTAGCTAGATTGTCTATTAGTGTAGTTACACTGTTTAATAGTGTTCCTAGACTGTCTACTAGTGTAGATAGACTGTCTATTAGAGTAGCTACACTGTCTAATAGTGTTCCTAGACTGTCTATTAGTGTAGCTAGATTGTCTATCAATATAGCTACACTGTCTATTAGTTTTCATAGACGGTCTGTTAGTGTAGCTAGCCTGTCTACTAATGTAGCTACATTATCTCCGTTAGTGAAGCTAGATTGTCTATCAATGTAGCTACACTGTCTATTAGTTTTCTTATACTGTCTGTTAGAGTAGCTACACTGTCTATTAGTGTTCATATACTGTCTGTTAGTGTAGCTAGACTGTCTATCAGTGTAGCTACACTATCTTATAGTGTTCCTAGACTGTCTATTAGTGTAGCTAGGTTGTCTTTTAGTGTAGCTCCACTGTCTAATAATGTTCCTAGACTGTCTATTAGTGTAGCTACATTGTCTATTAGTGTAGCTACACTGTCTAATAGTGTTCCTAGACTGTCTACTAGTGTATTTAGACTGTCTACTAGTGTAGCTACATTGTCTATTGATGTTCCTAGACTGTCCGTTAGTGTAGCTAGATTGTCTATCAATGTAGCTACACTGTCTTTTAATTTTCTTATACTGTCTGTTAGAGTAGCTACACTGTCTATTAGTGTTCATATACTGTCTGTTCGTGTAGCTGGACTGTCTATTAGTGTAGCTACACTGTCTAATAGTGTTCCTAGACTGTCTATTAGTGTAGCTAGATTGTCTATTAGAGTAGCTACACTGTCTAATAGTGTTCCTAGACTGTCTATTAGTGTAGCTACACTGTCTTAAAGTGTTCCTAGACTGTCTGTTAGCGTAACTAGATTGTTAATCAATGTAGCTACACTATCTATTTGTTTTCATAGACTGTCTATTAGAGAAGCTACACTGTCTATTAGTGTTCATAGACTGTCTGTTAGTGTAGCTACACTGTCTTAAAGTGTTCCTAGACTGTCTATTAGTGTAGCTAGATTGTCTATTAGTGTAGCTACACTGTCTTATAGTGTTCCTAGACTGTCTATTAGTGTAGCTAGACTGTCTATTAGTGTTCATATACTGTCTGTTCGTGTAGCTAGATTGTCTATTAGTGTAGCTTCACTGTCTAATAGTGTTCCTAGACTGTCTATTAGTGCAGCTAGATTGTCTATTAGTTTTCCTATACTGTCTGTTAGTGTAGCTAGACTGTCTACTAGTGTAGCTACATTGTCTATTAGTGTTCCTAGACTGTCTATTAGTGTAGCTAGACTGTCTATTAGAGTAGCTAGATTGTCTATCAATATAGCTACACTGTCCATTAGTTTTCCTATACTGTATGTTATTGTAATTAGACTGGTTTCTAGTGTAGCTACATTGTCTATTGATGTTCCTAGACTGTCCGTTAGTGTAGCTAGATTGTCTATCAATGTAGCTACACTGTCTATTAGTTTTCATATACTGTCTTTTAGAGTAGCTACACTGCCTATTTGTTTTCATCGACGGTCTATTAGTTAGCTACACTGTCTATTAGAGTTCATAGACTGTCTGTTAGTGTAGCTAGACTGTCTATTAGTGTAGCTACACTGTCTAATAGTGTTCCTAGACTGTCTATTAGTGTAGCTAGACTGTGTATTAGAGTAGCTACACTGTCTAATAGTGTACCCAGACTGTCTATTAGTGTAGCTACACTGTCTAATAGTGTTCCTAGACTGTCTATTAGTGTAGCTGGACTGTCTATTAGAGTAGCTACACTGTCTAATAGTGTTCCAAGACTGTCTATTAGTGTAGCTAGATTGTGTATCAATATAGCTACACTGTCTATTAGTTTTCATAGACGGTCTGTTAGTGTAGCTAGACTGTCTACTAGTGAAGCTACATTGTCTATTGATGATCCTAGACTGTCCGTTAGTGTAGCTAGATTGTCTATCAATGTAGCTACACTGTCTTTTAATTTTCTTATACTGTATGTTAGAGTAGCTACACTGTCTATTAGTGTTCATATACTGTCTGTTCGTGTAGCTAGACTGTCTATTAGTGTAGCTACACTGTCTTATAGTGTTCCTAGACTGTCTATTAGTGTAGCTAGATTGTCTATTAGTGTAGCCACACTGTCTTATAGTGTTCCTAGACTGTCGATTTGTGTAGCTAGACTGTCTATTAGTGTAGCTACACTGTCTAATAGTGTTCCTAGACTGTCTACTAGTGTAGCTAGACTGTCTATTAGTGTAGCTACACTGTCTTATAGTGTTCCTAGACTGTCTATTAGTGTAGCTAGATTGTGTATCAATATAGCTACACTGTCTATTAGTTTTCATAGACGGTCTGTTAGTGTAGCTAGACTGTCTACTAGTGTAGCTACATTGTCTATTGATGTTCCTAGACTGTCCGTTAGTTTAGCTAGATTGTCTATCAATTTAGCTACACTGTCTTTTGATTTTCTTATACTGTCTGTTAGAGTAGCTACACTGTCTATTAGTGTTCATATACTGTCTGTTCGTGTAGCTAGACTGTCTATTAGTGTAGCTACACTGTCTAATAGTGTTCCTAGACTGTCTATTAGTGTTGCTAGATTGTCTATCAATATAGCTACATTGTCTATTAGTTTTTCTATACTGTCTGTTAGTGTAGCTAGACTGTCTACTAGTGTAGCTACATTGTCTATTAGTGTTCCTATACTTCTATTGGTGTGGCTAGACTGTCTATTAGAGTAGCTACACTGTCTTATAGTGTTCATAGACTGTCTATTAGTGTAGCTACATTGTCTATTAGTGTAGCTACACTGTCTTTTACTAGAGCTAGATTGTCTATCACTGTCTTATAGTGTTCCTACTGTCTGTTAGCGTAACTAGATTTTTTATCAATGTAGCTACACTGTCTATTTGCTTTCATAGACGGTCTATTAGAGAAGCTACACTGTCTATTAGTGTTCATAGACTGCCTGTTAGTGTAGCTAGACTGTCTATTAATGTAGCTACACTGTCTTATAGTGTTCCTAGACTGTCTATTAGTGTAGCTAGATTGTCTATTAGTGTAGCTACACTGTCTTATAGTGTTCATAGACTGTCTATTAGTGTAGCTAGACTGTCTATTAGTGTAGCTACACTGTCTATTAGTGTTCATAGACTGTCTGATAGTGTAGCTAGACTGTCTATTAGTGTAGCTACACTGTCTTATAGTGTTCCTAGACTGTCTATTAGTGTAGCTAGATTGTCTATTAGTGTAGTTACACTGTTTAATAGTGTTCCTAGACTGTCTACTAGTGTAGATAGACTGTCTATTAGAGTAGCTACACTGTCTAATAGTGTTCCTAGACTGTCTATTAGTGTAGCTAGATTGTCTATCAATATAGCTACACTGTCTATGAGTTTTCATAGACGGTCTGTTAGTGTAGCTAGCCTGTCTACTAGTGTAGCTACATTATCTCCGTTAGTGAAGCTAGATTGTCTATCAATGTAGCTACACTGTCTATTAGTGTTCATATTCTCTGTTAGTGTAGCTAGACTGTCTATCAGTGTAGCTACACTATCTTATAGTGTTCCTAGACTGTCTATTAGTGTAGCTAGGTTGTCTTTTAGTGTAGCTACACTGTCTAATAATGTTCCTAGACTGTCTTTTAGTGTAGCTACATTGTCTATTAGTGTAGCTACACTGTCTAATAGTGTTCCTAGACTGTCTACTAGTGTATTTAGACTGTCTACTAGTGTAGCTACATTGTCTATTGATGTTCCTAGACTGTCCGTTAGTGTAGCTAGATTGTCTAACAATGTAGCTACACTGTCTTTTAATTTTCTTATACTGTCTGTTAGAGTAGCTACACTGTCTATTAGTGTTCATATACTGTCTGTTTGTGTAGCTGGACTGTCTATTAGTGTAGCTACACTGTCTAATAGTGTTCCTAGACTGTCTATTAGTGTAGCTAGATTGTCTATTAGAGTAGCTACACTATCTAATAGTGTTCCTAGACTGTCTATTAGTGTATTTACACTGTCTTAAAGTGTTCCTAGACTGTCTGTTAGCGTAACTAGATTGTTAATCAATGTAGCTACACTATCTATTTGTTTTCATAGACTGTCTATTAGAGAAGCTACACTGTCTATAAGTGTTCATAGACTGTCTGTTAGTGTAGCTACACTGTCTTAAAGTGTTCCTAGACTGTCTATTAGTGTAGCTAGATTGTCTATTAGTGTAGCTACACTGTCTTATAGTGTTCCTAGACTGTCTATTAGTGTAGCTAGACTGTCTATTAGTGTAGCTACACTGTCTATTAGTGTTCATAGACTGTCTGTTAGTGTAGCTAGACTGTCTATTAGTGTAGCTACACTGTCTTATAGTGTTCCTAGACTGTCTATTAGTGTAGCTAGATTGTCTATAAGTGTAGCTACACTGTCTAATAGTGTTCCTAGACTGTCTACTAGTGTAGCTAGACTGTCTATTAGTGTAGCTACACTGTCTAATAGTGTTCCTTGACTGTCTATTAGTGTAGCTAGACTGTCTACTAGAGTAGCTACACTGTCTAATAGTGTTCCTAGACTGTCTATTACTGTAGCTACACTGTCTAATAGTGTTCCTAGATTGTCTGTTATCGTAACTAGATTGTTTATCAATGTAGCTACACTGTCTATTTGTTTTCATAGACGGTCTATTAGAGAATCTACACTGTCTATTAGTGTTCATAGACTGTCTGTTAGTGTAGCTAGACTGTCTATTAATGTAGCTACACTGTCTTATAGTGTTCCTAGACTTTCTATTAGTGTAGCTAGATTGTCTATTAGTGTAGCTACACTGTCTTATAGTGTTCCCAGACTGTCTATTAGTGTAGCTAGACTGTCTATAAGTGTAGCTACACTGTCTATTAGTGTTCATAGACTGTCTGTTAGTGTAGCTAGACTGTCTATTAGTGTAGCTACACTGTCTTATAGTGTTCCTAGACTGTCTATTAGTGTAGCTAGATTGTCTATTAGTGTAGCTACACTGTCTTATAGTGTTCCTATACTGTCTACTAGTGTAGCTAGACTGTCTATTAGAGTAGCTACACTGTCTTATAGTGTTCATAGACTGTCTATTAATGTAGCTACATTGTCTATTAGTGTAGCTACACTGTCTTTTACTAGAGCTAGATTGTCTATCACTGTCTTATAGTGTCCCTACTGTCTGTTAGCGTAACTAGATTTTTTATCAATGTAGCTACACTGTCTATTTGCTTTCATAGACGGTCTATTAGAGAAGCTACACTGTCTATTAGTGTTCATAGACTGCCTGTTAGTGTAGCTAGACTGTCTATTAATGTAGCTACACTGTCTTATAGTGTTCCTAGACTGTCTATTAGTGTAGCTAGATTGTCTATTAGTGTAGCTACACTGTCTTATAGTGTTCATAGACTGTCTATTAGTGTAGCTAGACTGTCTATTAGTGTAGCTACACTGTCTATTAGTGTTCATAGACTGTCTGTTAGTGTAGCTAGACTGCCTATTAGTGTAGCTACACTGTCTTATAGTGTTCCTAGACTGTCTATTAGTGTAGCTAGATTGTCTATTAGTGTAGTTACACTGTTTAATAGTGTTCCTAGACTGTCTACTAGTGTAGATAGACTGTCTATTAGAGTAGCTACACTGTCTAATAGTGTTCCTAGACTGTCTATTAGTGTAGCTAGATTGTCTATCAATATAGCTACACTGTCTATGAGTTTTCATAGACGGTCTGTTAGTGTAGCTAGCCTGTCTACTAGTGTAGCTACATTATCTCCGTTAGTGAAGCTAGATTGTCTATCAATGTAGCTACACTGTCTATTAGTGTTCATATTCTCTGTTAGTGTAGCTAGACTGTCTATCAGTGTAGCTACACTATCTTATAGTGTTCCTAGACTGTCTATAAGTGTAGCTAGGTTGTCTTTAAGTGTAGCTACACTGTCTAATAATGTTCCTAGACTGTCTTTTAGTGTAGCTACATTGTCTATTAGTGTAGCTACACTGTCTAATAGTGTTCCTAGACTGTCTACTAGTGTATTTAGACTGTCTACTAGTGTAGCTACATTGTCTATTGATGTTCCTAGACTGTCCGTTAGTGTAGCTAGATTGTCTATCAATGTAGCTACACTGTCTTTTAATTTTCTTATACTGTCTGTTAGAGTAGCTACACTGTCTATTAGTGTTCATATACTGTCTGTTCGTGTAGCTGGACTGTCTATTAGTGTAGCTACACTGTCTAATAGTGTTCCTAGACTGTCTATTAGTGTAGCTAGATTGTCTATTAGAGTAGCTACACTGTCTAATAGTGTTCCTAGACTGTCTATTAGTGTATTTACACTGTCTTAAAGTGTTCCTAGACTGTCTGTTAGCGTAACTAGATTGTTAATCAATGTAGCTACACTATCTATTTGTTTTCATAGACTGTCTATTAGAGAAGCTACACTGTCTATTAGTGTTCATAGACTGTCTGTTAGTGTAGCTACACTGTCTTAAAGTGTTCCTAGACTGTCTATTAGTGTAGCTAGATTGTCTATTAGTGTAGCTACACTGTCTTATAGTGTTCCTAGACTGTCTATTAGTGTAGCTAGACTGTCTATTAGTGTAGCTACACTGTCTATTAGTGTTCATAGACTGTCTGTTAGTGTAGCTAGACTGTCTATTAGTGTAGCTACACTGTCTTATAGTGTTCCTAGACTGTCTATTAGTGTAGCTAGATTGTCTATAAGTGTAGCTACACTGTCTAATAGTGTTCCTAGACTGTCTACTAGTGTAGCTAGACTGTCTATTAGTGTAGCTACACTGTCTAATAGTGTTCCTTGACTGTCTATTAGTGTAGCTAGACTGTCTACTAGAGTAGCTACACTGTCTAATAGTGTTCCTAGACTGTCTTTTACTGTAGCTACACTGTCTAATAGTGTTCCTAGATTGTCTGTTATCGTAACTAGATTGTTTATCAATGTAGCTACACTGTCTATTTGTTTTCATAGACGGTCTATTAGAGAATCTACACTGTCTATTAGTGTTCATAGACTGTCTGTTAGTGTAGCTAGACTGTCTATTAATGTAGCTACACTGTCTTATAGTGTTCATAGACTTTCTATTAGTGTAGCTAGATTGTCTATTAGTGTAGCTACACTGTCTTATAGTGTTCCTAGACTGTCTATTAGTGTAGCTAGAATGTCTATAAGTGTAGCTACACTGTCTATTAGTGTTCATAGACTGTCTGTTAGTGTAGCTAGACTGTCTATTAGTGTAGCTACACTGTCTTATAGTGTTCCTAGACTGTCTATTAGTGTAGCTAGATTGTCTATTAGTGTAGCTACACTGTCTTATAGTGTTCCTATACTGTCTACTAGTGTAGCTAGATTGTCTATTAGAGTAGCTACACTGTCTAATAGTGTTCCTAGACTGTCTATTAGTGTAGCTAGATTGTCTATCAATATAGCTACACTGTCTATTAGTTCTCATAGACGGTCTGTTAGTGTAGCTAGACTGTCTACTAGTGTAGCTACGTTGTTTATTGATGTTCCTAGACTGTCCGTTAGTGAAGCTAGATTGTCTATCAATGTAGCTACACTGTCTATTAGTTTTCATATACTGTCTGTTAGAGTAGCTACACTGTCTATTAGTGTTCCTACACTGTCTATTAGTGTAGCTAGATTGTCTATCAATATAGCTACACTGTCTATAAGTTTTCCTATACTGTCTGTTAGTGTAGCTAGACTGTTTGCTTGTGTAGCTACACTGTCTTATAGTGTTCCTAGACTGTCTATTAGTGTAGCTAGACTGTCTATTAGTGTAGCTACACTGTCTAATAGTGTTCCTAGACTGTCTATTAGTGAAGCTAGACTGTCTATTAGAGTAGCTACACTGTCAAATAGTGTTCCTAGACTGTCTATTAGTGTAGCTACACTGTCTAATAGTGTTCCTAGACTGTCTGTTAGCGTAACTAGATAGTTTATCAATGTAGCTACACTGTCTATTTGTTTTCATAGACGGTCTATTAGAGAAGGAACACTGTCTATTAGTGTTCATAGACTGTCTGTAAGTGTAGCTAGACTGTCTATTAATGTAGCTACACTGTCTTATAGTGTTCCTAGACTGTCAATTAGTGTAGCTAGATTGTTTATTATTGTAGCTACACTGTCTTATAGTGTTCCTAGACTGTCTATTAGTGTAGCTAGACTGTCTATTAGTGTAGCTACACTGTCTATTAGTGTTCATAGACTGTCTGTTAGTGTAGCTAGACTGTCAATTAGTGTAGCTACACTGTCTTATAGTGTTCCTAGACTTCTATTTGTGTAGCTAGATTGTCTATTAGTGTAGATACACTGTCTAATAGTGTTCCTAGACTGTCTACTTGTGTAGCCAGACTGTCTATTAGAGTAGCTACACTGTCTAATAGTGTTCCTAGACTGTCTATTAGTGTAGCTAGATTTTGTATCAATTTAGCTACACTGTGTATTAGTTTTCATGTTTGTTAGTGTAGCTAGACTGTCTACTAGTGTAGCTACATTGTCTATTGATGTTCCTAGACTGTCCGTTAGTTAAGCTAGATTGTCTATCAATGTAGCTACACTGTCTTTTAATTTTCTTATACTGTCTGTTAGAGTAGCTACACTGTCTATAAGTGTTCATATACTGTCTGTTCGTGTAGCTAGACTGTCTATTAGTGTAGCTACACTGTCTAATAGTGTTCCTACACTGTCTATTAGTGTAGCTAGATTGTCTATTAGTGTAGCTACACTGTCTACTAGTGTAGCTAGACTGTCTATTAGTGTAGCTACACTGTCTTATAGTGTTCCTAGACTGTCTTTTAGTGTAGCTAGATTGTGTATCAATATAGCTACACTGTCTATTAGTTTTCATAGACGGTCTGTTAGTGTAGCTAGACTGTCTACTAGTGTAGCTACATTGTCTATTGATGTTCCTAGACTGTCCGTTAGTTTAGCTAGATTGTTTATCAATGTAGCTACAATGTCTATTAGTTTTCTTATACTGTCTGTTTGAGTAGCTACACTGTCTATTTGTTTTCATCGACGGTCTAATAGTTAGCTACACTGTCTATTAGAGTTCATAGACTGTCTGTTAGTGTAGCTAGACTGTCTATTAGTGTAGCTACACTGTCTAATAGTGTTCCTAGACTGTCTATTAGTGTAGCTAGACTGTCTTATAGTGTTCCTAGACTGTCTATTAGTGTAGCTAGACTGTCTATAAGTGTAGCTACACTGTCATATAGTGTTCCTAGACTGTCTATTAGTGTAGCTAGACTGTCTATTAGAGTAGCTACACTGTCTAATAGTGTAGCTAGACTGTCTATTAGTGTAGCTACACTGTCTAATAGTGTTCCTAGACTGTTTGTTAGCGTAACTAGATTGTTTATCAATGTAGCTACACTGTCTATTTGTTTTCATAGACGGTCTATTCGAGAGCTACACTGTCTATAAGTGTTCCTAGACTGTCTATTAGTGTAGCTAGATTGTCTATTAGTGTAGCTACACTGTCTTATAGTGTTCCTAGACTGTCTATTAGTGTAGCTAGACTTTCTATAAGTGTAGCTTCACTGTCTATTAGTGTTCCTAGACTGTCTATTAGTGTAGCTAGACTTTCTATAAGCGTAGCTAGACTGTCTATTAGTGTAGCTACACTGTCCATTAGTGTTCCTAGACTGTCTATTAGTGTAGCTAGATTGTCTATTAGTGTAGCTACACTGTCTTATAGTGTTCCTAGACTGTCTACTAGTGTAGCTAGACTGTCTATGACAGTAGCTACACTGTCTAATAGTGTTCCTAGAGTGTCTCATAGTGTAGCTAGATTGTCTATCAATATAGCTACACTGTCTATTAGTTTTCATAGACGGTCTGTTAGTGTAGCTAGACTGTCTACTAGTGTAGCTATATTGTCTATTGATGTTCCTAGACTGTCCCTTAGTGAAGCTAGATTGTCTATCAATGTAGATACACTGTCTTTTAGTTTTCTTATACTGTCTGTTAGAGTAGTTACACTGTCTATTATTGTTCATATACTGTCTGTTAGTGTAGCTAGACTGTCTATCAGTGTAGCTACACTGTCTAATAGTGTTCCTACACTGTCTATTAGTGTAGCTGGATTGTCTATTAGTATAGCTACACTGTCTAATAGTGTTCCTAGACTGTCTATTAGTGTAGCTAGACTGTCCATTAGTGTAGCTACACTGTCTAATAGTGTTACTAGACTGTCTACTAGTGTAGCTAGACTGTCTATTAGTGTAGCTACACTGTCTAATAGTGTTCCTAGACTGTCTATTAGTGTAGCTAGATTGTGTATCAATATAGCTACATTGTCTATTAGTTTTCATAGACGGTCTGTTAGTGTAGCTAAACTGTCTACTAGTGAAGCTACATTGTCTATTGATGTTCCTAGACTGTCCGTTAGTGTAGCTAGATTGTCTTTCAATGTAGCTACACTGTCTTTTAATTTTCTTATACTGTCTGATAGAGTAGCTACACTGTCTATTAGTGTTCATATACTGTCTGTTCATGTAGCTAGACTGTCTAATAGTGTTCCTAGACTGTCTATTTGTGTAGCTAGATTGTCTATCAATATAGCTACACTGTCTATTAGTTTTCCTATACTGTCTGTTAGTGTAGCTAGATTGTCTACTAGTGAAGCTACATTGTCTATTAGTGTTCCTAGACTGTCTATTAGTATAGCTAGACTGTCTATTAGAGTAGCTAGATTGTCTATCAATATAGCTACACTGTCTATTAGTTTTCCTATACTGTATGTTAGTGTAGCTAGACTGTCTACTAGTGTAGCTACATGGTCTATTGATGTTCCTAGTTTATCCGTTAGTTTAGCTAGATTGTCTATCAATAAAGCTACACTGTCTATTAGTTTTCTTATACTGTCTGTTAGAGTAGCTACACTGTCTATTTGTTTTCATCGACGGTCTATTAGTTAGCTACACTGTCTATTAGAGTTCATAGACTGTCTGTTAGTGTAGCTAGACTGTCTATTAGTGTAGCTACACTGTCTAATAGTGTTCCTAGACTGTCTATTAGTGTAGCTAGACTGTCTACGAGTGTAGCTACACTGTCTTATAGTGTTCCTAGACTGTCTATTGGTGTAGCTAGACTGTCTATTAGTGTAGCTACACTGTCTAATAGTGTTCCTAGACTGTCTATTAGTGTAGCTAGACTGTCTATTAGAGTAGCTTCACTGTCTAATAGTGTTCCTAGACTGTCTATTAGTGTAGCTACACTGTCTAAAAGTGTTCCTAGACTGTCTGTTAGCGTAACTAGATTGTTTATCAATGTAGCTACACTGTCTATTTGTTTTCATAGACGGTCTATTAGAGAAGCTACACTGTCTATTAGTGTTCATAGACTGTCTGTTAGTGTAGCTAGAATGTCTATTAATGTAGCTACACTGTCTTTAAGTGTTCCTAGACTGTCTATTAGTGTAGCTAGATTGTCTATTAGTGTAGCTACACTGTCTTATAGTGTTCATAGACTGTCTATTAGTGTAGCTAGACTGTCTATTAGTGTAGCTACACTGTCTATTAGTGTTCATAGACTGTCTGTTAGTGTAGCTAGACTGTCTATTAGTGTAGCTACACTGTCTTATAGTGTTCCTAGACTGTCTATTAGTGTAGCTAGATTGTCTATTAGTGTAGTTACACTGTTTAATAGTGTTCCTAGACTGTCTACTAGTGTAGATAGACTGTCTATTAGAGTAGCTACACTGTCTAATAGTGTTCCTAGACTGTCTATTAGTGTAGCTAGATTGTCTATCAATATAGCTACACTGTCTATTAGTTTTCATAGACGGTCTGTTAGTGTAGCTAGCCTGTCTACTAGTGTAGCTACATTATCTCCGTTAGTGAAGCTAGATTGTCTATCAATGTAGCTACACTGTCTATTAGTTTTCTTTTACTGTCTGTTAGAGTAGCTACACTGTCTATTAGTGTTCATATACTGTCTGTTAGTGTAGCTAGACTGTCTATCAGTGTAGCTACACTGTCTTATAGTGTTCCTAGACTGTCTATTAGTGTAGCTAGGTTGTCTTTTAGTGTAGCTACACTGTCTAATAATGTTCCTAGACTGTCTATTAGTGTAGCTACATTGTCTATTAGTGTAGCTACACTGTCTAATAGTGTTCCTAGACTGTCTACTAGTGTATTTAGACTGTCTACTAGTGTAGCTACATTGTCTATTGATGTTCCTAGACTGTCCGTTAGTGTAGCTTGATTGTCTATCAATGTAGCTACACTGTCTTTTAATTTTCTTATACTGTCTGTTAGAGTAGCTACACTGTCTATTAGTGTTCATATACTGTCTGTTCGTGTAGCTTGACTGTCTATTAGTGTAGCTACACTGTCTAATAGTGTTCCTAGACTGTCTATTAGTGTAGCTAGATTGTCTATTAGAGTAGCTACACTGTCTCATAGTGTTCCTAGACTGTCTATTAGTGTAGCTACACTGTCTTAAAGTGTTCCTAGACTGTCTGTTAGCGTAACTAGATTGTTTATCAATGTAGCTACACTGTCTTTTTGTTTTCATAGACTGTCTATTAGAGAAGCTACACTGTCTATTAGTGTTCATAGACTGTCTGTTAGTGTAGCTACACTGTCCTAAAGTGTTCCTAGACTGTCTATTAGTGTAGCTAGATTGTCTATTAGTGTAGCTACACTGTCTTATAGTGTTCCTAGACTGTCTATTAGTGTAGCTAGACTGTCTATTAGTGTAGCTACACTGTCTATTAGTGTTCATAGACTGTCTGTTAGTGTAGCTAGACTGTCTATTAGTGTAGCTACACTGTCTTACAGTGTTCCTAGACTGTCTATTAGTGTAGCTAGATTGTCCATAAGTGTAGCTACACTGTCTAATAGTGTTCCTAGACTGTCTACTAGTGTAGCTAGACTGTCTATTAGTGTAGCTACACTGTCTAATAGTGTTCCTTGACTGTCTATTAGTGTAGCTAGACTGTCTACTAGAGTAGCTACACTGTCTAATAGTGTTCCTAGACTGTCTATATCTGTAGCTACACTGTCTAATAGTGTTCCTAGACTGTCTGTTATCGTAACTAGATTGTTTATAAATGTAGCTACACTGTCTATTTGTTTTCATAGACGGTCTATTAGAGAATCTACACTGTCTATTAGTGTTCATAGACTGTCTGTTAGTGTAGCTAGACTGTCTATTAATGTAGCTACACTGTCTTATAGTGTTCCTAGACTTTCTATTAGTGTAGCTAGATTGTCTATTAGTGTAGCTACACTGTCTTATAGTGTTCCTAGACTGTCTATTAGTGTAGCTAGACTGTCTATAAGTGTAGCTACACTGTCTATTAGTGTTCATAGACTGTCTGTTAGTGTAGCTAGACTGTCTATTAGTGTAGCTACACTGTCTTATAGTGTTCCTAGACTGTCTATTAGTGTAGCTAGATTGTCTATTAGTGTAGCTACACTGTCTTATAGTGTTCCTATACTGTCTACTAGTGTAGCTAGACTGTCTATTAGAGTAGCTACACTGTCTAATAGTGTTCCTAGACTGTCTATTAGTGTAGCTAGATTGTCTATCAATATAGCTACACTGTCTATTAGTTCTCATAGACGGTCTGTTAGTGTAGCTAGACTGTCTACTAGTGTAGCTACATTGTTTATTGATGTTCCTAGACTGTCCGTTAGTGAAGCTAGATTGTCTATCAATGTAGCTACACTGGCTATTAGTTTTCTTATACTGTCTGTTAGAGTAGCTACACTGTCTATTAGTGTTCCTACACTGTCTATTAGTGTAGCTAGATTGTCTATCAATATAGCTACACTGTCTATAAGTTTTCCTATACTGTCTGTTAGTGTAGCTAGACTGTTTGCTTGTGTAGCTACACTGTCTTATAGTGTTCCTAGACTGTCTATTAGTGTAGCTAGATTGTCTATTAGTGTAGCTACACTGTCTTATAGTGTTCCAGACTGTCAATTAGTGTAGCTAGATTGTCTATCAATATAGCTACACTGTCTATTAGTTTTCATAGACGGTCTGTTTTGTGTAGCTAGACTGTCTACTAGTGTAGCTACATTGTCTATTGATGTTCCTAGACTGTCCGTTAGTGAAACTAGATTGTCTATCAATGTAGCTACACTGTCTATTAGTTTTCTTATACTGTCTGTTAGAGTAGCTACACTGTCTATTTGTTTTCATCGACGGTCTATTAGTTAGCTACACTGTCTATTAGAGTTCCTAGACTGTCTGTTAGTGTAGCTAGACTGTCTATTATTGTAGCTACACTGTCTAATAGTGTTCCTAGGCTGTCTATTACTGTAGCTAGATTGTGTATCAATATAGCTACACTGTCTATTAGTTTTCATAGACGGTCTGTTAGTGTAGCTAGACTGTCTACTAGTGTAGCTACACTGTCTATTTGTTTTCATCGACGGTCTATTAGTTAGCTACACTGTCTATTAGAGTTCATAGACTGTCTGTTAGTGTAGCTAGACTGTCTATTAGTGTAGCTACACTGTCTAATAGTGTTCCTAGACTGTCTATTAGTGTAGCTAGACTGTGTATTAGAGTAGCTACACTGTCTAATAGTGTTCATATACTGTCTGTTCGTGTATCTAGACTGTCTATTAGTGTAGCTACACTGTATAATAGTGTTCCTAGACTGTCTATTAGTGTAGCTAGATTGTCTATTAATGTAGCCACACTGTCTAATAGTGTTCCTAGACTGTCGATTTGTGTAGCTAGACTGTCTATTAGTGTAGCTACACTGTGTAATAGTGTTCCTAGACTGTCTACTAGTGTAGCTAGACTGTCTATTAGTGTAGCTACACTGTCTTATAGTGTTCCTAGACTGTCTATTAGTGTAGCTAGATTGTGTATCAATATAGCTACACTGTCTATTAGTTTTCATAGACGGTCTGTTAGTGTAGCTAGACTGTCTACTAGTGTAGCTACATTGTCTATTGATGTTCCTAGACTGTCCGTTAGTGTAGCTAGATTGTCTATCAATTTAGCTACACTGTCTTTTGATTTTCTTATACTGTCTGTTGGAGTAGCTACACTGTCTATTAGTGTTCATATACTGTCTGTTCGTGTAGCTAGACTGTCTATTAGTTTTCATAGACGGTCTGTTAGTGTAGCTAGACTGTCTACTAGTGTAGCTACACTGTCTAATAGTGTTCCTAGACTGTCTATTAGTGTAGCTAGATTGTCTATCAATATAGCTACATTGTCTCTTAGTTTTCCTATACTGTCTGTTAGTGTAGCTAGACTGTCTACTAGTGTAGCTACATTGTCTATTAGTGTTCCTATACTTCTATTGGTGTGGCAAGACTGTCTATAAGAGTAGCTAGATTGTCTATTAGTGTAGCTAGACTGTCTATTAGAGTAGCTACACTGTCTAATAGTGTTCCTAGACTGTCTATTACTAGAGCTAGATTGTCTATCACTGTCTTATAGTGTTCCTAGACTGTCTGTTAGCGTAACTAGATTTTTTATCAATATAGCTACACTGTCTATTAGCTTTCATAGACGGTCTATTAGAGAAGCTACACTGTCTATTAGTGTTCATAGACTGTCTGTTAGTGTAGCTAGACTGTCTATTAATGTAGCTACACTGTCTTATAGTGTTCCTAGACTGTCTATTAGTGTAGCTACACTGTCTAATAGACAATGTAGCTTCTCTAATAGACCGTCTATGAAACAAATAGACAGTGTAGCTACATTGATAAACAATCTAGTTACGCTAACAGACAGTCTAGGAACACTATTAGACAGTGTAGCTACACTAATAGACAGTCTAGCTACACTAACAGACAGTCTAGGAACTCTAATAGACAGTGTAGCTAACTAATAGACCGTCGATGAAAACAAATAGACAGTGTAGCTACTCTAACAGACAGTATAAGAAAACTAATAGACAGTGTAGCTACATTGATAGACAATCTAGCTACACTTACGGACAGTCTAGGAACATCAATAGACAATGTAGCTAAACTAGTAGACAGTCTAGCTACTCTAACATACAGTATAGGAAAACTAATAGACAGTGTAGCTATATTGATAGACAATCTAGCTACTCTAATAGACAGTCTAGCTACACTAATATACAGTCTAGGAACACTAATAGACAATGTAGCTACACTAGTAGACAGTCTAGGTACACTAACAGACAGTATAGGAAAACTAATAGACAGTGTAGCTATATTGATAGACAATCTAGCTACACTAATAGACAGTCTAGGAACACTATTAGACAGTGTAGCTACACTAATAGACAGTCTAGCTACACGAACAGACAGTATATGAACACTAATAGACAGTGTAGCTACTCTAACAGACAGTATAAGAAAATTAAAAGACAGTGTAGCTACATTGATAGACAATCTAGCTACACTAACGGACAGTCTAGGAACATCAATAGACAATGTAGCTACACTAGTAGACAGTCTAGCTACACTAACAGAACGTCTATGTAAACTAATACACAGTGTAGCTATATTGATACACAATCTAGCTACTCTAATAGACAGTCTAGCTACACTAATAGACAGTCTGGGAACACAAATAGACAATGTAGCTACACTAGCAGACAGTCTAGCTACACTAACAGACAGTATAGGAAAACTAATAGACAGTGTAGCTATATTGATAGACAATCTAGCTACACTAATAGACAGTCTAGGAACACTATAAGACAGTGAAGCTACACTAATAGACACTTACAGACAGTCTGTGAACACTAATAGACAGTGTAGCTTCTCTAATAGACCGTCTATGAAAACAAATAGACAGTGTAGCTACATTGATAAACAATCTAGTTACGCTTACAGACAGTCTAGGAACACTATTAGACAGTATAGCTACACTAATAGACAGTCTAGGAACACTATCAGACAGTGTAGCTACTCTAATAGACAGTCTAGCTACACTAATAGACAGTCTAGGAACACTATTAGACAGTGTAGCTACACTAATAGACAGTCTGGGAACACTATTAGACAGTGTAGCTACTCTAATACACAGTCTAGCTACACTAATAGACAGTCTAGGAACATTATTAGACAGTGTAGCTACACTAATAGACAGTCTAGCTACACTAACAGACAGTCTATGAACTCTAATAGACAGTCTATTGATGTTCCTAGACTGTCCGTTAGTGTAGCTAGATTGTCTATCAATGTAGCTACACTGTCTTTTAATTTTCTTATACTGTCTGTTAGAGTAGCCACACTGTCTATTAGTGTTCATATACTGTCTGTTCATGTAGCTAGACTGTCTATTAGTGTAGCTACACTGTATAATAGTGTTCCTAGACTGTCTATTAGTGTAGCTAGATTGTCTATTAATGTAGCCACACTGTCTAATAGTGTTCCTAGACTGTCGATTTGTGTAGCTAGACTGTCTATTAGTGTAGCTACACTGTCTAATAGTGTTTTTAGACTGTCTACTAGTGTAGCTAGACTGTCTATTAGTGTAGCTACACTGTCTTATAGTGTTCCTAGACTGTCTATTTGTGTAGCTAGATTGTGTATCAATATAGCTACGCTGTCTATTAGTTTTCATAGACGGTCTGTTAGTGTAGCTAGACTGTCTACTAGTGTAGCTACATTGTCTATTGATGTTCCTAGACTGTCCGTTAGTGTAGCTAGATTGTCTATCAATTTAGCTACACTGTCTTTTGATTTTCTTATACTGTCTGTTAGAGTAGCTACACTGTCTATTAGTGTTCATATACTGTCTGTTCGTGTAGCTAGACTGTCTATTAGTGTAGCTACACTGTCTAATAGTGTTCCTAGACTGTCTATTAGTGTAGCTAGATTGTCTATCAATATAGCTACATTGTCTATTAGTTTTCCTATACTGTCTGTTAGTGTAGCTAGACTGTCTACTAGTGTAGCTACATTGTCTATTAGTGTTCCTATACTTCTATTGGTGTGGCAAGACTGTCTATAAGAGTAGCTAGATTGTCTATTAGTGTAGCTAGACTGTCTATTAGAGTAGCTACACTGTCTTATAGTGTTCTTAGACTGTCTATTACTAGAGCTAGATTGTCTATCACTGTCTTATAGTGTTCCTAGACTGTCTGTTAGCGTAACTAGATTTTTTATCAATGTAGCTACACTGTCTATTTGCTTTCATAGACGGTCTATTAGAGAAGCTACACTGTCTATTAGTGTTCATAGACTGTCTGTTAGTGTAGCTAGACTGTCTATTAATGTAGCTACACTGTCTTATAGTGTTCCTAGACTGTCTATTAGTGTAGCTAGATTGTCTATTAGTGTAGCTACACTGTCTTATAGTGTTCCTAGACTGTCTATTAGTGTAGCTAGACTGTCTATAAGTGTAGCTACTCTGTCTATAAGTGTTCATAAACTGTCTGTTAGTGTAGCTACACAGTCTTATAGTGTTCCTAGACTGTCTATTAGTGTAGCTAGATTGTCTATTAGTGTAGCTAGACTGTCTATTAGAGTAGCTACACTGTCTAATAGTGTTCCTAGACTGTCTACTAGTGTAGCTAGATTGTCTAATAATATAGCTACACTGTCTATTAGTTTTCATAGACGGTCTGTTAGTGTAGCTAGACTGTCTTCTAGTGTAGCTACATTGTCTATTGATGTTCCTAGACTGTCCGTTAGTGAAGCTAGATTGTCTATCAATGTAGCTACACTGTCTATTAGTTTTCTTATACTGTCTGTTAGAGTAGCTACTCTGTCTATTTGTTTTCATCGACGGTCTAATAGTTAGCTACACTGTCTATTAGAGTTCATAGACTGTCTGTTAGTGTAGCTAAACTGTCTATTAGTGTAGCTACACTGTCTAATAGTGTTCCTAGACTGTCTATTAGTGTAGCTAGACTATTTACTAGTGTAGCTACACTGTCTTATAGTGTTCCTAGACTGTCTATTAGTGTAGCTAGACTGTCTATAAGTGTAGCTACACTGTCTAATAGTGTTCCTAGACTGTCTATTAGTGTAGCTAGATTGTCTATTAGAGTAGCTACACTGTCTAATAGTGTAGCTAGACTGTCTATTAGTGTTGCTACACTGTCTAATAGTGTTCCTAGACTGTTTGTTAGCGTTACTAGATTGTTTATCAATGTAGATACACTGTCTATTTGTTTTCATAGACGGTCTATTAGAGAGCTACACTGTCTATAATTGTTCCTAGACTGTCTATTAGTGTAGCTAGATTGTCTATTAGTGTAGCTACACTGTCTTATAGTGTTCCTAGACTGTCTATTAGTGTAGCTAGACTGTCTATAAGTGTAGCTTCACTGTCTATTAGTGTTCATAGACTGTCTGTTAGTGTAGTTAGACTTTCTATTAGTGTAGCTACACTGTCTATTAGTGTTCCTAGACTGTCTATTAGTGTAGCTAGATTGTCTATTAGTGTAGCTACACTGTCTTATAGTGTTCCTAGACTGTCTACTAGTGTAGCTAGACTGTCTATGACAGTAGCTACACTGTCTAATAGTGTTCCTAGACTGTCTAATAGTGTAGCTAGATTGTCAATCAATATAGCTACACTGTCTATTAGTTTTCATCGACGGTCTGTTAGTGTTGCTAGACTGTCTACTTTTGTAGCTATATTGTCTATTGATGTTCCTAGACTGTCCGTTAGTGAAGCTAGATTGTCTATCAATGTAGCTACACTGTCTATTAGTTTTCTTATACTGTCTGTTAGAGTAGTTACACTGTCTATTAGTGTTCATATACTGTCTGTTAGTGTAGCTAGACTGTCTATCAGTGTAGCTATACTGTCTAATAGTGTTCCTACACTGTCTATTAGTGTAGCTGGATTGTCTATTAGTGTAGCTACACTGTCTAATAGTGTTCCTATACTGTCTATTAGTGTAGCTAGACTGTCTATTAGTGTAGCTACACTGTCTAATAGTGTTACTAGACTGTCTACTAGTGTAGCTAGACTGTCTATTAGTGTAGCTACACTGTCTAATAGTGTTCCTAGACTGTCTATTAGTGTAGCTAGATTGTGTATCAATATAGCTACATTGTCTATTAGTTTTCATATACGGTCTGTTAGTGTAGCTAAACTGTCTACTAGTGTAGCTACATTGTCTATTGATGTTCCTAGACTGTCCGTTAGTGTAGCTAGATTGTCTATCAATGTAGCTACACTGTCTTTTAATTTTCTTATACTGTCTGTTAGAGTAGCTACACTGTCTATTAGTGTTCATATACTGTCTGTTCGTGTAGCTAGACTGTCTATTAGTGTAGCTACACCGTCTAATAGTGTTCCTAGGCTGTCTATTTGTGTAGCTAGATTGTCTATCAATATAGCTACACTGTCTATTAGTTTTCCTATACTGTCTGTTAGTGTAGCTAGACTGTCTACTAGTGTAGCTACATTGTCTATTAGTGTTCCTAGACTGTCTATTAGTATAGCCAGACTGTCTATTAGAGTAGCTAGATTGTCTATCAATATAGCTACACTGTCTATTAGTTTTCCTATACTGTATGTTAGTGTAGCTAGACTGTCTACTAGTGTAGCTACATGGTCTATTGATGTTCCTAGACTATCCGTTAGTTTAGCTAGATTGTCTATCAATAAAGCTACACTGTCTATTAGTTTTCTTATGCTGTCTGTCAGACAAGCTACACTGTCTATTTGTTTTCATCGAGGGTCTATTAGTTAGCTACACTGTCTATTAGAGTTCATAGACTGTCTGTTAGTGTAGCTAGACTGTCTATTTGTGTAGCCACACTGTCTAATTGTGTTCCTAGACTGTCTATTAGTGTAGCTAGACTGTCTACGAGTGTAGCTACACTGTCTTATAGTGTTCATAGACTGTCTATTAGTGTAGCTAGACTGTCTATTAGAGTAGCTTCACTGTCTAATATTGTTCCTAGACTGTCTATTAGTGTAGCTACACTGTCTAAAAGTGTTCCTAGACTCTCTGTTAGCGTTACTAGATTGTTTATCAATGTAGCTACACTGTCTATTTGTTTTCATAGACGGTCTATTAGAGAAGCTACACTGTCTATTAGTGTTCATAGACTGTCTGTTAGTGTAGCTAGACTGTCTATTAATGTAGCTACACTGTCTTTTAGTGTTCCTAGACTGTCTATTAGTGTAGCTAGATTGTCTATTAGTGTAGCTACACTGTCTTATAGTGTTCTTAGACTGTCTATTAGTGTAGCTAGACTGTCTATAAGTGTAGCTACTCTGTCTATAAGTGTTCATAAACTGTCTGTTAGTGAGGCTACACAGTCTTATAGTGTTCCTAGACTGTCTATTAGTGTAGCTAGATTGTCTATTAGTGTAGCTACACTGTCTAATAGTGTTCCTAGACTGTCTACTAGTGTAGCTAGACTGTCTATTAGAGTAGCTACACTGTCTAATAGTGTTCCTAGACTGTCTATTAGTGTAGCTAGATTGTCTATCAATATAGCTACACTGTCTATTAGTTTTCATAGACGGTCTGTTAGTGTAGCTAGACTGTCTTCTAGTGTAGCTACATTGTCTATTGATGTTCCTAGACTGTCCGTTAGTGAAGCTAGATTGTCTATCAATGTAGCTACACTGTCTATTAGTTTTCTTATACTGTCTGTTAGAGTAGCTACACTGTCTATTTGTTTTCATCGACGGTCTAATAGTTAGCTACACTGTCTATTAGAGTTCATAGACTGTCTGTTAGTGTAGCTAGACTGTCTGTTCGTGTAGCTAGACTGTCTATTAGTGTAGCTACACTGTCTAATAGTGTTCCTAGACTGTCTATTAGTGTAGCTAGATTGTCTATAAATATAGCTACACTGTCTATTAGTTTTCCTATACTGTCTGTTAGTGTACCTAGACTGTCTTCTAGTGTAGCTACATTGTCTATTAGTGTTCCTAGACTGTCTATTAGTGTAGCTAGACTGTCTATTAGAGTAGCTAGATTACCTATCAATATCTATTAGTTTTCCTATACTGTATGTTAGTGTAGCTAGACTGTCTACTAGTGTAGCTACATTGTCTATTGATGTTCCTAGACTGTCCGCTAGTGAAGCTAGATTGTCTATCAATGTAGCTACACTGTCTTTTTATTTTTTTATACTGTCTGTTAGAGTAGCTAAACTGTCTAATAGTGTTCCTAGACTGTCTATTAGTGTAGCTAGACTGTCTACTAGTGTAGCTACACTGTCTTATAGTGTTCCTAGACTATTAGTTTTCTTATACTGTCTGTTAGAGTAGCTACACTGTCTATTTGTTTTCATCGACGGTCTCTTAGTTAGCTACACTGTCTATTAGAGTTCTTAGACTGTCTGTTAGTGTAGCTAGACTGTCCATTAGTGTAGCCACACTGTCTAATAGTGTTCCTAGACTGTCTACTAGTGTAGCTAGACTGTCTATTAGTGTAGCTACACTGTCTAATAGTGTTCATAGACTGTCTATTACTGTAGCTAGATTGTGTATCAATATAGCTACACTGTCTATTAGTTTTCATAGACGGTCTGTTAGTGTAGCTAGACTGTCTACTAGTGTAGCTACATTGTCTATTGATGTTCCTAGACTGTCCGTTAGTGTAGCTAGATTGTCTATCACTGTAGCTACACTGTCTTTTAATGTTCTTATACTGTCTGTTAGAGTAGCTACACTGTCTATTAGTGTTCATATACTGTCTGTTCGTGTAGCTAGATTGTTTATTAGTGTAGCTTCACTGTCTAATAGTGTTCCTCGACTGACTATTAGTGTAGCTAGATTGTCTATCAATATAGCTACACTGTCTATTAGTTTTCCTATACTGTCTGTTAGTGTAGCTAGACTGTCTACTAGTGTAGCTACATTGTCTATTAGTGTTCCTAGACTGTCTATTAGTGTAGCTAGACTGTCTATTAGAGTAGCTAGATTGTCTATTCTTAGACTGTCTATTAGTGTAGCTAGACTGTCTATTAGAGTAGCTAGATTGTCTACACTAATAGACAGTCTAGCTACACTAACAGACAGTCTATGAACTCTAATAGACAGTGTAGCTAACTAATAGACCGTCGATGAAAACAAATAGACAGTGTAACTACTCTTACAGACAGTATAAGAAAACTAATAGACAGTGTAGCTACATTGATAGACAATCTAGCTACACTAACGGACAGTCTAGGAACATCAATAGACAATGTAGCTAAACTAGTAGACAGTCTAGCTACTCTAACATACAGTATAGGAAAACTAATAGACAGTGTAAGATTATACTGATAGACAATCTAGCTACTCTAATAGACAGTCTAGCTACACTAATAGACAGTCTAGGAACACTAATAGACAATGTAGCTACACTAGTAGACAGTCTAGGTACACTAACAGACAGTATAGGAAAACTAATAGACAGTGTAGCTATATTGATAGACAATCTAGCTACACTAATAGACAGTCTAGGAACACTATTAGACAGTGTAGCTACACTAATAGACAGTCTAGCTACACGAACAGACAGTATATGAACACTAATAGACAGTGTAGCTACTCTAACAGACAGTATAAGAAAATTAAAAGACAGTGTAGCTACATTGATAGACAATCTAGCTACACTAACGGACAGTCTAGGAACATCAATAGACAATGTAGCTACACTAGTAGACAGTCTAGCTACACTAACAGACCGTCTATGAAAACTAATACACAGTGTAGCTATATTGATACACAATCTAGCTACTCTAATAGACAGTCTAGCTACACTAATAGACAGTCTAGGAACACTAATAGACAATATAGCTACACTAATAAACAGTCTAGGAACACTATTAGACAGTGAAGCTACACTAATAGACACTAACAGACAGTCTATGTACACTAATAGACAGTGTAGCTTCTCTAATAGACACTCTATGAAAACAAATAGACAGTGTAGCTACATTGATAAACAATCTAGTTACGCTAACAGACAGTCTAGGAACACTATTAGACAGTGTAGCTACACTAATAGACAGTCTAGGAACACTATTAGACAGTGTAGCTACTCTAATAGACAGTCTAGCTACACTAAAAGACAGTCTAGGAACACTATTAGACAGTGTAGCTACACTAATAGACAGTCTGGGAACACTATTAGACAGTGTAGCTACTCTAATAAACAGTCTAGCTACATTAATAGACAGTCTAGGAACACTATTAGACAGTGTAGCTACACTAATAGAAAGTCTAGCTACACTAACAGACATGTTATGAACTCTAATAGACAGTCTATTGATGTTCCTAGACTGTCAGTTAGTGTAGCTAGATTGTCTATCAATGTAGCTTCACTGTCTTTTAATTTTCTTATACTGTCTGTTAGAGTAGCTACACTGTCTACTAGTGTTCATATACTGTCTGTTCCTGTATCTAGACTGTCTATTAGTGTAGCTACACTGTCTAATAGTGTTCCTAGACTGTCTATTAGTGTAGCTAGATTGTCTATTAGTGTAGCAACACTGTCTAATAGTGTTCCTAGACTGTCGATTTGTGTAGCTAGACTGTCTATTAGTGTAGCTACACTGTCTAATAGTGTTCCTAGACTGTCTACTAGTGTAGCTAGACTGTCTATTAGTGTAGCTACACTGTCTAATAGTGTTCCTAGACTGTCTATTAGTGTAGCTTGATTGTGTATCAATATAGCTACACTGTCTATTAGTTTTCATAGACGGTCTGTTAGTGTAACTAGACTGCCTACTAGTGTAGCTACATTGTCTATTGATGTTCCTAGACTGTCCGTTAGTGTAGCTAGATTGTCTATCAATGTAGCTACACTGTCTTTTAATTTTCTTATACTGTCTGTTAGAGTAGCTACACTGTCTATTAGTGTTCATATACTGTCTGTTCGTGTAGCTAGACTGTCTATTAGTGTAGCCACACTGTCTAATAGTGTTCCTAGACTGTCTATTAGTGTAGCTAGATTGTCTGTCAATATAGCTACACTGTCTATTAGTTTTCCTATACTGTCTGTTAGTGTAGCTAGACTGTCTACTAGTGTAGCTACATTGTCTATTAGTGTTCCTATACTTCTACTGGTGTAGCTAGACTGTCTATTAGAGTAGCTAGATTGTCTATTAGTGTAGCTACACTGTCTTATAGTGTTCCCAGACTGTCTATTAGTGTAGCTAGACTGTCTATTAGAGTAGCTACACTGTCTAATAGTGTTCCTAGACTGTCTATTACTAGAGCTAGATTGTCTATCACTGTCTAATAGGGTTCCTAGACTATCTGTTAGCGTAACTAGATTTTTTATCAATGTAGCTACACTGTCTATTTGCTTTCATAGACGGTCTATTAGAGAAGCTACACTATCTATTAGTGTTCATAGACTGTCTGTTAGTGTAGCTAGACTGTTTATTAATGTAGCTACACTGTCTTATAGTGTTACTAGACTGTCTATTAGTGTAGCTAGATTGTCTATTAGTGTAGCTACACTGTCTTATAGTGTTCCTAGACTGTCTATTAGTGTAGCTAGACTGTTTATTAGTGTAGCTACACTGTCTATTAGTGTTAATAGACTGTCTGTTAGTGTAGCTAGACTGTCTGTTAGTGTAGCTACACTGTCTTATAGTGTTCCTAGACTGTCTATTAGTGTAGCTAGATTGTCTATTAGTGTAGCTACACTGTCTAATAGTGTTCCTAGACTGTCTACTAGTGTAGCTAGACTGTCTATTAGAGTAGCTACACTGTCTAATAGTGTTCCTAGACTGTCTATTATTTCAGCTCGATTGTCTATCAATATAGCTACACTGTCTATTAGTTTTCATAGACGGTCTGTTGGTGTAGCTAGACTGTCTTCTAGTGTAGCTACATTGTCTATTGATGTTCCTAGACTGTCCGTTAGTGAAGCTAGATTGTCTATCAATGTAGCTACACTGTCTATTAGTTTTCTTTTACTGTCTGTTAGAGTAGCTACACTGTCTAATTGTTTTCATCGACGGTCTAATAGTTAGCTACACTGTCTATTAGAGTTCATAGACTGTCTGTTAGTGTAGCTAGACTGTCCATTAGTGTAGCTACACTGTCTAATAGTGTTCCTAGACTGTCTATTAGTGTAGCTAGACTGTTTACTAGTGTAGCTACACTGTCTTATAGTGTTCCTAGACTGTCTATTAGTGTAGCTAGACTGTCTATAAGTGTAGCTACACTATCTAATAGTGTTCCTAGACTGTTAAATAGTGTAGCTAGACTGTCTATAAGAGTAGCTTCACTGTCTTATAGTGTAGCTTGACTGTCTATTAGTGTAGCTACACTGTCTAATAGTGTTCCTAGACTGTTTGTTAGCGTAACTAGATTGTTTATCAATGTAGCTACACTGTCTATTTGTTTTCATAGACGGTCTATTAGAGAAGCTACACTGTCTATAAGTGTAGCTACACTGTCTATTAGTGTTCATAGACTGTCTGTTAGTGTAGCTAGACTGTCTATTAGTGTAGCTACAATGTCTATTAGTGTTCCTAGACTGTCTATTAGTGTAGCTAGATTGTCTATTAGTGTAGGTACACTGTCTTATAGTGTTCCTAGACTGTCTACTAGTGTAGCTAGACTGTCTATTAGAGTAGCTACACTGTCTAATAGTGTTCCTAGACTGTCTAATAGTGTAGCTAGATTGTCTATCAATATAGCTACACTGTCTATTAGTTTTCATAGACGGTCTGTTAGTGTAGCTAGACTGTCTACTAGTGTAGCTACATTGTCTATTGATTTTCCTAGACTGTCTATTAGTGTAGCTAGATTGTCTATTAGTGTAGCTACACTGTCTAATAGTGTTCCTAGACTGTCTATTAGTGTAGCTAGACTGTCTATTAGTGGAGCTACACTGTCTAATAGTGTTCCTAGACTGTCTACTAGTGTAGCTAGATTGTCTATTGTTGTAGCTACACTGTCTAATAGTGTTCCTAGACTGTCTATTAGTGTAGCTACATTGTCTATTAGTGTAGCTACACTGTCTAATAGTGTTCCTAGACTGTCTATTAGTGTAGCTACATTGTCTACTAGTGTAGCTAGACTGTCTATTAGTGTAGTTACACTATCTAATAGTGTTCCTAGACTGTCTATCAGTGTAGCTAGATTGTGTATCAATATAGCTACATTGTCGATTAGTTTTCATAGACGGTCTGTTAGTGTAGCTAGACTGTCTACTAGTGTAGCTACATTGTCTATTGATGTTCCTAGACTGTCCGTTTGTGTAGCTAGATTGTCTATCAATGTAGCTACTCTGTCTTTTAATTTTCTTATACTGTCTGTTAGAGTAGCTACACTGTCTATTAGTGTTCATATACTGTCTGTTCGTGTAGCTAGACTGTCTATTAGTTTAGCTACACTGTCTAATAGTGTTCCTAGACTGCCTTTTTGTGTAGCTAGATTGTCTATCAATATTGCTACACTGTCTAATAGTTTTCCTATACTGTCTGTTAGTGTAGCTAGACTGTCTACTATTGTAGCTACATTGTCTATTAGTGTTCCTTGACTGTCTATTAGTGTAGCTAGACTGTCTATTAGAGTAGCTAGATTGTCTATCAATATAGCTACACTGTCTATTAGTTTTCCTATACTGTATGTTAGTGTAGCTAGACTGTCTACTAGTGTAGCTACCTGGTCTATTGATGTTCCTAGACTATCCGTTAGTGTAGCTAGATTGTCTATCAATAAAGCTACACTGTCTATTAGTTTTCTTATACTGTCTGTTAGAGTAGCTACACTGTCTATATGTTTTCATCGACGGTCTATTAGTTAGCTACACTGTCTATTTGAGTTCATAGACTGTCTGTTAGTGTAGCTAGACTGTCTATTAGTGTAGCTACACTGTCCAATATTGTTCCTAGACTGTCTATTAGTGTAGCTAGACTGTCTACGAGTGTAGCTACACTGTCTTATAGTGTTCCTAGACTGTCTATTAGTGTAGCTAGACTGTCTATTAGTGTAGCTACACTGTCTAATAGTGTTCCTAGACTGTCTATTAGTGTAGCTAGACTGTCTATTAGAGTAGCTACACTGTCTAATAGTGTTCCTAGACTGTCTATTAGTGTAGCTACACTGTCTAAAAGTGTTCCTAGACTGTCTGTTAGCGTAACTAGATTGTTTATCAATGTAGCTACACTGTCTATTTGTTTTCATAGACGGTCTATTAGAGAAGCTACACTGTCTATTAGTGTTAATAGACTGCCTGTTAGTGTAGCTAGACTGTCTATTAATGTAGCTACACTGTCTTATAGTGTTCCTAGACTGTCTATTAGTGTAGCTAGATTGTCTATTAGTGTAGCTACACTGTCTAATAGTGTTCCTAGACTGTCTATTAGTGTAGCTAGACTGTCTATTAGTGTAGCTACACTGTCTATTAGTGTTCATAGACTGTCTGTTAGTGTAGCTAGACTGTCTATTAGTGTAGCTACACTGTCTTATAGTGTTCCTAGAGTGTCTTTTAGTGTAGCTAGATTGTCTATTAGTGTAGCTACACTGTTTAATAGTGTTCCTAGACTGTCTACTAGTGTAGCTAGATTGTCTATCAATATAGCTACACTGTCTATTAGTTTTCATAGACGGTCAGTTAGTGTAGCTAGCCTGTCTACTAGTGTAGCTACATTGTCTCCGTTAGTGAAGCTAGATTGTCTATCAATGTAGCAACACTGTCTATTAGTTTTCTTATACTGTCTGTTAGAGTAGCTACACTGTCTATCAGTGTTCATATACTGTCTGTTAGTGTAGCTAGACTGTCTATCAGTGTAGCTACACTGTCTTATAGTGTTCCTAGACTGTGTATTAGTGAAGCTAGGTTGTCTTTTAGTGTAGCTACACTGTCTAATAGTGTTCCTAGACTGTCTATTAGTGTAGCTACATTGTCTATTAGTGTAGCTACACTGTCTAATAGTGTTCCTAGACTGTGTACTAGTGTAGCTAGACTGTCTATTAGTGTAGCTACACTGTCTAATAGTGTTCCTAGACTCTCTATTAGTGTAGCTAGATTATGTATCAATATA
This sequence comes from Loripinus fragilis, assembly GCA_964019695.1. Lineage (NCBI taxonomy): Eukaryota > Metazoa > Mollusca > Bivalvia > Lucinida > Lucinidae > Loripinus > Loripinus fragilis. The sequence goes on along the minus strand of OZ026523.1, from coordinate 48,735,138 downwards.
GCTACACTGTCTATTAGTTTTCATAGAAGGTCTGTTAGTGTAGCTAGACTGTCTACTAGTGTAGCTACATTGTCTATTGATGTTCCTTGACTGTCCGTTAGTGTAGCTAGATTGTCTATCAATGTAGCTACACTGTCTTTTAATTTTCTTATACTGTCTGTTAGAGTAGCTACACTGTCTATTAGTGTTCATATACTGTATGTTCGTGTAGCTAGACTGTCTATTAGTGTAGCTACACTGTCTAATAGTGTTCCTAGACTGTCTATTAGTGTAGCTAGATTGTCTATCAATATAGCTACACTGTCTATTAGTTTTCCTATACTGTCTGTTAGTGTACCTAGACTATCTACTAGTGTAGCTACATTGTCTATTAGTGTTCCTAGACTGTCTATTAGTGTAGCTAGACTGTCTATTAGAGTAGCTAGATTGTCTATCAATATCTATTAGTTTTCCTATACTGTATGTTAGTGTAGCTAGACTGTCTACTAGTGTAGCTACATTGTCTATTGATGTTCCTAGACTGTCCGTTAGTGTAGCTAGATTGTCTATCAATGTAGCTACACTGTCTTTTTATTTTCTTATACTGTCTGTTAGAGTAGCTAAACTGTGTATTAGTGTACTTATACTGTCTCTTTGTGTAGCTAGACTGTCTATTAGTTTAGCTACACTGTCTAATATTGTTCCTAGACTGTCTACTAGTGTAGCTAGACTGTCTATTAGTGTAGCTACACTGTCTTATAGTGTTCTTAGACTGTCTATCAGTGTAGCTAGATTGTGTATCAATATAGCTACATTGTCTATTAGTTTTCATAGACGGTCTGTTAGTGTAGCTTGACTGTCTACTAGTGTAGCTACATTGTCTATTGATGTTCCTAGACTGTCCGTTAGTGTAGCTAGATTGTCTATCAATGTAGCTACACTGTCTTTTAATTTTCTTATACTGTCTGTTAGAGTAGCTACACTGTCTATTAGTGTTCATATACTGTCTGTTCGTGTAGCTAGACTGTCTATTAGTGTAGCTACACTGTCTAATAGTGTTCCTAGACTGTCTATTTGTGTAGCTAGATTGTCTATCAATATTGCTACACTGTCTATTAGTTTTCCTATACTGTCTGTTAGTGTAGCTAGACTGTCTACTAGTGTAGCTAAATTGTCTATTAGTGTTCCTAGACTGTCTATTAGTATAGCTAGACTGTCTATTAGAGTAGCTAGATTGTCTATCAATATAGCTACACTGTCTATAAGTTTTCCTACACTGTATGTTAGTGTAGCTAGACTGTCTACTAGTGTAGCTACACTGTCTAACAGTGTTCCTAGACTGTCTATTAGTGTAGCTACACTGTCTAATAGTGTTCCTAGACTGTCTGGTAGCGTAACTAGATTGTTTATCAATGTAGCTACACTGTCTATTTGTTTTCATAGACGGTCTATTAGAGAAGCTACACTGTCTATTAGTGTTCATAGACTGTCTATTAGTGTAGCTAGACTGTCTATTAGTGTAGTTACACTGTCTATTAGTGTTCATAGACTGTCTGTTAGTGTAGCTAGACTGTCTATTTGTGTAGCTACACTGTCTTATAGTGTTCCTAGACTGTCTATTAGTGTAGCTAGATTGTCTATTAGTGTAGCTACACTGTCTAATAGTGTTCCTAGACTCTCTACTAGTGTAGCTAGACTGTCTAATAGTGTTTTTAGACTGTCTATTAGTGTAGCTTGATTGTCTATCAATATAGCTACACTGTCTATTAGTTTCCATAGACGGTGTGTTAGTGTAGCTAGACTGTCTTCTAGTGTAGCTACATTGTCTAGTGATGTTCCTAGACTGTCCGTTAGTGAAGCTTGATTGTCTATCAATGTAGCTACACTGTCTATTAGTGTTCATATACTGTCTGTAAGTGTAGCTACACTGTCTATTAGTGTTCATATACTGTCTGTTAGTGTAGCTAGACTGTCTATCAGTGTAGCTACACTGTCTAATAGTGTTCCTAGACTGTCTATTAGTGTAGCTAGGTTGTCTATTAGTGTAGCTACACTGTTTAATAGTGTTCCTAGACTGTCTATTAGTGTAGTTACATTATCTATTAGTGTAGCTACACTGTGTAATAGTGTTCCTAGACTGTCTACTAGTGTAGCCAGACTGTCTATTAGTGTAGCTACACTGTCTAATAGTGTTCCTTGACTGTCTATTAGTGTAGCTAGATTGTTTATCAATATAGCTACACTGTCTATTAGTTTTCATAGACGGTCTGTTAGTGTAGGTAGACTGTCTACTAGTGTAGCTACATTGTCTATTGATGTTCTTAGACTGTCCGTTAGTGTAGCTAGATTGTCTATCAATGTAGCTACACTGTCTTTTAATTTTCTTATACTGTCTGTTAGAGTAGCTACACTGTCTATTAGTGTTCATATACTGTCTGTTCGTGTAGCTAGACTGTCTATTAGTGTAGCTACACTGTCTAATAGTGTTCCTAGACTGTCTACTAGTGTAGCTAGATTGTCTATCAATATAGCTACACTGTCTATTAATTTTCCTATACTGTCTGTTAGTGTAGCTAGACTGTCTACTAGTGTAGCTACATTGTCTATTAGTGTTCCTAGACTGTCTATAAGTGTAGCTAGACTGTCTTTTAGAGCAGCTAGATTGTCTATCATTATAGCTACACTGTCTATTAGTTTTCCTATACTGTATGTTAGTGTAGCTAGACTGTCTACTAGTGTAGCTACATTGTCTATTGATGTTCCTAGACTGTCCGTTAGTGTAGCTAGATTGTCAATCAATGTAGCTACACTGTCTATAAGTTTTCTTATACTGTCATTTAGAGTAGCTACACTGTCTATTTGTTTTCATCGACGGTCTATTAGTTAGCTACACTGTCTATTAAAGTTCATAGACTGTCTGTTCGTGTAGCTAGACTGTCTATTAGTTTAGCTACACTGTCTAATAGTGTTCCTAGACTGTCTATTAGTGTAGCTAGACTGTCTACTAGTGTAGCTACACTGTCTTATAGTGTTCCTAGACTGTCTATTAGTGTAGTTAGACTGTCTGTTAGTGTAGCTAGACTGTCTACTAGTGTAGCTACATTGTCTATTAGTGTTCCTAGACTGTCTATTAGTGTAGCTACACTGTTTAATAGTGTTCCTAGACTGTCTATTAGTGTAGCTAGGCTGTCTATTAGAGTAGCTACACTGTCTAATAGTGTTCCTAGACTGTCTATTAGTGTAGCTACACTGTCTAATAGTGTTCCTAGACTGTCTGGTAGCGTAACTAGATTGTTTATCAATGTAGCTACACTGTCTATTTGTTTTCATAGACGGTCTATTAGTGAAGCTACACTGTCTATTAGTGTTCATAGACTGTCTGTTAGTGTAGCTAGACTGTCTATTAGTGTAGCTACACTGTCTTATAGTGTTCCTAGACTGTCTATTAGTGTAGCTAGACTGTCTATCAGTGTAGCTACACTGTCTAATAGTGTTCCTAGACTGTCTATTAGTGTAGCTAGGTTGTCTATTAGTGTAGCTACACTGTTTAATAGTGTTCCTAGACTGTCTATTAGTGTAGCTAGATTGTCTATTAGTGTAGCTACACTGTCTAATAGTGTTCCCAGACTCTCTACTAGTGTAGCTAGACTGTCTATTAGAGTAGCTACACTGTCTAATAGTGTTCCTAGACTGTCTATTAGTGTAGCTTGATTGTCTATCAATATAGCTACACTGTCTATTAGTTTCCATAGACGGTGTGTTAGTGTAGCTAGACTGTCTACTAGTGTAGCTACATTGTCTAGTGATGTTCCTAGACTGTCCGTTAGTGAAGCTTGATTGTCTATCAATGTAGCTACACTGTCTATTAGTGTTCATATACTGTCTGTAAGTGTAGCTACACTGTCTATTAGTGTTCATATACTGTCTGTTAGTGTAGCTAGACTGTCTATCAGTGTAGCTACACTGTCTAATAGTGTTCCTAGACTGTCTATTAGTGTAGCTAGGTTGTCTATTAGTGTAGCTACACTGTTTAATAGTGTTCCTAGACTGTCTATTAGTGTAGTTACATTGTCTATTAGTGTAGCTACACTGTGTAATAGTGTTCCTAGACTGTCTACTAGTGTAGCTAGACTGTCTATTAGTGTAGCAACACTGTCTAATAGTGTTCCTTGACTGTCTATAAGTGTAGCTAGATTGTTTATCAATATAGCTACACTGTCTATTAGTTTTCATAGACGGTCTGTTAGTGTAGGTAGACTGTCTACTAGTGTAGCTACATTGTCTATTGATGTTCTTAGACTGTCCGTTAGTGTAGCTAGATTGTCTATCAATGTAGCTACACTGTCTTTTAATTTTCTTATACTGTCTGTTAGAGTAGCTAGACGTCTATTAGTGTTCATATACTGTCTGTTCGTGTAGCTAGACTGTCTATTAGTGTAGCTACACTGTCTAATAGTGTTCCTAGACTGTCTACTAGTGTAGCTAGATTGTCTATCAATATAGCTACACTGTCTATTAGTTTTCCTATACTGTCTGTTAGTGTAGCTAGACTGTCTACTAGTGTAGCTACATTGTCTATTAGTGTTCCTAGACTGTCTATAAGTGTAGCTAGACTGTCTTTTAGAGCAGCTAGATTGTCTATCATTATAGCTACACTGTCTATTAGTTTTCCTATACTGTATGTTAGTTTAGCTAGACTGTCTACTAGTGTAGCTACATTGTCTATTGATGTTCCTAGACTGTCCGTTAGTGTAGCTAGATTGTCTATCAATGTAGCTACACTGTCAATAAGTTTTCTTATACTGTCATTTAGAGTAGCTACACTGTCTATTTGTTTTCATCGACGGTCTATTAGTTAGCTACACTGTCTATTAAAGTTCATAGATTGTCTGTTCGTGTAGCTAGACTGTCTATTAGTTTAGCTACACTGTCTAATAGTGTTCCTAGACTGTCTATTAGTGTAGCTAGACTGTCTACTAGTGTAGCTACACTGTCTTATAGTGTTCCTAGACTGTCTATTAGTGTAGTTAGACTGTCTGTTAGTGTAGCTAGACTGTCTACTAGTGTAGCTACATTGTCTATTAGTGTTCCTAGACTGTCTATTAGTGTAGCTACACTGTTAAATAGTGTTCCTAGACTGTCTATTAGTGTAGCTAGGTTGTCTATTAGAGTAGCTACACTGTCTAATAGTGTTCCTAGACTGTCAATTAGTGTAGCTACACTGTCTAATAGTGTTCCTAGACTGTCTGGTAGCGTAACTAGATTGTTTATCAATGTAGCTACACTGTCTATTTGTTTTCATAGACGGTCTATTAGAGAAGTTACACTGTCTATTAGTGTTCATAGAATGTCTGTTAGTGTAGCTAGACTGTCTATTAATGTAGCTACACTGTCTTATAGTGTTCCAAGACTGTCTATTAGTGTAGCTAGATTGTCTATTAGTGTAGCTACACTGTCTTATAGTGTTCCTAGACTGTCCCTTAGTGTAGCTAGACTATCTATGAGTGTAGCTACAATGTCTATTAGTGTTCATAGACTGTCTGTTAGTGTAGCTAGTCTGTCTATTAGTGTAGCTACACTGTCTTATAGTGTTCCTAGACTGTCTATTAGTGTAGCTAGATTGTCTATTAGTGTAGCTACACTGACTAATAGTTTTCTTATACTGTCTGTTAGAGTAGCTACACTGTCTATTAGTGTTCATATACTGTCTGTTAGTGTAGCTACACTGTCTATCAGTGTAGCTACACTGTCTTATAGTGTTCCTAGACTGTCTATTAGTGTAGCTTGATTGTCTATCAATATAGCTACACTGTCTATTAGTTTTCATAGACGGTCTGTTAGTGTAGCTAGACTGTCTACTAGTGTAGCTACATTGTCTAGTGATGTTCCTAGACTGTCCGTTAGTGAAGCTTGATTGTCTATCAATGTAGCTACACTGTCTATTAGTTTTCTTATACTGTCTGTTAGAGTAGCTACACTGTCTATTAGTGTTCATAAACTGTCCGTTAGTGTAGCTAGACTGTCTATCAGTGTAGCTACACTGTCTAATAGTGTTCCTAGACTGTCTATTAGTGTAGCTAGGTTGTCTATTAGTGTAGCTACACTGTTTAATAGTGTTCCTAGACTGTCTATTAGTGTTGCTACATTGTCTATTAGTGTAGCTACACTGTGTAATTGTGTTCCCAGACTTTCTACTAGTGTAGCTAGACTGTCTATTAGTGTATCTACACTGTCTAATAGTGTTCCTTGACTGTCTATTAGTGTAGCTAGATTGTTTATCAATATAGCTACACTGTCTATTAGTTTTCATAGACGGTCTGTTAGTGTAGCTAGACTGTCTACTAGTGTAGCTACATTGTCTATTGATGTTCCTAGACTGTCCGTTAGTGTAGCTAGATTGTCTATCAATGTAGCTACACTGTCTTTTAACTTTCTTATACTGTCTGTTAGAGTAGCTACACTGTCTATTAGTGTTCATATACTGTCTGTTCGTGTAGCTAGACTGTGTATTAGTGTAGCTACACTGTCTAATAGTGTGCCTTGACTGTCTATTAGTGTAGCTAGATTGTCTATCAATATAGCTACACTGTCTAGTAGTTTTCCTATACTGTCTGTTAGTGTAGCTAGACTGTCTACTAGTGTAGCTACATTGTCTATTAGTGTTCCTAGACTGTCTATTAGTGTAGCTAGACTGTCTATTAGAGCAGCTAGATTGTCTATCAATATCGCTACACTGTCTATTAGTTTTCCTATACTGTATGTTAGTGTAGCTAGACTGTCTACTAGTGTAGCTACATTGTCTATTGATGTTCCTAGACTGTCCGTTAGTGTAGCTACATTGTCTATCAATGTAGCTACACTGTCTATAAGTTTTCTTATACTGTCATTTAGAGTAGCTACACTGTCTATTTGTTTTCATCGACGGTCTATTAGTTAGCTACACTGTCTATTAAAGTTCATAGACTGTCTGTTCGTGTAGCTAGACTGTCTATTAGTTTAGCTACACTGTCTAATAGTGTTCCTAGACTGTCTATTAGTGTAGCTAGACTGTCTACTAGTGTAGCTACACTGTCTTATAGTGTTCCTAGACTGTCTATTAGTGTAGCTAGACTGTCTATTAGTGTAGCTACACTGTCTAATAGTGTTCCTAGACTGTCTATTAGTGTAGCTAGACTGTCTATTAGAGTAGCTACACTGTCTAATAGTGTTCCTAGACTGTCTATTAGTGTAGCTACACTGTCTAATAGTGTTCCTAGACTGTCTGGTAGCGTAACTAGATTGTTTATCAATGTAGCTACACTGTCTATTTGTTTTCATAGACGGTCTATTAGAGAAGCTACACTGTTTATTAGTGTTCATAGACTGTCTGTTAGTGTAGCTAGACTGTCTATTAATGTAGCTACACTGTCTTATAGTGTTCCTAGACTGTCTATTAGTGTAGCTAGATTGTCTGTTAGTGTAGCTACACTGTCTTATAGTGTTCCTAGACTGTCTATTAGTGTAGCTAGACTGTCTATTAGTGTAGCTACAATGTCTATTAGTGTTCATAGACTGTCTGTTAGTGTACCTAGTCTGTCTATTAGTGTAGCTACACTGTGTAATAGTGTTCCTAGACTGTCTACTAGTGTAGCTAGACTGTCTATTAGTGTAGCTACACTGTCTAATAGTGTTCCTTGACTGTTTATTAGTGTAGCTAGATTGTTTATCAATATAGCTACACTGTCTTTTAGTTTTCTTATACTGTCTGTTAATGTAGCTACACTGTCTATTAGTGTTCATATACTGTCTGTTCGTGTAGCTAGACTGTCTATTAGTGTAGCTAGACTGTCTAATAGTGTTCCTAGACTGTCTATTAGTGTAGCTAGATTGTCTATCAATATAGCTACACTGTCTAATAGTGTTCCTAGACTGTCTGTTTGCGTAACTAGATTGTTTATCAATGTAGCTACACTGTCTATTTGTTTTCATAGACGGTCTATTAGAGAAGCTACACTGTCTTTTAGTGTTCATAGACTGTCTGTTAGTGTAGCTAGACTGTTTATTAATGTAGCTACACTGTCTTATAGTGTTCCTAGACTGTGTATTAGTGTAGCTAGATTGTCTATTAGTGTAGCTACACTGTCTTATAGAGTTCCTAGGCTGTCTATTAGTGTAGCTAGACTGTCTATTAGTGTAGCTACAATGTCTATTAGTGTTCATAGACTGTCTGTTAGTGTAGCTAGTCTGTCAATTAGTGTAGCTACACTGTCTTATAGTGTTCCTAGACTGTCCATTAGTGTAGCTAGATTGTCTATTAGTGTAGCTACACTGTCTAATAGTTTTCTTATACTGTCTGTAAGAGTAGCTACACTGTCTATTAGTGTTCATATACTGTCTGTTAGTGTAGCTAGACTGTCTATCAGTGTAGCTACACTGTCTAATACTGTTCCTAGACTGTCTATTAGTGTAGCTAGATTGTCTATTAGTGTAGCTACACTGTCTAATAGTGTTCCTAGACTGTCTACTAGTGTAGCTAGACTGTCTATTAGTGTAGCTACACTGTCTAATAGTGTTCCTTGACTGTTTATTAGTGTAGCTCGATTGTGTATCAATATAGCTACACTGTCGATTAAGTTTCATAGACGGTCTGTTAGTGTATCTAGACTGTCTACTAGTGTAGCTACATTGTCTATTGATGTTCCTAGACTGTCCGTTAGTGTAGCTAGATTGTCTATCAATGTAGCTACACTGTCTTTTAATTTTCTTATACTGTCTGTTAGAGTAGCTACACTGTCTATTAGTGTTCATATACTGTCTCTTCGTGTAGCTAGACTGTCTATTAGTGTAGCTACACTGTCTAATAGTGTTCCTAGACTGTCTATTAGTGTAGCTAGATTGTCTATCAATATAGCTACACTGTCTATTAGTTTTCCTATACTGTCTCTTCGTGTAGCTAGACTGTCTACTAGTGTAGCTACATTGTCTATTAGTGTTCCTAGACTGTCTATTAGTGTAGCTAGACTGTCTATTAGAGCAGCTAGATTGTCTATCAATATAGCTACACTGTCTATTAGTTTTCCTATACTGTATGTTAGTGTAGCTAGACTGTCTACTAGTGTAGCTACATTGTCTATTGATGTTCCTAGACTGTCCGTTAGTGTAGCTAGATTGTCTATCAATGTATCTACACTGTCTATAAGTTTTCTTATACTGTCATTTAGAGTAGCTACACTGTCTATTTGTTTTCATCGACGGTCTATTAGTTAGCTACACTGTCTATTAAAGTTCATAGACTGTCTGTTCGTGTAGCTAGACTGTCTATTAGTGTAGCTACACTGTCTAATAGTGTTCCTAGACTGTCTATTAGTGTAGCTAGACTGTCAATTAGAGCAGCTAGATTGTCTATCAATATAGCTACACTGTCTAGTAGTTTTCCTATACTGTCTGTTAGTGTAGCTAGACTGTCTACTAGTGTAGCTACATTGTCTATTAGTGTTCCTAGACTGTCTATTAGTGTAGCTAGACTGTCTATTAGAGCAGCTAGATTGTCTATCAATATAGCTACACTGTCTATTAGTTTTCCTATACGGTATGTTAGTGTAGCTAGACTGTCTACTAGTGTAGCTACATTGTTTATTGATGTTCCTAGACTGTCCGTTAGTGTAGCCAGATTGTCTATCAATGTATCTACACTGTCTATAAGTTTTCTTATACTGTCATTAAGAGTAGCTACACTGTCTATTTGTTTTCATCGACGGTCTATTAGTTAGCTACACTGTCTATTAAAGTTCATAGACTGTCTGTTCGTGTAGCTAGACTGTCTATTAGTGTAGCTACACTGTCTAATAGTGTTCCTAGACTGTCTATTAGTGTAGCTAGACTGTCTATTAGAGTAGCTACACTGTCTAATAGTGTTCCTAGACTGTCTATTAGTGTAGCTACACTGTCTCATAGTGTTCCTAGACTGTCTGTTAGCGTAACTAGATTGTTTATCAATGTAGCTACACTGTCTATTTGTTTTCATAGACGGTCTATTAGAGAAGCTACACTGTCTATTAGTGTTCATAGACTGTCTGTTAGTGTAGCTAGACTGTCTATTAATGTAGCTACACTGTCTTATAGTGTTCCTAGACTGTCTATTAGTGTAGCTAGATTGTCTATTAGTGTACCTACACTGTCTTATAGTGTAGCTACACTGTCTATTAGTGTTCATAGATTGTCTGTTAGTGTAGCTAGTCTGTCTATTAGTCTAGCTACACTGTCTTATAGTGTTCATAGACTGTCTATTAGTGTAGCTACATTGTCTATTAGTGTAGCTACACTGTCTAATAGTGTTCCTAGACTGTCTACTAGTGTAGCTAGACTGTCTATTAGAGTAGCTACACTGTCTAATAGTGTTCCTAGACTGTCTATTAGTGTAGCTAGATTGTGTATCAATATAGCTACACTGTCTATTAGTTTTCATAGACGGTCTGTTAGTGTAGCTAGACTATCTACTAGTGTAGCTACATTGTCTATTGATGTTCCTAGACTGTCCGTTAGTGAAGCTTGATTGTCTATCAATGTAGCTAGACTGTCTATTAGTTTTCTTATACTATCTGTTAGAGAAGCTACACTGTCTATTAGTGTTCATATACTGTCTGTTAGTGTAGCTAGACTGTCTATCAGTGTAGCTACACTGTCTAATAGTGTTCCTAGACTGTCTATTAGTGTAGCTAGGTTGTCTATTAGTGTAGCTACACTGTCTAATAGTGTTCCTAGACTGTCTATTAGTGTAGCCACATTGTCTATTAGTGTAGCTGCACTGTGATATAGTGTTCCTAGACTGTCTACTAGTGTAGCTAGACTGTCTATTAGTGTAGCTACACTGTCTAATAGTGTTCCTTGACTGTCTATTAGTGTAGCTGGATTGTGTATCAATATAGCTACACTGTCTTTTAGTTTTCATAGACGGTCTGTTAGTGTAGCTAGACTGTCTACTAGTGTAGCTACATTGTCTATTGATGTTCCTAGACTGTCCGTTAGTGTAGCTAGATTGTCTATCAATGTAGCTACACTGTCTATAAGTTTTCTTATACTGTCATTTTGAGTAGCTACACTGTCTATTTGTTTTCATCGACGGTCTATTAGTGTACCTACACTGTCTAATAGTGTTCCTAGACTGACTATTAGTGTAGCTAGACTGTCTACTAGTGTAGCTACACTGTCTTATAGTGTTCCTATACTGTCTATTAGTGTAGCTAGACTGTCTATTAGTGTAGCTACACTGTCTAATAGTGTTCCTAGACTGTCTATTAGTGTAGCTAGATTGTCTATCAATATATCTACACTGTCTATTAGTTTTTTTATACTGTCTGTTAGTTATGCTAGACTGTCTACTAGTGTAGCTACATTGTCTATTAGTGTTCCGAGACTGTCTATTAGTGTAGCTAGACTGTCTATAAGGTTAGCTAGATTGTGTATCAATATAGCTACACTGTCTTATAGTGTTCCTATACTGTCTATTAGTGTAGCTAGACTGTCTATTAGTGTAGCTACACTGTCAAATAGTGTTCCTAGACTGTCTATTAGTGTAGCTAGACTGTCTATTAGAGTAGCTACACTGTCTAATAGTGTTCCTAGACTGTCTATTAGTGTAGCTACACTGTCTTATAGTGTTCCTAGACTGTCTGTTAGCGTAACTAGATTGTTTATCAATGTAGCTACACTGTCTATTTGTTTTCATAGACGGTCTATAAGAGAAGCTACCCTGTCTATTAGTGTTCATAGACTGTCTGTTAGTGTAGCTAGACTGTCTATTGATGTAGCTACACTGTATTATAGTATTCCTAGACTGTCTATTAGTGTAGCTAGATTGTCTATTAGTGTAGCTAAACTGTCTTATAGTGTTCCTAGACTGGCTATTAGTGTAGCTAGACTGTCTATTAGTTTAGCTACACTGTCTATTAGTGTTCATAGACTGACTGTTAGTGTAGCTAGACTGTCTATTAGTGTAGCTACACTGTCTTATAGTGTTCCTAGACTGTCTATTAGTGTAGCTAGATTGTCTATTAGTGTAGCTACACTGTCTTATAGTGTTCCTAGACTGTCTACTAGTGAAGCTAGACTGTCTATTAGAGTAGCTACACTGTCTAATAGTGTTCCTAGACTGTCTATTAGTGTAGCTAGATTGTCTATTAATGTAGCTACACTGTCTAATAGTGTTCCTAGACTGTCTATTAGTGTAGCTAGACTGTCTATTAGTGTAGCTACACTGTCTTATAGTGTTCCTAGACTGTCTACTAGTGTAGTTAGACTGTCTATTAGTGTAGCTACACTGTCTAATAGTGTTCCTAGAATGTCTATTAGTGTAGCTAGATTGTGTATCAATATAGCTACACTGTCTATTAGTTTTCATAGACGTTCTGTTAGTGTAGCTAGACTGTCTATTAGTGTAGCTACATTGTCTATTGATGTTCCTAGACTGTCCGTTAGTGTAGCTAGATTGTCTATCAATGTAGCTACACTGTCTTTTAATTTTCTTATACTGTCTGTTAGAGTAGCTACACTGTCTATTAGTGTTCATATAATGTCTGTTCGTGTAGCTAGACTGTCTATTAGTGTAGCTACACTGTCTAATAGTGTTCCTAGACTGTCTATTAGTGTAGCTAGACTGTCTATTAGAGTAGCTTGATTGTCTATCAATATAGCTACACTGTCTGTTAGTTTTCCTATACTGTCTATTAGTGTAGCTAGACTGTCTACTAGTGTAGCTACATTGTCTATTAGTGTTCCTAGACTTTCTATTAGTGTAGCTAGACTGTCTATTAGAGTAGCTAGATTGTCTATCAATATAGCTACACTGTCTATTAGTTTTCCTATACTGTATGTTAGTGTAGCTAGACTGTCTATTAGTGTAGCTACATTGTCTATTGATGTTCCTAGACTGTCCGTTAGTGTAGCTAGATTGTCTATCAATGTAGCTACACTGTCTATAAGTTTTCTTATACTGTCTGTTAGAGTAGTTACACTGTCTATTTGTTTTCATCGACGGTCTATTAGTTAGCTACACTGTCTATTAGAGTTCATAGACTGTCTGTTCATGTAGCTAGACTGTCTATTAGTGTACTTACACTGTCTAATAGTGTTCATAGACTGTCTATTAGTGTAGCTAGACTGTCTACTAGTGAAGCTACACTGTCTTATAGTGTTCCTACACTGTCTATTAGTGTTCATAGACTGTCTGTAAGTTTAGCTACACTGTCTATTAGTGTAGCTACACCTTCTAAAAGTGTTCTTAGACTGTCTACTAGTGTAGCTAGACTGTCTATTAGTGTAGCTACACCGTCTAAAAGTGTTCCTAGACTGTCTATAAGTGTAGCGACACTGTCTAATAGTGTTCTTAGACTGTCTGTTAGCGTAACTAGATTGTTTATCAATGTAGCTACACTGTCTATTTGTTTTCATAGACGGTCTATAAGAGAAGCTACACTGTCTATTAGTGTTCATAGACTGTCTGTTAGTGTAGCTAGACTGTCTATTAATAAAGCTACACTGTCTTATAGTGTTCCTAGACTGTCTATTAGTCTAGCTAGATTGTCTATTAGTGTAGCTACAATGTCTTATAGTGTTCGCAGACTGTCTATTAGTGTAGCTAGACTGTCTATTAGTGTAGCTACACTGTCTATTAGTGTTCATAGACTGTCCGTTAGTGTAGCTAGACTGTCTATTAGTGTAGCTACACTGTCTTATAGTGTTCCTAGACTGTCTATTAGTGTAGCTAGATTGTCTATTAGTGTAGCTACACTGTCTAATAGTGTTCCTAGACTGTCTACTAGTGTAGGTCGACTGTCTATTAGAGTAGCTACACTGTCTAATAGTGTTCCTAGACTGTCAATTAGTGTAGCTAGATTGTTTATCAATATAGTTACACTGTATATTAGTTTTCATAGACGGTCTGTTAGTGTAGCTAGACTGTCTACTAGTGTAGTTACATTGTCTATTGGTGTTCCTAGACTGTCCGTTAGTGAAGCTAGATTGTCTATCAATGTAGCTACACTGTCTTTTAGTTTCTTATACTGTCTGTTAGAGTAGCTACACTGTCTATTAGTGTTCATATACTATCTGTTAGTGTAGCTAGACTGTCTATCAGTGTAGCTACACTGTCTAATAGTGTTCCTAGACTGTCTATTAGTGTAGCTAGATTGTCTATAAGTGTAGCTACACTGTCTAATAGTGTTCCTAGACTGTCTATTAGTGTAGCTAGACTGTCTATTAGTGTAGCTACACTGTCTAATAGTGTTCCTAGACTGTCTATTAGTGTAGCTAGATTGTGTATCAATATAGCTACACTGTCTATTAGTTTTCATAGACGGTCTGTTAGTGTAGATAGACTGTCTACTAGTGTAGCTACATTGTCTATTGATGTTCCTAGACTGTCCGTAAGTGTAGCTAGATTGTCTATCAATGTAGCTACATTGTCTTTTAATTTTCTTATACTGTCTGTCAGAGTAGCTACACCGTCTATTATTGTTCATATACTGTCTGTTCGTGTAGCTAGACTGTCTATAAGTGTAGCTTCACTGTCTAATAGTGTTCCTAGACTGTCTATTAGTGTAGGTAGATTGTCTATCAATATAGCTACACTGTCTATAAGTTTTCCTATACTGTCTGTTAGTGTAGCTAGACTGTCTACTAGTTTAGCTACATTGTCTATTGATGTTCCTAGACTGTCCGTTAGTGTAGCTAGATTGTCTATCAATGTAGCAACACTGTCTATTTTTTTTCTTATACTGTCTGTTAGAGTAGCTACATTGTCTATTAGTGTTAATATACTGTCTGTTAGTGTAGCTAGACTGTCTATCAGTATAGCTACACTGTCTAATAGTGTTCCTAGACTGTCTATTAGTGTAGCTAGGTTGTCTATTAGTGTAGCTGCACTGTCTAATAGTGTTCCTAGACTGTCTACTAGTGTAGTTAGACTGTCTATTAGTGTAGCTACACTGTCTTATAGTGTTCCTAGACTGTCTATTAGTGTAGCTACACTGTCTTATAGTGTTCCTAGTCTGTCTATTAGTGTAGCTACACTGTCTAATAGTGTTCCTAGACTGTCTTTTAGTGTAGCTAGACTGTGTATTAGAGTAGCTACACTGTCTAATAGTGTTCCCACATTGTCTATTAGTGTAGCTACACTGTCTAATAGTGTTCCTAGACTGTCTATTAGTGTAGCTAGACTGTCTATTAGAGTAGCTACACTGTCTAATAGTGTTCCTAGACTGTCTATTAGTGTAGCTAGATTGTCTATTAATGTAGCTACACTGTCTAATATTGTTCCTAGACTGTCTATTAGTACAGCTAGACTGTCTATTAGAGTAGCTACACTGTCTAATAGTATACCTAGACTGTCTATTAGTGTAGCTACACTGTCTAATAGTGTTCCTAGACTGTCTGTTAGCGCAGCTAGATTGTTTATCAATGTAGCTACACTGTCTATTTGTTTTCATAGACGGTCTATTAGAGAAGCTACACTGTCTATTAGTGTTCATAGACTGTCTGTTAGTGTAGCTAGACTGTCTATAAATGTAGCTACACTGTCTTATAGTGTTCCTAGACTGTCTATTAGTGTAGCTAGATTGTATATTAGTGTAGCTACACTGTCTTATAGTGTTCCTAGACTGTCTATTAGTGTAGCTAGACTGTCTATTAGTGTAGCTACACTGTCTATTAGTGTTCATAGACTGTCTATTAGTGTAGCTAGATTGTCTGTAAGTGTAGCTACACTGTCTTATAAGGTTCCTAGACTGTCTACTAGTGTTGCTAGACTGTCTATTAGAGTAGCTACACTGTCTTATAGTGTTCCTAGACTGTCTATTAGTGTAGCTAGATTGTCTATTAGTGTAGCTACACTGTCTCATAGTGTTCCTAGACTGTCTATTAGTGTAGCTAGACTGTCTATTAGTGTAGCTACACTGTCTATTAGTGTTCATAGACTGTCTGTTAGTGTAGCTAGATTGTCTATAAGTGTAGCTACACTGTCTTATAGTGTTCCTAGACTGTCTACTAGTGTTGCTAGACTGTCTATTAGAGTAGCTACACTGTCTAATAGTGTTCCTAGACTGTCTACTAGTGTAGCTACATTGTCTATTGATGTTCCTAGACTGTCCGTTAGTGAAGCTAGATTGTCTATCAATGTAGCTACACTGTCTATAAGTTTTCTTATACTGTCTGTTAGAGTAGCTACACTGTCTATTAGTGTTCATATACTGTCTGTTAGTGTAGCTAGACTGTCTATCAGTGTAGCTACACTGTCTAATAGTGTTCCTAGACTGTCTATTAGTGTAGGTAGATTTTCTATTAGTGTAGCTACACTGTCTAATAGTGTTCCTAGACTGTATGTTAGTGTAGCTAGACTGTCTATTAGTGTAGCTACACTGTCTAATAGTGTTCCTAGACTGTCTATAAGTGTAGCTAGATTGTGTATCAATATAGCTACACTGTCTATTAGTTTTCATAGACGGTCTGTTAGTGTAGCCAGACTGTCTACTAGTGTAGCTACATTGTCTATTGATGTTCCTAGACTGTCCGTTATTGTAGCTAGATTGTCTATCAATGTAGCTACACTGTCTTTTAATTTTCTGATACTGTCTGTTAGAGTTTGTACACAGTCTATTAGTATCCATATACTGTCTGTTCGTGTAGCTAGACTGTCTATTAGTGTAGCTACACTGTCTAATAGTGTTCCTAGACTGTCTATTAGTGTAGCTAGATTGTCTATCAATATAGCTACACTGTCTATTAGTTTTCCTATACTGTCTGTTAGTGTAGCTAGACTGTCTAATAGTGTAGCTACATTGTCTATTAGTGTTCCTAGACTTTCTATTAGTGTAGCTAGACTGTCTATTAGAGTAGCTAGATTGTCTATCAATATAGCTACACTGTCTATCAGTTTTCCTATACTGTAGGTTAGTGTAGCTAGACTGTCTAATAGTGTAGCTACATTGTCTATTAGTGTTCCTAGACTTTCTATTAGTGTTCCTAGACTTTCTATTAGTGTAGCTAGACTGTCTACTAGTGTAGCTACATTGTCTATTGATGTTCCTAGACTGTCCGTTAGTGTAGCTAGATTGTCTATCAATGTAGCTACACTGTCTATTAGTTTCCTTATACTGTCTGTTAGAGTAGCTACACTGTCTATTTAATTTCATCGACGGTCTATTAGTTAGCTACACTGTCTATTAGAGTTCATAGACTGTCTGTTAGTGTAGCT
This sequence comes from Loripinus fragilis, assembly GCA_964019695.1. Lineage (NCBI taxonomy): Eukaryota > Metazoa > Mollusca > Bivalvia > Lucinida > Lucinidae > Loripinus > Loripinus fragilis. The sequence goes on along the minus strand of OZ026523.1, from coordinate 48,717,935 downwards.
AGACTGCCTATTAGTGTAGCTACACTGTCTAATAGTGTTCATAGACTGTCTATTAGCGTAGCTAGACTGTCTACTAGTGTAGCTACACTGTCTTATAGTGTTCCTAGACTGTCTATTAGTGTAGCTAGACTGTCTATTAGTGTAGCTACACTGTCTAATAGTGTTCCTAGACTGTCTATTAGTGTAGCTAGACTGTCAATTAGAGTAGCTACACTGTCTAATAGTGTTCCTAGACTGTCTATTAGTGTAGATACACTTTCTAATAGTGTTCCTAGACTGTCTGTTAGCGTAACTAGATTGTTTATCAATGTAGCTACACTGTCTATTTGTTTTCATAGACGGTCTATTAGAGAAGCTACACTGTCTATTAGTGTTCATAGACTGTCTGTTAGTGTAGCTAGACTGTCTATTAATGTAGCTACACTGTCTTATAGTGTTCCTAGACTGTCTATTAGTGTAGCTAGATTGTCTATTAGTGTAGCTACACTGTCTTATAGTGTTCCTAGACTGTCTATTAGTGTAGCTAGACAGTCTATTAGTGTAGCTACACTGTCTATTAGTGATCATAGACTGACTGTTAGTGTAGCTAGACTGTCTATTAGTGTAGCTACACTGTCTTATAGTGTTCCTAGACTCTCTATTAGTGTAGCTATATTGTCTATTAATGTAGCTACACTGTCTAATAGTGTTCCTAGACTGTCTACTAGTGTAGCTAGACTGTCTATTAGAGTAGCTACACTGTCTAATAGTGTTCCTAGACTGTCTATTAGTGTAGCTAGATTGTCTATCAATATAGCTACACTGTCTATTAGTTTTCATAGACGGTGTGTTAGTGTAACTAGACTGTCTTCTAGTGTAGCTACATTGTCTATTGATGTTCCTAGACTGTCCGTTAGTGAAGCTAGATTGTCTATCAATGTAGCTACACTGTCTATTAGTTTCTTTATACTGTCTGTTAGAGTAGCTACACTGTCTATTAGAGTTCATATACTGTCTGTTAGTGTAGCTAGACTGTCTATCAGTGTAGCTACACTGTCTAATAGTGTTCCTAGACTGTCTATTAGTGTAGCTAGACTGTCTATTAGTGTAGCTACACTGTCTAATAGTGTTCCTAGACTGTCTACTAGTGTAGCTAGACTGTCTATTAGTGTAGCTGCACTGTCTAATAGTGTTCCTAGACTGTCTATTAGTGTAGCTAGATTGTGTATCAATATAGCTACACTGTGTATTAGTTTACATAGACGGTCTGTTAGTGTAGCTAGACTGTCTTCTAGTGTAGCTACATTGTCTATTGATGTTCCTAGATTGTCCGTTAGTGTAGCTAGATTGTCTATCAATGTAACAACACTGTCTTTTAATTTTCTTATACTGTCTGTTAGGGTAGCTACACTGTCTATTAGTGTTCATATACTGTCTGTTAGTGTAGCTAGACTGTCTACTAGTGTAGCTACATTGTCTATTAGAGTTCCTAGACTGTCTATTAGTGTAGCTAGACTGTCTATTAGAGTAGCTAGATTGTCCATCAATATAGCTACACTGTCTATAAGTTTTCCTATACTGTATGTTAGAGTAGCTATGCTGTCTACTGAACATACATTGAAGTTCCTAGACTGTCCGTTAGTGTAGCCAGATTGTCTAGCTACACTGTCTATTAGTTTTCTTATACTGTCTGTTAGAGTAGCTACACTGTCTATTTGTTTTCATCGACGGTCTATTAGTTAGCTACACTGTCTATTAGAGTTCATAGACTGTCTGTTAGTGTAGCTAGACTGTCTAATAGTGTTCCTAGACTGTCTATAAGTGTAGCTAGACTGTCTATTAGAGTAGCTACAGTGTCTTATAGTGTTCCTAGACTGTCTATTAGTGTAGCTAGATTGTCTATTAGTGTAGCTACACTGTCTTATAGTGTTCCTAGACTGTCTTTTAGTGTAGCTAGACTGTCTATTAGTATAGCTACACTGTCTAATAGTGTTCCTAGACTGTCTACTAGTGTAGCTAGACTGTCTATTAGTGTAGCTACACTGTCTAATAGTGTTCCTAGACTGTCTATTAGTGTAGCTAGATTGTGTATCAATATAGCTATACTGTGTATTAGTTTTCATAGACGGTCTGTTAGTGTAGCTATACTGTCTACTAGTGTAGCTACATTGTCTATTGATGTTCCTAGATTGTCCGTTAGAGTAGCTAGATTGTCTATCAATGTAACTACACTGTCTTTTAATTTTCTTATACTGTCTGTTAGAGTAGCTACACTGTCTATTAGTGTTCATATACTGTCTGTTAGTGTAGCTAGACTGTCTACTAGTGTAGCTACTTTGTCTATTAGAGTTCCCAGACTGTCTATTAGTGTAGCTAGATTGTCTATTAGTGTAGCTACACTGTCTAATAGTGTTCCTAGACTGTCTACTAGTGTAGCTAGACTTTCTATTAGAGTAGCTACACTGTCTTATAGTGTTCCTAGACTGTCTATTAGTGTAGCTAGACTGTCTATTAGTGTAGCTACACTGTCTATTAGTGTTCATAGACTGTCTGTTTGTGTAGCTAGACTGTCTATTAGTGTAGCTACACTGTCTTATAGTGTTCCTAGACTGTCTATTAGTGTAGCTAGATTGTCTATTAGTTTAGCTACACTGTCTAATAGTGTATCTAGACTGTCTACTAGTGTAGCTAGACTGTCTATTAGTGTAGCTACACTGTCTAATAGTGTTCCTAGACTGTCTATTAGTGTAGCTAGATTGTGTATCAATATAGCTACACTGTGTATTAGTTTACATAGACGGTCTGTTAGTGTAGCTAGACTGTCTTCTAGTGTAGCTACATTGTCTATTGATGTTCCTAGATTGTCCGTTAGTGTAGCTAGATTGTCTATCAATGTAACAACACTGTCTTTTAATTTTCTTATACTGTCTGTTAGAGTAGCTACACTGTCTATTAGTGTTCATATACTGTCTGTTAGTGTAGCTAGACTGTCTACTAGTGTAGCTACATTGTCTATTAGAGTTCCTAGACTGTCTATTAGTGTAGCTAGACTGTCTATTAGAGTAGCTAGATTGTCCATCAATATAGCTACACTGTCTATAAGTTTTCCTATACTGTATGTTAGAGTAGCTATGCTGTCTACTGAACATACATTGAAGTTCCTAGACTGTCCGTTAGTGTAGCCAGATTGTCTAGCTACACTGTCTATTAGTTTTCTTATACTGTCTGTTAGAGTAGCTACACTGTCTATTTGTTTTCATCGACGGTCTATTAGTTAGCTACACTGTCTATTAGAGTTCATAGACTGTCTGTTAGTGTAGCTAGACTGTCTAATAGTGTTCCTAGACTGTCTATAAGTGTAGCTAGACTGTCTATTAGAGTAGCTACAGTGTCTTATAGTGTTCCTAGACTGTCTATTAGTGTAGCTAGATTGTCTATTAGTGTAGCTACACTGTCTTATAGTGTTCCTAGACTGTCTTTTAGTGTAGCTAGACTGTCTATTAGTGTAGCTACACTGTCTAATAGTGTTCCTAGACTCTCACTAGTGTAGCTAGACTGTCTATTAGTGTAGCTACACTGTCTAATAGTGTTCCTAGACTGTCTATAAGTGTAGCTAGATTGTGTATCAATATAGCTATACTGTGTATTAGTTTTCATAGACGGTCTGTTAGTGTAGCTATACTGTCTACTAGTGTAGCTACATTGTCTATTGATGTTCCTAGATTGTCCGTTAGAGTAGCTAGATTGTCTATCAATGTAACTACACTGTCTTTTAATTTTCTTATACTGTCTGTTAGAGTAGCTACACTGTCTATTAGTGTTCATATACTGTCTGTTAGTGTAGCTAGACTGTCTACTAGTGTAGCTACTTTGTCTATTAGAGTTCCCAGACTGTCTATTAGTGTAGCTAGATTGTCTATTAGTGTAGCTACACTGTCTAATAGTGTTCCTAGACTGTCTACTAGTGTAGCTAGACTTTCTATTAGAGTAGCTACACTGTCTTATAGTGTTCCTAGACTGTCTATTAGTGTAGCTAGAATGTCTATTAGTGTAGCTTCACTGTCTATTAGTGTTCATAGATTGTCTGTTTGTGTAGCTAGACTGTCTATTAGTGTAGCTACACTGTCTTATAGTGTTCCTAGACTGTCTATTAGTGTAGCTAGATTGTCTATTAGTTTAGCTACACTGTCTAATAGTGTATCTAGACTGTCTACTAGTGTAGCTAGACTGTCTATTAGAGTAGCTACACTGTCTAATAGTGTTCCTAGACTGTCTATAAGTGTAGCTAGATTGTGTATCAATATACCTACACTGTCTATTAGTTTTCATAGACGGTCTGTTAGTGAAAATAGACTGTCTACTAGTGTAGCTACATTGTCTATTGATGTTCCTAGACTGTCCGTTAGTGAAGCTAGATTGTCTATCAATGTAGCTGCACTGTCTATTAGTTTTCGAATACTGTCTGTTAGAGTAGCTACACTGTCTATTAGTGTTCATATACTGTCTGTTAGTGTAGCTAGACTGTCTATCAGTGTAGCTAAACTGTCTAATAGTGTTCCTAGAATGTCTATTAATGTAGCTAGAGTTTCTATTAGTGTAGCTACACTGTCTAATAGTGTTCCTAGACTGTATGTTAGTGTAGCTAGACTGTCTATTAGTGTCGCTACACTGTCTAATAGTGTTCCTAGACTGTCTACTAGTGTAGCTAGACTGTCTATTAGTGTAGCTACACTGTCTAATAGTGTTCCTAGACTGTCTATTAGTGTAGATAGATTGTGTATCAATATAGCTACACTGTCTATTAGTTTTCATAGACGGTCTGTTAGTGTAGCCAGACTGTCTACTAGTGTAGCTACATTGTCTATTGATGTTCCTAGACTGTCCGTTAGTGTAGCTAGATTGTCTATCAATGTAGCTACACTGTCTTTTAATTTTCTTATACTGTCTGTTAGAGTATGTACACAGTCTATTAGTGTTCATATACTGTCTGTTCGTGTAGCTAGACTGTCTATTAATGTAGCTACACTGTCTAATAGTGCTCCTAGACTGTCTATTAGTGTAGCTAGATTGTCTATCAAAATAGCTACACTGTCTATTAGTTTTCCTATACTGTCTGTTAGTGTAGCTAGACTGTCTACTAGTGTAGCTACATTGTCTATTAGTGTTCCTAGACTTTCTATAAGTGTAGCTAGATTGTCTATTAGAGTAGCTAGATTGTCTATCAATATAGCTACACTGTCTATTCGTTTTCCTATACTGTATGTAAGTGTAGCTAGACTGTCTACTAGTGTAGCTACATTGTCTATTGATGTTCCTAGACTGTCTATTAGTGTAGCTAGATTGTCTATCAATGTAGCTACACTGTCTATTAGTTTCCTTATACTGTCCGTTAGAGTAGCTACACTGTCTATTTAATTTCATCGACGGTCTATTAGTTATCTACACTGTCTATTAGAGTTCATAGACTGTCTGTTAGTGTAGCTAGACTGTCTATTAGTGAAGCTACACTGTCTAATAGTGTTCATAGACTGTCTATGAGCGTAGCTAGACTGTCTACTAGTGTAGCTACACTGTCTTATAGTGTTCCTAGACTGTCTATCAGTGTAGCTAGACTGTCTATTAGTGTAGCTACACTGTCTTATAGTGTTCCTAGACTGTCTTTAAGTGTAGCTAGACTGTCAATTAGAGTAGCTACACTGTCTAATAGTGTTCCTAGACTGTCTATTAGTGTAGCTACACTGTGTAATAGTGTTCCTAGACTGTATGCTAGCGTAACTAGATTGTTTATCAATGTAGCTACACTGTCTATTTGTTTTCATAGACGGTCTATTAGAGAAGCTACACTGTCTATTAGTGTTCATAGACTGTCTGTTAGTGTAGCTAGACTGTCTATTAATGTAGCTAAACTGTCTTATAGTGTTCCTAGACTGTCTATTAGTGTAGCTAGACTGTCTATTAGTGTAGCTACACTGTCTATTAGTGTTCATAGACTGTCTGTTAGTGTAGCTGGACTGTCTATTAGTGTAGCAAAACTGTCTTATAGTGTTCCTAGACTGTCTACTAGTGTAGCTACACTGTCTAATAGTGTTCCTAGACTGTCTACTAGTGTAGCTAGACTGTCTATTAGAGTAGCTTCACTGTCTAATAGTGTTCCTAGACTGTCTATTAGTGTAGCTAGATTGTCTATGAATATAGCTACACTGTCTTTTAGCTTTCATAGACGGTCTGTTAGTGTAGCTAGACTGTCTTCTAGTGTAGCTACATTGTCTATTGATGTTCCTAGACTGTCCGTTAGTGAAGCTAGATTGTCTATCAATATAGCTACACTGTCTATTAGTTTCTTTATACTGTCTGTTAGAGTAGCTACACTGTCTATTAGTGTTCATATACTGTCTGTTAGTGTAGCTAGACTGTCTATCAGTGTAGCTACACTGTCTAATAGTGTTCCTAGATTGTCTATTAGTGTAGCTAGATTGTCTATTAGTGAAGCTACACTGTTTAATAGTGTTCCTAGACTGTCTACTAGTGTAGCTAGACTGTCTATTAGTGTAGCTACACTGTCTAATAGTGTTCCTAGACTGTCTATTAGTGTAGCTAGATTGTCTATTAGTGTAGCTACACTGTCTTATAGTGTTCCTAGACTGTCTTTTAGTGTAGCTAGACTGTCTATTAGTGTAGCTACACTGTCTAATAGTGTTCCTAGACTGTCTACTAGTGTAGCTAGACTGTCTATTAGTGTAGCTACACTGTCTAATAGTGTTCCTAGACTGTCTATTAGTGTAGCTAGATTGTGTATCAATATAGCTATACTGTGTATTAGTTTTCATAGACGGTCTGTTAGTGTAGCTATACTGTCTACTAGTGTAGCTACATTGTCTATTGATGTTCCTAGATTGTCCGTTAGAGTAGCTAGATTGTCTATCAATGTAACTACACTGTCTTTTAATTTTCTTATACTGTCTGTTAGAGTAGCTACACTGTCTATTAGTGTTCATATACTGTCTGTTAGTGTAGCTAGACTGTCTACTAGTGTAGCTACTTTGTCTATTAGAGTTCCCAGACTGTCTATTAGTGTAGCTAGATTGTCTATTAGTGTAGCTACACTGTCTAATAGTGTTCCTAGACTGTCTACTAGTGTAGCTAGACTTTCTATTAGAGTAGCTACACTGTCTTATAGTGTTCCTAGACTGTCTATTAGTGTAGCTAGACTGTCTATTAGTGTAGCTACACTGTCTATTAGTGTTCATAGACTGTCTGTTTGTGTAGCTAGACTGTCTATTAGTGTAGCTACACTGTCTTATAGTGTTCCTAGACTGTCTGTTTGTGTAGCTAGACTGTCTATTAGTGTAGCTACACTGTCTTATAGTGTTCCTAGACTGTCTATTAGTGTAGCTAGATTGTCTATTAGTTTAGCTACACTGTCTAATAGTGTATCTAGACTGTCTACTAGTGTAGCTAGACTGTCTATTAGTGTAGCTACACTGTCTAATAGTGTTCCTAGACTGTCTATTAGTGTAGCTAGATTGTGTATCAATATAGCTACACTGTGTATTAGTTTACATAGACGGTCTGTTAGTGTAGCTAGACTGTCTTCTAGTGTAGCTACATTGTCTATTGATGTTCCTAGATTGTCCGTTAGTGTAGCTAGATTGTCTATCAATGTAACAACACTGTCTTTTAATTTTCTTATACTGTCTGTTAGAGTAGCTACACTGTCTATTAGTGTTCATATACTGTCTGTTAGTGTAGCTAGACTGTCTACTAGTGTAGCTACATTGTCTATTAGAGTTCCTAGACTGTCTATTAGTGTAGCTAGACTGTCTATTAGAGTAGCTAGATTGTCCATCAATATAGCTACACTGTCTATAAGTTTTCCTATACTGTATGTTAGAGTAGCTATGCTGTCTACTGAACATACATTGAAGTTCCTAGACTGTCCGTTAGTGTAGCCAGATTGTCTAGCTACACTGTCTATTAGTTTTCTTATACTGTCTGTTAGAGTAGCTACACTGTCTATTTGTTTTCATCGACGGTCTATTAGTTAGCTACACTGTCTATTAGAGTTCATAGACTGTCTGTTAGTGTAGCTAGACTGTCTAATAGTGTTCCTAGACTGTCTATAAGTGTAGCTAGACTGTCTATTAGAGTAGCTACAGTGTCTTATAGTGTTCCTAGACTGTCTATTAGTGTAGCTAGATTGTCTATTAGTGTAGCTACACTGTCTTATAGTGTTCCTAGACTGTCTTTTAGTGTAGCTAGACTGTCTATTAGTGTAGCTACACTGTCTAATAGTGTTCCTAGACTGTCTACTAGTGTAGCTAGACTGTCTATTAGTGTAGCTACACTGTCTAATAGTGTTCCTAGACTGTCTATTAGTGTAGCTAGATTGTGTATCAATATAGCTATACTGTGTATTAGTTTTCATAGACGGTCTGTTAGTGTAGCTATACTGTCTACTAGTGTAGCTACATTGTCTATTGATGTTCCTAGATTGTCCGTTAGAGTAGCTAGATTGTCTATCAATGTAACTACACTGTCTTTTAATTTTCTTATACTGTCTGTTAGAGTAGCTACACTGTCTATTAGTGTTCATATACTGTCTGTTAGTGTAGCTAGACTGTCTACTAGTGTAGCTACTTTGTCTATTAGAGTTCCCAGACTGTCTATTAGTGTAGCTAGATTGTCTATTAGTGTAGCTACACTGTCTAATAGTGTTCCTAGACTGTCTACTAGTGTAGCTAGACTTTCTATTAGAGTAGCTACACTGTCTTATAGTGTTCCTAGACTGTCTATTAGTGTAGCTAGAATGTCTATTAGTGTAGCTTCACTGTCTATTAGTGTTCATAGATTGTCTGTTTGTGTAGCTAGACTGTCTATTAGTGTAGCTACACTGTCTTATAGTGTTCCTAGACTGTCTATTAGTGTAGCTAGATTGTCTATTAGTTTAGCGACACTGTCTAATAGTGTATCTAGACTGTCTACTAGTGTAGCTAGACTGTCTATTAGAGTAGCTACACTGTCTAATAGTGTTCCTAGACTGTCTATAAGTGTAGCTAGATTGTGTATCAATATACCTACACTGTCTATTAGTTTTCATAGACGGTCTGTTAGTGAAAATAGACTGTCTACTAGTGTAGCTACATTGTCTATTGATGTTCCTAGACTGTCCGTTAGTGAAGCTAGATTGTCTATCAATGTAGCTGCACTGTCTATTAGTTTTCGAATACTGTCTGTTAGAGTAGCTACACTGTCTATTAGTGTTCATATACTGTCTGTTAGTGTAGCTAGACTGTCTATCAGTGTAGCTAAACTGTCTAATAGTGTTCCTAGAATGTCTATTAATGTAGCTAGAGTTTCTATTAGTGTAGCTACACTGTCTAATAGTGTTCCTAGACTGTATGTTAGTGTAGCTAGACTGTCTATTAGTGTCGCTACACTGTCTAATAGTGTTCCTAGACTGTCTACTAGTGTAGCTAGACTGTCTATTAGTGTAGCTACACTGTCTAATAGTGTTCCTAGACTGTCTATTAGTGTAGATAGATTGTGTATCAATATAGCTACACTGTCTATTAGTTTTCATAGACGGTCTGTTAGTGTAGCCAGACTGTCTACTAGTGTAGCTACATTGTCTATTGATGTTCCTAGACTGTCCGTTAGTGTAGCTAGATTGTCTATCAATGTAGCTACACTGTCTTTTAATTTTCTTATACTGTCTGTTAGAGTATGTACACAGTCTATTAGTGTTCATATACTGTCTGTTCGTGTAGCTAGACTGTCTATTAATGTAGCTACACTGTCTAATAGTGCTCCTAGACTGTCTATTAGTGTAGCTAGATTGTCTATCAAAATAGCTACACTGTCTATTAGTTTTCCTATACTGTCTGTTAGTGTAGCTAGACTGTCTACTAGTGTAGCTACATTGTCTATTAGTGTTCCTAGACTTTCTATAAGTGTAGCTAGATTGTCTATTAGAGTAGCTAGATTGTCTATCAATATAGCTACACTGTCTATTCGTTTTCCTATACTGTATGTAAGTGTAGCTAGACTGTCTACTAGTGTAGCTACATTGTCTATTGATGTTCCTAGACTGTCTATTAGTGTAGCTAGATTGTCTATCAATGTAGCTACACTGTCTATTAGTTTCCTTATACTGTCCGTTAGAGTAGCTACACTGTCTATTTAATTTCATCGACGGTCTATTAGTTATCTACACTGTCTATTAGAGTTCATAGACTGTCTGTTAGTGTAGCTAGACTGTCTATTAGTGAAGCTACACTGTCTAATAGTGTTCATAGACTGTCTATGAGCGTAGCTAGACTGTCTACTAGTGTAGCTACACTGTCTTATAGTGTTCCTAGACTGTCTATCAGTGTAGCTAGACTGTCTATTAGTGTAGCTACACTGTCTTATAGTGTTCCTAGACTGTCTTTAAGTGTAGCTAGACTGTCAATTAGAGTAGCTACACTGTCTAATAGTGTTCCTAGACTGTCTATTAGTGTAGCTACACTGTGTAATAGTGTTCCTAGACTGTATGCTAGCGTAACTAGATTGTTTATCAATGTAGCTACACTGTCTATTTGTTTTCATAGACGGTCTATTAGAGAAGCTACACTGTCTATTAGTGTTCATAGACTGTCTGTTAGTGTAGCTAGACTGTCTATTAATGTAGCTAAACTGTCTTATAGTGTTCCTAGACTGTCTATTAGTGTAGCTAGACTGTCTATTAGTGTAGCTACACTGTCTATTAGTGTTCATAGACTGTCTGTTAGTGTAGCTGGACTGTCTATTAGTGTAGCAAAACTGTCTTATAGTGTTCCTAGACTGTCTACTAGTGTAGCTACACTGTCTAATAGTGTTCCTAGACTGTCTACTAGTGTAGCTAGACTGTCTATTAGAGTAGCTTCACTGTCTAATAGTGTTCCTAGACTGTCTATTAGTGTAGCTAGATTGTCTATGAATATAGCTACACTGTCTTTTAGCTTTCATAGACGGTCTGTTAGTGTAGCTAGACTGTCTTCTAGTGTAGCTACATTGTCTATTGATGTTCCTAGACTGTCCGTTAGTGAAGCTAGATTGTCTATCAATATAGCTACACTGTCTATTAGTTTCTTTATACTGTCTGTTAGAGTAGCTACACTGTCTATTAGTGTTCATATACTGTCTGTTAGTGTAGCTAGACTGTCTATCAGTGTAGCTACACTGTCTAATAGTGTTCCTAGATTGTCTATTAGTGTAGCTAGATTGTCTATTAGTGAAGCTACACTGTTTAATAGTGTTCCTAGACTGTCTACTAGTGTAGCTAGACTGTCTATTAGTGTAGCTACACTGTCTAATAGTGTTCCTAGACTGTCTATTAGTGTAGGTAAATTGTGTATCAATATAGCTACACTGTGTATTAGTTTTCATAGACGGTCTGTTAGTGTAGCTAGACTGTCTACTAGTGTAGCTACATTGTCTATTGATGTTCCTAGATTGTCCGTTAGTGTAGCTAGATTGTCTATCAATGTAACTACACTGTCTTTTAATTTTCTTATACTGTCTGTTAGAGTAGCTACACTGTCTATTAGTGTTCATATACTGTCTGTTCGTGTAGCTAGACTGTCTATTAGTGTAGCTACACTGTCTAATAGTGTTCCTAGACTGTCTATTAGTGTAGGTAGATTGTCTATCAATATAGCTACACTGTCTATAAGTTTTCCTATACTGTCTGTTAGTGTAGCTAGACTGTCTACTAGTGTAGCTACATTGTCTATTAGTGTTCCTAGACTGTCTATTAGTGTAGCTAGACTGTCTATTAGAGTAGCTAGATTGTCTATCAATATAGCTACACTTTCTATAAGTTTTCCTATACTGTATGTTAGAGTAGCTAGACTGTCTACTAGTTTAGCTACATTGTCTATTGAAGTTCCTAGACTGTCCGTTAGTGTAGCTAGATTGTCTATCACTTTAGCTACACTGTCTATTAGTTTTCTTATACTGTCTGTTAGAGTAGCTACACTGTCTATTTGTTTTCATCGACGGTCTATTAGTTAGGTACACTGTCTATTAGAGTTCATAGACTGTCTGTTAGTGTAGCTAGACTGTCTAATAGTGTTAATAGACTGTCAATTAGTGTAGTTAGTCTGTCTATTAGAGTAGCTACACTGTCTAATAGTGTTCCTAGACTGTCTACTAGTGTAGCTACACTAACTAATAGTGTTCCTAGACTGTCTGTTAGCGTAACTAGATTGTTAATCAATGTAGCTACACTGTCTATTTGTTTTCATAGACGGTCTATTAGAGGAGCTACACTGTCTATTAGTGTTCATAGACTGTCTCTTAGTGTAGCTAGACTGTCTATTAATGTAGCTACACTGTCTTATAGTGTTCCTTGACTATCTATATTAGTGTAGCTAGAGTGTCTATTAGTGTAGCTACACTGTCTTATAGTGTTCCTAGACTGTCTATTAGTGTAGATAGATTGTGTATCAATATAGCTACACTGTCTATTAGTTTTCATAGACGGTCTGTTAGTGTAGCCAGACTGTCTACTAGTTTAGCTACATTGTCTATTGATGTTCCTAGACTGTCCGTTAGTGTAGCTAGATTGTCTATCAATGTAGCTACACTGTCTTTTAATTTTCTTATACTGTCTGTTAGAGTATGTACACAGTCTATTAGTGTTCATATACTGTCTGTTCGTGTAGCTAGACTGTCTATTAATGTAGCTACACTGTCTAATAGTGTTCCTAGACTGTCTATTAGTGTAGCTAGATTGTCTATCAAAATAGCTACACTGTCTATTAGTTTTCATATACTGTCTGTTAGTGTAGCTAGACTGTCTACTAGTGTAGCTACATTGTCTATTAGTGTTCCTAGACTTTCTATTAGTGTAGCTAGACTGTCTATTAGAGTAGCTAGATTGTCTATCAATATAGCTACACTGTCTATTCGTTTTCCTATACTGTATGTTAGTGTAGCTAGACTGTCTACTAGTCTAGCTACATTGTCTATTGATGTTCCTAGACTGTCTATTAGTGTAGCTAGATTGTCTATCAATGTAGCTACACTGTCTATTAGTTTCCTTATACTGTCTGTTAGAGTAGCTACACTGTCTATTTAATTTCATCGACGGTCTATTAGTTAGCTACACTGTCTATTAGAGTTCATAGACTGTCTGTTAGTGTAGCTAGACTGTCTATTAGTGAAGCTACACTGTCTAATAGTGTTCATAGACTGTCTATTAGCGTAGCTAGACTGTCTACTAGTGTAGCTACACTGTCTTATAGTGTTCCTAGACTGTCTATAAGTGTAGCTAGACTGTCTATTAGTGTAGCTACACTGTCTAATAGTGTTCCTAGACTGTCTATTAGTGTAGCTAGACTGTCAATTAGAGTAGCTACACTGTCTAATAGTGTTCCTAGACTGTCTATTAGTGTAGCTACACTCTCTAATAGTGTTCCTAGACTGACTGTTAGCGTAACTAGATTGTTTATCAATGTAGCTACACTGTCTATTTGTTTTCATAGACGGTCTATTAGAGAAGCTACACTGTCTATTAGTGTTCATAGACTGTCTGTTAGTGTAGCTAGACTGTCCTTTAATGTAGCTACACTGTCTTATAGTGTTCCTAGACTGTCTATTAGTGTAGCTAGACTGTCTATTAGTGTAGCTACACTGTCTATTAGTGTTCATAGACTGTCTGTTAGTGTAGCTAGACTGTCTATTAGTGTAGCAAAACTGTCTTATAGTGTTCCTAGACTGTCTATTAGTGTAGCTACACTGTCTAATAGTGTTTCTAGACTGTCTACTAGTGTAGCTAGACTGTCTATTAGAGTAGCTTCACTGTCTAATAGTGTTCCTAGACTGTCTATTAGTGGAGCTAGATTGTCTATGAATATAGCTACACTGTCTTTTAGCTTTCATAGACGGTCTGTTAGTGTAGCTAGACTGTCTTCTAGTGTAGCTACATTGTCTATTGATGTTCCTAGACTGTCCGTTAGTGAAGCTAGATTGTCTATCAATGTAGCTACACTGTCTATTAGTTTCTTTATACTGTCTGTTAGAGTAGCTACACTGTCTATTAGTTTTCATATACTGTCTGTTAGTGTAGCTAGACTGTCTATCAGTGTAGCTACACTGTCTAATAGTGTTCCTAGTCTGTCTATTAGTGTAGCTAGATTGTCTATTAGTGAAGCTACACTGTCTAATAGTGTTCCTAGACTGTCTACTAGTGTAGCTAGACTGTCTATTAGTGTAGCTACACTGTCTAATAGTGTTCCTAGACTGTCTATTAGTGTAGGTAGATTGTGTATCAATATAGCTAAACTGTGTATTAGTTTTCATAGACGGTCTGTTAGTGTAGCTAGACTGTCTACTAGTGTAGCTACATTGTCTATTGATGTTCCTAGATTGTCCGTTAGTGTATCTAGATTGTCTATCAATGTAACTACACTGTCTTTTAATTTTCTTATACTGTCTGTTAGAGTAACTACACTGTCTATTAGTGTTCATATACTGTCTGTTCGTGTAGCTAGACTGTCTATTAGTGTAGCTACACTGTCTAATAGTGTTCCTAGACTGTCTATTAGTGTAGGTAGATTGTCTATCAATATAGCTACACTGTCTATAAGTTTTCCTATACTGTCTGTTAGTGTAGCTAGACTGTCTACTAGTGTAGCTACATTGTCTATTAGTGTTCCTAGACTGTCTATTAGTGTAGCTAGACTGTCTATTAGAGTAGCTAGATTGTCTATCAATATAGCTACACTGTCTATAAGTTTTCCTATACTGTATGTTAGAGTAGCTACACTGTCTACTAGTTTAGCTACATTGTCTATTGAAGTACCCAGACTGTCCGTTAGTGTAGCTAGATTGTCTATCAATTTAGCTACACTGTCTATTAGTTTTCTTTTACTGTCTGTTAGAGTAGCTACACTGTCTATTTGTTTTCATCGACGGTCTATTAGTTAGCTACACTGTCTATTAGAGTTCATGGACTGTCTGTTAGTGTAGCTAGACTGTCTAATAGTGTTCCTTGACTGTCTATTAGTGTAGCTAGTCTGTCTATTTGAGTAGCTACACTGTCTAATAGTGTTCCTAGAAAGTCTATTAGTGTAGCTACACTAACTTATAGTGTTCCTAGACTGTCTGTTAGCGTAACTAGATTGTTTATCAATGTAGCTACACTGTCTATTTGTTTTCATAGACGGTCTATTAGAGGAGCTACACTGTCTATTAGTGTTCATAGACTGTCTCTTAGTGTAGCTAGACTGTCTATTAATGTAGCTACACTGTCTTATAGTATTCCTAGACTGTCTATATTAGTGTAGCTAGAGTGTCTATTAGTGTAGCTACACTGTCTTATAGTGTTCCTAGACTGTCTTTTAGTGTAGCTAGACTGTCTATTAGTGTAGCTACACTGTCTATTAGTGTTTATAGACTGTCTGTTAGTGTAGCTAGACTGTCTATTAGTGTAGCTACAATGTCTTATAGTGTTCCTAAACTGTCTATTAGGGTAGCTGGATTGTCTTTTAGTGTAGCTACACTGTCAAATAGTGTTCCTAGACTGTCTACTAGTGTCGCTAGACTGTCTATTAGAGTAGCTACACTGTCTAATAGTGTTCCTAGACTGTCTATTAGTGTAGCTAGACTGTCTATTATTGTAGCTACACTGTCTATTAGTGTTCATAGACTGATTGTTAGTGTAGCTTGACTGTCTACTAGTGTAGCTACATTGTTTATTGATGTTCCTAGACTGTCCGTTAGTGTAGCCAGATTGTCTATCAAAGTAGCTACACTGTCTTTTAATTTACTATACTTTTGCTAGAGTAGCTAAACTGTCTATTTGTTTTCATCGACGGTCTATTAGTTAGCTACACTGTCTATTAGAGTTCATAGACTGTCTGTTCGTGTAGCTAGACTGTCTAATAGTGTAGCTACACTGTCTAATAGTGTTCCTAGACTGTCTATTAGTGTAGCTATACTGTCTACTAGTGTAGCTACACTGTCTTATAGTGTTCCTAGACTGTCTATTAGTGTAGCTAAACTGTTTATTAGTGTAGCTACACTGTCTAATAGTGTTCCTAGACTGTCTATTAGTGTAGCTAGACTGTCTATTAGAGTAGCTACACTGTCTAATAGTGTTCCTAGACTGTCTATTATTGTAGCTACACTGTGTAATAGTGTTCCTAGACTGTCTATTAGCGTAACTAGATTGTTTACCAATGTAGCTACACTGTCTATTTGTTTTCATAGACGGTCTATAAGAGCAGCTACACTGTCTATTAGTGTTCATAGACTGTCTGTTAGTGTAGATAGTCTGTCTATTAATGTAGCTACACTGTCTTATAGTGTTCCTAGACTGTCTATTAGTGTAGCTAGATTGTCTATTAGTGTAGCTACACTGTCTTATAGTGTTCCTAGACTGTCTTTTCGTGTAGCTAGACTGTCTATTAGTGTAGCTACACTGTATATTAGTGTTCATAGACTGTCTGTTAGTGTAGCTAGACTGTCTATTAGCGTTGCTACACTGTCTTATAGTGTTCCTAGACTGTCTATTAGTGTAGCTAGATTGTCTATTAGTGTAGCTACACTGTCTTATAGTGTTCCTAGACTGTCTTCTAGTGTAGCTAGACTTTCTATTAGAGTAGCTACACTGTCTAATGGTGTTCCTAGACTGTTAATTAGTGTAGCTAGATTGTCTATCAATATAGCTACACTGTCTATTAGTTTTCATAGACGGTCTGTTAGTGTAGCTAGACTGTCTACTAGTGTAGCTATATTGTCTATTGATGTTCCTAGACTGTCCGTTAGTGAAGCTTGATTGTCTATCAATGTAGCTACACTGTCTATTAGTTTCTTATACTGTCTGTTAGAGTAGCTACACTGTCTATTAGTTTTCATAGACGGTCTGTTAGTGTTGCTAGACTGTCTATAAGTGTAGCTATATTGTCTATTGATGTTCCTAGACTGTCCGTTAGTGAAGCTAGATTGTCTATCAATGTAGCTACACTGTCTATTAGTTTCTTATACTGTCTGTTAGAGTAGCTACACTGTCTATTAGTGTTCATATACTGTCTGTTAGTGTCGCTACACTGTCTAATAGTGTTCCTAGACTGTCTATTAGTGTAGCTATACTGTCTACTAGTGTAGCTACACTGTCTTATAGTGTTCCTAGACTGTCTATTAGTGTAGCTAGACTGTTTATTAGTGTAGCTACACTGTCTAATAGTGTTCCTAGACTGTCTATTAGTGTAGCTAGACTGTCTATTAGAGTAGCTACACTGTCTAATAGTGTTCCTAGACTGTCTATTAGTGTAGCTACACTGTGTAATAGTGTTCCTAGACTGTCTGTAAGCGTAACTAGATTGTTTATCAATGTAGCTACACTGTCTATTTGTTTTCATAGACGGTCTATAAGAGCAGCTACACTGTCTATTAGTGTTCATAGACTGTCTGTTAGTGTAGCTAGTCTGTCTATTAATGTAGCTACACTGTCTTATAGTGTTCCTAGACTGTCTATTAGTGTAGCTAGATTGTCTATTAACGTAGCTACACTGTCTTATAGTGTTCCTAGACTGTCTTTTCGTGTAGCTAGACTGTCTATTAGTGTAGCTACACTGTATATTAGTGTTCCTAGACTGTCTGTTAGTGTAGCTAGACTGTCTATTAGTGTTGCTACACTGTCTTATAGTGTTCCTAGACTGTCTATTAGTGTAGCTAGATTATCTTTTAGTGTAGCTACACTGTCTTATAGTGTTCCTAGACTGTCTTCTAGTGTAGCTAGACTGTCTATTAGAGTAGCAACACTGTCTAATAGTGTTCCTAGACTGTCAATTAGTGTAGCTAGATTGTCTATCAATATAGCTAC
Organism: Loripinus fragilis; assembly: GCA_964019695.1. Classification (NCBI taxonomy): domain Eukaryota; kingdom Metazoa; phylum Mollusca; class Bivalvia; order Lucinida; family Lucinidae; genus Loripinus; species Loripinus fragilis. Next base: position 48,700,105 of record OZ026523.1, on the reverse strand, counting down.
ACTGTCTATTAGTTTTCATAGACGGTCTGTTAGTGTAGCTAGACTGTCTACTTGTGTAGCTATATTGTCTATTGATGTTCCTAGACTATCCGTTAGTGAAGCTAGATTGTCTATCAATGTAGCTACACTGTCTATTAGTTTCTTATACTGTCTGTTAGAGTAGCTACACTGTCTATTAGTTTTCATAGACGGTCTGTTAGTGTTGCTAGACTGTCTATTAGTGTAGCTATATTGTCTATTGATGTTCCTAGACTGTCCGTTAGTGAAGCTAGATTGTCTATCAATGTAGCTACACTGTCTATTAGTTTCTTATACTGTCTGTTAGAGTAGCTACACTGTCTATTAGTGTTCATATACTGTCTGTTAGTGTAGCTACACTGTCTAATAGTGTTCCTAGACTGTCTATTAGTGTTGCTAGATTATCTATTAGTGTAGCTACACTGTCTAATAGTGTTCCTAGACTGTCTAATGGTGTAGTTAGACTGTCTATTAGTGTAGCTACACTGTCTATTAGTGTTCCTAGACTGTCTATTAGTGTAGCTAGATTGTGTATTAATATAGCTACACTGTCTATTAGTTTTCATAGACGGTCTGTTAGTGTAGCTAGACTGTCTACTAGTGTAGCTACATTGTCTATTGATGTTCCTAGACTGTCCGTTAGTGTAGCTAGATTGCCTATCAATGTAGCTACACTGACTTTTAATTTTCTTATACTGTCTGTTAGAGTAGCTACGCTGTCTATTAGTGTTCATATACTGTCTGTTCGTATAGCTAGACTGTCTATTAGTGTAGCTAGATTGTCTATCAATAAAGCTACACTGTCTATTAGTTTTCCTATACTGTCTGTTAGTGTAGCTAGACTGTCTACTAGTGTAGCTACATTGTCTATTAGTGTTCCTAGACTGTCTATTAGTGTAGCTAGACTGTCAATTAGAGTAGCTAGATTGTCTATCAATATAGCTACACTGTCTATTAGTTTTTTTTATACTGTATGTAAGTGTAGCTAGACTGTCTACTAGTGTAGTTACATTGTCTATTGATGTTCTGAGACTGTCCGTTAGTGTAGCTAAATTTCTATCAATGTAGCTACACTGTCTATTAGTTTTCTTATACCGTCTCTTAGAGTAGCTACACTGTCTATTTGTTTTCATCGACGGTCTATTAGTTAGCTACACTGTCAATTAGAGTTCATAGACTGTCTGTTAGTGTAGCTAGACTGTCTATTAGTGTAGCTACACTGTCTAATAGTGTTCCTAGACTGTCTATTTGTGTAGCTAGACTGTCTACTAGTGTAGCTACACTGTCTAATAGTGTTCCTAGACTGTCTATTAGTGTAGCTAGACTGTCTATTAGAGTAGCTACACTGTCTAATAGTGTTCCTAGACTGTCTATTAGTGTAGCTACACTGTCTAATAGTGTTCATAGACTGTCTGTTAGTGTAGCTAGACTGTCTATTAATGTAGCTACACTGTCTAATAGTGTTCCTAGACTGTTTACTAGTGTAGCTAGACTGTCTATTAGTGTAGCTAGATTGTGTATCAATAAAGCTACACTGTCTATTAGTTTTCATAGACGGTCTGTTAGTGTAGCTAGACTGTCTACTAGTGTAGCTACATTGTCTATTGATGTTCCTAGACTGTCCGTTAGTGTAGCTAGATTGCCTATCAATGTAGCTACACTGACTTTTAATTTTCTTATACTGTCTGTTAGAGTAGCTACGCTGTCTATTAGTGTTCATATACTGTCTGTTCGTGTAGCTAGACTGTCTTTTAGTGTAGCTACACTGTATAATAGTGTTCCTAGACTGTCTATTAGTGTAGCTAGATTGTCTATCAATAAAGCTACACTGTCTATTAGTTTTCCTATACTGTCTGTTAGTGTAGCTAGACTGTCTACTAGTGTAGCTACATTGTCTATTAGTGTTCCTAGACTGTCTATTAGTGTAGCTAGACTGTCAATTAGAGTAGCTAGATTGTCTATCAATATAGCTACACTGTCTATTAGTTTTTTTTATACTGTATGTTAGTGTAGCTAGACTGTCTACTAGTGTAGTTACATTGTCTATTGATGTTCTGAGACTGTCCGTTAGTGTAGCTAAATTTCTATCAATGTAGCTACACTGTCTATTAGTTTTCTTATACCGTCTCTTAGAGTAGCTACACTGTCTATTTGTTTTCATCGACGGTCTATTAGTTAGCTACACTGTCAATTAGAGTTCATAGACTGTCTGTTAGTGTAGCTAGACTGTCTATTAGTGTAGCTACACTGTCTAATAGTGTTCCTAGACTGTCTATTTGTGTATCTAGACTGTCTACTAGTGTAGCTACACTGTCTAATAGTGTTCCTAGACTGTCTATTAGTGTAGCTAGACTGTCTATTAGAGTAGCTACACTGTCTAATAGTGTTCCTAGACTGTCTATTAGTGTAGCTACACTGTCTAATAGTGTTCATAGACTGTCTGTTAGTGTAGCTAGACTGTCTATTAATGTAGCTACACTGTCTAATAGTGTTCCTAGACTGTCTACTAGTGTAGCTAGACTGTCTATTAGTGTAGCTAGATTGTGTATCAATAAAGCTACACTGTCTATTAGTTTTCATAGACGGTCTGTTAGTGTAGCTAGACTGTCTACTAGTGTAGCTACATTGTCTATTGATGTTCCTAGACTGTCCGTTAGTGTAGCTAGATTGTCTATCAATGTAGCTACACTGTCTTTTAATTTTCTTATACTGTCTGTTAGAGTAGCAAGACTGTCTATTAGTGTTCATATACTGTCTGTTCGTGTAGCTAGACTGTCTATTAGTGTAGCTACACTGTCTAATAGTGTTCCTAAACTGTCTATTAGTGTAGCTAGATTGTCTATCAATAAAGCTACACTGTCTATTAGTTTTCCTATACTGTCTGTTAGTGTAGCTAGACTGTCTACTAGTGTAGCTACATTGTCTATTAGTGTTCCTAGACTGTCTATTAGTGTAGCTAGACTGTCTATTAGAGTAGCTAGATTGTCTAATAGTGTTCCTAGACTGTCTATTAGTGTAGCTACACTGTCTAAAAGTGTTCCTAGACTGTCTGTTAGCGTAACTAGATTGTTTATCAATGTAGCTACACTGTCCATTTGTTTTCATAGACGGTCTATTAGAGAAGCTACACTGTCTATTAGTGTTCATAGACTGTCTGTTAGTGTTGCTAGACTGTCTATTAATGTAGCTACACTATCATATAGTGTTCATAGACTGTCTATTTGTGTAGCTAGATTGTCTATTAGTGTAGCTACACTGTCTTATATTGTTCCTAGATTGTCTATTAGTGTAGCTAGATTGTCTATTAGTGTAGCTACACTGTCTAATAGTGTTCCTAGACTGTCTACTAGTGTAGCTAGACTGTCTATTAGAGTAGCTACACTGTCTAATAGTGTTCCTAGACTGTCAATTAGTGTAGCTAGATTGTCTATCAATATAGCTACACTGTCTATTAGTTTTCATAGACGGTCTGTTAGTGTAGCTAGACTGTCTACTAGTGTAGCTACATTGTCTATTGATGTTCCTAGACTGTCCGTTAGTGAAGCTAGATTGTCTATCAATGTAGCTACACTGTCTATTAGTTTCTTATACTGTCTGTTAGAGTAGCTACACTGTCTATTAGTGTTCATATACTGTCTGTTAGTGTAGCTGGAATGTCTATCATTGTAGCTACACTGTCTAATAGTGTTCCTAGACTGTCTATTAGTGTAGCTAGATTGTCTATTAGTGTAGCTAGACTGTCTATTAGTGTAGCTACACTGTCTTATAGTGTTCCTAGACTATCTACTATTGTAGCTAGACTGTCTATTAGTGTAGCTACACTGTCCAACAGTGTTCCTAGACTGTCTATTAGTGTAGCTAGATTGTGTATCAATATAGCTACACTGTCTATTAGTTTTCATAGAAGGTCTGTTAGTGTAGCTAGACTGTCTACTAGTGTAGCTACATTGTCTATTGATGTTCCTAGACTGTCCGTTAGTGTAGCTAGATTGTCTATCAATGAAGCTACACTGTCTTTTAATTTTGTTATACTGTCTGTTAGAGTAGCTACACTGTCTATTAGTGTTCATATACTGTCTGTTCGTGTACCTAGACTGTCTATTAGTGTAGCTACACTGTCTAATAACGTTCCTAGACTGTATTGTAGTGTGGCAAGATTGTCCATCAATATAGCTACACTGTCTATTAGTTTTCCTATACTGTCTGTTAGTGTAGCTAGACTGTCTACTAGTGTAGCTACATTGTCTATTAGTGTTCCTAGACTGTCTATTAGTGTAGCTAGACTGTCTATTAGAGTAGCTAGATTGTCTATCAATATAGCTACAGTGTCTATTAGTTTTCCTTTACTGTATGTTAGTGTAGCTGGACTGTCTACTAGTGTAGCTACATTGTCTATTGATGTTCCTAGACTGTCCGTTAGTGTAGCTAGATTGTCTATCAATGTAGCTACACTGTCTATTAGTTTTCTTTAACTGTCTGTAAGAGTAGCTACACTGTCTATTTGTTTTCATCGACGGTCTATTAGTTAGCTACACTGTCTGTTAGAGTTCATAGACTGTCTGTTAGTGTAGCTAGACTGTCTAATAGTGTAGCTACACTGTCTAATAGTGTTCCTAGACTGTCTATTAGTGTAGATAGACTGTCTACTAGTGTAGCTACACTGTCTTATAGTGTTCCTAGACTGTCTATTAGTGTAGCTAGACTGTCTATTAGAGTAGCTACACTGTCTAATAGTGTTCCTAGACTGTCTATTAGTGTAGCTACACTGTCTAATAGTGGTCCTAGACTGTCTGTTAGCGTAACTAGATTGTTTATCAATGTAGCTACACTGTCAATTTGTTTTCATAGACGGTCTATTAGAGAAACTACACTGTCTATTAGTGTTCATAGACTGTCTGTTAGTGTAGCTAGACTTTCTATTAATGTAGCTACACTGTCTTATAGTGTTCCTAGACTGTCTATTAGTGTAGCTACTCTGTGTAATAGTGTTCCTAGACTGTCTATTAGTGTAGCTAGACTGTCTATTAGAGTAGCTACACTGTCTAATAGTGTTCCTAGACTGTCTGTTAGCGTAACTAGATTGTTTATCAATGTCGCTACACTGTCAATTTGTTTTCATAGACGGTCTATTAGAGAAACTACACTGTCTATTAGTGTTCATAGACTGTCTGTTAGTGTAGCTAGACTGTCTACTAGTGTAGCTACACTGTCTAATAGTGTTCCTAGAATGTCTATTAGTGTAGCTAGACTGTCTATTAGTGTAGCTACACTGTCTAATAGTGTTCCTAGACTGTCTATTAGTGTAGCTAGACTGTCTATTAGAGTAGCTACACTGTCTAATAGTGTTCCTAGACTGTCTTTTAGTGTAGCTACACTGTCTAAAAGTGTTCCTAGACTGTCTGTTAGCGTAACTAGATTGTTTATCAATGTAGCTACACTGTCAATTTGTTTTCGTAGACGGTCTATTAGAGAAACTACACTGTCTATTAGTGTTCATAGACTATCTGTTAGTGTAGCTAGACTGTCTATTAATGTAGCTACACTGTCTTATAGTGTTCCTAGACTGTCTATTAGTGTAGCTAGATTGTCTATCAATATAGCTACACTGTCTATTAGTTTTGTAGACAGTCTGTTAGTGTAGCTATACTGTCTACTAGTGTAGCTACATTGTCTATTGATGTTCCTAGACTGTCCGTTAGTGAAGCTAGATTATCTATCAATGTTGTTTCACTGTCTATTAGTTTTCTTATACTGTCTGTTAGAGTAGCTACACTGTCTATTAGTGTTCACATACTGTCTGTTAGTGTAGCTAGACTGTCTATCAGTGTAGCTACACTGTCTAATAGTGTTCCTAGAATGTCTATTAGTGTAGCTAGATTGTCTATTAGTGTAGCTCTACTGTCTAATAGTGTTCCTAGACTGTCTTCTAGTGTAGCTAGACTGTCTATTAGTGTAGCTACACTGTCTAATAGTGTTCCAAGACTGTCTATTAGTGTAGCTAGATTGTGTATCAATATAGCTACACTGTCTATTAGTTTTCATAGACGGTCTATTAGTGTAGCTAGACTGTCTATTAGAGTAGCTACACTGTCTAATAGTGTTTCTAGACTGTCTATTAGTGTAGCTACACTGTCTAATAGTGTTCCTAGACTGTCTGTTAGCGTAACTAGATTGTTTATCAATGTAGCTACACTGTCTATTTGTTTTCATAGACGGTCTATAAGAGAAGCTACACTGTCTATTAGTGTTCATAGACTGTCTGTTAGTGTAGCTAGACTGTCTATTAATGTAGCTACACTGTCTTTTAGTGTTCCTAGACTGTCTATTAGTGTAGCTAGATTGTTTATTAGTGTAGCTCTACTGTCTAATAGTGTTCCTAGACTGTCTACTAGTGTAGCTAGACTGTCTATTAGTGTAGCTACACTGTCTAATAGTGTTCCAAGACTGTCTATTAGTGTAGCTAGATTGTGTATCAATATAGCTACACTGTCTATTAGATTTCATAGACGGTCTATTAGTGTAGCTAGAGTGTCTATTAGAGTAGCTACACTGTCTGTTAGTGTATCTAGACTGTCTATTAATGTAGCTACACTGTCTTATAGTGTTCCTAGACTGTCTATTAGTGTAGCTAGATTGTCTATTAGTGTAGCTACACTGTCGTATAGTGTTCCTAGACTGTCTATTAGTGTAGCTAGACTGTCTATAAGTGTAGCTACACTGTCTATTAGTGTTCATAGACTGTCTGTTAGTGTAGCTAGACTGTCTATTAGTGTAGCTACACTGTCTTATAGTGTTCCTAGACTGTCTTTTAGTGTAGCTAGATTGTCTATTAGTGTAGCTACACTGTCTAATAGTGTTCATAGACTGTCTACTAGTGTAGCCAGACTGTCTATTAGAGTAGCTACACTGTCTAATAGTGTTCCTAGACTGTCTATTAGTGTAGCTAGATTGTGTATCAATATAGCTACACCGTCTATTAGTTTTTATAGACGGTCTGTTAGTGTAGCTAGACTGTCTTCTAGTGTAGCTACATTGTCTATTGATGTTCCTAGACTGTCCGTTAGTGTAGCTAGATTGTCTATCAATGTAGCTACACTGTCTTTTAAATTTCTTATTCTGTCTGTTAGAGTAGCTACACTGTCTATTAGTGTTCATATACTGTCTGTTCGTGTAGCTAGAATGTCTATTAGTGTAGCTACACTGTCTAATAGTGTTCCTAGACTGTCTATTAGTGTAGCTAGATTGTCTATCAATAAAACTACACTATCTATTAGTTTTCCTATACTGTCTGTTAGTGTAGCTAGACTGTCTACTAGTGTAGCTACATTGTCTATTAGTGTTCCTAGACTGTCTATTATTGTAGCTAGACTGTCTATTAGAGTAGCTAGATTGTCTAATAGTGTTCCTAGACTGTCTATTAGTGTAGCTACACTGTCTAATAGTGTTCCTAGACTGTCTGTTAGCGTAACTAGATTGTTTATCAATGTAGCTACACTGTCTATTTGTTTTCATAGACTGTCTATTAGAGTAGCTAGATTGTCTAATAGTGTTCCTAGACTGTCTACTAGTGTAGCTACATTGTCTATTGATGTTCCTATACTGTCCGTTAGTAAAGCTAGATTGTCTATCAATGTAGCTACACTGTCTATTAGTTTCTTATACTGCCTGTTAGAGTAGCTTCACTGTCTATTTTTGTTCATATACTGTCTGTTAGTGTAGCTAGACTGTCTATCATTGTAGCTACACTGTCTAATAGTGTTCCTAGATTGTCTATTAGTGTAGCTAGATTGTCTATTAGTGTAGCTAGACTGTCTATTAGTGTAGCTACACTGTCTTATAGTGTATCTAGACTATCTACTAGTGTAGCTAGACTGTCTATTAGTGTAGCTACACTGTCTAACAGTGTTCCTAGACTGTCTATTAGTGTAGCTAGATTGTGTATCAATATAGCTACACTGTCCATTAGTTTTCATAGACGGTCTGTTAGTGTAGCTAGACTGTCTACTAGTGTAGCTACATTGTCTATTGATGTTCCTAGACTGTCCGTTAGTGTAGCTAGATTGTCTATCAATGAAGCTACACTGTCTTTTAATTTTCTTATACTGTCTATTAGAGTAGCTACACTGTCTATTAGTGTTCATATACTGTCTGTTCGTGTAGCTAGACTGTCTATTAATGTAGCTACACTGTCTAATAGCGTTCCTAGACTGTATTGTAGTGTGGCAAGATTGTCCATCAATATAGCTACACTGTCTATTAGTTTTCCTATACTGTCTGTTAGTGTAGCTAGACTGTCTACTAGTGTAGCTACATTGTCTATTAGTGTTCCTAGACTGTCTATTAGTGTAGCTAGACTGTTTATTAGAGTAGCTAGATTGTCTATCAATATAGCTACACTGTCTATTAGTTTTCCTTTACTGTATGTTAGTGTAGCTGGACTGTCCACTAGTGTAGCTACATTGTCTATTGATGTTCCTAGACTGTCCGGTAGTGTAGCTAGATTGTCTATCAATGTAGCTACACTGTCTATTCGTTTTCTTTTACTGTCTGTAAGAGTAGCTACACTGTCTATTTGTTTTCATCGACGGACTATTAGTTAGCTACACTGTCTGTTAGAGTTCATAGACTGTCTGTTAGTGTAGCTAGACTGTCTATTAGTGTAGCTACACTGTCTAATAGTGTTCCTAGACTGTCTATTAGTGTAGCTAGACTGTCTATTAGAGTAGCTACACTGTCTAATAGTGTTCCTAGACTGTCTTTTAGTGTAGCTACACTGTCTAAAAGTGTTCCTAGACTGTCTGTTAGCGTAACTAGATTGTTTATCAATGTAGCTACACTGTCAATTTGTTTTCGTAGACGGTCTATTAGAGAAACTACACTGTCTATTAGTGTTCATAGACTATCTGTTAGTGTAGCTAGACTGTCTATTAATGTAGCTACACTGTCTTATAGTGTTCCTAGACTGTCTATTAGTGTAGCTAGATTGTCTATCAATATAGCTACACTGTCTATTAGTTTTGTAGACAGTCTGTTAGTGTAGCTATACTGTCTACTAGTGTAGCTACATTGTCTATTGATGTTCCTAGACTGTCCGTTAGTGAAGCTAGATTATCTATCAATGTTGTTTCACTGTCTATTAGTTTTCTTATACTGTCTGTTAGAGTAGCTACACTGTCTATTAGTGTTCACATACTGTCTGTTAGTGTAGCTAGACTGTCTATCAGTGTAGCTACACTGTCTAATAGTGTTCCTAGAATGTCTATTAGTGTAGCTAGATTGTCTATTAGTGTAGCTCTACTGTCTAATAGTGTTCCTAGACTGTCTTCTAGTGTAGCTAGACTGTCTATTAGTGTAGCTACACTGTCTAATAGTGTTCCAAGACTGTCTATTAGTGTAGCTAGATTGTGTATCAATATAGCTACACTGTCTATTAGTTTTCATAGACGGTCTATTAGTGTAGCTAGACTGTCTATTAGAGTAGCTACACTGTCTAATAGTGTTTCTAGACTGTCTATTAGTGTAGCTACACTGTCTAATAGTGTTCCTAGACTGTCTGTTAGCGTAACTAGATTGTTTATCAATGTAGCTACACTGTCTATTTGTTTTCATAGATGGTCTATAAGAGAAGCTACACTGTCTATTAGTGTTCATAGACTGTCTGTTAGTGTAGCTAGACTGTCTATTAATGTAGCTACACTGTCTTTTAGTGTTCCTAGACTGTCTATTAGTGTAGCTAGATTGTTTATTAGTGTAGCTCTACTGTCTAATAGTGTTCCTAGACTGTCTACTAGTGTAGCTAGACTGTCTATTAGTGTAGCTACACTGTCTAATAGTGTTCCAAGACTGTCTATTAGTGTAGCTAGATTGTGTATCAATATAGCTACACTGTCTATTAGATTTCATAGACGGTCTATTAGTGTAGCTAGAGTGTCTATTAGAGTAGCTACACTGTCTGTTAGTGTATCTAGACTGTCTATTAATGTAGCTACACTGTCTTATAGTGTTCCTAGACTGTCTATTAGTGTAGCTAGATTGTCTATTAGTGTAGCTACACTGTCGTATAGTGTTCCTAGACTGTCTATTAGTGTAGCTAGACTGTCTATAAGTGTAGCTACACTGTCTATTAGTGTTCATAGACTGTCTGTTAGTGTAGCTAGACTGTCTATTAGTGTAGCTACACTGTCTTATAGTGTTCCTAGACTGTCTTTTAGTGTAGCTAGATTGTCTATTAGTGTAGCTACACTGTCTAATAGTGTTCATAGACTGTCTACTAGTGTAGCCAGACTGTCTATTAGAGTAGCTACACTGTCTAATAGTGTTCCTAGACTGTCTATTAGTGTAGCTAGATTGTGTATCAATATAGCTACACCGTCTATTAGTTTTTATAGACGGTCTGTTAGTGTAGCTAGACTGTCTTCTAGTGTAGCTACATTGTCTATTGATGTTCCTAGACTGTCCGTTAGTGTAGCTAGATTGTCTATCAATGTAGCTACACTGTCTTTTAAATTTCTTATTCTGTCTGTTAGAGTAGCTACACTGTCTATTAGTGTTCATATACTGTCTGTTCGTGTAGCTAGAATGTCTATTAGTGTAGCTACACTGTCTAATAGTGTTCCTAGACTGTCTATTAGTGTAGCTAGATTGTCTATCAATAAAACTACACTATCTATTAGTTTTCCTATACTGTCTGTTAGTGTAGCTAGACTGTCTACTAGTGTAGCTACATTGTCTATTAGTGTTCCTAGACTGTCTATTATTGTAGCTAGACTGTCTATTAGAGTAGCTAGATTGTCTAATAGTGTTCCTAGACTGTCTATTAGTGTAGCTACACTGTCTAATAGTGTTCCTAGACTGTCTGTTAGCGTAACTAGATTGTTTATCAATGTAGCTACACTGTCTATTTGTTTTCATAGACTGTCTATTAGAGTAGCTAGATTGTCTAATAGTGTTCCTAGACTGTCTACTAGTGTAGCTACATTGTCTATTGATGTTCCTATACTGTCCGTTAGTAAAGCTAGATTGTCTATCAATGTAGCTACACTGTCTATTAGTTTCTTATACTGCCTGTTAGAGTAGCTTCACTGTCTATTTTTGTTCATATACTGTCTGTTAGTGTAGCTAGACTGTCTATCATTGTAGCTACACTGTCTAATAGTGTTCCTAGATTGTCTATTAGTGTAGCTAGATTGTCTATTAGTGTAGCTAGACTGTCTATTAGTGTAGCTACACTGTCTTATAGTGTATCTAGACTATCTACTAGTGTAGCTAGACTGTCTATTAGTGTAGCTACACTGTCTAACAGTGTTCCTAGACTGTCTATTAGTGTAGCTAGATTGTGTATCAATATAGCTACACTGTCCATTAGTTTTCATAGACGGTCTGTTAGTGTAGCTAGACTGTCTACTAGTGTAGCTACATTGTCTATTGATGTTCCTAGACTGTCCGTTAGTGTAGCTAGATTGTCTATCAATGAAGCTACACTGTCTTTTAATTTTCTTATACTGTCTATTAGAGTAGCTACACTGTCTATTAGTGTTCATATACTGTCTGTTCGTGTAGCTAGACTGTCTATTAATGTAGCTACACTGTCTAATAGCGTTCCTAGACTGTATTGTAGTGTGGCAAGATTGTCCATCAATATAGCTACACTGTCTATTAGTTTTCCTATACTGTCTGTTAGTGTAGCTAGACTGTCTACTAGTGTAGCTACATTGTCTATTAGTGTTCCTAGACTGTCTATTAGTGTAGCTAGACTGTTTATTAGAGTAGCTAGATTGTCTATCAATATAGCTACACTGTCTATTAGTTTTCCTTTACTGTATGTTAGTGTAGCTGGACTGTCCACTAGTGTAGCTACATTGTCTATTGATGTTCCTAGACTGTCCGGTAGTGTAGCTAGATTGTCTATCAATGTAGCTACACTGTCTATTCGTTTTCTTTTACTGTCTGTAAGAGTAGCTACACTGTCTATTTGTTTTCATCGACGGACTATTAGTTAGCTACACTGTCTGTTAGAGTTCATAGACTGTCTGTTAGTGTAGCTAGACTGTCTATTAGTGTAGCTACACTGTCTAATAGTGTTCCTAGACTGTCTATTAGTGTAGCTAGACTTTCTACTAGTGTAGCTACACTGTCTTATAGTGTTCCTAGACTGTCTATTAGTGTAGCTAGACTGTCTATTAGAGTAGCTACACTGTCTAATAGTGTTCCTAGACTGTCTATTAATGTAGCTACACTGTCTAATAGTGTTCCTAGACTGTCTGTTAGCGTAACTAGATTGTTTATCAATGTAGCTACACTGTCAATTTGTTTTCATAGACGGTCTATTAGAGAAACTACATTGTCCATTAGTGTTCATAGACTGTCTGTAAGTGTAGCTAGATTGTCTATTAGTGTAGCTACACTGTCTTATAGTGTTCCTAGACTGTCTATTAGTTTAGCTACACTGTCTATTAGTGTAGCTACACTGTCTAAAAGTGTTCATAGACTGTCTGTTAGTGAAGCTAGATTGTCTATTAGTGTAGCTATACTGTCTAAAAGTGTTCCTAGACTGTCTATTAGTGTAGCTACACTGTCTAATAGTATTCCTAGACTGTCCGTTAGCGTAACTAGATTGTTTATCAATGTAGCTACGCTGTTAATTTGTTTTCATAGACGGTCTATTAGAGAAACTACACTGTCTATTAGTGTTCATAGACTGTCTGTTAGTGTAGCTAGACTGTCTATTAATGTAGCTACACTGTCTTATAGTGTTCCTAGACTGTCTATTAGTGTAGCTAGATTGTCTATCAATGTTGCTACACTGTCTATTAGTTTTCTTATACTGTCTGTTAGAGTAGCTACACTGTCCATTAGTGTTCATATACTGTCTGTTAGTGTAGCTAGACTGTCTGTTAGTGTAGCTACACTGTCTAATAGTGTTCCTAGAATGTCTATTAGTGTAGCTAGATTGTCTATTAGTGTAGCTCTACTGTCTAATAGTGTTCCTTGACTGTCTATTAGTGTAGCTAGACTGTCTATTAGTGTAGCTACACTGTCTAATAGTGTTCCTAGACTGTCTACTAGTGTAGCTAGACTGTCTATTAGTGTAGCTACACTGTCTATTAGTGTGCCTAGACTGTCTATTAGTGTAGCTAGATTGTGTATCAATATAGCTACACTGTCTATTAGTTTTCATAGACGGTCTATTAGTGTAGCTAGACTGTCTATTAGAGTAGCTACACTGTCTAATAGTGTTTCTAGACTGTCTATTAGTGTAGCTACACTGTCTAATAGTGTTCCTAGACTGTCTGTTCGCGTAACTAGATTGTTTATCAATGTAGCTACACTGTCTATTTGTTTTCATAGACGGTCTATAAGAGAAGCTACACTGTCTAATAGTGTTCATAGACTGTCTGTTAGAGTAGCTTGACTGTCTATTAATGTAGCTACACAGTCTTTTAGTGTTCCTAGACTGTCTACTAGTGTAGCTAGATTGTCTATTAGTGTAGCTACACTGTCTTATAGTGTTCCTAGACTGTCTATTAGTGTAGCTAGATTGTCTATTAGTGTAGCTACACTGTCTAATAGTGTTCCTAGACTGTCTACTAGTGTAGCTAGACTGTCTATTAGAGTAGCTACACTGTCTAATAGTGTTCCTAGACTGTCAATTAATGTAGCTAGATTGTCTATCAATATAGCTACACTGTCTTTTAGTTTTCATAGACGGTCTGTTAGTGTAGCTAGACTGTCTACTAGTGTAACTACATTGTCTATTGATGTTCCTAGACTGTCCGTTAGTGAAGCTAGATTGTCTATCAATGTCGCTACACTGTCTACTAGTTTCTTATACTGTCTGTTAGAGTAGCTACACTATCTATTAGTGTTCATACACTGTCTGTTAGTGTAGCTAGACTGTTTATTAGTCTAACTACACTGTCTATTAGTGTTCATAGACTGTCTGTTATTGTAGCTAGACTGTCTATTAGTGTAGCTACACTGTCTTATAGTGTTCCTAGACTGTCTATTAGTGTAGCTAGATTGTCTATTAGTGTAGCTGCACTGTCTTATAGTGTTCTTAGACTGTCTACTAGTGTAGCTAGACTGTCTATTAGAGTAGCTACACTGTCTAATAGTGTTCCTAGACTGTCAATTAGTGTAGCTAGATTGTCTATCAATATAGCTACACTGTCTATTAGTTTTCAGAGACGGTCTGTTAGTGTAGCTAGACTGTCTACTAGTGTAACTACATTGTCTATTGATGTTCCTAGACTGTCCGTTAGTGAAGCTAGATTGTCTATCAATGTAGCTACACTGTCTATTAGTTTCTTATACTGTCTGTTAGAGTAGCTACACTGTCTATTATTGTTCATATACTGTCTGTTAGTGTAGCTAGACTGTCTATCAGTGTAGCTACACTGTCTAAAAGTGTTCCTAGACTGTCTATTAGTGTGGCTAGATTGTCTATTTGTGTAACTACACTATCTAATAGTGTTCCTAGAATGTCTATTAGTGTAGCTAGACTGTCTATTAGTGTAGCTACACTGTCTAATAGTGTTCCAAGACTGTCTACTAGTGTAGCTAGACTGTCTATTAGTGTAGCTACACTGTCTAATAGTGTTCCTAGACTGTCTATTAGTGTAGCTAGATTTTGCATCAATATAGCTACACTGTGTATTAGTTTTCAAAGACGGTCTGTTAGTGTAGCTAGACTGTCTATTAGTGTAGTACATTGTCTATTGATGTTTCTAGACTGTCCGTTAGTGTAGCTAGATTTCCTATGTAGCTACACTGTCTTTCAATTTTCTTATACTGTCTGTTAGAGTAGCTACCTTGTCTATTAGTGTTCATATACTGTCTGTTCGTGTAGCTATACTGTCTATTAGTGTAGCTACACTGTCTAATAGTGTTCCTAGACTGTCTATTAGTGTAGCTAGATTGTCTATCAATATAGCTACACTGTCTATTAGTTTTCCCATACTGTCTGTTAGTGTAGCTAGACTGTCTACTAGTGTAGCTACATTGTCTTTTAGTGTTCCTAGACTGTCTATTAGTGTAGCTAGACTGTCTATTAGAGTAGCTAGATTGTCTATCAATATAGCTACATTGTCTTTTAGTTTTCCTATACTGTATGTTAGAGTAGCAAGACTGTCTACTAGTGTAGCTACATTATCTATTGATGTTCCTAGACTGTCCGTTAGTGTAGCTAGATTGTCTATCAATGTAGCTACACTGTCTATTAGTTTTCTTATACTGTCTGTTAGAGTAGCTACACTGTCTTTCTTGTGTTCATCGACGGTCTATTAGTTAGCTACACTGTCTATTAGAGTTCATAGACTGTCTGTTAGTGTAGCTAGACTGTCCATTAGTGTAGCTACACTGTTTAATAGTTTTCCTAGACTGTCTATTAGTGTAGCTAGACTGTTTACTAGTGTAGCTACACTGTCTTATAGTGTTCCTAGACTGTCTGTTAGTGTAGCTAGACTGTCTATTAGTGTAGCTACACTGTCAAATAGTGTTCCTAGACTGTCTATTAGTGTAGCTAGACTGTCTATTAGAGTAGCCACACTATCTAATAGTGTTCCTAGACTGCCTATTAGTGTAGCTACACTCTCATATAGTTTTCCTAGACTCTCTGTTACCGTAACTAGATTGTTTATCAATGTAGCTACACTGTCTATTTGTTTTCATAGACGGTCTATTAGAGAAGCTACACTGTCTATTAGTGTTCATAGACTGTCTGTTAGTGTAGCTAGACTGTCTTATAGTGTTCCTAGACTGTCTATTAGTGTAGCTAGACTGTCTATAAGTGTAGCTACACTGTCTATTAGTGATCATAGACTGTCTGTTAGTGTAGCTAGACTAGACTGTCTATTAGTGTAGCTACACTGTCTTATAGTGTTCCTAGACTGTCTATTAGTGTAGCTAGATTGTTTATTAGTGTAGCTACACTGTCTTATAGTGTTCCTATACTGTCTACTAGTGTAGCTATACTGTCTATTAGAGTAGCTACACTGTCTAATTGTGTTCCTAGACTGTCTATTAGTGCAGCTAGATTGTCTATCAATATAGCTACACTGTCTATTAGTTTTCATAGACGGCCTGTTTGTGTAGCTAGACTGTCTACTAGTGTAGCTACATTGTCTATTGATGTTCCTAGACTGTCCGTTTGTGAAGCTAGATTGCCTATCGATGTAGCTACACTCTCTATTAGTTTTCTTATACTGTCTGTTAGTGTAGCTATACTGTCTATCAGTGTAGCTACACTGTCTAATAGTGTTCCTAGACTGTCTATTAGTGTAGCTAGATTGTCTATTAGTGTAGCTACACTGTCTAATAGTGTTCCTAGACTGTCTATTAGTGTAGCTAGATTGTCTATTAGTGTAGCTACACTGTCTAATAGTGTTCCTAGACTGTCTATTAGTGTAGCTAGATTGTGTATCAATATAGCTACACTGTCTATTAGTTTTCATAGACGGTCTGTTAGTGTAGCTAGACTGTCTACTAGTGTAGCTACATTGTCTATTGATATTCCTAGACTGTCCGTTAGTGTAGCTATATTGTCTAACAATGTAGCTACACTGTCTTATAATTTTCTTATACTGTCTGTTAGAGTAGCTACACTGTCTATTAGTGTTCATATACTGTCTGTTCGTGTAGCTAGACTGTCTATTAGTGTAGCTACACTGTCTAATAGTGTTCCTAGACTGTCTATTAGTGTAGCTAGATTGTCTATCAATATAGCTACACTGTCTATTAGTTTTCCTATACTGTCTGTTAGTGTAGCTGGACTGTCTACTAGTGTAGCTACATTGTCTATTAGTATTCCTAGACTGTCTATTAGTGTAGCTAGACTGTCTATTAGAGTAGTTAAATTGTCTATCAATATCGCAACACTGTCTATTAGTTTTCCTATACCGTATGATAGTGTAGCTATATTGTCTATTGATGTTCCTAGACTGTCCGTTAGTGTAGCTAGATTGTCTATCAATGTAGCTACACTGTCTATTAGTTTTCATATACTGTCTGTTAGAGTAGCTACACTGTCTATTTGTTTTCATCGACGGTCTATTAGTTAGCTAGACTGTCTATTAGAGTTCATAGACTGTCTGTTAGTGTAGCTAGACTGTCTATTAGTGTAGCTACACTGTCTAATAGTGTTCCTAGACTGTCTATTATTGTAGCTAGACTGTCTACTAGTGTAGCTTCACTGTCTTATAGTGTTCCTAGACTGTCTATTAGTGTAGCTAGACTGTCTATTAGTGTAGCTACACTGTCTAATAGTGTTCCTAGACTGTTTATTAGTGTAGCTAGACTGTCTATTAGAGTAGCTACTATGCTTATAGTGTTCCTAGACTGACTATTAGTGTAGCTACACTGTCTAATATTGTTCCTAGACTGACTGTTAGCGTAACTAGATTGTTTATCAATGTAGCTACACTGTCTATTTGTTTTCATAGACGGTCTATTAGAGAAGCTATGCTGTCTATTAGTGTTCATTGATTTTGTGTTAGTGTAGCTAGACTGTCTATTAATGTAGCTACACTGTCATATACTGTTCCTATACTGTCTATTAGTGTAGCTAGATTGTCTATTAGTGTAGCTACACTGTCTTATAGTGTTCCTAGACTGTCTAATAGTGTAGCTAGACTGTCTATTAGTGTAGCTAGACTGTCTATTAGAGTAGCTACACTGTCTAATAGTGTTCCTTGACTGTCAATTAGTGTAGCTAGATTGTCTATCAATATAGCTACACTGTCTATTAGTTTTCATAGACGGTCTGTTAGTGTAGCTAGACTGTCTACTAGTGTAACTACATTGTCTATTGATGTTCCTAGACTGTCCGTTAGTGAAGCTAGATTGTCTATCAATGTAGCTACACTGTCTATTAGTTTCTTATACTGTCTGTTAGAGTAGCTACACTGTCTTTTAGTGTTCATATACTGTCTGTTAGTGTAGCTAGACTGTCTATCAGTGTAGCTTTACTGTCTAAAAGTGTTCCTAGACTGTCTATTAGTGTTGCTAGATTGTCTATTTGTCTAGCTACACTGTCTAATAGTGTTCCTAGAATGTCTTTTAGTGTAGCTAGACTGTCTATTAGTGTAGCTACTCTGTCTTATAGTGTTCCTAGACTGTCTACTAGTGTAGCTAGACTGTCTATTAGTGTAGCTACACTGTCTAATAGTGTTCCTAGACTGTCTATTAGTGTAGCTAGATTGTGTATCAATATAGCTACACTGTGTATTAGTTTTCATAGACGGTCTGTTAGTGTAGCTAGACTGTCTACTAGTGTAGTACATTGTCTATTGATGTTCCTAGACTGTCCGTTAGTGTAGCTTGATTTCCAATGTAGCTACACTGTCTTTTAATTTTCTTATACTGTCTGTTAGAGTAGCTACACTGTCTGTTAGTGTTCATATACTGTCTGTTCGTGTAGCTATACTGTCTATTAGTGTAGCTACACTGTCTAATAGTGTTCCTAGACTGTCTATTAGTGTAGCTAGATTGTCTATCAATATAGCTACACTGTCTATTAGTTTTCCTATACTGTCTGTTAGTGTAGCTAGACTGTCTACTAGTGTAGCTACATTGTCTTTTAGTGTTCCTTGACTGTCTATTAGTATAGTTAGACTGTCTATTAGAGTAGCTAGATTGTCTATCAATATAGCTACACTGTCTATTAGTTTTCCTATACTGTATGTTAGAGTAGCAAGACTGTCTACTAGTGTAGCTACATTATCTATTGATGTTCCTAGACTGTCCGTTAGTGTAGCTAGATTGTCTATCAATGTAGCTACACTGTCTATTAGTTTTCTTATACTGTCTGTTAGAGTAGCTACACTGTCTTTTTTGTTTTCATCGACGGTCTATTAGTTAGCTACACTGTCTATTAGAGTTCATAGACTGTCTGTTAGTGTAGCTAGACTGTCTATTAGTGTAGCTACACTGTCTAATAGTTTTCCTAGACTGTCTTTTAGTGTAGCTAGACTGTTTACTAGTGTAGCTACACTGTCTAATAGTGTTCCTAGACTGTCTATTACTGTAGCTAGACTGTCTATTAGAGTAGCTACACTGTCTAAAAGTGTTCCTAGTGTCAAAAATATGATGACATGTGGTTTTAAATTGTATTTTTAACTTTAGGACACAACCTGTAGGTGAACAGTGAGCATATGCAGTGCCCTAAATGGTAGTTCACAGTATAGCTGAATACAGGTGTAATTATGTAAAAGTGTTCCTAGACTGTCTATTAGTGTAGCTAGACTGTTTATTAGAGTAGCCACACTATCTAATAGTGTTCCTAGACTGTCTACTAGTGTAGCTACACTGTCATATAGTTTTCCTAGACTGTCTGTTACCGTAACTAGATTGTTTATCAATGTAGCTACACTGTCTATTTGTTTTCATAGACGGTCTATTAGAGAAGCTACACTGTCTATTAGTGTTCATAGACTGTCTGTTAGTGTAGCTAGACTGTCTATTAATGTAGCTACACTGTCTTATAGTGTTCCTAGACTGTATATTAGTGTAGCTAGATTGTCTATTAGTGTAGCTACACTGTCTTATAGTGTTCCTAGACTGTCTATTAGTGTAGCTAGACTGTCTATAAGTGTAGCTTCACTGTCTATTAGTGATCATAGACTGTCTGTTAGTGTAGCTAGACTAGACTGTCTATTAGTGTAGCTACACTTTCTTATAGTGTTCCTAGACTGTCTATTAGTGTAGCTAGATTGTCTATTAGTGTAGCTACACTGTCTTATAGTGTTCCTAGACTGTCTACTAGTGTAGCTGTACTGTCTATTAGAGTAGCTACACTGTCTAATTGTGTTCCTAGACTGTCTATTAGTGCAGCTAGATTGTCTATCAATATAGCTACACTGTATATTAGTTTTCATAGACGGTCTGTTAGTGTAGCTAGACTGTCTACTAGTGTAGCTACATTGTCTATTGATGTTCCTAGACTGTCCGTTAGTGTAGCTATATTGTCTATCAATGTAGCTACACTGTCTTATAATTTTCTTATACTGTCTATTAGTGTAGCTACACTGTTTAATAGTGTTCCTAGACTGTCTATTAGTGTAGCTAGATTGTCTATCAATATAGCTACACTGTCTATTAGTTTTCCTATACTGTCTGTTAGTGTAGCTAGACTGTCTACTAGTGTAGCTACATTGTCTATTAGTATTCCTAGACTGTCTATTAGTGTAGCTAGACTGTCTATTAGAGTAGCTAAATTGTCTATCAATATAGCTACACTGTCTATTAGTTTTCCTATACCGTATGATAGTGTAGCTACATTGTCTATTGATGTTCCTAGACTGTCCGTTAGTGTAGCTAGATTGTCTATCAATGTAGCTACACTGTCTATTAGTTTTCATATACTGTCTGTTAGAGTAGCTACACTGTCTATTTGTTTTCATCGACGGTCTATTAGTTAGCTAGACTGTCTATTAGAGTTCATAGACTGTCTGTTAGTGTAGCTAGACTGTCTATTAGTGTAGCTACACTGTCTAATAGTGTTCCTAGACTGTCTATTAGTGTAGCTAGACTGTCTACTAGTGTAGCTTCACTGTCTTATAGAGTTCCTAGACTGTCTATTAGTGTAGCTAGACTGTCTAATAGTGTTCCTAGACTGTTTATTAGTGTAGCTAGACTGTCTATTAGAGTAGCTACACTGTCTTATAGTGTTCCTAGACTGACTATTAGTGTAGCTACACTGTCTAATAGTGTTCCTAGACTGTCTGTTAGCGTAACTAGATTGTTTATCAATGTAGCTACACTGTCTATTTGTTTTCATAGACGGTCTATTAGAGAAGCTACGCTGTCTATTAGTGTTCATTGATTTTGTGTTAGTGTAGCTAGACTGTCTATTAATGTAGCTACACTGTCATATACTGTTCCTATACTGTCTATTAGTGTAGCTAGATTGTCTATTAGTGTAGCTACACTGTCTTATAGTGTTCCTAGACTGTCTATTAGTGTAGCTAGACTGTCTATTAGTGTAGCTACACTGTCTATTAGTGTTCATAGACTGTCTGTTAGTGTAGCTAGACTGTCTATTAGTGTAGCTACACTGTCTTATTGTGTTCCTAGACTGTCTATTAGTGTAGCTAGATTGTCTATTAGTGTAGCTACACTGTCTAATAGTGTTCCTAGACTGTCTACTAGTGTAGCTAAACTGTCTATTAGAGTAGCTACACGGTCTAATAGTGTTCCTAGACTGTCAATTAGTGTAGCTAGATTGTCTATCAATATAGCTACACTGTCTATTAGTTTTCTTAGACGGTCTGTTAGTGTAGCTAGACTGTCTACTAGAGTAGCTACACTGTCTTATAGTGTTTATAGACTGTCTATTAGTGTAGCTAGATTGTCTATTAGTGTAGCTGCACTGTCTAATAGTGTTCCTAGACTGTCTATTAGTGTAGGTACACTGTCTAATAGTGTTCCTAGACTGTCTATTAGTGAGGCTAGATTGTGTATCAATATAGCTACGCTGTCTTTTAGTTTTCATAGACGGTCTGTTAGTGTAGCTAGACTGTCTACTAGAGTAGCTACATTGTCTATTGATGTTCCTAGACTGTCCGTTAGTGTAGCTAGATTGTCTATCAATGTAGCTACACTGTCTTTTAATTTTCTTATAATGTCTGTTAGAGTAGTTACACTGTCTATTAGTGTTCATATACTGTCTGTTCGTGTAGCTAGACTGTCTATTAGTATAGCTACATTGTCTAATAGTGTTCCTAGACTGTCTATAAGTGTAGCTAGATTGTCTATCAATATAGCTACACTGTCTATTAGTTTTCTTATACTGTCTGTTAGTGTAGCTAGACTGTCTACTATTTTAGCTACATTGTCTATTAGTGTTCCTTGACTGTCTATTAGTGTAGCTAGACTGTCTATTAGAGTAGCTAGATTGTCTATCAATATAGCTACACTGTCTATTAGTTTTCCTATACTGTATGTTAGTGTAGCTAGACTGTCTACTAGTGTAGCTACATTGTCTATTGATGTTCCTAAACTGTCCGTTAGTGTAGCTAGATTGTCTATCAATGTAGCTACACTGTCTATAAGTTTTCTTATACTGTCATTTAGAGTAGCTACACTGTCTATTTGTTTTCATCGACGGTCTATTAGTTAGCTACGCTGTCTATTAGAGTTCATAGACTGTCTGTTCGTGTAGCTAGACTGTGTATTAGTGTAGCTACACTGTCTAATAGTGTTCCTAGACTGTCTATTAGTGTAGCTAGACTGTCTACTAGTGTAGCTACACTGTCTTATAGTGTTTCTAGACTGCCTATTAGTGTAGTTAGACTGTCTATTAGTGTAGCTACACTGTCTCATAGTGTTCCTAGACTGTCTATTAGTGTAGCTAGACTGTCTATTAGAGTAGCTACACTGTCTAATAGTGTTCCTAGACTGTCTATTAGTGTAGCTACACTGTCTAATAGTGTTCCTAGACTGTCTGTTAGTGTAACTAGATTGTTTATCAATGTAGCTACACTTTCTATTTGTTTTCATAGACGGTCTATAAGAGAAGCTACACTGTCTATTAGTGTTCATAGACTGTCTGTTAGTGTAGCTAGACTGTCTATTAATGTAGCTACACTGTCTTAAAGTGTTCCTAGACTGTCTATTAGTGTAGCTAGATTGTCTATTAGTGTAGTTACACTGTCTTATAGTGTTCCTAGACTGTCTATTCGTGTAGCTAGACTGTCTATTAGTGTAGCTACACTCTCTATTAGTGTTCATAGACTCTCTGTTAGTGTAGCTAGACTGTCTATTAGTGTAGCTACACTGTCTTAGAGTGTTCCTAGACTGTCTATTAGTGTAGCTAGATTGTCTATTAGTGTAGCTACACTGTATTATAGTGTTCCTAGACTGTCTACTAGTGTAGCTAGACTGTCTATTAGAGTAGCTACACTGTCTAAAAGTGTTCCTAGACTGTCAATTAGTGTAGCTAGATTGTCTATCAATATAGCTACACTGTCTATTAGTTTTCATAGACGGTCTGTTAGTGTAGCTAGACTGTCTACTAGTGTAGCTACATTGTCTATTGATGTTCCTAGACTGTCCGTTAGTGAAGCTAGATTGTCTATCAATGTAGCTACACTGTCTTTTAATTAACTTATACTGTCTGTTAGAGTAGCTACACTGTCTATTAGTGTTCATAAACTGTCTGTTCGTGTAGCTAGACTGTCTATTAGTGTAGCTACACTGTCAAATATTGTTACTAGACTGTCTATTAGTGTAGCTAGATTGTCTATCAATATAGCTACACTGTCTATTAGTTTTCCTATACTGTATGTTAGTGTAGATAGACTGTCTACTTGTGTAGTTACATTGTCTATTGATGTTCCTAGACTGTCCGTTAGTGTAGCTAGATTGTCTATCAATGTAGCTACACTGTCTATTTGTTTTCTTATACTGTCTGTTAGAGTAGCTACACTGTCTATTTGTTTTCATCGACGGTCTATTAGAGTAGCTACACTGTCTATTAGAGTTCATAGACTGTCTGTTAGTGTAGCTAGACTGTCTATTAGTGTAGTTATGGGAGCGCAGTGGCTCACCGGCGTCACTGCGTTGTGGTCCTTGAGCAAGACACATTTATCCTAGCTTAGTACTGGTTCAACCCAGGAAGACCGTCCCGCATAACTGAAAGATTGTTGAGTGGACGTTAAGAATCAAATCAAACAAAAATCAAATCAAACAAAATTAGTGTAGTTACACTGTCTAATAGTGTTCCTAGACTGTCTATTAGTGTAGCTAGTCTGTCTACTAGTGTAGCTACACTGTCTAATAGTGTTCCTAGGCTGTCTATTAGTGTAGCTAGACTGTCTATTATAGTAGCTACACTGTCTAATAGTGTTCCTAGACTGTCTATTAGTGTAGCTACACTGTCTAATAGTGTTCCTAGACTGTCTATTAGTGTAGCTAGATTGTCTCTCAATATAGCTAAACTGTCTATTAGTTTTCCTATACTGTCTGTTAGTGTAGCTAGACTGTCTATTAGAGTAGCTAGATTGTCTATCAATATAGCTACACTGTCTATTAGTTTTCCTATACTGTATGTTAGTGTAGCTAGACTGTCTACTAGTGTAGCTACATAGTCTATTGATGTTCCTAGACTATCCGTTAGTGTAGCTAGATTGTCTATCAATGTAGCTACACTGTCTATTAGTTTTCTTATACTGTCTGTTAGAGTAGCTACACTGTCTATTTGTTTTCATCGACGGTCTATTAGTTAGCTACACTGTCTATTAGAGTTCATAGACTGTCTATTAGTGTAGCTAGACTGTCTATTAGTGTAGCTACACTGTCTAATAGTGTTCCTAGACTGTCTATTAGTGTAGCTAGACTGTCTACTAGTGTAGCTACACTGTCTTATAGTGTTCCTAGACTGTCTATTTGTGTAGCTAGACAGTCTATTAGTGTAGTTACACTGTCTAATAGTGTTCCTAGACTGTCTATTAGTGTAGCTAGACTGTCTATTGGAGTAGCTACACTGTCTAATAGTGTTCCTAGACTGGCTGTTAGTGTATCTAGAGTGTCTATTAATGTAGCTACACTGTCTTATAGTGTTCCTAGACTGTCTATTAGTATAGCTAGATTGTATATTAGTGTAGCTACACTGTCTTATAGTGTTCCTAGACTGTCTATTAGTGTAGCTAGACTGTCTATTAGTGTAGCTACACTGTCTATTAGTGTTCATAGACTGTCTGTTAGTGTAGCTAGACTGTCTAGTAGTGTAGCTAAACTGTCTTATAGTGTTCCTAGACTGTCTATTAGTGTAGCTAGATTGTCTATTAGTGTAGCTACACTGTCTAATAGTGATCCTAGACTGTCTATTAGTGTAGCTAGATTGTCTATTAGAGTAGCTACACTGTCTAATAGTGTTCCTAGACTGTCTATTAGTGTAGCTAGATTGTATATCAATATAGCTACACTGTCTATTAGTTTTCATAGACGGTCTGTTAGTGTAGCTAGACTGTCTACTAGTGTAGCTACATTGTCTATTTATGTTCCTAGACTGTCCGTTAGTGAATCTAGATTGTCTATCAATGTAGCTACACTGTCTATCAGTTTTCTTATACTGTCTGTTAGAGTAGCGACACTGTCTATTAGCGTTCATATACTGTCTGTTAGTGTAGCTAGACTGTCTATCAGTGTAGCTTTACTGTCTAATAGTGTTCCTAGACTGTCTATTAGTGTAGCTAGTTTGTCTATTAGTGTAGCTACACTGTCTTATAATGTTCTTAGACTGTCTATTAGTGTAGCTACATTGTGTATTAGTGTAGCTACACTGTCTAATAGTGTTCCTAGACTGTCTACTAGTGTAGCTAGACTGTCTATTAGTGTTGCTACACTGTCTAATAGTGTTCCTAGACTGTCTTTTAGTGTAGCTAGATTGTCTATCAATATAGCTACACTGTCTATTAGTTTTCCTATACTGTCTGTTAGTGTAGCTAGACTGTCTACTAGTGTAGCTACATTGTCTATTAGTATTCCTAGACTGTCTATTAGTGTAGCTAGACTGTCTATTAGAGTAGCTAAATTGTCTATCAATATAGCTACACTGTCTATTAGTTTTCCTAGACCGTATGATAGTGTAGCTACATTGTCTATTGATGTTCCTAGACTGTCCGTTACTGTAGCTAGATTGTCTATCAATGTAGCTACACTGTCTATTAGTTTTCATATACTGTCTGTTAGAGTAGCTACACTGTCTATTTGTTTTCATCGACGGTCTATTAGTTAGCTAGACTGTCTATTAGAGTTCATAGACTGTCTGTTAGTGTAGCTAGACAGTCTATTAGTGTAGCTACACTGTCTAATAGTGTTCCTAGACTGTCTATTAGTGTAGCTAGACTGTCTACTAGTGTAGCTTCACTGTCTTATAGTGTTCCTAGACTGTCTATTAGTGTAGCTAGACTGTCTATCAATATAGCTACACTGTCTATTAGTTTTCTTATACTGTATGTTAGTGTAGCTAGACTGTCTACTAGTGTAGCTACATTGTCTATTGATGTTCCTAAACTGTCCGTTAGTGTAGCTAGATTGTCTATCAATGTAGCTACACTGTCTATAAGTTTTCTTATACTGTCATTTAGAGTAGCTACACTGTCTATTTGTTTTCATCGACGGTCTATTAGTTAGCTACACTGTCTATTAGAGTTCATAGACTGTCTGTTCGTGTAGCTAGACTGTCTATTAGTGTAGCTACACTGTCTAATAGTGTTCCTAGACTGTCTATTAGTGTAGCTAGACTGTCTACTAGTGTAGCTACACTGTCTTATAGTGTTCCTAGACTGCCTATTAGTGTAGCTAGACTGTCTATTAGTGTAGCTACACTGTCTAATAGTGTTCCTAGACTGTCTATTAGTGTAGCTACACTGTCTAATAGTGTTCCTAGACTGTCTGTTAGTGTAACTAGATTGTTTATCAATGTAGCTACACTTTCTATTTGTTTTCATAGACGGTCTATAAGAGAAGCTATACTGTCTATTAGTGTTCATAGACTGTCTGTTAGTGTAGCTAGACTGTCTATTAATGTAGCTAAACTGTCTTATAGTGTTCCTAGACTGTCTATTAGTGTAGCTAGATTGTCTATTAGTGTAGCTACACTGTCTTATAGTGTTCCTAGACTGTCTATTCGTGTAGATAGACTGTCTATTAGTGTAGCTACACTGTCTATTAGTGTTCAGAGACTCTCTGTTAGTGTAACTAGACTGTCTATTAGTGTAGCTACACTTTCTTAAAGTGTTCCTAGATTGTCTATTAGTGTAGCTAGATTGTCTATTAGTGTAGCTACACTGTATTATAGTGTTCCTAGACTGTCTGCTAGTGTAGCTAGACTGTCTATTAGAGTAGCTACACTGTCTAAAAGTGTTCCTAGACTGTCAATTAGTGTAGCTAGATTGTCTATCAATATAGCTACACTTTCTATTAGTTTTCATAGACGGTCTGTTAGTGTAGCTAGACTGTCTACTAGTGTAGCTACATTGTCTATTGATGTTCCTAGACTGTCCGTTAGTGAAGCTAGATTGTCTATCAATGTAGCTACACTGTCTTTTAATTTACTTATACTGTCTGTTAGAGTAGCTACACTGTCTATTAGTGTTCATATACTGTCTGTTCGTGTAGCTAGACTGTCTATTAGTGTAGCTACACTGTCAAATATTGTTACTAGACTGTCTATTAGTGTAGCTAGATTGTCTATCAATATAGCTACACTGTCTATTAGTTTTCCTATACTGTCTGTTAGTGTAGCTAGACTGTCTACTAGTGTAGCTACATTGTCTATTGATGTTCCTAAACTGTCCGTTAGTGTAGCTAGATTGTCTATCAATGTAGCTACACTGTCTATCAGTTTTCTTATACTGTCTGTTAGAGTAGCGACACTGTCTATTAGTGTTCATATACTGTCTGTTAGTGTAGCTAGACTGTCTATCAGTGTAGCTACACTGTCTAATAATGTTCCTAGACTGTCTATTAGTGTAGCTAGTTTGTCTATTAGTGTAGCTACACTGTCTTATAGTGTTCTTAGACTGTCTATTAGTGTAGCTACACTGTCTAATAGTGTTCCTAGACTGTCTACTAGTGTAGCTAGACTGTCTATTAGTGTTGCTACACTGTCTAATAGTGTTCCTAGACTGTCTTTTAGTGTAGCTAGATTGTGTATCAATATAGCTACACTGTCTATTAGTTTTCATAGACGGTCCGTTAGTGTAGCTAGACTGTCTACTAGTGTAGCTACATTGTCTATTGATGTTCCTAGACTGTCCGTTAGTGTAGCTAGATTGTCTATTAATGAAGCTACACTGTCATTTAATTTTCTTATACTGTCTGTTAGAGTAGCTACACTGTCTATAAGTGTTCATATACTGTCTGTTCATGTAGCTAGACTGTCTATTAGTGTAGCTACACTGTCTAATATTGTTTCTAGTCTGTGTATTAGTGTAGCAAGACTGTCTATTAGAGTAGCTAGATTGTCTATCAATATAGCTACACTGTCTATTAGTTTTCCTATACTGTGTGTTAGTGTAGCTAGACTGTCTACTAGTGTAGCTACATTGTCTATTAGTGTTCCTAGACTGTCTATTAGTGTAGCTAGACTGTCTATTAGAGTAGCTAGATTGTCTATCAATATAGCTACACTGTCTATTAGTTTTCCTATACTGTATGTTAGTGTAGCTAGACTGTCTACTTGTGTAGCTACATTGTCTATTGATGTTCCTAGACTGTCCGTTAGTGTAGCTAGATTGTCTATCAATGTAGCTACACTGTCTATAAGTTTTCTTATACTGTCTGTTAGAGTAGCTACACTGTCTATTTGTTTTCATCGACGGTCTATTAGTTAGCTACACTGTCTTATAGTGTTCCTAGACTGTCTATTAGTGTAGCTAGACTGTCTACTAGTGTAGCTACACTGTCTTATAGTGTTCCTAGACTGTCTATTAGTGTAGCTAGACCGTCTATTAGTGTAGCTACACTGTCTAATAGTGTTCCTAGACTGGCTATTAGTGTTCCTAGACTGTCTGTTAGCGTAACTAGATTGTTTATCAATGTAGCTACACTGTCTATTAGTTTTCATAGATTGTCTATAAGAAAAGCTACACTGTCTATTAGTGTTCATAGACTGTCTGTTAGTGTAGCTAGACTGTCTATTAGTGTATCTACACTGTTTATTAGTGTTCATAGACTGTCTGTTAGTGTAGCTAAACTGTCTATTAGTGTAGCTACACTGTCTTATAGTGTTCCTAGACTGTCTATTAGTGTAGCTAGATTGTCTTTTAGTGTAGCTACACTGTCTAATAGTGTTCCTAGACTGTCTACTAGTGTAGTTAGACTGTCTATTAGAGTAGCTATACTGTCTAATAGTGTTCCTAGACTGTCAATTAGTGTAGCTAGATTGTCTATCAATATAGCTACACTGTCTATTAGTTTTCATAGACGGTCTGTTAGTGTAGCTAGACTGTCTATTAGTGTAGCTAGACTGTCTACTAGTGTAGCTTCATTGTCTTATAGTGTTCCTAGACTGTCTATTAGTGTAGCTAGACTGTCTATTAGAGTAGCTACCCTGTCTTATAGTGTTCCTAGACTGTCTGTTAGCGTAACTAGATTGTTTATCAATGTAGCTACACTGTCTATTTGTTTTCATAGACGGTCTATTAGAGAAGCTACACTGTCTATTAGTGTTCATTGACTGTCTGTTAGTGTAGCTAGACTGTCTATTAATGTAGCTACACTGTCTTATACTGTTCCTATACTGTCTATTAGTGTAGCTAGATTGTCTATTAGTGTAGCTACACTGTCTATAAGTGTTCATAGACTGTCTGTTAGTGTAGCTACACTGTCTATTAGTGTAGCTACACTGTCTCATAGTGTTCCTAGACTGTCTATTAGTGTAGCTAGATTGTCTATTAGTGTAGCTACACTGTCTAATAGTGTTCCTAGACTGTCTACTAGTGTAGCTAAACTGTCTATTAGAGTAACTACACTGTCTAATAGTGTTCCTAGACTGTCTATTAGTGTAGCTAGATTGTCTATCAATATAGCTACACTGTCTATTAGTTTTCTTAGACGTTCTGTTAGTGTAGCTAGACTGTCTACTAGTGTAGCTACATTGTCTATTGATGTTCCTAGACTGTCCGTTAGTGAAGCTAAATTGTCTATAAATATAGCTACACTGTCTTTTAATTTTCTTATACTGTCTGTTAGAGTAGCTACACTGTCTATAAGTTTTCTTATACTGCCATTTAGAGTAGCTACACTGTCTATTTGTTTTCATCGACGGTCTATTGGTTAGCTACACTGTCTATTAGAGTTCATAGACTGTCTGTTCGTGTAGCTAGACTGTCTATTAGTGTAGCTACACTGTCTATTAGTGTTCATAGACTGTCTGTTAGTGTAGCTAGACTGTCTATTAGTGTAGCTACACTGTCTTATAGTGTTCCTAGACTGTCTATTAGTGTAGCTAGATTGTCTATAAGGGTAGCTACACTGTCTTATAGTGTTCCTAGACTGTCTGCTAGTGTAGCTAGACTGTCTATTAGAGTAGCTACACTGTCTAATAGTGTTCCTAGACTGTCAATTAGTGTAGCTAGATTGTCTATCAATATAGCTACACTGTCTATTAGTTTTCAAAGACGGTCTGTTAGCGTAGCTAGACTGTCTACTAGTGTAGCTACATTGTCTATTGATGTTCCTAGACTGTCCGTTAGTGAAGCTAAATTGTCTATAAATATAGCTACACTGTCTTTTAATTTTCTTATACTGTCTGTTAGAGTAGCTACACTGTCTATTAGTGTCCATATACTGTCTGTTCGTGTAGCTAGACTGTCTATTAGTTTAGCTACACTGTCTAATAGTGTTCCTAGACTGTCTATTAGTGTAGCTAGATTGTCTATCAATATAGCTACACTGTCTATTAGTTTTCCTATACTGTCTGTTAGTGTAGCTAGATTGTCTACTAGTGTAGCTACATTGTCAATTAGTGTTTCTAGACTGTCTATTAGTGTAGCTAGACTGTCTATTAGAGTAACTAGATTGTCTATCAATATAGCTACACTGTCTATTAGTTTTCCTATACTGTATGTTAGTGTAGCTAGACTGTCTACTAGTGTAGTTACATTGTCTATTGATGTTCCTAGACTGTCCGTTAGTGCAGCTAGATTGTCTATCAATGTAGCTACACTGTCTATTAGTTTTCTTATACTGTCTGTTAGAGTAGCTACACTGTCTATTTGTTTTCATCGACTGTCTATTAGAGTAGCTACACTGTCTATTATAGTTCAAAGACTGTCTATTAGTGTAGCTAGACTGTCTACTAGTGAAGCTACACTGTCTAATAGTGTTCCTAGACTGTCTTTTAGTGTAGCTAGACTGTCTAATAGTGTTCCTAGACTGTCTATTAGTGTTCCTAGACTGTCTATTAGGATAGCTAGACTGTCTATTAGAGTAGCTAGATTGTCTATCAATATAGCTACACTGTCTATTAGTTTTCCTGGACTGTATGTTCGTGTAGCTAGACTGTCTACTTGTGTAGCTACATGGTCTATTGATGTTCCTAGACTATCCGTTAGTGTAGCAAGATTGTCTATCAATGTAGCTACACTGTCTATTAGTTTTCTTATACTGTCTGTTAGAGTAGCTACACTGTCTATTTATTTTCATCGACGGTCTATTAGTTAGCTACACTGTCTATTAGAGTTCATAGACTGTCTATAAGTGTAGTTAGACTGTCTATTAGTGTAGTTACACTGTCTAATAGTGTTCCTAGACTGTCTATTAGTGTAGCTAGACTGTCTATTAGAGTAGCTACACTGTCTAATAGTGTTCCTAGACTGTCTGTTAGTGTAGCTAGACTGTCTATTAATGTAGCTACACTGTCTTATAGTGTTCCTAGACTGTCTATTAGTGTAGCTACAATGTCTTATAGTGTTCCTAGACTGTCTATTAGTGTAGCTAGACTGTCTATTAGTGTAGCTACACTGTCTATTTGTGTTCATAGACTGTCTGTTAGTGTAGCTAGACTGTCTATTAGTGTAGCTACACTGTCTTATAGTGTTCCTAGACTGTCTATTAGTGTAGCTAGATTGTCTATTAGAGTAGCTACACTGTCTAATAGTGTTCCTAGACTGTCTATTAGTGTAGCTAGATTGTATATCAATATAGCTACACTGTCTATCAGTTTTCATAGACGGTCTGTTAGTGTAGCTAGACTGTCTACTAGTGTAGCTACATTGTCTATTGATGTTCCTAGACTGTCCGTTAGTGAAGCTAGATTTTCTATCAATGTAGCTACACTGTCTATTAGTTTTCTTATACTGTCTGTTAGAGTAGCTGCACTGTCTATTAGTGTTCATATACTTTCTGTTAGTGTAGCTAGACTGTCTATCAGTGTAGCTACACTGTCTAATAGTGTTCCTAGACTGTCTATTAGTGTAGCTAGTTTGTCTATTAGTGTAGCTACACTGTCTTATAGTGTTCCTAGACTATCTATTAGTGTAGCTACATTGTCTATTAGTGTAGCTACACTGTCTAATAGTGTTCCTAGACTGTCTACTAGTGTAGCTAGACTGTCTATTAGTGTAGCTACACTGTCTAATAGTGTTCCTAGACTGTCTATTAGTGTAGCTAGATTGTGTATCAATATAGCTACAATGTCTATTGGTTTTCATAGACGGTCTGTTAGTGTAGCTAGACTGTCTACTAGTGTAGCTACATTGTCTATTGATGTTCCTAGACTGTCCATTAGTGTAGCTAGATTGTCTATCAATGTAGCTACACTGTCTTTTAATTTTCTTATACTGTCTGTTAGAGTAGCTACACTGTCTATAAGTGTTCATATACTGTCTGTTCGTGTAGCTAGACTGTCTATTAGTGTAGCTACACTGTCTAATAGTGTTTCTAGACTGTATATTAGTGTAGCTAGACTGTCTATTAGAGTAGCTAGATTGTCTATCAATATAGCTACACTGTCCATTAGTTTTCCTATACTGTGTGTTAGTGTAGCTAGACTGTCTACTAGTGTAGCTACATTGTCTATTAATGTTCCTAGACTGTCTATTAGTGTAGATAGACTGTCTATTAGAGTAGCTAGATTGTCTATCATTATAGCTACACTGTCTATTAATTTTTCTATACTGTATGTAAGTGTAGCTAGACTGTCTACTAGTGTAGCTACATTGTCTATTGATGTTCCTAGACTGTCCGTTAGTGTAGCTAGATTGTCTATCAATGTAGCTACACTGTCTATAAGTTTTCTTATACTGTCTGCTAGAGTAGCTAAACTGTCTATTTGTTTTCATCGACGGTCTATTAGTTAGCTACAGTGTCTATTAGAGTTCATAGACTGTCTGTTCGTGTAGCTAGACTGTCTATTAGTGTAGCTACACTGTCTAATAGTGTTCCTAGACTGTCTATTAGTGTAGCTAGACTGTCTACTAGTGTAGCTACACTGTCTTATAGTGTTTCTTGACTGTCTATTAGTGTAGCTAGACTGTCTATTAGTGTAGCTACACTGTCTAATAGTGTTCCTAGACTGTCTATTAGTGTAGCTTGACTGTCTATTAGAGTAGCTACACTGTCTAATAGGGTTCCTAGACTGTCTATTAGTGTAGCTAGATTGTCTATCAATATAGCTACACTGTCTATTAGTTTTCATAGACGGTCTGTTAGTGTAGCTAGACTGTGTACTAGTGTTGCTACATTGTCTATTGATGTTCATAGACTGTCTGTTCGTGTAGCTAGACTGTCTACTAGTGTAGCTACACTGTCTAATAGTGTTCCTAGACTGGCTATTAGTGTAGCTAGACTGTCTACTAGTGTAGCTACACTGTCTTATAGTGTTCCTAGACTGTCTATTTGGTAGCTAGACTGTCTATTAGTGTAGCTACACTGTCTAATAGTGTTCCTAGACTGTCTATTAGTGTTCCTAGACTGTCTGTTAGCGTAACTAGATTGTTTATCAATGTAGCTACACTGTCTATTTGTTTTCATAGACGGTCTATAAGAGAAGCAACACTGTCTATTAGTGTTCATAAACTGTCTGTTCGTGTAGCTAGACTGTCTAATAGTATAGCTACACTGTCTAATAGTGTTCCTAGACTGTCTATTAGTGTAGCTAGATTGTCTATCAATATAGCTACACTGTCTATTAGTTTTCCTATACTGTCTGTTAGTGTAGCTAGACTGTCTACTATTGTAGCTACATTGTCTATTAGTGTTCCTTGACTGTCTATTAGTGTAGCTAGACTGTCTATTAGAGTAGCTAGATTGTCTATCAATATAGCTACACTGTCTATTAGTTTTCCTATACTGTATGTTAGTGTAGCTAGACTGTCTACTAGTGTAGCTACATTGTCTATTGATGTTCCTAGACTGTCCGTTAGTGTAGCTAGATTGTCTATCAATGTAGCTACACTGTCTTTTAATTTTCTTATACTGTCTGTTTGAGTAGCTACACTGTCTATTAGTGTTCATATACTGTCTGTTAGATTAGCTAGACCTTCTATTAGTGTAGCTACACTGTCTAATAGTGTTCCTAGACTGTCTATTAGTGTAGCTAGATTGTCTATCAATATAGCTACACTGTCTATTAGTGTTCATAGACTGTCTGTTAGTGTAGCTAGACTCTATATTAGTGTAACTACACTGTCTTATAGTGTTCCTAGACTGTCTATTAGTGTAGCTAGATTGTCAATTAGTGTAGCTACACTGTCTAATATTGTTCCTAGACTGTCTATTAGTGTAGCTAGACTGTCTATTAGAGTAGCTACACTGTCTAATAGTGTTCCTAGACTGTCAATTAGTGTAGCTAGATTGTCTATCAATATAGCTACATTGTCTATTAGTGTTCATAGACTGTCTGCTAATGTAGCTAGACTGTCTATTAGTGTAGCTACACTGTCTAATAGTGTTCCTAGACTGTCTATTAGTGTAGCAAGATTGTGTATCAATGTAGTTACACTGTCTATTAGATTTCATAGACGGTCTGTTAGTGTAGCTAGACTGTCTACTATTGTAGCTACATTGTCTATTGATGTTCCTAGACTGTCCGTTAGTGTAGCTAGATTGTCTATCAATGTAGCTACACTGTCTTTTAATTTTCTTATACTGTCTATTAGTGTAGCTACACTGTCTAATAGTGTTCCTAGACTGTCTATAAGTGAGGCTAGATTGTCTATCAATATAGCTACACTGTCTATTAGTTTTCATAGACGGTCTGTTGGTGTAGCTAGACTGTCTTTTAATTTTCTTATACTGTCTGTTAGAGTAGCTACACTGTCTATTAGTGTTCATATACTGTCTGTTCGTGTAGCTAGACTGTCTATTAATATAGCTAAACTGTCTAATAGTGTTCCTAGACTGTCTATTAGTGTAGCTAGATTGTCTATCAATATAGCTACACTGTCTATTAGTTTTCCTATACTGTCTGTTAGTGTAGCTAGACTGTCTACTATTGTAGCTACATTGTCTATTAGTGTTCCTTGACTGTCTATTAGTGTAGCTAGACTGTCTATTAGACTAGCTAGATTGTCTATCAATATAGCTACACTGTCTATTAGTTTTCCTATACTGTATGTTAGTGTAGCTAGACTGTCTACTAGTGTAGCTACATTGTCTATTGATGTTCCTAAACTGTCTATTAGTGAGGCTAGATTGTGTATCAATATAGCTACACTGTCTATTAGTTTTCATAGACGTTCTGTTAGTGTAGCTAGACTGTCTATTAGTGTAGCTACACTGTCTAATAGTGTTCCTAGACTGTCTGTTAGCGTAACTAGATTGTTTATCAATGTAGCTACACTGTCTATTTGTTTTCATAGACGGTCTATAAGAGAAGCTACACTCTCTATTAGTGTTCATAGACTGTCTGTTAGTGTAGCTAGACTGTCGATTAATGTAGCTACACTGTCTTATAGTGTTCCTAGACTGTCTATTAGTGTAGCTAGATTGTCTATAAGTGTAGCTACACTGTCTTATAGTGTTCCTAGACTGTCTATTCGTGTAGCTAGACTGTCTATTAGTGTAGCTACACTGTCTTATTGTGTTCCTAGACTGTCTATTAGTGTAGCTAGATTGTCTATTAGTGTAGTTACACTGTCTTATAGTGTTCGTAGACTGTCTACTAGTGTAGCTAGACTGTCTATTAGAGTAGCTACACTGTCTAATAGTGTTCCTGGACTGTCAATTAGTGTAGCTAGATTGTCTATCAATATAGCTACACTGTCTATAAGTTTTCTTATACTGTCTGCTAGAGTAGCTAAACTGTCTATTTGTTTTCATCGACGGTCTTTTAGTTAGCTACAGTGTCTATTAGAGTTCATAGACTGTCTGTTCGTGTAGCTAGACTGTCTATTAGTGTAGCTACACTGTCTAATAGTGTTCCTAGACTGTCTATTAGTGTAGCTAGACTGTCTACTAGTGTAGCTACACTGTCTTATAGTGTTTCTTGACTGTCTATTAGTGTAGCTAGACTGTCTATTAGTGTAGCTACACTGTCTAATAGTGTTCCTAGACTGTCTATTAGTGTAGCTTGACTGTCTTTTAGAGTAGCTACACTGTCTAATAGGGTTCCTAGACTGTCTATTAGTGTAGCTAGATTGTCTATCAATATAGCTACACTGTCTATTAGTTTTCATAGACGGTCTGTTAGTGTAGCTAGACTGTGTACTAGTGTTGCTACATTGTCTATTGATGTTCATAGACTGTCTGTTCGTGTAGCTAGACTGTCTACTAGTGTAGCTACACTGTCTAATAGTGTTCCTAGACTGGCTATTAGTGTAGCTAGACTGTCTAATAGTGTAGCTACACTGTCTTATAGTGTTCCTAGACTGTCTATTTGGTAGCTAGACTGTCTATTAGTGTAGCTACACTGTCTAATAGTGTTCCTAGACTGTCTATTAGTGTTCCTAGACTGTCTGTTAGCGTAACTAGATTGTTTATCAATGTAGCTACACTGTCTATTTGTTTTCATAGACGGTCTATAAGAGAAGCAACACTGTCTATTAGTGTTCAAAAACTGTCTGTTAGTGTAGCTAGACTGTCTATTAGTGTAGCTACACTGTCTTATACGGTTCCTAGACTGTCTATTAGTGTAGCTAGATTGTCTATTATTGTAGCTACACTGTCTAATAGTGTTCATATACTGTCAGTTTGTGTAGCTAGACTGTGTATTAGAGTAGCTTCACTGTCTAATAGTGTCCCTAGACTGTCAATTAGTGTAGCAAGATTGTCTATCAATATAGCTAAAATGTCTATTAGTTTTCATAGACGGTCTGTCAGTGTAGCTAGACTGTTTACTAGTGTAGCTACATTGTCAATTGATGTTCCTAGACTGTCCGTTAGTGAAGCTAGATTGTCTATCAATGTAGCTACACTGTCTTTTAATTTTCTTATACTGTCTGTTAGAGTAGCTACACTGTCTATTTGTTTTCATCGACGGTCTATTAGTTAGCTACACTGTCTATTAGTGTTCATATACTGTCTGTTAGTGTAGCTAGACTGTCTATCAGTGTAGCTACACTGTCTAATAGTGTTCCTAGACTGTCTATTAGTGCAGCTAGATTGTCTATTAGTGTAGCTACACTGTCTAATAGTGTTCCTAGACTGTCTATTAGTGTAGCTACACTGTCTAATAGTGTTCCTAGACTGTCTATTAGTGAGGCTAGATTGTGTATCAATATAGCTACACTGTCTATTAGTTTTCATAGACGGTCTGTTAGTGTAGCTAGACTGTCTACTAGTGTAGCTACATTGTCTATTGATGTTCCTAGACTGTCCGTTAGTGTAGCTAGATTGTCTATCAATGTAGCTACACTGTCTTTTAATTTTCTTATACTGTCTGTTAGAGTAGCTACACTGTCTATTAGTTTTCATATACTGTCTGTTCGTGTAGCTAGACTGTCTATTAGTATAGCTACACTGTCTAATAGTGTTCCTAGACTGTCTATTAGTGTAGCTAGATTGTCTATCAATATGCCTACACTGTCTATTAGTTTTCCTATACTGTCTGTTAGTGTAGCTAGACTGTCTACTATTGTAGCTACATTGTCTATTAGTGTTCCTTGACTGTCTATTAGTGTAGCTAGACTGTCTATTAGAGTAGCTAGATTGTCTATCAATATAGCTACACTGTCTATTAGTTTTCCTATACTGTATGTTAGTGTAGCTAGACTGTCTACTAGTGTAGCTACATTGTCTATTGATGTTCCTAGACTGTCCGTTAGTGTAGCTAGATTGTCAATCAATGTAGCTACACTGTCTTTTAATTTTCTTATACTGTCTGTTAGAGTAGCTACACTGTCTATTAGTGTTCATATACTGTCTGTTCGTGTAGCTAGACTGTCTATTAGTGTAGCTACACTGTCTAATAGTGTTCCTAGACTGTCTGTTAGCGTAACTAGATTGTTTATCAATGTAGCTACACTGTCTATTTGTTTTCATAGACGGTCTATAAGAGAAGCTACACTCTCTATTAGTGTACATAGACTGTCTGTTAGTGTAGCTAGACTGTCTATTAATGTAGCTACACTGTCTTATAGTGTTCCTAGACTGTCTATTAGTGTAGCTGGATTGTCTATAAGTGTAGCTACACTGTCTTATAGTGTTCCTAGACTGTCTATTCGTGTAGCTAGACTGTCTATTAGTGTAGCTACACTGTCTATTAGTGTTCCTAGACTGTCTATTAGTGTAGCTAGATTGTCTATTAGTGTAGCTACACTGTCTTATTGTGTTCCTAGACTGTCTATTAGTGTAGCTAGATTGTCTATTAGTGTAGTTACACTGTCTTATAGTGTTCGTAGACTGTCTACTAGTGTAGCTAGACTGTCTATTAGAGTAGCTACACTGTCTAATAGTGTTACTGGACTGTCAATTAGTGTAGCTAGATTGTCTATCAATATAGCTACACTGTCTTTACGTTTTCTTATACTGTCTGCTAGAGTAGCTAAACTGTCTATTTGTTTTCATCGACGGTCTATTAGTTAGCTACAGTGTCTATTAGAGTTCATAGACTGTCTGTTCGTGTAGCTAGACTGTCTATTAGTGTAGCTACACTGTCTAATAGTGTTCCTAGACTGTCTATTAGTGTAGCTAGACTGTCTACTAGTGTAGCTACACTGTCTTATAGTGTTTCTTGACTGTCTATTAGTGTAGCTAGACTGTCTATTAGTGTAGCTACACTGTCTAATAGTGTTCCTAGACTCTCTATTTGTGTAGCTTGACTGTCTATTAGAGTAGCTACACTGTCTAATAGGGTTCCTAGACTGTCTATTAGTGTAGCTAGATTGTCTATCAATATAGCTACACTGTCTATTAGTTTTCATATACGGTCTGTTAGTGTAGCTAGACTGTGTACTTGTGTTGCTACATTGTCTATTGATGTTCATAGACTGTCTGTTCGTGTAGCTAGACTGTCTACTAGTGTAGCTACACTGTCTAATAGTGTTCCTAGACTGGCTATTAGTGTAGCTAGACTGTCTACTAGTGTAGCTACACTGTCTTATAGTGTTCCTAGACTGTCTATTTGGTAGCTAGACTGTCTATTAGTGTAGCTACACTGTCTAATAGTGTTCCTAGACTGTCTAATAGTGTTCCTAGACTGTCTGTTAGCGTAACTAGATTGTTTATCAATGTAGCTACACTGTCTATTTGTTTTCATAGACGGTCTATAAGAGAAGCTACACTCTCTATTAGTGTTCATAGACTGTCTGTTAGTGTAGCTAGACTGTCTATTAATGTAGCTACACTGTCTTATAGTGTTCCTAGACTGTCTATTAGTGTAGCTAGATTGTCTATAAGTGTAGCTACACTGTCTTATAGTGTTCCTAGACTGTCTATTCGTGTAGCTAGACTGTCTATTAGTGTAGCTACACTGTCTATTAGTGTTCCTAGACTGTCTATTAGTGTAGCTAGATTGTCTATTAGTGTAGCTACACTGTCTTATTGTGTTCATAGACTGTCTATTAGTGTAGCTAGATTGTCTATTAGTGTAGTTACACTGTCTTATAGTGTTCGTAGACTGTCTACTAGTGTAGCTAGACTGTCTATTAGAGTAGCTACACTGTCTAATAGTGTTCCTGGACTGTCAATTAGTGTAGCCAGATTGTCTATCAATATAGCTACACTGTCTATACGTTTTCTTATACTGTCTGCTAGAGTAGCTAAACTGTCTATTTGTTTTCATCGACGGTCTATTAGTTAGCTACAGTGTCTATTAGAGTTCATAGACTGTCTGATCGTGTAGCTAGACTGTCTATTAGTGTAGCTACACTGTCTAATAGTGTTCCTAGACTGTCTATTAGTGTAGCTAGACTGTCTACTAGTGTAGCTACACTGTCTTATAGTGTTTCTTGACTGTCTATTAGTGTAGCTAGACTGTCTATTAGTGTAGCTACACTGTCTAGTGTTCCTAGACTGTCTATTAGTGTAGCTTGACTGTCTATTAGAGTAGCTACACTGTCTAATAGGGTTCCTAGACTGTCTATTAGTGTAGCTAGATTGTCTATCAATATAGCTACACTGTCTATTAGTTTTCATAGACGGTCTGTTAGTGTAGCTAGACTGTGTACTAGTGTTGCTACATTGTCTATTGATGTTCATAGACTGTCTGTTCGTGTAGCTAGACTGTCTACTAGTGTAGCTACACTGTCTAATAGTGTTCCTAGACTGGCTATTAGTGTAGCTAGACTGTCTACTAGTGTAGCTACACTGTCTTATAGTGTTCCTAGACTGTCTATTTGGTAGCTAGACTGTCTATTAGTGTAGCTACACTGTCTAATAGTGTTCCTAGACTGTCTATTAGTGTTCCTAGACTGTCTGTTAGCGTAACTAGTTTGTTTATCAATGTAGCTACACCGTCTATTTGTTTTCATAGACGGTCTATAAGAGAAGCAACACTGTCTATTAGTGTTCAAAAACTGTCTGTTAGTGTAGCTAGACTGTCTATTAGTGTAGCTACACTGTCTTATACGGTTCCTAGACTGTCTATTAGTGTAGCTAGATTGTCTATTAGTGTAGCTACACTGTCTAATAGTGTTCATATACTGTCAGTTTGTGTAGCTAGACTGTCTATTAGAGTAGCTTCACTGTCTAATAGTGTCCCTAGACTGTCAATTAGTGTAGCAAGATTGTCTATCAATATAGCTAAAATGTCTATTAGTTTTCATAGACGGTCTGTCAGTGTAGCTAGACTGTTTACTAGTGTAGCTACATTGCCAATTGATGTTCCTAGACTGTCCGTTAGTGAAGCTAGATTGTCTATCAATGTAGCTACACTGTCTTTTAATTTTCTTATACTGTCTGTTAGAGTAGCTACACTGTCTATTCGTTTTCATCGACGGTCTATTAGTTAGCTACACTGTCTATTAGTGTTCATATACTGTCTATTAGTGTAGCTAGACTGTCTATCAATGTAGCTACACTGTCTAATAGTGTTCCTAGACTGTCTATTAGTGCAGCTAGATTGTCTATTAGTGTAGCTACACTGTCTAATAGTGTTCCTAGACTGTCTATTAGTGTAGCTACACTGTCTAATAGTGTTCCTAGACTGTCTATTAGTGAGGCTAGATTGTGTATCAATATAGCTACACTGTCTATTACTTTTCATAGACGGTCTGTTAGTGTAGCTAGACTGTCTACTAGTGTAGCTACATTGTCTATTGATGTTCCTAGACTGTCCGTTAGTGTAGCTAGATTGTCTATCAATGTAGCTACACTGTCTTTTAATTTTCTTATACTGTCTGTTAGAGTAGCTACACTGTCTATTAGTTTTCATATACTGTCTGTTCGTGTAGCTAGACTGTCTATTAGTATAGCTACACTGTCTAATAGTGTTCCTAGACTGTCTATTAGTGTAGCTAGATTGTCTATCAATATAGCTACACTGTCTATTAGTTTTCCTATACTGTCTGTTAGTGTAGCTAGACTGTCTACTATTGTAGCTACATTGTCTATTAGTGTTCCTTGACTGTCTATTAGTGTAGCTAGACTGTCTATTAGAGTAGCTAGATTGTCTATCAATATAGCTACACTGTCTATTAGTTTTCCTATACTGTATGTTTGTGTAGCTAGACTGTCTACTAGTGTAGCTACATTGTCTATTGATGTTCCTAGACTGTCCGTTAGTGTAGCTAGATTGTCTATCAATGTAGCTACACTGTCTTTTAATTTTCTTATACTGTCTGTTTGAGTAGCTACACTGTCTATTAGTGTTCATATACTGTCTGTTAGATTAGCTAGAACTTCTATTGGTGTAGCTACACTGTCTAATAGTGTTCCTAGACTGTCTATTAGTGTAGCTAGATTGTCTATCAATATAGCTACACTGTCTATTAGTGTTCATAGACTGTCTGTTAGTGTAGCTAGACTCTATATTAGTGTAACTACACTGTCTTATAGTGTTCCTAGAATGTCTATTAGTGTAGCTAGATTGTCTATTAGTGTAGCTACACTGTCTAATAGTGTTCCTAGACTGTCTACTAGTGTAGCTAGACTGTCTATTAGAGTAGCTACACTGTCTAATAGTGTTCCTAGACTGTCAATTAGTGTAGCTAGATTGTCTATCAATATAGCTACATTGTCTATTAGTGTTCATAGACTGTCCGTTAATGTAGCTAGACTGTCTATTAGTGTAGCTACACTGTCTAATAGTGTTCCTAGACTGTCTATTAGTGTAGCTAGATTGTGTATCAATATAGTTACACTGTCTATAAGTTTTCATAGACGGTCTGTTAGTGTAGCTAGACTGTGTACTAGTGTAGCTACATTGTCTATTGATGTTCCTAGACTATCCGTTAGTGTAGCTAGATTGTCTATCAATGTAGCTACACTGTCTTTTAATTTTCTTATACTGTCTATTAGTGTAGCTACACTGTCTAATAGTGTTCCTAGACTGTCTATAAGTGAGGCTAGATTGTGTATCAATATAGCTACACTGTCTATTAGTTTTCATAGACGGTCTGTTGGTGTAGCTAGACTGTCTACTAGTGTAGCTACATTGTCTATTGATGTTCCTAGACTGTCCGTTAGTGTAGCTAGATTGTCTATCAATGTAGCTACACTGTCTTTTAATTTTCTTATACTGTCTGTTAGAGTAGCTACACTGTCTATTAGTGTTCATATACTGTCTGTTCGTGTAGCTAGACTGTCTATTAATATAGCTAAACTGTCTAATAGTGTTCCTGACTGTCTATAAGTGTAGCTAGATTGTCTATCAATATAGCTACACTGTCTATTAGTTTTCCTATACTGTCTGTTAGTGTAGCTAGACTGTCTACTATTGTAGCTACATTGTCTATTAGTGTTCCTTGACTGTCTATTAGTGTAGCTAGACTGTCTATTAGAGTAGCTAGATTGTCTATCAATATAGCTACACTGTCTATTAGTTTTCCTATACTGTATGTTAGTGTAGCTAGACTGTCTACTAGTGTAGCTACATTGTCTATTGATGTTCCTAAACTGTCTATTAGT
This sequence comes from Loripinus fragilis, assembly GCA_964019695.1. Taxonomy (NCBI): domain Eukaryota; kingdom Metazoa; phylum Mollusca; class Bivalvia; order Lucinida; family Lucinidae; genus Loripinus; species Loripinus fragilis. The sequence continues at coordinate 48,657,136 of OZ026523.1, read as the reverse complement.
GAGGCTAGATTGTGTATCAATATAGCTACACTGTCTATTAGTTTTCATAGACGTTCTGTTAGTGTAGCTAGACTGTCTACTAGTGTAGCTACATTGTCTATTGATGTTCCTAGACTGTCCGTTAGTGTAGCTAGATTGTCTATCAATGTAGCTACACTGTCTTTTAATTTTCTCATACAGTCTGTTAGAGTAGCTACACTGTCTATTAGTGTTCATATACTGTCTGTTCGTGTAGCTAGACTGTCTATTAGTGTAGCTACACTGTCTAATAGTGTTCCTAGACTGTCTTTTAGCGTAACTAGATTGTTTATCAATGTAGCTACACTGTCTATTTGTTTTCATAGACGGTCTATAAGAGAAGCTACACTCTCTATTAGTGTTCATAGACTGTCTGTTAGTGTAGCTAGACTGTCAATTAATGTAGCTACACTGTCTTATAGTGTTCCTAGACTGTCTATTAGTGTAGTTAGATTGTCTATAAGTGTGACTACACTGTCTTATAGTGTTCCTAGACTGTCTATTCGTGTAGCTAGTCTGTCTATTAGTGTAGCTACACTGTCTATTAGTGTTCCTAGACTGTCTATTAGTGTAGCTAGATTGTCTATTAGTGTAGCTACACTGTCTTATTTTGTTCCTAGACTGTCTATTAGTGTAGCTAGATTGTCTATTAGTGTAGTTACACTGTCTTATAGTGTTCGTAGACTGTCTACTAGTGTAGCTAGACTGTCTATTAGAGTAGCTACACTGTCTAATAGTGTTCCTGGACTGTCAATTAGTGTAGCTAGATTGTCTATCAATATAGCTACACTGTCTATTAGTTTTCATAGACGGTATGTTAGTGTAGCTAGACTGTCTACTAGTGTAGCTACATTGTCTATTGATGTTCCTAGACTGTCCGTTAGTGAAGCTAGATTGTCTATCAATGTAGCTACACTGTCTTTTAATTTTCTTATACTGTCTGTTAGAGTAGCTACACTGTCTATTAGTGTTCATATACTGTCTGTTCGTGTAGCTAGACTGTCTATAAGTGTAGCTACACTGTCTAATAGTGTTCCTAGACTGTCTGTTAGCGTAACTAGATTGTTTATCAATGTAGCTACACTGTCTATTTGTTTTCATAGACGGTCTATAAGAGAAGCTACACTCTCAAATTAGTGTTCATAGACTGTCTGTTAGTGTAGCTAGACTGTCTATTAGTGTAGCTACACTGTCTATTAGTGTTCATAGACTGTCTGTTAGTGTAGCTAGACTGTCTATTAGTGTAGCTACACTGTCTTATAGTGTTCCTAGACTGTCTATTAGTGTAGCTAGATTGTCTATTAGTGTAGCTACACTGTCTTATAGTGTTCCTAGACTGTCTGCTAGTGTAGCTAGACTGTCTATTAGAGTAGCTACACTGTCTAATAGTGTTCCTAGACTGTCAATTAGTGTAGCTAGATTGTCTATCAATATAGCTACACTGTCTATTAGTTTTCAAAGACGGTCTGTTAGTGTAGCTAGACTGTCTACTAGTGTAGCTACATTGTCTATTGATGTTCCTAGACTGTCCGTTAGTGAAGCTAAATTGTCTATAAATATAGCTACACTGTCTTTTAATTTTCTTATACTGTCTGTTAGAGTAGCTACACTGTCTATTAGTGTTCATATACTGTCTGTTCGTGTAGCTAGACTGTCTATTAGTTTAGCTACACTGTCTAATAGTGTTCCTAGACTGTCTATTAGTGTAGCTAGATTGTCTATCAATATAGCTACACTGTCTTTTATTTTTTATAGACGGTCTATAAGAGAAGCTACACTCTCTATTAGTGTACATAGACTGTCTGTTAGTGTAGCTAGACTGTCTATTAATGTAGCTACACTGTCTTATAGTGTTCCTAGACTGTCTATTAGTGTAGCTAGATTGTCTATAAGTGTAGCTACACTGTCTTATAGTGTTCCTAGACTGTCTATTCGTGTAGCTAGACTGTCTATTAGTGTAGCTACACTGTCTATTAGTGTTCCTAGACTGTCTATTAGTGTAGCTAGATTGTCTATTAGTGTAGCTACACTGTCTTATTGTGTTCCTAGACTGTCTATTAGTGTAGCTAGATTGTCTATTAGTGTAGTTACACTGTCTTATAGTGTTCGTAGATTGTCTACTAGTGTAGCTAGACTGTCTATTAGAGTAGCTACACTGTCTTATAGTGTTCCTGGACTGTCAATTAGTGTAGCTAGATTGTCTATCAATATAGCTACACTGTCTATACGTTTTCTTATACTGTCTGCTAGAGTAGCTAAACTGTCTATTTGTTTTCATCGACGGTCTATTAGTTAGCTACAGTGTCTATTAGAGTTCATAGACTGTCTGTTCGTGTAGCTAGACTGTCTATTAGTGTAGCTACACTGTCTAATAGTGTTCCTAGACTGTCTATTAGTGTAGCTAGACTGTCTACTAGTGTAGCTACACTGTCTTATAGTGTTTCTTGACTGTCTATTAGTGTAGCTAGACTGTCTATTAGTGTAGCTACACTGTCTAATAGTGTTCCTAGACTGTCTATTAGTGTAGCTTGACTGTCTATTAGAGTAGCTACACTGTCTAATAGGGTTCCTAGACTGTCTATTAGTGTAGCTAGATTGTCTATCAATATAGCTACACTGTCTATTAGTTTTCATAGACGGTCTGTTAATGTAGCTAGACTGTGTACTAGTGTTGCTACATTGTCTATTGATGTTCATAGACTGTCTGTTCGTGTAGCTAGACTGTCTACTAGTGTAGCTACACTGTCTAATAGTGTTCCTAGACTGGCTATTAGTGTAGCTAGACTGTCTACTAGTGTAGCTACACTGTCTTATAGTGTTCCTAGACTGTCTAATTGGTAGCTAGACTGTCTATTAGTGTAGCTACACTGTCTAATAGTGTTCCTAGACTGTCTTTTAGCGTAACTAGATTGTTTATCAATGTAGCTACACTGTCTATTTGTTTTCATGGACGGTCTATAAGAGAAGCTACACTCTCTATTAGTGTTCATAGACTGTCTGTTAGTGTAGCTAGACTGTCTATTAATGTAGCTACGCTGTCTTATAGTGTTCCTAGACTATCTTAGTGTAGCTAGATTGTCTATAAGTGTAGCTACACTGTCTTATAGTGTTCCTAGACTGTCTATTCGTGTAGCTAGACTGTCTATTAGTGTAGCTACACTGTCTAATAGTGTTCCTAGACTGTCTATTAGTGTAGCTAGATTGTCTATTAGTGTAGCTACACTGTCTTATTGTGTTCCTAGACTGTCTATTAGTGTAGCTAGATTGTCTATTAGTGTAGTTACACTGTCTTATAGTGTTCGTAGACTGTCTACTAGTGTAGCTAGACTGTCTATTAGAGTAGCTACACTGTCTAATAGTGTTCCTGGACTGTCAATTAGTGTAGCTAGATTGTCTATCAATATAGCTACACTGTCTATACGTTTTCTTATACTGTCTGCTAGAGTAGCTAAACTGTCTATTTGTTTTCATCGACGGTCTATTAGTTAGCTACAGTGTCTATTAGAGTTCATAGACTGTCTGTTCGTGTAGCTAGACTGTCTAATAGTGTAGCTACACTGTCTAATAGTGTTCCTAGACTGTCTATTAGTGTAGCTAGACTGTCTACTAGTGTAGCTACACTGTCTAATAGTGTTCCTAGACTGTCTATTAGTGTAGCTTGACTGTCTATTAGAGTAGCTACACTGTCTAATAGGGTTCCTAGACTGTCTATTAGTGTAGCTTGACTGTCTATTAGAGTAGCTACACTGTCTAATAGGGTTCCTAGACTGTCTATTAGTGTAGCTAGATTGTCTATCAATATAGCTACACTGTCTATTAGTTTTCATAGACGGTCTGTTAGTGTAGCTAGACTGTGTACTAGTGTTGCTACATTGTCTATTGATGTTCATAGACTGTCTGTTCGTGTAGCTAGACTGTCTACTAGTGTAGCTACACTGTCTAATAGTGTTCCTAGACTGGCTATTAGTGTAGCTAGACTGTCTACTAGTGTAGCTACACTGTCTTATAGTGTTCCTAGACTGTCTATTTGGTAGCTAGACTGTCTATTAGTGTAGCTACACTGTCTAATAGTGTTCCTAGACTGTCTATTAGTGTTCCTAGACTGTCTGTTAGCGTAACTAGATTGTTTATCAATGTAGCTACACTGTCTATTTGTTTTCATAGACGGTCTATAAGAGAAGCAACACTGTCTATTAGTGTTCAAAAACTGTCTGTTAGTGTAGCTAGACTGTCTATTAGTGTAGCTACACTGTCTTATACGGTTCCTAGACTGTCTATTAGTGTAGCTAGATTGTCTATTAGTGTAGCTACACTGTCTAATAGTGTTCATATACTGTCAGTTTGTGTAGCTAGACTGTCTATTAGAGTAGCTTCACTGTCTAATAGTGTCCCTAGACTGTCAATTAGTGTAGCAAGATTGTCTATCAATATAGCTAAAATGTCTATTAGTTTTCATAGACGGTCTGTCAGTGTAGCTAGACTGTTTACTAGTGTAGCTACATTGTCAATTGATGTTCCTAGACTGTCCGTTAGTGAAGCTAGATCGTCTATCAATGTAGCTACACTGTCTTTTAATTTTCTTATACTGTCTGTTAGAGTAGCTACACTGTCTATTTGTTTTCATCGACGATCTATTAGTTAGCTACACTGTCTATTAGTGTTCATATACTGTCTATTAGTGTAGCTAGACTGTCTATCAGTGTAGCTACACTGTCTAATAGTGTTCCTAGACTGTCTATTAGTGCAGCTAGATTGTCTATTAGTGTAGCTACACTGTCTAATAGTGTTCCTAGACTGTCTATTAGTGTAGCTACACTGTCTAATAGTGTTCCTAGACTGTCTATTAGTGAGGCTAGATTGTGTATCAATATAGCTACACTGTCTATTAGTTTTCATAGACGGTCTCTTAGTGTAGCTAGACTGTCTAATAGTGTAGCTACATTGTCTATTGATATTCCTAGGCTGTCCGTTAGTGTAGCTAGATTGTCTATCAATGTAGCTACACTGTCTTTTAATTTTCTTATACTGTCTGTTAGAGTAGCTACACTGTGTATTAGTTTTCATATACTGTCTGTTCGTGTAGCTAGACTGTCTATTAGTATAGCTACACTGTCTAATAGTGTTCCTAGACTGTCTATTAGTGTAGCTAGATTGTCTATCAATATAGCTACACTGTCTATTAGTTTTCCTATACTGTCTGTTAGTGTAGCTAGACTGTCTACTATTGTAGCTACATTGTCTATTAGTGTTCCTTGACTGTCTATTAGTGTAGCTAGACTGTCTATTAGAGTAGCTAGATTGTCTATCAATATAGCTACACTGTCTATTAGTTTTCCTTTACTGTATGTTAGTGTAGCTAGACTGTCTACTAGTGTAGCTACATTGTCTATTGATGTTCCTAGACTGTCCGTTAGTGTAGCTAGATTGTCTATCAATGTAGCTACACTGTCTTTTAATTTTCTTATACTGTCTGTTTGAGTAGCTACACTGTCTATTAGTGTTCATATACTGTCTGTTAGATTAGCTAGACCTTATATTAGTGTAGCTACACTGTCTAATAGTGTTCTTAGACTGTCTATTAGTGTAGCTAGATTGTCTATCAATATAGCTACACTGTCTATTAGTGTTCATAGACTGTCTGTTAGTGTAGCTAGACTCTACATTAGTGTAACTACACTGTCTTATAGTGTTCCTAGACTGTCTATTAGTGTAGCTAGATTGTCTATTAGTGTAGCTACACTGTCTAATAGTGTTCCTAGACTGTCTACTAGTGTAGCTAGACTGTCTATTAGAGTAGCTACACTGTCTAATAGTGTTCCTAGACTGTCAATTAGTGTAGCTAGATTGTCTATCAATATAGCTACATTGTCTATTAGTGTTCATAGACTGTCTGTTAATGTAGCTAGACTGTCTATTAGTGTAGCTACACTGTCTAATAGTGTTCCTAGACTGTCTATTAGTGTAGCTAGATTGTGTATCAATATAGTTACACTGTCTTTTAGTTTTCATAGACGGTCTGTTAGTGTAGCTAGACTGTCTACTAGTGTAGCTACATTGTCTATTGATGTTCCTAGACTGTCCGTTAGTGTAGCTAGATTGTCTATCAATGTAGCTACACTGTCTTTTAATTTTCTTATACTGTCTATTAGTGTAGCTACACTGTCTAATAGTGTTCCTAGACTGTCTATAAGTGAGGCTAGATTGTGTATCAATATAGCTACACTGTCTATTAGTTTTCATAGACGGTCTGTTGGTGTAGCTAGACTGTCTACTAGTGTAGCTACATTGTCTATTGATGTCCCTAGACTGTCCGTTAGTGTAGCTAGATTGTCTATCAATGTAGCTACACTGTCTTTTAATTTTCTTATACTGTCTGTTAGAGTAGCTACACTGTCTATTAGTGTTCATATACTGTCTGTTCGTGTAGCTAGACTGTCTATTAATATAGCTAAACTGTCTAATAGTGTTCCTAGACTGTCTATTAGTGTAGCTAGATTGTCTATCAATATAGCTACACTGTCTATTAGTTTTCCTATACTGTCTGTTAGTGTAGCTAGACTGTCTACTATTGTAGCTACATTGTCTATTAGTGTTCCTTGACTGTCTATTAGTGTAGCTAGACTGTCTATTAGAGTAGCTAGATTGTCTATCAATATAGCTACACTGTCTATTAGTTTTCCTTTACTGTATGTTAGTGTAGCTAGACTGTCTACTAGTGTAGCTACATTGTCTATTGATGTTCCTAAACTGTCTATTAGTGAGGCTAGATTGTGTATCAATATAGCTACACTGTCTATAAGTTTTCATAGACGTTCTGTTAGTGTAGCTAGACTGTCTACTAGTGTAGCTACATTGTCTATTGATGTTCCTAGACTGTCCGTTAGTGTAGCTATATTGTCTATCAATGTAGCTACACTGTCTTTTAATTTTCTTATACTGTCTGTTAGAGGAGCTACACTGTCTATTAGTGTTCATATACTGTCTGTTCGTGTAGCTAGACTGTCTATTAGTGTAGCTACACTGTCTAATAGTGTTCCTAGACTGTCTGTTAGCGTAACTAGATTGTTTATCAATGTAGCTACACTGTCTATTTGTTTTCATAGACGGTCTATAAGAGAAGCTACACTCTCTATTAGTGTTCATAGACTGTCTGTTAGTGTAGCTAGACTGTCTATTAATGTAGCTACACTGTCTTATAGTGTTCCTAGACTGTCTATTAGTGTAGCTAGATTGTCTATAAGTGTGACTACACTGTCTTATAGTGTTCCTAGACTGTCTATTCGTGTAGCTAGACTGTCTATTAGTGTAGCTACACTGTCTATTAGTGTTCCTAGACTGTCAATTAGTGTAGCTAGATTGTCTATTAGTATAGCTACACTGTCTTATTGTGCTCCTAGACTGTCTATTAGTGTAGCTAGAGTGTCTATTAGTGTAGTTACACTGTCTTATAGTGTTCGTAGACTGTCTACTAGTGTAACTAGACTGTCTATTAGAGTAGCTACACTGTCTAATAGTGTTCCTGGACTGTCAATTAGTGTAGCTAGATTGTCTATCAATATAGCTACACTGTCTATTAGTTTTCATAGACGGTCTGTTAGTGTAGCTAGACTGTCTACTAGTGTAGCTACATTGTCTATTGATGTTCCTAGACTGTCCGTTAGTGAAGCTAGATTGTCTATAAATATAGCTACACTGTCTTTTAATTTTCTTATACTGTCTGTTAGAGTAGCTACACTGTCTATTAGTGTTCATATACTGTCTAATAGTGTTCCTAGACTGTCTATTAGTGTAGCTAGATTGTCTATCAATATAGCTACACTGTCTATTAGTTTTCCTATACTGTCTGTTAGTGTAGCTAGATTGTCTACTAGTGTAGCTACATTGTCTATTAGTGTTTCTAGACTGTCTATTAGTGTAGCTTGACTGTCTATAAGAGTATCTAGATTGTCTATCAATATAGCTACACTGTCTATTAGTTTTCCCATACTGTATGTTAGTGTAGCTAGACTGCCTACTAGTGTAGTTACATTGTCTTTTGATGTTCCTAGACTGTCCGTTAGTGTAGCTAGATTGTCTATCAATGTAGCTACACTCTCTATTAGTTTTCTTATACTGTCTGTTAGAGTAGCTACACTGTCTATTTGTTTTTATCGACGGTCTATTAGAGTAGCTACACTGCCTATTAGAGTTCATAGACTGTCTGTTAGTGTAGCTAGAATGTCTATTAGTGTAGCTATACTGTCTTATAGTGTTCCTAGACTGTCTATTAGTGTAGCTGGATTGTCTATTAGTGTAGCTACACTGTCTAATAGTGATCCTAGACTGTCTACTAGTGTAGCTAGACTGTCTATTTGAGTAGCTACACTGTCTAATAATGTTCCTTGACTGTCTATTAGTGTAGCCAGATTGTATATCAATATAGCTACACTGTCTATTAGTTTTCATAGACGGTCTGTTAGTGTAGCTAGACTGTCTACACTATTGATGTTCCTAGACTGTCCGGTAGTGTAGCTAGATTGTCTATCATTGTAGCTACACTGTCTTTTAATTTTCTTATACTGTCTGTTAGAGCAGCTACACTGTCTATAAGTGTTCATATACTGTCTGTTCGTGTAGCTAGACTGTCTATTAGTGTAGCTACATTGTCTATTGATGTTCCTAGACTGTCCGTTAGTGAAGCTAGATTGTCTATCAATGTAGCTACACTGTCTATTAGTTTTCTTATACTATCTGTTAGAGTAGCTACACTGTCTATTAGTGTTCATATACTGTTTTTTAGTGTAGCTAGACTGTCTATCTGTGTAGCTACACTGTCTAATAGTGTTCCTAGACTGTCTATTAGTGTAGTTAGTTTGTCTATTAGTGTAGCTACACTGTCTTATAGTGTTCCTAGACTGTCTATTAGTGTAGCTACATTGTCTATTAGTGTAGCTACACTGTCTAATAGTGTTTCTAGACTGTCTACTAGTGTAGCTAGACTGTCTATTAGTGTAGCTACACTGTCTAATAGTGTTCCTAGACTGTCTATTAGTGTAGCTAGATTGTGTATCAATATAGCTACACTGTCTATTAGTTTTCATAGACGGTCTGTTAGTGTAGCTAGACTGTCTACTAGTGTAGCTACATTGTCTATTGATGTTCCTAGACTGTCCGTTAGTGTAGCTAGATTGTCTATCAATGTAGTTACACTGTCTTTTAATTTTCTTATACTGTCTGTTAGAGTAGCTACACTGTCTATAAGTGTTCATATACTGTCTGTTCGTGTAGCTAGACTGTCTATTAGTGTAGCTACACTGTCTAATAGTGTTTCTAGACTGTCTATTAGTGTAGCTAGACTGTCTATTAGAGTAGCTAGATTGTCAATCAATATAGCTACACTGTCTATTAGTTTTCCTATACTGTGTGTTAGTGTAGCTAGACTGTCTACTAGTGTAGCTAGACTGTCTACTAGTGTAGCTACATTGTCTATTGATGTTCCTAGACTGTCCGTTAGTGTAGCTAGATTGTCTATCAATGTAGCTACACTGTCTATAAGTTTTCTTATACTGTCTGTTAGAGTAACTACACTGTCTATTTGTTTTCATCGACGGTCTATTAGTTAGCTACACTCTCTATTAGAGTTCATAGACTGTCTGTTCGTGTAGCTAGACTGTCTATTAGTGTAGCTACACTGTCTAATAGTGTTCCTAGACTGTCTATTAGTGTAGCTAGACTGTCTACTTGTGTAGCTACACTGTCTTATAGTGTTCCTTGACTGTCTATTAGTGTAGCTAGACTGTCTATTAGTGTAGCTACACTGTCTAATAGTGTTCCTAGACTGTCTATTAGTGTAGCTAGACTGTCTATTAGAGTAGCTACACTGTCTAATAGTGTTCCTAGAATGTCTATTAGTGTAGCTAGATTGTCTATCAATATAGCTACACTGTCTATTAGTTTTCATAGACGGTCTGTTAGTGTAGCTAGACTGTCTACTAGTGTTGCTACATTGTCTATTGATGTTCATAGACTGTCTGTTCGTGTAGCTAGACTGTCTACTAGTGTAGGTACACTGTCTAATAGTGTTCCTAGACTGTCTATTAGTGTAGTTAGTTTGTCAATTAGTGTAGCTACACTGTCTTATAGTGTTCCTAGACTGTCTATTAGTGTAGCTACATTGTCTATTAGTGTAGCTACACTGTCTAATAGTGTTTCTAGACTGTCTACTAGTGTAGCTAGACTGTCTATTAGTGTAGCTACACTGTCTAATAGTGTTCCTAGACTGTCTATTAGTGTAGCTAGATTGTGTATCAATATAGCTACACTGTCTATTAGTTTTCATAGACGGTCTGTTAGTGTAGCTAGACTGTCTACTAGTGTAGCTACATTGTCTATTGATGTTCCTAGACTGTCCGTTAGTGTAGCTAGATTGTCTATCAATGTAGTTACACTGTCTTTTAATTTTCTTATACTGTCTGTTAGAGTAGCTACACTGTCTATAAGTGTTCATATACTGTCTGTTCGTGTAGCTAGACTGTCTATTAGTGTAGCTACACTGTCTAATAGTGTTTCTAGACAGTCTATTAGTGTAGCTAGACTGTCTATTAGAGTAGCTAGATTGTCAATCAATATAGCTACACTGTCTATTAGTTTTCCTATACTGTGTGTTAGTGTAGCTAGACTGTCTACTAGTGTAGCTAGACTGTCTACTAGTGTAGCTACATTGTCTATTGATGTTCCTAGACTGTCCGTTAGTGTAGCTAGATTATCTATCAATGTAGCTACACTGTCTATAAGTTTTCTTATACTGTCTGTTAGAGTAGCTACACTGTCTATTTGTTTTCATCGACGGTCTATTAGTTAGCTACACTCTCTATTAGAGTTCATAGACTGTCTGTTCGTGTAGCTACACTGTCTAATATTGTTCCTAGACTGTCTATTAGTGTAGCTAGACTGTCTACTAGTGTAGCTACACTGTCTTATAGTGTTCCTAGACTGTCTTTTAGTGTAGCTAGACTGTCTATTAGTGTAGCTACACTGTCTTATAGTGTTCCTAGACTGTCTATTAGTGTAGCTACACTGTCTAATAGTGTTCCTAGACTGTCTATTAGTGTAGCTAGACTGTCTACTTGTGTAGCTACACTGTCTTATAGTGTTCCTTGACTGTCTATTAGTGTAGCTAGACTGTCTATTAGTGTAGCTACACTGTCTAATAGTGTTCCTAGACTGTCTATTAGTGTAGCTAGACTGTCTATTAGAGTAGCTACACTGTCTAATAGTGTTCCTAGACTGTCTATTAGTGTAGCTAGATTGTCTATCAATATAGCTACACTGTCTATTAGTTTTCATAGACGGTCTGTTAGTGTAGCTAGACTGTCTACTAGTGTTGCTACATTGTCTATTGATGTTCATAGACTGTCTGTTCGTGTAGCTAGACTGTCTACTAGTGTAGGTACACTGTCTAATAGTGTTCCTAGACTGTCTATTAGTGTAGCTAGACTGTCTACTAGTGTAGCTACACTGTCTTATAGTGTTCATAGACTGTCTATTAGTGTAGCTAGACTGTCTATTAGTGTAGCTACACTGTTTAATAGTGTTCCTAGACTGTCTACTAGTGTAGCTAGACTGTCTATTAGAGTAGCTACACTGTCTAATAGTGTTCCTAGACTGTCAATTAGTGTAGATAGATTGTCTATCAATATAGCTAAACTGTCTATTAGTTTTCATAGACGGTCTGTTAGTGTTGTTAGACTGTCTACTAGTGTAGCTACATTGTCTATTGATGTTCCTAGACTGTCCGTTAGCGAAGCTAGATTGTCTATCAATGTAGCTACACTGTCTATTAGTTTCTTATACTGTCTGTTAGAGTAGCTACACTGTCTATAAGTGTTCATATACTGTCTGTTAGTGTAGCTAGACTGTCTATCAGTGTAGCTACACTGTCTAATTGTGATCCTAGACTGTCTATTAGTGTAGCTAGATTGTCTATTAGTGTAGCTAGACTGTCTACTAGTGTAGCTACACTGTCTTATAGTGTTCCTTGACTGTCTATTAGTGTAGCTAGACTGTCTATTAGTGTAGCTACACTGTCTAATAGTGTTCCTAGACTGTCTATTAGTGTAGCTAGACTGTCTATTAGAGTAGCTACACTGTCTAATAGTGTTCCTAGACTGTCTATTAGTGTAGCTAGATTGTCTATCAATATAGCTACACTGTCTATTAGTTTTCATAGACGGTCTGTTAGTGTAGCTAGACGGTCTACTAGTGTTGCTACATTGTCTATTGATGTTCATAGACTCTCTGTTCATGTAGCTAGACTGTCTACTAGTGTAGGTACACTGTCTAATAGTGTTCCTAGACTGTCTATTAGTGTAGCTAGACTGTCTACTAGTGTAGCTACACTGTCTTATAGTGTTCCTAGACTGTCTATTAGTGTAGCTAGACTGTCTATTAGTGTATCTACACTGTCTAATAGTGTTCCTAGACTGTCTACTAGTGTAGCTAGACTGTCTATTAGAGTAGCTACACTGTCTAATAGTGTTCCTAGACTGTCAATTAGTGTAGCTAGATTGTCTATCAATATAGCTAAACTGTCTATTAGTTTTCATAGACGGTCTGTTAGTGTAGCTAGACTATCTACTAGTGTAGCTACATTGTCTATTGATGTTCCTAGACTGTCCGTTAGCGAAGCTAGATTGTCTATCAATGTAGCTACACTGTCTATTAGTTTCTTATACTGTCTGTTAGTGTAGCTACACTGTCTATTAGTGTTCATATACTGTCTGTTAGTGTAGCTAGACTGTCTATCAGTGTAGCTACACTGTCTAATTGTGTTCCTAGACTGTCTGTTAGTGTAGCTAGATTGTCTGTTAGTGTAGCTACACTGTCTAATAGTGTTCCTAGACTGTCTATTAGTGTATCTAGACTGTCTATTAGTGTAGCTACACTGTCTAATAATGTTCTAAGACTGTCTACTAGTGTAGTTAGACTGTCTATTAGTGTAGCTACACTGTCTAATAGTGTTCCTAGACTGTTTATTGGTGTAGCTAGATTGTGTATCAATATAGCTACACTGTCTATTAGTTTTCATAGACGGTCTGTTAGTGTAGCTAGACTGTCTACTAGTGTAGCTACATTGTCTATTGATGTTCCTAGACTGTCCGTTAGTGTAGCTAGATTGTCTATCAATGTAGCTACACTGTCTTTTAATTTTCTTATACTGTCTGTTAGAGTAGCTACACTGTCTCTTAGTGTTCATATACTGTCTGTTCGTGTAGCTAGACTGTCTATTTGTGTAGCTACACTGTCTAATAGTGTTCCTAGACTGTCTATTAGTGTAGCTAGATTGTCTATCAATATAGCTACACTGTCTATTAGTGTTCATAGACTGTCTGTTAGTGTAGCTACACTGTCTATTAGTGTAGCTACACTGTCTTATAGTGTTCCTAGACTGTCTATTAGTGTAGCTAGATGGTCTATTAGTGTAGCTACACTGTCTAATAGTGTTCCTAGACTGTCTACTAGTGTAGCTAGACTGTCTATTAGAGTAGCTACACTGTCTAATAGTGTTCCTAGACTGTCAATTAGTGTAGCTAGATTGTCTATCAATATAACTACACTGTCTATTAGTGTTCATAGACTGTCTGTTAGTGTAGCTAGACTGTCTATTAGTGTAGCTACACTGTCTAATAGTGTTCCTAGACTGTCTATTAGTGTAGCTAGATTGTGTATCAATATAGCTACACTGTCTATTAGTTTTCATAGACGGTCTGTTAGTGTAGCTAGACTGTCTACTAGTGTAGCTACATTGTCTATTGATGTTTCTAGACTGTCCGTTAGTTAAGCTTGATTGTCTATTAATGTAGCTACACTGTCTTTTAATTTTCTTATACTGTCTGTTAGAGTAGCTACACTGTATATAAGTGTTCATAAACTGTCTGTTAGTGTAGCTAGGCTGTCTATTAGTGTAGCTACACTGTCTAATGGTGTTTCTAGACTGTCTATTAGTGTAGCTAGATTTTGTCTATTAGAGTAGCTAGATTGTCTATCAATATAGCTACACTGTCTATTAGTTTTCCTATACTGTGTGTTAGTGTAGCTAGACTGTCTACTAGTGTAGCTACATTGTCTATTAGTGTTCCTAGACTGTCTATTAGTGTAGCTAGACTGTCTATTAGAGTATTCAGATTGTCTATCAATATAGCTACACTGTCTATTAGTTTTCCTATACTGTATGTTAGTGTAGCTAGACTGTCTACTAGTTTAGCTACATTGTCTATTGATGTTCCTAGACCGTCCGTTAGTGTAGCTAGATTGTCTATCAATGTAGCTACACTGTCTATAAGTTTTCTTATACTGTCTGTTAGAGTAGCTACACTGTCTATTTGTTTTCATCGACGGTCTATCAGTTAGCTACACTGTCTATTAGAGTTCATAGACTGTCTGTTCGTGTAGCTAGACTGTCTATTAGTGTAGCTACACTGACTAATAGTGTTCCTAGACTGTCTATTAGTGTAGCTAGACTGTCTACTAGTGTAGCTACACTGTCTTATAGTGTTCCTTGACTGTCTAATAGTGTAGCTACACTGTCTAATAGTGTTCCTAGACTGTCTATTAGTGTAGCTAAACTGTCTATTAGAGTAGCTACACTGTCTAATAGTGTTCCTAGACTGTCTATTAGTGTAGCTAGATTGTCTATCAATATAGCTGCACTGTCTATTAGTTTTCATAGACGGTCTGTTAGTGTAGCTAGACTGTCTACTAGTGTAACTACATTGTCTATTGATGTTCATAGACTGTCTGTTCGTGTAGCTAGACTGTCTACTAGTGTAGCTACACTGTCTTATAGTGTTCCTAGACTGTCTATTAGTGTAGCTAGACTGTCTATTAGTGTAGCTACACTGTCTAATAGTGTTCCTAGACTGTCTATTAGTGTTCGTAGACTGTCTGTTAGCGTAACTAGATTGTTTATCAATGTAGCTACACTGTCTATTTGTTTTCATAGACGGTCTATAAGAGAAGCTACACTGTCTATTAGTGTTCATAGACTGTCTGTTAGTGTAGCTAGACTGTCTATTAATGTAGCTACACTGTCTTATAGAGATCCTAGACTGTCTATAAGTGTAGCTAGATTGTCTATTAGTGTAGCTACACTGTCTTATAGTGTTCCTAGACTGTCTATTAGTGTAGCTAGACTGTCTATTAGTGTAGCTACATTGTCTATTAGCATTCATAGACTGTCTGTTAGTGTAGCTAGACTGTCTATTAGTGTAGCTTCACTGTCTTATAGTGTTCCTAGACTGTTTTTTAGTGTAGCTAGATTGTCTATTAGTGTAGCTACACTGTCTAATAGTGTTCCTAGACTGTCTACTAGTGTAGCTAGACTGTCTATTAGAGTAGCTACACTGTCTAATAGTGTTCCTAGACTGTCAATTAGTGTAGCTAGATTGTCTATCAATATAGCTACACTGTCTATAAGTTTTCATAGACGGTCTGTTAGTGTAGCTAGACTGTCTACTAGTGTAGCTACATTGTCTATTGATGTTCCTAGACTGTCCGTAAGTGAAGCTAGATTGTCTTTCAATGTAGCTACACTGTCTATTAGTTTCATATACTGTCTGTAAGAGTAGCTACACTGTCTTTTAGTGTTCATATACTGTCTGTAAGTGTAGCTAGACTGTCTATCAGTGTAGCTACACTGTCTAATAGTGTTCCTAGACTGTCTATTAGTGTAGCTAGATTGTCTATTAGTGTAGCTACACTGTCTAATAGTGTTCCTAGACTGTCTATTAGTGTAGCTAGACTGTCTATTAGTGTAGCTACACTGTCTAATAGTGTTCCTAGACTGTCTATTAGTGTAGCTAGACTGTCTATTAGAGTAGCTAGAGTGTCTATCAATATAGCTACACTGTCTATTAGTTTTCCTATACTGTATGTTAGTGTAGCTAAACTGTCTACTAGTGTAGCTACATTGTCTATTGATGTTCCTAGACTGTTCGTTAGTGTAGCTAGATTGTCTATCAATGTAGCTACACTGTCTATAAGTTTTCTTATACTGTCATTTAGAGTAGCTACACTGTCTATTTGTTTTCATCGACGGTCTATTAGTTAGCTACACTGTCTATTAGAGTTCATAGACTGTCTGTTCGTGTAGCTAGACTGTCTATTAGTGTAGCTACACTGTCTAATAGTGTTCCTATACTGTCTATTAGTATAGCTAGACTGTCTACTAGTGTAGCTACACTGTCTAATAGTGTTCCTAGACTGTCTATTAGTGTAGCTAGACTGTCTATTAGAGTAGCTACACTGTCTAAAAGTGTTCCTAGACTGTCTAATAGTGTAGCTTCACTGTCTAATAGTGTTCCTAGACTGTCCGTAAGCGTAACTAGATTGTTTATTAATGTAGCTACACTGTCTATTTGTTTTCATAAACGGTCTATAAGAGAAGCTACACTGTCTATTAGTGTTCATAGACTGTCAATTAGTGTAGCTAGATTGTCTATCAATATAGCTACACTGTCTATTAGTTTTCCTATACTGTATGTTAGTGTAGCTACACTGTCAATTAGTGTAGCTACATTGTCTATTGATGTTCCTAGACTGTCTGTTAGTGTAGCTAGACTGTCTATTAGTGTAGCTACACTGTCTAATAGTGTTCCTAGACTGTCTATTAGTGTAGCTAGACTGTCTACTAGTGTAGCTACACTGTCTTATAGTGTTCCTAGACTGTCTATTAGTGTAGCTAGACTGTCTATTAGTGTAGCTACAATGTCTAATAGTGTTCCTAGACTGTCTATTAGTGTAGCTAGACTGTCTATTAGAGTAGCTACACTGTCACACAGCTACTCATGGTGGATTTTGAGTACTTATTGGATATATGCTTTCATGGTGGAGATGATTCTATGTTTCGCGGACTGCTAGAGTGATGTTTCTTTTCTATGATGATGTCTACATGAACTTCAGGGACAGCTTTATGACAGTGATGCGTTTTGTATTAGAGACAGAAGTTTCAAGCTAAAGTAAGATCTAATTCAATTACTTTCTTGCAGGAACATTTAAAAAAGCAGTTGAGAAACAGTTAGGCAAATAAACAATACATGGTCAGGTGACATATCTAATACCATATAAGACTGACACTAGTTGTAGGTAATGTACTATGTCATTTAGCAGATTGAGATTAAGATTTGCTATAGGCAATGTGCAGTGCCATACAACATATTTATAAATATAGATTTATATACAAAAATCTTGCATTTTGATCCATTTCTGTACAACAAGTCTTATAGGTCATAGTTTTCATCATGGAAATGACACAGATTCTTAAAATAGGAAAAGAGTTAGGTCTAGAAGGAACCGATTTGTTGAGTTTTATTGATCGTAAAGAGAAAGAAGCTATGGAAAGAGAGGAAAGAAAAGAACGTGAAGCATTAGAAAGAGAGGAAAGAAAAGAGAAAGAAAGATTAGAAAGAGAAAGTAAACTTGAGAAAGAACGAGCTGAAAGAGAGGAGAGAGCAAAAACGAGGGAAGATAGAATAAAGGAGTTAGAGTTAGAAAATCTAAATAAAATGAAACTCATGGAGCTAGAGAATAAAGCAAAGTTAGATATGTTAGAGAGACAGGTAGAACTAGAGAAGGTTAAGGTACACGCAGCTGAAATTGGAAAGGATGTTTCGGTTAAACATTTATCAAAGGGTCCCAAACTTCCTCATTTTGAGGACAGTAAGGATGATATGGATGCTTATTTAAATAGGTTTGAGCGCTTTGCAGAAAGTGCAGGATGGCCACAGAAAGATTGGGCGGTAAGTCTTAGTGCACTGTTGAAGGGTAAGTCCCTAGAGGTATATAGCAGACTATCAATTGCAGAAGCAAATGATTATAAGAAAGTAAAGACAGCCCTATTGAGAAGGTTTGCGTTAACTCAGGAAGGTTTTAGACAAAAATTTAGGTCATGTCTCCCAGAAAGTAGTGAAAGTGCTCCCCAATTTGCTGTAAGAATAGAGAGCTATTTAATTAGATGGATTGAGATGGCTGGTGCAGACAAATCATTTAATGGTTTGAAAGATTTGTTGTTGAGAGAGCAATTTATAAATGCTTCTCAAACAGATTTAGCACTATTCCTTAAAGAAAGGAAACCAGGTAATATATCAGAGATGGCTGAACTGGCAGAGCAATACTTAGAAGCACATGGTAATTTGTTTATGGCACAGGACAAACTGGCTACACTAGAAAAGAAACCTGATAAATTAGATACAGTTAAACATGAAATTAGGAGTAAATCTTATGGTGAAGGTGCTAAAAGTTTGACAGCAGGAGGTAAGCAGATAAGAACATGCTACTTTTGTAAGAAACAGGGTCATGTATTGAAAGATTGTTTTGAAAGACAGAGGCAGTTAAAAAGACAAGGTGGTAAGCATGTAGCTGGTTTAATGAACTGTGTAGCTGATCAAACAGAAGTAAAGGTAGGTAAGGATCAAGGTGATGTTCTAGAAGCTAGTGTTTGTTACTCTGATGGTAAGTCAGATCATGAATGTTGTATTCATGACAATAAAGTTCGTCTTGAATGTGGACATGAACTACCTGTGATCAATGGACTTTGTAAGAATGGAATGGGTAAGTCAATGCCTGTGGTCCAAGGAGTGTTAAATGGAAAATTTGTTACTGTTCTTCGAGACACTGGTTGTAGCAGTGCAGTTGTTAGAAAAGAACTTGTGAAAGATGAACAGTTAACAGGTAGAATTCAGAGATGTATACTTATAGATGGGACAGTCAGAAGTGCACCAGTTGCTGGAATCTTGGTTGATTCCCCATATTTTAAAGGTAGGATTGAAGCCCTTTGTATGAGTAAACTTATTTATGACCTTATTTTAGGTAACATTCCTGGAGTGAGAGAACCAAATAATCCTGATGTTAATTGGGATATGGGAAATCTGGTAAAGGTAAGGTGTAAGTGGGATAATAAAGAGGTATGTTGGAGACAAGAGAGCACTATAAGTACAGCCCATGACAAGACAGTAACAAAAGATGACAATGATATTATTCTGAATGAACCTAGTGATACCAGAGAAGGTAATATCAGAACTATCCAAACAAATTGAGACAGATGTGCTAGAGAAGAGACAAGGTGCGCAAACTAGGGCACAGAAGCTGAAAGATGGTAAGACATTTCAGAAGCTAAAAGTTATGAAAGAACATCAAGTTTATAGAGATGATTTTAAAGAATTGCAGAATAAGGGAGAAACTTTGAAATGGGTAAGAGAAAAGTCAAAATCAGGAGAAAAGAAGACTAGAAAAGATATGGTATATGTATCATGGACTTGTATTGTAGTTTGTATTTTCTGTTTTTATCAGCATTTTAAACCTCAGTTTACAGAAAAGGCTCTTCCACTCAAACACTTGACAAAAAAAGGTAACACAAACAAGATGGTAGTGAAACTTGAGCATCAAGGAGTATTTGCAAGATTGAAAGGTTGTATGGTGAGTACACCTAGTTTGAAATTATCTGGTATCAATATAGGTCGCACAGACTACATGAGCAGAACTGAAAAATGAATTCATTCATTTTTTCTAAAGGGGGAGTGATGTCACAAATATGATGACATGTGGTTTTAAATTGTATTTTTAACTTTAGGACACAACCTGTAGGTGAACAGTGAGCATATGCAGTGCCCTAAATGGTAGTTCACAGTATAGCTGAATACAGGTGTAATTATGTAATTAGTGGTCAGTAGTGGCTAGGTGAGAATTATTTACCTGTAAAAGTGTTAAGAAAACAGGTGAGAAATTGTGAGTGAATAATTAGTAACTGTATTATTATAATCATTCTTGGTTTAGTTTTTGAACAGTGCAGATGAAAATGTGATTTGGAACAAATATTGAATAGTGATATATGGAAATATATAGAGAGACTGCCGTGATTTCTGTGGCCATTTTATTTGGGACTCAAACTCATTGTTGAGCGTTGTCATGCAGTGATTATGTAGTTGACATAGACCAGCTTAGTGCTTTCGACTTCGTGTCATTATTCAAAAGACTTAGTGTCAAAGCTTTGTGCAGTCCTGTGTGGAAAACCTTTGTGGTTTAGGCTTAGTGCTTTCCTATGTGGAAACCCTCTGTTTTTGGGAAATGTTATATCTAACTGCATAATGCTTAAGTAGAGAGTGGCATTTAAAATGGTTGCTGTTTTGACTATGTGTTGATGTTGAGTTACTAGTCTGAATAAATAATGCTGTGTGAACTTATTTCTTATTAGAAGTCTACTTTTAAATTACACTACCATGCACATACACGGATGGCCCTCGGTATACGTGACATTTTGGTGGCAGCGGTGGGATTGATTCCATCCTGATATGATTTGCTTTACAATCTTTGGACATAGTCTGTAAGGAACATGGTGGATAATTGTGTCCAGCTCTATGAAGAATGTTTACATATTACGGAATATGGTCTGTGCATAGTTTTTGCATAGATAAATTGGTGGATTCTGATTTATCCCTTAGTTTTTTTCCTCATGGTGGATTTTGAGTACTTATTGGATATATGCTTTCATGGTGGAGATGATTCTATGTTTCGCGGACTGCTAGAGTGATGTTTCTTTTCTATGATGATGTCTACATGAACTTCAGGGACAGCTTTATGACAGTGATGCGTTTTGTATTAGAGACAGAAGTTTCAAGCTAAAGTAAGATCTAATTCAATTACTTTCTTGCAGGAACATTTAAAAAAGCAGTTGAGAAACAGTTAGGCAAATAAACAATACATGGTCAGGTGACATATCTAATACCATATAAGACTGACACTAGTTGTAGGTAATGTACTATGTCATTTAGCAGATTGAGATTAAGATTTGCTATAGGCAATGTGCAGTGCCATACAACATATTAATAAATATAGATTTATATACAAAAATCTTGCATTTTGATCCATTTCTGTACAACAAGTCTTATAGGTCATAGTTTTCATCATGGAAATGACACAGATTCTTAAAATAGGAAAAGAGTTAGGTCTAGAAGGAACCGATTTGTTGAGTTTTATTGATCGTAAAGAGAAAGAAGCTATGGAAAGAGAGGAAAGAAAAGAACGTGAAGCATTAGAAAGAGAGGAAAGAAAAGAGAAAGAAAGATTAGAAAGAGAAAGTAAACTTGAGAAAGAACGAGCTGAAAGAGAGGAGAGAGCAAAAACGAGGGAAGATAGAATAAAGGAGTTAGAGTTAGAAAATCTAAATAAAATGAAACTCATGGAGCTAGAGAATAAAGCAAAGTTAGATATGTTAGAGAGACAGGTAGAACTAGAGAAGGTTAAGGTACACGCAGCTGAAATTGGAAAGGATGTTTCGGTTAAACATTTATCAAAGGGTCCCAAATTTCCTCATTTTGAGGACAGTAAGGATGATATGGATGCTTATTTAAATAGGTTTGAGCGCTTTGCAGAAAGTGCAGGATGGCCACAGAAAGATTGGGCGGTAAGTCTTAGTGCACTGTTGAAGGGTAAGTCCCTAGAGGTATATAGCAGACTATCAATTGCAGAAACAAATGATTATAAGAAAGTAAAGACAGCCCTATTGAGAAGGTTTGCGTTAACTCAGGAAGGTTTTAGACAAAAATTTAGGTCATGTCTCCCAGAAAGTAGTGAAAGTGCTCCCCAATTTGCTGTAAGAATAGAGAGCTATTTAATTAGATGGATTGAGATGGCTGGTGCAGACAAATCATTTAATGGTTTGAAAGATTTGTTGTTGAGAGAGCAATTTATAAATGCTTCTCAAACAGATTTAGCACTATTCCTTAGAGAAAGGAAACCAGGTAATATATCAGAGATGGCTGAACTGGCAGAGCAATACTTAGACGCACATGGTAATTTGTTTATGGCACAGGACAAACTGGCTACACTAGAAAAGAAACCTGATAAATTAGATACAGTTAAACATGAAATTAGGAGTAAATCTTATGGTGAAGGTGCTAAAAGTTTGACAGCAGGAGGTAAGCAGATAAGAACATGCTACTTTTGTAAGAAACAGGGTCATGTATTGAAAGATTGTTTTGAAAGACAGAGGCAGTTAAAAAGACAAGGTGGTAAGCATGTAGCTGGTTTAATGAACTGTGTAGCTGATCAAACAGAAGTAAAGGTAGGTAAGGATCAAGGTGATGTTCTAGAAGCTAGTGTTTGTTACTCTGATGGTAAGTCAGATCATGAATGTTGTATTCATGACAATAAAGTTCGTCTTGAATGTGGACATGAACTACCTGTGATCAATGGACTTTGTAAGAATGGAATGGGTAAGTCAATGCCTGTGGTCCAAGGAGTGTTAAATGGAAAATTTGTTACTGTTCTTCGAGACACTGGTTGTAGCAGTGCAGTTGTTAGAAAAGAACTTGTGAAAGATGAACAGTTAACAGGTAGAATTCAGAGATGTATACTTATAGATGGGACAGTCAGAAGTGCACCAGTTGCTGAAATCTTGGTTGATTCCCCATATTTTAAAGGTAGGATTGAAGCCCTTTGTATGAGTAAACCTATTTATGACCTTATTTTAGGTAACATTCCTGGAGTGAGAGAAACCAAATAATCCTGATGTTAATTGGGATATGGGAAATCTGGTAAAGGTAAGGTGTAAGTGGGATAATAAAGAGGTATGTTGGAGACAAGAGAGCACTATAAGTACAGCCCATGACAAGACAGTAACAAAAGATGACAATGATATTATTCTGAATGAACCTAGTGATACTCTTCCAGAGAAGGTAATATCAGAACTATCCTAACAAATTGAGACAGATGTGCTAGAGAAGAGACAAGGTGCGCAAACTAGGGCACAGAAGCTGAAAGATGGTAAGACATTTCAGAAGCTAAAAGTTATGAAAGAACAGCAAGTTTATAGAGATGATTTTAAAGAATTGCAGAATAAGGGAGAAACTTTGAAATGGGTAAGAGAAAAGTCAAAATCAGGAGAAAAGAAGACTAGAAAAGATATGGTATATGTATCATGGACTTGTATTGTAGTTTGTATTTTCTGTTTTTATCAGCATTTTAAACCTCAGTTTACAGAAAAGGCTCTTCCACTCAAACACTTGACAAAAAAAGGTAACACAAACAAGTTGGTAGTGAAACTTGAGCATCAAGGAGTATATGAAAGATTGAAAGGTTGTATGGTGAGTACACCTAGTTTGAAATTATCTGGTATCAATATAGGTCGCACAGACTACATGAGCAGAACTGAAAAATGAATTCATTCATTTTTTCTAAAGGGGGAGTGATGTCACAAATATGATGACATGTGGTTTTAAATTGTATTTTTAACTTTAGGACACAACCTGTAGGTGAACAGTGAGCATATGCAGTGCCCTAAATGGTAGTTCACAGTATAGCTGAATACAGGTGTAATTATGTAATTAGTGGTCAGTAGTGGCTAGGTGAGAATTATTTACCTGTAAAAGTGTTAAGAAAACAGGTGAGAAATTGTGAGTGAATAATTAGTAACTGTATTATTATAATCATTCTTGGTTTAGTTTTTGAACAGTGCAGATGAAAATGTGATTTGGAACAAATATTGAATAGTGATATATGGAAATATATAGAGAGACTGCCGTGATTTCTGTGGCCATTTTATTTGGGACTCAAACTCATTGTTGAGCGTTGTCATGCAGTGATTATGTAGTTGACATAGACCAGCTTAGTGCTTTCGACTTCGTGTCATTATTCAAAAGACTTAGTGTCAAAGCTTTGTGCAGTCCTGTGTGGAAAACCTTTGTGGTTTAGGCTTAGTGCTTTCCTATGTGGAAACCCTCTGTTTTTGGGAAATGTTATATCTAACTGCATAATGCTTAAGTAGAGAGTGGCATTTAAAATGGTTGCTGTTTTGACTATGTGTTGATGTTGAGTTACTAGTCTGAATAAATAATGCTGTGTGAACTTATTTCTTATTAGAAGTCTACTTTTAAATTACACTACCATGCACATACACGGATGGCCCTCGGTATACGTGACACCTAGACTGTCTAATAGTGTAGCTACACTGTCTAATAGTGCTCCTAGACTGTCCGTAAGCGTAACTAGATTGTTTATCAATGTAGCTACACTGTCTATTTGTTTTCATAGACGGTCTATAAGAGAAGCTACACTGTCTATTAGTGTTCATAGACTGTCAATTAGTGTAGCTAGATTGTCTATCAATATAGCTACACTGTGTTTTAATTTTCCTATACTGTATGTTAGTGTAGCTACACTGTCAATTAGTGTATCTACATTGTCTATTGATGTTCCTAGACTGTCTGTTAGTGTAGCTAGACTGTCTATTAGTGTAGCTACACTGTCTAATAGTGTTCCTAGACTGTCTATTAGTGTAGCTAGACTGTCTACTAGTGTAGCTAGACTGTCTATTAGTGTAGCTACACTGTCTATTAGTGTAGCTAGACTGTCTATTAGTGTAGCTACACTGTCTAATAGTGTTCCTAGACTGTCTATTAGTGTAGCTAGACTGTCTATTAGAGTAGCTACACTGTCTAATAGTGTTCCTAGACTGTCTAATAGTGTAGCTTAACTGTCTAATAGTGTTCCTAGACTGTCTGTTAGCGTACATAGATTGTTTATCAATGTAGCTACACTGTCTATTTGTTTTCATAGACGGTCTATTAGAGAAGCTACACTGTCTATTAGTTTTCATTGACTGTCTGTTAGTGTAGCTAGACTGTCTATTTATGTAGCTACACTGTCTTATAGTGTTCCTAGACTGTCTATTAGTGTAGCTAGATTGTCTATTAGTGTAGCTACACTGTCTTATAGTGTTCCTAGACTGTCTATTAGTGTAGCTAGACTGTCTATTAGTGTAACTACACTGTCTATTAGTGTTCATAGACTGTCTGTTAGTGTAGCTAGACTGTCTATTAGTGTAGCTACACTGTCTTATAGTGTTCCTAGACTGTCTATTAGAGTAGCTAGACTGTCTATTAGTGTAGCTACACTGTCTAATAGAGTAATTAGACTGTCTACTAGTGTAGTTAGACTGTCTATTAGTGTAGCTACATTGCCTAATAGTGTTCCTAGACTGTCTATTAGTATAGCTAGATTGTGTATTAATATAGCTGCACTGTCTATTAGTTTTCATAGACGGTCTGTTAGTGTAGCTAGACTGTCTACTAGTGTAGCTACATTGTCTATTGATGTTCCTAGACTGTCCGTTAGTGGAGCTAGATTGTCTATCAACTGTCTGTTTGTGTAGCTAGACTGTCTATTAGTGTAGCTACACTGTATAATAGTGTTCCTAGACTGTCTATTAGAGTAGCTAGACTGTCTACTAGTGTAGCTACAGTGTCTTATAGTGTTCCTAGACTGTCTATTAGTGTAGCTAGACTGTCTATTAGTGTAGCTACACTGTCTAATAGTGTTCCTAGACTGTCTATTAGTGTAGCTAGACTGTCTACTAGTGTAGCTACACTGTCTTATAGTGTTCCTAGACTGTCTATTAGTGTAGCTACACTGTCTAATAGTGTTCCTAGACTGTCTGTTAGCGTAACTAGATTGTTTATCAATGTAGCTACACTGTCTATTTGTTTTCATAGACGGTCTATTAGAGAAGCTACACTGTCTATTTGTGTTCATTGCCTGTCTGTTAGTGTAGCTAGACTGTCTATTAATGTAGCTAAACTGTCTTATAGTGTTCCCAGACTGTCTATTAGTGTAGCTAGATTGTCTATTAGTGTAGCTACACTGTCTTATAGTGTTCCTAGACTGTCTATTAGTGTAATTAGACTGTCTATTAGTGTAGCTACACTGTCTATTAGTGTTCATAGACTTCTGTTAGTGTAGCTAGACTGTCTATTACTGTAGCTACACTGTCTTATAGTGTTCCTAGACTGTCTATTAGTGTAGCTAGACTGTCTATTAGTGTAGCTACACTGTCTAATAGCGTTCCTAGACTGTCTACTAGTGTAGTTAGACTGTCTATTAGTGTAGCTACACTGTCTTATAGTGTTCCTAGACTGTCTATTGGTGTAGCTAGATTGTGTATCAATATAGCTACACTGTCTATTAGTTTTCATAGACGGTCTGTTAGTGTAGCTAGACTGTCTTCTAGTGTAGCTACATTGTCTATTGATGTTCCTAGACTGTCCGTTAGTGTAGCTAGATTGTCTATCAATGTAGCTACACTGTCTTTTAATTTTCTTATACTGTCTGTTAGAGTAGCTACACTGTCTATTAGTGTTCATATACTGTCTGTTCGTGTAGCTAGACTGTCTATTAGTGTAGCTACACTGTCTAATAGTGTTCCTAGACTGTCTACTAGTGTAGTTAGACTGTCTATTAGTGTAGCTACACTGTCTAATAGTGTTCCTAGACTGTCTATTAGTGTAGCTAGATTGTGTATCAATATAGCTACACTGTCTATTAGTTTTCATAGACGGTCTGTTAGTGTAGCTAGACTGTCTTCTAGTGTAGCTACATTGTCTATTGATGTTCCTAGACTGTCCGTTAGTGTAGCTAGATTGTCTATCAATGTAGCTACACTGTCTTTTAATTTTCTTATACTGTCTGTTAGAGTAGCTACACTGTCTATTAGTGTTCATATACTGTCTGTTCGTGTAGCTAGACTGTCTATTAGTGTAGCTACACTGTCTAATAGTGTTCCTAGACTGTCAATTAGTGTAGCTAGATTGTCTATCAATATAGCTACACTGTCTCTTAGTTTTCCTATATTGTATGTTAGTGTAGCTAGACTGTCTACTAGTGTAGCTACATGGTCTATTGATGTTCCTAGACTATCCGTTAGTGTAGCTAGATTGTCTATCAATGTAGCTACACTGTCTATTAGTTTTCTTATACTGTCTGTTAAAGTAGCTACACTGTCTATTAGTGTTCATATACTGTCTGTTCGTGTAGCTAGACTGTCTATTAGTGTAGCTACACTGTCTAATAGTGTTCCTAGACTGTCTATTAGTGTAGCTAGACTGTCTATTAGAGTAGCTAGATTGTCTATCAATATAGCTACACTGTCTATTAGTTTTCCTATACTGTATGTTAGTGTAGCTAGACTGTCTACTAGTGTAGTTACATTGTCTATTGATGTTCCTTGACTGTCCGTTAGTGTAGCTAGATTGTCTATCAATGTAGCTACACTGTCTATTAGTTTTCTTATACTGTCTGTGAGAGTAGCTACACTGTCTATTTGTTTTCATCGACGGTCTATTAGAGTAGCTACACTGTCTATTAGAGTTCATAGACTGTCTGTTAGTGTATCTAGACTGTCTATTAGTGTAGCTATACTGTCAATTAGTTTTGCTATACTGTCTATTAGTGTAGCTAGACTGTCTACTAGTGTAGCTACACTGTCTAATAGTGTTCCTAGACTGTCAATTAGTGTAGCTAGATTGTCTATCAATATAGCTACACTGTGTTTTAATTTTCCTATACTGTATGTTAGTGTAGCTACACTGTCAATTAGTGTATCTACATTGTCTATTGATGTTCCTAGACTGTCTGTTAGTGTAGCTAGACTGTCTATTAGTGTAGCTACACTGTCTAATAGTGTTCCTAGACTGTCTATTAGTGTAGCTAGACTGTCTACTAGTGTAGCTAGACTGTCTATTAGTGTAGCTACACTGTCTATTAGTGTAGCTAGACTGTCTATTAGTGTAGCTACACTGTCTAATAGTGTTCCTAGACTGTCTATTAGTGTAGCTAGACTGTCTATTAGAGTAGCTACACTGTCTAATAGTGTTCCTAGACTGTCTAATAGTGTAGCTTAACTGTCTAATAGTGTTCCTAGACTGTCTGTTAGCGTACATAGATTGTTTATCAATGTAGCTACACTGTCTATTTGTTTTCATAGACGGTCTATTAGAGAAGCTACACTGTCTATTAGTTTTCATTGACTGTCTGTTAGTGTAGCTAGACTGTCTATTTATGTAGCTACACTGTCTTATAGTGTTCCTAGACTGTCTATTAGTGTAGCTAGATTGTCTATTAGTGTAGCTACACTGTCTTATAGTGTTCCTAGACTGTCTATTAGTGTAGCTAGACTGTCTATTAGTGTAACTACACTGTCTATTAGTGTTCATAGACTGTCTGTTAGTGTAGCTAGACTGTCTATTAGTGTAGCTACACTGTCTTATAGTGTTCCTAGACTGTCTATTAGAGTAGCTAGACTGTCTATTAGTGTAGCTACACTGTCTAATAGAGTAATTAGACTGTCTACTAGTGTAGTTAGACTGTCTATTAGTGTAGCTACATTGCCTAATAGTGTTCCTAGACTGTCTATTAGTATAGCTAGATTGTGTATCAATATAGCTGCACTGTCTATTAGTTTTCATAGACGGTCTGTTAGTGTAGCTAGACTGTCTACTAGTGTAGCTACATTGTCTATTGATGTTCCTAGACTGTCCGTTAGTGGAGCTAGATTGTCTATCAACTGTCTGTTTGTGTAGCTAGACTGTCTATTAGTGTAGCTACACTGTATAATAGTGTTCCTAGACTGTCTATTAGAGTAGCTAGACTGTCTACTAGTGTAGCTACAGTGTCTTATAGTGTTCCTAGACTGTCTATTAGTGTAGCTAGACTGTCTATTAGTGTAGCTACACTGTCTAATAGTGTTCCTAGACTGTCTATTAGTGTAGCTAGACTGTCTACTAGTGTAGCTACACTGTCTTATAGTGTTCCTAGACTGTCTATTAGTGTAGCTACACTGTCTAATAGTGTTCCTAGACTGTCTGTTAGCGTAACTAGATTGTTTATCAATGTAGCTACACTGTCTATTTGTTTTCATAGACGGTCTATTAGAGAAGCTACACTGTCTATTTGTGTTCATTGCCTGTCTGTTAGTGTAGCTAGACTGTCTATTAATGTAGCTAAACTGTCTTATAGTGTTCCCAGACTGTCTATTAGTGTAGCTAGATTGTCTATTAGTGTAGCTACACTGTCTTATAGTGTTCCTAGACTGTCTATTAGTGTAATTAGACTGTCTATTAGTGTAGCTACACTGTCTATTAGTGTTCATAGACTTCTGTTAGTGTAGCTAGACTGTCTATTACTGTAGCTACACTGTCTTATAGTGTTCCTAGACTGTCTATTAGTGTAGCTAGACTGTCTATTAGTGTAGCTACACTGTCTAATAGCGTTCCTAGACTGTCTACTAGTGTAGTTAGACTGTCTATTAGTGTAGCTACACTGTCTAATAGTGTTCCTAGACTGTCTATTGGTGTAGCTAGATTGTGTATCAATATAGCTACACTGTCTATTAGTTTTCATAGACGGTCTGTTAGTGTAGCTAGACTGTCTTCTAGTGTAGCTACATTGTCTATTGATGTTCCTAGACTGTCCGTTAGTGTAGCTAGATTGTCTATCAATGTAGCTACACTGTCTTTTAATTTTCTTATACTGTCTGTTAGAGTAGCTACACTGTCTATTAGTGTTCATATACTGTCTGTTCGTGTAGCTAGACTGTCTATTAGTGTAGCTACACTGTCTAATAGTGTTCCTAGACTGTCTACTAGTGTAGTTAGACTGTCTATTAGTGTAGCTACACTGTCTAATAGTGTTCCTAGACTGTCTATTAGTGTAGCTAGATTGTGTATCAATATAGCTACACTGTCTATTAGTTTTCATAGACGGTCTGTTAGTGTAGCTAGACTGTCTTCTAGTGTAGCTACATTGTCTATTGATGTTCCTAGACTGTCCGTTAGTGTAGCTAGATTGTCTATCAATGTAGCTACACTGTCTTTTAATTTTCTTATACTGTCTGTTAGAGTAGCTACACTGTCTATTAGTGTTCATATACTGTCTGTTCGTGTAGCTAGACTGTCTATTAGTGTAGCTACACTGTCTAATAGTGTTCCTAGACTGTCAATTAGTGTAGCTAGATTGTCTATCAATATAGCTACACTGTCTCTTAGTTTTCCTATATTGTATGTTAGTGTAGCTAGACTGTCTACTAGTGTAGCTACATGGTCTATTGATGTTCCTAGACTATCCGTTAGTGTAGCTAGATTGTCTATCAATGTAGCTACACTGTCTATTAGTTTTCTTATACTGTCTGTTAAAGTAGCTACACTGTCTATTAGTGTTCATATACTGTCTGTTCGTGTAGCTAGACTGTCTATTAGTGTAGCTACACTGTCTAATAGTGTTCCTAGACTGTCTATTAGTGTAGCTAGACTGTCTATTAGAGTAGCTAGATTGTCTATCAATATAGCTACACTGTCTATTAGTTTTCCTATACTGTATGTTAGTGTAGCTAGACTGTCTACTAGTGTAGTTACATTGTCTATTGATGTTCCTTGACTGTCCGTTAGTGTAGCTAGATTGTCTATCAATGTAGCTACACTGTCTATTAGTTTTCTTATACTGTCTGTGAGAGTAGCTACACTGTCTATTTGTTTTCATCGACGGTCTATTAGAGTAGCTACACTGTCTATTAGAGTTCATAGACTGTCTGTTAGTGTATCTAGACTGTCTATTAGTGTAGCTATACTGTCAATTAGTTTTGCTATACTGTCTATTAGTGTAGCTAGACTGTCTACTAGTGTAGCTACACTGTCTAATAGTGTTCCTAGACTGTCTATTAGTGTAGCTAGACTGTCTATTAGAGTAGCTAGACTGTATAATAGTGTTCCTAGACTGTCTATTAGTGTAGCTACACTGTCTTATAGTGTTCCTAGACTGTCTATTAGTGTAGCTAGATTGTCTATCAATATAGCTACACTGTCTATTAGTTTTCCTATACTGTCTGTTAGTGTAGCTAGACTGTCTACTAGTGTAGCTACATTGTCTATTAGTGTTCCTAGACTGTCTATTAGTATAGCTAGACTGTCTATTAGAGTAGCTAGATTGTCTATCAATATAGCTACACTGTCTATTTGTTTTCCTATATTGTATGTTAGTGTAGCTAGACTGTCTACTAGTGTAGCTACATGGTCTATTGATGTTCATAGACTATCCGTTAGTGTAGCTAGATTGTCTATCAATGTAGCTACACTGTCTATTAGTTTTCTTATACTGTCTGTTAAAGTAGCTACACTGTCTATTTGTTTTCATCGACGGTCTATTAGTTAGCTACACTGTCTAATAGTGTTCCTAGACTGTCTACTAGTGTAGCTACAATGTCTTATAGTGTTCCTAGACTGTCTATTAGTGTAGCTAGACCGTCTATTAGTGTAGTTACACTGTCTAATAGTGTTGCTAGGCTGTCTATTAGTGTAGCTAGACTGTCTATTAGAGTAGCTACATTGTCTATTGATGTTCCTAGACTGTCCGTTAGTGGAGCTAGATTGTCTATCAACTGTCTGTTTGTGTAGCTAGACTGTCTATTAGTGTAGCTACACTGTATAATAGTGTTCCTAGACTGTCTATTAGAGTAGCTAGACTGTCTACTAGTGTAGCTACAGTGTCTTATAGTGTTCCTAGACTGTCTATTAGTGTAGCTAGACTGTCTATTAGTGTAGCTACACTGTCTAATAGTGTTCCTAGACTGTCTATTAGTGTAGCTAGACTGTCTACTAGTGTAGCTACACTGTCTTATAGTGTTCCTAGACTGTCTATTAGTGTAGCTACACTGTCTAATAGTGTTCCTAGACTGTCTGTTAGCGTAACTAGATTGTTTATCAATGTAGCTACACTGTCTATTTGTTTTCATAGACGGTCTATTAGAGAAGCTACACTGTCTATTTGTGTTCATTGCCTGTCTGTTAGTGTAGCTAGACTGTCTATTAATGTAGCTAAACTGTCTTATAGTGTTCCCAGACTGTCTATTAGTGTAGCTAGATTGTCTATTAGTGTAGCTACACTGTCTTATAGTGTTCCTAGACTGTCTATTAGTGTAATTAGACTGTCTATTAGTGTAGCTACACTGTCTATTAGTGTTCATAGACTTCTGTTAGTGTAGCTAGACTGTCTATTACTGTAGCTACACTGTCTTATAGTGTTCCTAGACTGTCTATTAGTGTAGCTAGACTGTCTATTAGTGTAGCTACACTGTCTAATAGCGTTCCTAGACTGTCTACTAGTGTAGTTAGACTGTCTATTAGTGTAGCTACACTGTCTAATAGTGTTCCTAGACTGTCTATTGGTGTAGCTAGATTGTGTATCAATATAGCTACACTGTCTATTAGTTTTCATAGACGGTCTGTAAGTGTAGCTAGACTGTCTTCTAGTGTAGCTACATTGTCTATTGATGTTCCTAGACTGTCCGTTAGTGTAGCTAGATTGTCTATCAATGTAGCTACACTGTCTTTTAATTTTCTTAAACTGTCTGTTAGAGTAGCTACACTGTCTATTAGTGTTCATATACTGTCTGTTCGTGTAGCTAGACTGTCTATTAGTGTAGCTACACTGTCTAATAGTGTTCCTAGACTGTCTACTAGTGTAGTTAGACTGTCTATTAGTGTAGCTACACTGTCTAATAGTGTTCCTAGACTGTCTATTAGTGTAGCTAGATTGTGTATCAATATAGCTACACTGTCTATTAGTTTTCATAGACGGTCTGTTAGTGTAGCTAGACTGTCTTCTAGTGTAGCTACATTGTCTATTGATGTTCCTAGACTGTCCGTTAGTGTAGCTAGATTGTCTATCAATGTAGCTACACTGTCTTTTAATTTTCTTATACTGTCTGTTAGAGTAGCTACACTGTCTATTAGTGTTCATATACTGTCTGTTCGTGTAGCTAGACTGTCTATTAGTGTAGCTACACTGTCTAATAGTGTTCCTAGACTGTCAATTAGTGTAGCTAGATTGTCTATCAATATAGCTACACTGTCTCTTAGTTTTCCTATATTGTATGTTAGTGTAGCTAGACTGTCTACTAGTGTAGCTACATGGTCTATTGATGTTCCTAGACTATCCGTTAGTGTAGCTAGATTGTCTATCAATGTAGCTACACTGTCTATTAGTTTTCTTATACTGTCTGTTAAAGTAGCTACACTGTCTATTAGTGTTCATATACTGTCTGTTCGTGTAGCTAGACTGTCTATTAGTGTAGCTACACTGTCTAATAGTGTTCCTAGACTGTCTATTAGTGTAGCTAGACTGTCTATTAGAGTAGCTAGATTGTCTATCAATATAGCTACACTGTCTATTAGTTTTCCTATACTGTATGTTAGTGTAGCTAGACTGTCTACTAGTGTAGTTACATTGTCTATTGATGTTCCTTGACTGTCCGTTAGTGTAGCTAGATTGTCTATCAATGTAGCTACACTGTCTATTAGTTTTCTTATACTGTCTGTGAGAGTAGCTACACTGTCTATTTGTTTTCATCGACGGTCTATTAGAGTAGCTACACTGTCTATTAGAGTTCATAGACTGTCTGTTAGTGTATCTAGACTGTCTATTAGTGTAGCTATACTGTCAATTAGTTTTGCTATACTGTCTATTAGTGTAGCTAGACTGTCTACTAGTGTAGCTACACTGTCTAATAGTGTTCCTAGACTGTCTATTAGTGTAGCTAGACTGTCTATTAGAGTAGCTAGACTGTATAATAGTGTTCCTAGACTGTCTATTAGTGTAGCTACACTGTCTTATAGTGTTCCTAGACTGTCTATTAGTGTAGCTAGATTGTCTATCAATATAGCTACACTGTCTATTAGTTTTCCTATACTGTCTGTTAGTGTAGCTAGACTGTCTACTAGTGTAGCTACATTGTCTATTAGTGTTCCTAGACTGTCTATTAGTATAGCTAGACTGTCTATTAGAGTAGCTAGATTGTCTATCAATATAGCTACACTGTCTATTTGTTTTCCTATATTGTATGTTAGTGTAGCTAGACTGTCTACTAGTGTAGCTACATGGTCTATTGATGTTCATAGACTATCCGTTAGTGTAGCTAGATTGTCTATCAATGTAGCTACACTGTCTATTAGTTTTCTTATACTGTCTGTTAAAGTAGCTACACTGTCTATTTGTTTTCATCGACGGTCTATTAGTTAGCTACACTGTCTAATAGTGTTCCTAGACTGTCTACTAGTGTAGCTACAATGTCTTATAGTGTTCCTAGACTGTCTATTAGTGTAGCTAGACCGTCTATTAGTGTAGTTACACTGTCTAATAGTGTTGCTAGGCTGTCTATTAGTGTAGCTAGACTGTCTATTAGAGTAGCTACACTGTCTAATAGTGTTCCTAGACTGTCTATTAGTGTAGCTACACTGTCTAATAGTGTTCCTAGACTGTCTGTTAGCGTAACTAGATTGTTTATCAATGTAGCTACACTGTCTATTTGTTTTCATAGACGGTCTATTAGAGAAGCTACACTGTCTATTAGTGTTCATAGACTGTCTGTTAGTGTAGCTAGACTGTCTATTAATGTAGCTACACTGTCTTATAGTGTTCCTAGACTGTCTATTAGTGTAGCTAGATTGTCTATTAGTGTAGGTACTCTGTCTTATAGTGTTCCTAGACTGTCTATTATTGTAGCTAGACTGTCTATTAGTGTAGCTACACTGTCTATTAGTGTTCATAGACTTCTGTTAGTGTAGCTAGATTGTCTATTAGTGTAGCTACACTGTCTAATAGTGTTCCTAGACTGTCTACTAGTGTAGCTAGACTGTCTATTAGAGTAGCTACACTGTCTAATAGTGTTCCTAGACCGTCTATTAGTGTAGCTAGATTGTCTATCAATATAGCTACACTGTCTATTAGTTTTCATAGACGGTCTGTTAGTGTAGCTACACTGTCATTTAGTGTAGCCTCATTGTCTATTGATGTTCCTAGACTGTCCGTTAGCGAAGCTAGATTGTCTATCAATGTAGCTACACTGTCTATTAGTTTTCTTATACTGTCTGTTAGAGTAGCTACACTGTCTATAAGTGTTCATATACTGTCTGTTAATGTAGCTAGACTGTCTATCAGTGTAGCTACACTGTCTAATAGTGTTCCTAGACTGTCTATTAGTGTAGCTAGGTTGTCTATAAGTGTAGCTACACTGTCTAATAGTGTAGCTACATTGTCTATTGATGTTCCTAGACTGTCCGTTAGTGTAGCTAGATTGTCTATCAATGTAGCTACACTGTCTTTTAATTTTCTTATACTGTCTGTTAGAGTAGCTACACTGTCTATTACTGTTCATATACTGTCTGTTCGTGTAGCTAGACTGTCTATTAGTGTAGCTACACTGTCTAATAGTGTTCATAGACTGTCTATTAGTGTAGCTAGACTGTCTATTAGAGTAGCTAGATTGTCTATCAATATAGCTACACTGTCAATTAGTTTTCCTATACTGTATGTTAGTGTAGCTAGACTGTCTACTAGTGTAGCTAGATTGTCTATCAATGTAGCTACACTGTCTATAAGTTTTCTTATACTGTCTGTTAGAGTAGCTACACTGTATATTTGTTTTCATCGACGGTCTATTAGTTAGCTACATTGTCTATTTGAGTTCATAGACTGTCTGTTCGTGTAGCTAGACTGTCTATTAGTGTAGCTACACTGTCTAATAGTGTTCCTAGACTGTCTATTAGTGTAGCTAGACTGTCTACTAGTGTAGCTACACTGTCTTATAGTGTTCCTAGACTGTCTATTAGTGTAGCTAGACTGTCTATTAGTGTAGCTACACTGTCTAATAGTGTTTCTAGACTGTCTATTAGTGTAGCTAGACTGTCTATTGGAGTAGCTACACTGTCTAATATTGTTCCTAGACTGTCTATTAATGTAGCTACACTGTCTTATAGTGTTCCTAGACTGTCTGTTAGCGTAACTAGATCGTTTATCAATGTAGCTACACTGTCTATTTGTTTTCATAGACGGTCTATTAGTTAGCTACATTGTCTATTTGAGTTCATAGACTGTCTGTTCGTGTAGCTAGACTGTCTATTAGTGTAGCTACACTGTCTAATAGTGTTCCTAGACTGTCTATTAGTGTAGCTAGACTGTCTACTAGTGTAGCTACACTGTCTTATAGTGTTCCTAGACTGTCTATTAGTGTAGCTAGACTGTCTATTAGTGTAGCTACACTGTCTAATAGTGTTTCTAGACCGTCTATTAGTGTAGCTAGACTGTCTATTGGAGTAGCTACACTGTCTAATATTGTTCCTAGACTGACTATTAGTGTAGCTATACTGTCTTATAGTGTTCCTAGACTGTCTGTTAGCGTAACTAGATCGTTTATCAATGTAGCTACACTGTCTATTTGTTTTCATAGACGGTCTATAAGAGAAGCTACACTGTCTATTAGTGATCATAGACTGTCTGTTAGTGTAGCTAGACTGTCTATTAATGTAGCTACACTGTCTAATAGTGTTCCTAGACTGTCTATTAGTGTAGCTAGATTGTCTATAAGTGTAGCTACACTGTCTTATAGTGTTCCTAGACTGTCTATTAGTGTTCATAGACTGTCTATTAGTGTAGCTAGATTGTCTATTAGTGTAGCTACACTGTCTAATAGTGTTCCTAGACTGTCTACTAGTGTAGCTAGACTGTCTATTAGAGTAGCTACACTGTCTAATAGTGTTCCTAGACTGTCAATAAGTGTAGCTAGATTGTCTATCAATATAGCTACACTGTCTATTAGTTTTCATAGACGGTCTGTTAGTGAAGCTAGACTGTCTACTAGTGTAGCTACATTGTCTATTGATGTTCCTAGACTGTCCGTTAGTGAAGCTAGATTGTCTATCAATGTAGCTACACTGTCTTTTAGTTTCTTGTACTGTCTGTTAGAGTAGCTACACTGTCTATTAGTGTTCATATACTGTCTGTTAGTGTAGCTAGACTGTCTATTAGTGTAGCTACACTGTCTAATAGTGTTCCTAGACTGTCTATTAGTGTAGCTAGATTGTCTATTGGTGTAGCTACACTGTCTAATAGTGTTCCTAGACTGTCTATTAGTGTAGCTAGACTGTCTATTAGTGTAGCTACACTGTCTAATCGTGTTCCTAGACTGTCTACTAGTGTAGTTAGACTGTCTATTAGTGTAGCTACACTGTCTAATAGTGTTCCTAGACTGTCTATTAGTGTAGCTAGATTGTGTATTAATATAGATACACTGTCTATTAGTTTTTATAGACGGTGTGTTAGTGTAGCTAGACTGTCTACTAGTGTAGCTACATTGTCTATCGCTGTTCCTAGACTGTCCGTTAGTGTAGCTAGATTGTCTATCAATGTAGCTACACTGTCTTTTAATTTTCTTATACTGTCTGTTAAAGTAGCTACACTGTCTTTTAGTGTCCATACACTGTCTATTAGTGTTCATAGACTGTCTATTAGTGTAGCTACACTGTCTAATAGTGTTCCTAGACTGTCTATTAGTGTAGCTAGATTGTCTATCAATATAGCTACACTGTCTATTAGTTTTCCTATACTGTCTGTTAGTGTAGCTAGACGGTCTATTAGAGAAACTACACTGTCTTTTAGTGTTCATAGACTATCTGTTAGTGTTGCTAGACTAGACTGTCTATTAGTGTAGCTACACTGTCTTATAGTGTTCCTAGACTGTCTATTAGTGTAGCTAGATTGTCTATTAGTGTAGCTACACTGTCTTATAGTGTTCTTAGACTGTCTACTAGTGTAGCTAGACTGTCTATTAGAGTAGCTACACTGTCTAATTGTGTTCCTAGACTGTCTATTAGTGTAGCTAGATTGTCTATCAATATAGCTACACTGTCTATCAGTTTTCATAGACGGTCTGTTAGTGTAGCTAGACTGTCTACTAGTGTAGCTACACTGTCTATTAGTTTTCTTATACTGTCTGTTAGAGTAGCTACACTGTCTATTTGTTTTCATCGACGGTCTATTAGTTAGCTACACTGTCTTTTAGAGTTCATAGACTGTATGTTAGTGTAGCTAGACTGTCTATTAGTGTAGCTACACTGTCTAATAGTGTTCCTAGGCTGTCTACTAGTGTAGCTAGACTGTCTATTAGTGTAGCTACACTGTCTAATAGTGTTCCTAGACTGTCTATTAGTGTAGCTAGATTGTGTATCAATATAGCTTCACTGTCTATTAGCTTTCATAGACGGTCTGTTAGTGTAGCTAGACTGTCTACTAGTGTAGCTACATTGTCTATTGATGTTCCTAGACTGTCCGTTAGTGTAGCTAGATTGTCTATCAATGTAGCTACACTGTCTTTTAATTTTCTTATACTGTCTGTTAGAGTAGCTACACTGTCGATTAGTGTTCATATACTGTCTGTTCGTGTAGCTAGACTGTCTATTAGTGTAGCTACACTGTCTAATAGTGTTCCTAGACTGTCTATTAGTGTAGCTAGATTGTCTATCAATATAGCTACACTGTCTATTAGTTTTCCTATACTGTCTGTTCGTGTAGCTAGACTGTCTATTAGTGTAGCTACACTGTCTAATAGTGTTCCTAGACTGTCTGTTAGCGTAACTAGATTGTTTATCAATGTAGCTACACTGTCTATTTGTTTTCATAGACGGTCTATTAGAGAAGCTACACTGTCTATTAGTGTTCATAGACTGTCTGATAGTGTAGCTAGACTGTCTATTAATGTAGCTACACTGTCTTATAGTGTTCCTAGACTGTCTATTAGTGTAGCTTGATTGTCTATTAGTGTAGCTACACTGTCTTATAGTGTTCCTAGACTGTCTGTTTGTGTAGCTAGACTGTCTATTAGTGTAGCTACACTGTCTATTAGTTTTATTATACTGTCTGTTAGAGTAGCTACACTGTCTATTTGTTTTCATCGAAGGTCTATTAGTTAGCTACACTGTCTATTAGAGTTCATAGACTGTCTGTTAGTGTAGCTAGACTGTCTATCAGTGTAGCTACACTGTATTATAGTGTTCCTAGACTGTCTATTAGTGTAGCTAGATAGTCTATTAGTGTAGCTACACTGTCTTATAGTGTTCCTAGACTGTCTATTAGTGTAGCTAGACTGTCTATAAGTGTATCTAAACTGTCTAATAGTGTTCCTAGACTGTCTACTAGTGTAGCTAGACTGTCTATTAATGTAGCTACACTGTCTAATAGTGTTCCTAGACTGTCTATTAGTGTAGCTAGATTGTGTATCAATATAGCTATACTGTCTATTAGTTTTCATAGACGGTCTGTAAGTGTAAATAGACTGTGTACTAGTGTAGCTACATTGTCTATTGATGTTCCTAGACTGTTCGTTAGTGTAGCTAGATTGTCTATCAGTGTAGCTACACTGTCTTTTAATTTTCTTATACTGTCTGTTAGAGTAGCTACACTGTCTATTAGTGTTCATATACTGTCTGTTCTCGTAGCTAGACTGTCTATTAGTGTAGCTACACTGTCTAATAGTGTTCCTAGACTGTCTATTAGGTGTAGCTTGATTGTCTATCAATATAGCTACACTGTCTATTAGTTTTCCTATACTGTCTGTTAGTGTAGCTAGACTGTCTACTAGTGTAGCTACATTGTCTATTAGTGTTCCTAGACTGTCTATTAGTGTAGCTAGACTGTCTATTAGAGTAGCTAGATTGTCTATCAATATAGCTACACGGTCTATTAGTTTTCCTATACTGTATGTTAGTGTAGCTAGACTGTCTACTAGTGTAGCTACATTGTCTATTGATGTTCCTAGACTGTCCGTTAGTGTAGCTAGATTGTCTATCAATGTAGCTACACTGTCTATTAGTTTTCTTATACTGTCAGTTAGAGTAGCTACACTGTCTATTTGTTTTCATCGACGGTCTATTAGTTAGCTACACTGTCTATTAGAGTTCATAGACTGTCTGTTAGTGTAGCTACACTGTCTAATATTGTTCCTAGACTGTCTATTAGTGTAGCTAGACTGTCTACTAGTGTAGCTACACTGTCTTATAGTGTTCCTAGACTGTCTTTTAGTGTAGCTAGACTGTCTATTAGTGTAGCTACACTGTCTTATAGTGTTCCTAGACTGTCTATTAGTGTAGCTACACTGTCTAATAGTGTTCCTAGACTGTCTATTAGTGTAGCAAGACTGTCTATTAGAGTAGCTACACTGTCTAAAAGTGTTCCTAGACTGTCTATTAGTGTAGCTACATTGTCTAATAGTGTTCTTAGACTGTCTGTTAGCGTAACTAGATTGTTT
Organism: Loripinus fragilis; assembly: GCA_964019695.1. Lineage (NCBI taxonomy): Eukaryota > Metazoa > Mollusca > Bivalvia > Lucinida > Lucinidae > Loripinus > Loripinus fragilis. The sequence goes on along the minus strand of OZ026523.1, from coordinate 48,617,190 downwards.
ATCAATGTAGCTACACTGTCTATTTGTTTTCATAGACGGTCTTTTAGAGAAGCTACACTGTCTATTAGTGTTCATAGACTGTCTGTTAGTGTAGCTAGACTGTCTATTAATGTAGCTATACTGTCTTATAGTGCTCCTAGACTGTCTATTAGTGTAGCTGGATTGTCTATTAGTGTAGCTACACTGTCTGATAGTGTTCCTAGACTGTCTATTAGTGTAGCTAGACTGTCTATTAGTGTAGCTACACTGTCTATTAGTGTTCATAGACTGTCTGTTAGTGTATCTAGACTGTCTATTATTGTAACTACACTGTCTTATAGTGTTCCTAGACTGTCTATTAGTGTAGCTAGATTGTCTATTAGTGTAGCTACACTGTCTAATAGTGTTCCTAGACTGTCTACTAGTGTAGCTAGACTGTCTATTAGAGTAGCTACACTGTCTAATAGTGTTCCTAGACTGTCTATTAGTGTAGCTAGATTGTCTATCAATATAGCTACATTGTCTATTAGTTTTCATAGACGGTCTGTTAGTGTAACTAGACTGTCTTCTAGTGTAGCTACATTGTCTATTGATGTTCCTAGACTGTCCGTTAGTGAAGCTAGGTTGTCTATCAATGTAGCTACACTGTCTATTACTTTTCTTATACTGTCTGTTAGAGTAGCTACACTGTCTATTAGTGTTCATATACTGTCTGTTAGTGTAGCTAGACTGTCTATCAGTGTAGCTACACTGTCTAATAGTGTTCCTAGACTGTCTATTAGTGTAGCTAGATTGTCTATTAGTGTAGCTACACTGTCTAATAGTGTTCCTAGACTGTCTTTTAGTGTAGCTAGATTGTCTATTAGTGTAGCTACACTGTCTAAAACTGTTCCTAGACTGTCTACTAGTGTAGCTAGACTGTCTATTAGTGTAGCTAGATTGTCTATCAATATAACTACACTGTCTATTAGTTTTCCTATACTGTATGTTAGTGTAGCTAGACTGTCTACTAGTGTAGTTACATTGTCTATTGATGTTCCTAGACTGTCCGTTAGTGTAGCTAGATTGTCTATCAATGTAGCTACACTGTCTATTAGTCTTCTTATACTGTCTGTTAGAGTAGCTACACTGTCTATTTGTTTTCATCGGCGGTCTATTAGTTAGCTACACTGTCTATTAGAGTTCATAGACTGTCTGTTAGTGTAACTAGACTGTCTGTTAGTGTATCTACACTGTCTAATAGTGTTCCTAGACTGTCTATTAGTGTAGCTAGACTGTCTACTAGTGTTCCTAGACTGTCTATTAGTGTAGCTAGACTGTCTACTAGTGTAACTACACTGTTTAATATTGTTCCTAGACTGTCTATTAGTGTAGCTAGACTGTCTATTAGAGTAGCTACACTGTCTAATAGTAATCCTATACTGTCTATTAGTGTAGCTACACTGTCTAATAGTGTTCATAGACTGTCTGTTAGCGTAACTAGATTGTTTATCAATGTAGCTACACTGTCTATTTGTTTTCATAGACGGTCTATTAGAGAAACTACACTGTCTATTAGTGTTCATAGACTGTCTGTTAGTGTAGCTAGACTAGACTGTCTATTAGTGTAGCTACACTGTCTTATAGTGTTCCTAGACTGTCTATTAGTGTAGCTAGATTGTCTATTAGTGTAGCTACACTGTCTTAAAGTGTTCCTAGACTGTCTACTAGTGTAGCTAGACTGTCTATTAGAGTAGCTACACTGTCTAATTGTGTTCCTAGACTGTCTATTAGTGTAGCTAGATTGTCTATCAATATAGCTACACTGTCTATCAGTTTTCATAGACGGTCTGCTAGTGTAGCAAGACTGTCTACTATTGTAGCTCATTGTATATTGATGTTCCTAGACTGTCCGTTAGTGAAGCTAGATTGTCTATCAATGTAGCTACACTGTCTATTAGTTTTCTTATACTGTCTGTTAGAGTAGCTACACTGTCCATTAGTGTTCATATACTGTCTGTTCGTGTAGCTAGACTGTCTATTAGTGTAGCTACACTGTCTAATAGTGTTCCTAGACTGTCTATTAGTGTAGCTAGATTGTCTATCAATATAGCTACACTGTCTATTAGTTTTCCTATACTGTCTGTTCATGTAGCTAGACTGTCTATTAGTGTAGCTACACTCTCAAATAGTGTTCCTAGACTGTCTGTTAGCGTAACTAGATTGTTTATCAATGTAGCTACACTGTCTATTTGTTTTCATAGACGGTCTTTTAGAGAAGCTACACTGTCTATTAGTGTTCATAGACTGTCTGTTAGTGTAGCTAGACTGTCTATTAATGTAGCTACACTGTCTAATAGTGCTCCTAGACTGTCTATTAGTGTAGCTAGATTGTCTATTAGTGTAGCTACACTGTCTATTAGTATTCATAGACTGTCTGTTAGTGTATCTAGACTGTCTATTAGTGTAGCTACACTGTCTTATAGTGTTCCTAGACTGTCTATTAGTGTAGCTAGACTGTCTATTAGAGTATTTAGATTGTCTATCAATATAGCTACACTGTCTATTAGTTTTCCTATACTGTATGTTAGTGTAGCTAGACTGTCTACTAGTGTAGTTACATTGTCTATTGATGTTCCTTGACTGTCCGTTAGTGTAGCTAGATTGTTTATCAATGTAGCTACACTGTCTATTAGTTTTCTTATACTGTCTGTGAGAGTAGCTACACTGTCTATTTGTTTTCATCGACGGTCTATTAGAGTAGCTACACTGTCTATTAGAGTTCATAGACTGTCTGTTAGTGTATCTAGACTGTCTATTAGTGTAGCTAGACTGTCAATTAGTTTTGCTATACTGTCTATTAGTGTAGCTAGACTGTCTACTAGTGTAGCTACACTGTCTAATAGTGTTCCTAGACTGTCTATTAGTGTAGCTAGACTGTCTATTAGAGTAGCTAGACTGTATAATAGTGTTCCTAGACTGTCTATTAGTGTAGCTACACTGTCTTATAGTGTTCCTAGACTGTCTATTAGTGTAGCTAGATTGTCTATCAATATAGCTACACTGTCTATTAGTTTTCCTATACTGTCTGTTAGTGTAGCTAGACTGTCTACTAGTGTAGCTACATTGTCTATTAGTGTTCCTAGACTGTCTATTAGTATAGCTAGACTGTCTATTAGAGTAGCTAGATTGTCTATCAATATAGCTACACTGTCTATTTGTTTTCCTATATTGTATGTTAGTGTAGCTAGACTGTCTACTAGTGTAGCTACATGGTCTATTGATGTTCATAGACTATCCGTTAGTGTAGCTAGATTGTCTATCAATGTAGCTACACTGTCTATTAGTTTTCTTATACTGTCTGTTAAAGTAGCTACACTGTCTATTTGTTTTCATCGACGGTCTATTAGTTAGCTACACTGTCTAATAGTGTTCCTAGACTGTCTACTAGTGTAGCTACACTGTCTTATAGTGTTCCTAGACTGTCTATTAGTGTAGCTAGACCGTCTATTAGTGTAGTTACACTGTCTAATAGTGTTGCTAGGCTGTCTATTAGTGTAGCTAGACTGTCTATTAGATTAGCTACACTGTCTAATAGTGTTCCTAGACTGTCTATTAGTGTAGCTACACTGTCTAATAGTGTTCCTAGACTGTCTGTTAGCGTAACTAGATTGTTTATCAATGTAGCTACACTGTCTATTTGTTTTCATAGACGGTCTATTAGAGAAGCTACACTGTCTATTAGTGTTCATAGACTGTCTGTTAGTGTAGCTAGACTGTCTATTAATTTAGCTACACTGTCTTATAGTGTTCATAGACTGTCTATTAGTGTAGCTAGATTGTCTATTAGTGTAGCTACTCTGTCTTATAGTGTTCCTAGACTGTCTATTATTGTAGCTAGACTGTCTATTAGTGTAGCTACACTGTCTATTAGTTTTCATAGACGGTCTGTTAGTGTAGCTACACTGTCATTTAGTGTAGCCTCATTGTCTATTGATGTTCCTAGACTGTCTGTTAGCGAAGCTAGATTGTCTATCAATGTAGCTACACTGTCTATTAGTTTTCTTATACTGTCTGTTAGAGTAGCTACACTGTCTATAAGTGTTCATATACTGTCTGTTAATGTAGCTAGACTGTCTATCAGTGTAGCTACACTGTCTAATAGTGTTCCTAGACTGTCTATTAGTGTAGCTAGGTTGTCTATAAGTGTAGCTACACTGTCTACTAGTGTTCCTAGACTGTCTATTAGTGTAGCTACATTGTCTATTATTGTAGCTACACTGTCTAATAGTGTTCCTATACTGTCTACAAGTGTAGCTAGACTGTCTATTAGTGTAGCTACACTGTCTAATAGTGTTCCTAGACTGTCTATTAGTGTAGCTAGATTGTGTATCAATTTAGCTACACTGTATATTAGTTTTCAGAGACGGTCTGTTTGTGTAGCTAGACTGTCTACTAGTGTAGCTACATTGTCTATTGATGTTCCTAGACTGTCCGTTAGTGTAGCTAGATTGTCTATCAATGTAGCTACACTGTCTTTTAATTTTCTTATACTGTCTGATAGAGTAGCTACACTGTCTATTACTGTTCATATACTGTCTGTTCGTGTAGCTAGACTGTCTATTAGTGTAGCTACACTGTCTAATAGTGTTCATAGACTGTCTATTAGTGTAGCTAGACTGTCTATTAGAGTAGCTAGATTGTCTATCAATATAGCTACACTGTCAATTAGTTTTCCTATACTGTATGTTAGTGTAGCTAGACTGTCTACTAGTGTAGCTACATTGTCTATTGATGTTCCTAGACTGTCCATTAGTGTAGCTAGATTGTCTATCAATGTAGCTACACTGTCTATAAGTTTTCTTATACTGTCTGTTAGAGTAGCTACACTGTATATTTGTTTTCATCGACGGTCTATTAGTTAGCTACATTGTCTATTTGAGTTCATAGACTGTCTGTTCGTGTAGCTAGACTGTCTATTAGTGTAGCTACACTGTCTTATAGTGTTCCTAGACTGTCTATTAGTGTAGCTAGACTGTCTACTAGTGTAGCTACACTGTCTAATAGTGTTCCTAGACTGTCTATTAGTGTAGCTAGACTGTCTATTAGAGTAGCTAGACTGTATAATAGTGTTCCTAGACTGTCTATTAGTGTAGCTACACTGTCTTATAGTGTTCCTAGACTGTCTATTAGTGTAGCTAGATTGTCTATCAATATAGCTACACTGTCTATTAGTTTTCCTATACTGTCTGTTAGTGTAGCTAGACTGTCTACTAGTGTAGCTACATTGTCTATTAGTGTTCCTAGACTGTCTATTAGTATAGCTAGACTGTCTATTAGAGTAGCTAGATTGTCTATCAATATAGCTACACTGTCTATTTGTTTTCCTATATTGTATGTTAGTGTAGCTAGACTGTCTACTAGTGTAGCTACATGGTCTATTGATGTTCATAGACTATCCGTTAGTGTAGCTAGATTGTCTATCAATGTAGCTACACTGTCTATTAGTTTTCTTATACTGTCTGTTAAAGTAGCTACACTGTCTATTTGTTTTCATCGACGGTCTATTAGTTAGCTACACTGTCTAATAGTGTTCCTAGACTGTCTACTAGTGTAGCTACACTGTCTTATAGTGTTCCTAGACTGTCTATTAGTGTAGCTAGACCGTCTATTAGTGTAGTTACACTGTCTAATAGTGTTGCTAGGCTGTCTATTAGTGTAGCTAGACTGTCTATTAGATTAGCTACACTGTCTAATAGTGTTCCTAGACTGTCTATTAGTGTAGCTACACTGTCTAATAGTGTTCCTAGACTGTCTGTTAGCGTAACTAGATTGTTTATCAATGTAGCTACACTGTCTATTTGTTTTCATAGACGGTCTATTAGAGAAGCTACACTGTCTATTAGTGTTCATAGACTGTCTGTTAGTGTAGCTAGACTGTCTATTAATTTAGCTACACTGTCTTATAGTGTTCCTAGACTGTCTATTAGTGTAGCTAGATTGTCTATTAGTGTAGCTACTCTGTCTTATAGTGTTCCTAGACTGTCTATTATTGTAGCTAGACTGTCTATTAGTGTAGCTACACTGTCTATTAGTTTTCATAGACGGTCTGTTAGTGTAGCTACACTGTCATTTAGTGTAGCCTCATTGTCTATTGATGTTCCTAGACTGTCTGTTAGCGAAGCTAGATTGTCTATCAATGTAGCTACACTGTCTATTAGTTTTCTTATACTGTCTGTTAGAGTAGCTACACTGTCTATAAGTGTTCATATACTGTCTGTTAATGTAGCTAGACTGTCTATCAGTGTAGCTACACTGTCTAATAGTGTTCCTAGACTGTCTATTAGTGTAGCTAGGTTGTCTATAAGTGTAGCTACACTGTCTACTAGTGTTCCTAGACTGTCTATTAGTGTAGCTACATTGTCTATTATTGTAGCTACACTGTCTAATAGTGTTCCTATACTGTCTACAAGTGTAGCTAGACTGTCTATTAGTGTAGCTACACTGTCTAATAGTGTTCCTAGACTGTCTATTAGTGTAGCTAGATTGTGTATCAATTTAGCTACACTGTATATTAGTTTTCAGAGACGGTCTGTTTGTGTAGCTAGACTGTCTACTAGTGTAGCTACATTGTCTATTGATGTTCCTAGACTGTCCGTTAGTGTAGCTAGATTGTCTATCAATGTAGCTACACTGTCTTTTAATTTTCTTATACTGTCTGATAGAGTAGCTACACTGTCTATTACTGTTCATATACTGTCTGTTCGTGTAGCTAGACTGTCTATTAGTGTAGCTACACTGTCTAATAGTGTTCATAGACTGTCTATTAGTGTAGCTAGACTGTCTATTAGAGTAGCTAGATTGTCTATCAATATAGCTACACTGTCAATTAGTTTTCCTATACTGTATGTTAGTGTAGCTAGACTGTCTACTAGTGTAGCTACATTGTCTATTGATGTTCCTAGACTGTCCATTAGTGTAGCTAGATTGTCTATCAATGTAGCTACACTGTCTATAAGTTTTCTTATACTGTCTGTTAGAGTAGCTACACTGTATATTTGTTTTCATCGACGGTCTATTAGTTAGCTACATTGTCTATTTGAGTTCATAGACTGTCTGTTCGTGTAGCTAGACTGTCTATTAGTGTAGCTACACTGTCTTATAGTGTTCCTAGACTGTCTATTAGTGTAGCTAGACTGTCTATTAGTGTAGCTACACTGTCTAATAGTGTTTCTAGACTGTCTATTAGTGTAGCTAGACTGTCTATTGGAGTAGCTACACTGTCTAATATTGTTCCTAGACTGTCTATTAGTGTAGCTATACTGTCTTATAGTGTTCCTAGACTGTCTCTTAGCGTAACTAGATCGTTTATCAATGTAGCTACACTGTCTATTTGTTTTCATAGACGGTCTATAAGAGAAGCTACACTGTCTATTAGTGATCATAGACTGTCTGTTAGTGTAGCTAGACTGTCTATTAATGTAGCTACACTGTCTAATAGTGTTCCTAGACTGTCTATTAGTGTAGCTAGATTGTCTATTAGTGTAGCTACACTGTCTTATAGTGTTCCTAGACTGTCTATTAGTGTTCATAGACTGTCTATTAGTGTAGCTAGATTGTCTATTAGTGTAGCTACACTGTCTAATAGTGTTCCTAGACTGTCTACTAGTGTAGCTAGACTGTCTATTAGAGTAGCTACACTGTCTAATAGTGTTCCTAGACTGTCAATAAGTGTAGCTAGATTGTCTATCAATATAGCTACACTGTCAATTAGTTTTCATAGACGGTCTGTTAGTGAAGCTAGACTGTCTACTAGTGTAGCTACATTGTCTATTGATGTTCCTAGACTGTCCGTTAGTGAAGCTAGATTGTCTATCAATGTAGCTACACTGTCTTTTAGTTTCTTGTACTGTCTGTTAGAGTAGCTACACTGTCTATTAGTGTTCATATACTGTCTGTTAGTGTAGCTAGACTGTCTATTAGTGTAGCTACACTGTCTAATAGTGTTCCTAGACTGTCTATTAGTGTAGCTAGATTGTCTATTGGTGTAGCTACACTGTCTAATAGTGTTCCTAGACTGTCTATTAGTGTAGCTAGACTGTCTATTAGTGTAGCTACACTGTCTAATAGTGTTCCTAGACTGTCTACTAGTGTAGTTAGACTGTCTATTAGTGTAGCTACACTGTCTAATAGTGTTCCTAGACTGTCTATTAGTGTAGCTAGATTGTGTATTAATATAGATACACTGTCTATTAGTTTTTATAGACGGTGTGTTAGTGTAGCTAGACTGTCTACTAGTGTAGCTACATTGTCTATCGCTGTTCCTAGACTGTCCGTTAGTGTAGCTAGATTGTCTATCAATGTAGCTACACTGTCTTTTAATTTTCTTATACTGTCTGTTAAAGTAGCTACACTGTCTTTTAGTGTTCATACACTGTCTATTAGTGTTCATAGACTGTCTATTAGTGTAGCTACACTGTCTAATAGTGTTCCTAGACTGTCTATTAGTGTAGCTAGATTGTCTATCAATATAGCTACACTGTCTATTAGTTTTCCTATACTGTCTGTTAGTGTAGCTAGACGGTCTATTAGAGAAACTACACTGTCTATTAGTGTTCATAGACTGTCTGTTAGTGTTGCTAGACTAGACTGTCTATTAGTGTAGCTACACTGTCTTATAGTGTTCCTAGACTGTCTATTAGTGTAGCTAGATTGTCTATTAGTGTAGCTACACTGTCTTATAGTGTTCTTAGACTGTCTACTAGTGTAGCTAGACTGTCTATTAGAGTAGCTACACTGTCTAATTGTGTTCCAAGACTGTCTATTAGTGTAGCTAGATTGTCTATCAATATAGCTACACTGTCTATCAGTTTTCATAGACGGTCTGTTAGTGTAGCTAGACTGTCTACTAGTGTAGCTACACTGTCTATTAGTTTTCTTATACTGTCTGTTAGAGTAGCTACACTGTCTATTTGTTTTCATCGACGGTCTATTAGTTAGCTACACTGTCTATTAGAGTTCATAGACTGTATGTTAGTGTAGCTAGACTGTCTATTAGTGTAGCTACACTGTCTAATAGTGTTCCTAGGCTGTCTACTAGTGTAGCTAGACTGTCTATTAGTGTAGCTACACTGTCTAATAGTGTTCCTAGACTGTCTATTAGTGTAGCTAGATTGTGTATCAATATAGCTTCACTGTCTATTAGCTTTCATAGACGGTCTGTTAGTGTAGCTAGACTGTCTACTAGTGTAGCTACATTGTCTATTGATGTTCCTAGATTGTCCGTTAGTGTAGCTAGATTGTCTATCAATGTAGCTACACTGTCTTTTAATTTTCTTATACTGTCTGTTAGAGTAGCTACACTGTCGATTAGTGTTCATATACTGTCTGTTCGTGTAGCTAGACTGTCTATTAGTGTAGCTACACTGTCTAATAGTGTTCCTAGACTGTCTATTAGTGTAGCTAGATTGTCTATCAATATAGCTACACTGTCTATTAGTTTTCCTATACTGTCTGTTCGTGTAGCTAGACTGTCTATTAGTGTAGCTACACTGTCTAATAGTGTTCCTAGACTGTCTGTTAGCGTAACTAGATTGTTTATCAATGTAGCTACACTGTCTATTTGTTTTCATAGACGGTCTATTAGAGAAGCTACACTGTCTATTAGTGTTCATAGACTGTCTGATAGTGTAGCTAGACTGTCTATTAATGTAGCTACACTGTCTTATAGTGTTCCTAGACTGTCTATTAGTGTAGCTTGATTGTCTATTAGTGTAGCTACACTGTCTTATAGTGTTCCTAGACTGTCTGTTTGTGTAGCTAGACTGTCTATTAGTGTAGCTACACTGTCTATTAGTTTTATTATACTGTCTGTTAGAGTAGCTACACTGTCTATTTGTTTTCATCGAAGGTCTATTAGTTAGCTACACTGTCTATTAGAGTTCATAGACTGTCTGTTAGTGTAGCTAGACTGTCTATCAGTGTAGCTACACTGTATTATAGTGTTCCTAGACTGTCTATTAGTGTAGCTAGATAGTCTATTAGTGTAGCTACACTGTCTTATAGTGTTCCTAGACTGTCTATTAGTGTAGCTAGACTGTCTATAAGTGTATCTAAACTGTCTAATAGTGTTCCTAGACTGTCTACTAGTGTAGCTAGACTGTCTATTAATGTAGCTACACTGTCTAATAGTGTTCCTAGACTGTCTATTAGTGTAGCTAGATTGTGTATCAATATAGCTATACTGTCTATTAGTTTTCATAGACGGTCTGTAAGTGTAAATAGACTGTGTACTAGTGTAGCTACATTGTCTATTGATGTTCCTAGACTGTTCGTTAGTGTAGCTAGATTGTCTATCAGTGTAGCTACACTGTCTTTTAATTTTCTTATACTGTCTGTTAGAGTAGCTACACTGTCTATTAGTGTTCATATACTGTCTGTTCTCGTAGCTAGACTGTCTATTAGTGTAGCTACACTGTCTAATAGTGTTCCTAGACTGTCTATTAGGTGTAGCTTGATTGTCTATCAATATAGCTACACTGTCTATTAGTTTTCCTATACTGTCTGTTAGTGTAGCTAGACTGTCTACTAGTGTAGCTACATTGTCTATTAGTGTTCCTAGACTGTCTATTAGTGTAGCTAGACTGTCTATTAGAGTAGCTAGATTGTCTATCAATATAGCTACACGGTCTATTAGTTTTCCTATACTGTATGTTAGTGTAGCTAGACTGTCTACTAGTGTAGCTACATTGTCTATTGATGTTCCTAGACTGTCCGTTAGTGTAGCTAGATTGTCTATCAATGTAGCTACACTGTCTATTAGTTTTCTTATACTGTCAGTTAGAGTAGCTACACTGTCTATTTGTTTTCATCGACGGTCTATTAGTTAGCTACACTGTCTATTAGAGTTCATAGACTGTCTGTTAGTGTAGCTACACTGTCTAATATTGTTCCTAGACTGTCTATTAGTGTAGCTAGACTGTCTACTAGTGTAGCTACACTGTCTTATAGTGTTCCTAGACTGTCTTTTAGTGTAGCTAGACTGTCTATTAGTGTAGCTACACTGTCTTATAGTGTTCCTAGACTGTCTATTAGTGTAGCTACACTGTCTAATAGTGTTCCTAGACTGTCTATTAGTGTAGCAAGACTGTCTATTAGAGTAGCTACACTGTCTAAAAGTGTTCCTAGACTGTCTATTAGTGTAGCTACATTGTCTAATAGTGTTCTTAGACTGTCTGTTAGCGTAACTAGATTGTTTATCAATGTAGCTACACTGTCTATTTGTTTTCATAGACGGTCTTTTAGAGAAGCTACACTGTCTATTAGTGTTCATAGACTGTCTGTTAGTGTAGCTAGACTGTCTATTAATGTAGCTACACTGTCTTATAGTGCTCCTAGACTGTCTATTAGTGTAGCTAGATTGTCTATTAGTGTAGCTACACTGTCTGATAGTGTTCCTAGACTGTCTATTAGTGTAGCTAGACTGTCTATTAGTGTAGCTACACTGTCTATTAGTGTTCATAGACTGTCTGTTAGTGTATCTAGACTGTCTATTATTGTAACTACACTGTCTTATAGTGTTCCTAGACTGTCTATTAGTGTAGCTAGATTGTCTATTAGTGTAGCTACACTGTCTAATAGTGTTCCTAGACTGTCTACTAGTGTAGCTAGACTGTCTATTAGAGTAGCTACACTGTCTAATAGTGTTCCTAGACTGTCTATTAGTGTAGCTAGATTGTCTATCAATATAGCTACATTGTCTATTAGTTTTCATAGACGGTCTGTTAGTGTAACTAGACTGTCTTCTAGTGTAGCTACATTGTCTATTGATGTTCCTAGACTGTCCGTTAGTGAAGCTAGGTTGTCTATCAATGTAGCTACACTGTCTATTACTTTTCTTATACTGTCTGTTAGAGTAGCTACACTGTCTATTAGTGTTCATATACTGTCTGTTAGTGTAGCTAGACTGTCTATCAGTGTAGCTACACTGTCTAATAGTGTTCCTAGACTGTCTATTAGTGTAGCTAGATTGTCTATTAGTGTAGCTACACTGTCTAATAGTGTTCCTAGACTGTCTTTTAGTGTAGCTAGATTGTCTATTAGTGTAGCTACACTGTCTAAAACTGTTCCTAGACTGTCTACTAGTGTAGCTAGACTGTCTATTAGTGTAGCTAGATTGTCTATCAATATAACTACACTGTCTATTAGTTTTCCTATACTGTATGTTAGTGTAGCTAGACTGTCTACTAGTGTAGTTACATTGTCTATTGATGTTCCTAGACTGTCCGTTAGTGTAGCTAGATTGTCTATCAATGTAGCTACACTGTCTATTAGTCTTCTTATACTGTCTGTTAGAGTAGCTACACTGTCTATTTGTTTTCATCGGCGGTCTATTAGTTAGCTACACTGTCTATTAGAGTTCATAGACTGTCTGTTAGTGTAGCTAGACTGTCTGTTAGTGTATCTACACTGTCTAATAGTGTTCCTAGACTGTCTATTAGTGTAGCTAGACTGTCTACTAGTGTTCCTAGACTGTCTATTAGTGTAGCTAGACTGTCTACTAGTGTAACTACACTGTTTAATATTGTTCCTAGACTGTCTATTAGTGTAGCTAGACTGTCTATTAGAGTAGCTACACTGTCTAATAGTAATCCTATACTGTCTATTAGTGTAGCTACACTGTCTAATAGTGTTCATAGACTGTCTGTTAGCGTAACTAGATTGTTTATCAATGTAGCTACACTGTCTATTTGTTTTCATAGACGGTCTATTAGAGAAACTACACTGTCTATTAGTGTTCATAGACTGTCTGTTAGTGTAGCTAGACTAGACTGTCTATTAGTGTAGCTACACTGTCTTATAGTGTTCCTAGACTGTCTATTAGTGTAGCTAGATTGTCTATTAGTGTAGCTACACTGTCTTATAGTGTTCCTAGACTGTCTACTAGTGTAGCTAGACTGTCTATTAGAGTAGCTACACTGTCTAATTGTGTTCCTAGACTGTCTATTAGTGTAGCTAGATTGTCTATCAATATAGCTACACTGTCTATCAGTTTTCATAGACGGTCTGCTAGTGTAGCAAGACTGTCTACTATTGTAGCTCATTGTATATTGATGTTCCTAGACTGTCCGTTAGTGAAGCTAGATTGTCTATCAATGTAGCTACACTGTCTATTAGTTTTCTTATACTGTCTGTTAGAGTAGCTACACTGTCCATTAGTGTTCATATACTGTCTGTTCGTGTAGCTAGACTGTCTATTAGTGTAGCTACACTGTCTAATAGTGTTCCTAGACTGTCTATTAGTGTAGCTAGATTGTCTATCAATATAGCTACACTGTCTATTAGTTTTCCTATACTGTCTGTTCATGTAGCTAGACTGTCTATTAGTGTAGCTACACTCTCAAATAGTGTTCCTAGACTGTCTGTTAGCGTAACTAGATTGTTTATCAATGTAGCTACACTGTCTATTTGTTTTCATAGACGGTCTTTTAGAGAAGCTACACTGTCTATTAGTGTTCATAGACTGTCTGTTAGTGTAGCTAGACTGTCTATTAATGTAGCTACACTGTCTAATAGTGCTCCTAGACTGTCTATTAGTGTAGCTAGATTGTCTATTAGTGTAGCTACACTGTCTATTAGTATTCATAGACTGTCTGTTAGTGTATCTAGACTGTCTATTAGTGTAGCTACACTGTCTTATAGTGTTCCTAGACTGTCTATTAGTGTAGCTAGACTGTCTATTAGAGTATTTAGATTGTCTATCAATATAGCTACACTGTCTATTAGTTTTCCTATACTGTATGTTAGTGTAGCTAGACTGTCTACTAGTGTAGTTACATTGTCTATTGATGTTCCTTGACTGTCCGTTAGTGTAGCTAGATTGTTTATCAATGTAGCTACACTGTCTATTAGTTTTCTTATACTGTCTGTGAGAGTAGCTACACTGTCTATTTGTTTTCATCGACGGTCTATTAGAGTAGCTACACTGTCTATTAGAGTTCATAGACTGTCTGTTAGTGTATCTAGACTGTCTATTAGTGTAGCTATACTGTCAATTAGTTTTGCTATACTGTCTATTAGTGTAGCTAGACTGTCTACTAGTGTAGCTACACTGTCTAATAGTGTTCCTAGACTGTCTATTAGTGTAGCTAGACTGTCTATTAGAGTAGCTAGACTGTATAATAGTGTTCCTAGACTGTCTATTAGTGTAGCTACACTGTCTTATAGTGTTCCTAGACTGTCTATTAGTGTAGCTAGATTGTCTATCAATATAGCTACACTGTCTATTAGTTTTCCTATACTGTCTGTTAGTGTAGCTAGACTGTCTACTAGTGTAGCTACATTGTCTATTAGTGTTCCTAGACTGTCTATTAGTATAGCTAGACTGTCTATTAGAGTAGCTAGATTGTCTATCAATATAGCTACACTGTCTATTTGTTTTCCTATATTGTATGTTAGTGTAGCTAGACTGTCTACTAGTGTAGCTACATGGTCTATTGATGTTCATAGACTATCCGTTAGTGTAGCTAGATTGTCTATCAATGTAGCTACACTGTCTATTAGTTTTCTTATACTGTCTGTTAAAGTAGCTACACTGTCTATTTGTTTTCATCGACGGTCTATTAGTTAGCTACACTGTCTAATAGTGTTCCTAGACTGTCTACTAGTGTAGCTACACTGTCTTATAGTGTTCCTAGACTGTCTATTAGTGTAGCTAGACCGTCTATTAGTGTAGTTACACTGTCTAATAGTGTTGCTAGGCTGTCTATTAGTGTAGCTAGACTGTCTATTAGATTAGCTACACTGTCTAATAGTGTTCCTAGACTGTCTATTAGTGTAGCTACACTGTCTAATAGTGTTCCTAGACTGTCTGTTAGCGTAACTAGATTGTTTATCAATGTAGCTACACTGTCTATTTGTTTTCATAGACGGTCTATTAGAGAAGCTACACTGTCTATTAGTGTTCATAGACTGTCTGTTAGTGTAGCTAGACTGTCTATTAATGTAGCTACACTGTCTTATAGTGTTCCTAGACTGTCTATTAGTGTAGCTAGATTGTCTATTAGTGTAGCTACTCTGTCTTATAGTGTTCCTAGACTGTCTATTATTGTAGCTAGACTGTCTATTAGTGTAGCTACACTGTCTATTAGTTTTCATAGACGGTCTGTTAGTGTAGCTACACTGTCATTTAGTGTAGCCTCATTGTCTATTGATGTTCCTAGACTGTCTGTTAGCGAAGCTAGATTGTCTATCAATGTAGCTACACTGTCTATTAGTTTTCTTATACTGTCTGTAAGAGTAGCTACACTGTCTATAAGTGTTCATATACTGTCTGTTAATGTAGCTAGACTGTCTATCAGTGTAGCTACACTGTCTAATAGTGTTCCTAGACTGTCTATTAGTGTAGCTAGGTTGTCTATAAGTGTAGCTACACTGTCTACTAGTGTTCCTAGACTGTCTATTAGTGTAGCTACATTGTCTATTATTGTAGCTACACTGTCTAATAGTGTTCCTATACTGTCTACAAGTGTAGCTAGACTGTCTATTAGTGTAGCTACACTGTCTAATAGTGTTCCTAGACTGTCTATTAGTGTAGCTAGATTGTGTATCAATTTAGCTACACTGTATATTAGTTTTCAGAGACGGTCTGTTTGTGTAGCTAGACTGTCTACTAGTGTAGCTACATTGTCTATTGATGTTCCTAGACTGTCCGTTAGTGTAGCTAGATTGTCTATCAATGTAGCTACACTGTCTTTTAATTTTCTTATACTGTCTGATAGAGTAGCTACACTGTCTATTACTGTTCATATACTGTCTGTTCGTGTAGCTAGACTGTCTATTAGTGTAGCTACACTGTCTAATAGTGTTCATAGACTGTCTATTAGTGTAGCTAGACTGTCTATTAGAGTAGCTAGATTGTCTATCAATATAGCTACACTGTCAATTAGTTTTCCTATACTGTATGTTAGTGTAGCTAGACTGTCTACTAGTGTAGCTACATTGTCTATTGATGTTCCTAGACTGTCCATTAGTGTAGCTAGATTGTCTATCAATGTAGCTACACTGTCTATAAGTTTTCTTATACTGTCTGTTAGAGTAGCTACACTGTATATTTGTTTTCATCGACGGTCTATTAGTTAGCTACATTGTCTATTTGAGTTCATAGACTGTCTGTTCGTGTAGCTAGACTGTCTATTAGTGTAGCTACACTGTCTAATAGTGTTCCTAGACTGTCTATTAGTGTAGCTAGACTGTCTACTAGTGTAGCTACACTGTCTTATAGTGTTCCTAGACTGTCTATTAGTGTAGCTAGACTGTCTATTAGTGTAGCTACACTGTCTAATAGTGTTTCTAGACTGTCTATTAGTGTAGCTAGACTGTCTATTGGAGTAGCTACACTGTCTAATATTGTTCCTAGACTGTCTATTAGTGTAGCTATACTGTCTTATAGTGTTCCTAGACTGTCTCTTACCGTAACTAGATCGTTTATCAATGTAGCTACACTGTCTATTTGTTTTCATAGACGGTCTATAAGAGAAGCTACACTGTCTATTAGTGATCATAGACTGTCTGTTAGTGTAGCTAGACTGTCTATTAATGTAGCTACACTGTCTAATAGTGTTCCTAGAATGTCTATTAGTGTAGCTAGATTGTCTATTAGTGTAGCTACACTGTCTTATAGTGTTCCTAGACTGTCTATTAGTGTTCATAGACTGTCTATTAGTGTAGCTAGATTGTCTATTAGTGTAGCTACACTGTCTAATAGTGTTCCTAGACTGTCTACTAGTGTAGCTAGACTGTCTATTAGAGTAGCTACACTGTCTAATAGTGTTCCTAGACTGTCAATAAGTGTAGCTAGATTGTCTATCAATATAGCTACACTGTCTATTAGTTTTCATAGACGGTCTGTTAGTGAAGCTAGACTGTCTACTAGTGTAGCTACATTGTCTATTGATGTTCCTAGACTGTCCGTTAGTGAAGCTAGATTGTCTATCAATGTAGCTACACTGTCTTTTAGTTTCTTGTACTGTCTGTTAGAGTAGCTACACTGTCTATTAGTGTTCATATACTGTCTGTTAGTGTAGCTAGACTGTCTATTAGTGTAGCTACACTGTCTAATAGTGTTCCTAGACTGTCTATTAGTGTAGCTAGATTGTCTATTGGTGTAGCTACACTGTCTAATAGTGTTCCTAGACTGTCTATTAGTGTAGCTAGACTGTCTATTAGTGTAGCTACACTGTCTAATAGTGTTCCTAAACTGTCTACTAGTGTAGTTAGACTGTCTATTAGTGTAGCTACACTGTCTAATAGTGTTCCTAGACTGTCTATTAGTGTAGCTAGATTGTGTATTAATATAGATACACTGTCTATTAGTTTTTATAGACGGTGTGTTAGTGTAGCTAGACTGTCTACTAGTGTAGCTACATTGTCTATCGCTGTTCCTAGACTGTCCGTTAGTGTAGCTAGATTGTCTATCAATGTAGCTACACTGTCTTTTAATTTTCTTATACTGTCTGTTAAAGTAGCTACACTGTCTTTTAGTGTTCATACACTGTCTATTAGTGTTCATAGACTGTCTATTAGTGTAGCTACACTGTCTAATAGTGTTCCTAGACTGTCTATTAGTGTAGCTAGATTGTCTATCAATATAGCTACACTGTCTATTAGTTTTCCTATACTGTCTGTTAGTGTAGCTAGACGGTCTATTAGAGAAACTACACTGTCTATTAGTGTTCATAGACTGTCTGTTAGTGTTGCTAGACTAGACTGTCTATTAGTGTAGCTACACTGTCTTATAGTGTTCCTAGACTGTCTATTAGTGTAGCTAGATTGTCTATTAGTGTAGCTACACTGTCTTATAGTGTTCTTAGACTGTCTACTAGTGTAGCTAGACTGTCTATTAGAGTAGCTACACTGTCTAATTGTGTTCCTAGACTGTCTATTAGTGTAGCTAGATTGTCTATCAATAAAGCTACACTGTCTATCAGTTTTCATAGACGGTCTGTTAGTGTAGCTAGACTGTCTACTAGTGTAGCTACACTGTCTATTAGTTTTCTTATACTGTCTGTTAGAGTAGCTACACTGTCTATTTGTTTTCATCGACGGTCTATTAGTTAGCTACACTGTCTATTAGAGTTCATAGACTGTATGTTAGTGTAGCTAGACTGTCTATTAGTGTAGCTACACTGTCTAATAGTGTTCCTAGGCTGTCTACTAGTGTAGCTAGACTGTCTATTAGTGTAGCTACACTGTCTAATAGTGTTCCTAGACTGTCTATTAGTGTAGCTAGATTGTGTATCAATATAGCTTCACTGTCTATTAGCTTTCATAGACGGTCTGTTAGTGTAGCTAGACTGTGTACTAGTGTAGCTACATTGTCTATTGATGTTCCTAGACTGTCCGTTAGTGTAGCTAGATTGTCTATCAATGTAGCTACACTGTCTTTTAATTTTCTTATACTGTCTGTTAGAGTAGCTACACTGTCGATTAGTGTTCATATACTGTCTGTTCGTGTAGCTAGACTGTCTATTAGTGTAGCTACACTGTCTAATAGTATTCCTAGACTGTCTATTAGTGTAGCTAGATTGTCTATCAATATAGCTACACTGTCTATTAGTTTTCCTATACTGTCTGTTCGTGTAGCTAGACTGTCTATTAGTGTAGCTACACTGTCTAATAGTGTTCCTAGACTGTCTGTTAGCGTAACTAGATTGTTTATCAATGTAGCTACACTGTCTATTTGTTTTCATAGACGGTCTATTAGAGAAGCTACACTGTTAATTAGTGTTCATAGACTGTCTGTTAGTGTAGCTAGACTGTCTATTAATGTAGCTACACTGTCTTATAGTGTTCCTAGACTGTCTATTAGTGTAGCTTGATTGTCTATTAGTGTAGCTACACTGTCTTATAGTGTTCCTAGACTGTCTGTTTGTGTAGCTAGACTGTCTATTAGTGTAGCTACACTGTCTATTAGTTTTATTATACTGTCTGTTAGAGTAGCTACACTGTCTATTTGTTTTCATCGAAGGTCTATTAGTTAGCTACACTGTCTATTAGAGTTCATAGACTGTCTGTTAGTGTAGCTAGACTGTCTATCAGTGTAGCTACACTGTATTATAGTGTTCCTAGACTGTCTATTAGTGTAGCTAGATAGTCTATTAGTGTAGCTACACTGTCTTATAGTGTTCCTAGACTGTCTATTAATGTAGCTAGACTGTCTATAAGTGTATCTAAACTGTCTAATAGTGTTCCTAGACTGTCTACTAGTGTAGCTAGACTGTCTATTAATGTAGCTACACTGTCTAATAGTGTTCCTAGACTGTCTATTAGTGTAGCTAGATTGTGTATCAATATAGCTATACTGTCTATTAGTTTTCATAGACGGTCTGTAAGTGTAAATAGACTGTGTACTAGTGTAGCTACATTGTCTATTGATGTTCCTAGACTGTTCGTTAGTGTAGCTAGATTGTCTATCAGTGTAGCTACACTGTCTTTTAATTTTCTTATACTGTCTGTTAGAGTAGCTACACTGTCTATTAGTGTTCATATACTGTCTGTTCTCGTAGCTAGACTGTCTATTAGTGTAGCTACACTGTCTAATAGTGTTCCTAGACTGTCTATTAGGTGTAGCTTGATTGTCTATCAATATAGCTACACTGTCTATTAGTTTTCCTATACTGTCTGTTAGTGTAGCTAGACTGTCTACTAGTGTAGCTACATTGTCTATTAGTGTTCCTAGACTGTCTATTAGTGTAGCTAGACTGTCTATTAGAGTAGCTAGATTGTCTATCAATATAGCTACACGGTCTATTAGTTTTCCTATACTGTATGTTAGTGTAGCTAGACTGTCTACTAGTGTAGCTACATTGTCTATTGATGTTCCTAGACTGTCCGTTAGTGTAGCTAGATTGTCTATCAATGTAGCTACACTGTCTATTAGTTTTCTAATACTGTCAGTTAGAGTAGCTACACTGTCTATTTGTTTTCATCGACGGTCTATTAGTTAGCTACACTGTCTATTAGAGTTCATAGACTGTCTGTTAGTGTAGCTACACTGTCTAATATTGTTCCTAGACTGTCTATTAGTGTAGCTAGACTGTCTACTAGTGTAGCTACACTGTCTTATAGTGTTCCTAGACTGTCTTTTAGTGTAGCTAGACTGACTATTAGTGTAGCTACACTGTCTTATAGTGTTCCTAGACTGTCTATTAGTGTAGCTACACTGTCTAATAGTGTTCCTAGACTGTCTATTAGTGTAGCAAGACTGTCTATTAGAGTAGCTACACTGTCTAAAAGTGTTCCTAGACTGTCTATTAGTGTAGCTACACTGTCTAATAGTGTTCTTAGACTGTCTGTTAGCGTAACTAGATTGTTTATCAATGTAGCTACACTGTCTATTTGTTTTCATAGACGGTCTTTTAGAGAAGCTACACTGTCTATTAGTGTTCATAGACTGTCTGTTAGTGTAGCTAGACTGTCTATTAATGTAGCTACACTGTCTTATAGTGCTCCTAGACTGTCTATTAGTGTAGCTAGATTGTCTATTAGTGTAGCTACACTGTCTGATAGTGTTCCTAGACTGTCTATTAGTGTAGCTAGACTGTCTATTAGTGTAGCTACACTGTCTATTAGTGTTCATAGACTGTCTGTTAGTGTATCTAGACTGTCTATTAGTGTAACTACACTGTCTTATAGTGTTCCTAGACTGTCTATTAGTGTAGCTAGATTGTCTATTAGTGTAGCTACACTGTCTAATAGTGTTCCTAGACTGTCTACTAGTGTAGCTAGACTGTCTATTAGAGTAGCTACACTGTCTAATAGTGTTCCTAGACTGTCTATTAGTGTAGCTAGATTGTCTATCAATATAGCTACATTGTCTATTAGTTTTCATAGACGGTCTGTTAGTGTAACTAGACTGTCTTCTAGTGTAGCTACATTGTCTATTGATGTTCCTAGACTGTCCGTTAGTGAAGCTAGATTGTCTATCAATGTAGCTACACTGTCTATTACTTTTCTTATACTGTCTGTTAGAGTAGCTACACTGTCTATTAGTGTTCATATACTGTCTGTTAGTGTAGCTAGATTGTCTATCAATGTAGCTACACTGTCTATTAGTTTTCTTATACTGTCAGTTAGAGTAGCTACACTGTCTATTTGTTTTCATCGACGGTCTATTAGTTAGCTACACTGTCTATTAGAGTTCATAGACTGTCTGTTAGTGTAGCTACACTGTCTAATATTGTTCCTAGACTGTCTATTAGTGTAGCTAGACTGTCTACTAGTGTAGCTACACTGTCTTATAGTGTTCCTAGACTGTCTTTTAGTGTAGCTAGATTGTCTATTAGTGTAGCTACACTGTCTAATAGTGTTCCTAGACTGTCTACTAGTGTAGCTAGACTGTCTATTAGAGTAGCTACACTGTCTAATAGTGTTCCTAGACTGTCTATTAGTGTAGCTAGATTGTCTATCAATATAGCTACATTGTCTATTAGTTTTCATAGACGGTCTGTTAGTGTAACTAGACTGTCTTCTAGTGTAGCTACATTGTCTATTGATGTTCCTAGACTGTCCGTTAGTGAAGCTAGATTGTCTATCAATGTAGCTACACTGTCTATTACTTTTCTTATACTGTCTGTTAGAGTAGCTACACTGTCTATTAGTGTTCATATACTGTCTGTTAGTGTAGCTAGACTGTCTATCAGTGTAGCTACACTGTCTAATAGTGTTCCTAGACTGTCTATTAGTGTAGCTAGATTGTCTATTAGTGTAGCTACACTGTCTAATAGTGTTCCTAGACTGTCTACTAGTGTAGCTAGACTGTCTATTAGAGTAGCTACACTGTCTAATAGTGTTCCTAGACTGTCTATTAGTGTAGCTAGATTGTCTATCAATATAGCTACACTGTCAATTAGTTTTCATAGACGGTCTGTTAGTGTAGCTAGACTGTCTACTAGTGTAGCTACATTGTCTTTTGATGTTCCTAGACTGTCCGTTAGTGTAGCTAGATTGTCTATCAATGTAGCTACACTGTCTTTTAATTTTCTTATACTGTCTGTTAGAGTAGCTACACTGTCTATTAGTGTTCATATACTGTCTGTTCATGTAGCTAGACTGTCTATTAGTGTAGCTACACTGTCTAATATTGTTCCTAGACTGTCTATTAGTGTAGCTAGATTGTCTATTAGTGTAGCTACACTGTCTAATAGATTTCCTATACTGTCTGTTAGTGTAGCTAGACTGTCTACTAGTGCAGCTACATTGTCTATTACTGTTCCTAGACTGTCTATTAGTGTAGCTAGACTGTCTATTAGTGTAGCTAGATTGTCTATCAATATAACTACACTGTCTATTAGTTTTCCTATACTGTATGTTAGTGTAGCTAGACTGTCTACTAGTGTAGTTACATTGTCTATTGATGTTCCTAGACTGTCCGTTAGTGTAGCTAGATTGTCTATCAATGTAGCTACACTGTCTATTAGTCTTCTTATACTGTCTGTTAGAGTAGCTACACTGTCTATTTGTTTTCATCGGCGGTCTATTAGTTAGCTACACTGTCTATTAGAGTTCATAGACTGTCTGTTAGTGTAGCTAGACTGTCTGTTAGTGTATCTACACTGTCTAATAGTGTTCCTAGACTGTCTATTAGTGTAGCTAGACTGTCTACTAGTGTAACTACACTGTTTAATATTGTTCCTAGACTGTCTATTAGTGTAGCTAGACTGTCTATTAGAGTAGCTACACTGTCTAATAGTAATCCTATACTGTCTATTAGTGTAGCTACACTGTCTAATAGTGTTCATAGACTGTCTGTTAGCGTAACTAGATTGTTTATCAATGTAGCTACACTGTCTATTTGTTTTCATAGACGGTGTATTAGAGAAACTACACTGTCTATTAGTGTTCATAGACTGTCTGTTAGTGTAGCTAGACTAGACTGTCTATTAGTGTAGCTACACTGTCTTATAGTGTTCCTAGACTGTCTATTAGTGTAGCTAGATTGTCTATTAATGTAGCTACACTGTCTTATAGTGTTCCTAGACTGTCTACTAGTGTAGCTAGACTGTCTATTAGAGTAGCTACACTGTCTAATTGTGTTCCTAGACTGTCCATTAGTGTAGCTAGATTGTCTATCAATAGAGCTACACTGTCTATCAGTTTTCATAGACGGTCTGTTAGTGTAGCAAGACTGTCTACTATTGTAGCTCATTGTATATTGATGTTCCTAGACTGTCCGTTAGTGAAGCTAGATTGTCTATCAATGTAGCTACACTGTCTATTAGTTTTCTTATACTGTCTGTTAGAGTAGCTACACTGTCCATTAGTGTTCATATACTGTCTGTTCGTGTAGCTAGACTGTCTATTAGTGTAGCTACACTGTCTAATAGTGTTCCTAGACTGTCTATTAGTGTAGCTAGATTGTCTATCAATATAGCTACACTGTCTATTAGTTTTCCTATACTGTCTGTTCATGTAGCTAGACTGTCTATTAGTGTAGCTACACTCTCAAATAGTGTTCCTAGACTGTCTGTTAGCGTAACTAGATTGTTTATCAATGTAGCTACACTGTCTATTTGTTTTCATAGACGGTCTTTTAGAGAAGCTACACTGTCTATTAGTGTTCATAGACTGTCTGTTAGTGTAGCTAGACTGTCTATTAATGTAGCTACACTGTCTTATAGTGCTCCTAGACTGTCTATTAGTGTAGCTAGATTGTCTATTAGTGTAGCTACACTGTCTATTAGTGTTCATAGACTGTCTGTTAGTGTATCTAGACTGTCTATTAGTGTAGCTACACTGTCTTATAGTGTTCCTAGACTGTCTATTAGTGTAGCTACACTGTCAAATAGTGTTCCTAGACTGTCTGTTAGCGTAACTAGATTGTTTATCAATGTAGCTACACTGTCTATTTGTTTTCATAGACGGTCTTTTAGAGAAGCTACACTGTCTATTAGTGTTCATAGACTGTCTGTTAGTGTAGCTAGACTAGACTGTCTATTAGTGTAGCTACACTGTCTTATAGTGTTCCTAGACTGTCTATTAGTGTATCTAGATTGTCTATTAGTGTAGCTACACTGTCTAATAGTGTTCCTAGACTGTCTACTAGTGTAGCTAGACTGTCTATTAGAGTAGCTACACTGTCTAATAGTGTTCCTAGACTGTCTATTAGTGTAGCTAGATTGTCTTTCAATATAGCTACATTGTCTATTAGTTTTCATAGACGGTCTGTTAGTGTAACTAGACTGTCTTCTAGTGTAGCTACATTGTCTATTGATGTTCCTAGACTGTCCGTTAGTGAAGCTTGATTGATTATCAATGTAGCTACACTGTCTATTAGTTTTCTTATACTGTCTGTTAGAGTAGCTACACTGTCTATTAGTGTTCATATACTGTCTGTTAGTGTAGCTAGACTGTCTATCAGTGTAGCTACACTGTCTAATAGTGTTCCTAGGCTGTCTATTAGTGTAGCTAGATTGTCTATTAGTGTAGCTACACTGTCTAATAGTGCTCCTAGACTGTCTTTTAGTGTAGCTAGATTGTCTATTAGTGTAGCTACACTGTCTAATAGTGTTCCTAGACATTCTACTAGTGTAGCTAGACTGTCTATTAGAGTAGCTACACTGTCTAATAGTGTTCCTAGACTGTCTATTAGTGTAGCTAGATTGTCTATCAATATAGCTACACTGTCAATTAGTTTTCATAGACGGTCTGTTAGTGTAGCTAGACTGTCTACTAGTGTAGCTACATTGTCTTTTGATGTTCCTAGACTGTCCGTTAGTGTAGCTAGATTGTCTATCAATGTAGCTACACTGTCTTTTAATTTTCTTATATTGTCTGTTAGAGTAGCTACACTGTCTATTAGTGTTCATATACTGTCTGTTCATGTAGCTAGACTGTCTATTAGTGTAGCTACACTGTCTAATATTGTTCCTAGACTGTCTATTAGTGTAGCTAGATTGTCTTTAAGTGTAGCTACACTGTCTAATAGATTTCCTATACTGTCTGTTAGTGTAGCTAGACTGTCTACAAGTGCAGCTACATTGTCTATTACTGTTCCTAGACTGTCTATTAGTGTAGCTAGACTGTCTATTAGGGTAGCTAGATTGTCTATCAATATAACTACACTGTCTATTAGTTTTCCTATACTGTATGTTAGTGTAGCTAGACTGTCTACTAGTGTAGTTACATTGTCTATTGATGTTCCTAGACTGTCCGTTAGTGTAGCTAGATTGTCTATTAGAGTAGCTACACTGTCTAATTGTGTTCCTAGACTGTCTATTAGTGTAGCTAGATTGTCTATCAATATAGCTACACTGTCTATCAGTTTTCATAGACGGTCTGTTAGTGTAGCAAGACTGTCTACTATTGTAGCTCATTGTATATTGATGTTCCTAGACTGTCCGTTAGTGAAGCTAGATTGTCTATCAATGTAGCTACACTGTCTATTAGTTTTCTTATACTGTCTGTTAGAGTAGCTACACTGTCCATTAGTGTTCATATACTGTCTGTTCGTGTAGCTAGACTGTCTACTAGTGTAGCTAGACTGTCTATTAGAGTAGCTACACTGTCTAATTGTGTTCCTAGTCTGTCTATTAGTGTAGCTAGATTGTCTATCAATATAGCTACACTGTCTATCAGTTTTCATAGACGGTCTGTTAGTGTAGCTAGACTGTCTACTAGTGTAGCTACACTGTTTATTAGTTTTCTTATACTGTCTGTTAGAGTAGCTACACTGTCTATTTGTTTTCATCGACGGTCTATTTGTTAGCTACACTGTCTATTAGAGTTCATAGACTGTATGTTAGTGTAGCTAGACTGTCTATTAGTGTAGCTACACTGTCTAATAGTGTTCCTAGGCTGTCTACTAGTGTAGCTAGACTGTCTATTAGTGTAGCTACACTGTCTAATAGTGTTCCTAGACTGTCTATTAGTGTAGCTAGATTGTGTATCAATATAGCTTCACTGTCTATTAGCTTTCATAGACGGTCTGTTAGTGTAGCTGGACTGTCTACTAGTGTAGCTACATTGTCTATTGATGTTCCTAGACTGTCCGTTAGTGTAGCTAGATTGTCTATCAATGTAGCTACACTGTCTTTTAATTTTCTTATACTGTCTGTTAGAGTAGCTACACTGTCTATTAGTGTTCATATACTGTCTGTTCGTGTAGCTAGACTGTCTATTAGTGTAGCTACACTGTCTAATAGTGTTCCTAGACTGTCTATTAGTGTAGCTAGATTGTCTATCAATATAGCTACACTGTCTATTAGTTTTCCTATACTGTCTGTTCGTGTAGCTAGACTGTCTATTAGTGTAGCTACACTGTCTAATAGTGTTCCTAGACTGTCTGTTAGCGTAACTAGATTGTTTATCAATGTAGCTACACTGTCTATTTGTTTTCATAGACGGTCTAATTGAGAAGCTACACTGTCTATTAGTGTTCATAGACTGTCAGTTTGTGTAGCTAGACTGTCTATTAGTGTAGCTACACTGTCTTATAGTGTTCCTAGACTGTCTATTAGTGTAGCTAGATTGTCTATTAGTGTAGCTACACTGTCTAATAGTGTTCCTAGACTGTCTACTAGTGTAGCTAGACTGTCTATTAGAGTAGCTACACTGTCTAATAGTGTTCCTAGACTGTCTATTAGTGTAGCTAGATTGTCTATCAATATAGCTACACTGTCTATTAGTTTTCATAGACGGTCTGTTAGTGTAGCTAGACTGTCAAATAGTATAGCTATATTGTCTATTGATGTTCCAAGACTGTCCGTTAGTGAAGCTAGATTGTCTATCAATGTAGCTACACTGTCTATTAGTTTTCTTATACTGTCTGTTAGAGTAGCTACACTGTCTATTAGTGATCATATACTGTCTGTTAGTGTAGCTAGACTGTCTATCAGTGTAGCTACACTGTCTGAGAGTGTTCCTAGACTGTCTATTAGTGTAGCTAGATTGTCTATCAATGTAGCTACACTGTCTATTAGTTTTATTATACTGTCTGTTACAGTAGCTACACTGTCTATTTGTTTTCATCGAAGGTCTATTAGTTAGCTACACTGTCTATTAGAGTTCATAGACTGTCTGTTAGTGTAGCTAGACTGTCTATCAGTGTAGCTACACTGTATTATAGTGTTCCTAGACTGTCTATTAGTGTAGCTAGATAGTCTATTAGTGTAGCTACACTGTCTAATAGTGTTCCTAGACTGTCTATTAGTGTATCTAGACTGTCTATAAGTGTATCTATATGTCTAATAGTGTTCCTAGACTGTCTACTAGTGTAGCTAGACTGTCTATTAATGTAGCTACACTGTCTAATAGTGTTCCTAGACTGTCTATTAGTGTAGCTAGAATGTGTATCAATATAGCTATATTGTCTATTAGTTTTCATAGACGGTCTGTAAGTGTAAATAGACTGTGTACTAGTGTAGCTACATTGTCTATTGATGTTCCTAGACTGTTCGTTAGTGTAGCTAGATTGTCTATCAGTGTAGCTATACTGTCTTTTATTTTTCTTATACTGGCTGTTAGAGTAGCTACACTGTCTATTAGTGTTCATATACTGTCTGTTCTAGTAGCTAGACTGTCTATTAGTGTAGCTACACTGTCTAATAGTGTTCCTAGACTGTCTATTAGGTGTAGCTTGATTGTCTATCAATATAGCTACACTGTCTATTAGTTTTCCTATACTGTCTGTTAGTGTAGCTAGACTGTCTACTAGTGTAGCTACATTGTCTATTAGTGTTCCTAGACTGTCTATTAGTGTAGCTAGACTGTCTATTAGAGTAGCTAGATTGTCTATCAATATAGCTACACGGTCTATTAGTTTTCCTATACTGTATGTTAGTGTAGCTAGACTGTCTACTAGTGTAGCTACATTGTCTATTGATGTTCCTAGACTGTCCGTTAGTGTAGCTAGATTGTCTATCAATGTAGCTACACTGTTTATTAGTTTTCTTATACTGTCAGTTAGAGTAGCTACACTGTCTATTTGTTTTCATCGACGGTCTATTAGTTAGCTACACTGTCTATTAGAGTTCATAGACTGTCTGTAAGTGTAGCTACACTGTCTAATATTGTTCCTAGACTGTCTATTAGTGTAGCTAGACTGTCTACTAGTGTAGCTACACTGTCTTATAGTGTTCCTAGACTGTCTTTTAGTGTAGCTAGACTGTCTATTAGTGTAGCTACACAGTCTTATAGTGTTCCTAGACTGTCTATTAGTGTAGCTAGACTGTCTATTAGTGTAGCTACACTGTCTAATAGTGTTCCTAGACTGTCTATTAGTGTAGCAAGACTGTCTATTAGAGTAGCTACACTGTCTAAAAGTGTTCCTAGACTGTCTATTAGTGTAGCTACACTGTCTAATAGTGTTCTTAGACTGTCTGTTAGCGTAACTAGATTGTTTATCAATGTAGCTACACTGTCTATTTGTTTTCATTGACGGTCTTTTAGAGAAGCTACACTGTCTATTAGTGTTCATCGACTGTCTGTTAGTGTAGCTAGACTGTCTATTAATGTAGCTACACTGTCTTATAGTGCTCCTAGACTGTCTATTAGTGTAGCTAGATTGTCTATTAGTGTAGCTACACTGTCTGATAGTGTTCCTAGACTCTCTATTAGTGTAGCTAGACTGTCTATTAGTGTAGCTACACTGTCTAATTGTGTTCCTAGACTGTCTATTAGTGTAGCTAGATTGTCTATCAATATAGCTACACTGTCTATCAGTTTTCATAGACGGTCTGTTAGTGTAGCTAGACTGTCTACTAGTGTAGCTACACTGTTTATTAGTTTTCTTATACTGTCTGTTAGAGTAGCTACACTGTCTATTTGTTTTCATCGACGGTCTATTTGTTAGCTACACTGTCTATTAGAGTTCATAGACTGTATGTTAGTGTAGCTAGACTGTCTATTAGTGTAGCTACACTGTCTAATAGTGTTCCTAGGCTGTCTACTAGTGTAGCTAGACTGTCTATTAGTGTAGCTACACTGTCTAATAGTGTTCCTAGACTGTCTATTAGTGTAGCTAGATTGTGTATCAATATAGCTTCACTGTCTATTAGCTTTCATAGACGGTCTGTTAGTGTAGCTGGACTGTCTACTAGTGTAGCTACATTGTCTATTGATGTTCCTAGACTGTCCGTTAGTGTAGCTAGATTGTCTATCAATGTAGCTACACTGTCTTTTAATTTTCTTATACTGTCTGTTAGAGTAGCTACACTGTCTATTAGTGTTCATATACTGTCTGTTCGTGTAGCTAGACTGTCTATTAGTGTAGCTACACTGTCTAATAGTGTTCCTAGACTGTCTATTAGTGTAGCTAGATTGTCTATCAATATAGCTACACTGTCTATTAGTTTTCCTATACTGTCTGTTCGTGTAGCTAGACTGTCTATTAGTGTAGCTACACTGTCTAATAGTGTTCCTAGACTGTCTGTTAGCGTAACTAGATTGTTTATCAATGTAGCTACACTGTCTATTTGTTTTCATAGACGGTCTAATTGAGAAGCTACACTGTCTATTAGTGTTCATAGACTGTCAGTTTGTGTAGCTAGACTGTCTATTAGTGTAGCTACACTGTCTTATAGTGTTCCTAGACTGTCTATTAGTGTAGCTAGATTGTCTATTAGTGTAGCTACACTGTCTAATAGTGTTCCTAGACTGTCTACTAGTGTAGCTAGACTGTCTATTAGAGTAGCTACACTGTCTAATAGTGTTCCTAGACTGTCTATTAGTGTAGCTAGATTGTCTATCAATATAGCTACACTGTCTATTAGTTTTCATAGACGGTCTGTTAGTGTAGCTAGACTGTCAAATAGTATAGCTATATTGTCTATTGATGTTCCAAGACTGTCCGTTAGTGAAGCTAGATTGTCTATCAATGTAGCTACACTGTCTATTAGTTTTCTTATACTGTCTGTTAGAGTAGCTACACTGTCTATTAGTGATCATATACTGTCTGTTAGTGTAGCTAGACTGTCTATCAGTGTAGCTACACTGTCTGAGAGTGTTCCTAGACTGTCTATTAGTGTAGCTAGATTGTCTATCAATGTAGCTACACTGTCTATTAGTTTTATTATACTGTCTGTTACAGTAGCTACACTGTCTATTTGTTTTCATCGAAGGTCTATTAGTTAGCTACACTGTCTATTAGAGTTCATAGACTGTCTGTTAGTGTAGCTAGACTGTCTATCAGTGTAGCTACACTGTATTATAATGTTCCTAGACTGTCTATTAGTGTAGCTAGATAGTCTATTAGTGTAGCTACACTGTCTAATAGTGTTCCTAGACTGTCTATTAGTGTATCTAGACTGTCTATAAGTGTATCTATATGTCTAATAGTGTTCCTAGACTGTCTACTAGTGTAGCTAGACTGTCTATTAATGTAGCTACACTGTCTAATAGTGTTCCTAGACTGTCTATTAGTGTAGCTAGAATGTGTATCAATATAGCTATACTGTCTATTAGTTTTCATAGACGGTCTGTAAGTGTAAATAGACTGTGTACTAGTGTAGCTACATTGTCTATTGATGTTCCTAGACTGTTCGTTAGTGTAGCTAGATTGTCTATCAGTGTAGCTATACTGTCTTTTATTTTTCTTATACTGGCTGTTAGAGTAGCTACACTGTCTATTAGTGTTCATATACTGTCTGTTCTAGTAGCTAGACTGTCTATTAGTGTAGCTACACTGTCTAATAGTGTTCCTAGACTGTCTATTAGGTGTAGCTTGATTGTCTATCAATATAGCTACACTGTCTATTAGTTTTCCTATACTGTCTGTTAGTGTAGCTAGACTGTCTACTAGTGTAGCTACATTGTCTATTAGTGTTCCTAGACTGTCTATTAGTGTAGCTAGACTGTCTATTAGAGTAGCTAGATTGTCTATCAATATAGCTACACGGTCTATTAGTTTTCCTATACTGTATGTTAGTGTAGCTAGACTGTCTACTAGTGTAGCTACATTGTCTATTGATGTTCCTAGACTGTCCGTTAGTGTAGCTAGATTGTCTATCAATGTAGCTACACTGTTTATTAGTTTTCTTATACTGTCAGTTAGAGTAGCTACACTGTCTATTTGTTTTCATCGACGGTCTATTAGTTAGCTACACTGTCTATTAGAGTTCATAGACTGTCTGTAAGTGTAGCTACACTGTCTAATATTGTTCCTAGACTGTCTATTAGTGTAGCTAGACTGTCTACTAGTGTAGCTACACTGTCTTATAGTGTTCCTAGACTGTCTTTTAGTGTAGCTAGACTGTCTATTAGTGTAGCTACACAGTCTTATAGTGTTCCTAGACTGTCTATTAGTGTAGCTAGACTGTCTATTAGTGTAGCTACACTGTCTAATAGTGTTCCTAGACTGTCTATTAGTGTAGCAAGACTGTCTATTAGAGTAGCTACACTGTCTAAAAGTGTTCCTAGACTGTCTATTAGTGTAGCTACACTGTCTAATAGTGTTCTTAGACTGTCTGTTAGCGTAACTAGATTGTTTATCAATGTAGCTACACTGTCTATTTGTTTTCATTGACGGTCTTTTAGAGAAGCTACACTGTCTATTAGTGTTCATCGACTGTCTGTTAGTGTAGCTAGACTGTCTATTAATGTAGCTACACTGTCTTATAGTGCTCCTAGACTGTCTATTAGTGTAGCTAGATTGTCTATTAGTGTAGCTACACTGCCTGATAGTGTTCCTAGACTCTCTATTAGTGTAGCTAGACTGTCTATTAGTGTAGCTACACTGTCTATTAGTGTTCATAGACTGTATGTAGTGTATCTAGACTGTCTATTAGTGTAGCTACACTGTCTTATAGTGTTCCTAGACTGTCTATTAGTGTAGCTAGATTGTCTATTAGTGTAGCTACACTGTCTAATAGTGTTCCTAGACTGTCTACTAGTGTAGCTTGACTGTCTATTAGAGTAGCTACACTGTCTAATAGTGTTCCTAGACTGTCTAATAGTGTAGCTAGATTGTCTCTCAATATAGCTACATTGTCTATTAGTTTTCATAGACGGTCTGTTAGTGTAACTAGACTGTCTTCTAGTGTAGCTACATTGTCTATTGATGTTCCTAGACTGTCCGTTAGTGAAGCTAGATTGTCTATCAATGTAGCTACACTGTCTATTAGTTTTCTTATACTGTCTGTTAGAGTAGCTACACTGTCTATTAGTGTTCATATACTGTCTGTTAGTGTAGCTAGACTGTCTATCAGTGTAGCTACACTGTCTAATAGTGTTCCTAGACTGTCTATTAGTGTAGCTAGATTGTCTATTAGTGTAGCTACACTGTCTAATAGTGTTCCTAGACTGTCTTTTAGTGTAGCTAGATTGTCTATTAGTGTAGCTACACTGTCTAATAGTGTTCCTAGACTGTCTACTAGTGTAGCTAGACTGTCTTTTAGAGTAGCTACATTGTCTAATAGTGTTACTAGACTGTCTATTAGTGTAGCTAGATTGTCTATCAATATAGCTACACTGTCTTTTAGTTTTCTTATACTGTCTGTTAGAGTAGCTACACTGTCTGTTTGTTTTCATCGACGGTCTATAAGTTAGCTACACTGTCTATTAGAGTTCATAGACTGACTGTTAGTGTAGCTAGACTGTCTATTGGTGTAGCTAGATTGTCTATCAATATAGCTACACTGTCTTTTAGTTTTCTTATACTGTCTGTTAGAGTAGCTACACTGTCTGTTTGTTTTCATCGACGGTCTATAAGTTAGCTACACTGTCTATTAGAGTTCATAGACTGACTGTTAGTGTAGCTAGACTGTCTATTGGTGTAGCTACACTGTCTAATAGTGTTTCTAGACTGTCTATTAGTGTAGCTAGACTGTCTAGTAGTGTAGCTTCACTGTCTTATTGTGTTCCTACACTGTCTATTAGTGTAGCTAGGCTGTCTGTTAAAGTAGCTACACTGTCTAATAGTGTTCCAAGACTGTCTATTAGTGTAGCTACACTGTCTAATAGTGTTCCTAGACTGTCTATTAGTGTAGCAAGACTGTCTATTATAGTAGCTACACTGTCTAATAGTGTTCCTAGACTGTCTATTAGTGTAGCTACACTGTCTAATAGTATTCCTAGACTGTCTGTTAGCGTAACTAGATTGTTTATCAATGTAGCTACACTGTCTATGTGTTTTCATTGACGGTCTATTAGACAAGCTACACTGTCTATTAGTGTTCTTAGACTGTCTGTTAGTGTAGCTAGACTGTCTATTAATGTAGCTACACTGTCTTATAGTGTTCATAGACTGTCTATTAGTGTAGCTAGACTGTCTATTAGTGCAGCTAGACTGTCTATTAGTGTAGCTACACCGGCTATTAGTGTTCCTAGACTGTCTGTTAGTGTAGCTAGATTGTCTATTAGTGTAGCTACACAGACTTATAGTGTTCCTAGACTGTCTACTAGTGTAGCTAGACTGTCTATTAGAGTAGCTACACTGTCTGATAGTGTTCCTAGACTGTCTATTAGTGTAGCTAGATTGTGTATCAATATTGCTACACTGTTTATTAGTTTTCATAGACGGTCTGTTAGTGTAGCTAGACTGTCTATTAAAGTAGCTACACTGTCTTATAGTGTTCCTAGACTGTCTATTAGTGTAGCTAGATTGTCTATTAGTGTAGCTACACTGTCTTATAGTGTTCCTAGACTGTCTATTAGTGTAGCTAGACTGTCTATTAGTGTAGCTACATTCTCTATTAGTGTTCATAGACTTCTGTTAGTGTAGCTAGACTGTCTATCAGTGTAGCTACACTGTCTAATAGTGTTCCTAGACTGTCTATTAGTGTAGCTAGGTTGTCTATAAGTGTAGCTACACTGTCTATTAGTTTTCTTATACTGTCTGTTAGAGTAGCTACACTGTCTATTAGTGTTCATATACTGTCTGTTAGTGTAGCTAGATTGTCTATTAGTGTAGCTACACTGTCTTATAGTGTTCCTAGACTGTCTATTAGTGTAGCTAGACTGTCTATTAGTGTAGCTACACTCTCTATTAGTGTTCATAGACTTCTGTTAGTGTAGCTAGACTGTCTATTAGTGTAGCTACACTGTCTTATAGTGTTCCTAGACTGTCTATTTGTGTAGCTAGATTGTCAATTAGTGTAGCTACACTGTCTAATAGTGTTCTAAGACTGTCTTATAATGTAGCTAGACTGTCTATTAGAGTAGCCACACTGTCTAATAGTGTTCCTAGACTGTCTATTAGTGTAGCTAGATTGTCTATCAATATAGCTACACTGTCAATTAGTTTGCATAGACTTTCTATTAGTGTAGCTAGACTGTCATTTAGTGTAGCTACATTGTCTATTGATGTTCCTAGACTGTCCGTTAGTGAAGCTAGATTGTCTATCAATGTAGCTACACTGTCTATTAGTTTTCTTATACTGTCTGTTAGAGTAGCTACACTGTCTATTAGTGTTCATATACTGTCTGTTAGTGTAGCTAGACTGTCTATCAGTGTAGCTACACTCTCTAATAGTGTTCCTAGACTGTCTATTAGTGTAGCTAGGTTGTCTATAAGTGTAGCTACACTGTCTTATAGTGTTCCTAGACTGTCTATTAGTGTAGCTACATTGTCTATTAGTGTAGCTACACTGTCTAATAGTGTTCCTAGACTGTCTACTAGTGTAGCTAGACTGTCGTTTAGTGTAGATACACTGTCTAATAGTGTTCCTAGACTGTCTATTAGTGTAGCTAGATTGTGTATCAATATAGCTACATTGTCTATTGATGTTCCTAGACTGTCCGTTAGCGTAGCTAGATTGTCTATCAATGTAGCTACACTCTCTATTGATGTTCCTAGACTGTCCGTTAGTGTAGCTAGATTGTCTATCAATGTAGCTACACTGTCTTTTAATTTTCTTATACTGTCTGTTAGAGTAGCTACACTGTCTATTACTGTTCATATACTGTCTGTTCGTGTAGCTAAACTGTCTTTCAGTTTGGCTACACTGTCTATTAGTGTTCCTAGACTTTTTATTAGTGTAGCTAGACTGTCTATCAGAGTAGCTAGATTGTCTATCAATTTAGCTACACTGTCTATTAGTTTTCCTATACTGTCTGTTAGTGTAGCTAGACTGTCTACTAGTTTAGCTACATTGTCTATTAGTGTTCCTAGACTGTCTATTAGTGTAGCTAGACTGTCTAT
The DNA here is from genome assembly GCA_964019695.1 of Loripinus fragilis. NCBI lineage: Eukaryota > Metazoa > Mollusca > Bivalvia > Lucinida > Lucinidae > Loripinus > Loripinus fragilis. The sequence goes on along the minus strand of OZ026523.1, from coordinate 48,582,098 downwards.
TAGAGTAGCTAGATTGTCTATCAATATAGCTACACTGTCAATTAGTTTTCCTATACTGTATGTTAGTGTAGCTAGACTGTCTACTAGTGTAGCTACATTGTCTATTGATGTTCCTAGACTGTCCGTTAGTGTAGCTAGATTGTCTATCAATGTAGCTACACTGTCTATAAGTTTTCTTATTCTGTCTGTTAGAGTAGCTACACTGTCTATTTGTTTTCATCGACGGTCTATTAGTTAGCTACACTGTCTATTAGAGTTCATAGACTGTCTGTTCGTGTAGCTAGACTGTCTATTAGTGTAGCTACACTGTCTAATAGTGTTCCTAGACTGTCTATAAGTGTAGCTAGACTGTCTACTAGTGTAGCTACACTGTCTTATAGTGTTCCTAGACTGTCTAATAGTGTAGCTAGACTGTCTTTTAGTGTAGCTACACTGTCTTATAGTGTTCCTAGACTGTCTATTAGTGTAGCTAGACTGTCTATTAGAGTAGCTACACTGTCTAATAGTGTTCCTAGACTGTCTATTAGTGTAGCTACACTGTCTAATAGTGTTCCTAGACTGTCTGTTAGCGTAACTAGATTGTTTATCAATGTAGCTACACTGTCTATTTGTTTTCATAGACGGTCTATAAGAGAAGCTACACTGTCTATTAGTGTTTATAGACTGTCTGTTAGTGTAGCTAGACTGTCTATTAATGTAGCTACACTGTCTTATAGTGTTCCTAGACTGTCTGTTAGTGTAGCTAGATTGTCTATTAGTGTAGCTTCACTGTATTATAGTGTTCCTAGACTGTCTATTAGTGTAGCTACACTGTCTAATAGAGTTCCTAGTCTGTCTATTAGTGTAGCTACACTGTCTAATAGTGTTCATAGACTGTCTTTTAGTGTAGCTAGACTGTCTATTAGAGTAGCTACACTGTCTAATAGTGTTCCTAGACTGTCTATTAGTGTAGCTACACAGTCATATAGTTTTCCTAGACTGTCTGTTAGCGTAACTAGATTGTTTATCAATGTAGCTACACTGTCTATTTGTTTTCATAGACGGTCTATTAGAGAAGCTACACTGTCTATTAGTGTTCATAGAATGTCTGTTAGTGTAGCTAGACTGTCTATTAATGTAGCTACACTGTCTTATAGTGTTCATAGACTGTCTATTAGTGTAACTAGATTGTCTATTAGTGTAGCTACACTGTCTTATAGTGTTCCTAGACTGTCTATTAGTGTAGCTACACTGTCTATTAGTGTAGCTACACTGTCTATTAGTGTTCATAGACTGTCTGTTAGTGTAGCTAGATTGTCTATTAGTGTAGCTACACTGTCTTATAGTGTTCCTAGACTGTCTACTAGTGTAGCTAGACTGTCTATTAGAGTAGCTACACTGTCTGATAGTTTTCCTAGACTGTCTATTAGTGTAGCTAGATTGTGTATCAATATAGCTACACTGTTTATTAGTTTTCATAGACGGTATGTTAGTGTAGCTAGACTGTCTATCAGTGTAGCTACACTGTCTAATAGTGTTCGTAGACAGTCTATTAGTGTAGGTAGGTTGTCTATTAGTGTAGCTACACTGTCTAATAGTGTTCCTAGACTGTCTATTAGTGTAGCTACATTGTCTATTAGTGTAGCTACACTGTCTAATAGTGTTCCTAGACTGTCTACTAGTGTAGCTAGACTGTCTATTAGTGTAGCTACACTGTCTAATAGTGTTCTTAGACTGTCTACTAGTGTAGCTAGACAGTCTATTAGAGTTGCTACACTGTCTAATAGTGTTCCTACACTGTCTATTAGTGTAGCTAGATTGTCTATCAATATAGCTACACTGTCAATTAGTTTTCATAGACTTTCTGTTAGTGTAGCTAGACTGTCATTTAGTGTAGCTACATTGTCTATTGATGTTCCTAGACTGTCCGTTAGTGAAGCTAGATTGTCTATCAATGTAGCTACACTGTCTATTAGTTTTCTTATACTGTCTGTTAGAGTAGCTACACTGTCTATTAGTGTTCATATACTGTCTCTTAGTGTAGCTAGACTGTCTATCAGTGTAGCTACACTGTCTTATAACGTTCCTAGACTGTCTATTAGTGTAGCTAGGTTGTCTATAAGTGTAGCTACACTGTCTAATAGTGTTCCTAGACTGTCTATTAGTGTAGCCACATTGTCTATTAGTGTAGCTACACTGTCTAATAGTGTTCCTAGACTGTCTACTAGTGTAGCTAGACTGTCTATTAGTGTAGCTACACTGTCTAATATTGTTCCTAGACTGTCTATTAGTGTAGCTAGATTGTGTATCAATATAGCTACATTGTCTATTGATGTTCCTAGACTGTCCGTTAGTGTAGCTAGATTGTCTATCAATGTAGCTACACTGTCTATTGATGTTCCTAGACTGTCCGTTAGTGTAGCTAGATTGTCTATCAATGTAGCTACACTGTCTTTTAATTTTCTTATACTGTCTGTTAGAGTAGCTACACTGTCTATTACTGTTCAAATACTGTCTGTTCGTGTAGCTAGACTGTCTTTTAGTTTGGCTACACTGTCTAATAGTGTTCCTAGACTGTCTATTAGTGTAGCTAGACTGTCTATTAGAGTAGCTAGATTGTCTATCAATTTAGCTACACTGTCTATTAGTTTTCCTATACTGTCTGTTAGTGTAGCTAGACTGTCTACTAGTGTAGCTACATTGTCTATTAGTGTTACTAGACTGTCTATTAGTGTAGCTAGACTGTCTATTAGAGTAGCTAGATTGTCTATCAATATAGCCACACTGTCAATTAGTTTTTCCTATACTGTATGTTAGTGTAGCTAGACTGTCTACTAGTGTAGCTACATTGTCTATTGATGTTCCTAGACTGTCCGTTAGTGTAGCTAGATTGTCTATCAATGTAGCTACACTGTCTATAAGTTTTCTTATTCTGTCTGTTAGAGTAGCTGCACTGTCTATTTGTTTTCATCGACGGTCTATTAGTTAGCTATACTGTCTATTAGAGTTCATAGACTGTCTGTTCGTGTAGCTAGACTGTCTATTAGTGTAGCTACACTGTCTAATAGTGTTCCTAGACTGTCTACTAGTGTAGCTAGACTGTCTACTAGTGTAGCTACACTGTCTTATAGTGTTCCTAGACTGTCTAATAGTGTAGCTAGACTGTCTATTAGTGTAGCTACACTGTCTAATAGTGTTCCTAGACTGTCTATTAGTGTAGCTAGACTGTCTATTAGAGTAGCTACACTATCTAATAGTGTTCCTAGACTGTCTATTAGTGTAGCTACACTGTCTAATAGTGTTCCTAGACTGTCTGTTAGCGTAACTAGATTGTTTATCAATGTAGCTACACTGTCTATTTGTTTTCATAGACGGTCTATAAGAGAAGCTACAATGTCTATTAGTGTTTATAGACTGTCTTTTAGTGTAGCTAGACTGTCTATTAATGTAGCTACACTGTCTTATAGTGTTCCTAGACTGTCTGTTAGTGTAGCTAGATTGTCTATTAGTGTAGCTACACTGTCTTATAGTGTTCCTAGACTTTCTATTAGTTTAGCTACACTGTCTAATAGTGTTCCTAGTCTGTCTATTAGTGTAGCTACACTGTCTTATAGTGTTCCTAGACTGTCTAATAGTGTAGCTAGACTGTCTATTAGTGTAGCTACACTGTCTAATAGTGTTCCTAGACTGTCTATTAGTGTAGCTAGACTGTCTATTAGAGTAGCTTCACTGTCTAATAGTGTTCCTAGACTGTCTATTAGTGTAGCTACACTGTCTAATAGTGTTCCTAGACTGTCTGTTAGCGTAACTAGATTGTTTATCAATGTAGCTACACTGTCTATTTGTTTTCATAGACGGTCTATAAGAGAAGCTACACTGTCTATTAGTTTTTATAGACTGTCTGTAAGTGTAGCTAGACTGTCTATTAATGTAGCTACACTGTCTTATAGTGTTCCTAGACTGTCTATTTGTGTAGCTAGATTGTCTATTAGTGTAGCTACACTGTCTAATAGTGTTCTTAGACTGTCTACCAGTGTAGCTAGACTGTCTATTAGAGTAGCTACACTGTCTAATAGTGTTCCTAGACTGTCTATTAGTGTAGCTAGATTGTCTATCAATATAGCTACACTGTCAATTAGTTTGCATAGACTTTCTATTAGTGTAGCTAGACTGTCATTTAGTGTAGCTACATTGTCTATTGATGTTCCTAGACTGTCCGTTAGTGAAGCTAGATTGTCTATCAATGTAGCTACACTGTCTATTAGTTTTCTTATACTGTCTGTTAGAGTAGCTACACTGTCTATTAGTGTTTATATACTGTCTGTTAGTGTAGCTAGACTGTCTATCAGTGTAGCTACACTGTCTAATAGTGTTCCTAGACTGTCTATTAGTGTAGCTAGATTGTGTATCAATATAGCTACATTGTCTATTGATGTTCCTAGACTGTCCGTTAGCGTAGCTAGATTGTCTATCAATGTATCTACACTCTCTATTGATGTTCCTAGACTGTCCGTTAGTGTAGCTAGATTGTCTATCAATGTAGCTACACTGTCTTTTAATTTTCTTATACTGTCTGTTAGAGTAGCTACACTGTCTATTACTGTTCATATACTGTCTGTTCGTGTAGCTAAACTGTCTTTCAGTTTGGCTACACTGTCTAATAGTGTTCCTAGACTTTTTATTAGTGTAGCTAGACTGTCTATTAGAGTAGCTAGATTGTCTATCAATTTAGCTACACTGTCTATTAGTTTTCCTATACTGTCTGTTAGTGTAGCTAGACTGTCTACTTGTTTAGCTACATTGTCTATTAGTGTTCCTAGACTGTCTATTAGTGTAGCTAGACTGTCTATTAGAGTAGCTAGATTGTCTATCAATATAGCTACACTGTCAATTAGTTTTCCTATACTGTATGTTAGTGTAGCTAGACTGTCTACTAGTGTAGCTACATTGTCTATTGATGTTCCTAGACTGTCCGTTAGTGTAGCTAGATTGTCTATCAATGTAGCTACACTGTCTATAAGTTTTCTTATTCTGTCTGTTAGAGTAGCTACACTGTCTATTTGTTTTCATCGACGGTCTATTAGTTAGCTACACTGTCTATTAGAGTTCATAGACTGTCTGTTCGTGTAGCTAGACTGTCTATTAGTGTAGCTACACTGTCTAATAGTGTTCCTAGACTGTCTATAAGTGTAGCTAGACTGTCTACTAGTGTAGCTACACTGTCTTATAGTGTTCCTAGACTGTCTAATAGTGTAGCTAGACTGTCTTTTAGTGTAGCTACACTGTCTTATAGTGTTCCTAGACTGTCTATTAGTGTAGCTAGACTGTCTATTAGAGTAGCTACACTGTCTAATAGTGTTCCTAGACTGTCTATTAGTGTAGCTACACTGTCTAATAGTGTTCCTAGACTGTCTGTTAGCGTAACTAGATTGTTTATCAATGTAGCTACACTGTCTATTTGTTTTCATAGACGGTCTATAAGAGAAGCTACACTGTCTATTAGTGTTTATAGACTGTCTGTTAGTGTAGCTAGACTGTCTATTAACGTAGCTGCACTGTCTTATAGTGTTCCTAGACTGTCTGTTAGTGTAGCTAGATTGTCTATTAGTGTAGCTTCACTGTATTATAGTGTTCCTAGACTGTCTATTAGTGTAGCTACACTGTCTAATAGTGTTCCTAGTCTGTCTATTAGTGTAGCTACACTGTCTAATAGTGTTCATAGACTGTCTTTTAGTGTAGCTAGACTGTCTATTAGAGTAGCTACACTGTCTAATAGTGTTCCTAGACTGTCTATTAGTGTAGCTACACAGTCATATAGTATTCCTAGACTGTCTGTTAGCGTAACTAGATTGTTTATCAATGTAGCTACACTGTCTATTTGTTTTCATAGACGGTCTATTAGAGAAGCTACACTGTCTATTAGTGTTCATAGAATGTCTGTTAGTGTAGCTAGACTGTCTATTAATGTAGCTACACTGTCTTATAGTGTTCATAGACTGTCTATTAGTGTAACTAGATTGTCTATTAGTGTAGCTACACTGTCTTATAGTGTTCCTAGACTGTCTATTAGTGTAGCTACACTGTCTATTAGTGTAGCTACACTGTCTATTAGTGTTCATAGACTGTCTGTTAGTGTAGCTAGATTGTCTATTAGTGTAGCTACACTGTCTTATAGTGTTCCTAGACTGTCTACTAGTGTAGCTAGACTGTCTATTAGAGTAGTTACACTGTCTGATAGTGTTCCTAGACTGTCTATTAGTGTAGCTAGATTGTGTATCAATATAGCTACACTGTTTATTAGTTTTCATAGACGGTATGTTAGTGTAGCTAGACTGTCTATTAATGTAGCTACACTGTCTTATAGTGTTCCTAGACTGTCTATTAGTGTAGCTAGATTGTCTTTTAGTGTAGCTACACTGTCTATGAGTGTTCATAGACTTCTGTTAGTGTAGCTAGACTGTCTATTAGTGTAGCTACACTGTCTTATAGTGTTCCTAGACTGTCTATTAGTGTAGCTAGATTGTCTATTAGTGTAGCTACACTGTCTAATAGTGTTCCTAGACTGTCTACTAGTGTAGCTAGACTGTCTATTAGAGTAGCTACACTGTCTAATAGTGTTCCTAGACTGTCTATTAGTGTAGCTAGATTGTCTATCAATATAGCTACACTGTATATTAGTTTTCATAGACGGTCTGTTAGTGTAGCTAGACTGATATTTAGTGTAGCTACATTGTCTATTGATGTTCCTAGACTGTCCGTTAGTGAAGCTAGATTGTCTATCAATGTAGCTACAGTGTCTATTAGTTTTCTTATACTGTCTGTTATAGTAGCTACACTGTCTATTAGTGTTCATATATTGTCTGTTAGTGTAGCTAGACTGTCTATCAGTGTAGCTACACTGTCTAATAGTGTTCGTAGACAGTCTATTAGTGTAGGTAGGTTGTCTATTAGTGTAGCTACACTGTCTAATAGTGTTCCTAGACTGTCTATTAGTGTAGCTACATTGTCTATTAGTGTAGCTACACTGTCTAATAGTGTTCCTAGACTGTCTACTAGTGTAGCTAGACTGTCTATTAGTGTAGCTACACTGTCTAATAGTGTTCTTAGACTGTCTACTAGTGTAGCTAGACTGTCTATTAGAGTAGCTACACTGTCTAATAGTGTTCCTAGACTGTCTATTAGTGTAGCTAGATTGTCTATCAATATAGCTACACTGTCAATTAGTTTTCATAGACTTTCTGTTAGTGTAGCTAGACTGTCATTTAGTGTAGCTACATTGTCTATTGATGTTCCTAGACTGTCCGTTAGTGAAGCTAGATTGTCTATCAATGTAGCTACACTGTCTATTAGTTTTCTTATACTGTCTGTTAGAGTAGCTACACTGTCTATTAGTGTTCATATACTGTCTGTCAGTGTAGCTAGACTGTCTATCAGTGTAGCTACACTGTCTAATAACGTTCCTAGACTGTCTATTAGTGTAGCTAGGTTGTCTATAAGTGTAGCTACACTGTCTAATAGTGTTCCTAGACTGTCTATTAGTGTAGCCACATTGTCTATTAGTGTAGCTACACTGTCTAATAGTGTTCCTAGACTGTCTACTAGTGTAGCTAGACTGTCTATTAGTGTAGCTACACTGTCTAATATTGTTCCTAGACTGTCTATTAGTGTAGCTAGATTGTGTATCAATATAGCTACATTGTCTATTGATGTTCCTAGACTGTCCGTTAGTGTAGCTAGATTGTCTATCAATGTAGCTACACTGTCTATTGATGTTCCTAGACTGTCCGTTAGTGTAGCTAGATTGTCTATCAATGTAGCTACACTGTCTTTTAATTTTCTTATACTGTCTGTTAGAGTAGCTACACTGTCTATTACTGTTCATATACTGTCTGTTCGTGTAGCTAGACTGTCTTTTAGTTTGGCTACACTGTCTAATAGTGTTCCTAGACTGTCTATTAGTGTAGCTAGACTGTCTATTAGAGTAGCTAGATTGTCTATCAATTTAGCTTCACCGTCTATTAGTTTTCCTATACTGTCTGTTAGTGTAGCTAGACTGTCTACTAGTGTAGCTACATTGTCTATTAGTGTTACTAGCTTGTCTATTAGTGTAGCTAGACTGTCTATTAGAGTAGCTAGATTGTCTATCAATATAGCCACACTGTCAATTAGTTTTTCCTATACTGTATGTTAGTGTAGCTAGACTGTCTACTAGTGTAGCTACATTGTCTATTGATGTTCCTAGACTGTCCGTTAGTGTAGCTAGATTGTCTATCAATGTAGCTACACTGTCTATAAGTTTTCTTATTCTGTCTGTTAGAGTAGCTACACTGTCTATTTGTTTTCATCGACGGTCTATTAGTTAGCTACACTGTCTATTAGAGTTCATAGACTGTCTGTTCGTGTAGCTAGACTGTCTATTAGTGTAGCTACACTGTCTAATAGTGTTCCTAGACTGTCTATTAGTGTAGCTAGACTGTCTACTAGTGTAGCTACACTGTCTTATAGTGTTCCTAGACTGTCTAATAGTGTAGCTAGACTGTCTATTAGTGTAGCTACACTGTCTAATAGTGTTCCTAGACTGTCTATTAGTGTAGCTAGACTGTCTATTAGAGTAGCTACACTATCTAATAGTGTTCCTAGACTGTCTATTAGTGTAGCTACACTGTCTAATAGTGTTCCTAGACTGTCTGTTAGCGTAACTAGATTGTTTATCAATGTAGCTACACTGTCTATTTGTTTTCATAGACGGTCTATAAGAGAAGCTACAATGTCTATTAGTGTTTATAGACTGTCTTTTAGTGTTCCTAGACTTTCTATTAGTTTAGCTACACTGTCTAATAGTGTTCCTAGTCTGTCTATTAGTGTAGCTACACTGTCTTATAGTGTTCCTAGACTGTCTAATAGTGTAGCTAGACTGTCTATTAGTGTAGCTACACTGTCTAATAGTGTTCCTAGACTGTCTATTAGTGTAGCTAGACTGTCTATTAGAGTAGCTACACTGTCTAATAGTGTTCCTAGACTGTCTATTAGTGTAGCTACACTGTCTAATAGTGTTCCTAGACTGTCTGTTAGCGTAACTAGATTGTTTATCAATGTAGCTACACTGTCTATTTGTTTTCATAGACGGTCTATAAGAGAAGCTACACTGTCTATTAGTTTTTATAGACTGTCTGTTAATGTAGCTAGACTGTCTATTAATGTAGCTACACTGTCTTATAGTGTTCCTAGACTGTCTATTTGTGTAGCTAGATTGTCTATTAGTGTAGCTACACTGTCTAATAGTGTTCCTAGACTGTCTATTAGTGTAGCTAGGTTGTCTATTAGTGTAGCTACACTGTCTAATAGTGTTCCTAGACTGTCTAATAGTGTAGCTAGACTGTCTATTAGTGTAGCTACACTGTCTAATAGTGTTCCTAGACTGTCTATTAGTGTAGCTAGATTGTGTATCAATAAAGCTACATTGTCTATTGATGTTCACTGTCTATTACTGTTCATATACTGTCTGTTCGTGTAGCTAAACTGTCTTTTAGTATGGCTACACTGTCTAATAGTGTTCCTAGACTGTCTATTAGTGTAGCTAGACTGTCTATTAGAGTAGCTAGATTGTCTATCAATTTAGCTACACTGTCTATTAGTTTTCCTATACTGTCTGTTAGTGTAGCTAGACTGTCTACTAGTGTAGCTACATTGTCTTTTAGTGTTACTAGACTGTCTATTAGTGTAGCTAGACTGTCTATTAGAGTAGCTAGATTGTCTATCAATATAGCTACACTGTCAATTAGTTTTCCTATACTGTATGTTAGTGTAGCTAGACTGTCTACTAGTGTAGCTACATTGTTTATTGATGTTCCTAGACTGTCCGTTAGTGTAGCTAGATTGTCTATCAATGTAGCTACACTGTCTATAAGTTTTCTTATTCTGTCTGTTAGAGTAGCTACACTGTCTATTTGTTTTCATCGACGGTCTATTAGTAAGCTACACTGTCTATTAGAGTTCATAGACTGTCTGTTCGTGTAGCTAGACTGTCTATTAGTGTAGCTACACTGTCTAATAGTGTTCCTAGACTGTTTATTAGTGTAGCTAGACTGTCTACTAGTGTAGCTACACTGTCTTATAGTGTTCCTAGACTGTCTAATAGTGTAGCTAGACTGTCTATTAGTGTAGCTACACTGTCTAATAGTGTTCCTAGACTGTCTATTAGTGTAGCTAGACTGTCTATTAGAGTAGCTACACTATCTAATAGTGTTCCTTGACTGTCTATTAGTGTAGCTACACTGTCTAATAGTGTTCCTAGACTGTCTGTTAGCGTAACTAGATTGTTTATCAATGTAGCTACACTGTCTATTTGTTTTCATAGACGGTCTATAAGAGAAGCTACACTGTCTATTAGTGTTTATAGACTGTCTGTTAGTGTAGCTACACTGTCTATTAATGTAGCTACACTGTCTATAAGTGTTCCTAGACTGTCTGTTAGTGTAGCTAGATTGTCTATTAGTGTAGCTACACTGTCTTATAGTGTTCCTAGACTGTCTATTAGTGTAGCTACACTGTCTAATAGTGTTCCTAGTCTGTCTATTAGTGTAGCTACACTGTCTAATAGTGTTTCTAGACTGTCTTTTAGTGTAGCTAGACTGTCTATTAGAGTAGCTACACTGTCTAATAGTGTTCCTAGACTGTCTATTAGTGTAGCTACACAGTCATATAGTATTCCTAGACTGTCTGTTAGCGTAACTAGATTGTTTATCAATGTAGCTACACTGTCTATTTGTTTTCATAGACGGTCTATTAGAGAAGCAACACTGTCTATTAGTGTTCATAGAATGTCTGTTAGTGTAGCTAAACTGTCTATTAATGTAGCTACACTGTCTTATAGTGTTCATAGACTGTCTATTAGTGTAACTAGATTGTCTATTAGTGTAGCTACACTGTCTTATAGTGTTCCTAGACTGTCTATTAGTGTAGCTAGACTGTCTATTAGTGTAGCTACACTGTCTATTAGTGTTCATAGACTGTCTGTTAGTGTAGCTAGATTGTCTATTAGTGTAGCTACACTGTCTTATAGTGTTCCTAGACTGTCTACTAGTGTAGCTAGACTGTCTATTAGAGTAGCTACACTGTCTGATAGTGTTCCTAGACTGTCTATTAGTGTAGCTAGATTGTGTATCAATATAGCTACACTGTTAATTAGTTTTCATAGACTGTCTGTTTGTGTAGCTAGATTGTCTATTAGTGTAGCTACACTGTCTTATAGTGTTCCTAGACTGTCTATTAGTGTAGCTAGACTGTCTATTAGTGTAGCTACACTCTCTATTAGTGTTCATAGACTTCTGTTAGTGTAGCTAGACTGTCTATTTGTGTAGCTACACTGTCTTATAGTGTTCCTAGACTGTCTATTTGTGTAGCTAGATTGTCAATTAGTGTAGCTACACTGTCTAATAGTGTTCTAAGACTGTCTTATAGTGTAGCTAGACTGTCTATTAGAGTAGCTACACTGTCTAATAGTGTTCCTAGACTGTCTATTAGTGTAGCTAGATTGTCTATCAATATAGCTACACTGTCAATTAGTTTGCATAGACTTTCTATTAGTGTAGCTAGACTGTCATTTAGTGTAGCTACATTGTCTATTGATGTTCCTAGACTGTCCGTTAGTGAAGCTAGATTGTCTATCAATGTAGCTACACTGTCTATTAGTTTTCTTATACTGTCTGTTAGAGTAGCTACACTGTCTATTAGTGTTCATATACTGTCTGTTAGTGTAGCTAGACTGTCTATCAGTGTAGCTACACTCTCTAATAGTGTTCCTAGACTGTCTATTAGTGTAGCTAGGTTGTCTATAAGTTTAGCTACACTGTCTTATAGTGTTCCTAGACTGTCTATTAGTGTAGCTACATTGTCTATTAGTGTAGCTACCATGTCTAATAGTGTTCCTAGACTGTCTACTAGTGTAGCTAGACTGTCTATTAGTGTAGCTACACTGTCTAATAGTGTTCCTAGACTGTCTATTAGTGTAGCTAGATTGTGTATCAATATAGCTACATTGTCTATTGATGTTCCTAGACTGTCCGTTAGCGTAGCTAGATTGTCTATCAATGTAGCTACACTGTCTATTGATGTTCCTAGACTGTCCGTTAGTTTAGCTAGATTGTCTATCAATGTAGCTACACTGTCTTTTAATTTTCTTATACTGTCTGTTAGAGTAGCTACACTGTCTATTACTGTTCATATACTGTCTGTTCGTGTAGCTAAACTGTCTTTCAGTTTTGCTACACTGTCTAATAGTGTTCCTAGACTTTTTATTAGTGTAGCTAGACTGTCTATTAGAGTAGCTAGATTGTCTATCAATTTAGCTACACTGTCTATTAGTTTTCCTATACTGTCTGTTAGTGTAGCTAGACTGTCTACTAGTTTAGCTACATTGTCTATTAGTGTTCCTAGACTGTCTATTAGTGTAGCTAGACTGTCTATTAGAGTATCTAGATTGTCTATCAATATAGCTACACTGTCAATTAGTTTTCCTATACTGTATGTTAGTGTAGCTAGACTGTCTACTAGTGTAGCTACATTGTCTATTGATGTTCCTAGACTGTCCGTTAGTGTAGCTAGATTGTCTATCAATGTAGCTACACTGTCTATAAGTTTTCTTATTCTGTCTGTTAGAGTAGCTACACTGTCTATTTGTTTTCATCGACGGTCTATTAGTTAGCTACACTGTCTATTAGAGTTCATAGACTGTCTGTTCGTGTAGCTAGACCTTTTATTAGTGTAGCTACACTGTCTAATAGTGTTCCTAGACTGTCTATAAGTGTAGCTAGACTGTCTACTAGTGTAGCTACACTGTCTTATAGTGTTCCTAGACTGTCTAATAGTGTAGCTAGACTGTCTTTTGGTGTAGCTACACTGTCTAATAGTGTTCCTAGACTGTCAATTAGTGTAGCTAGACTGTCTATTAGAGTAGCTACACTGTCTAATAGTGTTCCTAGACTGTCTATTAGTGTAGCTACACTGTCTAATAGTGTTCCTAGACTGTCTGTTAGCGTAACTAGATTGTTTATCAATGTAGCTACACTGTCTATTTGTTTTCATAGACGGTCTATAAGAGAAGCTACACTTTCTATTAGTGTATATAGACTGTCTGTTAGTGTAGCTAGACTGTCTATTAATGTAGCTACACTGTCTTATAGTGTTCCTAGACTGTCTGTTAGTGTAGCTAGATTGTCTATTAGTGTAGCTACACTGTCTTATAGTGTTCCTAGACTGTCTATTAGTGTAGCTACACTGTCTAATAGTGTTCCTAGTCTGTCTATTAGTGTAGCTACACTGTCTAATAGTGTTCATAGACTGTCTTTTAGTGTAGCTAGACTGTCTATTAGAGTAGCTACACTGTCTAATAGTGTTCCTAGACTGTCTATTAGTGTAGCTACACAGTCATATAGTATTCCTAGACTGTCTGTTAGCGTAACTAGATTGTTTATCAATGTAGCTACACTGTCTATTTGTTTTCATAGACGGTCTATTAGAGAAGCTACACTGTCTATTAGTGTTCATAGAATGTCTGTTAGTGTAGCTAGACTGTCTATTAATGTAGCTACACTGTCTGATAGTTTTCCTAGACTGTCTATTAGTGTAGCTAGATTGTGTATCAATATAGCTACACTGTTTATTAGTTTTCATAGACGGTATGTTAGTGTAGCTAGACTGTCTATTAATGTAGCTACACTGTCTTATAGTGTTCCTAGACTGTCTATCAGTGTAGCTAGATTGTCTTTTAGTGTAGCTACACTGTCTATTAGTGTTCATAGACTTCTGTTAGTGTAGCTAGACTGTCTATTAGTGTAGCTACACTGTCTTATAGTGTTCCTAGACTGTCTATTAGTGTAGCTAGATTGTCTATTAGTGTAGCTACACTGTCTAATAGTGTTCCTAGACTGTCTACTAGTGTAGCTAGACTGTCTATTAGAGTAGCTACACTGTCTAATAGTGTTCCTAGACTGTCTATTAGTGTAGCTAGATTGTCTATTAATATAGCTACACTGTATATTAGTTTTCATAGACGGTCTGTTAGTGTAGCTAGACTGACATTTAGTGTAGCTACATTGTCTATTGATGTTCCTAGACTGTCCGTTAGTGAAGCTAGATTGTCTATCAATGTAGCTACAGTGTCTATTAGTTTTCTTATACTGTCTGTTAGAGTAGCTACACTGTCTATTAGTGTTCATATACTGTCTGTTAGTGTAGCTAGACTGTCTATCAGTGTAGCTACACTGTCTAATAGTGTTCGTAGACAGTCTATTAGTGTAGGTAGGTTGTCTATTAGTGTAGCTACACTGTCTAATAGTGTTCCTAGACTGTCTATTAGTGTAGCTACATTGTCTATTAGTGTAGCTACACTGTCTAATAGTGTTCCTAGACTGTCTACTAGTGTAGCTAGACTGTCTATTAGTGTAGCTACACTGTCTAATAGTGTTCTTAGACTGTCTACTAGTGTAGCTAGACTGTCTATTAGAGTAGCTACATTGTCTAATAGTGTTCCTAGACTGTCTATTAGTGTAGCTAGATTGTCTATCAATATAGCTACACTGTCAATTAGTTTTCATAGACTTTCTGTTAGTGTAGCTAGACTGTCATTTAGTGTAGCTACATTGTCTATTGATGTTCCTAGACTGTCCGTTAGTGAAGCTAGATTGTCTATCAATGTAGCTACACTGTCTATTAGTTTTCTTATACTGTCTGTTAGAGTAGCTACACTGTCTATTAGTGTTCATATACTGTCTGTTAGTGTAGCTAGACTGTCTATCAGTGTAGCTACACTGTCTAATAACGTTCCTAGACTGTCTATTAGTGTAGCTAGGTTGTCTATAAGTGTAGCTACACTGTCTAATAGTGTTCCTAGACTGTCTATTAGTGTAGCCACATTGTCTATTAGTGTAGCTACACTGTCTAATAGTGTTCCTAGACTGTCTACTAGTGTAGCTAGACTGTCTATTAGTGTAGCTACACTGTCTAATAGTGTTCCTAGACTGTCTATTAGTGTAGCTAGATTATGTATCAATATAGCTCCATTGTCTATTGATGTTCCTAGACTGTCCGTTAGTGTAGCTAGATTGTCTATCAATGTAGCTACACTGTCTATTGATGTTCCTAGACTGTCCGTTAGTGTAGCTAGATTGTCTATCAATGTAGCTACACTGTCTTTTAATTTTCTTATACTGTCTGTTAGAGTAGCTACACTGTCTATTACTGTTCATATACTGTCTGTTCGTGTAGCTAGACTGTCTTTTAGTTTGGCTACACTGTCTAATAGTGTTCCTAGACTGTCTATTAGTGTAGCTAGACTGTCTATTAGAGTAGCTAGATTGTCTATCAATTTAGCTACACTGTCTATTAGTTTTCCTATACTGTCTGTTAGTGTAGCTAGACTGTCTACTAGTGTAGCCACACATTGTCTATTAGTGTTACTAGACTGTCTATTAGTGTAGCTAGACTGTCTATTAGTGTAGCTAGACTGTCTATTAGAGTAGCTAGATTGTCTATTAATATAGCTACACTGTCAATTAGTTTTCCTATACTGTATGTTAGTGTAGCTAGACTGTCTACTAGTGTAGCTACATTGTCTATTGATGTTCCTAGACTGTCCGTTAGTGTAGCTAGATTGTCTATCAATGTAGCTACACTGTCTATAAGTTTTCTTATTCTGTCTGTTAGAGTAGCTACACTGTCTATTTGTTTTCATCGACGGTCTATTAGTTAGCTACACTGTCTATTAGAGTTCATAGACTGTCTGTTCGTGTAGCTAGACTGTCTATTAGTGTAGCTACACTGTCTAATAGTGTTCCTAGACTGTCTATTAGTGTAGCTAGACTGTCTACTAGTGTAGCTACACTGTCTTATAGTGTTCCTAGACTGTCTAATAGTGTAGCTAGACTGTCTATTAGTGTAGCTACACTGTCTAATAGTGTTCCTAGACTGTCTATTAGTGTAGCTAGACTGTCTATTAGAGTAGCTACACTATCTAATAGTGTTCCTAGACTGTCTATTAGTGTAGCTACACTGTCTAATAGTGTTCCTAGACTGTCTGTTAGCGTAACTAGATTGTTTATCAATGTAGCTACACTGTCTATTTGTTTTCATAGACGGTCTATAAGAGAAGCTACGATGTCTATTAGTGTTTATAGACTGTCTGTTAGTGTAGCTAGACTGTCTATTAATGTAGCTACCCTGTCTAATAGTGTTCCTAGACTGTCTGTTATTGTAGCTAGATTGTCTATTAGTGTAGCTACACTGTCTTATAGTGTTCCTAGACTTTCTATTAGTTTAGCTACACTGTCTAATAGTGTTCCTAGTCTGTCTATTAGTGTAGCTACACTGTCTTATAGTGTTCCTAGACTGTCTAATAGTGTAGCTAGACTGTCTATTAGTGTAGCTACACTGTCTAATAGTGTTCTTAGACTGTCTATTAGTGTAGCTAGACTGTCTATTAGAGTAGCTACACTGTCTAATAGTGTTCCTAGACTGTCTATTAGTGTAGCTACACTGTCTAATAGTGTTCCTAGACTGTCTGTTAGCGTAACTAGATTGTTTATCAATGTAGCTACACTGTCTATTTGTTTTCATAGACGGTCTATAAGAGAAGCTACACTGTCTATTAGTTTTTATAGACTGTCTGTTAGTGTAGCTAGACTGTCTATTTATGTAGCTACACTGTCTTATAGTGTTCCTAGACTGTCTATTTGTGTAGCTAGATTGTCTATTAGTGTAGCTACACTGTCTAATAGTGTTCTTAGACTGTCTACTAGTGTAGCTAGACTGTCTATTAGAGTAGCTACACTGTCTAATAGTGTTCCTAGACTGTCTATTAGTGTAGCTAGATTGTCTATCAATATAGCTACACTGTCAATTAGTTTGCATAGACTTTCTATTAGTGTAGCTAGACTGTCATTTAGTGTAGCTACATTGTCTATTGATGTTCCTAGACTGTCCGTTAGTGAAGCTAGATTGTCTATCAATGTAGCTACACTGTCTATTAGTTTTCTTATACTGTCTGATAGAGTAGCTACACTGTCTATTAGTGTTTATATACTGTCTGTTAGTGTAGCTAGACTGTCTATCAGTGTAGCTACACTGTCTAATAGTGTTCCTAGACTGTCTATTAGTGTAGCTAGGTTGTCTATAAGTGTAGCTACACTGTCTAATAGTGTTCCTAGACTGTCTATTAGTGTAGCTACATTGTCTATTAGTGTAGCTACACTGTCTAATAGTGTTCCTAGACTGTCTAATAGTGTAGCTAGACTGTCTATTAGTGTAGCTACACTGTCTAATAGTGTTCCTAGACTGTCTATTAGTGTAGCTAGATTGTGTATCAATAAAGCTAAATTGTCTATTGATGTTCACTGTCTATTACTGTTCATATACTGTCTGTTCGTGTAGCTAGACTGTCTTTTAGTTTGGCTACACTGTCTTATAGTGTTCCTAGACTGTCTATTAGTGTAGCTAGACTGTCTATTAGAGTAGCTAGATTGTCTATCAATTTAGCTACACTGTCTATTAGTTTTCCTATACTGTCTGTTAGTGTAGCTAGACTGTCTACTAGTGTAGCTACATTGTCTATTAGTGTTACTAGACTGTCTATTAGTGTAGCTAGACTGTCTATTAGAGTAGCTAGATTGTCTATCAATATAGCTACACTGTCAATTAGTTTTCCTATACTGTATGTTAGTGTAGCTAGACTGTCTACTAGTGTAGCTACATTGTCTATTGATGTTCCTAGACTGTCCGTTAGTGTAGCTAGATTGTCTATCAGTGTAGCTACACTGTTTATAAGTTTTCTTATTCTTTCTGTTAGAGTAGCTACACTGTCTATTTGTTTTCATCGACGGTCTATTAGTTAGCTACACTGTCTATTAGAGTTCATAGACTGTCTGTTCGTGTAGCTAGACTGTCTATTAGTGTAGCTACACTGTCTAATAGTGTTCCTACACTGTCTATTTGTTTTCATAGACGGTCTATAAGAGAAGCTACACTTTCTATTAGTGTATATAGACTGTCTGTTAGTGTAGCTAGACTGTCTATTAATGTAGCTACACTGTCTTATAGTGTTCCTAGACTGTCTGTTAGTGTAGCTAGATTGTCTATTAGTGTAGCTACACTGTCTTATAGTGTTCCTAGACTGTCTATTAGTGTAG
Source organism: Loripinus fragilis (assembly GCA_964019695.1). Taxonomy (NCBI): domain Eukaryota; kingdom Metazoa; phylum Mollusca; class Bivalvia; order Lucinida; family Lucinidae; genus Loripinus; species Loripinus fragilis. Next base: position 48,563,940 of record OZ026523.1, on the reverse strand, counting down.
CTACACTGTCTAATAGTGTTCCTAGTCTGTCTATTAGTGTAGCTACACTGTCTAATAGTGTTCCTAGACTGTCTATTAGTGTAGCTAGACTGTCTACTAGTGTAGCTACACTGTCTTATAGTGTTCCTAGACTGTCTAATAGTGTAGCTAGACTGTCTATTAGTGTAGCTACACTGTCTAATAGTGTTCCTAGACTGTATATTAGTGTAGCTAGACTGTCTATTAGAGTAGCTACACTATCTAATAGTGTTCCTAGACTGTCTATTAGTGTAGCTACACTGTCTAATAGTGTTCCTAGACTGTCTGTTAGCGTAACTAGATTGTTTATCAATGTAGCTACACTGTCTATTTGTTTTCATAGACGGTCTATTAGAGAAGCTACACTGTCTATTAGTGTTCATAGAATGTCTACTAGTGTAGCTAGACTGTCTATTAATGTAGCTACACTGTCTTATAGTGTTCCTAGACTGTCTGTTAGTGTAGTTAGATTGTCTATTAGTGTAGCTACACTGTCTTATAGTGTTCCTAGACTGTCTATTAGTGTAGCTACACTGTCTAATAGTGTTCCTAGTCTGTCTATTAGTGTAGCTACACTGTCTAATAGTGTTCCTAGACTGTCTTTTAGTGTAGCTAGACTGTCTATTAGAGTAGCTACACTGTCTAATAGTGTTCCTAGACTGTCTATTAGTGTAGCTACACAGTCATATAGTATTCCTAGACTGTTTGTTAGCGTAACTAGATTGTTTATCAATGTAGCTACACTGTCTATTTGTTTTCATAGACGGTCTATTAGAGAAGCTACACTGTCTATTAGTGTTCATAGAATGTCTGTTAGTGTAGCTAAACTGTCTATTAATGTAGCTACACTGTCTTATAGTGTTCATAGACTGTCTATTAGTGTAACTAGATTGTCTATTAGTGTAGCTACACTGTCTTATAGTGTTCCTAGACTGTCTATTAGTGTAGCTAGACTGTCTATTAGTGTAGCTACACTGTCTATTAGTGTTCATAGACTGTCTGATAGTGTAGCTAGATTGTCTATTAGTGTAGCTACACTGTCTTATAGTGTTCCTAGACTGTCTACTAGTGTAGCTAGACTGTCTATTAGAGTAGCTACACTGTCTGATAGTGTTCCTAGACTGTCTATTAGTGTAGCTAGATTGTGTATCAATATAGCTACACTGTTTATTAGTTTTCATAGACGGTATGTTAGTGTAGCTAGACTGTCTATTAATGTAGCTACACTGTCTTATAGTGTTCCTAGACTGTCTATTAGTGTAGCTAGATTGTCTTTTAGTGTAGCTACACTGTCTATTAGTGTTCATAGACTTCTGTTAGTGTAGCTAGACTGTCTATTAGTGTAGCTACACTGTCTTATAGTGTTACTAGACTGTCTTTTAGTGTAGCTAGATTGTCTATTAGTGTAGCTACACTGTCTAATAGTGTTCCTAGACTGTCTACTAGTGTAGCTAGACTGTCTATTAGAGTAGCTACACTGTCTAATAGTGTTCCTAGACTGTCTATTAGTGTAGCTAGATTGTCTATCAATAAAGCTACACTGTATATTAGTTTTCATAGACGGTCTGTTAGTGTAGCTAGACTGACATTTAGTGTAGCTACATTGTCTATTGATGTTCCTAGACTGTCCGTTAGTGAAGCTAGATTGTCTATCAATGTAGCTACAGTGTCTATTAGTTTTCTTATACTGTCTGTTAGAGTAGCTACACTGTCTATTAGTGTTCATATACTGTCTGTTAGTGTAGCTAGACTGTCTATCAGTGTAGCTACACTGTCTAATAGTGTTCGTAAACAGTCTATTAGTGTAGGTAGGTTGTCTATTAGTGTAGCTACACTGTCTAATAGTGTTCCTAGACTGTCTATTAGTGTAGCTACATTGTCTATTAGTGTAGCTACACTGTCTAATAGTGTTCCTAGACTGTCTACTAGTGTAGCTAGACTGTCTATTAGTGTAGCTACACTGTCTAATAGTGTTCTTAGACTGTCTACTAGTGTAGCTTGACTGTCTATTAGAGTAGCTACACTGTCTAATAGTGTTTCAGACTGTCTATTAGTGTAGCTAGATAGTCTATCAATATAGCTACACTGTCAATTAGTTTTTATAGACTTTCTGTTAGTGTAGCTAGACTGTCATTTAGTGTAGCTACATTGTCTATTGATGTTCCTAGACTGTCCGTTAGTGAAGCTAGATTGTCTATCAATGTAGCTACACTGTCTATTAGTTTTCTTATACTGTCTGTTAGAGTAGCTACACTGTCTATTAGTGTTCATATACTGTCTGTTAGTGTAGCTAGACTGTCTATCAGTGTAGCTACACTGTCTAATAGTGTTCCTAGACTGTCTATTAGTGTAGCTAGGTTGTCTATAAGTGTAGCTACACTGTCTAATAGTGTTCCTAGACTGTCTATTAGTGTAGCTACATTGTCTATTAGTGTAGCTACACTGTATAATAGTGTTCCTAGACTGTCTACTAGTGTAGCTAGACTGTCTATTAGTGTAGCTACACTGTCTAATAGTGTTCCTAGACTGTCTATTAGTGTAGCTAGATTGTGTATCAATATAGCTATAATGTCTATTGATGTTCCTAGACTGTCCGTTAGTGTAGCTAGATTGTCTATCAATGTAGCTACACTGTCTATTGATGTTCCTAGACTGTCCGTTAGTGTAGCTAGATTGTCTATCAATATAGCTACACTGTCTTTTAATTTTCTTATACTGTCTGTTAGAGTAGCTACACTGTCTATTTGTTTTCATCGACGGTCTATTAGTTAGCTACACTGTCTATTAGAGTTCACAGACTGTCTGTTCGTGTAGCTAACCTGTCTATTAGTGTAGCTACACTGTCTAATAGAGTTCCTAGACTGTCTATTAGTGTAGCTAGACTGTCTACTAGTGTAGCTACACTGTCTTATAGTGTTCCTAGACTGTCTAATAGTGTAGCTAGACTGTCTATTAGTGTAGCTACACTGTCTAATAGTGTTCCTAGACTGTCTATTAGTGTAGCTAGACTGTCTATTAGAGTAGCTACACTGTCTAATAGTGTTCCTAGACTGTGTGTTAGCGTAACTCGATTGTTTATCAATGTAGCTACACTGTCTATTTGTTTTCATAGACGGTCTATAAGAGAAGCTACACTGTCTATTAGTGTTTATAGACTGTCTGTTAGTGTAGCTTGACTGTCTATTAATGTAGCTACACTGTCTTATAGTGTTCCTAGACTGTCTGTTAGTGTAGCTAGATTGTCTATTAGTGTAGCTACACTGTCTTATAGTGTTCCTAGACTGTCTATTAGTGTAGCTACACTGTCTAATAGTGTTCCTAGTCTGTCTATTAGTGTAGCTACACTGTCTAATAGTGTTCCTAGACTGTCTTTTAGTGTAACTAGACTGTCTATTAGAGTAGCTACACTGTCTAATAGTGTTCCTAGACTGTCTATTCGTGTAGCTACACAGTCATATAGTATTCCTAGACTGTCTGTTAGCGTAACTAGATTGTTTATCAATGTAGCTACACTGTCTATTTGTTTTCATAGACGGTCTATTAGAGAAGCTACACTGTCTATTAGTGTTCATAGAATGTCTGTTAGTGTAGCTAGACTGTCTATTAATGTAGCTACACTGTCTTATAGTGTTCATAGACTGTCTATTAGTGTAACTAGATTGTCTATTAGTGTAGCTACACTGTCTTATAGTGTTCCTAGACTGTCTATTAGTGTAGCTAGACTGCCTATTAGTGTAGCTACACTGTCTATTAGTGTTCATAGACTGTCTGATAGTGTAGCTAGATTGTCTATTAGTGTAGCTACACTGTCTTATAGTGTTCCTAGACTGTCTACTAGTGTAGCTAGACTGTCTATTAGAGTAGCTTCACTGTCTGATAGTGTTCCTAGACTGTCTATTAGTGTAGCTAGATTGTGTAACAATATAGCTACACTGTTTATTAGTTTTCATAGACGGTATGTTAGTGTAGCTAGACTGTCTATTAATGTAGCTACACTGTCTTATAGTGTTCCTAGACTGTCTATTAGTGTAGCTAGATTGTCTTTTAGTGTAGCTACACTGTCTATTAGTGTTCATAGACTTCTGTTAGTGTAGCTAGACTGTCTATTAGTGTAGCTACACTGTCTTATAGTGTTCCTAGACTGTCTATTAGTGTAGCTAGATTGTCTATTAGTGTAGCTACACTGTCTAATAGTGTTCCTAGACTGTCTACTAGTGTAGCTAGACTGTCTATTAGAGTAGCTACACTGTCTAATGGTGTTCCTAGACTGTCTATTAGTGTAGCTAGATTGTCTATCAATATAGCTACACTGTATATTAGTTTTCATAGACGGTCTGTTAGTGTAGCTAGACTGACATTTAGTGTAGCTACATTGTCTATTGATGTTCCTAGACTGTCCGTTAGTGAAGCTAGATTGTCTATCAATGTAGCTACAGTGTCTATTAGTTTTCTTATACTGTCTGTTAGAGTAGCTACACTGTCTATTAGTGTTCATATACTGTCTGTTAGTGTAGCTAGACTGTCTATCAGTGTAGCTTCACTGTCTAATAGTGTTCGTAGACAGTCTATTAGTGTAGGTAGGTTGTCTATTAGTGTAGCTACACTGTCTAATAGTGTTCCTAGACTGTCTATTAGTGTAGCTACATTGTCAATTAGTGTAGCTACACTGTCTAATAGTGTTACTAGACTGTCTACTAGTGTAGCTAGACTGTCTATTAGTATAGCTACACTGTCTAATAGTGTTCCTAGACTGTCTACTAGTGTAGCTAGACTGTCTATTAGTGTAGCTACACTGTCTAATAGTGTTGCTAGACTGTCTATTAGTGTAGCTAGATTATGTATCAATATAGCTACACTGTGTATTAGTTTTCATAGACGGTCTGTTAGTGTAGCTAGACTGTCTACTAGTGTAGCTACATTGTCTATTGATGTTCCTAGACTGTCCGTTAGAGTAGCTAGATTGTCTATCAATGTAGCTACACTGTCTTTTAATTTTCTTATACTGTCTGTTAGAGTAGCTACATTGTCTATTACTGTTCATATACTGTCTGTTAGAGTAGCTAGACTGTCTATTAGTGTAGCTACATTGTCTATTTATGTTCCTAGACTGTCAGTTCGTGTAGCTAGATTGTCTATCAATGTAGCTACACTGTCTATAAGTTTTCTTATACTGTCTGTTAGAGTAGCTACACTGTCTATTTGTTTTCATCGACTATCTATTAGTTAGCTACACTGTCTATTAGAGTTCATAGACTGTCTGTTCGTGTATCTAGACTGTCTATTAGTGTAGCTACACTGTCTAATAGTGTTCCTAGACTGTCTATTAGTGTAGCTAGACTGTCTACTAGTGTAGCTACACTGTCTTATAGTGTTCCTAGACTGTCTATTAGTGTAGCTAGACTGTCTATTAGTGTAGCTACACTGTCTAATAGTGTTCCTAGACTGTCTATTAGTGTAGCTAGACTGTCTATTAGAGTAGCTACACTGTCTAATAGTGTTCCTAGACTGTCTATTAGTGTAGCTACACTGTCTTATAGTGTTCCTAGACTGTCTGTTAGCGTAACTAGATTGTTTATCAATGTAGCTACACTGTCTATTTGTTTTCATAGACGGTCTATAAGAGAAGCTACACTGTCTATTAGTATTCATAGACTGTCTGTTAGTGTAGCTAGACTATCTATTAATGTAGCTACACTGTCTTATAGTGTTCCTAGACTGTCTATTAGTGTAGCTAGATTGTCTATTAGTGTAGCTACACTGTCTATTAGTGTTCATAGACTGTCTATTAGTGTAGCTAGATTGTCTATTAGTGTAGCTACACTGTCTAATAGTGTTCCTAGACTGTCTACTAGTGTAGCTAGACTGTCTATTAGAGTAGCTACACTGTCTAATAGTGTTCCTAGACTGTCAATTAGAGTAGCTAGATTGTCTATAAATATAGCTACATTGTCTATTAGTTGTCATCGACGGTCTATTAGTTAGCTACACTGTCTATTATAGTTCATAGACTGTCTGTTAGTGTAGCTACACTGTCTAATATTGTTCCTAGACTGTCTATTAGTGTAGCTAGACTGTCTACTAGTGTAGCTACACTGTCTTATAGTGTTCCTAGACTGTCTATTAGTGTAGCTAGAATGTCTATTAGTGTAGCTACACTGTCATATAGTGTTCCTAGACTGTCTATTAGTGTAGCTAGACTGTCTATTAGTGTAGCTTCACTGTCTTATAGTGTTCCTAGACTGTCTATTAGTGTAGCTAGACTGTCTATTAGAGTAGCTACACTGTCTAATAGTGTTCCTAGACTGTCTGTTAGCGTAACTAGATTGTTTATCAATGTAGCTACACTGTCTATTTGTTTTCATAGACGGTCTTTTAGAGAAGCTACACTGTCTATTAGTGCTCATAGACTGTCTGTTAGTGTATCTAGACTGTCTATTAGTGTAGCTACACTGTCTAATAGTGTTCCTAGACTGTCTATTAGTGTAGCTACATTGTCTATTAGTGTAGCTACACTGTCTAATAGTGTTCCTAGACTGTCTACTAGTGTAGCTAGACTGTCTATTAGAGTAGCTACACTGTCTAATAGTGTTCCTAGACTGTCTATTAGTGTAGCTAGATTGTCTATCAATATAGCTACACTGTCTTTTAGTTTTCATAGACGGTCTGTTAGTGTAGCTACACTGTCTAATAGTGTTCCTAGACTGTCTGTTAGCGTAACTAGATTGTTTATCAATGTAGCTACACTGTCTATTTGTTTTCATAGACGGTCTTTTAGAGAAGCTACACTGTCTATTAGTGCTCATAGACTGTCTGTTAGTGTATCTAGACTGTCTATTAGTGTAGCTACACTGTCTAATAGTGTTCCTAGACTGTCTATTAGTGTAGCTACATTGTCTATTAGTGTAGCTACACTGTCTAATAGTGTTCCTAGACTGTCTACTAGTGTAGCTAGACTGTCTATTAGAGTAGCTACACTGTCTAATAGTGTTCCTAGACTGTCTATTAGTGTAGCTAGATTGTCTATCAATATAGCTACACTGTATATTAGTTTTCATAGACGGTCTGTTAGTGTAGCTAGACTGACATTTAGTGTAGCTACATTGTCTATTGATGTTCCTAGACTGTCCGTTAGTGAAGCTAGATTGTCTATCAATGTAGCTACACTGTCTATTAGTTTTCTTATACTGTCTCTTAGAGTAGCTACACTGTCTATTAGTGTTCATATACTGTCTGTTAGTGTAGCTAGACTGTCTATCAGTGTAGCTACACTGTCTAATAGTGTTCCTAGACTGTCTATTAGTGTAGCTAGATTGTCTGTTAGTGTAGCTACACTGTCTAATAGTGTTCCTAGACTGTCTATTAGTGTAGCTAGACTGTCTATTAGTGTAGCTACACTGTCTAATAGTGTTCCTAGACTGTCTACTAGTGTAGCTAGACTGTCCATTAGTGTAGCTACACTGTCTAATAGTGTTCCTAAACTGTCTATTAGTGTAGCTAGATTGTCTATTTGTGTAGCTACACTGTCTAAAAGTGTTCCTAGACTGTCTACTAGTGTAGCTAGACAGTCTATTAGAGTAGCTACACTGTCTAATAGTGTTCCTAGACTGTCTATTAGTGTAGCTAGATTGTCTATCACTATAGCTACACTGTCTATTAGTTTTCATAGATGGTCTGTTAGTGTTGCTAGACTGTCTACTAGTGTAGCTACATTTTCTATTGATGTTCCTAGACTGTCCGTTAGTGAAGCAAGATTGTCTATCAATGTAGCTAGACTGTCTATTAGTTTTCTTATACTGTCTGTTAGAGTAGCTACACTGTCTATTAGTGTTCATATACTGTCTGTTAGTGTAGCTAGACTGCCTATCAGTGTACCTACACTGTCTAATAGTGTTCCTTCACTGTCTATTAGTGTAGCTAGATTGTCTATTAGTTTAGCTACACTGTCTAATAGTGTTCCTATACTGTCTATTAGTGTAGCTAGACTGTCTATTAGTGTAGCTACACTGTCTAATAGTGTTCCTAGACTGTCTACTAGTGTAGCTAGACTGTCTACTAGTGTAGCTGCATTGTCTTTTGATGTTCCTAGACTGTCCGTTAGTGTAGCTAGATTGTCGATCAATGTAGCTACACTGTCTTTTAATTTTCTTATACTGTCTGCTAGAGTAGCTACACTGTCTATTAGTTTTCCTATACTGTCTGTTAGTGTAGCTAGACTGTCTTCTAGTGCAGCTACATTGTCTATTACTGTTCCTAGACTGTCTATTAGAGTAGCTAGATTGTCTATCAATATAGCTAAAATTTCTATTAGTTTTCCTATACTGTATATAAGAGTAGCTAGACTGAGCCACACTGTCTAATAATGTTCCTAGACTGTCTATTAGTGTAGCTAGACTGTTTTTTAGAGTAGCTACACTGTCTAATAGTGTTCCTAGACTGTCTATTAGTGAAACTACACTGTCTAATAGTGTTTCTAGACTGTTTGTTAGCGTAACTAAATTGTTTATCAATGTAGCTACACTGTCTATTTGTTTTCATAGACGGTCTATTAGAGAAGCTACACTGTCTATTAGTGTTCATAGACTGTCTGTTAGTGTAGCTAGACTGTCTATTAATGTAGCTACACTGTCTTATAGTGTTCGTAGACTGTCTATTATTGTAGCTAGACTGTCTATAAGTGTAGCTACACTGTCTATTAGTGTTCATAGACTATCTGTTAGTGTAGCTAGACTGTCTATTAGTGTAGCTTCACTGTCTTATAGTGTTCCTAGACTGTCTATTAGTGTAGCTAGATTGTCTATTAGTGTAGCTACACTGTCTTATAGTGTTCCAAAACTGTCTACTAGTGTAGCTAGACTGTCTATTAGAGTAGCTACACTGTCTAATAGTGTTCCTAGACTGTCTATTAGTGTAGCTAGATTGTCTATCACTATAGCTACACTGTCTATTAGTTTTCATAGATGGTCTGTTAGTGTTGCTAGACTGTCTACTAGTGTAGCTACATTTTCTATTGATGTTCCTAGACTGTCCGTTAGTGAAGCTAGATTGTCTATCAATGTAGCTAGACTGGTTATTAGTTTTCTTATACTGTCTGTTAGAGTAGCGACACTGTCTATTAGTGTTCATATACTGTCTGTTAGTGTAGCTAGACTGTCTATCAGTGTACATACACTGTCTAATAGTGTTCCTTCACTGTCTATTAGTGTAGCTAGATTGTCTATTAGGGTAGCTACACTGTCTAATAGTGTTCCTATACTGTCTATTAGTGTAGCTAGACTGTCTACTAGTGTAGCTACATTGTCTATTTGATGTTCCTTGACTGTCCGTTAGTGTAGCTAGATTGTCTATCAATATAGCTACACTGTCTTTTAATTTTCTTATACTGTCTGTTAGAGTAGCTATACTGTCTATTAGTGTTCATATACTGTCTGTTCGTGTAGCTAGACTGTCTATTAGTGTAGCTTCACTGTCTAATAGTGTTCCTAGACTGTCTATTAGTGTAGCTAGATTGTCCATCAATATAGCTACACTGTCTATTAGTTTTCCTTTACTGTCTGTTAGTGTAGATAGACTGTCTACTAGTGTAGCTACATTGTCTATTAGTCTTCCTAGACTGTCTATTAGTGTAGCTAGACTGTCTGTTAGAGTAGCTAGATTGTCTATTAATATAGCTACACTGTCTATTAGTTTTCCTATACTGTATGTTAGTGTAATAAGACTTTCACTGGTGTAGCTACACTGTCTATTAGTGTTCCTAGACTGTCTACTAGTGTAGATAGACTGTCTATTAGTGTAGCTACACTGTCTAATAGTGTTCCTAGACTGTCTATTAGTGTAGCTAGATTGTGTATCAATGTAGCTACACTGTCTATTAGTTTTCTTATACTGTCTGTTAGAGTAGCTACAATGTCTATTAGTGTTCATATACTGTCTGTTAGTGTAGCTAGACTGTCTATTATTGTAGCTACACTGTCTAATAGTGTTCCTAGACTGTCTATTAGTGTAGCTAGACTGTCTATTAGTGTAGCTACACTGTCTAATAGTTTTCATAGACTGTCTACTAGTGTAGCTAGACTGTCTACTAGTGTAGCTACATTATCTTTTTTGATGTTCCTTGACTGTCCGATAGTGTAGCTAGATTGTCTATCAATGTAGCTACACTGTCTTTTAATTTTCTTATACTGTCTATTAGTGTAGCTAGACTGTCTATTAGTGTAGCTACAATGTCTAATAGTGTTCCTAGACTGTCTATTAGTGTAGGTAGACTGTCTATTAGAGTAGCTACACTGTCTAAAAGTGTTCCTAGACTGTCTATTAGTGTTGCTACACTGTCTAATAGTGTTCCTAGACTGTCTGTAAGCGTAACTAGATTGTTTATCAATGTAGCTACACTGTCTATTTGCTTTCATAGACGGTCTTTTAGAGAAGCTACACTGTCTATTAGTGTTCATAGACTGTCTGTTAGTGTAGCTAGACTGTCTATTAATGTAGCTACACTGTCTTATAGTGTTCCTAGACTGTCTATTAGTGTAGCTAGATTGTCTATTAGTGTAGCTACACTGTCTTATAGTGTTCCTAGACTGTCTATTAGTGTAGCTAGATTGTCTATTAGTGTAGCTACACTGTCTAATAGTGTTCCTAGACTGTCTACTAGTGTAACTAGACTGTCTATTAGAGTAGCTACACTGTCTAATAGTGTTCCTAGACTGTCTATTAGTGTAGCTAGATTGTCTATCAATATAGCTACACTGTCTATTAGTTTTCATAGACGGTCTGTTAGTGTAGCTAGACTGTCTACTAGTGTAGCTACATTGTCTATTAATGTTCCTAGACTGTCCGTTAGTGAAGCTAGATTGTCTATCAATGTAGCTACACTGTCTATTAGTTTTCTTATACTGTCTGTTAGTGTAGCTACACTGTCTATTAGTGTTCATATACTGTCTGTTAGTGTAGGTAGACTGTCTATCAGTGTAGCTACACTGTCTAATAGTGTTCCTAGACTGTCTATTAGTGTAGCTAGATTGTCTATTAGTGTAGCTACACTGTCTAATAGTGTTCCTAGACTGTCTATTAGTGTAGCTAGACTGTCTATTAGTGTAGCTACACTGTCTAATAGTGTTCCTAGACTGTCTACTAGTGTAGCTAGACTGTCTATTAGTGTAGCTACAATGTCTAATAGTGTTCCTAGACTGTCTATTTGTGTAGCTAGATTGTGTATCAATATAGCTACACTGTGTATTAGTTTTCATAGACGGTCTGTTAGTGTAGCTAGACTGTCTACTAGTGTAGCTACATTGTCTTTTGATGTTCCTAGACTGTCCGTTAGTGTAGCTAGATTGTCTATCAATGTAGCTACACTGTCTTTTAATTTTCTTATACTGTCTGTTAGAGTAGCTACACTGCCTATTAGTGTTCATATACTGTCTGTTCGTGTAGCTAGACTGTCTATTAGTGTAGCTACACTGTCTAATATTGTTCCTAGACTGTCTATTAGTGTAGCTAGATTGTCTATCAATATAGCTACACTGTATATTAGTTTTCCTATACTGTCTGTTAGTGTAGCTAGACTGTCTACTAGTGCAGCTACATTGTCTATTACTGTTCCTAGACTGTCAATTAGTGTAGCTAGACTGTCTATTAGGGTAGCTAGATTGTCTATCAATATAGCTACACTGTCTATTAGTTTTCCTATACTGTATATTAGAGTGGCTAGACTGTCTACTAGATTAGCTACATTGTCTATTGATGTTCCTAGACTGTCCGTTAGTGTAGCTAGATTGTCTATCAATGTAGCTACACTGTCTATTAGTTTTCTTATACTGTCTGTTAGAGTATCTACACTGTCTATTTGTTTTCATCGACGGTCTATTAGTTAGCTACACTGTCTATTAGAGTTCATATACTGTCTGTTAGTGTAGCTAGACTGTCTATTAGTGTAGCGACACTGTCTTATAGTGTTACTGGACTGTCTATTAGGGAAGCTAGACTGTTTACTAGTGTAGCTACACTGTCTTATAGTGTTCCTAGACTGTCTTTTAGTGTAGCTACACTGTCTAATAGTGTTCCTAGACTGTCTATTAGTGTAGCTAGACTGTCTATTAGAGTAGCTACACTGTCTAATAGTGTTCCTAGACTGTCTATTAGTGTAGCTACACTGTCTAATAGTGTTCCTAGACTGTTTTTAGCGTAACTAGATTGTTTATCAATGTAGCTCCACTGTCGTTTTTGTTTTCATAGACGGTCTATTAGAGAAGCTTCACTGTCTATTAGTGTTCATAGACTGTCTGTTAGTGTAGCTAGACTGTCTATTAATGTAGCTACACTGTCTTATAGTGTTCCTAGACTGTCTATTAGTGTAGCTAGATTGTCTATTAGTGTAGCTACACTGTCTTATAGTGTTCCTAGACTGTCTACTAGTGTAGCTAGACTGTCTATTAGAGTAGCTACACTGTCTAATAGTGTTCCTAGACTGTCTATTAGTGTAGCTAGATTGTCTATTAATATAGCTACACTGTCTATTAGTTTTCATAGATGGTCTGATAGTGTAGCTAGACTGTTTACTAGTTTAGCTACATTTTCTATTGATGTTCCTAGACTGTCCGTTAGTGAAGCTAGATTGTCTATCAATGTAGCTACACTGTCTATTAGTTTTATTATACTGTCTGTTAGAGACGCTACACTGTCTATTAGTGTTCATATACTGTCTGTTCGTGTAGCTAGACTGTCTATTAGTGTAGCTTCACTGTCTATTAGTGTTCATAGACTGTCTGTTAGTGTAGCTAGACTGTCTATTAATGTAGCTACACTGTCTTATAGTGTTCCTAGACTGTCTATTAGTGTAGCTAGATTGTCTATTAGTGTAGCTACACTGTCTTATAGTGTTGACTGTCTATTAGTGTAGCTAGACTGTCTATTATTGTAGCTACACTGTCTTTTAGTGTTCATAGACTGTCTATTTGTGTAGCTAGATTGTCTATTAGTGTAGCTACACTGTCTAATAGTTTTCATAGACTGTCTACTAGTGTAGCTAGAATGTCTACTAGTGTAGCTACATTGTCTCTTTTGAAGTTCCTTGACTGTCCGTTAGTGTAGCTAGATTTTCTATCAATGTAGCTACACTGTCTTTTAATTTTCTTATACTGTCTGTTCGTGTAGCTAGACTGTCTATTAGTGTAGCTTCACTGTCTAATAGTGTTCCTAGACTGTCTATTAGTGTAGCTAGATTGTCTATCAATATAGCTACACTGTCTATTAGTGTTCCTAGACTGTCTACTAGTGTAGCTAGACTGTCTATTAGTGTAGCTACACTGTCTATTAGTGTTCCTAGACTGTCTATTAGTGTAGCTAGACTGTCTATCAGTGTACCTACACCGTCATATAGTGTTCCTACACTGTCTATTAGTGTAGCTAGATTGTCTATTAGTGTAGCTAGACTGTCTATTAGTGTAGCTACACTGTCTATTAGTGTAGCTACACTGTCTAATAGTTTTCATAGACTGTCTACTAGTGTAGCTAGACTGTCTACTAGTGTAGCTACATTGTCTATTTTGATGTTCCTTGACTGTCCGTTAGTGTAGCTAGATTGTCTATCAATGTAGCTACACTGTCTTTTAAGTTTCTTATACTGTCTGTTAGAGTAGCTACACTGTCTATTAGTGTTCATATACTGTCTGTTAGTGTAGCTAGACTGTCTATCAGTGTACCTACACCGTCAAATAGTGTTCCTACACTGTCTATTAGTGTAGCTAGATTGTCTATTAGTGTAGCTGCACTGTCTAATAGTGTTCCTAGACTGTCTATTAATGTAGCTAGACTGTCTATTAGTGTAGCTACACTGTCTAATAGTTTTCATAGACTGTCTACTAGTGTAGCTAGACTGTCTACTAGTGTAGCTACATTGTCTATTTTTATGTTCCTTGACTGTCCGTTAGTGTAGCTAGATTGTCTATCAATGTAGCTACACTGTCTTTTAAGTTTCTTATACTGTCTGTTAGAGTAGCTACACTGTCTATTAGTGTTCATATACTGTCTGTTCGTGTAGCTAGACTGTCTATTAGTGTAGCTTCACTGTCTAATAGTGTTCCTAGACTGTCTATTAGTGTAGCTAGATTGTCTATCAATATAGCAACCATGTCTATTAGTTTTCCTATACTGTCTGTTAGTGTAGATAGACTGTCTACTAGTGTAGCTACATTGTCTATTAGTGTTCCTAGACTGTCTATTAGTGAAGCTAGACTGTTTATTAGAGTAGCTAGATTGTCTATCAATATAGCTACACTGTCTATTAGTTTTCCTATATTGTATGTTAGAGTAATAAGACTTTCACTAGTGTAGCTACATTGTCTATTGATGTTCCTAGACTGTCCGTTAGTGTAGCTAGATTGTCTATCAATGTAGCTACACTGTCTTTTAGTTTTCTAATACTGTCTTTTAGAGTAGCTACACTGTCTATTTGTTTTTATCGACAGTCTATTCGTTAGCTACAGTGTCTATTAGAGTTCATAGACTGTCTGTTAGTGTAGCTAGACTGTCTATTAGTGTAACTACACTGTCTAATAGTGTTCCTAGACTGTCTATTAGTGTAGCTAGACTGTCTACTAGTGTAGCTACACTGTCGTATAGTGTTCCTACACTGTCTATTAGTGTAGCTAGGCTGTCTATTAGAGTAGCTACACTGTCTAATAGTGTTCCTAGACTGTCTATTAGTGTAGCTACACTGTCTTATAGTGTTCCTAGACTGTCTATTAGTGTAGCTAGATTGTCTATTAGTGTAGCTACACTGTCTAATAGTGTTCCTAGACTGTCTATTAGTGTAGCTAGATTGTCTATCTATATAGCTACACTGTCAATTAGTTTTCATAGACGGTCTGTTAGTGTAGATAGACTGTCATTTAGTGTAGCTACATTGTCTATTGATGTTCCTAGACTATCCGTTAGTGAAGCTAGATTGTCTATCAATGTAGCTACACTGTCTATTAGTTTTCTTATACTGTCTGTTAGAGTAGCTACACTGTCTATTAGTGTTCATATACTGTCTGTTAGTGTAGCTAGACTGTCTATCAGTGTAGCTACACTGTCTAATAGTGTTCCTTGACTGTCTATTAGTGTAGCTTGGTTGTCTATTAGTGTAGCTACACTGTCTAAAAGTGTTCCTAGACTGTCTATTAGTGTAGCTACATTGTCTATTAGTGTAGCTACACTGTCTAATAGTGTTCCTAGACTGTCTACTAGTGTTGCTAGACTGTCTATTAGTGTAAGTAAACTGTCTAATAGTGTTCCTAGACTGTCTATTAGTGTAGCTACACTGTCTAATAGTGTTCCTAGACTGTCTATTAGTGTAGCTAGACTGTCTATTAGAGTAGCTTCACTGTATAATAGTATTCCTAGACTGTCTGTTAGCGTAACTAGATTGTTTATCAATGTAGCTACACTGTCTATTTGTTTTTATACCGGTCTATTAGAGAAGCTACACTGTCTATTAGTCATCATAGACTGTCTGTAAGTGTAGGTAGACTGTCTATTAATGTAGCTACACTGTCTTATAGTGTTCATAGACTGTCTATTAGTGTAGCTAGATTGTCTATTAGTGTAGCTACACTGTCTTATAGTGTTCCTAGACTGTCTATTAGTGTAGCTAGACTGTCTATTAGTGTAGCTACACTGTCTATTAGTGTTCATAGACTGTCTGTTAGTGTAGCTAGATTGTCTATTAGTGTAGCTACACTGTCTTATAGTGTTCCTAGACTGTCTACTAGTGTAGCTAGACTGTTCGTTAGAGAAGCTACACTGTCTGATAGTGTTCCTAGACTGTCTATTAGTGTAGCTAGATTGTGTATCAATATAGCTACACTGTTTATTAGTTTTCATAGACGGTCTGTTAGTGTAGCTAGACTGTCTATTAATGTAGCAACATTGTCTAAAAGTGTTCCTAGACTGTCTATTAGTGTAGATAGATTGTCTGTTAGTGTAGCTACACTGTCTTATAGTGTTCCTAGACTGTCTATTAGTGTAGCTAGACTGTCTATTAGTGTAGCTACACTGTCTATTAGTGTTCATAGACTTCTGTTAGTGTAGCTAGACTGTTTATTAGTGTAGCTTCACTGTCTTATAGTGTTCCTAGACTGTCTATTAGTGTAGCTAGATTGTCTATTAGTGTAGCTACACTGTCTAATAGTGTTCCTAGACTGTCTACTAGTGTAGCTAAACTGTCTATTAGAGTAGCTACACTGTCTAATAGTGTTCCTAGACTGTCTATTAGTGTAGCTAGATTGTCTATCAATATAGCTACACTGTCTATTAGTTTTCATAGACGGTCTGTTAGTGTAGCTAGACTGTCATTTAGTGTAGCTACATTGTCTATTGATGTTCCTAGACTGTCCGTTAGTGAAGCTAGATTGTCTATCAATGTAGCTACACTGTCTATTAGTTTTCTTATACTGTCTGTTAGAGTAGCTACACTGTCTATTAGTGTTCATATACTGTCTGTTAGTGTAGCTAGACTGTCTATCAGTGTAGCTACACTGTCTAATAGTGTTCCTAGACTGTCTGTTAGTGTAGCTAGGTTGTCTATTAGTGTAGCTACACTGTCTAATAGTGTTCCTAGACTGTCTATTAGTGTAGCTACATTGTCTATTAGTGTAGCTACACTGTCTAATAGTGTTCCTAGACTGTCCGTTAATGAAGCTAAATTGTTTATCAATGTAGCTACACTGTCTATTTGTTTTCATAGACGGTCTATAAGAGAAGCTACACTGTCTATTAGTGTTCATAGACTGTCTGTTAGTGTAGCTAGACTGTCTATTAATGTAGCTTCACTGTCTTATAGTGTTCCTAGACTGTCTATTAGTGTAGCTAGATTGTCTATTAGTGTAGCTACACTGTCTTATAGTGTTCCTAGACTGTCTATTAGTGTAGCTACACTGTCTAATAGTGTTCCTAGACTGTCTGTTAGCGTAACTAGATTGTTTATCAATGTAGCTACACTGTTTATTTGTTTTCATAGACTGTCTGTTAGTGTAGCTAGACTGTCTATTAATGTAGCTACACTGTCTTATAGTGTTCCTAGACTGTCTATTAGTGTAGCTAGACTGTCTATTAGTGTAGCTACACTGTCTTATAGTGTTCCTAGTCTGTCTATTAGTGTAGCTAGACTGTCTATTAGTGTAGCTACACTGTCTAATAGTGTTCCTAGACTGTTTGTTAGCGTAACTAGATTGTTTATCAATGTAGCTACACTGTCTATTTGTTTTCATAGACGGTCTTTTAGAGAAGCTACACTGTCTATTAGTGTTCATAGACTGTCTGTTAGTGTAGCTAGACTGTCTATTAATGTAGCTACACTGTCTTATAGTGTATATAGACTGTCTATTAGTGTAGCTAGATCGTCTATTAGTGTAGCTACACTGTCTGATAGTGTTCCTAGACTGTCTATTAGTGTAGCTAGACTGTCTATTTGTGTAGCTACACTGTCTTTTAGTGTTCATAGACTGTCTGTAAGTGTATTTAGACTGTCTATTAGTGTAGCTACACTGTCTTATAGTGTTCCTAGACTGTCTATTAGTGTAGCTAGATTGTCTTTTAGTGTAGCTACACTGTCTAATAGTGTTCCTAGACTGTCTACTAGTGTAGCTAGACTGTCTATTAGAGTAGCTACACTGTCTAATAGTGTTCCTAGACTGTCTATTAGTGTAGCTAGATTGTCTATCAATGTAGCTACACTGTCTTTTAATTTTCTTATACTGTCTGTTAGAGTAGCTACACTGTCTATTAGTGTTCATATACTGTCTGTTCGTGTAGCTAGACTGTCTATTAGTGTAGCTACACTGTCTAATATTGTTCCTAGACTGTCTATTAGTGTAGCTTCACTGTCTTATAGTGTTCCTACACTGTCTATTAGTGTAGCAATGCTGTCTATTAGAGTAGCTACACTGTCTAATAGTGTTCCTAGACTGTCTATTAGTGTAGCTACACTGTCTAATAGTGTTCCTAGACTGTCTATTAATGTAGCTAGACTGTCTATTAGAGTAGCTACACTGTCTAATAGTGTTCCTAGACTGTCTATTAGTGTTCATATACTGTCTGTTTGTGTAGCTAGACTGTCTATTAGTGTAGCTACACTGTCTAATATTGTTCCTAGACTGTCTATTAGTGTAGCTAGATTTTCTATCAATATAGCTACACTGTCTATTAGTTTTCCTATACTGTCTTTTAGTGTAGCTAGACTGTCTACTAGTGCAGCTACATTGTCCATTACTGTTCCTAGACTGTCTATTAGTGTAGCTAGACTGTCTATTAGAATAGCTAGATTGTCTATCAATATAGCTACACTGTCTATTAGTTTTCCTATACTGTATATTAGAGTAGCTAGACTGTCTACTAGTTTAGCTACATTGTCTATTGATGTTCCTAGACTGTCCGTTATTGTAGCTAGATTGTCTATCAATGTAGCTACACTGTCTATTAGTTTTCTTATACTGTCTGTTAGAGTAGCTACACTGTCTATTTGTTTTCATCGACGGTCTATTAGTTAGCTACACTGTCTATTAGAGTTCATATACTGTCTGTTAGTGTAGCTAGACTGTCTATTAGTGTAGCTACACTGTCTAATAGTGTTCCTAGACTGTCTATTAGTGTAGCTAGACTGTCTACTAGTGTAGCTTCACTGTCTTATAGTGTTCCTACACTGTCTATTAGTGTAGCTATGCTGTCTATTAGAGTAGCTACACTGTCTAATAGTGTTCCTAGACTGTCTATTAGTGTAGCTACACTGTCTAATAGTGTTCCCAAACTGTCTATTAATGTAGCTAGACTGTCTATTAGAGTAGCTACACTGTCTAATAGTGTTCCTAGACTGTCTATTAGTGTAGCTACACTGTCTAATAGTATTCCTAGACTGTCTGTTAGCATAACTAGATTGTTTATCAATGTAGCTACACTGTCTATTTGTTTTCATAGACGGTCTATTAGAGAAGCTACACTGTCTATTAGTGTTCATAGACTGTCTCTTAGTGTAGCTAGACTGTCTATTAATGTAGCTACACTGTCTTATAGTGTTCATAGACTGTCTATTAGTGTAGCTAAATTGTCTATTAGTGTAGCAACACTGTCTTATAGTGTTCCTAGACTGTCTATCAGTGTCGCTAGACTGTATATTAGTGTAGCTACACTGTCTATTAGTGTTCATAGACTGTCTGTTAGTGTAGCTAGATTGTCTATTAGTGTAGCTACACAGTCTTATAGTGTTCCTAGACTGTCTGATAGTGTTCCTAGACTGTCTATTAGTGTAGCTAGATTGTGTATCGATATAGCTACACTGTTTAATAGTTTTCATAGACGGTCTGTTAGTGTGGCTAGACTGTCTACTAGTGTAGGTACATTGTCTTTGATGTTCCTAGACTGTCCGTTAGTGTAGCTAGATTGTCTATCAATGTAGCTACACTGTCTTTTAATTTTCTAATACTGTCTGTTAGAGTAGCTACACTGTCTATTAGTGTTCATATACTGTCTGTTCGTGTAGCTAGACTGTCTATTAGTGTAGCTACACTGTCTAGTATTGTTCCTAGACTGTCTATTAGTGTAGCTAGATTGTCTATCAATATAGCTACACTGTATATTAGTTTTCCTATACCGTCTGTTAGTGTAGCTAGACTGTCTACTAGTGTAGCTACATTGTCTATTAGTGTTCCTAGACTGTCTATTAGTGTAGCTAGACTGTCTATTAGAGTAGCTAGATTGTCTATCAATATAGCTACACTGTCTATTAGTTTTCCTATACTGTATGTAAGAGTAGCTAGACTGTCTACTAGTTTAGCTACATTGTCTATTGATGTTCCTAGACTGTCCGTTAGCGTAGCTAGATTGTCTATCAATGTAGCTTCACTGTCTATTAGTTTTCTTATACAGTCTGTTAGAGTAGCTACACTGTCTATTTGTTTTCATCGACCGTCTATTAGTTAGCTACACTGTCTATTAGAGTTCATATACTGTCTGTTAGTGTAGCTAGACTGTCTATTAGTGTAGCTACACTGTCTAATAGTGTTACTGGACTGTCTATTAGTGTAGCTAGACTGTTTACTAGTGTAGCAAAACTGTCTGATAGTGTTCCTAGACTGTCTATTAGTGTAGCTACACTGTCTATTAGTGTAGCTACACTGTCTAATAGTGTTCCTAGACTGTCTATTAGTGACGCTAGACTGTCTATTAGAGAAGCTACACTGTCTAATAGTGTTCCTAGACTGTCTATTAGTGTAGCTACACTGTCTAATAGTGTTCCTAGACTGTTTGTTAGCGTAACTAGATTGTTTATCAATGTAGCTACACTGTCTATTTGTTTTCATAGACGGTCTATTAGAGAAGCTACACTGTCTATTAGTGTTCATAGACTGTCTGTTAGTGTAGCTAGACTGTCTATTAATGTAGCTACACTGTCTTATAGTGTTCCTAGTCTGTCTATTAGTGTAGCTAGATTGTCTATTAGTGTAGCTACACTGTCTTATAGTGTTCCTAGACTGTCTATTGGTGTAGCTAGACTGTCTATAAGTGTAGCTACACTGTCTATTAGTGTTCATAGACTGTCTGTTAGTGAAGCTAGACTGTCAATTAGTGTAGCTACACTGTCTTATAGTGTTCCTAGACTGTCTATTAGTGTAGCTAGATTGTCTATTAGTGTAGCTACACTGTCTTAAACTGTTACTAGACTGTCGACTAGTGTAGCTAGACTGTCTATTAGAGTAGCTACACTGTCTAATAGTGTTCCTAGACTGTCTATTAGTGTAGCTAGATTGTCTATCAATGTAGCTACACTGTCTATTAGTTTTCATAGACGGTGTGTTAGTGTAGCTAGACTGTCTACTAGTATAGCTACATTTTCTATTGATGATCCTAGTCTGTTCGTTAGTGTAGCTAGATTGTCTATCAATGTAGCTACACTGTCTATTAGTTTTCTTATACTGTCTGTTAGAGTAGCTACACTGTCTATTAGTGTTCATATACTGTCTGTTAGTGTAGCTAGACTGTCTATCAGTGTAGCTACACTGTCTAATAGTGTTCCTTGACTGTCTATTAGTGTAGCTAGGTTGTCTATTAGTGTAGCTACACTGTCTAATAGTGTTCCTAGACTGTCTATTAGTGTAGCTACATTGTCTATTAGTGTAGCTACACTGTCTAATAGTGTTCCTAGACTGTCTACTAGTGTTGCTAGACTGTCTATTAGTGTAGCTACACTGTCTAATAGTGTTCCTAGACTGTCTATTAGTGTAGCTACACTGTCTAATAGTGTTCCTAGACTGTCTATTAGTGTAGCTAGACTGTCTATTAGAGTAGCTTCACTGTCTAATAGTATTCCTAGACTGTCTGTTAGCGTAACTAGATTGTTTATCAATGTAGCTACACTGTCTATTTGTTTTTATACCGGTCTATTAGAGAAGCTACACTGTCTATTAGTCATCATAGACTGTCTGTTAGTGTAGCTAGACTGTCTATTAATGTAGCTACACTGTCTTATAGTGTTCATAGACTGTCTATTAGTGTAGCTAGATTGTCTATTAGTGTAGCTACACTGTCTTATAGTGTTCCTAGACTGTCTATTAGTGTAGCTAGACTGTCTATTAGTGTAGCTACACTGTCTATTAGTGTTCATAGACTGTCTGTTAGTGTAGCTAGATTGTCTATTAGTGTAGCTACACTGTCTTATAGTGTTCCTAGACTGTCTACTAGTGTAGCTAGACTGTCCATTAGAGAAGCTACACTGTCTGATAGTGTTCCTAGACTGTCTATTAGTGTAGCTAGATTGTGTATCAATATAGCTTCACTGTTTATTAGTTTTCATAGACGGTCTGTTAGTGTAGCTAGACTGTCTATTAATGTAGCAACATTGTCTAAAAGTGTTCCTAGACTGTCTATTAGTGTAGATAGATTGTCTGTTCGTGTAGCTACACTGTCTTATAGTGTTCCTAGACTGTCTATTAGTGTAGCTAGACTGTCTATTAGTGTAGCTACACTGTCTATTAGTGTTCATAGACTTCTGTTAGTGTAGCTAGACTGTCTATTAGTGTAGCTTCACTGTCTTATAGTGTTCCTAGACTGTCTATTAGTGTAGCTAGATTGTCTATTAGTGTAGCTACACTGTCTAATAGTGTTCCTAGACTGTCTACTAGTGTAGCTAGACTGTCTATTAGAGTAGCTACACTGTCTAATAGTGTTCCTAGACTGTCTATTAGTGTAGCTAGATTGTCTATCAATATAGCTACACTGTCTATTAGTTTTCATAGACGGTCTGTTAGTGTAGCTAGACTGTCATTTAGTGTAGCTACATTGTCCATTGATGTTCCTAGACTGTCCGTTAGTGAAGCTAGATTGTCTATCAATGTAGCTACACTGTCTATTAGTTTTCTTATACTGTCTGTTAGAGTAGCTACACTGTCTATTAGTGTTCATATACTGTCTGTTAGTGTAGCTCGACTGTCTATCAGTGTAGCTACACTGTCTAATAGTGTTCCTAGACTGTCTGTTAGTGTAGCTAGGTTGTCTATTAGTGTAGCTACACTGTCTAATAGTGTTCCTAGACTGTCCGTTAATGAAGCTAGATTGTTTATCAATGTAGCTACACTGTCTAATAGTGTTCCTAGACTGTCCGTTAATGAAGCTAGATTGTTTATCAATGTAGCTACACTGTCTATTTGTTTTCATAGACGGTCTATAAGAGAAGCTACACTGTCTATTAGTGTTCATAGACTGTCTGTTAGTGTAGCTAGACTGTCTATTAATGTAGCTTCACTGTCTTATAGTGTTCCTAGACTGTCTATTAGTGTAGCTAGATTGTCTATTAGTGTAGCTACACTGTCTTATAGTGTTCCTAGACTGTCTATTAGTGTAGCTACACTGTCTAATAGTGTTCCTACACTGTCTGTTAGCGTAACTAGATTGTTTATCAATGTAGCTACACTGTTTATTTGTTTTCATAGACTGTCTGTTAGTGTAGCTAGACTGTCTGTTAATGTAGCTACACTGTCTTATAGTGTTCCTAGACTGTCTATTAGTGTAGCTAGACTGTCTATTAGTGTAGCTACACTGTCTTATAGTGTTCCTAGTCTGTCTATTAGTGTAGCTAGACTGTCTATTAGTGTAGCTACACTGTCTAATAGTGTTCCTAGACTGTTTGTTAGCGTAACTAGATTGTTTATCAATGTAGCTACACTGTCTATTTGTTTTCATAGACGGTCTTTTAGAGAAGCTACACTGTCTATTAGTGTTCATAGACTGTCTGTTAGTGTAGCTAGACTGTCTATTAATGTAGCTACACTGTCTTATAGTGTTCATAGACTGTCTATTAGTGTAGCTAGATCGTCTATTAGTGTAGCTACACTGTCTGATAGTGTTCCTAGACTGTCTATTAGTGTAGCTAGACTGTCTATTAGTGTAGCTACACTGTCTTTTAGTGTTCATAGACTGTCTGTAAGTGTATTTAGACTGTCTATTAGTGTAGCTACACTGTCTTATAGTGTTCCTAGACTGTCTATTAGTGTAGCTAGATTGTCTTTTAGTGTAGCTACACTGTCTAATAGTGTTCCTAGACTGTCTACTAGTGTAGCTAGACTGTCTATTAGAGTAGCTACACTGTCTAATAGTGTTCCTAGACTGTCTATTAGTGTAGCTAGATTGTCTATCAATGTAGCTACACTGTCTTTTAATTTTCTTATACTGTCTGTGAGAGTAGCTACACTGTCTATTAGTGTTCATATACTGTCTGTTCGTGTAGCTAGACTGTCTATTAGTGTAGCTACACTGTCTAATATTGTTCCTAGACTGTCTATTAGTGTAGCTTCACTGTCTTATAGTGTTCCTACACTGTCTATTAGTGTAGCAATGCTGTCTATTAGAGTAGCTACACTGTCTAATAGTGTTCCTAGACTGTCTATTAGTGTAGCTACACTGTCTAATAGTGTTCCTAGACTGTCTATTAATGTAGCTAGACTGTCTATTAGAGTAGCTACACTGTCTAATAGTGTTCCTAGACTGTCTATTAGTGTTCATATACTGTCTGTTCGTGTAGCTAGACTGTCTATTAGTGTAGCTACACTGTCTAATATTGTTCCTAGACTGTCTATTAGTGTAGCTAGATTTTCTATCAATATAGCTACACTGTCTATTAGTTTTCCTATACTGTCTTTTAGTGTAGCTAGACTGTCTACTAGTGCAGCTACATTGTCCATTACTGTTCCTAGACTGTCTATTAGTGTAGCTAGACTGTCTATTAGAATAGCTAGATTGTCTATCAATATAGCTACACTGTCTATTAGTTTTCCTATACTGTATATTAGAGTAGCTAGACTGTCTACTAGTTTAGCTACATTGTCTATTGATGTTCCTAGACTGTCCGTTATTGTAGCTAGATTGTCTATCAATGTAGCTACACTGTCTATTAGTTTTCTTATACTGTCTGTTAGAGTAGCTACACTGTCTATTTGTTTTCATCGACGGTCTATTAGTTAGCTACACTGTCTATTAGAGTTCATATACTGTCTGTTAGTGTAGCTAGACTGTCTATTAGTGTAGCTACACTGTCTAATAGTGTTCCTAGACTGTCTATTAGTGTAGCTAGACTGTCTACTAGTGTAGCTTCACTGTCTTATAGTGTTCCTACACTGTCTATTAGTGTAGCTATGCTGTCTATTAGAGTAGCTACACTGTCTAATAGTGTTCCTAGACTGTCTATTAGTGTAGCTAAACTGTCTAATAGTGTTCCCAAACTGTCTATTAATGTAGCTAGACTGTCTATTAGAGTAGCTACACTGTCTAATAGTGTTCCTAGACTGTCTATTAGTGTAGCTACACTGTCTAATAGTATTCCTAGACTGTCTGTTAGCATAACTAGATTGTTTATCAATGTAGCTACACTGTCTATTTGTTTTCATAGACGGTCTATTAGAGAAGCTACACTGTCTATTAGTGTTCATAGACTGTCTCTTAGTGTAGCTAGACTGTCTATTAATGTAGCTACACTGTCTTATAGTGTTCATAGACTGTCTATTAGTGTAGCTAAATTGTCTATTAGTGTAGCAACACTGTCTTATAGTGTTCCTAGACTGTCTATCAGTGTCGCTAGACTGTATATTAGTGTAGCTACACTGTCTATTAGTGTTCATAGACTGTCTGTTAGTGTAGCTAGATTGTCTATTAGTGTAGCTACACAGTCTTATAGTGTTCCTAGACTGTCTGATAGTGTTCCTAGAATGTCTATTAGTGTAGCTAGATTGTGTATCGATATAGCTACACTGTTTAATAGTTTTCATAGACGGTCTGTTAGTGTGGCTAGACTGTCTACTAGTGTAGGTACATTGTCTTTGATGTTCCTAGACTGTCCGTTAGTGTAGCTAGATTGTCTATCAATGTAGCTACACTGTCTTTTAATTTTCTAATACTGTCTGTTAGAGTAGCTACACTGTCTATTAGTGTTCATATACTGTCTGTTCGTGTAGCTAGACTGTCTATTAGTGTAGCTACACTGTCTAGTATTGTTCCTAGACTGTCTATTAGTGTAGCTAGATTGTCTATCAATATAGCTACACTGTATATTAGTTTTCCTATACCGTCTGTTAGTGTAGCTAGACTGTCTACTAGTGTAGCTACATTGTCTATTAGTGTTCCTAGACTGTCTATTAGTGTAGCTAGACTGTCTATTAGAGTAGCTAGATTGTCTATCAATATAGCTACACTGTCTATTAGTTTTCCTATACTGTATGTAAGAGTAGCTAGACTGTCTACTAGTTTAGCTACATTGTCTATTGATGTTCCTAGACTGTCCGTTAGCGTAGCTAGATTGTCTATCAATGTAGCTTCACTGTCTATTAGTTTTCTTATACAGTCTGTTAGAGTAGCTACACTGTCTATTTGTTTTCATCGACCGTCTATTAGTTAGCTACACTGTCTATTAGAGTTCATATACTGTCTGTTAGTGTAGCTAGACTGTCTATTAGTGTAGCTACACTGTCTAATAGTGTTACTGGACTGTCTATTAGTGTAGCTAGACTGTTTACTAGTGTAGCAAAACTGTCTGATAGTGTTCCTAGACTGTCTATTAGTGTAGCTACACTGTCTATTAGTGTAGCTACACTGTCTAATAGTGTTCCTAGACTGTCTATTAGTGACGCTAGACTGTCTATTAGAGTAGCTACACTGTCTAATAGTGTTCCTAGACTGTCTATTAGTGTAGCTACACTGTCTAATAGTGTTCCTAGACTGTTTGTTAGCGTAACTAGATTGTTTATCAATGTAGCTACACTGTCTATTTGTTTTCATAGACGGTCTATTAGAGAAGCTACACTGTCTATTAGTGTTCATAGACTGTCTGTTAGTGTAGCTAGACTGTCTATTAATGTAGCTACACTGTCTTATAGTGTTCCTAGTCTGTCTATTAGTGTAGCTAGATTGTCTATTAGTGTAGCTACACTGTCTTATAGTGTTCCTAGACTGTCTATTGGTGTAGCTAGACTGTCTATAAGTGTAGCTACACTGTCTATTAGTGTTCATAGACTGTCTGTTAGTGAAGCTAGACTGTCAATTAGTGTAGCTACACTGTCTTATAGTGTTCCTAGACTGTCTATTAGTGTAGCTAGATTGTCTATTAGTGTAGCTACACTGTCTTAAACTGTTACTAGACTGTCGACTAGTGTAGCTAGACTGTCTATTAGAGTAGCTACACTGTCTAATAGTGTTCCTAGACTGTCTATTAGTGTAGCTAGATTGTCTATCAATGTAGCTACACTGTCTATTAGTTTTCATAGACGGTGTGTTAGTGTAGCTAGACTGTCTACTAGTATAGCTACATTTTCTATTGATGATCCTAGTCTGTTCGTTAGTGTAGCTAGATTGTCTATCAATGTAGCTACACTGTCTATTAGTTTTCTTATACTGTCTGTTAGAGTAGCTACACTGTCTATTAGTGTTCATATACTGTCTGTTAGTGTAGCTAGACTGTCTATCAGTGTAGCTACACTGTCTAATAGTGTTCCTTGACTGTCTATTAGTGTAGCTAGGTTGTCTATTAGTGTAGCTACACTGTCTAATAGTGTTCCTAGACTGTCTATTAGTGTAGCTACAATGTCTATTAGTGTAGCTACACTGTCTAATAGTGTTCCTAGACTGTCTACTAGTGTTGCTAGACTGTCTATTAGTGTAGCTACACTGTCTAATAGTGTTCCTAGACTGTCTATTAGTGTAGCTACACTGTCTAATAGTGTTCCTAGACTGTCTATTAGTGTAGCTAGACTGTCTATTAGAGTAGCTTCACTGTCTAATAGTATTCCTAGACTGTCTGTTAGCGTAACTAGATTGTTTATCAATGTAGCTACACTGTCTATTTGTTTTTATACCGGTCTATTAGAGAAGCTACACTGTCTATTAGTCATCATAGACTGTCTGTTAGTGTAGCTAGACTGTCTATTAATGTAGCTACACTGTCTTATAGTGTTCATAGACTGTCTATTAGTGTAGCTAGATTGTCTATTAGTGTAGCTACACTGTCTTATAGTGTTCCTAGACTGTCTATTAGTGTAGCTAGACTGTCTATTAGTGTAGCTACACTGTCTATTAGTGTTCATAGACTGTCTGTTAGTGTAGCTAGATTGTCTATTAGTGTAGCTACACTGTCTTATAGTGTTCCTAGACTGTCTACTAGTGTAGCTAGACTGTCCATTAGAGAAGCTACACTGTCTGATAGTGTTCCTAGACTGTCTATTAGTGTAGCTAGATTGTGTATCAATATAGCTACACTGTTTATTAGTTTTCATAGACGGTCTGTTAGTGTAGCTAGACTGTCTATTAATGTAGCAACATTGTCTAAAAGTGTTCCTAGACTGTCTATTAGTGTAGATAGATTGTCTGTTAGTGTAGCTACACTGTCTTATAGTGTTCCTAGACTGTCTATTAGTGTAGCTAGACTGTCTATTAGTGTAGCTACACTGTCTATTAGTGTTCATAGACTTCTGTTAGTGTAGCTAGACTGTCTATTAGTGTAGCTTCACTGTCTTATAGTGTTCCTAGACTGTCTATTAGTGTAGCTAGATTGTCTATTAGTGTAGCTACACTGTCTAATAGTGTTCCTAGACTGTCTACTAGTGTAGCTAGACTGTCTATTAGAGTAGCTACACTGTCTAATAGTGTTCCTAGACTGTCTATTAGTGTAGCTAGATTGTCTATCAATATAGCTACACTGTCTATTAGTTTTCATAGACGGTCTGTTAGTGTAGCTAGACTGTCATTTAGTGTAGCTACATTGTCCATTGATGTTCCTAGACTGTCCGTTAGTGAAGCTAGATTGTCTATCAATGTAGCTACACTGTCTATTAGTTTTCTTATACTGTCTGTTAGAGTAGCTACACTGTCTATTAGTGTTCATATACTGTCTGTTAGTGTAGCTAGACTGTCTATCAGTGTAGCTACACTGTCTAATAGTGTTCCTAGACTGTCTGTTAGTGTAGCTAGGTTGTCTATTAGTGTAGCTACACTGTCTAATAGTGTTCCTAGACTGTCCGTTAATGAAGCTAGATTGTTTATCAATGTAGCTACACTGTCTAATAGTGTTCCTAGACTGTCCGTTAATGAAGCTAGATTGTTTATCAATGTAGCTACACTGTCTATTTGTTTTCATAGACGGTCTATAAGAGAAGCTACACTGTCTATTAGTGTTCATAGACTGTCTGTTAGTGTAGCTACACTGTCTATTAATGTAGCTTCACTGTCTTATAGTGTTCCTAGACTGTCTATTAGTGTAGCTAGATTGTCTATTAGTGTAGCTACACTGTCTTATAGTGTTCCTAGACTGTCTATTAGTGTAGCTACACTGTCTAATAGTGTTCCTAGACTGTCTGTTAGCGTAACTAGATTGTTTATCAATGTAGCTACACTGTTTATTTGTTTTCATAGACTGTCTGTTAGTGTAGCTAGACTGTCTGTTAATGTAGCTACACTGTCTTATAGTGTTTCTAGACTGTCTATTAGTGTAGCTAGACTGTCTATTAGTGTAGCTACACTGTCTTATAGTGTTCCTAGTCTGTCTATTAGTGTAGCTAGACTGTCTATTAGTGTAGCTACACTGTCTAATAGTGTTCCTAGACTGTTTGTTAGCGTAACTAGATTGTTTATCAATGTAGCTACACTGTCTATTTGTTTTCATAGACGGTCTTTTAGAGAAGCTACACTGTCTATTAGTGTTCATAGACTGTCTGTTAGTGTAGCTAGACTGTCTATTAATGTAGCTACACTGTCTTATAGTGTTCATAGACTGTCTATTAGTGTAGCTAGATCGTCTATTAGTGTAGCTACACTGTCTGATAGTGTTCCTAGACTGTCTATTAGTGTAGCTAGACTGTCTATTAGTGTAGCTACACTGTCTTTTAGTGTTCATAGACTGTCTGTAAGTGTATTTAGACTGTCTATTAGTGTAGCTACACTGTCTTATAGTGTTCCTAGACTGTCTATTAGTGTAGCTAGATTGTCTTTTAGTGTAGCTACACTGTCTAATAGTGTTCCTAGACTGTCTACTAGTGTAGCTAGACTGTCTATTAGAGTAGCTACACTGTCTAATAGTGTTCCTAGACTGTCTATTAGTGTAGCTAGATTGTCTATCAATGTAGCTACACTGTCTTTTAATTTTCTTATACTGTCTGTTAGAGTAGCTACACTGTCTATTAGTGTTCATATACTGTCTGTTCGTGTAGCTAGACTGTCTATTAGTGTAGCTACACTGTCTAATATTGTTCCTAGACTGTCTATTAGTGTAGCTTCACTGTCTTATAGTGTTCCTACACTGTCTATTAGTGTAGCAATGCTGTCTATTAGAGTAGCTACACTGTCTAATAGTGTTCCTAGACTGTCTATTAGTGTAGCTACACTGTCTAATAGTGTTCCTAGACTGTCTATTAATGTAGCTAGACTGTCTATTAGAGTAGCTACACTGTCTAATAGTGTTCCTAGACTGTCTATTAGTGTTCATATACTGTCTGTTCGTGTAGCTAGACTGTCTATTAGTGTAGCTACACTGTCTAATATTGTTCCTAGACTGTCTATTAGTGTAGCTAGATTTTCTATCAATATAGCTACACTGTCTATTAGTTTTCCTATACTGTCTTTTAGTGTAGCTAGACTGTCTACTAGTGCAGCTACATTGTCCATTACTGTTCCTAGACTGTCTATTAGTGTAGCTAGACTGTCTAATAGAATAGCTAGATTGTCTATCAATATAGCTACACTGTCTATTAGTTTTCCTATACTGTATATTAGAGTAGCTAGACTGTCTACTAGTTTAGCTACATTGTCTATTGATGTTCCTAGACTGTCCGTTATTGTAGCTAGATTGTCTATCAATGTAGCTACACTGTCTATTAGTTTTCTTATACTGTCTGTTAGAGTAGCTACACTGTCTATTTGTTTTCATCGACGGTCTATTAGTTAGCTACACTGTCTATTAGAGTTCATATACTGTCTGTTAGTGTAGCTAGACTGTCTATTAGTGTAGCTACACTGTCTAATAGTGTTCCTAGACTGTCTATTAGTGTAGCTAGACTGTCTACTAGTGTAGCTTCACTGTCTTATAGTGTTCCTACACTGTCTATTAGTGTAGCTATGCTGTCTATTAGAGTAGCTACACTGTCTAATAGTGTTCCTAGACTGTCTATTAGTGTAGCTACACTGTCTAATAGTGTTCCTAGACTGTCTATTAATGTAGCTAGACTGTCTATTAGAGTAGCTACACTGTCTAATAGTGTTCCTAGACTGTCTATTAGTGTAGCTACACTGTCTAATAGTATTCCTAGACTGTCTGTTAGCGTAACTAGATTGTTTATCAATGTAGCTACACTGTCTATTTGTTTTCATAGACGGTCTATTAGAGAAGCTACACTGTCTATTAGTGTTCATAGACTGTCTCTTAGTGTAGCTAGACTGTCTATTAATGTAGCTACACTGTCTTATAGTGTTCATAGACTGTCTATTAGTGTAGCTAAATTGTCTATTAGTGTAGCAACACTGTCTTATAGTGTTCCTAGACTGTCTATCAGTGT
The DNA here is from genome assembly GCA_964019695.1 of Loripinus fragilis. Taxonomy (NCBI): domain Eukaryota; kingdom Metazoa; phylum Mollusca; class Bivalvia; order Lucinida; family Lucinidae; genus Loripinus; species Loripinus fragilis. Next base: position 48,532,870 of record OZ026523.1, on the reverse strand, counting down.
CGCTAGACTGTATATTAGTGTAGCTACACTGTCTATTAGTGTTCATAGACTGTCTGTTAGTGTAGCTAGATTGTCTATTAGTGTAGCTACACAGTCTTATAGTGTTCCTAGACTGTCTGATAGTGTTCCTAGACTGTCTATTAGTGTAGCTAGATTGTGTATCGATATAGCTACACTGTTTAATAGTTTTCATAGACGGTCTGTTAGTGTGGCTAGACTGTCTACTAGTGTAGGTACATTGTCTTTGATGTTCCTAGACTGTCCGTTAGTGTAGCTAGATTGTCTATCAATGTAGCTACACTGTCTTTTAATTTTCTAATACTGTCTGTTAGAGTAGCTACACTGTCTATTAGTGTTCATATACTGTCTGTTCGTGTAGCTAGACTGTCTATTAGTGTAGCTACACTGTCTAGTATTGTTCCTAGACTGTCTATTAGTGTAGCTAGATTGTCTATCAATATAGCTACACTGTATATTAGTTTTCCTATACCGTCTGTTAGTGTAGCTAGACTGTCTACTAGTGTAGCTACATTGTCTATTAGTGTTCCTAGACTGTCTATTAGTGTAGCTAGACTGTCTATTAGAGTAGCTAGATTGTCTATCAATATAGCTACACTGTCTATTAGTTTTCCTATACTGTATGTAAGAGTAGCTAGACTGTCTACTAGTTTAGCTACATTGTCTATTGATGTTCCTAGACTGTCCGTTAGCGTAGCTAGATTGTCTATCAATGTAGCTTCACTGTCTATTAGTTTTCTTATACAGTCTGTTAGAGTAGCTACACTGTCTATTTGTTTTCATCGACCGTCTATTAGTTAGCTACACTGTCTATTAGAGTTCATAGACTGTCTGTTAGTGTAGCTAGACTGTCTATTAGTGTAGCTACACTGTCTAATAGTGTTACTGGACTGTCTATTAGTGTAGCTAGACTGTTTACTAGTGTAGCTAAACTGTCTGATAGTGTTCTTAGACTGTCTATTAGTGTAGCTACACTGTCTATTAGTGTAGCTACACTGTCTAAATGTGTTCCTAGACTGTCTATTAGTGACGCTAGACTGTCTATTAGAGTAGCTACACTGTCTAATAGTGTTCCTAGACTGTCTATTAGTGTAGCTACACTGTCTAATAGTGTTCCTAGACTGTTTGTTAGCGTAACTAAATTGTTTATCAATGTAGCTACACTGTCTATTTGTTTTCATAGACGGTCTATTAGAGAAGCTACACTGTCTATTAGTGTTCATAGACTGTCTGTTAGTGTAGCTAGACTGTCTATTAATGTAGCTACACTGTCTTATAGTGTTCCTAGTCTGTCTATTAGTGTAGCTAGATTGTCTATTAGTGTAGCTACACTGTCTTATAGTGTTCCTAGACTGTCTATTGGTGTAGCTAGACTGTCTATAAGTGTAGCTACACTGTCTTTTAGTGTTCATAGACTGTCTGTTAGTGAAGCTAGACTGTCAATTAGTGTAGCTACACTGTCTTATAGTGTTCCTAGACTGTCTATTAGTGTAGCTAGATTGTCTATTAGTGTAGCTACACTGTCTTAAACTGTTACTAGACTGTCGACTAGTGTAGCTAGACTGTCTATTAGAGTAGCTACACTGTCTAATAGTGTTCCTAGACTGTCTATTAGTGTAGCTAGATTGTCTATCAATGTAGCTACACTGTCTATTAGTTTTCATAGACGGTGTGTTAGTGTAGCTAGACTGTCTACTAGTATAGCTACATTTTCTATTGATGATCCTAGTCTGTTCGTTAGTGTAGCTAGATTGTCTATCAATGTAGCTACACTGTCTATTAGTTTTCTTATACTGTCTGTTAGAGTAGCTACACTGTCTATTAGTGTTCATATACTGTCTGTTAGTGTAGCTAGACTGTCTATCAGTGTAGCTACACTGTCTAATAGTGTTCCTACACTGTCTATTAGTGTAACTAGATTGTCTATTAGTGTAGCTACACTGTCTAATAGTGTTCCTAGACTGTCTATTAGTGAAGCTAGACTGTCTATTAGTGTACCTACACTGTCTAATAGTGTTCCTACACTGTCTACTAGTGTAGCTAGACTGTCTATTAGTGTAGCTACACTGTCTAATAGTGTTCCTAGACTGTCTATTAGTGTAGCTAGATTGTGTATCAATATAGCTACACTGTCTATTAGTTTTCATAGACGGTCTGTTAGTGTAGCTAGACTGTCTACTAGTGTAGCTACATTGTCTATTGATGTTCCTAGACTGTCCGTTAACGTAGCTAGATTGTCTATCAATGTAGCTACACTGTCTATTAGTTTTCCTATAATGTCTGTTAGTGTAGCTAGACTGTCTACTAGTGTAGCTATATTGTCTATTAGTGTTCCTAGACTGTCTATTATTGTAGCTAAACTGTCTATTAGAGTATCTAGATTGTCTATCAATATAGCTACACTGTCTATTAGTTTTCCTTTACTGTATGTTAGTGTAATTAGACTGTCTACTAGTGTAGCTACATTGTTTATTGATGTTCCTAGACTGTCCGTTAGTGTAGCTAGATTGTCTATCAATGTAGCTACACTGTCTATTAGTTTTCTTATACTGTCTGTTAGAGTAGCTACACAGTCTATTTGTTTTCATCGACGGTCTATTAGTTAGCTACACTGTCTATTAGAGTTCATAGACTGTCTGTTAGTGTAGCTAGACTTTCTATTAGTGTAGCTACACTGTCTAATAGTGTTCCTAGACTGTCTATTAGTGTATCTAGACTGTCTACTAGTGTAGCTACACTTTCTTATAGAGTTCCTACACTGTCTATTAGTGTAGCTAGGCTATCCATTAGAGTAGCTACACTGTCTAATAGTGTTCCCAGACTGTCAATTAGAGTAGCTACACTGTCTTATAGTGTTTCTAGACTGTCTATTAGTGTAGCTAGATTGTCTATCTATATAGCTACACTGTCTATTAGTTTTCATAGACGGTCTGTTAGTGTAGCTAGACTGTCTACTAGTGTAGCTACATTGTCTATTGATGTTCCTAGACTGTCCGTTAGTGAAGCTAGATTGTCTATCAATGTAGCTACACTGTCTATTAGTTTTCTTATACTGTCTGTTAGAGTAGCTACACTGTCTATTAGTGTTCATATACTGTATGTTAGTGTAGCTAGACTGTCTATCAGTGTAGCTACACTGTCTAATAGTGTTCCTAGACTGTCTATTAGTCTAGCTAGGTTGTCAATAAGTGTAGCTACACTGTCTAATATTGTTCCTAGACTGTCTCTTAGTGTAGCTACATTGTCTATTAGTGTAGCTACACTGTCTACTAGTGTTCCTAGACTGTCTACTAGTGTAGCTAGACTGTCTTTTAGTGTAGCTAGACTGTCTAATAGTGTTCCTAGACTGTCTATTAGTGTAGCTAGATTGTGTATGAATATAGCTACACTGTATATTAGTTTTCATAGACGGTCTGTTAGTGTAGCTAGACTGTCTACTGGTGTAGCTACACTGTCTTATAGTGTTCCTAGACTGTATATTAGTGTAGCTAGATTGTGTATCAATATAGCTACACTGTGTATTAGTTTTCAGAGACGGTCTGTTAGTGTAGCTAGACTGTCTACTAGTGTAGCTACATTGTCTTTTGATGTTCCTAGACTGTCCGTTAGTGTAGCTAGATTGTCGATCAATGTAGCTACACTGTCTTTTAATTTTCTTATACTGTATGTAAGAGTAGCTAGACTGTCTACTAGTGTAGCTACACTGTCTAATAGTGTTCCTAGACTGTCTATTAGTGTAGCTAGATTGTTTTTAGAGTAGCTACACTGTCTAATAGTGTTCCTAGACTGTCTATTAGTGTAGCAACACTGTCTAATAGTGTTCCTAGACTGTTTGTTAGCGTAACTAGATTGTTTATCAATGTACCTACACTGTCTATTTGTTTATATAGACGGTCTATTAGAGAAGCTACACTGTCTATTAGTGTTCATAATCTGTCTGTTAGTGTAGCTAGACTGTCTATTAATGTAGCTAAACTGTCTTATAATGTTCCTAGACTGTCTATTAGTGTAGCTAGATTGTCTATAAGTGTAGCTACACTGTCTTATAGTGTTCCTAGACTGTCTATTATTGTAGCTAGACTGTCTATAAGTGCAGCTACACTGTCTATTAGTGTTCATAGACTGTCTGTTAGTGTAGCTAGACTGTCTATTAGTGTAGCTACTCTGTCTTATAGTGTTCCTAGACTGTCTATTAGTGTAGCTAGATTGTCTATTAGTGTAGCTACACTGTCTTATAGTGTTCCTAGACTGTCTACTAGTGTAGCTAGTCTGTCTATTAGAGTAGCTACACTGTCTAATAGTGTTCCTAGACTGTCTATTAGTGTAGCTAGATTGTCTATCAATATAGCTACACTGTCTATTAGTTTTCATAGATGGTCTGTTAGTGTAGCTAGACTGTCTACTAGTGTAGCTACATTTTCTATTGATGTTCCTAGACTGTCCGTTAGTGAAGCTAGATTGTCTATCAAAGTAGCTACACTGTCTATTAGTTTTCTTATACTGTCTGTTAGAGTAGCTACACTGTCTATTAATGTTCATATACTGTCTGTTAGTGTAGCTAGACTGTCTATCAGTGTACCTACACTGTCTAATAGTGTTCCTACACTGTCTATTAGTGTAGCTAGATTGTCAATTAGTGTAGCTACACTGTCTAATAGTGTTCCTAGACTGTCTATTAGTGTAGCTAGACTGTCTATTAGTGTAGCTACACTGTCTAATAGTGTTCTTAGACTGTCTACTAGTGTAGCTAGACTGTCTATTAGTGTAGCTACACTGTCTAATAGTGTTCCTAGACTTTCTATTAGTGTAGCTAGATTGTGTATCAATATAGCTACACTGTCTATTAGTGTTCTTATACTGTCTGTTAGTTTAGCTAGACTGTCTATTAGTGTACCTACACTGTCTAATAGTGTTCCTACACTGTCTATTAGTGTAACTAGATTGTCTATTAGTGTAGCTACACTGTCTTTTAGTGTTCCTAGACTGTCTATTAGTGTAGCTAGACTGTCTATTAGTGTAGCTACACTGTCTAATAGTTTTCATAGACTGTCTACTAGTGTAGCTAGACTGTGTACTAGTGTAGCAACATTGTCTATTTTGATGTTCCTTGACTGTCCGTTAGTGTAGCTAGATTGTCAATCAATGTAGCTACACTGTCTTTTTATTTTCTTATACTGTCTGTTAGAGTAGCTACACTGTCTTTTAGTGTTCATATACTGTCTGTTCGTGTAGCTAGACTGTCTATTAGTGTAGCTTCACTGTCTAATAAGGTTCCTAGACTGTCTATTAGTGTAGCTAGATTGTCTATCAATATAGCTACACTGTCTATTAGTGTTCCTACACTGTCTACTAGTGTAGCTAGACTGTCTGTTAGTGTAGCTACACTGTCTAATAGTGTTCCTAGACTGTCTATAAGTGTAGCTAGATTGTGTATCAATGTAGCTACACTGTCTATTAGTTTTCATAGACTGACTACTAGTGTAGCTAGACTGTCTACTAGTGTAGCTTCATTGTCTATTTTGATGTTCCTTGACTGTCCGTTAGTGTAGCTAGATTGTCTATCAATGTAGCTACACTTCCTTTTAATTTTCTTATACTGTCTGTTAGAGTAGCTACACTGTCTATTAGTATAGCTTCACTGTCTAATAGTGTTCCTAGACTGTCAATTAGTGTAGCTAGATTGTCTACCAATATAGCTACACTGTTAGTGTTCATATACTGTCTGTTCGTGTAGCTAGACTGTCTATTAGTATAGCTTCACTGTCTAATAGTGTTCCTAGACTGTCAATTAGTGTAGCTAGATTGTCTATCAATATAGCTACACTGTCTTTTAATTTTCTTATACTGTCTGTTAGTGTAGATAGACTGTCTACTAGTGTAGCTACATTGTCTATTAGTGATCCTAGACTGTCTATTAGTGTAGCTAGACTGTCTATTAGAGTAGCTAGATTGTCTATAAATATAGCTACAATGTCAATTAGTTTTCCTATACTGTATGTAAGTGTAGATAGACTGTCTACTAGTGTAGCTACATTTTCTATTGATGTTCCTAGACTGTCCGTTAGTGAAGCTAGATTGTCTAGCATTGTAGCTACACTGTCTATTAGTTTTCTTATACTGTCTGTTAGAGTAGCTACACTGTCTATTAGTGTTCATATACTGTCTGTTAGTGTAGCTAGACTGTCTATCAGTGTACCTACACTGTCTAATAGTGTTCCTACACTGTCTATTAGTGTAGCTAGACTGTCTATTAGTGTAGCTACACTGTCTAATAGAGTTCCTAGACTGTCTATTAGTGTAGCTAGACTGTCTATTAGTGTAGCTACACTGTCTAAAAGTGTTCCTAGACTGTCTACTAGTGTAGCTAGACTGTCTATTAGTGTAGCTACACTGTCTAATAGTGTTCCTAAACTTTCTATTAGTGTAGCTAGATTGTGTATCAATATAGCTACACTGTCTATTTGTTTTCTTAAACTGTCTGTTAGAGTAGCTAAACTGTCTATTAGTGTTCATATAATGTCTGTTAGTGTAGCTAGACTGTCTATTAGTGTACCGACACTGTCTAATAGTGTTCCTACACTGTCTATTAGTGTAGCTAGATTGTCTATTAGTGTAGCTACACTGTCTAATAGTGTTCCTAGACTGTCTATTAGTGTAGCTAGACTGTCTATTAATGTAGCTACACTGTCTAATAGTTTTCATAGACTGTCTAATAGTGTAGCTAGACTGTCTACTAGTGTAGCTACATTGTCTATTTTGATGTTCCTTGACTGTCCGTTAGTGTAGCTAGATTGTCTATCAATGTAGCTGCACTGTCTTTTAATTTTCTTATACTGTCTGTTAGAGTAGCTACACTGTCTATTAGTGTTCATATACTGTCTGTTCGTGTAGCTAGACTGTTTATTAGTGTAGCTTCACTGTCTAATAGCGTTCCTAGACTGACTATTAGTGTAGCTAGATTGTCTATCAATATAGCTACACTGTCTAATAGTGTTCCTAGACTGTCTATTAGTGTAGCTACACTGTCTAGTAGTGTTCCTAGACTGTCTATTAGTGTAGCTAGATTGTGTATCAATGTAGCTACACTGTCTTTTAGTTTTCTTATACTGTCTGTTAGAGTAGCTACACAGTCTATTAGTGTTCATATACTGTCTGTTAGTGTAGCTAGACTGTCTATCAGTGTACCTACACTGTCTAATAGTGTTCCTACACTGTCTATTAGTGTAGCTAGATTGTCTATTAGTGTAGCTGCACTGTCTAATAGTGTTCCTAGACTGTCTATTAGCGTAGCTACACTGTCTATTAGTGTAGCTACACTGTATAATAGTTTTCATAGACTGTCTACTAGTGTAGCTAGACTGTCTAATAGTGTAGCTACATTGTCTTTTTTGATGTTCATTGACTGTCCGTTAGTGTAGCTAGATTGTCGATCAATGTAGCTACACTGTCTTTTAATTTTCTTAAACTGTCTGTTAGAGTAGCTACACTGTCTATTAGTGTTCATATACTGTCTGTTCGTGTAGCTAGACTGACTATTAGTGTAGCTTCACTGTCTAATAATGTTTCTAGACTGTCTATTAGTGTAGCTAGATTGTCTATCAATATAGCTACACTGTCTATTAGTTTTCCTATACTGTCTGTTAGTGTAGATAGACTGTCTACTAGTGTAGCTACATTGTCTATTAGTGTTCCTAGACTGTCTATTAGTGTAGCTAGACTGTCTATCAGAGTAGCTAGATTGTCTATCAATATAGCTACACTGTCTATTAGTTTTCCTATACTGTATGTTAGTGTAATAAGACTTTCACTTGTGTAGCTACATTGCCTATTGATGTTCCTAGACTGTCCGTTAGTGTAGCTAGATTGTCTATCAATGTAGCTACACTGTCTTTTAGTTTTCTTATACTGTCTGTTAGAGTAGCTACACTGTCTATTTGTTTTCATCGACGGTCTATTAGTTAGCTACACTGTCTATTAGAGTTCATAGACTGTCTGTTAGTGTAGCTAGACTGTCTATTATTGTAGCTACACTGTCTAATAGTGTTCCTAGACTGTCTATTAGTGTAGCTGGACTGTCTACTAGTGTAGCTACACTGTCTATTTGTTTAGCTAGGCTGTCTATTAGAGTAGCTACACTGTCTAATAGTGTTCCTAGACTGTCTATTAGTGTAGCTACACTGTCTAATAGTGTTCCTAGACTGTCTATTAGTGTAGCTAGACTGTCTATTAGAGTAGCTACACTGTCTAATAGTGTTCCTAGAATGTCTATTAGTGTAGCTACACTGTCTAATAGTATTCCATGACTGTCTGTTAGCGTAACTAGATTGTTTATCAATGTAGCTACACTGTCTATTTGTTTTCATAGACGGTCTATTAGAGAAGCTACACTGTCTATTAGTGTTCATAGACTGTCTGTTAGTGTAGCTAGACTGTCTATTAATGTAGCTACACTGTCTTATAGTGTTCATAGACTGTCTATTAGTGTAGCTAGATTGTCTATTAGTGTAGCTACACTGTCTTATAGTGTTCCTAGACTGTCTATTAGTGTAGCTAGACTGTATATTAGTGTAGCTACACTGTCTATTAGTGTTTATAGACTGTCTGTTAGTGTAGCTAGATTGTCTATTAGTGCAGCTACACTGTCTTATAGTGTTCCTAGACTGTCTACTAGTGTAGCTAGACTGTCTATTAGAGTAGCTACACTGTCTGATAGTGTTCTTAGACTGTCTATTAGTGTAGCTAGATTGTGCAACAATATAGCTACACTGTTTATTAGATTTCATAGACGGTCTGTTAGTGTAGCTAGACTGTCTACTAGTGTAGCTACATTGTCTTTGATGTTCCCAGACTGTCCGTTAGTGTAGCTAGATTGTCTATCAATGTAGCTACACTGTCTTTTAATTTTCTTATACTGTCTGTTAGAGTAGCTACACTGTCTATTAGTGTTCATATACTGTCTGTTCGTGTAGCTAGACTGTCTATTAGTGTAGCTACACTGTCTAATATTGTTCCTAGACTGTCTATTAGTGTAGCTAGATTGTCTATCAATATAGCTACACTGTATATTAGTTTTCCTATACCGTCTAGTAGTGTAGCTAGACTGTCTACTAGTGTAGCTACATTGTCTATTAGTGTTCCTAGACTGTCTATTAGTGTAGCTAGACTGTCTATTAGTGTAGCTAGATTGTCTATCAATATAGCTACACTGTCTATTAGTTTTCCTATACTGTCTGTTAGTGTAGATAGACTGTCTACTAGTGTAGCTACATTGTCTATTAGTGTTCCTAGACTGTCTATTAGTGTAGCTAGACTGTCTATTAGAGTAGCTAGATTGTCTATCAATATAGCTACACTGTCTATTAGCTTTCTTATACTGTATGTTAGTGTAATAAGACTTTCACTAGTGTAGCTACATTGTCTATTGATGTTCCTAGACTGTTCGTTAGTGTAACTAGATTGTCTATCAATGTAGCTACACTGTCTATTAGTTTTCTTATACTGTCTGTTAGAGTAGCTACACTGTCTATTTGTTTTCATCGACGGTCTGTTAGTTAGCTACACTGTCTATTAGAGTTCATAGACTGTCTGTAAGTGTAGCCAGACTGTCTATTAGTGTAGCTACACAGTCTAATAGTGTTCCTAGACTGTCTATTAGTGTAGCTAGACTGTCTACTAGTGTAGCTACACTGTCTTATAGTGTTCCTACACTGTCTATTAGTGTAGCTAGGCTGTCTATTAGAGTAGCTACACTGTCTAATAGTGTTCCTAGACTGTCTATTAGTGAAGCTACACTGTCTAATAGTGTTCCTAGACTGTCTATTAGTGTAGCTAGACTGTCTATTAGAGTAGCTACACTGTCTAATCGTGTTCCTAGACTGTCTATTAGTGTAGCTACACTGTCTAATAGTATTCCTAGACTGTCTGTTAGCGTAACTAGATTGTTTATCAATGTAGCTACACTGTCTATTTGTTTTCATAGACGGTCTATTAGAGAAGCTACACTGTCTATTAGTGTTCATAGACTGTCTCTAAATGTAGCTAGACTGTCTATTTATGTAGCTACAATGTCTTATAGTGTTCATAGACTGTCTATTAGTGTAGCTAGATTGTCTATTAGTGTAGCTACACTGTCTTATAGTGTTCCTAGACTGTCTATTAGTGTAGCTAGACTGTATATTAGTGTAGCTACACTGTCTATTAGTGTTCATAGACTGTCTGTTAGTGTAGCTAGATTGTCTATTAGTGTAGCTACACTGTCTTATAGTGTTCCTAGACTGTCTACTAGTGTAGCTAGACTGTCTATTAGAGTAGCTACACTGTCTGATAGTGTTCCTAGACTGTCTATTAGTGTAGCTAGATTGTGTATCAATATAGCTACTCTGTTTATTAGTATTCATAGACGGTCTGTTAGTGTAGCTAGACTGTCTACTTGTGTAGGTACATTGTCTTTGATGTTCCTAGACTGTCCGTTAGTATAGCTAGATTGTCTATCAATGTAGCTACACTGTCTTTTAATTTTCTTATACTGTCTGTTAGAGTAGCTACACTGTCTATTAGTGTTCATATACTGTCTGTTCGTGTTGCTAGACTGTCTATTAGTGTAGCTACACTGTCTAATATTGTTTCTAGACTGTCTATTAGTGTAGCTAGATGTCTATCAATATAGCTACACTGTATATTAGTTTTCCTATACCGTCTGTAAGTGTAGCTAGACTGTCTATCAGTGTACCTACACTGTCTTATAGTGTTCTTACACTGTCTATTAGTGTAGCTAGATTGTCTATTAGTGTAGCTGCACTGTCTTATAGTGTTCCTAGACTGTCTATTAGTGTAGCTAGATTGCCTATTAGTGTAGCTACACTGTCTTATAGTGTTCCTAGACTGTCTACTAGTGTAGCTAGACTGTCTATTAGAGTAGCTACACTGTCTGATAGTGTTCCTAGACTGTCTATTAGTGTAGCTAGATTGTTTAATAGTGTAGTTACATTGTCTATTTTGATGTTCATTGACTGTCCGTTAGTGTAGCTAAATTGTCTATCAATGTAGCTACACTGTCTTTTAATTTTCTTATACTGTCTGTTAGAGTAGCTACACTGTCTATTAGTGTTCATATACTGTCTGTTCGTGTAGCTAGACTGACTATTAGTGTAGCTTCACTGTCTAATAGTGTTCCTAGACTGTCTATAAGTGTAGCTAGATTGTCTATCATTATAGCTACACTGTCTATTAGTTTTCCTATAATGTCTGTTAGTGTAGATAGACTGTCTACTAGTGTAGCTACATTGTCTATTAGTGTTCCTAGACTGTCTATTAGTGTAGCAAGACTGTCTATTAGTGTAGCTAGATTGTCTATCAATATAGCTGCACTGTCTATTAGTTTTCCTATACTGTATGTTAGTGTAATAAGACTTTCACTAGTGTAGCTACATTGTCTATTGATGTTCCCAGACTGTCCGTTAGTGTAGCTAGATTGTCTATCAATGTAGCTACACTGTTCATTAGTTTTCTTATACTGTCTGTTAGAGTAGCTACACTGTCTATTTGTTTTCATCGACGGTCTATTAGTTAGCTACACTGTCTGTTAGAGTTCATAGACTGTCTGTTAGTGTAGCTAGACTGTCTATTAGTGTAGCTTCACTGTCTAATAGTGTTCCTAGACTGTCTTTTAGTGTAGCTAGACTGTCTACTAGTGTAGCTACACTGTCTTATAGTGTTCCTACACTGTCTATTAGTGTAGCTAGGCTGTCTATTAGAGTAGCTACACTGTCTAATAGTGTTCCTAGACTGTCTATTAGTGTAGCTACACTGTCTAATAGAGTTGCTACACTGTCCATTAGTGTAGCTAGACTGTCTTTTAGAGTAGCTACACTGTCTAATAGTGTTCCTAGACTGTCTATTAGTGTAGCTACACTGTCTAATAGTATTTCTAGACTGTCTGATAGCGTAACTTGATTGTTTATCAATGTAGCTACACTGTCTATTTGTTTTCATAGACGGTCTATTAGAGAAGCTACACTGTCTATTAGTGTTCATAGACTGTCTGTTAGTGTAGCTAGATTGTCTATTAGTGTAGCTACACTGTCTTATAGTGTTCCTAGACTGTCTACTAGTGTAACTAGACTGTCTATTAGAGTAGCTACACTGTCTGATAGTGTTCCTAGACTGTCTATTAGTGTAGCTACACTGTCTAATAGTATTCCTAGACTGTCTGTTAGCGTAACTAGATTGTTTTCATAGACGGTCTGTTAGAGTAGCTACACTGTCTATTAGTTTTCATATACTGTCTGTTCGTGTAGCTAGACTGTCTATTAGTGTAGCTACACTGTCTAATATTGTTCCTAGACTGTCTATTAGTGTAGCTAGATTGTCTATCAATAAAGGTACACTGTATAATAGTTTTCCTACACCGTCTGTTAGTGTAGCTAGACTGTCTACTAGTGTAGCTACATTGTCTATTAGTGTTCCTAGACTGTCTATTAGTGTAGCTAGACTGTCTATTAGTGTAGCTAGATCGTCTATCAATATAGCTACACTGTCTATTAGTTTTCCTACACTGTCTGTTAGTGTAGATAGACTGTCTACTAGTGTAGCTACATTGTCTATTAGTGTTCCTGGACTGTCTATTAGTGTAGCTTGACTGTCTTTTAGAGTAGCTAGATTGTCTATCAATATAGCTACACTGTCTATTAGTTTTCCTATACTGTATGTTAGTGTAATAAGACTTTCACTAGTGTAGCTACATTGTCTATTGATGTTCCTAGACTGTCTATTAGAGTAGCTAGATTGTCTATCAATATAGCTACACTGTCTATTAGCTTTCCTATACTGTATGTTAGTGTAATAAGACTTTCACTAGTGTAGCTTAATTGTCTATTGATGTTCCTAGACTGTTCGTTAGTGTAGCTAGATTGTCTATCAATGTAGCTACACTGTCTATTAGTTTTCTTATACTGTCTGTTAGAGTAGCTACACTGTCTATTTGTTTTCATCGACGGTCTGTTAGTTAGCTACACTGTCTTTTAGTGTTCCTACACTGTCTATTAGTGTAGCTAGGCTGTCCATTAGAGTAGCTACACTGTCTTATAGTGTTCCCAGACTGTCTATTAGTGTAGCTACACTGTCTAATAGTGTTCCTAGACTGTCTTTTAGTGTAGCTAGACTGTCTATTAGAGTAGCTACACTATCTAATAGTGTTCCTAGACTGTCTATTAGTGTAGCTACAGTGTCTAATAGTATTCCTAGACTGTCTGTTAGCGTAACTAGATTGTTTTTCAATGTAGCTACACTGTCTATTTGTTTATATAGACGGTCTATTAGAGAAGTTACACTGTCTATTAGTGTTCATAGACTGTCTGTTAGTTTAGCTAGACTGTCTATTAATGTAGCTACACTGTCTTATAGTGTGTATAGACTGTCTATTAGTGTAGCTAGATTGTCTATTAGTGTAGCTACACTGTCTTATAGTGTTCCTAGACTGTCTTTTAGTGTAGCTAGACTGGTATTAGTGTAGCTACACTGTCTATTAGTGTTCAATGACTGTCTATTAGTGTAGCTAGATTGTCTATTAGTGTAGCTACACTGTCTTATATTGTTCCTAGACTGTCTTCTAGTGTAGCTAGACTGTCTCTTAGAGTAGCTACACTGTCTAATAGTGTTCCTAGACTGTCTATTGGTGTAGCTAGATTGTCTATCTATATAGCTACACTGTCTATAAGTTTTCATAGACGGTCTGTTAGTGTAGCTAGACTGTCTACTAGTGTAGCTACATTGTCTATTGATGTTCCTAGACTGTCCGTTAGTGAAGCTAGATTGTCTATCAATGTAGCTACACTGTCTATTAGTTTTCTTATACTGTCTGTTAGAGTAGCTACACTGTCTATTAGTGTTCATATACTGTATGTTAGTGTAGCTAGACTGTCTATCAGTGTAGCTACACTGTCTAATAGTGTTCCTAGACTGTCTATTAGTCTAGCTAGGTTGTCTATAAGTGTAGCTACACTGTCTAATAGTGTTCCTAGACTGTCTATTAGTGTAGCTACATTGTCTATTAGTGTAGCTACACTGTCTAATAGTGTTCCTAGACTGTCTACTAGTGTAGCTAGACTGTCTATTAGTGTAGCTACACTGTCTAATAGTGTTCCTAGACTGTCTATTAGTGTAGCTAGATTGTGTATCAATATAGCTACACTGTATATTAGTTTTCATAGACGGTCTGTTAGTGTAGCTAGACTGTCTACTAGTGTAGCTACATTGTATATTGATGTTCCTAGACTGTCCGTTAGTGTAGCTAGATTGTCTATCAATGTAGCTACACTGTCTTTTAATTTTCTTATACTGTCTGTTAGAGTAGCAACACTGTCTATTACTGTTCATATACTGTCTGTTCGTTTAGCTAGACTGTCTATAAGTTTAGCTACACTGTCTAATAGTGTTCATAGACTGTCTATTAGAGTAGCTAGATTGTGTATCAATATAGCTACACTGTCTATTAGTTTTCCTATACTGTCTGTTAGTGTAGCTAGACTGTCTACTAGTGTAGCTACATTGTCTATTAGTGTTCCTAGACTGTCTATTAGTGTAGCTAGACTGTCTATTAGAGTAGCTAGATTGTCTATCAATATAGCTACACTGTCAATTAGTTTTCCTATATTGTATGTTAGTGTAGCTAGACTGTCTATTAGTGTAGCTACACTGTCTAATAGTGTTCCTAGACTGTCTATTAGTGCAGCTAGATTGTGTATCAATATAGCTACACTGTGTATTAGTTTTCATAGACGGTCTGTTAGTGTAGCTAGACTGTCTACTAATGTAGCTACATTGTCTTTTGATGTTCCTAGACTGTCCGTTAGTGTAGCTAGATTGTCGATCAATGTAGCTGCACTGTCTTTTAATTTTCTTATACTGTCTGTTAGAGTAGCTACACTGTCTATTAGTGTTCATATACTGTCTGTTCGTGTAGCTAGACTGTCTATTAGTGTAGCTACACTGTCTAATATTGTTCCTAGACTGTCTATTAGTGTAGCTAGATTGCCTATCAATATAGCTACACTGTCTATTAGTTTTCCTATACTGTCTGTTAGTGTAGCTAGACTGTCTACTAGTGCAGCTATATTGTCTATTACCGTTCCTAGACTGTCTATTAGTGTAGCTAGACTGTCTATTAGAGTAGCTAGATTGTCTATCAATATAGCTACACTGTCTATTAGTTTTCCTATACTGTATACTAGAGTAGCTAGACTGTCTACTAGTTTAGCTACATTGTCTATTGATGTTCCTAGACTGTCCGTTAGTGTAGCTAGATTGTCTATCAATGTAGCTACACTGTCTATTAGTTTTCTTATACTGTCTGTTAGAGTAGCTACACTGTCTATTTGTTTTCATCGACGGTCTATTAGTTAGCTACACTGTCTATTGGAGTTCATATACTGTCTGTTAGTGTAGCTAGACTGTCTATTAGTGTAGCTACACTGTCTAATAGTGTTACTAGACTGTCTATTAGCGTAGCTAGACTGTCTATTAGTGTAGCTACACTGTCTACTAGTGTAGCTACACTGTCTTATAGTGTTCCTACACTGTCTATTAGTGTAGCTAGGCTGTCCATTAGAGTAGCTACACTGTCTAATAGTGTTCCCAGACTGTCTATTAGTGTAGCTACACTGTCTAATAGTGTTCCTAGACTGTCTGTTAGCGTAACTAGATTGTTTTTCAATGTAGCTACACTGTCTATTTGTTTTCATAGACGGTCTATTAGAGAAGCTACACTGTCTATTAGTGTTCATAGACTGTCTGTTAGTGTAGCTACACTGTCTATTAATGTAGCTACACTGTCTTATAGTGTGTATAGACTGTCTATTAGTGTAGCTAGATTGTCTATTAGTGTAGCTACACTGTCTTATAGTGTTCCTAGACTGTCTATTAGTGTAGCTAGACTGTCTATTAGTGTAGCTACACTGTCTAATAGTGTTCAATGACTGTCTGTTAGTGTAGCTAGATTGTCTATTAGTGTAGCTACACTGTCTTATAGTGTTCCTAGACTGTCTTCTAGTGTAGCTAGACTGTCTATTAGAGTAGCTACACTGTCTAATAGTGTTCCTAGACTGTCTATTAGTGTAGCTAGATTGTCTATCTATATAGCTACACTGTCTATTAAGTTTCATAGACGGTCTGTTAGTGTAGCTAGACTGTCTACTAGTGTAGCTACATTGTCTATTGATGTTCCTAGACTGTCCGTTAGTGAAGCTAGATTGTCTATCAATGTAGCTACACTGTCTATTAGTTTTCTTATACTGTCTGTTAGAGTAGCTACACTGTCTATTAGTGTTCATATACTGTATGTTAGTGTAGCTAGACTGTCTATCAGTGTAGCTACACTGTCTAATAGTGTTCCTAGACTGTCTATTAGTCTACCTAGGTTGTCTATAAGTGTAGCTACACTATCTAATAGTGTTCCTAGACTGTCTTTTAGTGTAGCTACATTGTCTTTTAGTGTAGCTACACTGTCTAATAGTGTTCCTAGACTGTCTACTAGTGTAGCTAGACTGTCTATCAGTGTAGCCACACTGTCTAATAGTGTTCCTAGACTGTCTATTAGTGTAGCTAGATTGTGTATCAATATAGCTACACTGTATATTAGTTTTCATAGACGGTCTGTTAGTGTAGCTAGACTGTCTACTAGTGTAGCTACATTGTATATTGATGTTCCTAGACTGTCCGTTAGTGTAGCTAGATTGTCTATTACTGTTCATAGACTGTCTATTAGTGTAGGTAGACTGTCTATTAGAGTAGCTAGATTGTCTATCAATGTAGCTACACTGTCTTTTAATTTTCTTATACTGTCTGTTAGTGTAGCTACACTGTCTATACTGTTCATATACTGTCTGTTCGTGTAGCTAGACTGTCTATTAGTTTAGCTACACTGTCTAATAGTGTTCATAGACTGTCTATTAATGTAGCTAGACTGTCTATTAGAGTAGCTAGATTGTCAATCAATATAGCTACACTGTCTATTAGTTTTCCTATACTGTCTGTTAGTGTAGCTAGACTGTCTACTAGTGTAGCTACATTGTCTATTAGTGTTCCTAGACTGTCTATTAGTGTAGCTAGACTGTCTATTAGAGTAGCTAGATTGTCTATCAATATAGCTACACTGTCAATTAGTTTTCCTATACTGTATGTTAGTGTAGCTAGACTGTCTATTAGTGTAGCTACACTGTCTAATAGTGTTCCTAGACTGTCTATTAGTGCAGCTAGATTGTGTATCAATATAGCTACACTGTGTATTAGTTTTCATAGACGGTCTGTTAGTGTAGCTAGACTGTCTACTAATGTAGCTACATTGTCTTTTGATGTTCCTAGACTGTCCGTTAGTGTAGCTTGATTGTCGATCAATGTAGCTACACTGTCTTTTAATTTTCTTATACTGTCTGTTAGGGTAGCTACACTGTCATTAGTGTTCATATACTGTCTGTTCGTGTAGCTAGACTGTCTATTAGTGTAGCTACACTGTCTAATATTGTTCCTAGACTGTCTATTAGTGTAGCTGGATTGCCTATCAATATAGCTACACTGTCTATTTGTTTTCCTATACTGTCTGTTAGTGTAGCTAGACTGTCTACTAGTGCAGCTACATTGTCTATTACTGTTCCTAGACTGTCTATTAGTGTAGCTAGACTGTCTATTAGAGTAGCTAGATTGTCTATCAATATAGCTACACTGTCTATTAGTTTTCCTATACTGTATACTAGAGTAGCTAGACTGTCTACTAGTTTAGCTACATTGTCTACTGATGTTCCTAGACTGTCCGTTAGTGTAGCTAGATTGTCTATCAATGTAGCTACACTGTCTATTAGTTTTCTTATACTGTCTGTTAGAGTAGCTACACTGTCTATTTGTTTTCATCGACGGTCTATTAGTTAGCTACACTGTCTATTGGAGTTCATATACTGTCTGTGAGTGTAGCTAGACTGTCTATTAGTGTAGCTACACTGTCTAATAGTGTTACTAGACTGTCTATTAGTGTAGCTAGACTGTCTATTAGTGTAGCTACACTGTCTAATAGTGTTCCTAGACTGTCTATTAGTGTAGCTAGACTGTTTTTAGAGTAGCTACACTGTCTAATAGTGTTCCTAGACTGTCTATTAGTGTAGCAACACTGTCTAATAGTGTTCCTAGACTGTTTGTTAGCGTAACTAGATTGTTTATCAATGTAGCTACACTGTCTATTTGTTTATATAGACGGTCTATTAGAGAAGCTACACTGTCTATTAGTGTTCATAATCTGTCTGTTAGTGTAGCTAAACTGTCTATTAATGTAGCTACACTGTCTTATAGTGTTCCTAGACTGTCTATTAGTGTAGCTAGATTGTCTATTAGTGTAGCTACACTGTCTTATAGTGTTCCTAGACTGTCTACTAGTGTAGCTAGTCTGTCTATTAGAGTAGCTACACTGTCTAATAGTGTTCCTAAACTGTCTATTAGTGTAGCTAGATTGTCTATCAATATAGCTACACTGTCTATTAGTTTTCATAGATGGTCTGTTAGTGTAGCTAGACTGTCTACTAGTGTAGCTACATTTTCTATTCATGTTCTTAGACTGTCCGTTAGTGAAGCTAGATTGTCTATCAATGTAGCTACACTGTCTATTAGTTTTCTTATACTGTCTGTTAGAGTACCTACACTGTCTAGTAGTGTTCCTACACTGTCTATTAGTGTAGCTAGATTGTCTATTAGTGTAGCTACACTGTCTAATAGTGTTCCTAGACTGTCTATTAGTGTATTAGACTGTCTATTAGTGTAGCTACACTGTCTAATAGTGTTCCTAGACTGTCTACTAGTGTAGCTAGACTGTCTATTAGTGTAGCTACACTGTCTAATAGTGTTCCTAGACTTTCTATTAGTGTAGCTAGATTGTGTATCAATATAGCTACACTGTCTATTAGTTTTCTTATACTGTCTGTTAGAGTAGCTACACTGTCTATTAGTGTTCATATACTGTCTGTTCGTGTAGCTAGACTGTCTATTTGTGTAGCTTCACTGTCTAATAAGGTTCCTAGACTGTCTATAAGTGTAGCTAGATTGTCTATCAATATAGCTACACTGTCTATTAGTGTTAGTGTTCCTAGACTGTCTACTATTGTAGCTAGACTGTCTATCAATGTAGCTACACTGTCTAATAGTGTTCCTAGACTGTCTATTAGTGTAGCTGGATTGTGTATCAATGTAGCTACACCGTCTATTAGTTTTCTTATACTGTCTGTTAGAGTAGCTACACTGTCTATTAGTGTTCATATAATGTCTGTTAGTGTAGCTAGACTGTCTATCAGTGTACCTACACTGTCTAATAGTGTTCCTACACTGTGTATTAGTGTAGCCAGATTGTCTATTAGTGTAGCTGAACTGTCTAAAAGTGTTCCTAGACTGTCTATTAGTGTAGCTAGACTGTCTATTAGTGTAGCTACACTGTATAATAGTTTTCATAGACTGTCTACTAGTGTAGCTAGACTGTCTACTAGTGTAGCTTCAGTGTCTATTTTGATGTTCATTGACTGTCCGTTAGAAAAGCTAGATTGTCTATCAATGTAGCTACACTGTCTTTTAATTGTCTTATACTGTCTGTTAGAGTAGCTACACTGTCTATTAGTGTTCATATACTGTCTGTTCGTGTAGCTAGACTGTCTATTAGTGTAGCTTCACTGTCTAATAGTGTTCCTAGACTGTCCATTAGTGTAGCTAGATTGTCTATCAATATAGCTACACTGTCTATTCGTTTTCCTATACTGTCTGTTAGTGTAGATAGACTGTCTACTAGTGTAGCTACATTGTCTATAAGTGTTCCTAGACTGTCTATTAGTGTAGCTAGACTGTCTATTAGAGTAGCTAGATTGTCTATCAATATAGCTACACTGTCTATTAGTTTTCCTATACTGTATGTTAGTGTAGCTAGACAGTCTACTAGTGTAGCTACATTGTTTATTGATGTTCCTAGACTGTCCGTTAGTGTAGCTAGATTGTCTATCAATGTAGCTACACTGTCTATTAGTTTTCTTATACTGTCTGTTAGAGTAGCTACACTGTCTATTTGTTTTCATCGACGGTCTATTAGTTAGCTACACTGTCTATTAGAGTTCATAGACTGTCTGTTAGTGTAGCTAGACTGTCTATTAGTGTAGCTACACTGTCTAATAGTGTTCCTAGACTGTCTATTAGTGTAGCTAGACTGTCTACTAGTGTAGCTACACTGTCTTATAGTGTTCCTACACTTTCTATTTAGGTAGCTAGGCTGTCCATTAGAGTAGCTACACTGTCTAATAGTGTTCCCAGACTGTATATTAGTGTAGCTACACTGTCTAATAGTGTTCCTAGACTGTCTTTTAGTGTAGCTAGACTGTCTATTAGAGTAGCTACACTATCTAATAGTGTTCCTAGACTGTATTTTAGTGTAGCTACAGTGTCTAATAGTATTCCTAGACTGTCTGTTAGCGTAACTAGATTGTTTTTCAATGTAGCTACACTGTCTATATGTTTATATAGACGGTCTATTAGAGAAGCTACACTGTCTATTAGTGTTCATAGACTGTCTGTTAGTGTAGCTAGACTGTCTATTAATGTAGCTACACTGCCTTATAGTGTGTATAGACTGTCTATTAGTGTAGCTAGATTGTCTATTAGTGTAGCTACACTGTCTTATAGTGTTCCTAGACTGTCTATTAGTGTAGCTAGACTGGTATTAGTGTAGCTACAATGTCTATTAGTGTTCAATGACTGTCTATTAGTGTAGCTAGATTGTCTATCAGTGTAGCTACACTGTCTTATATTGTTCCTAGACTGTCTTTTAGTGTAGCTAGACTGTCTATTAGTTTTCATAGATGGTCTGTTAGTGTAGCTAGACTGTCTACTAGTGTAGCTACATTTTCTATTCATGTTCCTAGACTGTCCGTTAGTGAAGCTAGATTGTCTATCAATGTAGCTACACTGTCTATTAGTTTTCTTATACTGTCTGTTGGAGTAGCTACACTGTCTATTAGTGTTCATATACTGTCTGTTAGTGTAGCTAGACTGTCTATCAGTGTACCTACACTGTCTAATAGTGTTCCTACACTGTCTATTAGTGTAGCTAGATTGTCTATTAGTGTAGCTACACTGTCTAATAGTTTTCCTAGACTGTCTATTAGTGTAGCTAGACTGTCTATTAGTGTAGCTACACTGTCTAATAGTGTTCCTAGACTGTCTACTAGTGTAGCTAGACTGTCTATTAGTGTAGCTACACTGTCTAATAGTGTTCCTAGACTTTCTATTAGTGTAGCTAGATTGTGTATCAATATAGCTACACTGTCTATTAGTTTTCTTATACTGTCTGTTAGAGTAGCTACACTGTCTATTAGTGTTTATATACTGTCTGTTAGTGTAGCTAGACTGTCTATTAGTGTACCTACACTGTCTAATAGTGTTCCTACACTGTCTATTAGTGTATCTAGAGTGTCTATTAGTGTAGCTACACTGTCTAATAGTGTTCCTAGACTGTCTATTAGTGTAGCTAGACTGTCTATTAGTGTAGCTACACTGTCTAATAGTTTTCATAGACTGTCTATTAGTGTAGCTACAGTGTCTAATAGTATTCCTAGACTGTCTGTTAGCGTAACTAGATTGTTTTTCAATGTAGCTACACTGTCTATTTGTTTATATAGACGGTCTATTAGAGAAGCTACACTGTCTATTAGTGTTCATAGACTGTCTGTTAGTGTAGCTAGATTGTCTATCAATGTAGCTACACTGTCTTTTAATTTTCTTATACTGACTGTTAGAGTAGCTACACTGTCTATTAGTGTTCATATACTGTCTGTTCGTGTAGCTAGACTGTCTATTAGTGTAGCTTCACTCTCTAATAAGGTTCCTAGACTGTCTATTAGTGTAGCTAGATTGTCTATCAATATAGCTACACTGTCTATTAGTGTTCCTAGACTGTCTACTAGTGTAGCTAGACTGTCTATTAGTGTAGCTACACTGTCTAATAGTGTTCCTAGACTGTCTATAAGTGTAGCTGGATTGTGTATCAATGTAGCTACACTGTCTCTTAGTTTTCTTATACTGTCTGTTAGAGTAGCTACACTGTCTATTAGTGTTCATATACTGTCTGTTAGTGTAGCTAGACTGTCTATCAGTGTAGCTACACTGTCTAATAGTGTTCCTACACTGTCTATTAGTGTAACCAGATTGTCTATTAGTGTAGCTGAACTGTCTAATAGTGTTCCTAGACTGTCTATTAGTGTAGCTAGACTGTCTATTAGTGTAGCTACACTGTATAATAGTTTTCATAGACTGTCTACTAGTGTAGCTAGACTGTCTACTAGTGTAGCTTCAGTGTCTATTTTGATGTTCATTGACTGTCCGTTAGAATAGCTAGATTGTCTATCAATGTAGCTACACTGTCTTTTAATTGTCTTATACTGTCTGTAAAAGTAGCTACACTGTCTATTAGTGTTCATATACTGTCTGTTCGTGTAGCTAGACTGTCTATTAGTGTAGCTTCACTGTCTAATAGTGTTCCTAGACTGTCCATTGGTGTAGCTAGATTGTCTATCAATATAGCTACACTGTCTATTAGTTTTCCTATACTGTCTGTTAGTGTAGATAGACTGTCTACTAGTGTAGCTACATTGTCTATTAGTGTTCCTAGACTGTCTATTAGTGTAGCTAGACTGTCTATTAGAGTAGCTAGATTGTCTATCAATATAGCTACACTGTCTATTAGTTTTCCTATACTGTATGTTAGTGTAGCTAGACAGTCTACTAGTGTAGCTACATTTTCTATTAATGTTCCTAGACTGTCCGTTAGTGAAGCTAGATTGTCTATCAATGTAGCTACACAGTCTATTAGTTTTCTTATACTGTCTGTTAGAGTAGCTACACTGTCTATTAGTGTTCATATACTGTCTGTTAGTGTAGCTAGACTGTCTATCAGTGTACCTACACTGTCTAATAGTGTTCCTACACTGTCTATTAGTGTAGCTAGACTGTCTATTAGTGTAGCTACACTGTCTAATAGTGTTCCTAGACTGTCTATTAGTGTAGCTAGACTGTCTATTAGTGTAGCTACACTGTCTAATAGTGTTCCTAGACTGTCTACTAGTGTAGCTAGACTGTCTATTAGTGTAGCTACACTGTCTAATAGTGTTCCTAGACTTTCTATTAGTGTAGCTAGATTGTGTATCAATATAGCTACACTGTCTATAAGTTTTCTTATACTGTCTGTTAGAGTAGCTACACTGTCTATTAGTGTTCATATACTGTCTATTAGTGTAGCTAGACTGTCTATTAGTGTAGCTACACTGTCTAATAGTGGTCCTAGACTGTCTTTTAGTGTAGCTAGACTGTCTATTAGTGTAGCTACACTGTCTAATAGTGTTCCTAGACTGTCTACTAGTGTAGCTAGACTGTCTATTATTGTAGCTAGACTGTCTATTAGAGTATCTAGATTGTCTATCAATATAGCTACACTGTCTATTAATTTTCCTATACTGTATGTTAGTGTAATTAGACTGTCTACTAGTGTAGCTACATTGTTTATTGATGTTCCTAGACTGTCCGTTAGTGTAGCTAGATTGTCTATCAATGTAGCTACACTGTCTATTAGTTTTCTTATACTGTCTGTTAGAGTAGCTACACTGTCTATTTGTTTTCATCGACGGTCTATTAGTTAGCTACACTGTCTATTAGAGTTCATAGACTGTCTGTTAGTGTAGCTAGACTGTCTATTAGTGTAGCTACACTGTCTAATAGTGTTCCTAGACTGTCTATTAGTGTAGCTAGACTGTCTACTAGTGTAGCTACACTGTCTTATAGTGTTCCTACACTGTCTATTAGTGTAGCTAGGCTGTCTATTAGAGTAGCTACACTGTCTAATAGTGTTCCCAGACTGTCTATTAGTGTAGCTACACTGTCTAATAGTGTTCCTAGACTGTCTTTTAGTGTAGCTAGACTGTCTATTAGAGTAGCTACACTATCTAATAGTGTTCCTAGACTGTCTATTAGTGTAGCTACAGTGTCTAATAGTATTCCTAGACTGTCTGTTAGCGTAACTAGATTGTTTTTCAATGTAGCTACACTGTCTATTTGTTTATATAGACGGTCTATTAGAGAAGCTACACTGTCTATTAGTGTTCATAGACTGTCTGTTAGTGTAGCTAGACTGTCTATTAATGTAGCTACACTGCCTTATAGTGTGTATAGACTGTCTATTAGTGTAGCTAGATTGTCTATTAGTGTAGCTACACTGTCTTATAGTGTTCCTAGACTGTCTATTAGTGTAGCTAGACTGGTATTAGTGTAGCTACAATGTCTATTAGTGTTCAATGACTGTCTATTAGTGTAGCTAGATTGTCTATCAGTGTAGCTACACTGTCTTATATTGTTCCTAGACTGTCTTTTAGTGTAGCTAGACTGTCTATTAGAGTAGCTACACTGTCTAATAGTGTTCCTAGACTGTCTATTAGTGTAGCTAGATTGTCTATCTATATAGCTACACTGTCTATTAGTTTTCATAGACGGTCTGTTAGTGTAGCTAGACTGTCTACTAGTGTAGCTACATTGTCTATTGATGTTCCTAGACTGTCCGTTAGTGAAGCTAGATTGTCTATCAATGTAGCTACACTGTCTATTAGTTTTCTTATACTGTCTGTTAGAGTAGCTACACTGTCTATTAGTGTTCATAAACTGTATGTTAGTGTAGCTAGACTGTCTATTAGTGTAGCTTCACTGTCTAATAGTGTTCCTAGACTGTCTATTAGTGTAGCTAGATTGTGTATCAATGTAGCTACACTGTCTTTTAGTTTTCTTATACTGTCTGTTAGAGTAGCTACACTGTCTATTAGTGTTCATATACTGTCTGTTCGTGTAGCTAGACTGTCTATTAGTGTAGCTTCACTGTCTAATAGTGTTTCTAGACTGTCTATTAGTGTAGCTAGATTGTCTATCAATATAGCTACACTGTCTATTAGTTTTCCTTTACTGTCTGTTAGTGTAGATAGACTGTCTACTAGTGTAGCTACATTGTCTATTAGTGTTCCTAGACTGTCTATAAGTGTAGCTAGACTGTCTATTAGAGTAGCTAGATTGTCTATCAATATAGCTACACTGTCTATTAGTTTTCCTATACTGTATGTTAGTGTAATAAGACTTTCACTAGTGTAGCTACATTGTCTATTGATGTTCGTAGACTGTCCGTTTGTGTAGCTAGATTGTCTATCAATGTAGCTACACTGTCTATTAGTTTTCCTATACTGTCTGTTAGAGTAGCTACACTGTCTATTTGTTTTCATCGACGGTCTATTAGTTAGCTACACTGTTTATTAGAGTTCATAGACTGTCTGTTAGTGTAGCTAGACTGTCTATAAGTGTAGCTACACTGTCTAATAGTGTTCCTAGTCTGTCTATTAGTGTAGCTAGACTGTCTATTAATGTAGCTACACTGTCTTATAGTGTACCTACACTGTCTATTAGTGTAGCTATGCTGTCTATTAGAGTAGCTACACTGTCTAATAGTGTTCCTAGACTGTCTATTAGTGTAGCTACACTGTCTAATAGTGTTCCTAGACTGTCTATTAGAGTAGCTAGACTGTCTATTAGAGTAGCTACACTGTCTTATAGTGTTCCTAGAATGTCTATTAGTGTAGCTACACTGTCTAATAGTATTCCTAGACTGTCTGTTAGCGTAACTAGTTTTTTTATCAATGTAGCTACACTGTCTATTTGTTTTCATAGACGGTCTATTAGAGAAGCTTCACTGTCTATTAGTGTTCATAGACTGTCTGTTAGTGTAGCTAGACTGTCTATTAATGTAGCTACACTCTCTTATAGTGTTCATAGACTGTCTATTAGTGTAGCTAGATTGTCTATTAGTGTAGCTACACTGTCTTATAGTGTTCCTAGACTGTCGATTAGTGTAGCTAGACTGTATATTAGTGTAGCTACACTGTCTATTAGTGTTCATACACTGTCTGTTAGTGTAGCTAGATTGTCTATTAGTGTAGCTACACTGTCTTATAGTGTTCCTAGACTGTCTACTAGTGTAGCTAGACTGTCTATTAGAGTAGCTACACTGACTGATAGTGTTCCTAGACTGTCTATTAGTGTAGCTAGATTGTGTAACAATATAGCTACACTGTTTATTAGTTTTCATAGACGGTCTGTTAGTGTAGCTTGACTGTCTACTAGTGTAGCTACATTGTCTTTGATGTTACTAGACTGTCCGTTAGTGTAGCTAGATTGTCTATCAATGTATTTACACTGTCTTTAAATTTTCTTATACAGTCTGTTAGAGTAGCTACACTGTCTATTGGTGTTCATATACTGTCTGTTCGTGTAGCTACACTGTCTTAAAGTGTTACTAGACTGTCGACTAGTGTAGCTTGACTGTCTATTAGAGTAGCTACACTGTCTAATAGTGTTCCTAGACTGTCTATTAGTGTAGCTAGATTGTCTATCAATATAGCTACACTGTCTATTAGTTTTCATAGACGGTCTGTTAGTGTAGCTAGACAGTCTACTAGTGTAGCTACAGTTTCTATTGATGATCTTAGACTGTTCGTTAGTGAAGCTAGATTGTCTATCAATGTAGCTACACTGTCTATTAGTTTTCTTATACTGTCTGTTAGAGTAGCTACACTGTCTATTAGTGTTCATATACTGTCTGTTAGTGTAGCTAGACTGTCTATCAGTGTAGCTACACTGTCTAATAGTGTTCCTACACTGTCTATTAGTGTAGCTAGATTGTCTATTAGTGTTCCTAGACTGTCTAATAGTGTTCCTAGACTGTCTATTAGTGTAGCTAGACAGTCTATTAGTGTAGCTACACTGTCTAATAGTGTTCCTAGACTGTCTACTAGTGTAGCTAGACTGTCTATTAGTGTAGCTACACTGTCTAATAGTATTCCTAGACTGTCTATAAGTGTAGCTAGATTGTGTATCAATATAGCTACACTGTCTAGTAGTTTTCATAGACGGTCTGTTAGTGTAGCTAGACTGTCTACTAGTGTAGCTACATTGTGTATTGATGTTCCTAGACTGTCCGTTAACGTAGCTAGATTGTCTATCAATGTAGCTACACTGTCTTTTAATTTTCTTATACTGTCTGTTAGAGTAGCTACACTGTCTATTAGTGTTCATATACTGTCTGTTCGTGTAGCTAGACTGTCTATTAGTGTAGCTTCACTGTCTAATAGTGTTCCTAGACTGTCTATTAGTGTAGCTAGATTGTCTATCAATATAGCTACACTGTCTATTAGTTTTCCTATACTGTCTGTTAGTGTAGCTAGACTGTCTACTAGTGTAGCTATATTGTCTATTAGTGTTCCTAGACTGTCTATTAGTGTAGCTAGACTGTCTATTAGAGTATCTAGATTGTCTATCAGTAAAGCTACACTGTCTATTAGTTTTCCTATACTATATGTTAGTGTAATTAGACTGTCTTCTAGTGTAGCTACATTGTTTATTGATGTTCCTAGACTGTCCGTTAGTGTAGCTAGGCTGTCCATTAGAGTAGCTACACTGTCTAATAGTGTTCCCAGACTGTCTATTAGTGTAGCTACACTGTCTAATAGTGTTCCTAGACTGTCTATTAGTGTAGCTAGACTGTCTATTAGAGTAGCTACACTGTCTAATAGTGTTCCTAGACTGTCTATTAGTGTAGCTACACTGTCTAATAGTATTCCTAGACTGTCTGTTAGCGTAACTAGATTGTTTATCAATGTAGCTACACTGTCTATTTGTTTTCATAGACGGTCTATTAGAGAAGCTACACTGTCTATTAGTGTTCATAGACTGTCTGTTAGTGTAGCTAGACTGTCTATTAATGTAGCTACACTGTCTTATAGTGTTCATAGACTGTCTATTAGTGTAGCTAGATTGTCTATTAGTGTAGCTACACTGTCTTATAGTGTTCCTAGACTGTCTATTAGTGTAGCTAGACTGTCTATTAGTGAAGCTACACTGTCTATTAGTGTTCAATGACTGTCTCTTAGTGTAGCTAGATTGTCTATTAGTCTAGCTACACTGTCTTATAGTGTTCTTAGACTGTCTACTAGTGTAGCTAGACTGTCTATTAGAGTAGCTACTCTGTCTTATAGTGTTCCTAGACTGTCTATTAGTGTAGCTAAATTGTCTATCTATATAGCTACACTGTCTATTAGTTTTCATAGACGGTCTGTTAGTGTAGCTAGACTGTCTACTAGTGTAGCTACATTGTCTATTGATGTTCCTAGAGTGTCCGTTAGTGAAGCTAGATTGTCTATCAATGTAGCTACACCGTCTATTAGATTTCTTATACTGTCTGTTAGAGTAGCTACACTGTCTATTAGTGTTCATATACTGTATGTTAGTGTAGCTAGACTGTCTATCAGTGTAGCTACACTATCTAATAGTGTTCCTAGACTGTCTATTAGTCTAGCTAGGTTGTCTTTAAGTGTAGCTACACTGTCTAATATTGTTCCTAGACTGTCTATTAGTGTAGCTACATTGTCTATTAGTGTAGCTACACTGTCTAATAGTGTTCCTAGACTGTTTACTAGTGTAGCTAGACTGTCTATTAGTGCAGCTACACTGTCTAATAGTTTTCCTAGACTGTCTATTAGTGTAGCTAGATTGTGTATCAATATAGCTACACTGTATATTAGTTTTCATAGACGGTCTGTTAGTGTAGCTAGACTGTCTACTAGTGTAGCTACATTGTCTATTGATGTTCCTAGACTGTCCGTTAGTGTAGCTAGATTGTCTATCAATGTAGCTACACTGACTTTTAATTTTCTTATACTGTCTGTTAGAGTAGCTACACTGTCTATTACTGTTCATATACTGTCTGTTCGTGTAGCTAGACTGTCTATCAATATAGCTACACTGACTATTAAATTTCCTATACTGTCTGTTAGTGTAGCTAGACTGTCTACTAGTATAGCTACATTGTCTATTAGTGTTCCTAGACTGTCTATTAGTGTAGCTAGACTGTCTATTTGAGTAGCTAGATTGTCTATCAATATAGCTACACTGTCAATTAGTTTTCCTATACTGTATGTTAGTGTAGCTAGACTGTCTATTAGTGTAGCTACACTGGTTAATAGTGTTCCTAGACTGTCTATTAGTGTAGCTAGATTGTGTATCAATATAGCTACACTGTGTATTAGTTTTCATAGACGGTCTGTTAGTGTAGCTAGACTGTCTACTAGTGTAGCTATATTTTCTATTGATGATCCTAGACTGTCCGTTAGTGTAGCTAGATTGTCGATCAATGTAGCTACACTGTCTTTTAATTTTCTTATACTGTCTGTTAGAGTAGCTACACTGTCTATTAGTGTTCATATACTGTCTGTTCGTGTAGCTAGACTGTCTGTTAGTGTAGCTACACTGTCCTACATTGTTCGTAGACTGTCTATTAGTGTAGCTAGATTGTCTATCAATATAGCTACACTGTCTATAAGTTTTCCTATACAGACTGTTAGTGTAGCTAGACTGTCTACTAGTGCAACTACATCGTCTATTACTGTTCCTTGACTGTCTATTAGAGTAGCTAGATTGTCTATCAATATAGCTACACTGTCTATTAGTTTTCCTATACTGTATATTAGAGTAGCTAGACTGTCTACTAGTTTAGCTACATTGTCTATTGATGTTCCTAGACTGTCCGTTAGAGTAGCTAGATTGTCTATCAATGTAGCTACACTGTCTATTAGTTTTCTTATACTGTCTGTTAGAGTAGCTACACTGTCTATTTGATTCTATCGACGGTCTATTAGTTAGCTACACTGTCTATTAGAGTTCATATACTGTCTGTTAGTGTAGCTATACTGTCTATTAGTGTAGCTACACTTTCTTTTAGTGTTACTGGACTGTCTATTAGTGTAGCTAGACTGTTTAATAGTGTAGCTACACTGTCTTATAGTGTTCCTAGACTGTCTATTAGTGTAGCTAGACTGTTTTTTAGAGTAGCTACACTGTCTAATAGTGTTCCTAGACTGTCTATTAGTGTAGCTACACTGTCTAATAGTGTTCCTAGACTTTTTGTTAGCGTAACTAGATTGTTTATCAATGTAGCTACACTGTCTATTTGTTTTCATAGACGGTCTATTAGAGAAGCTATACTGTCTATTAGTGTTCATAGACTGTCTGTTAGTGTAGCTAGACTGTCTATTAATGTAGCTACACTGTCTTATAGTGTTCCTAGACTGTCTATTAGTGTAGCTAGATTGTCTATTAGTGTAGCTACACTGTCTTATAGTGTTCCTAGACTGTCTATAATTGTAGCTAGACTGTGTATAAGTGTAGCTACAATGTCTATTAGTGTTCCTAGACTGTCTATTAGTGTAGCTAGACTGTCTATTAATGTAGCTACACTGTCTATTAGTGTTCATAGACTGTCTGTTAGTGTAGCTAGCCTGTCTATTAGTGTAGCTACACTGTCTTATAGTTTACCTAGACTGTCTATTAGTGTAGCTAGATTGTCTATTAGTGTAGCTACACTGTCTTATAGTGTTCCTAGACTGTCTATTAGAGTAGCTACACTGTTTAATAGTGTTCCTAGACTGTGTATAAGTGTAGCTACAATGTCTATTAGTGTTCCTAGACTGTCTATTAGAGTAGCTACACTGTTTAATAGTGTTCCTAGACTGTCTATAAGTGTAGCTAGATTGTCTATCACTATAGCTACACTGTCTATTAGTTTTCATAGATGGTCTATAAGTGTAGCTAGACTGTCTACTAGTGTAGCTACATTTTCTATTGATGTTCCTAGACTGTCCGTTAGTGAAGCTAGATTGTCTATCAATGTAGCTACACTGTCTATTAGTTTTCTTATACTGTCTGTTAGAGTAGCTACACTGTCTATTAGTGTTCATATACTGTCTGTTAGTGTAGCTAGACTGTCTATCAGTGTACCTACACTGTCTTATAGTGTTCCTATACTGTCTATTAGTGTAGCTAGATTGTCTATTAGTGTAGCTACATTGTCTAATAGTGTTCCTAGACTGTCTATTAGTGTAGCTAGACTGTCTATTAGTGTAGTTACACTGTCTAATAGTGTTCCTAGACTGTCTACTATTGTAGCTAGACTGTCTATTAGTGTAGCTACACTGTCTAATAGTGTTCCTAGACTCTCTATTAGTGTAGCTAGATTGTGTATCAATATAGCTACACTGTCTATTAGTTTTCTTATACAATGTAGCTACACTGTCTTATAGTGTTCATAGACTGTCTATTAGTGTAGCTTGATTGTCTATTAGTGTAGCTACACTGTCTTATAGTGTTCCTAGACTGTCTATTAGTGTAGCTAGACTGTATAATAGTGTAGCTACACTGTCTATTAGTGTTCATAGACTGTCTGTTAGTGTAGCTAGATTGTCTATTAGTGTAGCTACACTGTCTTATAGTGTTCCTAGACTGTCTACTAGTGTAGCTAGACTGTCTATTAGAGTAGCTACACAGTCTGATAGTGTTCCTAGACTGTCTATTAGTGTAGCTAGACTGTCTATTAGTGTAGCTAGACTGTCTATTAGTGTAGCTACACTGTCTAATAGTGTTCCTAGACTGCCTATTAGTTAAGCTAGACTGTCTATTAGAGTAGCTACACTGTCTCATAATGTTCCTAGACTGTTTGTTAGCGTAACTAGATTGTTTATCAATGTAGCTACACTGTCTATTTGTTTTCATAGACGATCTATTGGAGAAGCTACACTGTCTATTAGTGTTCATAGACTGTCTGTTAGTGTAGCTAGACTGTCTATTAATGTAGCTACACTGTCTTATAGTGTTCCTAGACTGTCTATTAGTGTAGCTAGATTTTCTATTAGTGTAGCTACACTGTCTTATAGTGTTCCTAGACTGTCTATTAGTGTAACTAGACTGTCTATAAGTGTAGCTAAACTGTCTATTAGTGTTCATAGAATGTCTGTTAGTGTAGCTAGACTGTCAATTAGTGTAGCTTCACTGTCTTATAGTGTTCTTAGACAGTCTATTAGTGTAGCTAGATTGTCTATTATTGTAGCTACACTGTCTTAAAGTGTTCCTTGACTGTCGACTAGTGTAGCTAGACTGTCTATTAGAGTAGCTTGACTGTCTAATAGTGTTCCTAGACTGTCTATTAGTGTAACTAGATTGACTATCAATATAGCTACACTGTCTATTAGTTTTCATAGACGGTCTGTTAGTGTAGCTATACTGTCTACTAGTGTAGCTACATTTTCTATTGATGATCCTAGACTGTTCGTTAGTGAAGCTAGATTGTCTATCAATGTAGCTACACTGTCTATTAGTTTTCTTATACTGTCTGTTAGAGTAGCTAGACTGTCTATTAGTGTTCATATACTGTCTGTTAGTGTAGCTAGACTGTCTATCAGCGTAGCTACACTGTCTAATAGTGTTCCTACACTGTCTATTAGTGTAGCTAGATTGTCTATTAGTGTAGATACACTGTCTAATAGTGTTCCTAGACTGTCTATTAGTGTAACTAGACTGTCTATTAGTGTAGCTACTCTGTCTAATAGTGTTCCTAGACTGTCTACTAGTGTAGCTAGACTGTCTATTAGTGTAGCTACACTGTCTAATAGTGTTCCTATACTGTCTATTAGTGTAGCTAGATTGTGTATCAATATAGCTACACTGTCTATTAGTTTTCATAGACGGTCTGTTAGTGTAGCTAGACTGTCTACTAGTGTAGCTACATTGTCTATTGATGTTCCTAGACTGTCCGTTAACGTAGCTAGATTGTCTATCAATGTAGCTAAACTGTCTTTTAATTTTCTTATACTGTCTGTTAGAGTAGCTACACTGTCTATTAGTGTTCATATACTGTCTGTTCGTGTAGCTAGACTGTCTATTAGTGTAGCTTCACTGTCCAATAGTGTTCCTAGACTGTCTATTAGTGTAGCTAGATTGTCTATCAATATAGCTACACTGTCTATTAGTTTTCCTATACTGTCTGTTAGTGTAGCTAGACTGTCTACTAGTTTAGCTATATTGTCTATTAGTGTTCATAGACTGTCTGTTAGTGTAGCTAGATTGTCTATTAGTGTAGCTAAACTGTCTAATAGTGTTCCTAGACTGTCTATTAGTGTAGCTACACTGTCTATTAGTGTAGCTACACTGTCTATTAGTGTTCATAGACTTCTGTTAGTGTAGCTAGACTGTCTATTAGTGTAGCTACACTGGCTTATAGTGTTCCTAGACTGTCTATTAGTGTAGCTAGATTGTCTATTAGTGTAGCTACACTGTCTAATAGTGTTCCTAGACTGTCTACTAGTGTAACTAGACTGTCTATTAGAGTAGCTACACTGTCTAATAGTGTTCCTAGACTGTCTATTAGTGTAGCTAGATTATCTATCAATATAGCTACACTGTCAATTAGTTTTCATAGTCGGTCTGTAAGTGTAGCTAGACTGTCATTTAGTGTAGCTACATTGTCTATTGATGTTCCTAGACTGTCCGTTAGTGAAGCTAGATTGTCTATCAATGTAGCTACACTGTCTATTAGTTTTCTTATACTGTCTGTTAGAGTAGCTACACTGTCTATTAGTGTTCATTTACTGTCTGTTAGAGTAGCTAGGTAGTCTATTAGTGTAGTTACACTGTCTAATAGTGTTCCTAGGCTGTCTATTAGTGTAGCTACATTGTCTATTAGTGTAGCTACACTGTCTAATAGTGTTCCTAGACTGTCTACTAGTGTAGCTAGACTGTCTATTAGTGTAGCTACACTGTCTAATAGTGTTCCTTGACTGTCTATTAGTGTAGCTAGATTGTGTATCAATATAGCTACACTGTATATTAGTTTTCATAGACGGTTTGTTAGTGTAGCTAGACTGTCTACTAGTGTAGCTACATTGTCTATTGATGTTCCTAGACTGTCCTTTAATGTAGCTAGATTGTCTATCAATGTGGCTACACTGTCTTTTAATTTTCTTATACTGTCTGTTAGAGTAGCTACACTGTCTATTACTGTTCATATACTGTCTGTTCGTGTAGCTAGACTGTCTATTAGTTTAGCTATACTGTCTAATAGTGTTCCTAGACTGTCTATTAGTGTAGCTATACTGTCTATTATAGTAGCTAGATTGTCTATCAATATAGCTACACTTTCTATTAGTTTTCCTATACTGTCTGTTATTGTAGCTAGACTGTCTACTAGTGTAGCTACATTGTCTATTAGTGTTCCTAGACTGTCTATTAGTGTAGCTAGACTGTCTATTAGAGTACCTAGATTGTCTATCAATATAGCTACACTGTCAATTAGTTTTCCTATACTGTATGTTAGTGTAGCTAGACCGTCTACTAGTGTAGCTACATTGTCCATTGATGTTCCTAGACTGTCCGTTAGTGTAGCTAGATTGTCTATCAATGTAGCTACACTGTCTATAAGTTTTCTTATACTGTCTGTTAGAGTAGCTACACTGTCTATTTGTTTTCATCGACGGTCTATTAGTTAGCTAGACTGTCTATTAGAGTTCATAGACTGTCTGTTGTGTAGCTAGACTGTCTATTAGTGTAGCTACACTGTCTAATAGTGTTCCTAGACTGTCTATTAGTGTAGCTAGACTGTCTACTAGTGTAGCTACACTGTCTTATAGTGTTCCTAGACTGTCTATTAGTGTAGCTAGACTGTCTATTAGTGTAGCTACACTGTCTTATAGTGTTTCTAGACTGTCTATTAGTGTAGCAAGACTGTCTATATTGATAGACAATCTAGCTACTCTAATATACAGTCTAGCTTCATTTATTGACAGTCTAGGAACACTATTAGACAGTGTAGCTACTCTAATAGACAGTCTAGCTACACTATTAGACAGTCTAGGAACACTATTAGACAGTATAGCTACACTAATAGACAATCTAGCTACACTAATAGACAGTCTATGAACACTAATAGACAGTGTAGCTACACTAATAGACAGTCTAGCTACACTAATAGACAGTCAAGGAACACTATAAGACAGTGTAACTACACTAATAGACAATCTAGCTACACTAATAGACAGTCTAGGAACACTATAAGACAATGTAGCTACATTAATACACAGTCTAGCTACACTAACAGACAGTCAATGAACACTAATAGACAGTGTAGCTTCTCTTATAGACCGTCTATGAAAACAAATAGACAGTGTAGCTACATTGATAAACAATCTAGTTACGCTAACAGACAGTCTAGGAACACTATTAGACAGTGTAGCTACACTAATAGACAGTCTATGAACACTATTAGACAGTGTAGCTACTCTAATAGACAGTCTAGCTACACTAATAGACAGTCTAGGAACACTATTAGACAGTGTAGCAACACTAATAGACAGTCTAGCTACACTAACAGACAGTCTATGAACACTAATAGACAGTGTAGCTACACTATTATACAGTCTAGCTAAACTAATAGACAGTCTAGGAACACTATAAGACAGTGTAGCTACACTAATAGACAGTCTAGCTACACTAACAGACAGTCTATGAACACTAATAGACAGTGTAGCTACACTATTATACAGTCTAGCTACACAAACGGACAGTTTAGGAACATCAATAGACAATGTAGCTACACTAGTAGACAGTCTAGCTACACTAACATACAGTATAGGAAAACTAATTGACAGTGTAGCTATATTGATAGACAATCTAGGTACTGTAATAGACAGTCTAGCTACACTAATAGACAGTCTAGGAACACTAATAGACAATGTAGCTACACTAGTAGACAGTCTAGCTACACTAACAGACAGTATAGGAAAACTAATAGAAAGTGTAGCTATATTGATAGACAATCTAGCTACTCTAATAGACTGTCTAGCTACACTTTTTTTTTTGTTTGTTTGATTTGATTCTTTACGTCCACTCAACAGTCTTTCAGTTATGCGGGACGCTTCTTCCTGGGTTTAACCAGTACTAAGCTAGGATAAATGTGTCTTGCTCAAGGACCACAACGCAGTGACGCCGACTAGCTACACTAATAGACAGTCTAGGAACACTATTAGACAGTGTAGCTAAACTAATAGACAGTCTAGCTACACGAACAGACAGTATATGAACAGTAATAGACAGTGTAGCTACTCTAACAGACAGTATAAGAAAATTCAAAGACAGTGTAGCTACATTGATAGACAATCAAGCTACTCTAATAGACAGTCTAGCTACACTAATAGACAGTCTAGGAACACTATTAGACAGTGTAGCTAAACTAATAGACAGTCTAGCTACACGAACAGACAGTATATGAACAGTAATAGACAGTGTAGCTACTCTAACAGACAGTATAAGAAAATTAAAAGACAGTGTAGCTACATTGATACACAATCTAGCTACACTAAAGGACAGTCTAGGAACATCAATAGACTATGTAGCTACACTAGTAAACAGTCTAGCTACACTTACAGATATATAACTAATATACAGTGTAGCTATATTGATACACAATCTAGCTACACTAATAGACAGTCTAGGAACACTATTAGACAGTGAAGCTACACTAATAGACAGTCTAGCTACACTAGTAGACAGTCTAGGAACACTATTAGACAGTGTAGCTACACTAATAGACAATGTAGCTACACTAATAGACAGTCTAGGAACACTATTAGACAGTGTAGCTACACTAATAGACTACCTAGCTACACTAATAGACAGTCTAGGAACACTATTAGACAGTGTAGCTACACTGATAGACAGTCTAGCTACACTAACAGACAGTATATGAACACTAATAGACAGTGTAGCTACTCTAACAGACAGTATAAGAAAACTATTAGACAGTGTAGCTACATTTATAGACAATCTAGCTTCACTAACGGACAGTCTAGGAACATCAATAGACAATGTAGCTACACTAAATGACAGTCTAGCTACACTTACAGACCGTCTATGAAAACTAATTGACAGTGTAGCTATATTGATAGACAATCAAGCTACACTAATAGACAGTCTAGGAACACTATTAGACAGTGTAGCTACTCTAATAGAGAGTCTAGTTACACTAGTAGACAGTCTAGGAACACTATTAGACAGTGTAGCTACACTAATAGACAATCTAGCTACACTAATAGACAGTCTAGGAACACTATAAGACAGTGTAGCTACACTAATAGACAGTCTAGCTACACTTACAGAAGTCTATGAACACTAATAGACAGTGTAGCTACACTAATAGACAGTCTAGCTACACTAATAGACAGTCTAGGAACACTATAAGACAGTGTAGCTACGCTAACAGACAATCTAGCTACACAGCTAGCTAGATTGTCTATCAATATAGCTACACTGTCTATTAGTTTTCTTATACTGTCTGTTAGAGTAGCTACACTGTCTATTTGTTTTCAGTGACGGTCTATTAGTTAGCTACACTGTCTATTAGAGTTCATAGACTGTATGTTAGTATAGCTAGACTGTCTATTAGTGTAGCTACACTGTCTAATAGTGTTCCTAGACTGTCTACTAGTGTAGCTACACTGTCTTTTAGTGTTCCAACACTTTCTATTAGTGTAGCTAGGCTGTCTATTAGAGTAGCTACACTGTCTAATAGTGTTCCTAGACTGTCTATTAGTGTAGCTACACTGTCTAATAGTGTTCCTAGACTGCCCATTAGTGTAGCTAGACTGTATATTAGAGTAGCTACACTGTCTAATAGTGTTCCTAGACTGTCTATTAGTGTAGCTACACTGTCTAATAGTATTCCTAGACTGTCTGTTAGCGTAACTAGATTGTTTATCAATGTAGCTACACTGTCTATTTGTTTTCATAGACGGTCTATTAGAGAAGCTACACTGTCTATTAGTGTTCATAGACTGTCTGTTAGTGTAGCTAAACTGTCTATTAATGAAGCTACACTGTCTTATAGTGTTCATAGACTGTCTAATAGTGTAGCTAGATTGTCTATTAGTGTAGCTACACTGTCTTATAGTTTTCCTAGACTGTCTATTAGTGTAGCTAGACTGTCTATTAGTGTAGCTACACTGTCTATTAGTGTTCATAGACCGTCTGTTAGTGTAGCTAGATTGTCTATTAGTGTAGCTACACTGTCTTATAGTGTTCCTAGACTGTCTACTAGTGTAGCTAGACTGTCTATTAGAGTAACTTCACTGTCTAATAGTGTTCCTAGACTGTCTATTAGTGTAGCTAGATTGTGTATCAATATACCTACACTGTTTATTAGTTTTCATAGACGCTCTGTTAGTGTAGCTAGACTGTCTATTAATGTAACTACACTGTCTTATAGTGTTCCTAGACTGTCTATAAGTGTAGCTAGATTGTCTATTAGTGTAGCTACACTGTCTTATAGTGTTCCTAGGCTGTCTATTAGTGTAGCTAGACTGTCTATTAGTGTAGCTACACTGTCTATTAGTGTTCATAGACTTCTGTTAGTGTAGCTAGACTGTCTATTAGTGTAGCTACACTGTCTTATAGTGTTCCTAGACTGTCTATTAGTGTAGCTAGATTGTCTGTTAGTGTAGCTACACTGTCTATTAGTGTTCATAGACTGTCTATTAGTGTAGCTAGATTGTCTATTAGTGTAGCTACACTGTCTAATAGTGTTCCTAGACTGTCTACTAGTGTAGCTAGACTGTCTATTAGAGTAGCTTCACTGTCTGATAGTGTTCCTAGACTGTCTATTAGTGTAGCTACACTGTCTATTAGTGTTCATAGACTTCTGTTAGTGTAGCTAGACTGTCTATTAGTGTAGCTACACTGTCTATTAGTGTTCATAGACTTCTGTTAGTGTAGCTAGACTGTCTATAAGTGTAGCTACACTGTCTCATAGTGTTCCTAGACTGTCTATTAGTGTAGCTAGATTGTCTGTTAGTGTAGCTACACTGTCTATTAGTGTTCATAGACTGTCTATTAGTGTAGCTAGATTGTCTATTAGTGTAGCTACACTGTCTAATAGTGTTCCTAGACTGTCTACTAGTGTAGCTAGACTGTCTATTAGAGTAGCTTCACTGTCTGATAGTGTTCCTAGACTGTCTATTAGTGTAGCTAGATTGTGTATCAATATACCTACACTGTTTATTAGTTTTCATAGACGCTCTGTTAATGTAGCTAGACTGTCTATTAATGTAGCTACACTGTCTTATAGTGTTCCTAGACTGTCTTTTAGTGTAGCTAAATTGTCTATTAGTGTAGCTACACTGTCTAATAGTGTTCCTAGACTGTCTATTAGTGTAGCTAGACTGTCTATTAGAGTAGCTAGATTGTCTATCAATATGGCTACACTGTCTATTAGTTTTCCTAGACTGTCTATTAGTGTAGCTAGACTGTCTATTAGAGTAGCAAGATTGTCTATCAATATAGCTATACTGTCAATTAGATTAGTTTTCCTATACTGTATGTTAGTGTAGCTAGACTGTCTACTAGTGTAGCTACATTGTCTATTGATGTTCCTAGACTGTCCGTTAGTGTAGCTAGATTGTCTATCAATGTAGCTACACTGTCTATAAGTTTTCTTATACTGTCTGTTAGAGTAGCTACACTGTCTATTTGTTTTCATCGACGGTCTGTTAGTTAGCTACACTGTCTATTAGAGTTCATAGACTGTCTGTTCGTGTAGCTAGACTGTCTATTAGTGTAGCTACACTGTCTAATAGTGTTCCTAGACTATCTATTAGTGTAGCTAGACTGTCTATTAGTGTAGCTACACTGTCTAATAGTGTTCCTAGACTGTCCGTTAGTGTAGCTAGATTGTCTATCAATGTAGCTACGATTTTCTTATACTGTCTGTTAGAGTAGCTACACTGTCTATTTGTTTTCATCGACGGTCTGTTAGTTAGCTACACTGTCTATTAGAGTTCATAGACTGTCTGTTCGTGTAGCTAGACTGTCTATTAGTGTAGCTACACTGTCTAATAGTGTTCCTAGACTGTCTATTAGTGTAGCTAGACTGTCTACTAGTGTAGCTACACTGTCTTATAGTGTTCCTAGACTATCTATTAGTGTAGCTAGACTGTCTATTAGTGTAGCTACATTGTCTAATAGTGTTCCTAGACTGTCTATTAGTGTAGCTAGACTGTCTATTAGAGTAGCTACACTGTCTAATAGTGTTCCTAGACTGTCTATTAGTGTAGCTACACTGTCTAATAGTGTTCCTAGACTGTCTGTTAGCGTAACTAGATTGTTTATCAATGTAGCTACACTGTCTATTTGTTTTCATAGACGGTCTATAAGAGAAGCTACACTGCCTATTAGTGTTCGTAGACTGTCTATTAGTGTAGCTAGACTGTCTATTAGTTTAGCTACACTGTCTAATAGTGTTCCGAGACTGTCTATTAGTGTAGCTAGACTGTCTATTAGAGTAGCTACACTGTCTAATAGTGTTCCTAGACTGTCTATTAGTGTAGCTACACTGTCTAATAGTGTTCCTAGACTGTCTGTTAGCGTAACTAGATTGTTTATCAATGTAGCTACACTGTCTATTTGTTTTCATAGACGGTCTATAAGAGAAGCTACACTGTCTAATAGTGTTCCTAGACTGTCTATTAGTGTAGCTAGACTGTCTATTAGAGTAGCTACACTGTCTAATGGTGTTACTAGACTGTCTACTAGTGTAGCTAGACTGTCTATTAGAGTAGCTACATTGTCTTATAGTGTTCCTAGACTGTCAATTAGTGTAGCTAGATTGTCTATCAATATAGCTACACTGTCTATTAGTTTTCATAGACGATCTGTTAGTGTAGCTAGACTGTCTACTAGTGTAGCTACATTGTCTATTGATGTTCCTAGACTGTCTGTTAGTGAAGCTGGATTGTCTATCAATATAGCTACACTGTCTATTAGTTATCCTATACTGTCTGTTAGTGTAGATAGACTGTCTACTAGTGTAGCTATATTGTCTATTAGTGTTCCTAGACTGTCTATTAGTGTCGCTAGACTGTCTATTAGAGTAGCTAGATTGTCTATCAATATAGCTACACTGTCTATTAGTTTTCCTATACTGTATGTTAGTGTAATAAGACTTTCACTTGTGTAGCTACATTGTCTATTGGTGTTCCTAGACTGTCCGATAGTGTAGCTAGATTGTCTATCAATGTAGCTACACTGTCTATTAGTTTTCTTATACTGTGTGTTAGAGTAGCTACACTGTCTATTTGTTTCCATCGACGGTCTATTAGTTAGCTACACTGTCTATTAGAGTTCATAGACTGTCTGTTAGTGTAGCTAGACTGTCTATTAGTGTAGCTAAACTGTCTAATAGTGTTCCTAGACTGTCTATTAGTGTAGCTAGACTGTCTACTAGTGTAGCTACACTGTCTTATAGTGTTCCTACACTGTCTATTAGTGTAACTAGGCTGTCTATTAGAGTAGCTACACTGTCTTATAGTGTTCCTAGTCTGTCTATTAGTGTAGCTACACTGTCTAATAGTGTTCCTAGACTGTCTATTAGTGTAGCTACACTGTCTATTAGAGTAGCTACAACGTCTAATAGTGTTCCTAGACTGTCTATTAGTGTAGCTACACTTTCTAATAGTATTCCTAGACTGTCTGTTAGCGTAACTAGATTGTTTATCAATGTAGCTACACTGTCTATTTGTTTTCATAGACGGTCTATTAGAGAAGCTACACTGTCTAATAGTGTTCATAGACTGTCTGTTAGTGTAGCTAGCCTGTCTATTAATGCAGCTACACTGTCTTATAGTGTTCATAGACTGTCTATTAGTGTAGCTAGATTGTCTATTAGTGTAGCTACACTGTCTTATAGTGTTCCTAGACTGTCTATTAGTG
Organism: Loripinus fragilis; assembly: GCA_964019695.1. Taxonomy (NCBI): domain Eukaryota; kingdom Metazoa; phylum Mollusca; class Bivalvia; order Lucinida; family Lucinidae; genus Loripinus; species Loripinus fragilis. The sequence goes on along the minus strand of OZ026523.1, from coordinate 48,491,131 downwards.
TTGCTAGACTGTCTATTAGTGTAGCTACACTGTCTATTAGTGTTCATAGACTGTCTGTTAGTGTAGCTAGATTGCCTAATAGTGTAGCTACACTGTCTTATAGTGTTCTTAGACTGTCTACTAGTGTAGCTAGACTGTCTATTAGAGTAGCTACACTGTCTGATAGTGTTCCTAGACTGTCTATTAGTGTAGCTAGATTGTCTATTAGAGTAGCTACACTGTCAATTAGTTTTCCTAGACTGTCAATTAGTGTAGCTAGATTGTCTATTAATATAGCTACACTGTCTATTAGTTTTCATCGACGGTCTATTAGTTAGCTATACTGTCTATTAGAGTTTATAGACGGTCTGTTATTGTAGCTACACTGTCTATTAGTTTTCATAGACGGTCTGTTAGTGTAGCTAGACTGTCTATTAATGTAGCTACACTGTCTTATAGTGTTCCTAGACTGTCTATTAGTGTAGCTAGATTGTCTATTAGTGTAGCTACACTGTCTAATAGTGTTCCTAGACTGTCTACTAGTGTAGCTAGACTGTCTATTAGAGTAGCTACACTGTATAATAGTGTTCCTAGACTGTCTATTAGTGTAGCTAGATTGTCTATCAATATAGCTTCACTGTCTATTAGTTTTCATAGACGGTCTTTTAGTGTAGCTAGACTGTCATTTAGTGTAGCTACATTGTCTATTGATGTTCCTAGACTGTCCGTTAGTGAAGCTAGATTGTCTATCAATTTAGCTACACTGTCTATTAGTTTTCTTATACTGTCTGTTAGAGTAGCTACACTGTCTATTAGTGTTCTTATACTGTCTGTTAGTGTAGCTAGACTGTCTATCAGTGTAGCTACACTGTCTAATAGTGTTCCTAGACTGTCTATTAGTGTAGCTAGGTTGTCTATTAGTGTAGCTACACTGTCTAATAGTGTTCATAGACTGTCCAATATTGTAGCGACATTGTCTATTTGTGTAGCTACACTGTCTAATAGTGTTCCTAGACTGTCTATTAGTGTATCAAGACTGTCTATTAGTGTAGCTACACTGTCTAATAGTGTTCCTACACTGTCTATTAGTGTAGCTAGATTGTATATCAATATAGCTACACTGTATATTTGTTTTCATTGACGGTCTGTTAGTGTAGCTAGACTGTCTACTAGTGTAGCTACATTGTCTATTGATGTTCCTAGACTGTCCGTTAGTGTAGCTAGATTGTCTATCAATGTAGCTACACTGTCTTTTAATTTTCAAATACTGTCTGTTAGAGTAGCTACACTGTCTATTACTGTTCATATACTGTCTGTTCGTGTAGCTAGACTGTCTATTAGTTTAGCTACACTGTCTAATAGTGTTCCTAGTCTGTCTATTAGTGTAGCTAGACTGTCTATTAGAGTAGCTAGATTGTCTATCAATATAGCTACACTGTCTATTAGTTTTCCTATACTGTCTGTTAGTGTAGCTAGACTGTCTACTAGTGTAGCTACATTGTCTATTAGTGTTCCTAGACTGTCTATTAGTGTAGCTAGACTGTCTATTAGAGTAGCTAGATTGTCTATCAATATAGCTACACTGTCAATTAGTTTTCCTATACTGTATGTTAGTGTAGCTAGACTGTCTACTAGTGTAGCTACATTGTCTATTGGTGTTCCTAGACTGTCCGTTAGTGTAGCTAGATTGTCTATCAATGTAGCTACACTGTCTATAAGTTTTCTTAAACTGTCTGTTAGAGTAGCTACACTGTCTATTTGTTTTCATCGACGGTCTATTAGTTACCTACACTGTCTATTAGAGTTCATAGACTGTCTGTTCGTGTACCTAGACTGTCTATTAGTGTAGCTACACTGTCTAATAGTCCTAGACTGTCTATTAGTGTAGCTAGACTGTCTACTAGTGTAGCTACACTGTCTAATAGTGTTCCTAGACTGTCTATTAGTGTAGCTACACTGTCTATTAGAGTAGCTACACTGTCTAATAGTGTTCCTAGACTGTCTATTAGTGTAGCTACACTGTCTAATAGTGTTCCTAGACTGTCTGTTAGCGTAACTAGACTGTCTATTAATGTAGCTACTCTGTCTTATAGTGTTCCTAGACTGTCTATTAGTGTAGCTAGATTGTCTATTAGTGTAGCTACACTGTCTTATAGTGTTCCTAGACTGTCTTTTAGTGTTGCTAGACTGTCTATTTGTGTAGCTACACTGTCTATTAGTGTTCATAGACTGTCTATTAGTGTAGCTAGATTGTCTATTAGTGTAGCTACACTGTCTAATAGTGTTCCTAGACTGTCTACTAGTGTAGCTAGACTGTCTATTAGAGTAGCTACACTGTCAAATAGTGTTCCTAGACTGTCAATTAGTGTAGCTAGATTGTCTATAAATATAGCTACACTGTCTATTAGTTTTCATTGACGGTCTATTAGTTAGCTAAACTGTCTATTAGAGTTCATAGACTGTCTGTTAGTGTAGCTACACTGTCTAATATTGTTCCTAGACTGTTTATTAGTGTAGCTAGACTGTCTACTAGTGTAGCTACACTGTCTTATAGTGTTCCTAGACTGTCTATTAGTGTAGCTAGACTGTCTATTAGTGTAGCTACACTGTCTTATAGTGTTCCTAGACTGTCTATCAGTGTAGCTAGACTGTCTATTAATGTAGTTACACTGTCTAATAGTGTTCCTAGACTGTCTATTAGTGTAGCTAGACTGTCTATTAGAGTAGTCACACTGTCTAATAGTGTTCCTAGACTGTCTATTAGTGTAGCTACACTGTCTAATAGTGTTCCTAGACTGTCTGTTAGCGTAACTAGATTGTTTATCAATGTAGCTACACTGTCTATTTGTTTTCATAGACGGTCTTTTAGAGAAGCTACACTGTCTATTAGTCTGTTAGTGTAGCTAGACTGTCTATTAACGTAGCTACACTGTCTTATAGTGTTCCTAGACTGTCTATTAGCGTAGCTAGATTGTCTATTAGTCTAGCTACACTGTCTTATAGTGTTCCTAGACTGTCTATTAGTGTAGCTAGACTGTCTATTAGTGTAGCTACACTGTCTATTAGTGTTCATAGACTGTCTGTTAGTGTATCTAGACTGTCTATTAGTGTAGCTACACTGTCTTATAGTGTTCCTGGACTGTCTATTAGTGTAGCTAGATTGTCTATTAGTGTAGCTACACTGTCTAATAGTGTTCCTAGACTGTCTACTAGTGTAGCTAGACTGTCTATTAGAGTAGATACACTGTCTAATAGTGTTCCTAGACTGTCTATTAGTGTAGCTACACTGTCTAATAGTGTTCCTAGACTGTCTACTAGTGTAGCTAGACTGTCTATTAGAGTAGCTTCACTGTCTGATAGTGTTCCTAGACTGTATATTAGTGTAGCTAGATTGTGTACCAATATAGCTACACTGTGTATTAGTTTTCATAGACGGTCTGTTAGTGTAGCTAGACTGTCTATTAGTGTAGCTACATTGTCCTTTGATGTTCCTAGACTGTCCGTTAGTGTAGCTAGATTGTCGATCAATGTAGCTTCACTGTCTTTTAATTTTCTTATACTGTCTGTTAGAGTAGCTACACTGTCTATAAGTGTTCATATACTGTCTGTTCGTGTAGCTAGACTGTCTATTAGTGTAGCTACACTGTCTAATAATGTTCCTAGACTGTCTATTAGTGTAGCTAGATTGTCTATCAATATAGCTACACTGTCTCTTAGTTTTCCTATACTGTCTGTTAGTGTAGCTAGACTGTCTACTAGTGCAGCCACATTATCTATTACTGTTCCTAGACTGTCTATTAGTGTAGCTAGACTGTCTATTAGAGTAGCTAGATTGTCTATCAATATAGCTACACTGTCTATTAGTTTTCCTATACTGTATATAAGAGTAGCTAGACTGTCTACTAGTTTAGCTACATTGTCTATTGATGTTCCTAGACTGTCCGTTAGTGTAGCTAGATTGTTTATCAATGTAGCTACACTGTATATTAGTTTTCTTATACTGTCTGTTAGAGTAGCTACACTGTCTATTTGTTTTCATCGACGGTCTATTAGTTAGCTACACTGTCTATTAGAGTTCATATACTGTCTGTTAGTGTAGCTAGACTGTCTATTAGTTTAGCTACACTGTCTAATAGTGTTACTGGACTGTCTATTAGTGTAGCTAGACTGTTTACTAGTGTAGCTACACTGTCTTATAGTTTTCCTAGACTGTCTACTAGTGTAGCTAGACTGTCTATTAGTGTAGCTACACTGTGTAATAGTTTTCCTAGACTGTCTACTAGTGTAGCTAGACTGTCTATTAGAGTAGCTACACTGTCTAATAGTGTTCCTAGACTGTCTACTAGTGTAGCTAGACTGTCTATTAGAGTAGCTACACTGTCAAATAGTGTTCCTAGACTGTCAATTAGTGTAGCTAGATTGTCTATAAATATAGCTACACTGTCTATTAGTTTTCATCGACTGTCTATTAGTTAGCTACACTGTCTATTAGAGTTCATGGACTGTCTGTTAGTGTAGCTACACTGTCTAATATTGTTCCTAGACTGTCTATTAGTGTAGCTAGACTGTCTACTAGTGTAGCTACACTGTCGTATAGTGTTCCTAGACTGACTATCAGTGTAGCTAGACTGTCTATTAGTGTAGCTACACTGTCTAATAGTGTTCCTAGACTGTCTATTAGTGTAGCTAGACTGTCTATTAGAGTAGCTACAATGTCTAATAGTGTTCCTAGACTGTCTATTAGTGTAGCTACACTGTCTTATAGTGTAGCTACACTGTCTATTAGTGTTCATAGACTGTCTGTTAGTGTATCTAGACTGTCTATTAGTAAAGCTACACTGTCTTATAGTGTTCCTGGACTGTCTATTAGTGCAACTAGATTGTCTATTAGTGTAGCTACACTGTCTAATAGTGTTCCTAGACTGTCTACTAGAGTAGTTAGACTGTCTATTAGAGTAGCTACACTGTCTAATAGTGTTCCTAGAATGTCTGTTAGTGTAGCTAGATTGTCTTTCAATATAGCTACACTGTCTATTAGTTTTCATAGACGGTCTGTTAGTGTAGCTAGACTGTCTTCTAGTGCAGCTACATTGTCTATTGATGTTCCTAGACTGTCCGTTAGTGAAGCTAGATTGTCTATCAATGTAAGTACACTGTCTATTAGTTTTCTTATACTGTCTGTTAGAGTAGCTACACTGTCTATTAGTGTTCATATATTGTCTGTTAGTGTAGCTAGACTGTCTATCAGTGTAACTAAACTGTCTAATAGTGTTCCTAGACTGTCTATTAGTGTAGCTAGATTGTCTATTAGTGTAGCTACACTGTGTAATAGTGTTCCTAGACTGTCTATTAGTGTAGCTAGACTGTCTATTAGTGTAGCTACACTGTCGAATAGTGTTCCTAGACTGTCTACTAGTGTAGCTGGACTGTCTATTTGTGTAGCTACACTGTCTAATAGTGTTCCTAGACTGTCTATTAGTGTAGCTTGATTGTGTATCAATATAGCTACACTGTGTATTAGTTTTCACAGACGGTCTGTTAGTGTAGCTAGACTGTCTACTAGTGTAGCTACATTGTCTTTTGATGTTCCTAGACTGTCCGTTAGTGTAGCTAGATTGTCGATCAATGTAGCTACACTGTCTTTTAATTTTCTTATACTGTCTGTTAGAGTAGCTACACTGTCTATATGTGTTCATATACTGTCTGTTCGTGTAGCTAGACTGTCTATTAGTGTAGCTACACTGTCTAATATTGTTCCTAGACTGTCTATTAGTGTAGCTAGATTGTCTATCAATATAGCTACACTGTCTATTAGTTTTCCTATACTGTCTGTTAGTGTAGCTAGACTGTCTACTAGTGCAGCTACATTGTCTATTACTGTTCCTAGACTGTCTATTAGTGTAGCTAGACTGTCTATTAGAGTAGCTAGATTGTCTATCAATATAGCTACACTGTCTATTAGTTTTCCTATACTATATATAAGAGTAGCTAGACTGTCTACTAGTTTAGCTACATTGTCTATTGATGTTCATAGACTGTCCGTTAGTGTAGCTAGATTGTTTATCAATGTAGCTACACTGTCTAATAGTTTTCTTATACTGTCTATTAGTGTAGCTACACTGTCTTATAGTGTTCCTAGACTGTCTATTAGTGTAGCTAGATTGTCTATTAGTGTAGCTACACTGTCTAATAGTGTTCCTAGACTGTCTACTTGTGTAGTTTACTGTCTATTAGAGTAGCTACACTGTCTTATACTGTTCCTAGACTGTATATTAGTGTAACTAGATTGTCTATCAATATAGCTATACTGTCTATTAGTTTTCATAGACGGTCTGTTAGTGTAGCTAGACTGTCTTCTAGTGTAGCTACTTTGTCTATTGATGTTCCTAGACTGTCCGTTAGTGAAGCTAGATTGTCTATCAATGCAGCTACACTGTCTATTAGTTTTCTTATACTGTCTGTTAGAGTAGCTACACTGTCTATTAGTGTTCATATACTGTCTGTTAGTGTAGCTAGACTGTCTATAAGTGTAACTACACTGTCTAATAGTGTTCCTAGACTGTCTATTAGTGTAGCTAGATTGTCTATTAGTGTAGCTACACTGTCTAATAGTGTTCCTAGACTGTCTATTAGTGTAGCTAGACTGTCTATTAGTGTAGCTACACTGTCTAATAGTGTTCCTAGACTTTTTACTAGTGTAGCTAGACTGTCTATTAGTGTAGCTACACTGTCTAATAGTGTTCCTAGACTGTATATTAGTGTAGCTAGACTGTCTATTAGTGTAGCTACACTGTCTAATAGTGTTCCTAGACTGTCTATTAGTGTAGCTAGATTGTGTATCAATATAGCTACACTGTGTATTAGTTTTCATAGACGGTCTGTTAGTGTAGCTAGACTGTCTACTAGTGTAGCTACATTGTCTTTTGATGTTCCTAGACTGTCCGTTAGTGTAGCTAGATTGTCGATCAATGCAGCTACACTGTCTTTTAATTTTCTTATACTGTCTGTTAGAGTAGCTACGATGTCTATAAGTGTTCATATACTGTCTGTTCGTGTAGCTAGACTGTCTATAAGTGTAGCTATACTGTCTAATATTGTTCCTAGACTGTCTATTAGTGTAGCTAGATTGTCTATCAATATAGCTACACTGTCTATTAGTTTTCCTATACTGTCTGCTAGTGTAGCTAGACTGTCTACTAGTGCAGCTACATTATCTATTACTGTTCCTAGACTGTCTATTAGTGTAGCTAGACTGTCTATTAGAGTAGCTAGATTGTCTATCAATATAGCTACACTGTCTATTAGTTTTCCTATACTGTATATAAGAGTAGCTAGACTGTCCACTAGTTTAGCTACATTGTCTATTGATGTTCCTAGACTGTCCGTTAGTGTAGCTAGATTGTTTATTAATGTAGCTACACTGTCTATTAGTTTTCTTATACTGTCTGTTAGAGTACCTACACTGTCTATTTGCTTCGACGGTCTATTAGTTAGCTAGACTGTCTATTAGAGTTCATATACTGTCTGTTAGTGTAGCTAGACTGTCTATTAGTGTAGCTACACTGTCTAATAGTGTTAATGGACTGTCTATTAGTGTAGTTAGACTGTTTACTAGTGTAGCTACACTGTCTTATAGTGTTCCTAGACTGTCTACTAGTGTAGCTAGACTGTCTATTAGTGTAGCTACACTGTCTAATAGTGTTCCTAGACTGTCTACTATTGTAGCTAGACTGTCTATTAGAGTAGCTACACTGTCTAATAGTGTTCCTAGATTGTCTTCTAGTGTAGCTAGACAGTCGATTAGAGTAGCTACACTGTCAAATAGTGTTCCTAGACTGTCAATTAGTGTAGCTAGATTGTCTATAAATATAGCTACACTGTCTATTAGTTTTCATCGACGGTCTATTAGTTAGCTACACTGTCTATTAGAGTTCATAGACTGTCTGTTAGTGTAGCTACACTGTCTAATATTGTTCCTAGACTGTCTATTAGTGTAGCTAGACTGTCTACTAGTGTAGCTACACTGTCTTATAGTGTTCCTAGTCTGTCTATTAGTGTAGCTAGACTGTCTATTAGTGTAGCTACACTGTCTTATAGTGTTCCTAGACTGTCTATCAGTGTAGCTAGACTGTCTATTAGTGTAGCTACACTGTCTAATAGTGTTCCTAGACTGTCTATTAGTGTAGCTAGACTGTCTATTAGAGTAGCTACACTGTCTAATAGTGTTCCTAGACTGTCTATTAGTGTAGCTACACTGTCTTATAGTGTTCCTAGACTGTCTGTTAGCGTAACTAGATTGTTGATCAATGTAGCTACACTGTCTATTTGTTTTCATAGACGGTCTTTTAGAGAAGCTACACTGTCTATTAGTGTTCATAGACTGTCTGTTAGTGTAGCTAAACTGTCTATTAATGTAGCTACACTGTCTTATAGTGTTCCTAGACTGTCTATTAGTGTAGCTAGATTGTCTATTAGTGTAGCTACACTGTCTTATAGTGTTCCTATACTGTCTATTAGTATAGCTAGACTGTCTATTAGTGTAGCTACACTGACTATTAGTGTTCATATTCTGTCTGTTAGTGTATCTAGACTGTCTATTAGTGTAGCTACACTTTCATATAGTGTTCCTAGACTGTCTATTAGTGTAGCTAGATTGTCTATTAGTGTAGCTACACTGTCTAATAGTGTTCCTAGACTGTCTACTAGTGTAGTTAGACTGTCTATTAGAGTAGCTACACTGTCTAATAGTGTTCCTAGAGTGTCTACTAGTGTAGCTAGACTGTCTATTAGAGTAGCTACACTGTCTAATAGTTTTCCTAGACTGTCTACTAGTGTAGCTAGACTGTCTATTAGAGTAGCTATACTGTCAAATAGTGTTCCTAGACTGTCAATTAGTGTAACTAGATTGTCTATAAATATAGCTACACTGTCTATTAGTTTTCATCGACGGTCTATTAGTTAGCTACACTGTCTTTTAGAGTTCATAGACTGTCTGTTAGTGTAGCTACATTGTCTAATATTGTTCCTAGACTGTCTATTAGTGTAGCTAGACTGTCTACTAGTGTAGCTACACTGTCTTATAGTGTTCCTAGACTGTCTATTAGTGTAGCTAGACTGTCTATTAGTGTAGCTACACTGTCTTATAGTGTTCCTAGACTGTCTATCAGTGTAGCTAGACTGTCTATTAGTGTAGCTACACTGTCTAATAGTGTTCCTAGACTGTCTATTAGTGTAGCTAGACTGTCTATTAGAGTAGCTACACTGTCTAATAGTGTTCCTAGACTGTCTATTAGTGTAGCTACACTGTCTAATAGTGTTCCTAGACTGTCTGTTAGCGTAACTAGATTGTTGATCATTGTAGCTACACTGTCTATTTGTTTTCATAGACGGTCTTTTAGAGAAGCTACACTGTCTATTAGTGTTCATAGACTGTCTGTTAGTGTAGCTAGACTGTCTATTAATGTAGCTACACTGTCTTATAGTGTTCCTAGACTGTCTATAAGTGTAGCTAGATTGTCTATTAGTGTAGCTACACTGTCTTATAGTGTTCCTAGACTGTCTATTAGTGTAGCTAGACTGTCTATTAGTGTAGCTACACTGTCTATTAGTGTTCATAGACTGTCTGTTAGTGTATCTAGACTGTCTATTAGTGTAGCTACACTGTCTTATAGTGTTCCTAGACTGTCTATTAGTGTAGCTAGACTGACTATTAGTGTAGCTACACTGTCTAATAGTGTTCCTAGACTGTCTATCAGTGTAGCTAGACTGTCTATTAGTGTAGCTACACTGTCTAATAGTGTTCCTAGACTGTCTTTTAGTGTAGCTAGACTGTCTATTAGAGTAGTCACACTGTCTAATAGTGTTCCTAGACTGTCTATTAGTGTAGCTACACTGTCTAATAGTGTTGCTAGACTGTCTATTAGTGTAGCTAGACTGTCTATTAGAGTAGCTACACTGTCTTATAGTGTTCATAGACTGTCTATTAGTGTAGCTACACTGTCTAATAGTTTTCCTAGACTGTCTGTTAGCGTAACTAGATTGTTTATCAATGTAGCTACACTGTCTATTTGTTTTCATAGACGGTCTTTTAGAGAAGCTACACTGTCTATTAGTGTTCATAGACTGTCTGTTAGTGTAGCTAGACTGTCTATTAACGTAGCTACACTGTCTTATAGTGTTCCTAGACTGTCTATTAGCGTAGCTAGATTGTCTATTAGTCTAGCTACACTGTCTTATAGTGTTCCTAGAGTGTCTATTAGTGCAGCTAGACTGTCTATTAGTGTAGCTACACTGTCTATTAGTGTTCATAGACTGTCTGTTAGTGTATCTAGACTGTCTATTAGTGTAGCTACACTGTCTTATAGTGTTCCTAGACTGTCTATTAGTGTAGCTAGATTGTCTATTAGTGTAGCTACACTGTCTAATAGTGTTCCTAGACTGTCTACTAGTGTAGCTAGACTGTCTATTAGAGTAGCTACACTGTCTTATAGTGTTCCTAGACTGTCTAATAGTGTAGCTAGATTGTATATCAATATAGCTACACTGTCTATTAGTTTTCATAGACGGTCTGTTAGTGTAGCTAGACTGTCTTTTAGTGTAGCTACATTGTCTATTGATGTTCCTAGACTGTCCGTTAGTGAAGCTAGATTGTCTATCAATGTAGCTACACTGTCTATTAGTTTTCTTATACTGTCTGTTAGAGTAGCTACACTGTCTATTAGTGTTCATACACTGTCTGTTAGTGTAGCTAGACTGTCTATCAGTGTAACTACACTGTCTAATAGTGTTCCTAGACTGTCTATTAGTGTAGCTAGATTGTCTATTAGTGTAGCTAAACTGTTTAAAAGTGTTCCTAGACTGTCTATTAGTGTAGCTAGACTATCTGTTAGTGTAGCTACACTGTCTAATAGTGTTCCTCGACTGTCTACTAGTGTAGCTAGACTGTCTATTAGTGTAGCTACACTGTCTAATAGTGTTCCTAGACTGTCTATAAGTGTAGCTAGATTGTGTATCAATATAGCTACACTGTGTATTAGTTTTCATAGACGGTCTGTTTGTGTAGCTAGACTGTCTACTAGTGTAGCTACATTGTCCTTTGATGTTCCTAGACTGTCCGTTAGTGTAGCTAGATTGTCGATCAATGTAGCTACACTGTCTTTTAATTTTCTTATACTGTCTGTTGGAGTAGCTAAACTGTCTATAAGTGTTCATATACTGTCTGTTCGTGTAGCTAGACTGTCTATTAGTGTAGCTACACTGTCTAATATTGTTCCTAGACTGTCTATTAGTGTAGCTAGATTGTCTATCAATATAGCTACACTGTCTATTAGTTTTCCTATACTGTCTGTTAGTGTAGCTAGACTGTCTACTAGTGCAGTTACATTATCTATTACTGTTCCTAGACTGTCTATTAGTTTTCCTATACTGTATATAAGAGTAGCTAGACTGTCTACTAGTTTAGCTACATTGTCTATTGATGTTCCTAGACTGTCCGTTAGTGTAGCTAGATTGTTTATCAATGTAGCTACACTGTCTATTAGTTTTCTTATACTGTCTGTTAGAGTAGCTACACTGTCTATTTATTTTCATCGACTGTCTATTAGTTAGCTACACTGTCTATTAGAGTTCTTATACTGTCTGTTAGTGTAGCTAGACTGTCTATTAGTTTAGCTACACTGTCTAATAGTGTTACTGGACTGTCTATTAGTGTAGCTAGACTGTCTATTAGTGTAGCTACACTGTCTAATAGTGTTCCTAGACTGTCTACTAGTGTAGCTAGACTGTCTATTAGAGTAGCTACACTGTCTAATAGTGTTCCTTGACTGTCTACTAGTGTAGCTAGACTGTCTATTAGAGTAGCTACACTGTCAAATAGTGTTCCTAGACTGTCAATTAGTGTAGCTAGATTGTCTATAAATATAGCTACACTGTCTATTAGTTTTCATCGACGGTCTATTAGTTAGCTACACTGTCTATTAGAGTTCATGGACTGTCTGTTAGTGTAGCTACACTGTCTAATATTGTTCCTAGACTGTCTATTAGTGTAGCTAGACTGTCTACTAGTGTAGCAACACTGTCTTATAATGTTCCTAGACTGTCTATTAGTGTAGCTAGACTCTCTATTAGTGTAGCTAAACTGTCTTATAGTGTTCCTAGACTGTCTATCAGTGTAGCTAGACTGTCTATTAGTGTAGCTACACTGTCTAATAATGTTCCTAGACTGTCTATTAGTGTAGCTAGACTGTCTATTAGAGTAGCAACACTGTCTAATAGTGTTCCTAGACTGTATATTAGTGTAGCTACAATGTCTAATAGTGTTCCTAGACTGTCTGTTAGCGTAACTAGATTGTTGATCAATGTAGCTACACTGTCTTTTTGTTTTCATAGACGGTCTTTTAGAGAAGCTACACTGTCTATTAGTGTTCATAGACTGTCTGTTAGTGTAGCTAGACTGTCTATTAATGTAGCTATACTGTCTTATAGTGTTCCTAGACTGTCTATTAGTGTAGCTAGATTGTCTATTAGTGTAGCTACACTGTCTTATAGTGTTTCTAGACTGTCTATTAGTGTAGCTAGACTGTCTATTAGTGTAGCTACACTGTCTATTAGTGTTCATAGACTGTCTGTTAGTGTATCTAGACTGTCTATTAGTGTAGCTACACTGTCTTATAGTGTTCCTAGACTGTCTATTAGTGTAGCTAGATTGTCTATTAGTGTAGCTACACTGTCTAATAGTGTTCCTAGACTGTCTACTAGTGTAGTTAGACTGTCTATTAGAGTAGCTACACTGTCTAATAGTGTTCCTAGACTGTCTACTAGTGTAGCTAGACTGTCTATTAGAGTAGCTACACTGTCTAATAGTGTTCCTAGACTGTCTACTAGTGTAGCTAGACTGTCTATTAGAGTAGCTACACTGTCAAATAGTGTTCCTAGACTGTCAATTAGTGTAGCTAGATTGTCTATAAATATAGCTACACTGTCTATTAGTTTTCATCGACGGTCTATTAGTTAGCTACACTGTCTATTAGAGTTCATAGACTGTCTATTAGTGTAGCTAGACTGTCTACTAGTGTAGCTACACTGTCTTATAGTGTTCCTAGACTGTCTATTAGTGTAGCTAGACTGTCTATTAGTGTAGCTACACTGTCTTATAGTGTTCCTAGACTGTCTATCAGTGTAGCTAGACTGTCTATTAGTGTAGCTACACTGTCTAATAGTGTTCCTAGACTGTCTATTAGTGTAGCTAGACTGTCTATTAGAGTAGCTACACTGTCTAATAGTGTTCCTAGACTGTCTATTAGTGTAGCTACTCTGTCTAATAGTGTTCCTAGACTGTCTGTTAGCGTAACTAGATTGTTGATCAATGTAGCTACACCGTCTATTTGCTTTCATAGACGGTCTTTTAGAGAAGCTACACTGTCTATTAGTGTTCATAGACTGTCTGTTAGTGTAGCTAGACTGTCTATTAATGTAGCTACACTGTCTTATAGTGTTCCTAGACTGTCTATTAGTGTGGCTAGATTGTCTATTAGTGTAGCTACACTGTCTATAAGTGTAGCTACACTGTCTATTAGTGTTCATAGACTGTCTGTTAGTGTATCTAGATTGTCTATTAGTGTAGCTACACTGTCTTATAGTGTTCCTAGACTGTCTATTAGTGTAGCTAGATTGTCTATTAGTGTAGCTACACTGTCTTATAGTGTTCCTAGACTGTCTACTAGTGTAGTTAGACTGTCTATTAGAGTAGCTACACTGTCTAATAGTGTTCCTAGACTGTCTATTAGTGTAGCTAGATTGTCTATCAATATAGCTACACTGTCTATTAGTTTTCATAGACGGTCTGTTAGTGTAGCTAGACTGTCTTCTAGTGTAGCTACCTTGTCTATTGATGTTCCTAGACTGTCCGTTAGTGATGCTAGATTGTCTATCAATGTAGCTACACTGTCTATTTGTTTTCTTATACTGTCTGTAACAGTAGCTACACTGTCTATTAGTGTTCAGTTACTGTCTGTTAGTGTAGCTAGACTGTCTATCAGTGTAACTACACTGTCTAATAGTGTTCCTAGACTGTCTAATAGTGTTCCTAGACTGTCTATTAGTGTAGCTAGACTGTCTATTAGTGTAGCTACACTGTCTAATAGTGTTCCTAGACTGTCTACTAGTGTAGCTAGACTGTCTATTAGTGTAGCTACACTGTCTAATAGTGTTGCTAGACTGTCTATTAGTGTAGCTAGATTGTGTATCAATATAGCTACACTGTGTATCAGTTTTCATAGACGGTCTGTTTGTGTAGCTAGACTGTCTACTAGTGTAGCTACATTGTCCTTTGATGTTCCTAGACTGTCCGTTAGTGTAGCTAGACTGTCTATTAGTGTAGCTACACTGTCTAATAGTGTTCCTAGACTGTCTATTAGTGTAGCTAGATTGTGTATCAATATAGCTACACTGTGTATCAGTTTTCATAGACGGTCTGTTAGTGTAGCTAGACTGTCTACTAGTGCAGCTACATTATCTATTACTGTTCCTAGACTGTCTATTAGTGTAGCTAGACTGTCTATTAGAGACGCTAGATTGTCGATCAATATAGCTACACTGTCTATTAGTTTTCCTATACTGTAAATAAGAGTAGCTAGACTGTCTACTAGTTTAGCTACATTGTCTATTGAAGTTCCTAGACTGTCCGTTAGTGTAGCTAGATTGTTTATCAATGTAGCTACACTGTCTATTAGTTTTCTTATACTGTCTGTTAGAGTAGCTACACTGTCTATTTGTTTTCATCGACGGTCTATTAGTTAGCTACACTGTCTATTAGAGTTCATATACTGTCTGTTAGTGTAGCTAGACTGTCTATTAGTTTAGCTACACTGTCTAATAGTGTTCCTGGACTGTCTATTAGTGTAGCTAGACTGTTTACTAGTGTAGCTACACTGTCTAATAGTGTTCCTAGACTGTCTACTAGTGTAGCTAAACTGTCTAATATTGTTCCTAGACTGTCTATTGGTGTAGCTAGACTGTCTACTAGTGTAGCTACACTATCTTATAGTGTTCCTAGACTGTCTCTTAGTGTAGCTAGACTGTCTATTAGTGTAGCTACACTGTCTTATAGTAATCCTAGACTGTCTATTAGTGTAGCTAGATTGTCTATTAGTGTAGCTACACTGTCTAATAGTGTTCCTAGACTGTCTACTAGTGTAGTTAGACTGTCTATTAGAGTAGCTACACTGTCTAATAGTGTTCCTAGACTGTCTTCTAGTGTAGCTAGACTGTCTATTAGAGTAGCTACACTGTCTAATAGTGTTCCTAGACTGTCATCTAGTGTAGCTAGACTGTCTATTAGAGTAGCTACACTGTCAAATAGTGTTCCTAGACTGTCAATTAGTGTAGCTAGATTGTCTATAAATATAGCTACACTGTCTATAAGTTTTCATCGACGGTCTATTGGTTAGCTACACTGTCTATTAATGTTCATAGACTGTCTGTTAGTGTAGCTACACTGTCTAATATTGTTTCTAGACTGTCTATTAGTGTAGCTAGACTGTCTACTAGTGTAGCTACACTGTCTTATAGTGTTCCTAGACTGTCTATTAGTGTAGCTAGACTGTCTATTAGTGTAGCTACACTGTCTTATAGTGTTCCTAGACTGTCTATCAGTGTAGCTAGACTGTCTATTAGTGTAGCAACACTGTCTAATAGTGTTCCTAGACTGTTTATTAGTGTAGCTAGACTGTCTATTAAAGTAGCTACACTGTCTAATAGTGTTCCTTGACTGTCTATTAGTGTAGCTACACTGTCTAAAAGTGTTCCTAGACTGTCTGTTAGCGTAACTAGATTGTTGATCAATGTAGCTACACTGTCTATTTGTTTTCATAGACGGTCCTTTAGAGAAGCTACACTGTCTATTAGTGTTAATAGACTGACTGTTAGTGTAGCTAGACTGTCTATTAATGTAGCTACACTGTTTATTAGTGTAGCTAGACTGTATATAAGTGTAGCTACACTGTCTATTAGTGTTCATAGACTGTCTGTTAGTGTATCTAGACTGTCTATTAGTGTAGCTACACTGTCTTATAGTGTTCCTAGACTGTCTATTAGTGTAGCTAGATTGTCTATTATTGTAGCTGCACTGTCTAATAGTGTTCCTAGACTGTCTACTAGTGTAGTTAGACTGTCTATTAGAGTAGCTACACTGTCTAATAGTGTTCCTAGACTGTCTATTAGTGTAGCTAGATTGTCTTTCAATATAGCTACACTGTCTATTAGTTTTCATAGACGGTCTGTTAGTGTAGCTAGACTGTCTTCTAGTGTAGCTACATTGTCTATTGATGTTCCTAGACTGTCCGTTAGTGAAGCTAGATTGTCTATCGATGTAGCTACACTGTCTATTAGTTTTCTTATACTGTCTGTTAGAGTAGCTACACTGTCTATTAGTGTTCATATACTGTCTGTTAGTGTAGCTAGACTGTCTATCAGTGTAACTACACTGTCTAATAGTGTTCCTAGACTGTCTATTAGTGTAGCTAGATTGTCTATTAGTGTAGCTACACTGTCTAATAGTGCTCCTAGATTGTCTATTAATGTAGCTAGACTGTCTATTAGTGTAGCTACACTGTCTAATAGTGTTCCTAGACTGTCTACTAGTGTAGCTAGACTGTCTATTAGTGCAGCTACACTGTCTAATAGTGTTCCTAGACTGTCTATTAGTGTAGCTAGATTGTGTATCAATATAGCTACACTGTGTATTAGTTTTCATAGACGGTCTGTTAGTGTAGCTAGACTGTCTACTAGTGTAGCTACATTGTCTTTTGATGTTCCTAGACTGTCCGTTAGTGTAGCTAGATTGTCGATCAATGTAGCTAAACTGTCTTTTAATTTTCTTATACTGTCTGTTAGAGTAGCTACACTGTCTATATGTGTTTATATACTGTCTGTTCGTGTAGCTAGACTGTCTATTAGTGTAGCTACACTATCTTATATTGTTCCTAGACTGTCTATTAGTGTAGCTAGATTGTCTATCAATATAGCTACACTGTCTATTAGTTTTCCAATACTGTCTGTTAGTGTAGCTAGACTGTCTGCTAGTGCAGCTACATTGTCTATTACTGTTCCTAGACTGTCTATTAGTGTAGCTAGACTGTCTATTAGAGTAGCTAGATTGTCTATCAATATAGCTACACTGTCTATTAGTTTTCATATACTGCATATAAGAGTAGCTAGACTGTCTACTAGTTTAGCTACATTGTCTATTGATGTTCCTAGACTGTCCGTTAGTGTAGCTAGATTGTTTATCAATGTAGCTACACTGTCTATTAGTTTTCTTATACTGTCTATTAGTGTAGCTACACTGTCTTATAGTGTTCCTAGACTGTCTATTAGTGTAGCTAGATTGTCTATTAGTGTAGCTACACTGTCTAATAGTGTTCATAGACTGTCTGTTAGTGTATCTAGACTGTCTATTAGTGTAGCTACACTGTCTTATAGTGTTCCTAGACTGTCTATTAGTGTAGCTAGATTGTTTATCAATGTAGCTACACTGTCTATTAGTTTTCTTATACTGTCTGTTAGAGTAGCTACACTGTCTATTTGTTTTCATCGACGGTCTATTTGTTAGCTAGACTGTCTATTAGAGTTCATATACTGTCTGTTAGTGTAGCTAGACTGTCTATTAGTGTAGCTACACTGTCTAATAGTGTTACTGGACTGTCTATTAGTGGAGCTAGACTGTTTACTAGTGTAGCTACACTTTCTAATAGTGTTCCTAGACTGTCTACTAGTGTAGCTAGACTGTCTATTAGTGTAGCTACACTGTCTAATAGTGTTCCTAGACTGTCTACTATTGTAGCTAGACTGTCTATTAGAGTAGCTACACTGTCTAATAGTGTTCCTAGATTGTCTTCTAGTGTAGCTAGACTGTCTATTAGAGTAGCTACACTGTCAAATAGTGTTCCTAGACTGTCTACTAGTGTAGCTAGATTGTCTATAAATATAGCTGCACTGTCTATTAGTTTTCATCGACGGTCTATTTGTTAGCTACACTGTCTATTAGAGTTCATAGACTGTCTGTTAGTGTAGCTACACTGTCTAATATTGTTCCTAGACTGTCTATTAGTGTAGCTAGACTGTCTACTAGTGTAGCTGCACTGTCTTATAGTGTTCCTAGACTGTCTATTAGTGTAGCTAGACTGTCTATTAGTGTAGCTACACTGTCTTATAGTGTTCCTAGACTGTCTATCAGTGTAGCTAGACTGTCTATTAGTGTAGCTACACTGTCTAATAGTGTTCCTAGACTGTCTATTAGTGTAGCTAGATTGTCTATCAATATAGCTACACTGTCTATTAGTTTTCATATACTGTCTGTTCGTGTAGCTAGACTGTCTATTAGAGTAGCTACACTGTCTAATAGTGTTCCTAGACTGTCTATTAGTGTAGCTACACTGTCTAATAGTGTTCCTAGACTGTCTGTTAGCGTAACTAGATTGTTGATCAATGTAGCTACACTGTCTATTTGTTTTCATAGACGGTCTTTTAGAGAAGCTACACTGTCTATTAGTGTTCATAGACTGTCTGTTAGTGTAGCTAGACTGTCTATTAATGTAGCTACACTGTCTGTTAGTGTTCCTAGACTGTCTTTTAGTGTAGCTAGACTGTCTATTAGTGTAGCTACACTGTCTATTAGTGTTCATAGACTGTCTGTTAGTGTATCTAGACTGTCTATTAGTGTAGCTACACTGTCTTATAGTGTTCCTAGACTGTCTGTTAGTGTAGCTAGATTGTCTATTAGTGTAGCTATACTGTCTAATAGTGTTCCTAGACTGTCTACTAGTGTAGTTAGACTGTCTATTAGAGTAGCTACACTGTCTAATAGTGTTCCGTGACTGTCTACTAGTGTAGCTAGACTGTCTATTAGAGTAGCTACACTGTCTAATAGTGTTCCTAGACTGTCTACTAGTGTAGCTAGGCTGTCTATTAGAGTAACTACACTGTCAAATAGTGTTCCTAGACTGTCAATTAATGTAGCTAGATTGTCTATAAATATAGCTACACTGTCTATTAGTTTTCATCGACGGAATATTAGTTAGCTACACTGTCTATTAGAGTTCATAGACTGTCTGTTAGTGTAGCTACACTGTCTAATATTGTTCCTAGACTGTCTATTAGTGTAGCTAGACTGTCTTCTAGTGTAGCTACACTGTCTTATACTGTTCCTAGACTGTCTATTAGTGTAGCTAGACTGTCTATTAGTGTAGCTACACTGTCTTTTAGTGTTCCTAGACTGTCTATCAGTGTAGCTAGACTGTCTATTAGTGTAGCTACACTGTCTAATAGTGTTCCTAGACTGTCTATTAGTGTAGCTAGACTGTCTATTAGAGTAGCTACACTGTCTAATAGTGTTCCTAGACTGTCTATTAGTGTAGCTACACTGTCTAATAGTGTTCCTAGACTGTCTGTTAGCGTAACTAGATTGTTGATCAATGTAGCTACACTGTCTATTTGTTTTCATAGACGGTCTTTTAGAGAAGCTACACTGTCTATTAGTGTTCATAGACTGTCTGTTAGTGTAGCTAGACTGTCTATTAATGTAGCTACACTGTCTTATAGTGTTGCTAGACTGTCTATTAGTGTAGCTAGATTGTCTATTAGTGTAGCTACACTGTCTAATAGTGTTCCTAGACTGTCTATTAGTGTAGCTAGACTGTCTATTAGTGTAGCTACACTGTCTATTAGTGTTCATAGACTGTCTGTTAGTGTATCTAGACTGTCTATTAGTGTAGCTACACTGTCTTATAGTGTTCCTAGACTGTAAATTAGTGTAGCTAGATTGTCTATTAGTGTAGCTACACTGTCTAATAGTGTTCCTAGACTGTCTATTAGTGTAGCTAGACTGTCTATTAGTTTGCTTATACTGTCTGTTAGAGTAGCTACACTGTCTATTAGTGTAACTACACTGTCTAATAGTGTTCCTAGACTGTCTATTAGTGTAGCTAGATTGTCTATTAGTGTAGCTACACTGTCTAATAGTGTTCCTAGATTGTCTATTAGTGTAGCTAGACTGTCTATTAGTGTAGCTACACTGTCTAATAGTGTTCCTAGACTGTCTACTAGTGTAGCTAGACTGTCTATTAGTGTAGCTACACTGTCTTATAGTGTTCCTAGACTGTCTATTAGTGTAGCTAGATTGTGTATCAATATAGCTACACTGTATATCAGTTTTCATAGACGGTCTGTTAGTGTAGCTAGACTGTCTACTAGTGTAGCTACATTGTCTTTTGATGTTCCTAGACTGTCCGTTAGTGTAGCTATATTGTCGATCAATGTAGCTACACTGTCTTTTAAATTTCTGATACTGTCTGTTAGAGTAGCTACACTGTCTATATGTGTTCATATACTGTCTGTTCGTGTAGCTAGACTGTCTACTAGTGCAGCTACATTGTCTATTACTGTTCCTAGACTGTCTATTAGTGTAGCTAGACTGTCTATTAGAGTAGCTAGATTGTCTATCAATATAGCTACACTGTCTATTAGTTTTCCTATACTGTATATAAGAGTAGCTAGACAGTCTACTAGTTTAGCTACATTGTCTATTGATGTTCCTAGACTGTCCGTTAGTGTAGCTAGATTGTTTATCAATGTAGCTACACTGTCTATTAGTTTTCTTATACTGTCTGTTAGAGTAGCTACACTGTCTATTTGTTTTCATCGACGGTCTATTAGTTAGGTACATTGTCTATTAGAGTTCATATACTGTCTGTTAGTGTAGCTAGACTGTCTATTAGTGTAGCTACACTGTCTAATAGTGTTACTGGACCGTCTATTATTGTAGCTAGACGGTTTACTAGTGTAGCTACACTGTCTAATAGTGTTCCTAGACTGTCTATTAGTGTAGCTAGACTGTCTATTAGTGTAGCTACACTGTCTAAAAGTGTTCCTAGACTGTCTATTAGTGTAGCTAACCTGTTTTTTAGAGTAGCTACACTGTCTAATAGTGTTCCTAGACTGTCTATTAGTGTAGCTACACTGTCTAATAGTGTTCCTAGACTGTTTGTTAGCGTAACTAGATTGTTTATCAATGTAGCTACACTGTCTATTTGTTTTCATAGACGGTCTATTGAGAAGCTACACTGTCAAATAGTGTTCCTAGACTGTCAATTAGTGTAGCTAGATTGTCTATAAATATAGCAACACTGTCTATTAGTTTTCATCGACGGTCTATTAGTTAGCTACACTGTCTATTAGAGTTCATAGACTGTCTGTTAGTGTAGCTACACTGTCTAATATTGTTCCTAGACTGTCTATTAGTGTAGCTAGACTGTCTACTAGTGTAGCTACACTGTCTTATAGTGTTCCTTGACTGTCTATTAGTGTAGCTAGACTGTCTATTAGTGTAGCTACACTGTCTTTTTGTGTTCCTAGACTGTCTATCAGTGTAGCTAGACTGTCTATTAGTGTAGCTACACTGTCTAATAGTGTTCCTAGACTGTCTATTAGTGTAGCTAGACTGTCTATTAGAGTAGCTACACTGTCTAATAGTGTTCCTAGACTGTCTATTAGTGTAGCTACATTGTCTAATTGTGTTCCTAGACTGTCTGTTAGCGTAACTAGATTGTTGATCAATGTAGCTACACTGTCTATTTGTTTTCATAGACGGTCTTTTAGAGAAGCTACACTGTCTATTAGTGTTCATAGACTGTCTGTTAGTGTAGCTAGACTGTCTATTAATGTAGCTACACTGTCTTATAGTGTTCCTAGACTGTCTATTAGTGTAGCTAGATTGTCTATTAGTGTAGCTACACTGTCTTATAGTGTTCCTAGACTGTCTATTAGTGAAGCTAGACTGTCTATTAGTGTAGCTACACTGTCTATTAGTGTTCATAGACTGTCTGTTAGTGTATCTAGACTGTCTATCAGTGTAACTACACTGTCTAATAGTGTTCCAAGACTGTCTATTAGTGTAGCTAGATTGTCTATTAGTGTAGCTACACTGTCTAATAGTGTTCCTAGACTGTCTATTAGTGTAGCTAGACTGTCTTTTAGTGTAGCTACACTGTCTAATAGTGTTCCTAGACTGTCTACTAGTGTAGCTAGACTGTCTATTAGTGTAGCTTCACTGTCTAATAGTGTTCCTAGACTGTCTATTAGTGTAGCTAGATTGTGTATCAATATAGCTACACTGTGAATCAGTTTTCATAGACGGTCTGTTAGTGTAGCTAGACTGTCTACTAGTGTAGCTATATTGTCTTTTGATGTTCCTAGACTGTCCGTTAGTGTAACTAGATTGTCGATCAATGTAGCTACACTGTCTTTTAATTTTCTTATACTGTCTGTTCGTGTAGCTAGACTGTCTATTAGTGTAGCTAGATTGTCTATCAATAGAGCTACACTGTCTATTAGTTTTCCTATACTGTCTGTTAGTGTAGCTATACTGTCTACTAGTGCAGCTACATTGTCTATTACTGTTCCTAGACTGTCTATTAGTGTAGCTAGTCTAGACTGTCTATTAGAGTAGCTAGATTGTCTATCAATATAGCTACACTGTCTATTAGTTTTCCTATACTGTATATAAGAGTAGCTAGACTGTCTACTTGTTTAGCTACATTGTCTATTGATGTTCCTAGACTGTCCGTTAGTGTAGCTAGATTGTTTATCAATGTAGCTACACTGTCTATTAGTTTTCTTATACTGTCTGTTAGAGTAGCTACACTGTCTAATAGTGTTCCTAGACTGTCTATTAGTGTAGCTACACTGTCTAATAGTGTTCCTAGACTGTCTGTTAGCGTAACTAGATTGTTGATCAATGTAGCTACACTGTCTATTTGTTTTCATAGACGGTCTTTTAGAGAAGCTACACTGTCTATTAGTGTTCATAGACTGTCTGTTAGTGTAGCTAGACTGTCTATTAATGTAGCTACACTGTCTAATAGTGTTCCTAGACTGTCTATTAGTGTAGCTAGATTGTCTATTAGTGTAGCTACACTGTCTTATAGTGTTCCTAGACTGTCTATTAGTGTAGCTATACTGTCTATTAGTGTAGCTACACTGTCTATTAGTGTTCATAGACTGTCTGTTAGTGTATCTAGACTGTCTATTAGTGTAGCTACACTGTCTTATAGTGTTCCTAGACTGTCTATTAGTGTAGCTAGATTGTCTATTAGTGTAGCTACACTGTCTAATAGTGTTCCTAGACTGTCTATTAGTGTAGCTAGACTGTCTATTAGTTTTCTTATACTGTCTGTTAGAGTAGCTACACTGTCTTATAGTGTTCATATACTGTCTGTTAGTGTAGCTAGACTGTCTATCAGTGTAACTACACTGTCTAATAGTGTTCCTAGACTGTCTATTAGTGTAGCTAGATTGTCTATTAGTGTAGCTACACTGTCTAATAGTGTTCCTAGACTGTCTATTAGTGTAGCTAGACTGTCTATTAGTGTAGCTACACTGTCTAATAGTGTTCCTAGACTGTCTACTAGTGTAGCTAGACTGTCTATTAGTGTAGCTACACTGTCTTATAGTGTTCCTAGACTGTCTATTAGTGTAGCTAGATTGTGTATCAATAAAGCTACACTGGTTATCAGTTTTCATAGACGGTCTGTTAGTGTAGCTAGACTGTCTACTAGTGTAGCTACATTTTCTGTTGATGTTCCTAGACTGTCCGTTAGTGTAGCTATATTGTCGATCAATGTAGCTACACTGTCTTTTAAATTTCTTATACTGTCTGTTAGAGTAGCTACACTGTCTATATGTGTTCATATACTGTCTGTTCGTGTAGCTAGACTGTCTACTAGTGCAGCTACATTGTCTATTACTGTTCCTAGACTGTATATTAGTGTAGCTAGACTGTCTATTAGAGTAGCTAGATTGTCTATCAATATAGCTACACTGTCTATTAGTTTTCCTATACTGTATATAAGAGTAGCTAGACTGTCTACTAGTTTAGCTACATTGTCTATTGATGTTCCTAGACTGTCCGTTAGTGTAGCTAGATTGTTTATCAATGTAGCTACACTGTCTATTAGTTTTCTTATACTGTCTGTTAGAGTAGCTACACTGTCTATTTGTTTTCATCGACGGTCTATTAGTTAGGTACACTGTCTATTAGAGTTCATATACTGTCTGTTAGTGTAGCTAGACTGTCTATTAGTGTAGCTACACTGTCTAATAGTGTTACTGGACTGTCTATTAGTGTAGCTAGACGGTTTACTAGTGTAGCTACACTGTCTAATAGTGTTCCTAGACTGTCTATTAGTGTAGCTAGACTGTCTATTAGTGTAGCTACACTGTCTAAAAGTGTTCCTAGACTGTCTATTAGTGTAGCTAACCTGTTTTTTAGAGTAGCTACACTGTCTAATAGTGTTCCTAGACTGTCTATTAGTGTAGCTACACTGTCTAATAGTGTTCCTAGACTGTTTGTTAGCGTAACTAGATTGTTTATCAATGTAGCTACACTGTCTATTTGTTTTCATAGACGGTCTATTGAGAAGCTACACTGTAAAATAGTGTTCCTAGACTGTCAATTAGTGTAGCTAGATTGTCTATAAATATAGCAACACTGTCTTTTAGTTTTCATCGACGGTCTATTAGTTAGCTACACTGTCTATTAGAGTTCATAGACTGTCTGTTAGTGTAGCTACACTGTCTAAAATTGTTCCTAGACTGTCTATTAGTGTAGCTAGACTGTCTACTAGTGTAGCTACACTGTCTTATAGTGTTCCTTGACTGTCTATTAGTGTAGCTAGACTGTCTATTAGTGTAGTTACACTGTCTTTTAGTGTTCCTAGACTGCTTATCTGTGTAGCTAGACTGTCTATTAGTGTAGCTACACTGTCTAATAGTGTTCCTAGACTGTCTATTAGTGTAGCTAGACTGTCTATTAGAGTAGCTACACTGTCTAATAGTGTTCCTAGACTGTCTATTAGTGTAGCTACATTGTCTAATAGTGTTCCTAGACTGTCTGTTAGCGTAACTAGATTGTTGATCAATGTAGCTACACTGTCTATTTGTTTTCATAGACGGTCTTTTAGAGAAGCTACACTGTCTATTAGTGTTCATAGACTGTCTGTTAGTGTAGCTAGACTGTCTATTAATGTAGCTATACTGTCTTATCGTGTTCCTAGACTGTCTATTAGTGTAGCTAGATTGTCTATTAGTGTAGCTACACTGTCTTATAGTGTTCATAGACTGTCTATTAGTGAAGCTAGACTGTCTATTAGTGTAGCTACACTGTCTATTAGTGTTCATAGACTGTCTGTTAGTGTATCTAGACTGTCTATCAGTGTAACTACACTGTCTAATAGTGTTCCTAGACTGTCTATTAGTGTAGCTAGATTGTCTATTAGTGTAGCTACACTGCCTAATAGTGTTCCTAGACTGTCTATTAGTGTAGCTAGACTGTCTATTAGTGTAGCTACACTGTCTAATAGTGTTCCTAGACTGTCTACTAGTGTAGCTAGACTGTCTATTAGTGTAGCTACACTGTCTAATAGTGTTCCTAGACTGTCTATTAGTGTAGCTAGATTGTGTATCAATATAGCTACACTGTGAATCAGTTTTCATAGACGGTCTGTTAGTGTAGCTAGACTGTCTACAAGTGTAGCTATATTGTCTTTTGATGTTCCTAGACTGTCCGTTAGTGTAGCTAGATTGTCGATCAATGTAGCTACACTGTCTTTTAATTTTCTTATACTGTCTGTTAGAGTAGCTACACTGTCTATATGTGTTCTTATAATGTCTGTTCGTGTAGCTAGACTGTCTATTAGTGTAGCTACACTGTCTAATATTGTTCCTAGACTGTCTATTAGTGTAGCTAGATTGTCCATCAATATAGCTAAACTGTCTATTAGTTTTCCTATACTGTCTGTTAGTGTAGCTAGACTGTCTACTAGTGCAGCTAATTTGTCTATTACTGTTCCTAGACTGTCTATTAGTGTAGCTAGACTGTCTATTAGAGTAGCTAGATTGTCTATCAATATAGCTACACTGTCTATTAGTTTTCCTATACTGTATATAAGAGTAGCTAGACTGTCTACTAGTTTAGCTACATTGTCTATTGATGTTCCTAGACTGTCCGTTAGTGTAGCTAGATTGTTTATCAATGTAGCTACACTGTCTATTAGTTTTCTTATACTGTCTGTTAGAGTAGCTACACTGTCTTTTTGTTTTCATCGACGGTCTATTAGTTAGCTACACTGTCTATTAGAGTTCATATACTGTCTGTTAGTGTATCTAGACTGTCTATTAGTGTAGCTACACTGTCTAATAGTGTTACTGGACTGTCTATTAGTGTAGCTAGACGGTTTACTAGTGTAGCTACACTGTCTAATAGTGTTACTAGACTGTCTATTAGTGTAGCTAGACTGTCTATTAGTGTAGCTACACTGTCTAAAAGTGTTCCTAGACTGTCTATTAGTGTAGCTAGACTGTTTTTTAGAGTAGATACACTGTCTAATAGTGTTCCTAGACTGTTTGTTAGCGTAACTAGATTGTGTATCAATGTAGCTACACTGTCTATTTGTTTTCATAGACGGTCTATTGAGAAGCTACACTGTCAAAAAGTGTTACTAGACTGTCAATTAGTGTAGCTAGATTGTCTATAAATATAGCTACACTGTCTATTAGTTTTCATCGACGGTCTATTAGTTAGCTACACTGTCTATTAGAGTTCATAGACTGTCTGTTAGTGTAGCTACACTGTCTAATATTGTTCCTAGACTGTCTATTAGTGTAGCTAGACTGTCTAGTAGTGTAGCTACACTGTCTTATAGTGTTCCTAGACTGTCTATTAGTGTAGCTAGACTGTCTATTAGTGTAGCTACACTGTCTTATAGTGTTCCTAGACTGTCTATCAGTGTAGCTAGACTGTCTATTAGTGTAGCTACACTGTCTAATAGTGTTCCTAGACTGTCTTTTAGTGTAGCTAGACTGTCTATTAGAGTAGCTACACTGTCTAATAGTGTTCCTAGACTGTCTATTAGTGTAGCTACACTGTCTAATAGTGTTCCTAGACTGTCTGTTAGCGTAACTAGATTGTTGATCAATGTAGCTACACTGTCTATTTGTTTTCATAGACGGTCTTTTAGAGAAGCTACACTGTCTATTAGTGTTCATAGACTGTCTGTTAGTGTAGCTAGACTGTCTATTAATGTAGCTACACTGTCTTATAGTGTTCCTAGACTGTCTATTAGTGTAGCTAGATTGTCTATTAGTGTAGCTACACTGTCTTATAGTGTTACTAGACTGTCTATTAGTGTAGCTTGACTGTCTATTAGTGTAGCTACACTGTCTATTAGTGTTCATATACTGTCTGTTAGTGTATCTAGACTGTCTATTAGTGTAGCTACACTGTCTTATAGTGTTCCTAGACTGTCTATTAGTGTAGCTAGATTGTCTATTAGTGTAGCTACACTGTCTTATAGTGTTCCTAGACTGTCTACTAGTGTAGTTAGACTGTCTATTAGAGTAGCTACACTGTCTAATAGTGTTCCTAGACTGTCTATTAGTGTAGCTAGATTGTCTTTCAATATAGCTACACTGTCTATTAGTTTTCATAGACGGTCTGTTAGTGTAGCTAGACTGTCTTCTAGTGTAGCTACATTGTCTATTGATGTTCCTAGACTGTCCGTTAGTGAAGCTAGATTGTCTATCAATGTAGCTACACTGTCTATTAGTTTTCTTATACTGTCTTTTAGAGTAGCTACACTGTCTATTAGTGTTCATATACTGTCTGTTAGTGTAGCTAGACTGTCTATCAGTGTAACTACACTGTCTAATAGTGTTCCTTGACTGTCTATTAGTGTAGCTAGATTGTCTATTAGTGTAGCTACACTTCCTAATAGTGTTCCTAGACTGTCTATTAGTGTAGCTAGACTGTCTATTAGTGTAGCTACACTGTCTAATAGTGTTCCTAAACTGTCTACTAGTGTAGCTAGACTGTCTATTAGTGTAGCTACCCTGTCTAATAGTGTTCCTAGACTGTCTATTAGTGTAGCTAGATTGTGTATCAATATAGCTACACTGTGTATTAGTTTTCATAGGCGGTCTGTTAGTGTAGCTACACTGTCTACTAGTGTAGCTACATTGTCTTTTGATGTTCCTAGACTGTCCGTTAGTGTAGCTAGATTGTCGATCAATGTATCTAAACTATCTTTTAATTTTCTTATACTGTCTGTTAGAGTAGCTACACTGTCTATATTTGTTCATATACTGTCTGTTCGTGTAGCTAGACTGTCTATTAGTGTAGCTACACTGTCTAATATTGTTCCTAGACTGTCTATTAGTGTAGCTAGATTGTCTATCAATATAGCTTCACTGTCTATTAGTTTTCCTATACTGTCTTTTAGTGTAGCTAGACTGTCTACTAGTGCAGCTACATTGTCTATTACTGTTCCTAGACTGTCTATTAGTGTAGCTAGACTGTCTATTAGAGTAGCTATATTGTCTATCAATATAGCTACACTGTCTATTAGTTTTCCTATACTGTATATAAGAGTAGCTAGACTGTCTACTAGTTTAGCTACATTGTCTATTGATGTTCCTAGACTGTCAGTTAGTGTAGCTAGATTGTTTATCAATGTAGCTACACTGTCTATTAGTTTTCTTATACTGTCTGTTAGAGTAGCTACACTGTCTATTTGTTTTCATCGACGGTCTATTAGTTACCTACACTGTCTATTAGAGTTCATATACTGTCTGTTAGTGTAGCTATACTGTCTATTAGTGTAGCTACACTGTCTAATAGTGTTACTGGACTGTCTATTAGTGTAGCTAGACGGTTTACTAGTGTAGCTACACTGTCTTATAGTGTTCCTAGACTGTCTATTAGTGTAGCTAGACTGTCTATTAGTGTAGCTACACTGTCTAAAAGTGTTCCTAGACTGTCTATTAGTGTATCTAGACTGTGTATTAGTGTAGCTACACTGTCTAATAGTGTTCCTAGACTGTTTGTTAGCGTAACTAGATTGTTTATCAATGTAGCTACACTGTCTATTTGTTTTCATAGACGGTCTATTGAGAAGCTACACTGTCTATTAGTGTTCATAGACTGTCTGTTAGTGTAGCTAGACTGTCTATTAATGTAGCTACACTGTCTTATAGTGTTCATAGACTGTCTGTTAGTGTAGCTAGACTGTCTATTAGTGTAGCTACACTGTATAATAGTTTTCATAGACTGTCTAATAGTGTAGCTAGACTGTCTATTAGTGTAGCTACACTGTATAATAGTTTTCATAGACTGTCTAATAGTGTAGCTAGACTGTCTACTAGTGTAGCTACTTTGTCTTTTTTGATGTTCCTTGACTGTCCGTTAGTGTAGCTAGATTGTCTATTAGTGTAGCTACACTGTCTAAAAGTGTTCCTAGACTGTCTATTAGTGTAGCTAGACTGTGTATTAGTGTAGCTACACTGTCTAATAGTGTTCCTAGACTGTTTGTTAGCGTAACTAGATTGTTTATCAATGTAGCTACACTGTCTATTTGTTTTCATAGACGGTCTATTGAGAAGCTACACTGTCTATTAGTGTTCATAGACTGTCTGTTAGTGTAGCTAGACAGTCTATCAGTGTACCTACACTGTCTAATAGTGTTCTACACTGTCTATTAGTGTAGCTAGATTGTCTATTAGTGTAGCTGCACTGTCTAATAGTGTTCCTAGACTGTCTATTAGTGTAGCTAGACTGTCTATTAGTGTAGCTACACTGTATAATAGTTTTCATAGACTGTCGAATAGTGTAGCTAGACTGTCTACTAGTGTAGCTACTTTGTCTTTTTTGATGTTCCTTGACTGTCCGTTAGTGTAGCTAGATTGTCTATCAATGTAGCTACACTGTCTTTTAGTGTTCATATACTGTTTGTTCGTGTAGCTAGACTGTCTATTAGTGTAGCTAGATTGTCTATCAATATAGCTACACTGTCTATTAGTTTTCCTATACTGTCTGTTAGTGTAGATAGACTGTCTACTAGTGTAGCTACATTGTCTATTAGTGTTCCTAGACTGTCTATTAGTGTAGCTAGACTGTCTATTAGAGTAGCTAGATTGTCTATCAATATAGCTACACTGTCTATTAGTTTTCCTATACTGTATGTTAGTGCAATAAGACTTTCACTAGTGTAGCTACATTGTCAATTGATGTTCCTAGACTGTCCGTTAGTGTAGCTAGACTGTCTATCAATGTAGCTACACTGTCTATTAGTTTTCTAATACTGTCTGTTAGAGTAGCTACACTGTCTATTTGTTTTCATCGACGGTCTATTAGTTAGCTACACTGTCTATTATAGTTCATAGACTGTCTGTTAGTGTAGCTAGACTGTCTTTTAGTGTAGCTACACTGTCTAATAGTGTTCCTAGACTGTCTATTAGTGTAGCTAGACTGTCTACTAGTGTAGCTACACTGTCTTATAGTGTTCCTATACTGTCTATTAGTGTAACTAGGCTGTCTATTAGTGTAGCTACACTGTCTAATAGTGTTCCCAGACTGTCTATTAGTGTAGCTACACTGTCTAATAGTGTTCCTAGACTGTCTATTAGTGTAGCTAGACTATCTATTAGAGTAGCTTCACTGTCTAATAGTGTTCCTAGACTGTCTATTAGTGTAGCTACACTGTCTAATAGTATTCCTACACTGTCTAATAGCGTAGCTAGATTGTTTATCAATGTAGCTACACTGTCTATTTGTTTTCATAGACGGTCTATTAGAGAAGCTACACTGTCTATAAGTGTTCATAGACTGTCTGTTAGTGTAGCTAGACTGTCTATTAATGTAGCTACACTGTCTTATAGTGTTCATAGACTGTCTATTAGTGTAGCTAGATTGTCTATTAGGATAAATACACTGTCTTATAGTGTTCCTACACTGTCTATTAGTGTAGCTAGACTGTATATTAGTGTAGCTACACTGTTATATAGTGTTCCTAGACTGTTTGTTAGCGTAACTAGATTGTTTATCAATGTAGCTACACTGTCTATTTGTTTTCATAGACGGTCTATTGAGAAGCTACACTGTCTATTAGTGTTCATAGACTGTCTGTTAGTGTAGCTAGACTGTCTATTAATGTAGCTACACTGTCTTATAGTGTTCATAGACTGTCTGTTAGTGTAGCTAGAGTGTCTATTAGTGTAGCTACACTGTATAATAGTTTTCATAGACTGTCTAATAGTGTAGCTAGACTGTCTATTAGTGTAGCTACACTGTATAATAGTTTTCATAGA
Source organism: Loripinus fragilis (assembly GCA_964019695.1). Classification (NCBI taxonomy): domain Eukaryota; kingdom Metazoa; phylum Mollusca; class Bivalvia; order Lucinida; family Lucinidae; genus Loripinus; species Loripinus fragilis. The sequence goes on along the minus strand of OZ026523.1, from coordinate 48,459,961 downwards.
CTGTCTAATAGTGTAGCTAGACTGTCTACTAGTGTAGCTACTTTGTCTTTTTTGATGTTCCTTGACTGTCCGTTAGTGTAGCTAGATTGTCTATTAGTGTAGCTACACTGTCTAAAAGTGTTCCTAGACTGTCTATTAGTGTAGCTAGACTGTGTATTAGTGAAGCTACACTGTCTAATAGTGTTCCTAGACTGTTTGTTAGCGTAACTAGATTGTTTATCAATGTAGCTACACTGTCTATTTGTTTTCATATACGGTCTATTGAGAAGCTACACTGTCTATTAGTGTTCATAGACTGTCTGTTAGTGTAGCTAGACAGTCTATCAGTGTACCTACACTGTCTAATAGTGTTCCTACACTGTCTATTAGTGTAGCTAGATTGTCTATTAGTGTAGCTGCACTGTCTAATAGTGTTCCTAGACCGTCTATTAGTGTAGCTAGACTGTCTATTAGTGTAGCTACACTGTATAATAGTTTTCATAGACTGTCTATTAGTGTAGCTAGATTGTGTATCAATATAGCTACAATGTTTTTTAATTTTCTTATACTGTCTGTTAGAGTAGCTACACTGTCTATTAGTGTTCATATACTGTCTGTTCGTGTAGCTAGACTGTCTATTAGTGTAGCTACACTGTCTAATAGTGTTCCTAGACTGTCTATTAAAGTAGCTAGATTGTCTATCAACACTGTCTATTAGTTTTCCTATACTGTTTGTTAGTGTAGCTAGACTGTCTACTAGTGTAGCTACATTGTCTATAAGTGTTCCTAGACTGTCTATTAGTGTAGCTAGACTGTCTATTAGAGTAGCTAGATTGTCAATTAATATAGCTACACTGTCTATTACTTTTCCTATACTGTCTATTAGTGTAGCTACACTGTCTATTAGTGTAGCTACATTGTCTTATAGTGTTCCTAGACTGTCTTTTAGTGTAGCTAGACTGTCTATTAGAGTAGCTACACTGTCTAATAGTGTTCCTAGACGGTCTATTAGAGAAGCTACACTGTCTATTAGTGTTCATAGACTGTCTGTTAGTGTAGCTTGACTGTCTTTTAATGTAGCTACACTGTCTTATAGTGTTCCTAGACTGTCTATGAGTGTTACTAGATTGTCTATTAGTGTAGCTACACTGTCTAATAGTGTTCCTAGACTGTCTATTAGTGTAGCTAGACTGTCTATTAGTGTAGCCACACTGCCTATTAGTGTTCATAGACTGTCTGTTAGTGTAGCTAGACTGTCTATTAGTGTAGCTACACTGTCTTATAGTGTTCCTAGACTGTCTGTTAGTGTAGCTAGACTGTCTACTAGTGAAGCTACACTGTCAAATAGTGTTCCTAGACTGTCTGTTAGCGTAGCTAGATTTTTTATCAATATAGCTACACTGTCTATTTGTTTTCATAGACGGTCTATTAGAGAGGCTACACTGTCTATAAGTGTTCATAGACTGTCTGTTAGTGTAGCTAGACTGTCTATTAATGTAGCTACACTGTCTTATAGTGTTCCTAGACTGTCCGTTAGTGTAGCTAGATTGTCTATTAATGTAGCTGCACTGTCTTTTAATTTTCTTATACTGTCTGTTAGAGTAGCTACACTGTCTATTAGTGTTCATATACTGTCTGTTCGTGTAGCTAGACTGTCTATTAGTGTAGCTACACTGTCTAATAGTGTTCCTAGACTATCTATTAAAGTAGCTAGATTGTCTATCAATATAGCTACACTGTCTATTAGTTTTCCTATACTGTCTGTTAGTGTAGCATGACTGTCTACTAGTGTAGCTACATTGTCTATTAGTGTTCCTAGACTGTCTATTAGTGTAGCTTGACTGTCTATTAGAGTAGCTAGATTGTCTATCAATATAGCTACACTGTCTATTAGTTTTCATATACTGTATGTTAGTGTAGCTAGACTGTCTACTAGTGTAGCTACATTGTCTATTGATGTTCCTAGACTGTCCATTAGTGTAGCTAGATTGTCTATCAATGTAGCTACACTGTCTTTAAGTTTTCTTATACTGTCTGTTAGAGTAGCTACACTGTCTATTTGTTTTCATCAACGGTCTATTAGTTAGCTACACTGTCTATTAGAGTTCATAGACTGTCTGTTCGTGTAGCTAGACTGTCTATTAGTGTAGCTACACTGTCTAATAGTGTTCCTAGACTGTCTATTAGTGTAGCTAGACTGTCTACTAGTATAGCTACACTGTCGTATAGTGTTCCTAGACTGTCTATTAGTGTAGCTAGACTGTCTATTAGTGTAGCTACACTGTCTAATAGTGTTCCTTGACTGTCTATTAGTGTAGCTAGACTGTCTATTAAAGTAGCTACACTGTCTAATAGTGTTCCTAGACCGTCTATTAGTGTAGCTACACTGTCTAATAGTGTTCCTAGACTGTCTGTTTGCGTAACTAGATTGTTGATCAATGTAGCTACACTGTCTATTTGTTTTCAAAGACGGTCTATAAGAGAAGCTACACTGTCTATTAGTGTTCATAGATTGTCTGTTAGTGTAGCTAGACTGTCTATTAATGTAGCTACACTGTCTTTTAGTGTTCCTAGACTGTCTATTAGTGTAGCTAGACTGTCTATTAGTGTAGCTACACTGTCTTATAGTGTTCCTAGACTGTCTATTAGTGTAGCTAGATTGTCTATTAGTGTAGCTACACTGTCTAATAGTGTTCCTAGACTGTCAACTAGTGTAGCTAGACTGTCTCTTAGAGTAACTACACTGTCTAATAGTGTTCCTAGACTGTCAATTAGTGTAGCTAGATTGTCTATCAATATAGCTACACTGTCTATTAGTTTTCATAGACGGTCTGTTAGTGTAGCTAGACTGTCTACTAGTGTAGCTACATTGTCTATTGATGTTCCTAGACTGTCCGTTAGTGAAGCTAGATTGTCTATCAATGTAGCTACACTGTCTATTAGTGTCTTAAACTGTCTGTTAGAGTAGCTACACTGTCTATTAGTGTTCATATACTGTCTGTTAGTGTAGCTTGACTGTCTATCAGTGTAGCTACACTGTCTTATAGTGTTCCTAGACTGTCTATTAGTGTAGCTAGATTGTCTATTAGTGTAGCTACACTGTCTTATAGTGTTCCTAGACTGTCTACTAGTGTATATAGACTGTCTATTAGTGTAGCTACACTGTCTAATAGTGTTCCTAGACTGTCTATTAGTGTAGCTAGATTGTGTATCAATATAGCTACACTGTCTATTAGTTTTCATAGACGGTCTGTAAGTGTAGCTAGACTGTCTACTAGTGTAGCTACATTGTCTATTGATGTTCCTAGACTGTCCGTTAGTGTAGCTAGATTGTCTATCAATGTAGCTACACTGTCTTTTAATTTTCTTATACTGTCTGTTAGAGTAGCTACACTGTCTAATAGTGTTCATATACTGTCTATTCGTGTAGCTAGACTGTCTATTAGTGTAGCTACACTGTCTAATAGTGTTCCTAGAATTTCTATTAAAGTAGCTAGACTGTCTATTAGAGTAGCTAGATTGTCTATCAATATAGCTACACTGTCTATTAGTTTTCCTATACTGTCTGTTAGTGTAGCTAGACTGTCTACTAGTGTTGCTACATTGTCTATTAGTGTTCCTAGACTGTCTATTAGTGTAGCTAGACTGTCTATTAGAGTAGCTAGATTGTCTATCAATATAGCTACACTGTCTATTAGTTTTCCTAGACTGTCTATTAGTGTAGCTACACTGTCTATTATTGTAGCTACACTGTCTAATAGTGTTCCTAGACTGTCTATTAGTGTAGCTAGACTGTCTATTAAAGTAGCTACACTGTCTAATAGTGTTCCTAGACTGTCTATTAGTGTAGCTACACTGTCTAATAGTGTTCCTAGACTGTCTGTTAGCGTAACTAGATTGTTTATCAATGTAGCTACACTGTCTATTTGTTTTCATACACGGCCTATTAGAGAAGCTACACTGTCTATTTATGTTCATAGACTGTCTGTTAGTGTAGCTACACTGTCTATTAGTATTCATATACTGTCTGTTAGTGAAGCTAGACTGTCTATCAGTGTAGCTACACTGTCTAATAGTGTTCCTAGACTGTCTATTAGTGTTCATAGACTGTCTGTTAGTGTAGCTAGACTGTCTATTTGTGTAGCTACACTGTCTTATAGTGTTCCTAGACTGTCTATTAGTGTAGCTAGATTTTCTATTAGTGTAGCTACACTGTCTAAAAGTGTTCCTAGACTGTCTACTAGTGTGCTAGATTGTCTATTAGTGTAGCTACACTGTCTAATAGTGTTCCTAGACTGTCTATTAGTGTTCATAGACTGTCTATTAGTGTAGCTAGATTGTCTATTAGTGTAGCTACACTGTCTAATAGTGTTCCTAGACTGTCTATTAGTGTTCATAGACTGTCTGTTAGTGTTCCTAGACTGTCAATTAGTGTAGCTAGATTGTCTATCAATATAGCTACACTGTCTATTAGTTTTCATAGACGGTCTGTTAGTGTAGCTAGAATGTATACTAGTGTAGCTACATTGTCTATTGATGTTCCTAGACTGTCCGTTAGTGTAGCTAGTTTATCTATCAATATAGCTGCACTGTCTTTTAATTTTCTTATACTGTCTGTTAGAGTAGCTACACTGTCTATTAGTGTTCATATACTGTCTATTAGTGTAGCTAGATTGTCTATTAGTGTAGCTACACTGTCTAATAGTGTTCCTAGACTATCTATTAAAGTAGCTAGATTGTCTATCAATATAGCTACACTGTCTATTAGTTTTCCTATACTGTCTGTTAGTGTAGCATGACTGTCTACTAGTGTAGCTACATTGTCTATTAGTGTTCCTAGACTGTCTATTAGTGTAGCTAGACTGTCTATTAGAGTAGCTAGATTGTCTATCAATATAGCTACACTGTCTATTAGTTTTCATATACTGTATGTTAGTGTAGCTAGACTGTCTACTAGTGTAGCTACATTGTCTATTGATGTTCCTAGACTGTCCATTAGTGTAGCTAGATTGTCTATTAATGTAGCTGCACTGTCTTTTAATTTTCTTATACTGTCTGTTAGAGTAGCTACACTGTCTATTAGTGTTCATATACTGTCTGTTCGTGTAGCTAGACTGTCTATTAGTGTAGCTACACTGTCTAATAGTGTTCCTAGACTATCTATTAAAGTAGCTAGATTGTCTATCAATATAGCTACACTGTCTATTAGTTTTCCTATACTGTTTGTTAGTGTAGCATGACTGTCTACTAGTGTAGCTACATTGTCTATTAGTGTTCCTAGACTGTCTATTAGTGTAGCTAGACTGTCTATTAGAGTAGCTAGATTGTCTATCAATATAGCTACACTGTCTATTAGTTTTCATATACTGTATGTTAGTGTAGCTAGACTGTCTACTAGTGTAGCTACATTGTCTATTGATGTTCCTAGACTGTCCATTAGTGTAGCTAGATTGTCTATCAATGTAGCTACACCGTCTTTAAGTTTTCTTATACTGTCTGTTAGAGTAGCTACACTGTCTATTTGTTTTCATCAACGGTCTATTAGTTAGCTACACTGTCTATTAGAGTTCATAGACTGTCTGTTCGTGTAGCTAGACTGTCTATTAGTGTAGCTACACTGTCTAATAGTGTTCCTAGACTGTCTATTAGTGTAGCTAGACTGTCTACTAGTATAGCTACACTGTCGTATAGTGTTCCTAGACTGTCTATTAGTGTAGCTAGACTGTCTATTAGTGTAGCTACACTGTCTAATAGTGTTCCTTGACTGTCTATTAGTGTAGCTAGACTGTCTATTAAAGTAGCTACACTGTCTAATAGTGTTCCTAGACCGTCTATTAGTGTAGCTACACTGTCTAATAGTGTTCCTAGACTGTCTGTTTGCGTAACTAGATTGTTGATCAATGTAGCTACACTGTCTATTTGTTTTCAAAGACGGTCTATAAGAGAAGCTACACTGTCTATTAGTGTTCATAGATTGTCTGTTAGTGTAGCTAGACTGTCTATTAATGTAGCTACACTGTCTTTTAGTGTTCCTAGACTGTCTATTAGTGTAGCTAGACTGTCTATTAGTGTAGCTACACTGTCTTATAGTGTTCCTAGACTGTCTATTAGTGTAGCTAGATTGTCTATTAGTGTAGCTACACTGTCTAATAGTGTTCCTAGACTGTCAACTAGTGTAGCTAGACTGTCTCTTAGAGTAACTACACTGTCTAATAGTGTTCCTAGACTGTCAATTAGTGTAGCTAGATTGTCTATCAATATAGCTACACTGTCTATTAGTTTTCATAGACGGTCTGTTAGTGTAGCTAGACTGTCTACTAGTGTAGCTACATTGTCTATTGATGTTCCTAGACTGTCCGTTAGTGAAGCTAGATTGTCTATCAATGTAGCTACACTGTCTATTAGTGTCTTAAACTGTCTGTTAGAGTAGCTACACTGTCTATTAGTGTTCATATACTGTCTGTTAGTGTAGCTTGACTGTCTATCAGTGTAGCTACACTGTCTAATAGTGTTCCTAGACTGTCTATTAGTGTAGCTAGATTGTCTATTAGTGTAGCTACACTGTCTTATAGTGTTCCTAGACTGTCTACTAGTGTATATAGACTGTCTATTAGTGTAGCTACACTGTCTAATAGTGTTCCTAGACTGTCTATTAGTGTAGCTAGATTGTGTATCAATATAGCTACACTGTCTATTAGTTTTCATAGACGGTCTGTAAGTGTAGCTAGACTGTCTACTAGTGTAGCTACATTGTCTATTGATGTTCCTAGACTGTCCGTTAGTGTAGCTAGATTGTCTATCAATGTAGCTACACTGTCTTTTAATTTTCTTATACTGTCTGTTAGAGTAGCTACACTGTCTAATAGTGTTCATATACTGTCTATTCGTGTAGCTAGACTGTCTATTAGTGTAGCTACACTGTCTAATAGTGTTCCTAGAATTTCTATTAAAGTAGCTAGACTGTCTATTAGAGTAGCTAGATTGTCTATCAATATAGCTACACTGTCTATTAGTTTTCCTATACTGTCTGTTAGTGTAGCTAGACTGTCTACTAGTGTTGCTACATTGTCTATTAGTGTTCCTAGACTGTCTATTAGTGTAGCTAGACTGTCTATTAGAGTAGCTAGATTGTCTATCAATATAGCTACACTGTCTATTAGTTTTCCTAGACTGTCTATTAGTGTAGCTACACTGTCTATTATTGTAGCTACACTGTCTAATAGTGTTCCTAGACTGTCTATTAGTGTAGCTAGACTGTCTATTAAAGTAGCTACACTGTCTAATAGTGTTCCTAGACTGTCTATTAGTGTAGCTACACTGTCTAATAGTGTTCCTAGACTGTCTGTTAGCGTAACTAGATTGTTTATCAATGTAGCTACACTGTCTATTTGTTTTCATACACGGCCTATTAGAGAAGCTACACTGTCTATTTATGTTCATAGACTGTCTGTTAGTGTAGCTACACTGTCTATTAGTATTCATATACTGTCTGTTAGTGAAGCTAGACTGTCTATCAGTGTAGCTACACTGTCTAATAGTGTTCCTAGACTGTCTATTAGTGTTCATAGACTGTCTGTTAGTGTAGCTAGACTGTCTATTTGTGTAGCTACACTGTCTTATAGTGTTCCTAGACTGTCTATTAGTGTAGCTAGATTTTCTATTAGTGTAGCTACACTGTCTAAAAGTGTTCCTAGACTGTCTACTAGTGTGCTAGATTGTCTATTAGTGTAGCTACACTGTCTAATAGTGTTCCTAGACTGTCTATTAGTGTTCATAGACTGTCTATTAGTGTAGCTAGATTGTCTATTAGTGTAGCTACACTGTCTAATAGTGTTCCTAGACTGTCTATTAGTGTTCATAGACTGTCTGTTAGTGTAGCTAGACTGTCTATTTGTGTAGCTACACTGTCTTAAAGTGTTCCTAGACTGTCTATTAGTGTAGCTAGATTATCTATTAGTGTAGCTACACTGTCTAAAAGTGTTCCTAGACTGTCTACTAGTGTAGCTAGACTGTCTATTAGAGTAGCTACACTTTCTAATAGTGTTCCTAGACTGTCAATTAGTGTAGCTAGATTGTCTATCAATATAGCTACACTGTCTATTAGTTTTCATAGACGGTCTGTTAGTGTAGCTAGAATGTATACTAGTGTAGCTACATTGTCTATTGATGTTCCTAGACTGTCCGTTAGTGAAGCTAGATTGTCTATCAATGTAGCTACACTGTCTATTAGTGTCTTATACTGTCTGTTAGAGTAGCTACACTGTCTATTAGTGTTCATATACTGTCTGTTAGTGTAGCTAGACTGTCTATCAGTGTAGCTACACTGTCTAATAGTGTTCCTAGACTGTCTATTAGTGTAACTAGATTGTCTATTAGTGTAGCTACACTGTCTAATAGTGTTCCTAGACTGTCTATTAGTGTAGCTAGACTGTCTATTAGTGTAGCTACACTGTCTAATAGTGTTCCTAGACTGTCTTTTAGTGTAGTTAGACTGTCTATTAGTGTAGCTACACTGTCTAATAGTGTTCCAAGACTGTCTATTAGTTTAGCTAAATTGTGTATCAATATAGCTATACTGTCTATTAGTTTTCATAGACGGTCTGTTAGTGTAGCTAGACTGTCTACTAGTGTAGATACATTGTCTATTGATATTCCTAGACTGTCCGTTAGTGTAGCTAGTTTATCTATCAATGTAGCTGCACTGTCTTTTAATTTTCTTATACTGTCTGTTAGAGTAGCTACACTGTCTATTAGTGTTCATATACTGTCTATTAGTGTAGCTAGATTGTCTATTAGTGTAGCTACACTGTCTAATAGTGTTCCTAGACTGTCTATTAGTGTTCATAGACTGTCTGTTAGTGTAGCTAGACTGTCTATTTGTGTAGCTACACTGTCTTAAAGTGTTCCTAGACTGTCTATTAGTGTAGCTAGATTATCTATTAGTGTAGCTACACTGTCTAAAAGTGTTCCTAGACTGTCTACTAGTGTAGCTAGACTGTCTATTAGAGTAGCTACACTTTCTAATAGTGTTCCTAGACTGTCAATTAGTGTAGCTAGATTGTCTATCAATATAGCTACACTGTCTATTAGTTTTCATAGACGGTCTGTTAGTGTAGCTAGAATGTATACTAGTGTAGCTACATTGTCTATTGATGTTCCTAGACTGTCCGTTAGTGAAGCTAGATTGTCTATCAATGTAGCTACACTGTCTATTAGTGTCTTATACTGTCTGTTAGAGTAGCTACACTGTCTATTAGTGTTCATATACTGTCTGTTAGTGTAGCTAGACTGTCTATCAGTGTAGCTACACTGTCTAATAGTGTTCCTAGACTGTCTATTAGTGTAACTAGATTGTCTATTAGTGTAGCTACACTGTCTAATAGTGTTCCTAGACTGTCTATTAGTGTAGCTAGACTGTCTATTAGTGTAGCTACACTGTCTAATAGTGTTCCTAGACTGTCTTTTAGTGTAGTTAGACTGTCTATTAGTGTAGCTACACTGTCTAATAGTGTTCCAAGACTGTCTATTAGTTTAGCTAAATTGTGTATCAATATAGCTATACTGTCTATTAGTTTTCATAGACGGTCTGTTAGTGTAGCTAGACTGTCTACTAGTGTAGCTACATTGTCTATTGATATTCCTAGACTGTCCGTTAGTGTAGCTAGTTTGTCTATCAATGTAGCTGCACTGTCACTAATTTTCTTATACTGTCTGTTAGAGTAGCTACACTGTCTATTAGTGTTCATATACTGTCTGTTCGTGTAGCTAGACTGTCTATTAGTGTAGCTACACTGTCTAATAGTGTTCCTAGACTGTCTATTAAAGTAGCTAGATTGTCTATCAATATAGCAACACTGTCTATTAGTTTTCCTATACTGTCTGTTAGTGTAGCTAGACTGTCTACTAGTGTAGCTACATTGTCTATTAGTGTTCCTAGACTGTCTATTAGTGTAGCTAGACTGTCTATTAGAGTAGCTAGATTGTCTATCAATATAGCTACACTGTCTATTAGTTTTCCTATACTGTATGTTAGTGTAGCTAGACTGTCTATTAGTGTAGCTACACTGTCTAATAGTGTTCCTTGACTGTCTGTTAGTGTAGCTAGACTGTCTACTAGTGTAGCTACAAGTCTTATAGTGTTCCTAGACTGTCTATTAGTGTAGCTACACTGTCTATTAGTGTAGCTACACTGTCTGATAGTGTTCCTAGACTGTCTATTAGTGTAGCTAGACTGTCTATTATAGTAGCTATACTGTCTAATAGTGTTCCTAGACTGTCTATTAGTGTAGCTACACTGTCTAATAGTGTTCCTAGACTGTCTGTTAGCGTAGCTTGACTGTCTACTAGTGTAGCTACACTGTCTATTTGTTTTCATAGACGGTCTTTTAGAGAAGCTACACTGTCTATTAGTGTTCATAGACTGTCTGTTAGTGTAGCTACACTGTCTATTAGTGTTCATATACTGTCTGTTAGTGTAGCTACACTGTCTAATAGTGTTCCTAGACTGTCTGTTAGCGTAGCTAGACTGTCTACTAGTGTAGCTACACTGTCTATTTGTTTTCATAGACGGTCTATTAGAGAAGCTACATGTCTATTAGTGTTCATAGACTGTCTGTTAGTGTAGCTACACTGTCTATAAGTGTTCATTTACTGTCTGTTAGTGTAGCTACACTGTCTAATAATGTTCCTAGACTGTCTGTTAGTGTAGCTAGACTGTCTACTAGTGTAGCTACACTGTCTTATATAGTTCCTAGACTGTCTATTAGTGTAGCTAGACTGTCTATTAGAGCAGCTAGATTGTCTATCAATATAGCTACACTGTCTATTACTTTTCCTATACTGTATGCTAGTGTAGCTAGACTGTCTATTAGTGTAGCTACACTGTCTAATAGTGTTCCTTGACTGTCTGTTAGTGTAGCTAGACTGTCTACTAGTGTAGCTACAAGTCTTATAGTGTCCCTAGACTGTCTATTAGTGTAGCTACACTGTCTATTAGTGTAGCTACACTGCCTAATAGTGTTCCTAGACTGTCTATTAGTGTAGCTAGACTGTCTATTATAGTAGCTACACTGTCTAATAGTGTTCCTAGACTGTCTATTAGTGTAGCTACACTGTCTAATAGTGTTCCCAGACTGTCTGTTAGCGTAGCTAGACTGTCTACTAGTGTAGCTACATTGTCTATTAGTGTTCCTAGACTGTCTATTAGTGTAGCTAGACTGTCTATTAGAGTAGCTAGATTGTCTATCAATATAGCTACACTGTCTATTACTTTTCCTATACTGTATGTTAGTGTAGCTAGACTGTCTATTAGTGTAGCTACACTGTCTAATAGTGTTCCTTGACTGTCTGTTAGTGTAGCTAGACTGTCTACTAGTGTAGCTACAAGTCTTATAGTGTTCCTAGACTTCTATTAGTGTAGCTACACTGTCTATTAGTGTAGCTACACTTTCTAATAGTGTTCCTAGACTGTCTATTAGTGTAGCTAGACTGTCTATTAAAGTAGCTAAACTGTCTAATAGTGTTCCTAGACTGTCTATTAGTGTAGCTACACTGTCTAATAGTGTTCCCAGACTGTCTGTTAGCGTAGCTAGACTGTCTACTAGTGTAGCTACACTGTCTATTTGTTTTCATAGACGGTCTTTTAGAGAAGCTACACTGTCTATTAGTGTTCATAGACTGTCTGTTAGTGTAGCTACACTGTCTATTAGTGTTCATATACTGTCTGTTAGTGTAGCTACACTGTCTAATAGTGTTCCTAGACTGTCTGTTAGCGTAGCTAGACTGTCTACTAGTGTAGCTACACTGTCTATTTGTTTTCATAGACGGTCTATTATAGAAGCTATATGTCTATTAGTGTTCATAGACTGTCTGTTAGTGTAGCTACACTGTCTATAAGTGTTCATTTACTGTCTGTTAGTGTAGCTACACTGTCTATTAGTGTTCATATACTGTCTAACAGTGTTCCTAGACTGTCTATTAGTGTAGCTAGATTGTGTATCAATATAGCTACACTGTCTATTAGTTTTCATAGACGGTCTGTTAGTGTTGCTAGACTGTCTACTAGTGTAGCTACATTGTCTATTGATGTTCCTAGACTGTCCGTTAGTGTAGCTAGATTGTCTATCAATGTAGCTACACTGTCTTTTAATTTTCTTATACTGTCTGCTAGAGTAGCTACACTGTCTATTAGTGTTCATATACTGTCTGTTCGTGTAGCTAGACTGTCTATTAGTGTAGTTACACTGTCTAATAGTGTTCCTAGACTGTCTTTTAAAGTAGCTAGATTGTCTATCAATATAGCTACACTGTCTATTAGTTTTCCTATACTGTCTGTTAGTGTAGCTAGACTGTCTACTAGTGTAGCTACATTGTCTATTAGTGTTCCTAGACTGTCTTTTAGTGTAGCTAGACTGTCTATTAGAGTAGCTATATTGTCTATCAATATAGCTACACTGTCTATTCCTTTTCCTATACTGTTTGTTAGTGTAGCTAGACTGTCTATTAGTGTAGCTACACTGACTAATAGTGTTCCTAGGCTGTCTGTTAGTGTAGCTAGACTGTCTACTAGTGTAGCTACACTGTCTTATATAGTTCCTAGACTGTTTATTAGTGTAGCTACACTGTCTATTAGTGTTGCTACACTGTCTAATAGTGTTCCTAGACTGTCTACTAGTGTAGCTACATTGTCTATAAGTGTTCCTAGACTGTATATTAGTGTAGCTAGAATGTGTATTAGAGTAGCTAGATTGTCTATCAATATAGCTACACTGTCTATTAGTTTTCCTATACTGTCTGTTAGTGTAGCTACACTGTCTATTAGTGTTCATATACTGTCTGTTAGTGTAGCTACACTGTCTAATAGTGTTTCTAGACTTCTGTTAGCGTAACTAGATTGTTTATCAATGTAGCTACACTGTCTATTTGTTTTCATAGACGGTCTATTAGAGAAGCTACACTGTCTATTAGTGTTCATAGACTGTCTGTTAGTGTAGCTACACTGTCTATTAGTGTTCATATACTGTCTGTTAGTGTAGCTAGACTGTCTATCAGTGTAGTTACACTGTCTAATTGTGTCCCTAGACTGTCTATTAGTGTAGCTAGATTGTCTATTAGTGTAGCTACACTGTCTAATAGTGTTCCTAGATTGTCTACTAGTGTAGTTAGACTGTCCATTAGTGTAGCTACACTGTCTAAAAGTGGTCCTAGACTGTCTATTAGTGTAGCTAGATTGTGTATCAATGAAGCTACACTGTCTTTTAATTTTTTATACTGTCTGTTAGAGTAGCTACACTGTCTATTAGTGTTCATATACTGTCTGTTCGTGTAGCTAGACTGTCTATTAGTGTAGCTACACTGTCTAATAGTGTTCCTAGACTGTCTATTAAAGTAGCTAGATTGTCTATCAATATAGCTACACTGTCTATTAGTTTTCCTATACTGTTTGTTAGTGTAGCTAGACTGTCTACTAGTGTAGCTACATTGTCTATAGGTGTTCCTAGACTGTCTATTAGTGTAGCTTGACTGTCTATTAGAGTAGCTAGATTGTCTATTTATATAGCTACACTGTCTATTACTTTTCCTATACTGTCTATTAGTGTAGCTACACTGTCTATTAGTGTAGCTGCACTGTCTAATAGTGTTCCTAGACTGTCTATAAGTGTAGCTAGACTGTCTATTAGAGTAGCTACACTGTCTAATAGTGTTCCTAGACGGTCTATTAGAGAAGCTACACTGTCTATTAGTGTTCATAGACTGTCTGTTAGTGTAGCTAGACTGTCTTTCAATGTAGCTACACTGTCTTATAGTGTTCCTAGACTGTCTATGAGTGTAGCTAGATTGTCTATTAGTGTAGCTACACTTTCTAATAGTGTTCCTAGACTGTCTATTAGTGTAGCTAGATTGTCTATCAATATAGCTACACTGTCTATTAGTTTTCCTATACTGTCTGTTAGTGTAGCTAGACTGTCTACTAGTGTAGCTACATTGTCTATTAGTGATCCTAGACTGTCTATTAGTGTAGCTAGACTGTCTATTAGAGTAGCTAGATTGTCTATCAATATAGCTACACTGTCTATTAGTTTTCCTATACTGTATGTTAGTGTAGCTAGACTGTCTACTAGTGTAGCTACATTCTCTATTGATGTTCCTAGACTGTCCATTAGTGTAGCTAGATTGTCAATCAATGTAGCTACACTGTCTATAAGTTTTCTTATACTGTCTGTTAGAGTAGCTACACTGTCTATTTGTTTTCATCAACGGTCTATTAGTTAGCTACACTGTCTTTTAGAGTTCATAGACTGTCTGTTCGTGTAGCTAGACTGTCTATTAGTGAAGCTACACTGTCTAATAGTGTTCCTAGACTGTCTATTAGTATAGCTAGACTGTCTACTAGTATAGCTACACTGTCTTATAGTGTTCCTAGACTGTCTATTAGTGTAGCTAGACTGTCTATTAGTGTAGCTACACTGTCTAATAGTGTTCCTTGACTGTCTATTAGTGTAGCTAGACTGTCTATTAGAGTAGCTACACTGTCTAATAGTGTTCCTAGACCGTCTATTAGTGTAGCTACACTGTCTAATAGTGTTCCTAGACTGTCTGTTTGCGTTACTAGATTGTTGATCAATGTAGCTACACTGTCTATTTGTTTTCATAGACGGTCTATAAGAGAAGCTACACTGTCTATTAGTGTTCATAGATTGTCTGTTGGTGTAGCTAGACTGTCTATTAATGTAGCTACACTGTCTTATAGTGTTCCTAGACTGTCTATTAGTGTAGCTAGACTGTCTATTAGTGTAGCTACACTGTCTTATAGTGTTCCTAGACTGTCTATTAGTGTAGCTAGATTGTCTATTAGTGTAGCTACACTGTCTAATAGTGTTCCTAGACTGTCTACTAGTATAGCTAGACTGTCTATTAGAGTAGCTACACTGTCTAATAGTGTTCCTAGACTGTCAATTAGTGTAGCTAGATTGTCTATCAATATAGCTACACTGTCTATTAGTTTTCATAGACGGTCTGTTAGTGTAGCTAGACTGTCTCCTAGTGTAGCTACATTGTCTATTGATGTTCCTAGACTGTCCGTTAGTGAAGCTAGATTGTCTATCAATGTAGCTACACTGTCTATTAGTGTCTTATACTGTCTGTTAGAGTAGCTACACTGTCTATTAGTGTTCATATACTGTCTGTTAGTGTAGCTTGACTGTCTATCAGTGTAGCTACACTGTCTAATAGTGTTCCTAGACTGTCTATTAGTGTAGCTAGATTGTCTATTAGTGTAGCTACACTGTCTAATAGTGTTCCTAGACTGTCTACTAGTGTAGTTAGACTGTCTATTAGTGTAGCTACACTGTCTAATAGTGTTCCTAGACTGTCTATTAGTGTAGCTAGATTGTGTATCAATATAGCTACACTGTCTATTAGTTTTCATAGACGGTCTGTTAGTGTAGCTAGACTGTCTACTAGTGTAGCTACATTGTCTATTGATGTTCCTAGACTGTCCGTTAGTGTAGCTAGATTGTCTATCAATGTAGCTACACTGTCTTTTAATTTTCTTATACTGTCTGTTAGAGTAGCTACACTGTCTATTAGTGTTCATATACTGTCTGTTCGTGTAGCTAGACTGTCTATTAGTGTAGCCACACTGTCTAATAGTGTTCCTAGAATTTCTATTAAAGTAGCTAGACTGTCTATTAGAGTAGCTAGATTGTCTATCAATATAGCTACACTGTCTATTAGTTTTCCTATACTGTCTGTTAGTGTAGCTAGACTGTCTACTAGTGTTGCTACATTGTCTATTAGTGTTCCTAGACTGTCTATTAGTGTAGCTAGACTGTCTATTAGAGAAGCTAGATTGTCTATCAATATAGCTACCATGTCTATTAGCTTTCCTAGACTGTCTATTAGTGTAGCTACACTGTCTATTATTGTAGCTACACTGTCTAATAGTGTTCCCAGACTGTCTATTAGTGTAGCTAGACTGTCTATTAAAGTAGATACACTGTCTTATAGTGTTCCTAGACTGTCTATTAGTGTAGCTACACTGTCTAATAGTGTTCCTAGACTGTCTGTTAGCGTAACTAGATTGTTTATCAATGTAGCTAAACTGTCTATTTGTTTTCATAGACGGTCTATTAGAGAAGCTACACTGTCTATTTATGTTCATAGACTGTCTGTTAGTGTAGCTACACTGTCTATTAGTGTTCATATACTGTCTGTTAGTGTAGCTAGACTGTCTATCAGTGTAGCTACACTGTCTAATAGTGTTCCTAGACTGTCTATTAGTGTAGCTAGATTGTCTATTAGTGTAGCTACACTGTCTAATAGTGTTCCTAGACTGTCTATTAGTGTTCATAGACTGTCTGTTAGTGTAGCTAGACTGTCTATTTGTGTAGCTACACTGTCTTATAGTGTTCCTAGACTGTCTATTAGTGTAGCTTGATTGTCTATTAGTGTAGCTACACTGTCTAATAGTGTTCCTAGACTG
The DNA here is from genome assembly GCA_964019695.1 of Loripinus fragilis. Lineage (NCBI taxonomy): Eukaryota > Metazoa > Mollusca > Bivalvia > Lucinida > Lucinidae > Loripinus > Loripinus fragilis. The sequence goes on along the minus strand of OZ026523.1, from coordinate 48,443,499 downwards.
TCTACTAGAATAGCTAGACTGTCTATTAGAGTAGCTACACTTTCTAATAGAGTTCCTAGACTGTCAATTAGTGTAGCTAGATTGTCTATCAATATAGCTACACTGTCTATTAGTTTTCATAGACGGTCTGTTAGTGTAGCTAGATCGTCTACTAGTGTAGCTACATTGTCTATTGATGTTCCTAGACTGTCTGTTAGTGAAGCTAGATTGTCTATCATTGTAGCTACACTGTCTATTAGTGTCTTATACTGTCTGATAGAGTAGCTACACTGTCTATTAGTGTTCATATACTGTCTGTTAGTGTAGCTAGACTGTCTATCAGTGTAGCTACACTGTCTAATAGTGTTCCTAGACTGTCTATTAGTGTAGCTAGACTGTCTATTAGTGTAGCTACACTGTCTAATAGTGTTCCTAGACTGTCTACTAGTGTAGTTAGACTGTCTATTAGTGTAGCTACACTGTCTAATAGTGTTCCAAGACTGTCTATTAGTGTAGCTAGATTGTGTATCAATATAGCTACACTGTCTATTAGTTTTCATAGACGGTCTGTTAGTGTAGCTAGACTGTCTACTAGTGTAGCTACATTGTCTATTGATGTTCCTAGACTGTCCGTTAGTGTAGCTAGATTGTCTATCAATGTAGCTGCACTGTCTTTTAATTTTCTTATACTGTCTGTTAGAGTAGCTACACTGTCTATTAGTGTTCATATATTGTCTGTTCGTGTAGCTAGACTGTCTATTAGTGTAGCTACACTGTCTAATAGTGTTCCTAGACTGTCCATTAAAGTAGCTAGATTGTCTATCAATATAGCTACACTGTCTATTAGTTTTCCTATACTGTCTGTTAGTGTAGCTAGACTGTCTACTAGTGTAGCTACATTGTCTATTAGTGTTCCTAGACTGTCTATTAGTGTAGCTAGACTGTCTATTAGAGTAGCTAGATTGTCTATCAATATAGCTACACTGTCTATTACTGTTCCTATACTGTATGTTAGTGTAGCTAGACAGTCTATTAGTGTAGCTACACTGTCTAATAGTGTTCCTTGACTGTCTGTTAGTGTAGCTAGACTGTCTACTAGTGTAGCTACAAGTCTTATAGTGTTCCTAGACTTCTATTAGTGTAGCTACACTGTCTATTAGTGTAGCTACACTGTCTAATAGTGTTCCTAGACTGTCTATTAGTGTAGCTAGACTGTCTATTAAAGTAGCTAAACTGTCTAATAGTGTTCCTAGACTGTCTATTAGTGTAGCTACACTGTCTAATAGTGTTCCCAGACTGTCTGTAAGCGTAGATAGACTGTCTACTAGTGTAGTTACACTGTCTATTTGTTTTCATAGACGTTCTTTTAGAGAAGCTACACTGTCTATTAGTGTTCATAGACTGTCTGTTAGTGTAGCTACACTGTCTATTAGTGTTCATATACTGTCTGTTAGTGTAGCTACACTGTCTTATAGTGTTCCTAGACTGTCTGTTAGCGTAGCTAGACTGTCTAATAGTGTAGCTACACTGTCTATTTGTTTTCAAAGACAGTCTATTAGAGAAGCTACATGTCTATTAGTGTTCATAGACTGTCTGTTAGTGTAGCTACGTTGTCTATTAGTGTTCATATACTGTCTGTTAGTGTAGCTACACTGTCTATTAGTGTTCATATACTGTCTAATAGTGTTCCTAGACTGTCTATTAGTGTAGCTAGATTGTGTATCAATATAGCTACACTGTCTATTAGTTTTCATAGACGGTCTGTTAGTGTTGCTAGACTGTCTACTAGTGTTGCTACATTGTCTATTGATGTTCCTAGACTGTCCGTTAGTGTAGCTAGATTGTCTATCAATGTAGCTACACTGTCTTTTAATTTTCTTATACTGTCTGTTAGAGTAGCTACACTGTCTATTAGTGTTCATATACTATCTGTTCGTGTAGCTAGACTGTCTATTAGTGTAGTTACACTGTCTAATAGTGTTCCTAGACTGTCTATTAAAGTAGCTAGATTGTCTATCAATATAGCTACACTGTCTATTAGTTTTCCTATACTGTCTGTTAGTGTAGCTAGACTGTCTACTAGTGTAGCTACATTGTCTATTAGTGTTCCTAGACTGTCTTTTAGTGTAGCTAGACTGTCTATTAGAGTAGCTAGATTGTCTATCAATATAGCTACACTGTCTATTACTTTTCCTATACTGTTTGTTAGTGTAGCTAGACTGTCTATTAGTGTAGCTACACTGTCTAATAGTGTTCCTAGACTGTCTGTTAGTGTAGCTAGACTGTCTACTAGTGTAGCTACACTGTCTTATATAGTTCCTAGACTGTCTATTAGTGTAGCTACACTGTCTATTAGTGTAGCTTCACTGTCTAATAGTGTTCATAGACTGTCTACTAGTGTAGCTACATTGTCTATTAGTGTTCCTAGACTGTATATTAGTGTAGCTAAAATGTCTATTAGAGTAGCTAGATTGTCTATCAATATAGCTACACTGTCTATTAGTTTTTTCTATACTGTCTGTTAGTGTAGCTACACTGTCTATTAGTGTTCATATACTGTCTGTTAGTGTAGCTACACTGTCTAATAGTGTTCCTAGACTTCTGTTAGCGTAACTAGATTGTTTATCAATGTAGCTACACTGTCTATTTGTTTTCATAGACGGTCTATTAGAGAAGCTACACTGTCTATTAGTGTTCATAGACTGTCTGTTAGTGTAGCTACACTGTCTATTAGTGTTCATATACTGTCTGTTAGTGTAGCTAGACTGTCTATCAGTGTAGTTACACTGTCTAATAGTGTTCCTAGACTGTCTATTAGTGTAGCTAGATTGTCTATTAGTGTAGCTACACTGTCTAATAGTGTTCCTAGACTGTCTACTAGTGTAGTTAGACTGTCCATTAGTGTAGCTACACTGTCTAATAGTGGTCCTAGACTGTCTATTAGTGTAGCTAGATTGTGTATCAATGAAGCTACACTGTCTTTTAATTTTTTATACTGTCTGTTAGAGTAGCTATACTGTCTATTAGTGTTCATATACTGTCTGTTCGTGTAGCTTGACTGTCTATTAGTGTAGCTACACTGTCTAATAGTGTTCCTAGACTGTCTATTAAAGTAGCTAGATTGTCTATCAATATAGCTACACTGTCTATTAGTTTTCCTATACTGTTTGTTAGTGTAGCTAGACTGTCTACTAGTGTAGCTACATTGTCTATTAGTGTTCCTAGACTGTCTATTAGTGTAGCTTGACTGTCTATTAGAGTAGTTAGATTGTCTATTAATATAGCTACACTGTCTATCACTTTTCTTATACTGTCTATTAGTGTAGCTACACTGTCTATTAGTGTAGCTACACTGTCTAATAGTGTTCCTAGACTGTCTATAAGTGTAGCTAGACTGTCTATTATAGTAGCTACACTGTCTAATAGTGTTCCTAGACGGTCTATTAGAGAAGCTACACTGTCTATTAGTGTTCATAGACTGTCTGTTAGTGTAGCTAGACTGTCTTTTAATGTAGCTACACTGTCTTATAGTGTTCCTAGACTGTCTATGAGTGTAGCTAGATTGTCTATTAGTGTAGCTACACTTTCTAATAGTGTTCCTAGACTGTCTATTAGTGTAGCTAGACTGTCTATTAGTGTAGCCACACTGCCTATTAGTGTTCATAGACTGTCTGTTAGTGTAGCTAGACTGTCTATTAGTGTAGTAACATTGTCTTATAGTGTTCCTAGACTGTCGGTTAGTGTAGCTAGACTGTCTACTAGTGTAGCTGCACTGTCTAATAGTGTTCCTCGACTGTCTGTTAGCGTATCTAGATTGTTTATCAATGTAGTTACACTGTTTATTTGTTTTCATAGACGGTCTATTAGAGGCTACACTGTCTATAAGTGTTCATAGACTGTCTGTTAGTGTAGCTAGACTGTCTATTAATGTAGCTACACTGTCTTATAGTGTTCCTAGACTGTCTATTAGTGTAGCTAGATTGTCTATTAGTGTAGCTACACTGTCTTATAGTGTTCCTAGACTGTCTATTAGTGTAGCTAGACTGTCTATTAGTGAAGCTACACTGTCTATTAGTGTTCATAGACTGTCTGTTAGTGTAGCTAGTCTGTCTATTAGTGTAGCTAGTTTGTCTATTAGTGTAGCAACACTGTCTTATAGTGTTCCTAGACTGTCTATTAGTGTAGCTAGATTGTCTATAAGTGTAGCTAGATGGTGTATCAATATAGCTACACTGTCTATTAGTTTTCATAGACGGTCTGTTATTGTAGCTAGATTGTCAACTAGTGTAGCTATATTGTCTACTGATGTTCCTAGACTGTCCGTTAGTGTAGCTAGATTTCTATCAATGTAGCTACACTGTCTATTAGTGTCCATATACTGTCTGTTTGTGTAGCTAGACTGTCTATTAGTGTAGCTACACTGTCTAATAGTGTTCCAAGACTGTCTATTAGTGTAGCTAGATTGTCTATCAATATAGCTACACTGTCTATTAGTTTTGCTATACTGTGTGTTAGTGTAGCTTGACTGTCTACTAGTGTAGCTACATTGTCTATTAGTGTTCCTAGACTGTATATTAGTGTAGCTAGAATGTCTATTAGAGTAGCTAGATTGTCTATCAATATAGCTACACTGTCTAATAGTTTTCCTATACTGTATGTTAGTGTAGCTAGTCTGTCTACTAGTGTAGTTTTATTGTCTATTGATGTTCCTAGACTGTCCTTTAGTGTACCTAGATTGTCTATTAATGTAGCAACACTGTCTATTAGTTTTCTTATACTGTCTGTTAGAGTAGCTACACTGTCTATTTGTTTTCATCGACGGTCTATTAGTTAGCTACACTGTCAATTAGAGTTCATAGACTGTCTGTTAGTGTAGCTAGACTGTCTATTAGTGTAGCTACACTGTCTATTAGTGTTCCTAGACTGTCTATTAGTGTAGCTAGACTGTCTACTAGTGTAGCTACACTGTCTAATAGTGTTCCTAGACTATCTATTAGTGTAGCTAGACTGTCTATTAGAGTAGCTACACTGTCTAATAGTGTTCCTAGACTGTCTTTTAGTGTAGCTAGATTGGTCTATCAATATAGCTACACTGTCTATTAGTTTTCCTATACTGTATGTTAGTGTAGCTAGACTGTCTACTGGTGTAGCTACATTGTCTATTGATGTTCCTAGACTGTCTGTTAGTGTAGCTAGACTGTCTACTAGTGTAGCTACACTGTCTTATAGTGTTCCTAGACTGTCTACTAGTGTAGCTACACTGTCTATTAGTGTAGCTACACTGTCTATTAGTGTTCCTAGACTGTCAATTAGTATAGCTAGACTGTCTATTAGAGTAGCTATACTGTCTAATAGTGTTCCTAGACTGTCTATTAGTGTAGCTACACTGTCTAATAGTGTTCCTAGACTGTCTGTTAGCGTAACTAGATTGTTTATCAATGTAGCTACACTGTCTATTTGTTTTCATAGACGGTCTATTAGAGAGGCTACACTGTCTATTAGTGTTCATAGACTGTCTTTTATTAGTGTAGCTAGACTGTCTATTAATGTAGCTAGACTGTCTATTAGTGTAGCTGCACTGTCTTATAGTGTTCCTAGATTGTCTATTAGTGTAGCTAGACTATCTATTAGTGTAGCTACACTGTCTATTAGTGTTCATAGACTGTCTACTAGTGTAGCCAGACTGTCTATTAGAGTAGCTATACTGTCTAATAGTGTTCCTAGACTGTCTATTAGTGTAGCTACACTGTCTAATAGTGTTCCTAGACTGTCTGTTAGCGTAACTTGATTGTTTATCAATGTAGCTACACTGTCTATTTGTTTTCATAGACGGTCTATTAGAGAGGCTACGCTGTCTATTAGTGTTCATAGACTGTCTATTAGTGTAGCTAGACTGTCTATTAATGTAGCTAGACTGTCTATTAGTGTAGCTGCACTGTCTTATAGTGTTCCTAGATTGTCTATTAGTGTAGCTAGACTATCTATTAGTGTAGCTACACTGTCTATTAGTGTTCATAGACTGTCTACTAGTGTAGCCAGACTGTCTATTAGAGTTGCTACACTGTCTTATAGTGTTCCTAGACTGTATATTAGTGTAGCTAGATTGTCTATTAGTGTAGCTACACTGTCTAATAGTGTTCCTAGACTGTCTACTAGTGTAGCCAGACTGTCTATTAGAGTAGCTACACTGTCCAATAGTGTTCCTAGACTGTCTATAAGTGTAGCTAGATTGTGTATCAATATAGCTACACTGTCTATTAGTTTTCATAGACGGTCTGTTAGTGTAGCTAGACTGTCTACTAGTGTAGCTACATTGTCAATTGATGTTCCTAGACTGTCCGTTAGTGTAGCTAGATTGTCTATCAATGTAGCTACACTGTCTTTTAATTTTCTTATACTGTCTGTTCGCGTAGCTACACTGTCTATTAGTGTTCATATACTGTCTGTTCGTGTAGCTACACTGTCTATTAGTGTAGCTACACTGTCTAATAGTGTTCCTAGACTTTCTATTAGTGTAGCTAGATTGTCTATCAATATTGCTAAACTGTCTATTAGTTTTCCTATACTGTCTGTTAGTGTAGCTAGACTGTCTGCTAGTGTAGCTACATTGTCTTTTAGTGTTCCTAGACTGTCTATTAGTGTAGCTAGAATGTCTATTAGAGTAGCTAGATTGTCTATCAATATAGCTACACTGTCTATTTGTTTTCCTATACTGTATGTTAGTGTAGCTAGACTGTCTACTAGTGTAGCTACATTGTCTATTGATGTTCCTAGACTGTCCATTAGTGTAGCTAGATTGTCTATCAATGTAGCTACACTGTTTATAAGTTTTCTTATACTGTCTGTTAGAGTAGCTACACTGTCTATTTGTTTTCATCAACGGTCTATTAGTAAGCTATACTGTCTATTAGAGTTCATAGACTGTCTGTTCGTGTAGCTAGACTGTCTATTAGTGTAGCTACACTGTCTAATAGTGTTCCTAGACTGTCTATTAGTGTAGCAAGACTGTCTACTAGTGTAGCTACACTGTCTTATAGTATTCCTAGACTGTCTATTAGTGTAGCTAGACTGTCTATTAGTGTAGCTACACTGTCTAATAGTGTTCCTAGACTGTCTATTAGTGTAGCTAGACTGTCTATTAGAGTAGCTACACTGTCTAATAGTGTTCATAGACTGTCTGTTAGTGTAGCTACACTGTCTAATAGTGTTCCTAGACTGTCTTAGTGTAGCTAGACTGTCTACTAGTGTAGCTACACTGACTTATAGTGTTCCTTGACTGTCTATTAGTGTAGCTAGACTGTCTATTAGTGTAGCTACATTGTCTATTGATGTTCCTAGACTGTCCGTTAGTGTAGCTAGATTGTCTATCAATGTAGCTACACTGTCTTTTAATTTTCTTATACTGTCTGTTCGCGTAGCTACACTGTCTATTAGTGTTCATATACTGTCTGTTCGTGTAGCTACACTGTCTATTAGTGTAGCTACACTGTCTAATAGTGTTCCTAGACTTTCTATTAGTGTAGCTAGATTGTCTATCAATATTGCTAAACTGTCTATTAGTTTTCCTATACTGTCTGTTAGTGTAGCTAGACTGTCTGCTAGTGTAGCTACATTGTCTTTTAGTGTTCCTAGACTGTCTATTAGTGTAGCTAGACTGTCTATTAGAGTAGCTAGATTGTCTATCAATATAGCTACACTGTCTATTTGTTTTCCTATACTGTATGTTAGTGTAGCTAGACTGTCTACTAGTGTAGCTACATTGTCTATTGATGTTCCTAGACTGTCCATTAGTGTAGCTAGATTGTCTATCAATGTAGCTACACTGTTTATAAGTTTTCTTATACTGTCTGTTAGAGTAGCTACACTGTCTATTTGTTTTCATCAACGGTCTATTAGTTAGCTACACTGTCTATTAGAGTTCATAGACTGTCTGTTCGTGTAGCTAGACTGTATATTAGTGTAGCTACACTGTCTAATAGTGTTCCTAGACTGTCTATTAGTGTAGCTAGACTGTCTACTAGTGTAGCTACACTGTCTTATAGTATTCCTAGACTGTCTATTAGTGTAGCTAGACTGTCTATTAGTGTAGCTACACTGTCTAATAGTGTTCCTAGACTGTCTATTAGTGTAACTAGACAGTCTATTAGAGTAGCTACACTGTCTAATAGTGTTCATAGAATGTCTGTTAGTGTAGCTACACTGTCTAATAGTGTTCCTAGACTGTCTGTTAGTGTAGCTAGACTGTCTACTAGTGTAGCTACACTGTCTTATAGTGTTCCTTGACTGTCTATTAGTGTAGCTAGACTGTCTATTAGTGTAGCTACACTGTCTATTAGTGTTCCTAGACTATCTATTAGTGTAGCTAGACTGTCTATTAGAGTAGCTACACTGTCTAATAGTGTTCCTAGACTGTCTATTAGTTTAGCTACATTGTCTAATAGTGTTCCTAGATTGTCTGTTAACGTAACTAGATTGTTTATCAATGTAGCTACACTGTCTATTTGTTTTCATAGACGGTACATTAGAGAGGCTACACTGTCTATTAGTGTTCATACACTGTCTGTTAGTGTAGCTAGACTGTCTATTAATGTAGCTACACTGTCTTATAGTGTTCCTAGACTGTCTATTAGTGTAGCTAGATTGTCTATTAGTGTAGCTACACTGTCTTATAGTGTTCCTAGACTGTCTATTAGTGTAGCTAGACTATCTATTAGTGTAGCTACACTGTCAATTAGTGTTCATAGACTGTCTGTTAGTGTAGCTAGACTGTCTATTAGTGTAGCTACACTGTCTTATAGTGTTCCTAGACTGTCTATTAGTGTAGCTAGATTGTCTATTAGTGTAGCTACACTGTCTAATAGTGTTCCTAGACTGTCTACTAGTATAGCCAGACTGTCTATTAGAGTAGCTACACTGTCTTATAGTGTTCCTAGACTGTCTATTAGTGTAGCTAGACTGTCTACTGGTGTAGCTACATTGTCTATTGATGTTCCTAGACTGTCTGTTAGTGTAGCTAGATTGTCTATTAGTGTAGCTACACTGTCTAATAGTGTTCCTAGACTGTCTGTTAGTGTAGCTACACTGTCTATTAGTGTAGCTACACTGTCTATTAGTGTTCCTAGACTGTCAATTAGTGTAGCTAGACTGTCTATTAGAGTAGCTACACTGTCTAATAGTGTTCCTAGATTGTCTGTTAACGTAACTAGATTGTTTATCAATGTAGCTACACTGTCTATTTGTTTTCATAGACGGTACATTAGAGAGGCTACACTGTCTATTAGTGTTCGTAGACTGTCTGTTAGTGTAGCTAGACTGTCTATTAATGTAGCTACACTGTCTTATAGTGTTCCTAGACTGTCTATTAGTGTAGCTAGATTGTCTATTAGTGTAGCTACACTGTCTTATAGTGTTCCTAGACTGTCTATTAGTGTAGCTAGACTATCTTTTAGTGTAGCTACACTGTCAATTAGTGTTCATAGACTGTCTGTTAGTGTAGCTAGACTGTCTATTAGTGTAGCTACACTGTCTTATAGTGTTCCTAGACTGTCTATTAGTGTAGCTAGATTGTCTATTAGTGTAGCTACACTGTCTAATAGTGTTCCTAGACTGTCTACTAGTATAGCCAGACTGTCTATTAGAGTAGCTACACTGTCTAATAGTGTTCCTAGACTGACTATTAGTGTAGCTAGATTGTGTATCAATATAGCTACACTGTCTATTAGTTTTCATAGACGGTCTGTTAGTGTAGCTAGACTGTCTACTTGTGTAGCTACATTGTCTATTGATGTTCCTAGACTGTCCGTTAGTGTAGCTAGATTGTCTATCAATGTAGCTACACTGTCTTTTAATTTTCTTATACTGTCTGTTAGAGTGGCTACACTGTCTATTAGTGTTCATATACTGTCTGTTCGTGTATCTAGACTGTCTATTAGTGTAGCTAGACTGTCTACTTGTGTAGCTACATTGTCTATTGATGTTCCTAGACTGTCCGTTAGTGTAGCTAGATTGTCTATCAATGTATCTACACTGTTTTTAATTTTCTTATACTGTCTGTTAGAGTAGCTACACTGTCTATTAGTGTTCATATACTGTCTGTTCGTGTATCTAGACTGTCTATTAGTGTAGCTAAACTGTCTAATAGTGTTCCTAGACTGTCTATTAGTGTAACTAGATTGTCTATCAATATAGCTACACTGTCTATTAGTTTTCCTATACTGTCTGTTAGTGTAGCTAGACTGTCTACTAATGTAGCTACATTGTCTATTAGTGTTCCTAGACTGTCTATTAGTGTAGGTAGACTGTCTATTGGAGTAGCTAGAATGTCCATCAATATAGCTACACTGTCTATTAGTTTTCCTCTACTGTATGTTAGTGTAGCTAGACTGTCTACTAGTGTAGCTACTTTGTCTATTGATGTTCCTAGACTGTCCATTAGTGTAGCTAGATTGTCTATCAATGTAGCTGCATTGTCTACTAGTGTTCCTAGACTGTATATTAGTGTAGCTAGAATGTCTATTAGAGTAGCTAGATTGTCTATCAATATAGCTACACTGTCTATTACTTTTCCTATACTGTATGTTAGTGTAGCTAGACTGTCTACTAGTGTAGTTTTATTGTCTATTGATGTTCCTAGACTGTCCTTTAGTGTACCTAGATTGTCTATCAATGTAGCTACACTGTCTATTAGTTTTCTTATACTGTCTGTTAGAGTAGCTACACTGTCTATTTGTTTTCATCGACGGTCTATTAGTAAGCTACACTGTCAATTAGAGTTCATAGACTGTCTGTTAGTGTAGCTAGACTGTCTATTAGTGTAGCTACACTGTCTAATAGTGTTCCTAGACTGTCTATTAGTGTAGCTAGACTGTCTACTAGTGTAGCTACACTGTCTAATAAGGTTCCTAGACTGTATATTAGTGTAGCTAGACTGTCTATTAGAGTAGCTACACTGTCTAATAGTGTTCCTAGACTGTCTATTAGTGTAGCTACACTGTCTAATAGTGTTCCTAGACTGTCTATAAGTGTAGCTAGATTGTCAATCAATATAGCTACACTGTCTATTAGTTTTCCTATACTGTCTGTTAGTGTAGCTAGACTGTCTACTAGTGTAGCTACATTGTCTATTAGTGTTTCTAGACTGTCTATTAGTGTAACTAGACTGTCTATTAGAGTAGCTAGATTGGTCTATTAATATAGCTACACTGTCTATTAGTTTTCCTATACTGTATGTTAGTGTAGCTAGACTGTCTACTGGTGTAGCTACATTGTCTATTGATGTTCCTAGACTGTCTGTTAGTGTAGCTAGATTGTCTATTAGTGTAGCTACACTGTCTAATAGTGTTCCTAGACTGTCTGTTAGTGTAGCTACACTGTCTATTAGTGTAGCTACACTGTCTATTAGTGTTCCTAGACTGTCAATTAGTGTAGCTAGACTGTCAATTAGAGTAGCTACACTGTCTAATAGTGTTCCTAGACTGTCTATTAGTGTAGCTACACTGTCTAATAGTGTTCCTAGACTCTTTGTTAGCGTAACTAGATTGTTTATCAATGTAGCTACACTGTCTATTTGTTTTCATAGACGGTCTATTAGAGAGGCTACACTGTCTATTAGTGTTCATAGACTGTCTGTTAGTGTAGCTAGACTGTCTATTAATGTAGCTACACTGTCTTATAGTGTTCCTAGACTGTCTATTAGTGTAGCTAGATTGTCTATTAGTGTAGCTACACTGTCTTATAGTGTTCCTAGACTGTCTATTAGTGAAGCTAGACTGTCTATTAGTGTAGCTACACTGTCTATTAGTGTTCATAAACTGTCTGTTAGTGTAGCTAGACTGTCTATTAGTGTAGCTACACTGTCTTATAGTGTTCCTAGACTTTCTATTAGTGTAGCTAGATTGTCTATTAGTGTAGCTACACTGTCTAATAGTGTTCCTAGACTGTCTACTAGTGTAGCCAGACTGTCTATTAGAGTAGCTACACTGTCTAATAGTGTTCCTAGACTGTCTATTAGTGTAGCTAGATTGTGTATCAATATAGCTACACTGTCTATTAGTTTTCATAGACGGTCTGTTAGTGTAGCTAGACTGTCTACTAGTGTAGCTACATTGTCTATTGATGTTCCTATACTGTCCCTTAATGTAGCTAGATTGTCTATCAATGTAGCTACACTGTCTTTTAATTTTCTTATACTGTCTGTTCGCGTAGCTACACTGTCTATTAGTGTTCATATACTGTCTGTTCATGTAGCTAGACTGTCTATTAGTGTAGCTACACTGTCTAATAGTGTTCCTAGACTTTCTATTAGTGTAGCTAGATTGTCTATCAATATAGCTACACTGTCTATTAGTTTTCCTATACTGTCTGTTAGTGTAGCTAGACTGTCTACTAGTGTAGCTACATTGTCTATTAGTGTTCCTAGACTGTCTATTAGTGTAGCTAGACTGTCTATAAGAGTAGGGTGATTGTCTATCAATATAGCTACACTGTCTATTAGTTTTCCTATACTGTATGTTAGTGTAGCTAGACTGTCTACTAGTGTAGCTACATTGTCTATTGATGTTCCTAGACTGTCCATTAGTGTAGCTAGATTGTCTATCAATGTAGCTACACTGTCTATAAGTTTTCTTATACTGTCTGTTAGAGTAGCTACACTGTCTATTTGTTTTCATCAACGGTCTATTAGTTAGCTACACTGTCTATTAGAGATCATAGACTGTCTGTTCGTGTAGCTAGACTGTCTATTAGTGTAGCTACACTGTCTAATAGTGTTCCTAGACTGTCTATTAGTGTAGCTAGACTGTCTACTACTGTAGCTACACTGTCTTATAGTGTTCCTAGACTGTCTATTAGTGTAGCTACACTGTCTAATAGTGTTCCTAGACTGTCTGTTAGTGTAGCTAGACTGTCTACTAGTGTAGCTACACTGTCTTATAGTGTTCCTAGACTGTCTATTAGTGTAGCTAGACTGTCTATTAGTGTAGCTACACTGTCTCTTAGTGTTCCTAGACTGTCTATTAGTGTAGCTAGACTGTCTATTAGAGTAGCTACACTGTCTAATAGTGTTCCTAGACTGTCTATTAGTGTAGCTACACTGTCTAATAGTGTTCCTAGACTGTCTGTTAACGTAACTAGATTGTTATCAATGTAGCTACACTGTCTATTTGTTTTCATAGACGGTCTATTAGAGAGGCTACACTGTCTATTAGTGTTCATAGACTGTCTGTTAGTGTAGCTAGACTGTCTATTAATGTAGCTACACTGTCTTATAGTGTTCCTAGACTGTCTGTTTGCGTAACTAGATTGTTGATAAATGTAGCTACACTGTCTATTTGTTTTCATAGACGGTCTATAAGAGAAGCTACACTGTCTTTTAGTGTTCATAGACTGTCTGTTAGTGTAGCTAGACTGTCTATTAATGTAGCTACACCGTCTTAGAGTGTTCCTAGACTGTCCATTAGTGTACCTAGATTGTCTATTAGTGTAGCTACACTGTCTTATAGTGTTCCTAGACTGTCTATTAGTGTAGCTAGACTGTCTATTAGTGTAGCTACACTGTCTATTAGTGTTCATAGACTGTCTGTTAGTGTAGCTAGATTGTCTATTAGTGTAGCTACACTGTCTTATAGTGTTCCTAGACTGTCTACTAGTGTAGCTAGATTGTCTATTAGTGTAGCTACACTGTCTAATAGTGTTCCTAGACTGTCTACTAGTGTAGCTAGACTGTCTATTAGAGTAGCTACACTGTCTAATAGTGTTCCTAGACTGTCAATTAGTGTAGCTAGATTGCCTATCAATATAGCTACACTGTCTATTAGTTTTCATAGACGGTCTGTTAGTGTAGCTAGACTGTCTACTAGTGTAGCTACATTGTCTATTGATGTTCCTAGACTGTCCGTTAGTGTAGCTAGATTGTCTATCAATGTAGCTACACTGTCTTTTAATTTTCTTATACTGTCTGTTAGAGTAGCTACACTGTCTATTAGTGTTCATATACTGTCTGTTAGTGTAGCTAGACTGTATATCAGTGTAGCTACACTGTCTAATAGTGTTCCTAGACTGTCTATTAGTGTAGCTAGATTGTCTTTTAGTGTAGCTACACTGTCTAATAGTGTTCCTAGACTGTCTATTAGTGTAGCTAGACTGTCTATTAGTAAAGATACACTGTCTAATAGTGTTCCTAGACTGTCTACTAGTGTTCCTAGACTGTCTATTAGTGTAGCTACACTGTCTAATAGTGTTCCTAGACTGTCTATTAGTGTAGCTAGATTGTGTATCAATATAGCTACACTGTCTATTAGTTTTCATAGACGGTCTGTTAGTGTAGCTAGACTGTCTACTAGTGTAGCTACATTGTCTATTGATGTTCCTAGACTGTCCGTTAGTGTAGCTAGATTGTCTATCAATGTAGCTACACTGTCTTTTAATTTTCTTATACTGTCTGTTAGAGTAGCTACACAGTCTTTAGTGTTCAAAATGTCTGTTCGTGTAGCTAGACTGTCTATTAGTGTAACTACACTGTCTAATAGTGTTCCTAGACTGTCTATTAAAGTAGCTAGATTGTCTATCAATATAGCTACACTGTCTATTAGTTTTCCTATACTGTCTGTTAGTGTAGCTAGACTGTCTACTAGTGTAGCTACATTGTCTTAGTGTTCCTAGACTGTCTATTAGTGTAGCTAGACTGTCTATTAGAGTAGCTAGATTGTCTATCAATATAGCTACACTGTCTATTACTTTTCCTATACTGTATGTTAGTGTAGCTAGACTGTATATTAGTGTAGCTACACTGTCTAATAGTGTTCCTAGACTGTCTGTTAGTGTAGCTAGACTGTCTACTAGTGTAGCTACACTGTCTTATAGTGTTCCTAGACTTTCTATTAGTGTAGCTACACTGTCTAATAGTGTAGCTACACTGTCTAATAGTGTTCCTAGACTGTCTATTAGTGTAGCTAGACTGTCTATTAGAGTAGCTACACTGTCTAATAGTGTTCCTAGACTGTCTGTTAGCGTAACTAGATTGTTTATCAATGTAGCTACACTGTCTATTTGTTTTCATAGACGGTCTATTAGAGAAGCTACACTGTCTATTAGTGTTCAAAGACTGTCTGTTAGTGTAGCTACACTGTCTATTAGTGTTCATATACTGTCTGTTAGTGTAGCTAGACTGTCTATCAGTGTAGCTACACTGTCTAATAGTGTTCCTAGACTGTCTATTAGTGTAGCTAGATTGTCTATTAGTGTAGCTACACTGTCTTATAGTGTTCCTAGACTGTCTATTAGTGTAGCTAGACTGTCTATTAGTGTAGCTACACTGTCTGATAGTGTTCCTAGACTGTCAACTAGTGTAGTTAGACTGTCTATTAGTGTAGCTACACTGTATAATAGTGTTCGTAGACTGTCTATTAGTGTAGCTAGATTGTGTATCAATATAGCTACACTGTCTAATAGTGTTCCTAGACTGTCTATTAGTGTAGCTAGACTGTCTATTAGAGTAGCTACACTGTCTAATAGTGTTCCTAGACTGTCTATTAGTGTAGTTACACTGTCTAATAGTGTTCCTAGACTGTCTGTTAGCGTAACTAGATTGTTTATCAATGTAGCTACACTGTCTATTTGTTTTCATAGGCGGTCTATTAGAGAAGCTACACTGTCTATTAGTGTTCATAGACTGTCTGTTAGTGTAGCTACACTGTCTATTAGTGTTCATATACTGTCTGTTAGTGTAGCTAGACTGTCTATCAGTGTAGCTACACTGCCTAATAGTGTTCCTAGACTGTCTATTAGTGTAGCTAGATTGTCTGTTAGTGTAGCTACACTGTCTAATAGTGTAGCTAGACTGTCTATTAGTGTAGCTACACTGTCTAATAGTGTTCCTAGACTGTCAACTAGTGTAGTTAGACTGTCTATTAGTGTAGCTACACTGTCTAATAGTGTTCGTAGACTGTCTATTAGTGTAGCTAGATTGTGTATCAATATAGCTACACTGTCTATTAGTTTTCATAGACGGTCTGTTAGTGTAGCTAGACTGTCTACTAGTGTAGCTACATTGTCTATTGATGTTCCTAGATTGTCCGTTAGTGTAGCTAGATTGTCTATCAATGTAGCTACACTGTCTTTTAATTTTCTTATACTCTCTGTTAGAGTAGCTACACTGTTTATTAGTGTTCATATACTGTCTGTTCGTGTAGCTAGACTGTCTATTAGTGTAGCTACACTGTCTAATAGTGTTCTTAGACTGTCTCTTAGTGTAGCTAGACTGTCTATTAGAGTAGCTAGATTGTCTATCAATATAGCTACACTGTCTATTACTTTTCCTATACTGTCTGTTAGTGTAGCTAGACTGTCTACTAGTGTAGCTACATTGTCTATTAGTGTTCCTAGACTGTCTATTAGAGTAGCTAGATTGTCTATCAATATAGCTACACTGTCTATTACTTTTCCTATACTGTATGTAAGTGTAGCTAGACTGTCTATTAGTGTAGCTACACTGTCTAATAGTGTTCCTAGACTGTCTGTTAGCGTAACTAGATTGTTTATCAATGTAGCTACACTGTCTATTTGTTTTCATAGACAGTCTATTAGAGAAGCTACACTGTCTATTAGTGTTCATAGACTGTCTGTTAGTGTAGCTAGACTGTCTATTAATGTAGCTACACTGTCTTATAGTGTTCCTAGACTGTCTATGAGTGTAGCTAGATTGTCTATTAGTGTAGCTACACTGTCTTATAGTGTTCCTAGACTGTCTATTAGTGTAGCTAGACTGTCTATTAGTGTAGCAACACTGCCTATTAGTGTTCATAGACTGTCTTTTAGTGTAGCTAGACTGTCTATTAGTGTAGCTACACTGTCTAATAGTGTTCCTAGACTGTCTATTAGTGTAGCTAGACTGTCTACTAGTGTAGCTACACTGTCTTATAGTATTCCTAGACTGTCTATTAGTGTAGCTAGACTGTCTATTAGTGTAGCTACACTGTCTAATAGTGTTCCTAGACTGTCTATTAGTGTAACTAGACTGTCTATTAGAGTAGCTACACTGTCTAATAGTGTTCATAGACTGTCTGTTAGTGTAGCTACACTGTCTAATAGTGTTCCTAGACTGTCTGTTAGTGTAGCTAGACTGTCTACTAGTGTAGCTACACTGTCTTATAGTGTTCCTTGACTGTCTATTAGTGTAGCTAGACTGTCTATTAGTGTAGCTACACTGTCTATTAGTGTTCCTAGACTATCTATTAGTGTAGCTAGACTGTCTATTAGAGTAGCTACACTGTCTAATAGTGTTCCTAGACTGTCTATTAGTGTAGCTACACTGTCTAATAGTGTTCCTAGATTGTCTGTTAACGTAACTAGATTGTTTATCAATGTAGCTACACTGTCTATTTGTTTTCATAGACGGTACATTAGAGAGGCTACACTGTCTATTAGTGTTCATAGACTGTCTGTTAGTGTAGCTAGACTGTCTATTAATGTAGCTACACTGTCTTATAGTGTTCCTAGACTGTCTATTAGTGTAGCTAGATTGTCTATTAGTGTAGCTACACTGTCTTATAGTGTTCCTAGACTGTCTATTAGTGTAGCTAGACTATCTATTAGTGTAGCTACACTGTCAATTAGTGTTCATAGACTGTCTGTTAGTGTAGCTAGACTGTCTATTAGTGTAGCTACACTGTCTTATAGTGTTCCTAGACTGTCTATTAGTGTAGCTAGATTGTCTATTAGTGTAGCTACACTGTCTAATAGTGTTCCTAGACTGTCTACTAGTATAACCAGACTGTCTATTAGAGTAGCTACACTGTCTAATAGTGTTCCTAGACTGTCTATTAGTGTAGCTAGATTGTGTATCAATATAGCTACACTGTCTATTAGTTTTCATAAACGGTCTGTTAGTGTAGCTAGACTGTCTACTTGTGTAGCTACATTGTCTATTGATGTTCCTAGACTGTCCGTTAGTGTAGCTAGATTGTCTATCAATGTAGCTACACTGTCTTTTAATTTTCTTATACTGTCTGTTAGAGTAGCTACACTGTCTATTAGTGTTCATATACTGTCTGTTCGTGTATCTAGACTGTCTATTAGTGTAGCTACACTGTCTAATAGTGTTCCTAGACTGTCTATTAGTGTAGCTAGATTGTCTATCAATATAGCTACACTGTCTATTAGTTTTCCTATACTGTCTGTTAGTGTAGCTAGACTGTCTACTAATGTAGCTACATTGTCTATTAGTGTTCCTAGACTGTCTATTAGTGTAGCTAGACTGTCTATTGGAGTAGCTAGAATGTCCATCAATATAGCTACAATGTCTATTAGTTTTCCTTTACTGTATGTTAGTGTAGCTAGACTGTCTACTAGTGTAGCTACTTTGTCTATTGATGTTCCTAGACTGTCCATTAGTGTAGCTAGATTGTCTATCAATGTAGCTGCATTGTCTACTAGTGTTCCTAGACTGTATATTAGTGTAGCTAGAATGTCTATTAGAGTAGCTAGATTGTCTATCAATATAGCTACACTGTCTATTACTTTTCCTATACTGTATGTTAGTGTAGCTAGACTGTCTACTAGTGTAGTTTTATTGTCTATTGATGTTCCTAGACTGTCCTTTAGTGTACCTAGATTGTCTATCAATGTAGCTACACTGTCTATTAGTTTTCTTATACTGTCTGTTAGAGTAGCTACACTGTCTATTTGTTTTCATCGACGGTCTATTAGTTAGCTACACTGTCAATTAGAGTTCATAGACTGTCTGTTAGTGTAGCTAGACTGTCTATTAGTGTAGCTACACTGTCTAATAGTGTTCCTAGACTGTCTATTAGTGTAGCTAGACTGTCTACTAGTGTAGCTACACTGTCTAATAAGGTTCCTAGACTGTATATTAGTGTAGCTAGACTGTCTATTAGAGTAGCTACACTGTCTAATAGTGTTCCTAGACTGTCTATTAGTGTAGCTACACTGTCTAATAGTGTTCCTAGACTGTCTATTAGTGTAGCTAGATTGTCAATCAATATAGCTACACTGTCTATAAGTTTTCCTATACTGTCTGTTAGTGTAGCTAGACTGTCTACTAGTGTAGCTACATTGTCTATTATTGTTTCTAGACTGTCTATTAGTGTAGCTAGACTGTCTATTAGAGTAGCTAGATTGGTCTATTAATATAGCTACACTGTCTATTAGTTTTCCTATACTGTATGTTAGTGTAGCTAGACTGTCTACTGGTGTAGCCACATTGTCTATTGATGTTCCTAGACTGTCTGTTAGTGTAGCTAGATTGTCTATTAGTGTAGCTACACTGTCTAATAGTGTTCCTAGACTGTCTGTTAGTGTAGCTACACTGTCTATTAGTGTTCCTAGACTGTCAATTAGTGTAGCTAGACTGTCTATTAGAGTAGCTACACTGTCTAATAGTGTTCCTAGATTGTCTGTTAACGTAACTAGATTGTTTATCAATGTAGCTACACTGTCTATTTGTTTTCATAGACGGTACATTAGAGAGGCTACACTGTCTATTAGTGTTCATAGACTGTCTGTTAGTGTAGCTAGACTGTCTATTAATGTAGCTACACTGTCTTATAGTGTTCCTAGACTGTCTATTAGTGTAGCTAGATTGTCTATTAGTGTAGCTACACTGTCTTATAGTGTTCCTAGACTGTCTATTAGTGTAGCTAGACTATCTATTAGTGTAGCTACACTGTCAATTAGTGTTCATAGACTGTCTGTTAGTGTAGCTAGACTGTCTATTAGTGTAGCTACACTGTCTTATAGTGTTCCTAGACTGTCTATTAGTGTAGCTAGATTGTCTATTAGTGTAGCTACACTGTCTAATAGTGTTCCTAGACTGTCTACTAGTATAGCCAGACTGTCTATTAGAGTAGCTACACTGTCTAATAGTGTTCCTAGACTGTCTATTAGTGTAGCTAGATTGTGTATCAATATAGCTACACTGTCTATTAGTTTTCATAGACGGTCTGTTAGTGTAGCTAGACTGTCTACTTGTGTAGCTACTTTGTCTATTGATGTTCCTAGACTGTCCGTTAGTGTAGCTAGATTGTCTATCAATGTAGCTACACTGTCTTTTAATTTTCTTATACTGTCTGTTAGAGTGGCTACACTGTCTATTAGTGTTCATATACTGTCTGTTCGTGTATCTAGACTGTCTATTAGTGTAGCTAGACTGTCTACTTGTGTAGCTACATTGTCTATTGATGTTCTTAGACTGTCCGTTAGTGTAGCTAGATTGTCTATCAATGTAGCTACACTGTTTTAATTTTCTTATACTGTCTGTTAGAGTAGCTACACTGTCTATTAGTGTTCATATACTGTCTGTTCGTGTATCTAGACTGTCTATTAGTGTAGCTACACTGTCTAATAGTGTTCCTAGACTGTCTATTAGTGTAACTAGATTGTCTATCAATATAGCTACACTGTCTATTAGTTTTCCTATACTGTCTGTTAGTGTAGCTAGACTGTCTACTAATGTAGCTACATTGTCTATTAGTGTTCCTAGACTGTCTATTAGTGTAGGTAGACTGTCTATTGGAGTAGCTAGAATGTCCATCAATATAGCTACACTGTCTATTAGTTTTCCTCTACTGTATGTTAGTGTAGCTAGACTGTCTACTAGTGTAGCTACTTTGTCTATTGATGTTCCTAGACTGTCCATTAGTGTAGCTAGATTGTCTATCAATGTAGCTGCATTGTCTACTAGTGTTCCTAGACTGTATATTAGTGTAGCTAGAATGTCTATTAGAGTAGCTAGATTGTCTATCAATATAGCTACACTGTCTATTACTTTTCCTATACTGTATGTTAGTGTAGCTAGACTGTCTACTAGTGTAGTTTTATTGTCTATTGATGTTCCTAGACTGTCCTTTAGTGTACCTAGATTGTCTATCAATGTAGCTACACTGTCTATTAGTTTTCTTATACTGTCTGTTAGAGTAGCTACACTGTCTATTTGTTTTCATCGACGGTCTATTAGTTAGCTACACTGTCAATTAGAGTTCATAGACTGTCTGTTAGTGTAGCTAGACTGTCTATTAGTGTAGCTACACTGTCTAATAGTGTTCCTAGACTGTCTATTAGTGTAGCTAGACTGTCTACTAGTGTAGCTACACTGTCTAATAAGGTTCCTAGACTGTATATTAGTGTAGCTAGACTGTCTATTAGAGTAGCTACACTGTCTAATAGTGTTCCTAGACTGTCTATTAGTGTAGCTACACTGTCTAATAGTGTTCCTAGACTGTCTATAAGTGTAGCTAGATTGTCAATCAATATAGCTACACTGTCTATTAGTTTTCCTATACTGTCTGTTAGTGTAGCTAGACTGTCTACTAGTGTAGCTACATTGTCTATTAGTGTTTCTAGACTGTCTATTAGTGTAACTAGACTGTCTATTAGAGTAGCTAGATTGGTCTATTAATATAGCTACACTGTCTATTAGTTTTCCTATACTGTATGTTAGTGTAGCTAGACTGTCTACTGGTGTAGCTACATTGTCTATTGATGTTCCTAGACTGTCTGTTAGTGTAGCTAGATTGTCTATTAGTGTAGCTACACTGTCTAATAGTGTTCCTAGACTGTCTGTTAGTGTAGCTACACTGTCTATTAGTGTAGCTACACTGTCTATTAGTGTTCCTAGACTGTCAATTAGTGTAGCTAGACTGTCTATTAGAGTAGCTACACTGTCTATTAGTGTTCCTAGACTGTCTATTAGTGTAGCTACACTGTCTAATAGTGTTCCTAGACTCTTTGTTAGCGTAACTAGATTGTTTATCAATGTAGCTACACTGTCTATTTGTTTTCATAGACGGTCTATTAGAGAGGCTACACTGTCTATTAGTGTTCATAGACTGTCTGTTAGTGTAGCTAGACTGTCTATTAATGTAGCTACACTGTCTTATAGTGTTCCTAGACTGTCTATTAGTGTAGCTAGATTGTCTATTAGTGTAGCTACACTGTCTTATAGTGTTCCTAGACTGTCTATTAGTGAAGCTAGACTGTCTATTAGTGTAGCTACACTGTCTATTAGTGTTCATAAACTGTCTGTTAGTGTAGCTAGACTGTCTATTAGTGTAGCTACACTGTCTTATAGTGTTCCTAGACTTTCTATTAGTGTAGCTAGATTGTCTATTAGTGTAGCTACACTGTCTAATAGTGTTCCTAGACTGTCTACTAGTGTAGCCAGACTGTCTATTAGAGTAGCTACACTGTCTAATAGTGTTCCTAGACTGTCTATTAGTGTAGCTAGATTGTGTATCAATATAGCTACACTGTCTATTAGTTTTCATAGACGGTCTGTTAGTGTAGCTAGACTGTCTACTAGTGTAGCTACATTGTCTATTGATGTTCCTATACTGTCCCTTAATGTAGCTAGATTGTCTATCAATGTAGCTACACTGTCTTTTAATTTTCTTATACTGTCTGTTCGCGTAGCTACACTGTCTATTAGTGTTCATATACTGTCTGTTCATGTAGCTAGACTGTCTATTAGTGTAGCTACACTGTCTAATAGTGTTCCTAGACTTTCTATTAGTGTAGCTAGATTGTCTATAGCTACACTGTCTATTAGTTTTCCTATACTGTCTGTTAGTGTAGCTAGACTGTCTACTAGTGTAGCTACATTGTCTATTAGTGTTCCTAGACTGTCTATTAGTGTAGCTAGACTGTCTATAAGAGTAGCTAGATTGTCTATCAATATAGCTACACTGTCTATTAGTTTTCCTATACTGTATGTTAGTGTGGCTAGACTGTCTACTAGTGTAGCTACATTGTCTATTGATGTTCCTAGACTGTCCATTAGTGTAGCTAGATTGTCTATCAATGTATCTACACTGTCTATAAGTTTTCTTATACTGTCTGTTAGAGTAGCTACACTGTCTATTTGTTTTCATCAACGGTCTATTAGTTAGCTACACTGTCTATTAGAGTTCATAGACTGTCTGTTCGTGTAGCTAGACTGTCTATTAGTGTAGCTACACTGTCTAATAGTGTTCCTAGACTGTCTATTAGTGTAGCTAGACTGTCTACTACTGTAGCTACACTGTCTATTAGTGTTCCTAGACTGTCTATTAGTGTAGCTACACTGTCTAATAGTGTTCCTAGACTGTCTGTTAGTGTAGCTAGACTGTCTACTAGTGTAGCTACACTGTCTTATAGTGTTCCTAGACTGTCTATTAGTGTAGCTAGACTGTCTATTAGTGTAGCTACACTGTCTCTTAGTGTTCCTAGACTGTCTATTAGTGTAGCTAGACTGTCTATTAGAGTAGCTACACTGTCTAATAGTGTTCCTAGACTGTCTATTAGTGTAGCTACACCCTGTAATAGTGTTCCTAGACTGTCTGTTAACGTAACTAGATTGTTATCAATGTAGCTACACTGTCTATTTGTTTTCATAGACGGTCTATTAGAGAGGCTACACTGTCTATTAGTGTTCATAGACTGTCTGTTAGTGTAGCTAGACTGTCTATTAATGTAGCTACACTGTCTTATAGTGTTCCTAGACTGTCTGTTTGCGTAACTAGATTGTTGATAAATGTAGCTACACTGTCTATTTGTTTTCATAGACGGTCTATAAGAGAAGCTACACTGTCTTTTAGTGTTCATAGACTGTCTGTTAGTGTAGCTAGACTGTCTATTAATGTAGCTACACCGTCTTATAGTGTTCCTAGACTGTCTATTAGTGTACCTAGATTGTCTATTAGTGTAGCTACACTGTCTTATAGTGTTCCTAGACTGTCTATTAGTGTAGCTAGACTGTCTATTAGTGTAGCTACACTGTCTATTAGTGTTCATAGACTGTCTGTTAGTGTAGCTAGATTGTCTATTAGTGTAGCTACACTGTCTTATAGTGTTCCTAGACTGTCTACTAGTGTAGCTAGATTGTCTATTAGTGTAGCTACACTGTCTAATAGTGTTCCTAGACTGTCTACTAGTGTAGCTAGACTGTCTATTAGAGTAGCTACACTGTCTAATAGTGTTCCTAGACTGTCAATTAGTGTAGCTAGATTGCCTATCAATATAGCTACACTGTCTATTAGTTTTCATAGACGGTCTGTTAGTGTAGCTATACTGTCTACTAGTGTAGCTACATTGTCTATTGATGTTCCTAGACTGTCCGTTAGTGTAGCTAGATTGTCTATCAATGTAGCTACACTGTCTTTTAATTTTCTTATACTGTCTGTTAGAGTAGCTACACTGTCTATTAGTGTTCATATACTGTCTGTTAGTGTAACTAGACTGTATATCAGTGTAGCTACACTGTCTAATAGTGTTCCTAGACTGTCTATTAGTGTAGCTAGATTGTCTTTTAGTGTAGCTACACTGTCTAATAGTGTTCCTAGACTGTCTATTAGTGTAGCTAGACTGTCTATTAGTAAAGATACACTGTCTAATAGTGTTCCTAGACTGTCTACTAGTGTAGTTAGACTGTCTATTAGTGTAGCTACACTGTCTAATAGTGTTCCTAGACTGTCTATTAGTGTAGCTAGATTGTGTATCAATATAGCTACACTGTCTATTAGTTTTCATAGACGGTCTGTTAGTGTAGCTAGACTGTCTACTAGTGTAGCTACATTGTCTATTGATGTTCCTAGACTGTCCGTTAGTGTAGCTAGATTGTCTATCAATGTAGCTACACTGTCTTTTAATTTTCTTATACTGTCTGTTAGAGTAGCTACACAGTCTTTAGTGTTCAAAATGTCTGTTCGTGTAGCTAGACTGTCTATTAGTGTAGCTACACTGTCTAATAGTGTTCCTAGACTGTCTATTAAAGTAGCTAGATTGTCTATCAATATAGCTACACTGTCTATTAGTTTTCCTATACTGTCTGTTAGTGTAGCTAGACTGTCTACTAGTGTAGCTACATTGTCTTAGTGTTCCTAGACTGTCTATTAGTGTAGCTAGACTGTCTATTAGAGTAGCTAGATTGTCTATCAATATAGCTACACTGTCTATTACTTTTCCTATACTGTATGTTAGTGTAGCTAGACTATATATTAGTGTAGCTACACTGTCTAATAGTGTTCCTAGACTGTCTGTTAGTGTAGCTAGACTGTCTACTAGTGTAGCTACACTGTCTTATAGTGTTCCTAGACTGTCTATTAGTGTAGCTACACTGTCTAATAGTGTAGCTACACTGTCTAATAGTATTCCTAGACTGTCTATTAGTGTAGCTAGACTGTCTATTAGAGTAGCTACACTGTCTAATAGTGTTCCTAGACTGTCTGTTAGCGTAACTAGATTGTTTATCAATGTAGCTACACTGTCTATTTGTTTTCATAGACGGTCTATTAGAGAAGCTACACTGTCTATTAGTGTTCAAAGACTGTCTGTTAGTGTAGCTACACTGTCTATTAGTGTTCATATACTGTCTGTTAGTGTAGCTAGACTGTCTATCAGTGTAGCTACACTGTCTAATAGTGTTCCTAGACTGTCTATTAGTGTAGCTAGATTGTCTATTAGTGTAGCTACACTGTCTTATAGTGTTCCTAGACTGTCTATTAGTGTAGCTAGACTGTCTATTAGTGTAGCTACACTGTCTGATAGTGTTCCTAGACTGTCAACTAGTGTAGTTAGACTGTCTATTAGTGTAGCTACACTGTCTAATAGTGTTCGTAGACTGTCTATTAGTGTAGCTAGATTGTGTATCAATATAGCTACACTGTCTAATAGTGTTCCTAGACTGTCTATTAGTGTAGCTAGACTGTCTATTAGAGTAGCTTCACCGTCTAATAGTGTTCCTAGACTGTCTATTAGTGTAGTTACACTGTCTAATAGTGTTCCTAGACTGTCTGTTAGCGTAACTAGATTGTTTATCAATGTAGCTACACTGTCTATTTGTTTTCATAGGCGGTCTATTAGAGAAGCTACACTGTCTATTAGTGTTCATAGACTGTCTGTTAGTGTAGCTACACTGTCTATTAGTGTTCATATACTGTCTGTTAGTGTAGCTAGACTGTCTATCAGTGTAGCTACACTGCCTAATATTGTTCCTAGACTGTCTATTAGTGTAGCTAGATTGTCTATTAGTGTAGCTACACTGTCTAATAGTGTAGCTAGACTGTCTGTTAGTGTAGCTACACTGTCTAATAGTGTTCCTAGACTGTCAACTAGTGTAGTTAGACTGTCTATTAGTGTAGCTACACTGTCTAATAGTGTTCGTAGACTGTCTATTAGTGTAGCTAGATTGTGTATCAATATAGCTACACTGTCTATTAGTTTTCATAGACGGTCTGTTAGTGTAGCTAGACTGTCTACTAGTGTAGCTACATTGTCTATTGATGTTCCTAGATTGTCCGTTAGTGTAGCTAGATTGTCTATCAATGTAGCTACACTGTCTTTTAATTTTCTTATACTCTCTGTTAGAGTAGCTACACTGTTTATTAGTGTTCATATACTGTCTGTTCGTGTAGCTAGACTGTCTATTAGTGTAGCTACACTGTCTAATAGTGTTCTTAGACTGTCTCTTAGTGTAGCTAGACTGTCTATTAGAGTAGCTAGATTGTCTATCAATATAGCTACACTGTCTATTACTT
This sequence comes from Loripinus fragilis, assembly GCA_964019695.1. Classification (NCBI taxonomy): domain Eukaryota; kingdom Metazoa; phylum Mollusca; class Bivalvia; order Lucinida; family Lucinidae; genus Loripinus; species Loripinus fragilis. The sequence goes on along the minus strand of OZ026523.1, from coordinate 48,416,998 downwards.
TTCCTATTCTGTCTGTTAGTGTAGCTAGACTGTCTACTAGTGTAGCTACATTGTCTATTAGTGTTCCTAGACTGTCTATTAGAGTAGCTAGATTGTCTATCAATATAGCTACACTGTCTATTACTTTTCCTATACTGTATGTAAGTGTAGCTAGACTGTCTATTAGTGTAGCTACACTGTCTAATAGTGTTCCTAGACTGTCTGTTAGCGTAACTAGATTGTTTATCAATGTAGCTACACTGTCTATTTGTTTTCATAGACAGTCTATTAGAGAAGCTACACTGTCTATTAGTGTTCATAGACTGTCTGTTAGTGTAGCTAGACTGTCTATTAATGTAGCTACACTGTCTTATAGTGTTCCTAGACTGTCTATGAGTGTAGCTAGATTGTCTATTAGTGTAGCTACACTGTCTTATAGTGTTCCTAGACTGTCTATTAGTGTAGCTAGACTGTCTATTAGTGTAGCAACACTGCCTATTAGTGTTCATAGACTGTCTTTTAGTGTAGCTAGACTGTCTATTAGTGTAGCTACACTGTCTTATAGTGTTCCTAGACTGTGTGTTAGCGTAACTAGATTGTTTATCAATGTAGCTACACTGTCTATTTGTTTTCATAGACGGTCTATTAGAGAGGCTACACTGTCTATTAGTGTAGCTACACTGTCTATTAGTGTAGCTACACTGTCTATTAGTGTTCATAGACTGTCTGTTAGTGTAGCTAGACTGTCTATTAGTGTATCTAGATTGTCTATTAGTGTAGCTACACTGTCTTATAGTGTTCCTAGACCGTCTATTAGTGTAGCTAGATTGTCTATTAGTGTAGCTACACTGTCTGATAGTGTTCCTTGACTGTCTATTAGTGTAGCTAGATTGTGTATCAATGTAGCTACACTGTCTATCAGTTTTCATAGACGGTCTGTTAGTGTAGCTAGACTGTCTACTAGTGTAGCTACATTGACTATTGATGTTCCTAGACTGTCCGTTAGTGTAGCTAGATTGTCTATCAATGTAGCTACACTGTCTTTTAATTTTCTTATACTGTCTGTTAGAGTAGCTACACTGTCTATTAGTGTTCATATACTGTCTGTTCGTGTAGGTAGACTGTCTATTAGTGTAGCTACACTGTCTAATAGTGTTCTTAGACTGTCTATTAGTGTAGCTAGACTGTCTATTAGAGTAGCTAGATTGTCTATCAATATAGCTACACTGTCTATTACTTTTCCTATACTGTCTGTTAGTGTAGCTAAACTGTCTACTCGTGTAGCTACATTGTCTATTAGCGTTCCTAGACTGTCTACTAGAGTAGCTAGATTGTCTATCAATATAGCTACACTGTCTATTACTTTTCCTATACTGTATGTAAGTGTAGCTAGACTGTCTATTAGTGTAGCTACACTGTCTAATAGTGTTCCTCGACTGTCTGTTAGTGTAGCTAGACTGTCTACTAGTGTAGCTACACTGTTTAATAGTGTTCCTAGACTGTCTATTAGTTTAGCTACACTGTGTATTAGTGTAGCTACACTGTCTAATAGTGTTCCTAGACTGTCTATTAGTGTAGCTCGACTGTCTTTTAGAGTAGCTACACTGTCTAATAGTGTTCCTAGACTGTCTATTAGTGTAGCTACACTGTCTAATAGTGTTCCTAGACTGTCTGTTAGCGTAACTAGATTGTTTATCAATGTAGCTACAGTGTCTATTTGTTTTCATAGACAGTCTATTAGAGAAGCTACACTGTCTATTAGTGTTCATAGACTGTCTGTTAGTGTAGCTAGACTGTCTATTAATGTAGCTACACTGTCTTATAGTGTTCCTAGACTGTCTATGAGTGTAGCTAGATTGTCTATTAGTGTAGCTACACTGTCTTATAGTGTTCCTAGACTGTCTATTAGTGTAGCTAGACTGTCTATTAGTGTAGCCACACTGCCTATTAGTGTTCATAGACTGTCTGTTAGTGTAGCTAGACTGTCTATTAGTGTAGCTACACTGTCTTATAGTGTTCCTAGACTGTCTGTTAGCGTAACTAGATTGTTTATCAATGTAGCTACACTGTCTATTTGTTTTCATAGACGGTCTATTAGAGAGGCTACACTGTCTATTAGTGTAGCTACACTGTCTATTAGTGTAGCTACACTGTCTATTAGTGTTCATAGACTGTCTATTAGAGTAGCTAGATTGTCTATCAATATAGCTACACTTTCTATTACTTTTCCTATACTGTTTGTTAGTGTAGCTAGACTGTCTACTAGTGTAGCTACACTGTCTTATAGTGTTCCTAGACTGTCTATTAGTGTAGCTACACTGTCTATTAGTGTAGCTACACTGTCTAATAGTGTTCCTAGACTGTCTATTAGTGTAGCTAGACTGTCTATTAGAGTAGCTACACTGTCTAATAGTGTTCCTAGACTGTCTGTTAGCGTAACTAGATTGTTTATCAATGTAGCTACACTGTCTATTTGTTTTCATAGACGGTCTATTAGAGAAGCTACACTGTCTATTAGTGTTCATAGACTGTCTGTTAGTGTAGCTACACTGTCTATTAGTGTTCATATACTGTCTGTTAGTGTAGCCAGACTGTCTATCAGTGTAGCTACACTGTCTAATAGTGTTCCTAGACTGTCTATTAGTGTAGCTAGATTGTCTATTAGTGTAGCTACACTGTCTAATAGTGTTCCTAGACTGTCTATTAGTGTAGCTCGACTGTCTATTAGTGTAGCTACACTGTCTAATAGCTACACTGTCTAATAGTGTTCCTAGACTGTCTTTTAGTGTAGCTAGACTATCTACTAGTGTAGCTACACTGTCTTATAGTTTTCCTAGACTGTCTATTAGTGTAGCTAGACTGTCTATTAGTGTAGCTACACTGTCTAATAGTGCTCCTAAACTGTCTATTAGTGTACCTAGACTGTCTATTAGAGTAGCTACACTGTCTAATAGTGTTCCTAGACTGTCTATTAGTGTAGCTACACTGTCTAATAGTGTTCCTAGACTGTCTGTTAGCGTAACTAGATTGTTTATCAATGTAGCTACACTGTCTATTTGCTTTCATAGACGGTCTATAAGAGAAACTACACTGTCTATTAGTGTTCATAGACTGTCTGTTAGCGTAGCTAGACTGTCTATTAATGTAGCTACAATGTCTTTTAGTGTTCCTAGACTGTCTATTAGTGTAGCTAGACTGTCTATTAGTGTAGCTACACTGTCAATTAGTGCTCATAGACTGTATGTTAGTGTAGCTAGACAGTCTATTAGTGTAGCTACACTGTCTTAAAGTGTTCCTAGACTGTCTATTAGTGTAGCTAGATTGTCTATTAGTGTAGCTACACTGTCTATTAGTTTTCATAGACGGCCTGTTAGTGTAGCTAGACTGTCTAATAGTGTTCCTATACTGTCTGTTAGCGTAACTAGATTGTTTATCAATGTAGCTACACTGTCTATTTGTTTTCATAGACGGTCTATTAGAGAAGCTACACTGTCTATTAGTGTTCATAGACTGTCTGTTAGCGTAGCTAGACTGTTTATTAATGTAGCTACAATGTCTTATAGTGTTCCTAGACTGTCTATAAGTGTAGCTAGACTGTCTATTAGTGTAGCTACACTGTCAATTAGTGTTCATAGACTGTCTGTTAGTGTAGCTAGACAGTCTATTAGTGTAGCTACACTGTCTTAAAGTGTTCCTAGACTGTCTATTAGTGTAGCTAGATTGTCTATTAGTGTAGCTACACTGTCTATTAGTTTTCATAGACGGTCTGTTAGTGTAGCTAGACTGTCTACTAGTGTAGCTACAATGTCTATTGATGTTCCTAGACTGTCCGTTAGTGAAGCTAGATTGTCTATCGATGTAGCTACACTGTCTATTAGTTTTCTTATACTGTCTGTTAGAGAAGCTACACTGTCTATTAGTGTTCATAGACTGTCTGTTCGTGTAGCTAGATTGTCTATTAGTGTAGCTACACTGTCTAATAGTGTTCCAAGACTGTCTATTAGTGTAGCTAGACTGTCTACTAGTGTAGCTACACTGTCTTATAGTGTTCCTAGAATGTCTATTAGTGTAGCTAGTTTGTGTATCAATATAGCTACACTGTCTAATAGTGTTCCTAGACTGTCTATTAGTGTAGCTAGACTGTCTATTAGAGTAGCTACACTGTCTAATAGTGTTCCTAGACTGTCTATTAGTGTAGTTACACTGTCTAATAGTGTTCCTAGACTGTCTGTTAGCGTAACTTGATTGTTTATCATTGTAGCTACACTGTCTATTTGTTTTCATAGACGGTCTATTAGAGAAGCTACACTGTCTATTAGTGTTCATATACTGTCTGTTAGTGTAGCTAGACTGTCTATCAGTGTAGCTTTACTGCCTAATAGTGTTCCTAGACTGTCTATTAGTGTAGCTAGATTGTCTATTAGTGTAGCTACACTGTCTAATAGTGTTCTTAGACTGACTATTAGTGTAGCTAGACTGTCTATTAGTGTAGCTACACTGTCAAATAGTGTTCCTAGACTGTCAACTAGTGTAGTTAGACTGTCTATTAGTGTAGCTACACTGTCTAATAGTGTATCTAGACTGTCTATTAGTGTAGCTAGATTGTGTATCAATATAGCTACACTGTCTATTAGTTTTCATAGACGGTCTGTTAGTGTAGCTAGACTGTCAACTAGTGTAGCTACATTGTCTATTGATGTTCCTAGATTGTCCGTTAGTGTAGCTAGATTGTCTATCAATGTAGCTACACTGTCTTTTAATTTTCTTATACTCTCTGTTAGAGTAGCAACACTGTTTATTAGTGTTCATATACTGTCTGTTCGTGTAGCTAGACTGTCTATTAGTGTAGCTACACTGTCTAATAGTGTTCTTAGACTGTCTATTAGTGTAGCTAGACTGTCTATTAGAGTAGCTAGATTGTCTATCAATATAGCTACACTGTCTATTACTTTTCCTATACTGTCTGTTAGTGTAGCTAGACTGTCTACTAGTGTAGCTACATTGTCTATTAGTGTTCCTAGACTGTCTATTAGAGTAGCTAGATTGTCTATCAATATAGCTACACTGTCTATTACTTTTCCTATACTGTATGTAAGTGTAGCTAGACTGTCTATTAGTGTAGCTACACTGTCTAGTAGTGTTCCTCGACTGTCTGTTAGTGTAGCTAGACTGTCTACTAGTGTAGCTACACTGTTTAATAGTGTTCCTAGACTGTCTATTAGTTTAGCTACACTGTGTATTAGTGTAGCTACACTGTCTAATAGTGTTCCTAGACTGTCTATTAGTGTAGCTCGACTGTCTTTTAGAGTAGCTACACTGTCTAATAGTGTTCCTAGACTGTCTATTAGTGTAGCTACACTGTCTAATAGTGTTCCTAGACTGTCTGTTAGCGTAACTAGATTGTTTATCAATGTAGCTACACTGTCTATTTGTTTTCAGAGACAGTCTATTAGAGAAGCTACACTGTCTATTAGTGTTCATAGACTGTCTGTTAGTGTAGCTAGACTGTCTATTAATGTAGCTACACTGTCTTATAGTGTTCCTAGACTGTCTATGAGTGTAGCTAGATTGTCTATTAGTGTAGCTGCACTGTCTTATAGTGTTCCTAGACTGTCTATTAGTGTAGCTAGACTGTCTATTAGTGTAGCCACACTGCCTATTAGTTTTCATAGACTGTCTGTTAGTGTAGCAGACTGTCTATTAGTGTAGCTACACTGTCTTATAGTGTTCCTAGACTGTCTGTTAGCGTAACTTGATTGTTTATCAATGTAGCTACACTGTCTATTTGTTTTCATAGACGGTCTATTAGAGAGGCTACACTGTCTATTAGTGTAGCTACACTGTCTATTAGTGTAGCTACACTGTCTATTAGTGTTCATAGACTGTCTGTTAGTGTAGCTAGACTGTCTATTAGTGTATCTAGATTGTCTATTAGTGTAGCTACACTGTCTTATAGTGTTCCTAGACCGTCTATTAGTGTAGCTAGATTGTCTTTTAGTGTAGCTACACTGTCTGATAGTGTTCCTTGACTGTCTATTAGTGTAGCTAGATTGTGTATCAATATAGCTACACTGTCTATCAGTTTTCATAGACGGTCTGTTAGTGTAGCTAGACTGTCTACTAGTGTAGCTACATAGACTATTGATGTTCCTAGACTGTCCGTTAGTGTAGCTAGATTGTTTATCAATGTAGCTACACTGTCTTTTAATTTTCTTATACTGTCTGTTAGAGTAGCTACACTGTCTATTAGTGTTCATATACTGTCTGTTCGTGTAGCTAGACTGTCTATTAGTGTAGCTACACTGTCTAATAGTGTTCTTAGACTGTCTATTAGTGTAGCTAGACTGTCTATTAGAGTAGCTAGATTGTCTATCAATATAGCTACACTGTCTATTACTTTTCCTATACTGTCTGTTAGTGTAGCTAGACTGTCTACTAGTGTAGCTACATTGTCTATTAGTGTTCCTAGACTGTCTATTAGAGTAGCTAGATTGTCTATCAATATAGCTACACTGTCTATTACTTTTCCTATACTGTATGTAAGTGTAGCTAGACTGTCTATTAGTGTAGCTACACTGTCTAATAGTTTTCCTCGACTGTCTGTTAGTGTAGCTAGACTGTCTACTTGTGTAGCTACACTTTTTAATAGTGTTCCTAGACTGTCTGTTTGCGTAACTAGATTGTTGATCAATGTAGCTACACTGTCTATTTGTTTTCATAGACGGTCTATAAGAGAAGCTACACTGTCTATTAGTGTTCATAGACTGTCTGTTAGTGTAGCTAGGCTGTCTTTTAATGTAGCTACACTGTCTTATAGTGTTCCTAGACTGTCTATTAGTGTAGCTAGATTGTCTATTAGTGTAGCTACACTGTCTTATAGTGTTCCTAGACTGTCTATTAGTGTAGCTAGACTGTCTATAAGTGTAACTACACTGTCTATTAGTGTTCATAGATTGTCTGTTAGTGTAGCTAGACTGTCTATTAGTGTAGCTACACTGTCTTATAGTGTTCCTAGACTGTCTATTAGTGTAGCTAGATTGTCTATTAGTGTAGCTACACTGTCTAATAGTGTTCCTAGACTGTCTATTAGTTCAGCTAGACTGTCTATTAGTGTAGCTACACTGTCTAATAGTGTTCCTAGACTGTCAACTAGTGTAGTTAGACTGTCTATTAGTGTAGCTACACTGTCTAATAGTGTTCGTAGACTGTCTATTAGTGTAGCTAGATTGTGTATCAATATAGCTACACTGTCTAATAGTGTTCCTAGACTGTCTATTAGTGTAGCTAGACTGTCTATTAGAGTAGCTACACTGTCTAATAGTGTTCCTAGACTGTCTATTAGTGTAGTTACACTGTCTAATAGTGTTCCTAGACTGTCTGTTAGCGTAACTAGATTGTTTATCAATGTAGCTACACTGTCTATTTGTTTTCATAGACGGTCTATTAGAGAAGCTACACTGTCTCTTAGTGTTCATAGACTGTCTGTTAGTGTAGCTACACTGTCTATTAGTGTTCATATACTGTCTTTTAGTGTAGCTAGACTGTCTATCAGTGTAGCTACACTGCCTAATAGTGTTCCTAGACTGTCTATTAGTGTAGCTAGATTGTCTATTAGTGTAGCTACACTGTCTAATAGTGTTCCTAGACTGTCTATTAGTGTAGCTACACTGTCTATTAGTGTAGCTACACTGTCTAATAGTGTTCCTAGACTGTCAACTAGTGTAGTTAGACTGTCTATTAGTGTAGCTACACTGTCTAATAGTGTTCGTAGACTGTCTATTAGTTAAGCTAGATTGTGTATCAATATAGCTACACTGTCTATTAGTTTTCATAGACGGTCTGTTAGTGTAGCTAGACTGTCTACTAGTGTAGCTACATTGTCTATTGATGTTCCTAGATTGTCCGTTAGTGTAGCTAGATTTTCTATCAATGTAGCTACACTGTCTTTTAATTTTCTTATACTCTCTGTTAGAGTAGCAACACTGTTTATTAGTGTTCATATACTGTCTGTTCGTGTAGCTAGACTGTCTATTAGTGTAGCTACACTGTCTAATAGTGTTCTTAGACTGTCTATTTGTGTAGCTAGACTGTCTATTAGAGTAGCTAGATTGTCTATCAATATAGCTACACTGTCTATTACTTTTCCTATACTGTCTGTTAGTGTAGCTAGACTGTCTACTAGTGTAGCTACATTGTCTAATAGTGTTCCTAGACTGTCTATTAGTGTAGCTAGACTGTCTATTAAAGTAGCTACACTGTCTAATAGTGTTCCTAGACTGTATTTTAGTGTAGCTACACTGTCTAATAGTGTTCCTAGACTGTCTGTTAGCGTAACTAGATTGTTTGTCAATGTAGCTACACTGTCTATTTGTTTTCATAGACAGTCTATTAGAGAAGCTACACTGTCTATTAGTGTTCATAGACTGTCTGTTAGTGTAGCTAGACTGTCTATTAATGTAGCTACACTGTCTTATAGTGTTCCTAGACTGTCTATGAGTGTAGCTAGATTGTCTATTAGTGTAGCTACACTGTCTTATAGTGTTCCTAGACTGTCTATTAGTGAAGCTAGACTGTCTATTAGTGAAGCCACACTGCCTATTAGTGTTCATAGACTGTCTGTTAGTGTAGCTAGACTGTCTATTAGTGTAGCTACACTGTCTTATAGTGTTCCTAGACTGTCTGTTAGCGTAACTAGATTGTTTATCAATGTAGCTACACTGTCTATTTGTTTTCATAGACGGTCTATTAGAGAGGCTACACTGTCTATTAGTGTAGCTACACTGTCTATTAGTGTAGCTACAATGTCTATTAGTGTTCATAGACTGTCTGTTAGTGTAGCTAGACTGTCTATTAGTGTATCTAGATTGTCTATTAGTGTAGCTACACTGTCTAATAGTGTTCCTAGACCGTCTATTAGTGTAGCTAGTTTGTCTATTAGTGTAGCTACACTGTCTGATAGTGTTCCTTGACTGTCTATTAGTGTAGCTAGATTGTGTATCAATATAGATACACTGTCTATCAGTTTTCATAGACGATCTGTTAGTGTAGCTAGACTGTCTACTAGTGTAGCTACATTGACTATTGATGTTCCTAGACTGTCCGTTAGTGTAGCTAGATTGTCTATCAATGTAGCTACACTGTCTTTTAATTTTCTTATACTGTCTGTTAGAGTAGCTACACTGTCTATTAGTGTTCATATACTGTCTGTTCGTGTAGCTAGACTGTCTATTAGTGTAGCTACACTGTCTAATAGTGTTCTTAGACTGTCTATTAGTGTAGCTAGACTGTCTATTAGAGTAGCTAGATTGTCTATCAATATAGCTACACTGTCTATTACTTTTCCTATACTGTCTGTTAGTGTAGCTAGACTGTCTACTAGTGTAGCTACATTGTCTATTAGTGTTCCTAGACTGTCTATTAGAGTAGCTAGATTGTCTATCAATATAGCTACACTGTCTATTACTTTTCCTATACTGTATGTAAGTGTAGCTAGACTATCTATTAGTGTAGCTACACTGTCTAATAGTGTTCCTCGACTGTCTGTTAGTGTAGCTAGACTGTCTACTAGTGTAGCTACACTGTTTAATAGTGTTCCTAGACTGTCTGTTTGCGTAACTAGATTGTTGATCAATGTAGCTACACTGTCTATTTGTTTTCATAGACGGTCTATAAGAGAAGCTACACTGTCTATTAGTGTTCATAGACTGTCTGTTAGTGTAGCTAGGCTGTCTTTTAATGTAGCTACTCTGTCTTATAGTGTTCCTAGACTGTCTATTAATGTAGCTAGATTGTCTATTAGTGTAGCTACACTGTCTTATAGTGTTCCTAGACTGTCTATTAGTGTAGCTAGACTGTCTATAAGTGTAACTACACTGTCTATTAGTGTTCATAGATTGTCTGTTAGTGTAGCTAGACTGTCTATTAGTGTAGCTACACTGTCTTATAGTGTTCCTAGACTGTCTATTAGTGTAGCTAGATTGTCTATTAGTGTAGCTACACTGTCTAATAGTGTTCCTAGACTGTGTACTAGTGTAGCTAGACTGTCTATTAGAGTAGCTACACTGTCTAATAGTGTTCCTAGACTGTCAATTAGTGTAGCTAGATTGTCGATCAATATAGCTACACTGTCTATTAGTTTTCATAGACGGTCTGTTAGTGTAGCTAGACTGTCTACTAGTGTAGCTACATTGTCTATTGATGTTCCTAGACTGTCCGTTAGTGAAGCAAGATTGCCTATCAATGTAGCTACACTGTCTATTAGTGTCTTATACTGTCTGTTAGAGTAGCTACACTGTCTATTAGTGTTCATATACTGTCTGTTAGTGTAGCTAGACTGTATATCAGTGTAGCTACACTGTCTAATAGTGTTCCTAGACTGTCTATTAGTGTAGCTAGATTGTCTATTAGTGTAGCTACACTGTCTAATAGTGTTCCTAGACTGTCTATTAGTGTAGCTAGACTGTCTATTAGTAAAGCTACACTGTCTAATAGTGTTCCTAGACTGTCTACTAGTGTAGTTAGACTGTCTATTAGTGTAGCTACACTGTCTAATAGTGTTCCTAGACTGTCTATTAGTGTAGCTAGATTGAGTATCAATATAGCTACACTGTCTATTAGTTTTCATAGACGGTCTGTTAGTGTAGCTAGACTGTCTACTAGTGTAGCTACATTGTCTATTGATGTTCCTAGACTGTCCGTTAGTGTAGCTAGATTGTCTATCAATGTAGCTACACTGTCTTTTAATTTTCTTATACTGTCTGTTAGAGTAGCTACACAGTCTTTTAGTGTTCAAAATGTCTGTTCGTGTAGCTAGACTGTCTATTAGTGTAGCTACACTGTCTAATAGTGTTCCTAGACTGTCTATTAAAGTAGCTATATTGTCTATAAATATAGCAACACTGTCTATTAGTTTTCCTATACTGTCTGTTAGTGTAGCTAGACTGTCTACTAGTGTAGCTACATTGTCTTAGTATTCCTAGACTGTCTATTAGTGTAGCTAGACTGTCTATAAGAGTAGCTAGATTGTCTATCAATATCGCTACACTGTCTATTACTTTTCCTATACTGTATGTTAGTGTAGCTAGACTGTATATTAGTGTAGCTACACTGTCTAATAGTGTTCCTAGACTGTCTGTTAGTGTAGCTAGACTGTCTACTAGTGTAGCTACACTGTCTTATAATGTTCCTAGACTGTCTATTAGTGTAGCTATACTGTCTATTAGTGTAGCTACACTGTCTAATAGTGTTCCTAGACTGTCTATTAGTGTAGCTAGACTGTCTATTAGGGTAGCTACACTGTCTAATAGTGTTCCTAGACTGTCTATTAGTGTAGCTACACTGTCTAATAGTGTTCCTAGACTGTCTGTTAGCGTAACTAGATTGTTTATCAATGTAGCTACACTGTCTATTTGTTTTCATAGACGGTCTATTAGAGAAGCTACACTGTCTATTAGTGTTCATAGACTGTCTGTTAGTGTAGCTACACTGTCTATTAGTGTTCATATACTGTCTGTTAGTGTAGCTAGACTGTCTATCAGTGTAGCTACACTGTCTAACAGTGTTCCTAGACTGTCTATTAGTGTAGCTAGATTGTCTATTAGTGTAGCTACACTGTCTAATAGTGTTCCTAGACTGTCTATTAGTGTAGCTAGACTGTCTATTAGTGTAGCTACACTGTCTAATAGTGTTCCTAGACTGTCTACTAGTGTAGTTAGACTGTCTATTAGTGTAGCTACACTGTCAAATAGTGTTCGTAGACTGTCTATTAGTGTAGCTAGATTGTGTATCAATATAGCTACACTGTCTATTAGTTTTCATAGACGGTCTGTTAGTGTAGCTAGACTGTCTACTAGTGTAGCTACATTGTCTATTGATGTTCCTAGACTGTCCGTTAGTGTAGCTAGATTGTCTATCAATGTACCTACACTGTCTTTTAATTTTCTTATACTGTCTGTTAGAGTAGCTACACTGTCTATTAGTGTTCATATACTGTCTGTTCGTGTAGCTAGACTGTCTATTAGTGTAGCTACACTGTCTAATAGTGTTCTTAGACTGTCTATTAAAGTAGCTAGATAGTCTATCAATATAGCTACACTGTCTATGAGTTTTCCTATACTGTCTGTTAGTGTAGCTAGACTGTCTACTAGTGTAGCTACATTGTCTATTAGTGTTCCTAGACTGTCTATTAGTGTAGCTAGACTGTCTATTAAAGTAGCTAGATTGTCTATCAATATAGCTACACTGTCTATTACTTTTCCTATACTGTATGTTAGTGTAGCTAGACTGTCTATTAGTGTAGCTACACTGTCTAATAGTGTTCCTAGACTGTCTGTTAGTGTAGCTAGACTGTCTACTAGTGTAGCTACACTGTTTTATAGTGTTCCTAGACTGTCTATTAGTTTAGCTACACTGTCTATTAGTGTAGCTACACTGTCTAATAGTGTTCCTAGACTGTCTATTAGTGTAGCTCGACTGTCTTTTAGAGTAGCTACACTGTCTAATAGTGTTCCTAGACTGTCTGTTAGCCTAACTAGATTGTTTATCAATGTAGCTACACTGTCTATTTGTTTTCATAGACGGTCTATTAGAGAAGCTACACTGTCTATTAGTGTTCAAAGACTGTCCTTTAGTGTAGCTAGACTGTCTATTAATGTAGCTACACTGTCTTATAGTGTATCTAGACTGTCTATGAGTGTAGCTAGATTGTCTATTAGTGTAGCTAAACTGTCTTATAGTGTTCCTAGACTGTCTATTAGTGTAGCTAGACTGTCTATTAGTGTAGCCACACTGCCTTTTAGTGTTCATACACTGTCTGTTAGTGTAGCTAGACTGTCTATTAGTGTAGCTACACTGTCTTATAGTGTTCCTAGACTGTCTGTTAGCGTAACTAGATTGTTTATCAATGTAGCTACACTGTCTATTTGTTTTCATAGACGGTCTATTAGAGAGGCTACACTGTCTATTAGTGTAGCTAGACTGTCTATTAGTGTAGCTACACTGTCTATTAGTGTTCATAGACTGTTTGTTAGTGTAGCTAGACTGTCTATTAGTGTAGCTAGATTGTCTATTAGTGTAGCTACACTGTCTTATAGTGTTCCTAGACCGTCTATTAGTGTAGCTAGATTGTCTATTAGTGTAGCTACACTGTCTAATAGTGTTCCTTGACTGTCTATTAGTGTAGCTAGATTGTGTATCAATATAGCTACACTGTCTATTAGTTTTCATAGACGGTCTGTTAGTGTAGATAGACTGTCTACTAGTGTAGCTACATTAACTATTGATGTTCCTAGACTGTCAATTAGTGTAGCTAGACTGTCTATTAGAGTAGCTTCACTGTCTAATAGTGTTCCTAGACTGTCTATTAGTGTAGCTACACTGTCTAATAGTGTTCCTAGACTGTCTGTTTGCGTAACTAGATTGTTTATCAATGTAGCTACACTGTCTATTTGTTTTCATAGACGGTCTATTAGAGAAGCTACACTGTCTATTAGTGTTCATAGACTGTCTGTTGGTGTAGCTAGACTGTCTATTAATGTCTTATAGTGTTCCTAGACTGTCTATTAGTATAGCTAGATTGTCTATTAGTGTAGCTACACTGTCTTATAGTGTTCCTCGACTGTCTATTAGTGTAGCTAGACTGTCTATTAGTGTAGCTACACTGTCTATTAGTGTTCATAGACTGTCTATTAGTGTAACTAGATTGTCTATTAGTGTAGCTACACTGTCTAATAGTGTTCCTAGACTGTGTACTAGTGTAGCAAGACTGTCTATTAGAGAAGCTACACTGTCTAATAGTGTTCCTAGACTGTCTATTAGTGTAGCTAGATTGTCTATTAGTGTAGCTACACTGTCTAATAGTGTTCCTAGACTGTGTACTAGTGTAGCAAGACTGTCTATTAGAGAAGCTACACTGTCTAATAGTGTTCCTAGACTGTCTATTAGTGTAACTAGATTGTGTATCAATATAGCTACACTGTCTATTAGTTTTCCTATACTGTCTGTTAGTGTAGCTAGACTGTCTACTAGTGTAGCTACATTGTCTATTAGTGTTCCTAGACTGTCTATTGGTGTAGCTAGACTGTCTATTAGTGTAGCTACACTGTCTAATAGTGTTCCTAGACTGTGTACTAGTGTAGCAAGACTGTCTATTAGAGAAGCTACACTGTCTAATAGTGTTCCTAGACTGTCTATTAGTGTAGCTAGATTGTGTATCAATATAGCTACACTGTCTATTAGTTTTCATAGACGGTCTGTTAGTGTAGCTGGACTGTCTACTAGTGTAGCTACATTTTCTATTGATGTTCCTAGACTGTCCGTTAGTGTAGCTAGATTGTCTATCAATGTAGCTACACTGTCTTTTAATTTTCTTATATTGTCTGTTAGAGTAGCTACACTGTCTATTAGTGTTCATATACTGTCTGTTCGTGTAGCTAGACTGTCTATTAGTGTAGCTACACTGTCTATTAGTGTTCCTAGACTGTCTATTAGTGTAGCTAGATTGTCTATCAATATAGCTACACTGTCTATTAGTTTTCCTATACTGTCTGTTAGTGTAGCTGGACTGTCTACTAGTGTAGCTACATTGTCTATTGATGTTCCTAGACTGTCCGTTAGTGTAGCTAGATTGTCTATCAATGTAGCTACACTGTCTTTTAATTTTCTTATATTGTCTGTTAGAGTAGCTACACTGTCTATTAGTGTTCATATACTGTCTGTTCGTGTAGCTAGACTGTCTATTAGTGTAGCTACATTGTCTATTAGTGTTCCTAGACTATCTATTGGTGTAGCTAGACTGTCTATTAGAGTGGCTAGATTGTCTATCAATATAGCTACACTGTCTATTAGTTTTCCTATACTGTATGTTAGTGAAGCTAGACCGTCTACTAGTGTAGCTACATTGTCTATTGATGTTCCTAGACTGTCCGTCAGTGTAGCTAGATTGTCTATCAATGTAGCTACACTGTCTATAAGTTTTCTTATACTGTCTGTTAGAGTAGCTACACTGTCTATTCGTTTTCATCGACGGTCTATTAGTTAGCTACACTGTCTATTAGAGTTCATAGACTGTCTGTTCGTGTAGCTAGACTGTCTATTAGTGTAGCTACACTGTCTAATAGTGTTCCTAAACTGTCTACTAGTGTAGCCAGACTGTCTATTAGAGAAGCTACACTGTCTAATAATGTTCCTAGACTGTCTATTAGTGTAGCTAGATTGTGTATCAATAAAGCTACACTGTCTATTAGTTTTCATAGACGGTCTGTTAGTGTAGCTAGACTGTCTACTAGTGTAGCTACATTGTCTATTGATGTACCTAGACTGTCCGTTAGTGTAGCTAGATTGTCTATCAATGTAGCTATACTGTCTTTTAATTTTCGTATACTGTCTGTTAGAGTAGCTTCACTGTCTATTAGTGTTCATATACTGTCTGTTCGTGTAGCTAGACTGTCTATTAGAGTAGCTACACTGTCTAATAGTGTTCCTAGACTGTCTATTAGTGTAGCTAGATTGTGTATCAATATAGCTACACTGTCTATTAGTTTTCATATACGGTCTGTTAGTGTAGCTAGACTGTCTACTAGTGTAGCTACATTGTCTATTGATGTTCCTAGGGTGCCGTTAGTGTAGCTAGATTGTCTATCAATGTAGCTACACTGTCTTTTAATTTTTTTATACTGTCTGTTAGAGTAGCTACACTGTCTATTAGTGTTCATATACAGTCTGTTCGTGTAGCTAGACTGTCTATTAGTGTAGCTACACTGTCTAATAGTGTTCCTAGACTGTCTATTAAGGTAGCTAGATTGTCTATCAATATAGCTACACTGTCTATTAGTTTTCTTATACTGTCTGTTAGTGTAGCTAGACTGTCTACTAGTGTAGCTACATTGTCCATTAGTGTTCCTACACTGTCTATTAGTGTAGCTAGACTGTCTATTAGAATAGCTAGATTGTCTATCAATATAGCTACACTGTCTATTACTTTTCCTATACTGTATGTTAGTGTAGCTAGACTGTCTACTAGTGTAGTTACATTGTCTATTGATGTTCCTAGACTGTCCGATAGTGTAGCTCGATTGTCTATCAATGTAGCTACACTGTCTATTAGTTTTCTTATACTGTCTGTTAGAGTAGCTACACTGTCAATTTGTTTTCATCGACGGTCTATTAGTTAGCTACACTGTTTATTAGAGTTCATAGACTGTCTATTAGTGTAGCTAGATTGTCTATTAGTGTAGCTACACTGTCTAATAGTGTTCCTAATAGACCGTCGTTAGTGTAGCTAGAGTGTCTACTAGTGTAGCTACATTGTCTATTGCTGTTCCTAGACTGTCCGTTAGTGTAGCTAGATTGTCTATCAATGTAGCTACACTGTCTTTTAATTTTTTTATACTGTCTGTTAGAGTAGCTACACTGTCTATTAGTGTTCATATACTGTCTGTTCGTGTAGCTAGACTGTCTATTAGTGTAGCTAGACAGTCTACTAGTGTAGCTACACTGTCTAATATTGTTCCTAGACTGTCTATTAGTGTAGCTACACTGTCTTTTAGAGTAGCTACACTGTCTAATAGTGTTCCTAGACTGTCTATAAGTGTAGCTTCACTGTCTAATAGTGTCCTAGACTGTCTGTTAGCGTAACTAGATTGTTTATCAATGTAGCTACACTGTCTATTTGTTTTCATAGACGGTCTATTAGAGAAGCTACACTGTCTATTAGTGTTCATAGACTGTCTGTAAGTGTAGCTAGACTGTATATTAATGTAGCTACACTGTCTTATAGTGTTCCTAGACTGTCTATTAGTGTAGCTAGACTGTCTATTAGTGTAGCTAGACTGCCTATTAGTGTTCAGAGACTGTCTGTTAGTGTAGCTAGACTGTCTATTAGTGTAGCTACACTGTCTTATAGTGTTCCTAGACTCTCTATTAGTGTAGCTAGATTGTCTATTAGTGTAGCTACACTGTCTAATAGTGTTCCTAGACTGTCTACAAGTGTAGCTAGACTGTCTATTAGAGTAGCTACACTGTCTAATAGTGTTCCTAGACTGTCTATTAGTGTAGCTAGATTGTCTATCAATATAGCTACACTGTCTATTAGTTTTCATAGACGGTCTGTTAGTGTAGCTAGACTGTCTACTAGTATAGCTACATTGTCTATTGATGTTCCTAGACTGTCCGTTAGTATAGCTAGATTGTCGATCAATGTAGCTATTCTGTCTATTAGTTTTCTTATATTGTCTGTTAGTGTAGCAACACTGTCTATTAGTGTTCATATACTGTCTGTTAGTGTAGCTAGACTGTCTATCAGTATAGCTACACTGTCTAATAGTGTTCTTAGACTGTCTATTAGTGTAGCTAGATTGTCTATAAATGTAGCTACACTGTCTATTAGTTTTCTTATACTGTCTGTTAGAGTAGCTACACTGTCTATTTGTTTTCATCGACGGACTATTAGTTAGCTACACTGTCTATTAGAGTTCATAGACTGTCTGTTAGTGTAGCTAGACTGTCTATCAGTGTAGCTACACTGTATTATAGTGTTCCTAGACTGTCTATTAGTGTAGCTAGATAGTCTATTAGTGTAGCTACACGGTCTAATAGTGTAGCTAGACTGTCTATTAGTGTAGCTAGACTGTCTATTAGTGTAGCTACACTGTCTAATAGTTTTCCTAGACTGTCTACTATTGTATCTAGACTGTCTATTAGTGTAGCTACACTGTCTAATAGTGTTCCTAGACTGTCTATTAGTGTAGCTAGATTGTGTATCAATATAGCTACACTGTCTATTAGTTTTCATAGACGGTCTGTTAGTGTAAATAGACTGTCTACTAGTGTAGCTACATTGTCTATTGATGTTCCTTGACTGTCCGTTAGTGTAGCTAGTTTTTGTTTGTTTGATTTGGTTCTTTACGTCCACTCAACAATCATTCAGTTATGCGGGACGGTTCTTCCTGGGTTTAACCAGTACTAAGCTAGGATAAATGTGTCTTGCCCAAGGACCACGATGCAGTGACGCCGGTGAGGCTCGAACCCGCTACCCTTCGGTCTCGAATCAAGCACTCTACCACTGAGCCACTGCGCTCCCTAGTGTAGCTAGATTGTCTATCAATGTAGCTACACTGTCTTTTAATTTTCTTATACTGTCTGTTAGAGTAGCTACACTGTCTATTAGTGTTCATATACTGTCTGTTAGCGTAACTAGATTGTTTATCAATGTAGCTACACTGTCTATTTGTTTTCATAGACGGTCTATTAGAGAAGCTACACTGTCTATTAGTGTTCATAGACTCTCTGTAAGTGTAGCTAGACTGTATATTAATGTAGCTACACTGTCTTATAGTGTTCCTAGACTGTCTATTAGTGTAGCTAGATTGTCTATTAATGTAGCTACACTGTCTTATAGTGTTCCTGGACTGTCTATTAGTGTAGCTAGACTGTCTATTAGTGTAGCTAGACTGCCTATTAGTGTTCATAGACTGTCTGTTAGTGTAGCTAGACTGTCTATTAGTGTAGCTACACTGTCTTATAGTGTTCCTAGACTGTCTATTAGTGTAGCTAGATTGTCTATTAGTGTAGCTACACTGTATAATAGTGTTCCTAGACTGTCTACTAGTGTAGCTAGACTGTCTATTAGAGTAGCTAGATTGTCTATCAATATAGCTACACTGTCTATTACTTTTCCTATACTGTATGTTAGTGTAGCTAGACTGTCTACTAGTGTAGTTACATTGTCTATTGATGTTCCTAGTCTGTCCGTTAGTGTAGCTCGTTTGTCTATCAATGTAGCTACACTGTCTATTAGTTTTCTTATACTGTCTGTTAGAGTAGCTACACTGTCTATTTGTTTTAATCGACGGTCTATTAGTTAGCTAGACTGTCTAATAGTGTTCCTAGACTGTCTATTAGTGTAGCTAGACTGTCTACTAGTGTAGCTACACTGTCTAATAGTGTTCCAAGACTGTCTATTAGTGTAGCTAGACTGTCTATTAGAGTAGCTACACTGTCTAATAGTGTTCCTAGACTGTCTATTAGTGTAGCTTCACTGTCTTCTAGTGTTCTTAGACTGTCTGTTAGCGTAACTATATTGTTTATCAATGTAGCTACACTGTCAATTTGTTTTCATAGACGGTCTATTAGAGAAGCTACACTGTCTATTAGTGTTCATAGACTGTCTGTTAGTGTAGCTAGACTGTCAATTAATGTAGCTACACTGTCTAATAGTGTTCCTAGACTGTCTACTAGTGTAGCTAGACTGTCTATTAGTGTAGCTACACTGTCTAATAGTGTTCCTAGACTGTCTATTAGTGTAGCTGGATTGTGTATCAATATAGCTACACTGTCTATTAGTTTTCATAGACGGTCTGTTAGTGTAGCTAGACTGTCTACTAGTGTAGCTACATTGTCTATTGATGTTCCTAGACTGTCCATTAGTGTAGCTAGATTGTCTATCAATGTAGCTACACTGTCTTTAAATTTTCTTATACTGTCTGTTAGAGTAGCTACACTGTCTATTAGTGTTCATATACTGTCTGTTCGTGTAGCTAGACTGTCTACTAGTGTAGCTACACTGTCTAATAGTGTTCCTAGACTGTCTATTAGTGTAGCTAGATTGTCTATCAATATAGCTACACTGTCTATTAGTTCTCCTATACTGTCTGTTAGTGTAGCTAGACTGTCTACTAGTGTAGCTTCATTGTCTATTAGTGTTCCTAAACTGTCTATTAGTGTAGCTAGACTGTCTATTAGAGAAGCTAGAATGTCTATCAATATAGCTACACTGTCTATTAGTTTTCCTATACTGTATGTTAGTGTAGCTAGACTGTCTACTAGTGTATCTACATTGTCTATTGATGTTCCTAGACTGTCCGTTAGTGTAGCTAGATTGTCTATCAATGTAGCTACACTGTCTATTAGTGTTCTTAGACTGTCTATTAGTGTAGCTAGATTGTCTATAAATGTAGCTACACTGTCTATTAGTTTTCTTATACTGTCTGTTAGAGTAGCTACACTGTCTATTTGTTTCCATCGACGGTCTATTAGTTAGCTACACTGTCTATTAGAGTTCATAGACTGTCTGTTAGTGTAGCTAGACTGTCTATCAGTGTAGCTACACTGTATTATAGTGTTCCTAGACTGTCTATTAGTGTAGCTAGATTGTCTATTAGTGTAGCTACACTGTCTAATAGTGTTCCTAGACTGTCTATTAGTGTAGCTAGATTGTCTATTAGTGTAGCTACACTGTCTAATAGTGTTCCTAGACTGTCTACTAGTGTATCTAGACTGTCTATTAGTGTAGCTAAACTGTCTTATAGTGTTCCTAGACTGTCTATTAGTGTAGCTAGATTGTGTATCAATATAGCTACAATGTCTATTAGTTTTCATAGACGGTCTGTTAGTGTAAATAGACTGTCTACTAGTGTAGCTACATTGTCTATTGATGTTCCTAGACTGTCCGTTAGTGTAGCTAGTTTTTGTTTGTTTGATTTGGTTCTTTACGTCCACTCAACAATCTTTCAGTTATGCGGGACGGTTCTTCCTGGGTTTAACCAGTACTAAGCTAGGATAAATGTGTCTTGCCCAAGGACCACAATGCAGTGACGCCGGTGAGGCTCGAACCCGCTACCCTTCGGTCTCGAATCAAGCACTCTACCACTGAGCCACTGCGCTCCCTAGTGTAGCTAGATTGTCTATCAATGTAGCTACACTGTCTTTTAATTTTCTTATACTGTCTGTTAGAGTAGCTACACTGTCTATTAGTTTTCATCGACGGTCTATTAGTTAGCTACACTGTCTATTTGAGTTCATAGACTGTCTGTTCGTGTAGCTAGACTGTCTATTAGTGTAGCTACACTGTCTATTAGTGTAGCTACACTGTCTAATAGTGTTCCTAGACTGTCTATTAGTGTAGCTAGACTGTCTACTAGTGTAGCTACACTGTCTTATAGTTTTCCTAGACTGTCTATTAGTGTAGCTAGACTGTCTATTAGTGTAGCTAGACTGTCTATTAGAGTAGCTAGATTGTCTATCAATATAGCTACACTGTCTATTACTTTTCCTATACTGTATGTTAGTGTAGCTAGACTGTCTACTGGTGTAGTTACATTGTCTATTGATGTTCCTAGACTGTCCGATAGTGTAGCTCGATTGTCTATCAATGTAGCTACACTGTCTATTAGTTTTCTTATACTGTCTGTTAGAGTAGCTACACTGTCAATTTGTTTTCATCGACGGTCTATTAGTTAGCTACACTGTTTATTAGAGTTCATAGACTGTCTATTAGTGTAGCTAGATTGTCTATTAGTGTAGCTACACTGTCTAATAGTGTTCCTAATAGACCGTCGTTAGTGTAGCTAGAGTGTCTACTAGTGTAGCTACATTGTCTATTGATGTTCCTAGACTGTCCGTTAGTGTAGCTAGATTGTCTATCAATGTAGCAACACTGTCTTTTAATTTTTTTATACTGTCTGTTAGAGTAGCTACACTGTCTATTAGTGTTCATATACTGTCTGTTCGTGTAGCTAGACTGTCTATTAGTGTAGCTAGACAGTCTACTAGTGTAGCTACACTGTCTAATATTGTTCCTAGACTGTCTATTAGTGTAGCTACACTGTCTTTTAGAGTAGCTACACTGTCTAATAGTGTTCCTAGACTGTCTATAAGTGTAGCTTCACTGTCTAATAGTGTCCTAGACTGTCTGTTAGCGTAACTAGATTGTTTATCAATGTAGCTACACTGTCTATTTGTTTTCATAGACGGTCTATTAGAGAAGCTACACTGTCTATTAGTGTTCATAGACTGTCTGTAAGTGTAGCTAGACTGTATATTAATGTAGCTACACTGTCTTATAGTGTTCCTAGACTGTCTATTAGTGTAGCTAGACTGTCTATTAGTGTAGCTAGACTGCCTATTAGTGTTCAGAGACTGTCTGTTAGTGTAGCTAGACTGTCTATTAGTGTAGCTACACTGTCTTATAGTGTTCCTAGACTCTCTATTAGTGTAGCTAGATTGTCTATTAGTGTAGCTACACTGTCTAATAGTGTTCCTAGACTGTCTACAAGTGTAGCTAGACTGTCTATTAGAGTAGCTACACTGTCTAATAGTGTTCCTAGACTGTCTATTAGTGTAGCTAGATTGTCTATCAATATAGCTACACTGTCTATTAGTTTTCATAGACGGTCTGTTAGTGTAGCTAGACTGTCTACTAGTATAGCTACATTGTCTATTGATGTTCCTAGACTGTCCGTTAGTATAGCTAGATTGTCGATCAATGTAGCTATTCTGTCTATTAGTTTTCTTATATTGTCTGTTAGTGTAGCAACACTGTCTATTAGTGTTCATATACTGTCTGTTAGTGTAGCTAGACTGTCTATCAGTATAGCTACACTGTCTAATAGTGTTCTTAGACTGTCTATTAGTGTAGCTAGATTGTCTATAAATGTAGCTACACTGTCTATTAGTTTTCTTATACTGTCTGTTAGAGTAGCTACACTGTCTATTTGTTTTCATCGACAGACTATTAGTTAGCTACACTGTCTATTAGAGTTCATAGACTGTCTGTTAGTGTAGCTAGACTGTCTATCAGTGTAGCTACACTGTATTATAGTGTTCCTAGACTGTCTATTAGTGTAGCTAGATAGTCTATTAGTGTAGCTACACGGTCTAATAGTGTAGCTAGACTGTCTATTAGTGTAGCTAGACTGTCTATTAGTGTAGCTACACTGTCTAATAGTTTTCCTAGACTGTCTACTATTGTATCTAGACTGTCTATTAGTGTAGCTACACTGTCTAATAGTGTTCCTAGACTGTCTATTAGTGTAGCTAGATTGTGTATCAATATAGCTACACTGTCTATTAGTTTTCATAGACGGTCTGTTAGTGTAAATAGACTGTCTACTAGTGTAGCTACATTGTCTATTGATGTTCCTTGACTGTCCGTTAGTGTAGCTAGTTTTTGTTTGTTTGATTTGGTTCTTTACGTCCACTCAACAATCATTCAGTTATGCGGGACGGTTCTTCCTGGGTTTAACCAGTACTAAGCTAGGATAAATGTGTCTTGCCCAAGGACCACGATGCAGTGACGCCGGTGAGGCTCGAACCCGCTACCCTTCGGTCTCGAATCAAGCACTCTACCACTGAGCCACTGCGCTCCCTAGTGTAGCTAGATTGTCTATCAATGTAGCTACACTGTCTTTTAATTTTCTTATACTGTCTGTTAGAGTAGCTACACTGTCTATTAGTGTTCATATACTGTCTGTTAGCGTAACTAGATTGTTTATCAATGTAGCTACACTGTCTATTTGTTTTCATAGACGGTCTATTAGAGAAGCTACACTGTCTATTAGTGTTCATAGACTGTCTGTAAGTGTAGCTAGACTGTATATTAATGTAGCTACACTGTCTTATAGTGTTCCTAGACTGTCTATTAGTGTAGCTAGATTGTCTATTAATGTAGCTACACTGTCTTATAGTGTTCCTGGACTGTCTATTAGTGTAGCTAGACTGTCTATTAGTGTAGCTAGACTGCCTATTAGTGTTCATAGACTGTCTGTTAGTGTAGCTAGACTGTCTATTAGTGTAGCTACACTGTCTTATAGTGTTCCTAGACTGTCTATTAGTGTAGCTAGATTGTCTATTAGTGTAGCTACACTGTATAATAGTGTTCCTAGACTGTCTACTAGTGTAGCTAGACTGTCTATTAGAGTAGCTAGATTGTCTATCAATATAGCTACACTGTCTATTACTTTTCCTATACTGTATGTTAGTGTAGCTAGACTGTCTACTAGTGTAGTTACATTGTCTATTGATGTTCCTAGTCTGTCCGTTAGTGTAGCTCGTTTGTCTATCAATGTAGCTACACTGTCTATTAGTTTTCTTATACTGTCTGTTAGAGTAGCTACACTGTCTATTTGTTTTAATCGACGGTCTATTAGTTAGCTAGACTGTCTAATAGTGTTCCTAGACTGTCTATTAGTGTAGCTAGACTGTCTACTAGTGTAGCTACACTGTCTAATAGTGTTCCAAGACTGTCTATTAGTGTAGCTAGACTGTCTATTAGAGTAGCTACACTGTCTAATAGTGTTCCTAGACTGTCTATTAGTGTAGCTTCACTGTCTTCTAGTGTTCTTAGACTGTCTGTTAGCGTAACTATATTGTTTATCAATGTAGCTACACTGTCAATTTGTTTTCATAGACGGTCTATTAGAGAAGCTACACTGTCTATTAGTGTTCATAGACTGTCTGTTAGTGTAGCTAGACTGTCAATTAATGTAGCTACACTGTCTAATAGTGTTCCTAGACTGTCTACTAGTGTAGCTAGACTGTCTATTAGTGTAGCTACACTGTCTAATAGTGTTCCTAGACTGTCTATTAGTGTAGCTGGATTGTGTATCAATATAGCTACACTGTCTATTAGTTTTCATAGACGGTCTGTTAGTGTAGCTAGACTGTCTACTAGTGTAGCTACATTGTCTATTGATGTTCCTAGACTGTCCATTAGTGTAGCTAGATTGTCTATCAATGTAGCTACACTGTCTTTAAATTTTCTTATACTGTCTGTTAGAGTAGCTACACTGTCTATTAGTGTTCATATACTGTCTGTTCGTGTAGCTAGACTGTCTACTAGTGTAGCTACACTGTCTAATAGTGTTCCTAGACTGTCTATTAGTGTAGCTAGATTGTCTATCAATATAGCTACACTGTCTATTAGTTTTCCTATACTGTCTGTTAGTGTAGCTAGACTGTCTACTAGTGTAGCTTCATTGTCTATTAGTGTTCCTAAACTGTCTATTAGTGTAGCTAGACTGTCTATTAGAGAAGCTAGAATGTCTATCAATATAGCTACACTGTCTATTAGTTTTCCTATACTGTATGTTAGTGTAGCTAGACTGTCTACTAGTGTATCTACATTGTCTATTGATGTTCCTAGACTGTCCGTTAGTGTAGCTAGATTGTCTATCAATGTAGCTTCACTGTCTATTAGTGTTCTTAGACTGTCTATTAGTGTAGCTAGATTGTCTATAAATGTAGCTACACTGTCTATTAGTTTTCTTATACTGTCTGTTAGAGTAGCTACACTGTCTATTTGTTTCCATCGACGGTCTATTAGTTAGCTACACTGTCTATTAGAGTTCATAGACTGTCTGTTAGTGTAGCTAGACTGTCTATCAGTGTAGCTACACTGTATTATAGTGTTCCTAGACTGTCTATTAGTGTAGCTAGATTGTCTATTAGTGTAGCTACACTGTCTAATAGTGTTCCTAGACTGTCTATTAGTGTAGCTAGATTGTCTATTAGTGTAGCTACACTGTCTAATAGTGTTCCTAGACTGTCTACTAGTGTATCTAGACTGTCTATTAGTGTAGCTAAACTGTCTTATAGTGTTCCTAGACTGTCTATTAGTGTAGCTAGATTGTGTATCAATATAGCTACAATGTCTATTAGTTTTCATAGACGGTCTGTTAGTGTAAATAGACTGTCTACTAGTGTAGCTACATTGTCTATTGATGTTCCTAGACTGTCCGTTAGTGTAGCTAGTTTTTGTTTGTTTGATTTGGTTCTTTACGTCCACTCAACAATCTTTCAGTTATGCGGGACGGTTCTTCCTGGGTTTAACCAGTACTAAGCTAGGATAAATGTGTCTTGCCCAAGGACCACAATGCAGTGACGCCGGTGAGGCTCGAACCCGCTACCCTTCGGTCTCGAATCAAGCACTCTACCACTGAGCCACTGCGCTCCCTAGTGTAGCTAGATTGTCTATCAATGTAGCTACACTGTCTTTTAATTTTCTTATACTGTCTGTTAGAGTAGCTACACTGTCTATTAGTTTTCATCGACGGTCTATTAGTTAGCTACACTGTCTATTTGAGTTCATAGACTGTCTGTTCGTGTAGCTAGACTGTCTATTAGTGTAGCTACACTGTCTATTAGTGTAGCTACACTGTCTAATAGTGTTCCTAGACTGTCTATTAGTGTAGCTAGACTGTCTACTAGTGTAGCTACACTGTCTTATAGTTTTCCTAGACTGTCTATTAGTGTAGCTAGACTGTCTATTAGTGTAGCTAGACTGTCTATTAGAGTAGCTAGATTGTCTATCAATATAGCTACACTGTCTATTACTTTTCCTATACTGTATGTTAGTGTAGCTAGACTGTCTACTGGTGTAGTTACATTGTCTATTGATGTTCCTAGACTGTCCTTTAGTGTAGCTAGATTGTCTATCAATGTAGCTACACTGTTAATTAGTTTTCTTATACTGTCTGTTAGAGTAGCTACACTGTTTATTAGAGTTCATAGACTGTCTATTAGTGTAGCTAGACTGTCTACTAGTGTAGGTACACTGTCTCATAGTGTTCCTAGACTGTCTATTAGTGTAGCTAGACTGTCTATTAGAGTAGCTACACTGTCTAATAGTGTTCATAGACTGTCTATTAGTGTAGCTTCACTGTCTAATAGTGTTCCTAGACTGTCTGTTAGCGTAACTAGATTGTTTATAAATGTAGCTACACTGTCTATTTGTTTTCATAGACGGTCTATTAGAGAAGCTACACTGTCTATTAGTGTTCATAGACTGTCTGTTAGTGTAGCTAGACTGTCTATTAATGTAGCTACACTGTCTTATAGTGTTCCTAGACTGTCTATTAGTGTAGCTAGATTGTCTATTAGTGTAGCTACACTGTCTTATAGTGTTCCTCGACTGTCTATTAGTGTAGCTAGACTGTCTATTAGTGTAGCTACACTGTCTATTAGTGTTCATAGACTGTCTGTTAGTGTAGCTAGACTGTCTATTAGTGTAGCTACACTGTCTTATAGTGTTCCTAGACTGTCTTTTAGTGTAGCTAGATTGTTTATTAGTGTAGCTACACTGTCTAATAGTGTTCCTAGACTGTCTACTAGTGTAGCCAGACTGTCTATTAGAGAAGCTACACTGTCTAATAGTGTTCCTAGACTGTCTATTAGTGTAGCTAGATTGTGTATCAATATAGCTACACTGTCTATTAGTTTTCATAGACGGTCTGTTAGTGTAGCTAGACTGTCTACTAGTGTAGCTACATTGTCTATTGATGTTCCTAGACTGTCCGTTAGTGTAGCTAGATTGTCTATCAATGTAGCTACACTGTCTTTTAATTTTCTTATACTGTCTGTTAGAGTAGCTACACTGTCTATTAGTGTTCATATACTGTCTGTTCGTGTAGCTAGACTGTCTATTAGTGTAGCTACACTGTCTATTAGTGTTCCTAGACTGTCTATTAGTGTAGCTAGATTGTCTATCAATATAGCTACACTGTCTATTAGTTTTTTCTATACTGTCTGTTAGTGTAGCTAGACTGTCTATTGGTGTAGCTAGATTGTCTATCAATATAGCTACACTGTCTATTCGTTTTCCTATACTGTACGTTAGTTAAGCTAGACAGTCTACTAGTGTAGCTACATTGTCTATTGATGTTCCTAGACTGTCCGTTAGTGTAGCTAGATTGTCTATCAATGTAGCTACACTGTCTATAAGTTTTCTTATACTGTCTGTTAGAGTAGCTACTCTGTCTATTTGTTTTCATCGACGGTCTATTAGTTAGCTACACTGTCTATTAGAGTTCTTAGACTGTCTGTTCGTGTAGCTAGACTGTCTATTAGTGTAGCTACACTGTCTAATAGTGTTCCTAGACTGTCTACTAGTGTAGCCAGACTGTCTATTAGAGAAGCTACACTGTCTAATAGTGTTCCTAGACTGTCTATTAGTGTAGCTAGATTGTGTATCAATATAGCTACACTGTCTATTAGTTTTCATAGACGGTCCGTTAGTGTAGCTAGACTGTCTACTAGTGTAGCTACATTGTCTATTGATGTACCTAGACTGTCCGTTAGTGAAGCTAGATTGTCTATCAATGTAGCTGTACTGTCTTTTAATTTTCTTATACTGTCTGTTAGAGTAGCTACACTGTCTATTAGTGTTCATATACTGTCTGTTCGTGTAGCTAGACTGTCTATTAGTGTAGCTACACTGTCTAATAGTGTTCCTAGACTGTCTATTAGAATAGCTAGATTGTCTATCAATATAGCTACACTGTCTATTAGTTTTCCTATACTGTATGTTAGTGTAGCTAGACTGTCTACTAGTGTAGCTACATTGTCTATTGATGTTCCTAGACTGTCCGTTAGTGTAGCTAGATTGTCTATCAATGTAGCTACACTGTCTATAAGTTTTCTTATACTGTCTGTTAGAGTAGCTACACTGTCTATTTGTTTTCATCGACGGTCTATTAGTTAGCTACACTGTCTATAAGAGTTCATAGACTGTCTGTTCGTGTAGCTAGACTGTCTATTAGTGTAGCTACACTGTCTAATAGTGTTCTTAGACTGTCTACTAGTGTAGCTAGACTGTCTATTAGAGTAGCTACACTGTCTAATAGTGTTCCTAGACTGTCTATTAGTGTAGCTAGATTGTGTATCAATATAGCTACACTGTCTATTAGTTTTCATAGACGGTCTGTTGGTGTAGCTAGACTGTCTACTAGTGTAGCTACATTGTCTATTGATGTTCCTAAACTGTCTGTTAGTGTAGCTAGATTGTCTTTCAATGTAGCTACACTGTCTTTTAATTTTTTTATACTGTCTGTTAGAGTAGCTACACTGTCAATTAGTGTTCATATACTGTCTGTTCGTGTAGCTAGACTGTCTATTAGTGTAGCTACACTGTCTAATAGTGTTCCTAGACTGTCTATTAAGGTAGTTAGATTGTCTATCAATATAGCTACACTGTCTATTAGTTTTCTTATACTGTCTGTAAGTGTAGCAAGACTGTCTACTAGTGTAGCTACATTGTCCATTAGTGTTCCAAGACTGTCTATTAGTGTAGCTAGACTGTCTATTAGAGTAGCTAGATTGTCTATCTATATAGCTACACTGTCTATTATTTTTCCTATACTGTATGTTAGTGTAGCTAGACTGTCTACTAGTGTAGTTACATTGTCTATTGATGTTCCTAGACTGTCCGATAGTGTAGCTCGATTGTCTATCAATGTAGCTACACTGTCTATTAGTTTTCTTATACTGTCTGTTAGAGTAGCTACACTGTCTATTTGTTTTCATCGACGGTCTATTAGTTAACTACACTGTTTATTAGAGTTCATAGACTGTCTGTTAGTGTAGCTAGACTGTCTATTAGTGTAGCTCTACTGTCTTATAGTGTTCCTAGACTGTCTATTAGTGTAGCTACACTGTCTACTAGTGTACCTACACTGTCTAATAGTGTTCCTAGACTGTCTATTAGTGTAGCTAGACTGTCTATTAGAGAAGCTACACTATCTAATAGTGTTCCTTGACTGTCTATAAGTGTAGCTTCACTGTCTAATAGTGTTCCTAGACTGTCTGTTAGCGTAACTAGATTGTTTATCAATGTAGCTACACTGTCTATTTGTTTTCATAGACGGTCTATTAGAGAAGCTACACTGTCTATTAGTGTTCATAGACTGTCTGTAAGTGTAGCTAGATTGTCTATTAGTGTAGCTACACTGTCTTATAGTGTTCCTAGACTGTCTATTAGTGTAGCTAGACTGTCTATTAGTGTAGCTAGACTGCCTATTAGTGTTCATAGATTGTCTGTTAGTGTAGCTAGACTGTCTATTAGTGTAGCTACACTGTCTTATAGTGTTCCTAGACTGTCTATTAGTGTAGCTAGATTGTCTATTAGTGTAGCTACACTGTCTAATAGTGTTCCTAGACTGTCTACTAGTGTAGCTAGACTGTCTATTAGAGTAGCTACACTGTCTAATAGTGTTCCTAGACTGTCTATTAGTGTAGCTAGATTGTCTATCAATATAGCTACACTGTCTATTAGTTTTCATAGACGGCCTGTTAGTGTAGCCAGACTGTCTACTAGTATAGCTACATTGTCTATTGATGTTCCTAGACTGTCCGTTAGTGAAGCTAGATTGTCGATCAATGTAGCTATACTGTCTATTAGTTTTCTTATATTGTCTGTTAGTGTAGCTACACTGTCTATTAGTGTTCATATACTGTCTGTTAGTGTAGCTAGACTGTCTATCAGTGTAGCTATACTGTCTAATAGTGTTCTTAGACTGTCTATTAGTGTAGCTAGATTGTCTATAAATGTAGCTACACTGTCTATTAGTTTTCTTATACTGTCTGTTAGAGTAGCTACACTGTCTATTTGTTTCCATCGACGGTCTATTAGTTAGCTACACTGTCTATTAGAGTTCATAGACTGTCTGTTAGTGTAGCTAGACTGTCTATCAGTGTAGCTACACTGTATTATAGTGTTCCTAGACTGTCTATTAGTGTAGCTAGATTGTCTATTAGTTCAGCTACACTGTCTAATATAGTTCCTAGACTGTCTATTAGTGTAGCTAGATTGTCTATTAGTGTAGCTACACTGTCTAATAGTGTTCCTAGACTGTCTACTAGTGTATCTAGACTGTCTATTAGTGTAGCTACACTGTCTAATAGTGTTCCTAGACTGTCTATTAGTGTAGCTAGATTGTGTATCAATATAGCTACACTGTCTATTAGTTTTCATAGACGGTCTGTTAGTTTAAATAGACTGTCTACTAGTGTAGCTACATTGTCTATTGATGTTCCTAGACTGTCCGTTAGTGTAGCTAATTTTTGTTTGTTTGATTTGGTTCTTTACGTCCACTCAACAATCTTTCAGTTATGCGGGACATTTCTTCCTGGGTTTAACCAGTACTAAGCTAGGATAAATGTGTCTTGCCCAAGGACCACAATGCAGTGACGCCGGTGAGGCTCGAACCCGCTACCCTTCGGTCTCGAATCAAGCACTCTACCACTGAGCCAATGCGCTCCTTAGTGTAGCTAGATTGTCTATCAATGTAGCTAAACTGTCTTTTAATTTTCTTATACTGTCTGTTAGAGTAGCTACACTGTCTATTAGTTTTCCTATACTGTCTGGTAGTGTAGCTAGACTGTCTACTAGTGTAGCTATATTGTCTATTAGTGTTCCTAGACTGTCTTTTAGTGTAGCTAGACTGTCTATTAGAGTAGCTATATTGTCTATCAATATAGCTACACTGTCTATTCCTTTTCCTATACTGTTTGTTAGTGTAGCTAGACTGTCTATTAGTGTAGCTACACTGTCTAATAGTGTTCCTAGACTGTCTGTTAGTGTAGCTAGACTGTCTACTAGTGTAGCTACACTGTCTTATATAGTTCCTAGACTGTTTATTAGTGTAGCTACACTGTCTATTAGTGTAGCTACACTGTCTAATAGTGTTCCTAGACTGTCTACTAGTGTAGCTACATTGTCTATTAGTGTTCCTAGACTGTATATTAGTGTAGCTAGAATGTGTATTAGAGTAGCTAGATTGTCTATCAATATAGCTACACTGTCTATTAGTTTTCCTATACTGTCTGTTAGTGTAGCTACACTGTCTATTAGTGTTCATATACTGTCTGTTAGTGTAGCTACACTGTCTATTAGTGTTCCTAGACTTCTGTTAGCGTAACTAGATTGTTTATCAATGTAGCTACACTGTCTATTTGTTTTCATAGACGGTCTATTAGAGAAGCTACACTGTCTATTAGTGTTCATAGACTGTCTGTAAGTGTAGCTAGATTGTCTATTAGTGTAGCTACACTGTCTTATAGTGTTCCTAGACTGTCTATTAGTGTAGCTAGACTGTCTATT
Source organism: Loripinus fragilis (assembly GCA_964019695.1). Classification (NCBI taxonomy): domain Eukaryota; kingdom Metazoa; phylum Mollusca; class Bivalvia; order Lucinida; family Lucinidae; genus Loripinus; species Loripinus fragilis. Next base: position 48,385,371 of record OZ026523.1, on the reverse strand, counting down.
AGTGTAGCTAGACTGCCTATTAGTGTTCATAGATTGTCTGTTAGTGTAGCTAGACTGTCTATTAGTGTAGCTACACTGTCTTATAGTGTTCCTAGACTGTCTATTAGTGTAGCTAGATTGTCTATTAGTGTAGCTACACTGTCTAATAGTGTTCCTAGACTGTCTACTAGTGTAGCTAGACTGTCTATTAGAGTAGCTACACTGTCTAATAGTGTTCCTAGACTGTCTATTAGTGTAGCTAGATTGTCTATCAATATAGCTACACTGTCTATTAGTTTTCATAGACGGCCTGTTAGTGTAGCCAGACTGTCTACTAGTATAGCTACATTGTCTATTGATGTTCCTAGACTGTCCGTTAGTGAAGCTAGATTGTCGATCAATGTAGCTATACTGTCTATTAGTTTTCTTATATTGTCTGTTAGTGTAGCTACACTGTCTATTAGTGTTCATATACTGTCTGTTAGTGTAGCTAGACTGTCTATCAGTGTAGCTATACTGTCTAATAGTGTTCTTAGACTGTCTATTAGTGTAGCTAGATTGTCTATAAATGTAGCTACACTGTCTATTAGTTTTCTTATACTGTCTGTTAGAGTAGCTACACTGTCTATTTGTTTCCATCGACGGTCTATTAGTTAGCTACACTGTCTATTAGAGTTCATAGACTGTCTGTTAGTGTAGCTAGACTGTCTATCAGTGTAGCTACACTGTATTATAGTGTTCCTAGACTGTCTATTAGTGTAGCTAGATTGTCTATTAGTTCAGCTACACTGTCTAATATAGTTCCTAGACTGTCTATTAGTGTAGCTAGATTGTCTATTAGTGTAGCTACACTGTCTAATAGTGTTCCTAGACTGTCTACTAGTGTATCTAGACTGTCTATTAGTGTAGCTACACTGTCTAATAGTGTTCCTAGACTGTCTATTAGTGTAGCTAGATTGTGTATCAATATAGCTACACTGTCTATTAGTTTTCATAGACGGTCTGTTAGTTTAAATAGACTGTCTACTAGTGTAGCTACATTGTCTATTGATGTTCCTAGACTGTCCGTTAGTGTAGCTAGTTTTTGTTTGTTTGATTTGGTTCTTTACGTCCACTCAACAATCTTTCAGTTATGCGGGACATTTCTTCCTGGGTTTAACCAGTACTAAGCTAGGATAAATGTGTCTTGCCCAAGGACCACAATGCAGTGACGCCGGTGAGGCTCGAACCCGCTACCCTTCGGTCTCGAATCAAGCACTCTACCACTGAGCCAATGCGCTCCTTAGTGTAGCTAGATTGTCTATCAATGTAGCTAAACTGTCTTTTAATTTTCTTATACTGTCTGTTAGAGTAGCTACACTGTCTATTAGTTTTCCTATACTGTCTGGTAGTGTAGCTAGACTGTCTACTAGTGTAGCTATATTGTCTATTAGTGTTCCTAGACTGTCTTTTAGTGTAGCTAGACTGTCTATTAGAGTAGCTATATTGTCTATCAATATAGCTACACTGTCTATTCCTTTTCCTATACTGTTTGTTAGTGTAGCTAGACTGTCTATTAGTGTAGCTACACTGTCTAATAGTGTTCCTAGACTGTCTGTTAGTGTAGCTAGACTGTCTACTAGTGTAGCTACACTGTCTTATATAGTTCCTAGACTGTTTATTAGTGTAGCTACACTGTCTATTAGTGTAGCTACACTGTCTAATAGTGTTCCTAGACTGTCTACTAGTGTAGCTACATTGTCTATTAGTGTTCCTAGACTGTATATTAGTGTAGCTAGAATGTGTATTAGAGTAGCTAGATTGTCTATCAATATAGCTACACTGTCTATTAGTTTTCCTATACTGTCTGTTAGTGTAGCTACACTGTCTATTAGTGTTCATATACTGTCTGTTAGTGTAGCTACACTGTCTATTAGTGTTCCTAGACTTCTGTTAGCGTAACTAGATTGTTTATCAATGTAGCTACACTGTCTATTTGTTTTCATAGACGGTCTATTAGAGAAGCTACACTGTCTATTAGTGTTCATAGACTGTCTGTTAGTGTAGCTACACTGTCTATTAGTGTTCATATACTGGCTGTTAGTGTAGCTAGACTGTCTATCAGTGTAGTTACACTGTCTAATAGTGTCCCTAGACTGTCTATTAGTGTAGCTAGATTGTCTATTAGTGTAGCTACACTGTCTAATAGTGTTCCTAGATTGTCTACTAGTGTAGTTAGACTGTCCATTAGTGTAGCTACACTGTCTAATAGTGGTCCTATCTGTCTATTAGTGTAGCTAGATTGTGGATCAATGAAGCTACACTGTCTTTTAATTTTTTATACTGTCTGTTAGAGTAGCTACACTGTCTATTAGTGTTCATTTACTGTCTGTTCGTGTAGCTAGACTGTCTATTAGTGTAGCTACACTGTCTAATAGTGTTCCTAGACTGTCTATTAAAGTAGCTAGATTGTCTATCAATATAGCTACACTGTCTATTAGTTTTCCTATACTGTTTGTTAGTGTAGCTAGACTGTCTACTAGTGTAGCTACATTGTCTATTAGTGTTCCTAGACTGTCTATTAGTGTAGCTAGACTGTCTATTAGAGTAGCTAGATTGTCTATCAATATAGCTACACTGTCTATTAGTTTTCCTATACTGTATGTTAGTGTAGCTAGACTGTCTACTAGTGTAGCTACATTCTCTATTGATGTTCCTAGACTGTCTATTAGTGTAGCTTGACTGTCTATTAGAGTAGCTAGATTGTCTATTTATATAGCTACACTGTCTATTACTTTTCCTATACTGTCTATTAGTGTAGCTACACTGTCTATTAGTGTAGCTACACTGTCTAATAGTGTTCCTAGACTGTCTATAAGTGTAGCTAGACTGTCTATTAGAGTAGCTACACTGTCTAATAGTGTTCCTAGACGGTCTATTAGAGAAGCTACACTGTCTATTAGTGTTCATAGACTGTCTGTTAGTGTAGCTAGACTGTCTTTCAATGTAGCTACACTGTCTTATAGTGTTCCTAGACTGTCTATGAGTGTATCTAGATTGTCTATTAGTGTAGCTACACTTTCTAATAGTGTTCCTAGACTTTCTATTAGTGTAGCTAGATTGTCTTTCAATATTGCTAAACTGTCTATTAGTTTTCCTATACTGTCTGTTAGTGTAGCTAGACTGTCTGCTAGTGTAGCTACATTGTCTATTAGTGTTCCTAGACTGTCTATTAGTGTAGCTAGACTGTCTATTAGAGTAGCTAGATTGTCTATCAATATAGCTACACTGTCTATTTGTTTTCCTATACTGTATGTTAGTGTAGCTAGACTGTCTACTAGTGTAGCTACATTGTCTATTGATGTTCCTAGACTGTCCATTAGTGTAGCTAGATTGTCTATCAATGTAGCTACACTGTCTATACGTTTTCTTATACTGTTTGTTAGAGTAGCTACACTGTCTATTTGTTTTCATCAACGGTCTATTAGTTAGCTACACTGTCTATTAGAGTTCATAGACTGTCTGTTCGTGTAGCTAGACTGTCTATTAGTGTGGCTACACTGTCTAATAGTGTTCCTAGACTGTCTATTAGTGTAGCTAGACTATCTACTAGTGTAGCTACACTGTCTTATAGTATTCCTAGACTGTCTATTAGTGTAGCTAGACTGTCTATTAGTGTAGCTACACTGTCTAATAGTGTTCTTAGACTGTCTATTAGTGTAGCTAGACTGTCTATTAGAGTAGCTACACTGTCTAATAGTGTTCATAGACTGTCTGTTAGTGTAGCTACACTGTCTAATAGTGTTCCTAGACTGTCTGTTAGTGTAGCTAGACTGTCTACTAGTGTAGCTACACTGTCTTATAGTGTTCCTAGACTGTCTATTAGTGTAGCTAGACTGTCTATTAGTGTAGCTACACTGTCTATTAGTGTTCCTAGACTGTCTATTAGTGTAGCTAGACTGTCTATTAGAGTAGCTACACTGTCTAATAGTGTTCCTAGACTGTCTATTAGTGTAGCTACACTGTCTAATAGTGTTCCTAGACTGTCTGTTAACGTAACTAGATTGTTTATCAATGTAACTACACTGTCTATTTGTTTTCATAGACGGTCTATTAGAGAGGCTACACTGTCTATTAGTGTTCATAGACTGTCTGTTAGTGTAGCTAGACTGTCTATTAATGTAGCTACACTGTCTTATAGTGTTCCTAGACTGTCTATTATTGTAGCTAGATTGTCTATTATTGTAGCTACACTGTCTTATAGTGTTCCAAGACTGTCTATTAGTGTAGCTAGACTATCTATTAGTGTAGCTACACTGTCAATTAGTGTTCATAGACTGTCTGTTAGTGTAGCTAGACTGTCTATTAGTGTAGCTACACTGTCTTATAGTGTTCCTAGACTGTCTATTAGTGTAGCTAGATTGTCTATTAGTGTAGCTACACTGTCTAATAGTGTTCCTAGACTGTCTACTAGTATAGCCAGACTGTCTTTTAGAGTAGCTACACTGTCTAATAGTGTTTCTAGACTGTCTATTAGTGTAGCTAGATTGTGTATCAATATAGCTACACTGTCTATTAGATTTCATAGACGGTCTGTTAGTGTAGCTAGACTGTCTACTAGTGTAGCTACATTGTCTATTGATGTTCCTAGACTGTCCGTTAGTGTAGCTAGATTGTCTATCAATGTAGCTACACTGTCTTTTAATTTTCTTATACTGTCTGTTAGAGTAGCTACACTGTCTATTAGTGTTCATATACTGTCTGTTCGTGTATCTAGACTGTCTATTAGTGTTCCTAGACTGTCTATTAGTGTAGCTAGACTGTCTATTAGAGTAGCTAGAATGTCCTCCAATATAGCAACACTGTCTATTAGTTTTCCTTTACTGTATGTTAGTGTAGCTAGACTGTCTACTAGTGTAGCTACTTTGTCTATTGATGTTCCTAGACTGTCCATTAGTGTAGCTAGATTGTCTATCAATGTAGCTACATTGTCTACTAGTGTTCCTAGACTGTATATTAGTGTAGCTAGAATGTCTATTAGAGTAGCTAGATTGTCTATCAATATAGCTACACTGTCTATTACTTTTCCTATACTGTATGTTAGTGTAGCTAGACTGTCTACTAGTGTAGTTTTATTGTCTATTGATGTTCCTAGACTGTCCTTCAGTGTACCTAGATTGTCTATCAATGTAGCTACACTGTCTATTAGTTTTCTTATACTGTCTGTTAGAGTAGCTACACTGTCTATTTGTTTTCATCGACGGTCTATTAGTTAGCTACACTGTCAATTAGAGTTCATAGACTGTCTGTTAGTGTAGCTAGACTGTCTATTAGTGTAGCTACACTGTCTACTAGTGTAGCTACACTGTCTAATAGTGTTCCTAGACTGTCTATTAGTGTAGCTAGACTGTTTATTAGAGTAGCTACACTGTCTAATAGTGTTCCTAGACTGTCTATTAGTGTAGCTACACTGTCTAATAGTGTTCCTAGACTGTCTATTAGTGTAGCTAGATTGTCAATCAATATAGCTACACTGTCTATTAGTTTTCCTATACTGTCTGTTATTGTAGCTAGACTGTCCACTAGTGTAGCTACATTGTCTATTAGTGTTTCTAGACTGTCTATTAGTCTAGCTAGACTGTCTATTAGAGTAGCTAGATTGGTCTATCAATATAGCTACACTGTCTATTAGTTTTCCTATACTGTATGTTAGTGTAGCTAGACTGTCTACTGGTGTAGCTACATTGTCTATTGATGTTCCTAGACTGTCTGTTAGTGTAGCTAGATTGTCTATTAGTGTAGCTACACTGTCTAATAGTGTTCCTAGACTGTCTGTTAGTGTAGCTAGACTGTCTACTAGTGTAGCTTCACTGTCTTATAGTGTTCCTAGACTGTCTTTTAATGTAGATACAATGTCTATTAGTGTAGCTACACTGTCTATTAGTGTTCCTAGACTGTCAATTAGTGTAGCTAGACTGTCTATTAGAGTAGCTACACTGTCTAATAGTGTTCCTAGACTGTCTATTAGTGTAGCTACACTGTCTAATAGTGTTCCTAGACTCTCTGTTAGCGTAACTAGATTGTTTATCAATGTAGCTACACTGTCTATTTGTTTTCATAGACGGTCTATTAGAGAGGCTACACTGTCTATTAGTGTTCATAGACTGTCTGTTAGTGTAGCTAGACTGTCTATCAATGTAGCTACACTGTCTTATAGTGTTCCTAGACTGTCTATTAGTGTAGCTAGATTGTCTATTAGTGTAGCTACACTGTCATATAGTGTTCCTAGACTGTCTATTAGTGTAGCTAGACAGTCTATTAGTGTAGCTACACTGTCTATTAGTGTTCATAGACTGTCTGTTAGTGTAGCTAGACTGTCTATTAGTGTAGCTACACTGTCTTATAGTGTTCCTAGACTGTCTATTAGTGTAGCTAGATTGTCTATTAGTGTAGCTACACTGTCTAATAGTGTTCCTAGACTGTCTTCTAGTGTAGCCAGACTTTCTATTAGAGTAGCTACACTGTCTAATAGTGTTCCTAGACTGTCAATAAGTGTAGCTAGATTGTGTATCAATATAGCTACACTGTCTATTAGTTTTCATAGACGGTCTGTTAGTGTAGCTAGACTGTCTACTAGTGTAGCTACATTGTCTATTGATGTTCCTAGACTGTCCGTTAGTGTAGCTAGATTGTCTATCAATGTAGCTAAACTGTCTTTTAATTTTCTTATACTGTCTGTTAGAGTAGCTACACTGTCTATTAGTGTTCATATACTGTCTGTTCGTGTAGCTAGACTGTCTATTAGTGTAGCTACACTGTCTAATTGTGTTCCTAGACTGTCTATTAGTGTAGCTAGATTGTCTATCAATATAGCTACACTGTCTATTAGTTTTCCTATACTGTCTGTTAGTGTAGCTAGACTGTCTACTAGTGTAGCTACATTGTCTATTAGTGTTCCTAGACTGTCTATTAGTGTAGCTAGACTGTCTATTAGAGTAGCTAGATTGTCTATCAATATAGCTACACTGTCTATTAGTTTTCCTATTCTGTATGTTAGTGTAGCTAGACTGTCTACTAGTGTAGCTACATTCTCTATTGATGTTCCTAGACTTTCCATTAGTGTAGCTAGATTGTCTATCAATGTAGCTAAACTGTCTTTTAATTTTCTTATACTGTCTGTTAGAGTAGCTACACTGTCTATTAGTGTTCATAGACTGTCTGTTCGTGTAGCTAGACTGTCTATTAGTGAAGCTACACTGTCTAATAGTGTTCCTAGACTGTCTATTAGTATAGCTAGACTGTCTACTAGTATAGCTACACTGTCTTATAGTGTTCCTAGACTGTCTATTAGTGTAGCTAGACTGTCTATTAGTGTAGCTACACTGTCTAATAGTGTTCCTTGACTGTCTATTAGTGTAGCTAGACTGTCTATTAGAGTAGCTACACTGTCTAATAGTGTTCCTAGACCGTCTATTAGTGTAGCTACACTGTCTAATAGTGTTCCTAGACTGTCTGTTTGCGTTACTAGATTGTTGATCAATGTAGCTACACTGTCTATTTGTTTTCATAGACGGTCTATAAGAGAAGCTACACTGTCTATTAGTGTTCATAGATTGTCTGTTGGTGTAGCTAGACTGTCTATTAATGTAGCTACACTGTCTTATAGTGTTCCTAGACTGTCTATTAGTGTAGCTAGACTGTCTATTTGTGTAGCTACACTGTCTTATAGTGTTCCTAGACTGTCTATTAGTGTAGCTAGATTGTCTATAAGTGTAGCTACACTGTCTAATAGTGTTCCTAGACTGTCTACTAGTGTAGCTAGACTGTCTATTAGAGTAGCTACACTGTCTAATAGTGTTCCTAGACTGTCAATTAGTGTTGCTAGATTGTCTATCAATATAGCTACACTGTCTATTAGTTTTCATAGACGGTCTGTTAGTGTAGCTAGACTGTCTACTAGTGTAGCTACATTGTCTATTGATGTTCCTAGACTGTCCGTTAGTGAAGCTAGATTGTCTATCAATGTAGCTACACTGTCTATTAGTGTCTTATACTGTCTGTTAGAGTAGCTACACTGTCTATTAGTGTTCATATACTGTCTGTTAGTGTAGCTTGACTGTCTATCAGTGTAGCTACACTGTCTAATAGTGTTCCTAGACTGTCTATTAGTGTAGCTAGATTGTCTATTAGTGTAGCTACACTGTCTAATAGTGTTCCTAGACTGTCTACTAGTGTAGTTAGACTGTCTATTAGTGTATTTACACTGTCTAATAGTGTTCCTAGACTGTCTATTAGTATAGCTAGATTGTGTATCAATATAGCTACACTGTCTATTAGTTTTCATAGACGGTCTGTTAGTGTAGCTAGACTGTCTACTAGTGTAGCTACATTGTCTATTGATGTTCCTAGACTGTCCGTTAGTGTAGCTAGATTGTATATCAATGTAGCTACACTGTCTTTTAATTTTCTTATACTGTCTGTTAGAGTAGCTACACTGTCTATTAGTGTTCATATACTGTCTGTTCGTGTAGCTAGACTGTCTATTAGTGTAGCTACACTGTCTAATAGTGTTCCTAGAATTTCTATTAAAGTAGCTAGACTGTCTATTAGAGTAGCTAGATTGTCTATCAATATAGCTACACTGTCTATTAGTTTTCCTATACTGTCTGTTAGTGTAGCTAGACTGTCTACTAGTGTTGCTACATTGTCTATTAGTGTTCCTAGACTGTCTATTAGTGTAGCTAGACTGTCTATTAGAGAAGCTATATTGTCTATCAATATAGCTACACTGTCTATTAGCTTTCCTAGACTGTCTATTAGTGTAGCTACACTGTCTATTAAAGTAGATACACTGTCTTATAGTGTTCCTAGACTGTCTATTAGTGTAGCTACACTGTCTAATAGTGTTCCTAGACTGTCTGTTAGCGTAACTAGATTGTTTATCAATGTAGCTACACTGTCTATTTGTTTTCATAGACGGTCTATTAGAGAAGCTACACTGTCTATTTATGTTCATAGACTGTCTGTTAGTGTAGCTACACTGTCTATTAGTGTTCATGTACTGTCTGTTAGTGTAGCTAGACTATCTATCAGTGTAGCTACACTGTCTAATAGTGTTCCTAGACTGTCTATTAGTGTAGCTAGATTGTCTATTAGTGTAGCTACACTGTCTAATAGTGTTCCTAGACTGTCTATTAGTGTTCATAGACTGTCTGTTAGTGTAGCTAGACTGTCTATTTGTGTAGCTACACTGTCTTATAGTGTTCCTAGACTGTCTATTAGTGTAGCTAGATTGTCTATTAGTGTAGCTACACTGTCTAATAGTGTTCCTAGACTGTCTACTAGTGTAGCTAGACTGTCTATTAGAGTAGCTACACTTTCTAATAGTGTTCCTAGACTGTCAATTAGTGTAGCTAGATTGTCTATCAATATAGCTACACTGTCTATTAGTTTTCATAGACGGTCTGTTAGTGTAGCTAGACTGTCTACTAGTGTAGCTACATTGTCTATTGGTGTTCCTAGACTGTCCGTTAGTGAAGCTAGACTGTCTATCAGTGTAGCTACACTGTCTAATAGTGTTCCTAGACTGTCTATTAGTGTAGCTAGACTGTCTATTAGTGTAGCTACACTGTCTAATAGTGTTCCTAGACTGTCTACTAGTGTAGTTAGACTGTCTATTAGTGTAGCTACACTGTCTAATAGTGTTCCAAGACTGTCTATTAGTGTAGCTAGATTGTGTATCAATATAGCTACACTGTCTATTAGTTTTCATAGACGGTCTGTTAGTGTAGCTAGACTGTCTACTAGTGTAGCTACATTGTCTATTGATGTTCCTAGACTGTCCGTTAGTGTAGCTAGATTGTCTATCAATGTAGCTGCACTGTCTTTTAATTTTCTTATACTGTCTGTTAGAGTAGCTACACTGTCTATTAGTGTTCATATACTGTCTGTTCGTGTAGCTAGACTGTCTATTAGTGTAGCTACACTGTCTAATAGTGTTCCTAGACTGTCTAATAGTGTTCCTGGACTGTCTATTAAAGTAGCTAGATTGTCTATCAATATAGCTACACTGTCTATTAGTTTTCCTATACTGTCTGTTAGTGTAGCTAGACTGTCTACTAGTGTAGCTACATTGTCTATTAGTGTTCCTAGACTGTCTATTAGTGTAGCTAGACTGTCTATTAGAGTAGCTAGATTGTCTATCAATATAGCTACACTGTCTATTACTTTTCCTATACTGTATGTTAGTGTAGCTAGACTGTCTATTAGTGTAGCTACACTGTCTAATAGTGTTCCTTGACTGTCAGTTAGTGTAGCTAGACTGTCTACTAGTGTAGCTACAAGTCTTATAGTGTTCCTAGACTGTCTATTAGTGTAGCTACACTGTCTATTAGTGTAGCTACACTGTCTATTAGTGTTCCTTGACTGTCTATTAGTGTAGCTAGACTGTCTATTAAAGTAGCTTAACTGTCTAATAGTGTTCCTAGACTGTCTATTAGTGTAGCTACACTGTCTAATAGTGTTCCCAGACTGTCTGTTAGCGTAGCTAGACTGTCTACTAGTGTAGCTACACTGTCTATTTGTTTTCATAGACGGTCTTTTAGAGAAGCTACACTGTCTATTAGTGTTCATAGACTGTCTGTTAGTGTAGCTACACTGTCTATTAGTGTTCATATACTGTCTGTTAGTGTAGCTACACTGTCTAATAGTGTTCCTAGACTGTCTGTTAGCGTAGCTAGACTGTCTACTAGTGTAGCTACACTGTCTATTTGTTTTCATAGACGGTCTATTAGAGAAGCTACATGTCTATTAGTGTTCATAGACTGTCTGTTAGTGTAGCTACACTGTCTATTAGTGTTCATATACTGTCTGTTAGTGTAGCTACACTGTCTATTAGTGTTCATATACTGTCTAATAGTGTTCCTAGACTGTCTATTAGTGTAGCTAGATTGTGTATCAATATAGCTACACTGTCTATTAGTTTTCATAGACGGTCTGTTAGTGTTGCTAGACTGTCTACTAGTGTAGCTACATTGTCTATTGATGTTCCTAGACTGTCCGTTAGTGTAGCTAGATTGTCTATCAATGTAGCTACACTGTCTTTTAATTTTCTTATACTGTCTGTTAGAGTAGCTACACTGTCTATTAGTGTTCATATACTGATTGTTCGTGTAGCTAGACTGTCTATTAGTGTAGTTACACTGTCTAATAGTGTTCCTAGACTGTCTATTAAAGTAGCTAGATTGTCTTTTAGTGTAGCTAGACTGTCTATTAGAGTAGCTAGATTGTCTATCAATATAGCTACACTGTCTATTACTTTTCCTATACTGTTTGTTAGTGTAGCTAGACTGTCTATTAGTGTAGCTACACTGTCTAATAGTGTTCCTAGACTGTCTGTTAGTGTAGCTAGACTGTCTACTAGTGTAGCTACACTGTCTTATATAGTTCCTAGACTGTCTATTAGTGTAGCTACACTGTCTATTAGTGTAGCTACACTGTCTAATAGTGTTCCTAGACTGTCTACTAGTGTAGCTACATTGTCTATTAGTGTTCCTAGACTGTATATTAGTGTAGCTAAAATGTCTATTAGAGTAGCTAGATTGTCTATCAATATAGCTACACTGTCTATTAGTTTTTTCTATACTGTCTGTTAGTGTAGCTACACTGTCTATTAGTGTTCATATACTGTCTGTTAGTGTAGCTACACTGTCTAATAGTGTTCCTAGACTTCTGTTAGCGTAACTAGATTGTTTATCAATGTAGCTACACTGTCTATTTGTTTTCATAGACGGTCTATTAGAGAAGCTACACTGTCTATTAGTGTTCATAGACTGTCTGTTAGTGTAGCTACACTGTCTATTAGTGTTCATATACTGTCTGTTAGTGTAGCTAGACTGTCTATCAGTGTAGTTACACTGTCTAATAGTGTTCCTAGACTGTCTATTAGTGTAGCTAGATTGTCTATTAGTGTAGCTACACTGTCTAATAGTGTTCCTAGACTGTCTACTAGTGTAGTTAGACTGTCCATTAGTGTAGCTACACTGTCTATTTGTTTTCATAGACGGTCTATTAGAGAAGCTACACTGTCTATTAGTGTTCATAGACTGTCTGTTAGTGTAGCTACACTGTCTATTAGTGTTCATATACTGTCTGTTAGTGTAGCTAGACTGTCTATCAGTGTAGTTACACTGTCTAATAGTGTTCCTAGACTGTCTATTAGTGTAGCTAGATTGTCTATTAGTGTAGCTACACTGTCTAATAGTGTTCCTAGACTGTCTACTAGTGTAGTTAGACTGTCCATTAGTGTAGCTACACTGTCTAATAGTGGTCCTAGACTGTCTATTAGTGTAGCTAGATTGTGTATCAATGAAGCTACACTATCTTTTAATTTTTTATACTGTCTGTTAGAGTAGCTATACTGTCTATTAGTGTTCATATACTGTCTGTTCGTGTAGCTTGACTGTCTATTAGTGTAGCTACACTGTCTAATAGTGTTCCTAGACTGTCTATTAAAGTAGCTAGATTGTCTATCAATATAGCTACACTGTCTATTACTTTTCCTATACTGTTTGTTAGTGTAGCTAGACTGTCTACTAGTGCGGCTACATTGTCTATTAATGTTCCTAGACTGTCTATTAGTGTAGCTTGACTGTCTATTAGAGTAGCTAGATTGTCTATTAATATAGCTACACTGTCTATTACTTTTCTTATACTGTCTATTAGTGTAGCTACACTGTCTATTAGTGTAGCTACACTGTCTAATAGTGTTCCTAGACTGTCTATAAGTGTAGCTAGACTGTCTATTAGAGTAGCTACACTGTCTAATAGTGTTCCTAGACGGTCTATTAGAGAAGCTACACTGTCTATTAGTGTTCATAGACTGTCTGTTAGTGTAGCTAGACTGTCTTTTAATGTAGCTACACTGTCTTATAGTGTTCCTAGACTGTCTATGAGTGTAGCTAGATTGTCTATTAGTGTAGCTACACTTTCTAATAGTGTTCCTTGACTGTCTATTAGTGTAGCTAGACTGTCTATTAGTGTAGCCACACTGCCTATTAGTGTTCATAGACTGTCTGTTAGTGTAGCTAGACTGTCTATTAGTGTAGTTACATTGTCTTATAGTGTTCCTAAACTGTCGGTTAGTGTAGCTAGACTGTCTGCTAGTGTAGCTACACTGTCTAATAGTGTTCCTAGACTGTCTGTTAGCGTATCTAGATTGTTTATCAATGTAGTTACACTGTCTATTTGTTTTCATAGACGGTCTATTAGAGGCTACACTGTCTATAAGTGTTCATAGACTGTCTGTTAGTGTAGCTAGACAGTCTATTAATGTAGCTACACTATCTTATAGTGTTCCTAGACTGTCTATTAGTAAAGCTAGATTGTCTATTAGTGTAGCTACACTGTCTTATAGTGTTCCTAGACTGTCTATTAGTGTAGCTAGACTGTCTATTAGTGTAGCTACACTGTCTATTAGTGTTCATAGACTGTCTGTTAGTGTAGCTAGTCTGTCTATTAGTGTAGCTAGATTGTCTATTAGTGTAGCTACACTGTCTTATAGTGTTCCTAGACTGTCTATTAGTGTAGCTAGATTGTCTATTAGTGTAGCTAGATGGTGTATCAATATAGCTACACTGTCTATTAGTTTTCATAGACGGTCTGTTATTGTAGCTAGACTGTCAACTAGTGTAGCTATATTGTCTACTGATGTTCCTAGACTGTCCGTTAGTGTAGCTAGATTGTCTATCAATGTAGCTACACTGTCTATTAGTGTCCATATACTGTCTGTTCGTGTAGCTAGACTGTCTATTAGTGTAGCTACACTGTCTAATAGTGTTCCAAGACTGTCTATTAGTGTAGCTAGATTGTCTATCAATATAGCTACACTGTCTATTAGTTTTGCTATACTCTGTGTTAGTGTAGCTAGACTGTCTACTAGTGTAGCTACATTGTCTATTAGTGTTCCTAGACTGTATATTAGTGTAGCTAGAATGTCTATTAGAGTAGCTAGATTGTCTATCAATATAGCTACACTGTCTAATAGTTTTCCTATACTGTATGTTAGTGTAGCTAGTCTGTCTTCTAGTGTAGTTTCATTGTCTATTGATGTTCCTAGACTGTCCTTTAGTGTACCTAGATTGTCTATTAATGTAGCTACACTGTCTATTAGTTTTCTTATACTGTCTGTTAGAGTAGCTACACTGTCTATTTGTTTTCATCGACGGTCTATTAGTTAGCTACACTGTCAATTAGAGTTCATAGACTGTCTGTTAGTGTAGCTAGACTGTCTATCAGTGTAGCTACACTGTCTATTAGTGTTCCTAGACTGTCTATTAGTGTAGCTAGACTGTCTACTAGTGTAGCTACACTGTCTAATAGTGTTCCTAGACTATCTATTAGTGTAGCTAGACTGTCTATTAGAGTAGCTACACTGTCTAATAGTGTTCCTAGACTGTCTTTTAGTGTAGCTAGATTGGTCTATCAATATAGCTACACTGTCTATTAGTTTTCCTATACTGTATGTTAGTGTAGCTAGACTGTCTACTGGTGTAGCTACATTGTCTATTGATGTTCCTAGACTGTCTGTTAGTGTAGCTAGACTGTCTACTAGTGTAGCTACACTGTCTTATAGTGTTCCTAGACAGTCTTCTAGTGTAGCTACACTGTCTATTAGTGTAGCTACACTGTCTATTAGTGTTCCTAGACTGTCAATTAGTATAGCTAGACTGTCTATTAGAGTAGCTATACTGTCTAATAGTGTTCCTAGACTGTCTATTAGTGTAGCTACACTGTCTAATAGTGTTCCTAGACTGTCTGTTAGCGTAACTAGATTGTTTATCAATGTAGCTACACTGTCTATTTGTTTTCATAGACGGTCTATTAGAGAGGCTACACTGTCTATTAGTGTTCATAGACTGTCTATTAGTGTAGCTAGACTGTCTATTAATGTAGCTAGACTGTCTATTAGTGTAGCTGCACTGTCTTATAGTGTTCCTAGATTGTCTATTAGTGTAGCTAGACTATCTATTAGTGTAGCTACACTGTCTCTTAGTGTTCATAGACTGTCTACTAGTGTAGCCAGACTGTCTATTAGAGTAGCTACACTGTCTTATAGTGTTCCTAGACTGTCTATTAGTGTAGCTACATTGTCTATTAGTGTTCCTAGACTGTATATTAGTGTAGCTAGAATGTCTATTAGAGTAGCTAGATTGTCTATCAATATAGCTACACTGTCTAATAGTTTTCCTATACTGTATGTTAGTGTAGCTAGTCTGTCTACTAGTGTAGTTTTATTGTCTATTGATGTTCCTAGACTGTCCTTTAGTGTACCTAGATTGTCTATTAATGTAGCTACACTGTCTATTAGTTTTCTTATACTGTCTGTTAGAGTAGCTACACTGTCTATTTGTTTTCATCGACGGTCTATTAGTTAGCTACATTGTCAATTAGAGTTCATAGACTGTCTGTTAGTGTAGCTAGACTGTCTATTAGTGTAGCTACACTGTCTACTAGTGTAGCTACACTGTCTAATAGTGTTCCTAGACTGTATATTAGTGTAGCTAGACTTTCTTTTAGAGTAGCTACACTGTCTAATAGTGTTCCTAGACTGTCTATTAGTGTAGCTACACTGTCTAATAGTGTTCCTAGACTGTCTATTAGTGTAGCTAGATTGTCAATCAATATAGCTACACTGTCTATTAGTTTTCCTATACTGTCTGTTAGTGTAGCTAGACTGTCTACTAGTGTAGCTACATTGTCTATTAGTGTTTCTAGACTGTCTATTAGTGTAGCTAGACTGTCTATTAGAGTAGCTAGATTGGTCTATTAATATAGCTACACTGTCTATTAGTTTTCCTATACTGTATGTTAGTGTAGCTAGACTGTCTACTGGTGTAGCTACATTGTCTATTGATGTTCCTAGACTGTCTGTTAGTGTAGCTAGATGGTCTATTAGTGTAGCTGCACTGTCTAATAGTGTTCCTAGACTGTCTGTTAGTGTAGCTACACTGTCTATTAGTGTAGCTACACTGTCTATTAGTGTTTCTAGACTGTCAATTAGTGTAGCTAGACTGTCTTTTAGAGTAGCTACACTGTCTAATAGTGTTCCTAGACTGTCTATTAGTGTAGCTACACTGTCTAATAGTGTTCCTAGACTCTTTGTTAGCGTAACTAGATTGTTTATCAATGTAGCTACACTGTCTATTTGTTTTCATAGACGGTCTATTAGAGAGGCTACACTGTCTATTAGTGTTCATAGACTGTCTGTTAGTGTAGCTAGACTGTCTATTAATGTAGCTACACTGTCGTATAGTGTTCCTACACTGTCTATTAGTGTAGCTAGATTGTCTATTAGTGTAGCTACACTGTCTTATAGTGTTCCTAGACTGTCTATTAGTGAAGCTACACTGTCTATTAGTGTTCATAGACTGTCTGTTAGTGTAGCTAGACTGTCTATTAGTGTAGCTACACTGTCTTATAGTGTTCCTAGACTGTCTATTAGTGTAGCTAGATTGTCTATTAGTGTAGCTACACTGTCTAATAGTGTTCCTAGACTGTCTACTAGTGTAGCCAGACTGTCTATTAGAGTAGCTACACTGTCTAATAGTGTTCCTAGACTGTCTATTAGTGTAGCTAGATTGTGTATCAATATAGCTACACTGTCTATTAGTTTTCATAGACGGTCTGTTAGTGTAGCTAGACTGTCTTCTAGTGTAGCTACATTGTCTATTGATGTTCCTAGACTGTCCCTTAATGTACCTAGATTGTCTATCAATGTAGCTACACTGTCTTTTAATTTTCTTATACTGTCTGTTCGCGTAGCTACACTGTCTATTAGTGTTCATATACTGTCTGTTCATGTAGCTAGACTGTCTATTAGTGTAGCTACACTGTCTAATAGTGTTCCTAGACTTTCTATTAGTGTAGCTAGATTGTCTATCAATATAGCTACACTGTCTATAAGTTTTCCTATACTGTCTGTTAGTGTAGCTAGACTGTCTACTAGTGTAGCTACATTGTCTATTAGTGTTCCTAGACTGTCTATTAGTGTAGCTAGACTGTCTATTAGAGTAGCTAGATTGTCTATCAATATAGCTACACTGTCTATTAGTTTTCCTATACTGTATGTTAGTGTAGCTAGACTGTCTACTAGTGTAGCTACATTGTCTATTGATGTTCCTAGACTGTCCATTAGTGTAGCTAGATTGTCAATCAATGTAGCTACACTGTCTATAAGTTTTCTTATACTGTCTGTTAGAGTAGCTACACTGTCTATTTGTTTTCATCAACGGTCTATTAGTTAGCTACACTGTCTATTAGAGTTCATAGACTGTCTGTTCGTGTAGCTAGACTGTCTATTAGTGTAGCTACACTGTCTAATAGTGTTCCTAGACTGTCTATTAGTGTAGCTAGACTGTCTATTAGTGTAGCTACACTGTCTTATAGTGTTCCTAGACTGTCTATTAGTGTGGCAAGACTGTCTTTTAGTGTAGCTACACTGTCTAATAGTCTTCCTAGACTGTCTATTAAAGAAGCTAGACTGTCTATTAGAGTAGCTACACTGTCTAATAGTGTTCCTAGACTGTCTGTTAGTGTAGCTACACTGTCTAATAGTGTTCCTAGACTGTCTGTTAGTGTAGCTAGACTGTCTACTAGTGTAGCTACACTGTTTTATAGTGTTCCTAGACTGTCTATTAGTGTAGCTAGACTGTCTATTAGTGTAGCTACACTGTCTATTAGTGTTCCTAGACTGTCTATTAGTGTAGCTAGACTGTCTATTAGAGTAGCTACACTGTCTAATAGTGTTCCTAGACTGTCTATTAGTGTAGCTACACTGTCTAATAGTGTTCCTAGACTGTTTGTTAACGTAACTAGATTGTTTATCAATGTAGCTACACTGTCTATTTGTTTTCATAGACGGTCTATTAGAGAGGCTACACTGTCTATTAGTGTTCATAGACTGTCTGTTAGTGTAGCTAGACTGTCTATTAATGTAGCTACACTGTCTTATAGTGTTCCTAGACTGTCTATTAGTGTAGCTAGATTGTCTATTAGTGTAGCTACACTGTCTTATAGTGTTCCTAGACTGTCTATTAGTGTAGCTAGACTGTCTCTTAGTGTAGCTACACTGTCAATTAGTGTTCATAGACTGTCTGTTAGTGTAACTAGACTGTCTATTAGTGTGGCTACACTGTCTTATAGTGTTCCTAGACTGTCTATTAGTGTAGCTAGATTGTCTATTAGTGTAGCTACACGGTCTAATAGTGTTCCTAGACTGTCTACTAGTGTAGCCAGACTGTCTATTAGAGTAGCTACACTGTCTAATAGTGTTCCTAGACTGTCTATTAGTTTAGCTAGATTGTGTATCAATATAGCTACACTGTCTATTAGTTTTCATAGACGGTCTGTTAGTGTAGCTAGACTGTCTACTAGTGTAGCTACATTGTCTATTGATGTTCC
This sequence comes from Loripinus fragilis, assembly GCA_964019695.1. NCBI lineage: Eukaryota > Metazoa > Mollusca > Bivalvia > Lucinida > Lucinidae > Loripinus > Loripinus fragilis. The sequence continues at coordinate 48,366,954 of OZ026523.1, read as the reverse complement.
TAGACTGTCCGTTAGTGTAGCTAGATTGTCTATCAATGTAGCTACACTGTCTTTTAATTTTCTTATACTGTCTGTTAGAGTAGCTACACTGTCTATTAGTGTTCATATACTGTCTGTTCGTGTATCTAGACTGTCTTTTAGTGTAGATACACTGTCTAATAGTGTTCCTAGACTGTCTATTAGTGTAACTAGATTGTCTATCAATATAGCTACACTGTCTATTAGTTTTCCTATACTGTCTGTTAGTGTAGCTAGACTGTCTACTAATGTAGCTACATTGTCTATTAGTGTTCCTAGACTGTCTATTAGAGTAGCTAGACTGTCTATTAGAGTAGTTAGATTGTCCATCAATATAGCTACACTGTCTATGAGTTTTCCTATACTGTATGTTAGTGTAGCTACACTCTCTACTAGTGTAGCTACTTTGTCTATTGATGTTCCTAGACTGTCCATTAGTGTAGCTAGATTGTCTATCAATGTAGCTACACTGTCTATAAGTTTTCTTATACTGTCTGTTAGAGTAGCTACACTGTCTATTTGATTTCATCAATGGTCTATTAGTTAGCTACACTGTCTATTAGAGTTCATAGACTGTCTGTTCGTGTAGCTAGACTGTCTATTAGTGTAGCTACACTGTCTAATAGTGTTCCTAGACTGTCTATTAGTGTAGCTAGACTGTCTACTAGTGTAGCTACACTGTCTTATAGTGTTCCTAGACTGTCTATTAGTGTAGCTAGACTGTATATTAGTGTAGCTACACTGTCTAATAGTGTTCCTAGACTGTCTATTAGTGTAGCTAGACTGTCTATTAGAGTAGCTACACTGTCTAATAGTGTTCCTAGACTGTCTATTAGTGTAGCTACACTGTCTAATAGTGTTCCTAGACTGTCTGTTTGCGTAACTAGATTGTTGATAAATGTAGCTACACTGTCTATTTGTTTTCATAGACGGTCTATAAGAGAAGCTACACTGTCTATTAGTGTTCATAGACTGTCTGTTAGTGTAGATAGACTGTCTATTAATGTAGCTACACTGTCTTATAGTGTTCCTAGACTGTCTATTAGTGTAGCTAGATTGTCTATTAGTGTAGCTACACTGTCTTATAGTGTTCCTAGACTGTCTATTAGTGTAGCTAGACTGTCTATTAGTGTAGCTACACTGTCTATTAGTGTTCAATGACTGTCTGTTAGTGTAGCTAGATTGTCTATTAGTGTAGCTACACTGTCTTATAGTGTTCCTAGACTGTCTTTTAGTGTAGCTAGATTGTCTATTAGTGTAGCTACACTGTCTAATAGTGTTCCTAGACTGTCTACTAGTGTAGCTAGACTGTCTATTAGAGTAGCTACACTGTCTAATAGTGTTCCTAGACTGTCAATTAGTGTAGCTAGATTGCCTATCAATATAGCTACACTGTCTATTAGTTTTCATAGACGGTCTGTTAGTATAGCTAGACGGTCTAGTAGTGTAGCTACATTGTCTATTGATGTTCCTAGACTGTCCGTTAGTGTAGCTAGATTGTCTATCAATGTAGCTACACTGTCTTTTAATTTTCTTATACTGTCTGTTAGAGTAGCTACACTGTCTATTAGTGTTCATATACTGTCTGTTAGTGTAGCTAGACTGTATATCAGTGTAGCTACACTGTCTAATAGTGTTCCTAGACTGTCTATTAGTGTAGCTAGATTGTCTTTTAGTGTAGCTACACTGTCTAATAGTGTTCCTAGACTGACTATTAGTGTAGCTAGACTGTCTATTAGTAAAAATACACTGTCTAATAGTGTTCCTAGACTGTCTACTAGTGTAGTTAGACTGTCTATTAGTGTAGCTACACTGTCTAATAGTGTTCGTAGACTGTCTATAAGTGTAGCTAGATTGTGTATCAATATAGCTACACTGTCTATTAGTTTTCATAGACTGTCTATTAGTGTAGCTAGACTGTCTATTAGTGTAGCTAGACTGTCTATTAGAGTAGCTAGATTGTCTATCAATATAGCTACACTGTCTAATACTTTTCCTATACTGTATGTTAGTGTAGCTAGACTGTCTACTAGTGTAGCTACATTGTCTGTTGATGTTCCTAGACTGTCCGTTAGTGTAGCTAGATTGTCTATCAATGTAGCTACACTGTCTTTTAATTTTCTTATACTGTCTGTTAGAGTAGCTACACAGTCTTTAGTGTTCAAAATGTCTGTTCGTGTAGCTAGACTGTCTATTAGTGTAGCTACACTGTCTAATCGTGTTCCTAGACTGTCTATTAAAGTAGCTAGATTGTCTATCAATATAGCTACACTGTCTATTAGTTTTCCTATACTGTCTGTTAGTGTAGCTAGACTGTCTACTAGTGTAGCTACATTGTCTTAGTGTTCCTAGACTGTCTATTAGTGTAGCTAGACTGTCTATTTGAGTAGCTAGATTGTCTATCAATATAGCTACACTGTCTATTACTTTTCCTATACTGTATGTTAGTGTAGCTAGACTGTATATTAGTGTAGCTACACTGTCTAATAGTGTTCCTAGACTGTCTGTTAGTGTAGCTAGACTGTCTACTAGTGTAGCTACACTGTCTTATAGTGTTCCTAGACTGTCTATTAGTGTAGCTACACTGTCTATTAGTGTAGCTATACTGTCTAATAGTGTTCCTAGACTGTCTATTAGTGTAGCTAGACTGTCTATTAGAGTAGCTACACTGTCTAATAGTGTTCCTAGACTGTCTGTTAGCGTAACTAGATTGTTTATCAATGTAGCTACACTGTCTATTTGTTTTCATAGACGGTCTATTAGAGAAGCTACACTGTCTATTAGTGTTCATAGACTGTCTGTTAGTGTAGCTACACTGTCTATTAGTGTTCATATACTGTCTGTTAGTGTAGCTAGACTGTCTATCAGTGTAGCTGTACTGTCTAATAGTGTTCCTAGACTGTCTATTAGTGTAGCTAGATTGTCTATTAGTGTAGCTACACTGTCTAATAGTGTTCCTAGACTGTCTATTAGTGTAGCTAGACTGTCTATTAGTGTAGCTACACTGTCTAATAGTGTTCCTAGACTGTCAACTAGTGTAGTAAGACTGTCTATTAGTGTAGCTACACTGTCTAATAGTGTTCGTAGACTGTCTATTAGTGTAGCTAGATTGTGTATCAATATAGCTACACTGTCTAATAGTGTTCCTAGACTGTCTATTAGTGTAGCTAGACTGTCTATTAGAGTAGCTACACTGTCTAATAGTGTTCCTAGACTGTCTATTAGTGTAGTTACACTGTCTAATAGTGTTCCTAGACTGTCTGTTAGCGTAACTAGATTGTTTATCAATGTAGCTACACTGTCTATTTGTTTTCATAGACGGTCTATTAGAGAAGCTACACTGTCTATTAGTGTTCGTAGACTGTCTGTTAGTGTAGCTACACTGTCTATTAGTGTTCATATACTGTCTGTTAGTGTAGCTAGACTGTTTATCAGTGTAGCTACACTGTCTAATAGTGTTCCTAGACTGTCTATTAGTGTAGCTAGATGGTCTATTAGTGTAGCTACACTGTCTAATAGTGTTCCTAGACTGTCTATTAGTGTAGCTAGACTGTCTATTAGTGTAGCTACACTGTCTAATAGTGTTCCTAGACTGTCAACTAGTGTAGTTAGACTGTCTATTAGTGTAGCTACACTGTCTAATAGTGTTCGTAGACTGTCTATTAGTGTAGCTAGATTGTGTATCAATATAGCTACACTGTCTATAAGTTTTCATAGACGGTCTGTTAGTGTAGCTAGACTGTCTACTAGTGTAGCTACATTGTCTATTGATGTTCCTAGATTGTCCGTTAGTGTAGCTAGATTGTCTATCAATGTAGCTACACTGTCTTTTAATTTTCTTATACTCATTGTTAGAGTAGCTACACTGTTTATTAGTGTTCATATACTGTCTGTTCGTGTAGCTAGACTGTCTATTAGTGTAGCTACACTGTCTAATAGTGTTCTTAGACTGTCTATTAGTGTAGCTAGACTGTCTATTAGAGTAGCTAGATTGTCTATCAATATAGCTACACTGTCTATTACTTTTCCTATACTGTCTGTTAGTGTAGCTAGACTGTCTACTAGTGTAGCTACATTGTCTATTAGTGTTCATAGACTGTCTATTAGAGTAGCTAGATTGTCTATCAATATAGCTACACTGTCTATTACTTTTCCTATACTGTATGTAAGTGTAGCTAGACTGTCTATTAGTGTAGCTACACTGTCTAATAGTGTTCCTAGACTGTCTGTTAGTGTAGCTAGACTGTCTACTAGTGTAGCTACACTGTTTTATAGTGTTCCTAGACTGTCTATTAGTTTAGCTACACTGTCTATTGGTGTAGCTACACTGTCTAATAGTGTTCCTAGACTGTCTATTAGTGTAGCTCGACTGTCTTTTAGAGTAGCTACACTGTCTAATAGTGTTCCTAGACTGTCTATTAGTGTAGCTTCACTGTCTAATAGTGTTCCTAGACTGTCTGTTAGCGTAACTAGATTGTTTATCAATGTAGCTACACTGTCTATTTGTTTTCATAGACGGTCTATTAGAGAAGCTACACTGTCTATTAGTGTTCAAAGATTGTCCTTTAGTGTAGCTAGACTGTCTATTAATGTAGCTACACTGTCTTATAGTGTATCTAGACTGTCTATGAGTGTAGCTAGATTGTCTATTAGTGTAGCTACACTGTCTTATAGTGTTCCTAGACTGTCTATTAGTGTAGCTAGACTGTCTATTAGTGTAGCCACACTGCCTTTTAGTGTTCATACACTGTCTGTTAGTGTAGCTAGACTGTCTATTAGTGTAGCTACACTGTCTTATAGTGTTCCTAGACTGTCTGTTAGCGTAACTAGATTGTATATCAATGTAGCTACACTGTCTATTTGTTTTCATAGACGGTCTATTAGAGAGGCTACACTGTCTATTAGTGTAGCTAGACTGTCTATTAGTGTAGCTACACTGTCTATTAGTGTTCATAGACTGTCTGTTAGTGTAGCTAGACTGTCTATTAGTGTAGCTAGATTGTCTATTAGTGTAGCTACGCTGTCTTATAGTGTTCCTAGACCGTCTATTAGTGTAGCTAGATTGTCTATTAGTGTAGCTACACTGTCTAATAGTGTTCCTTGACTGTCTATTAGTGTAGCTAGATTGTGTATCAATATAGCTACACTGTCTATTAGTTTTCATAGACGGTCTGTTAGTGTAGCTAGACTGTCTACTAGTGTAGCTACATTGACTATTGATGTTCCTAGACTGTCAATTAGTGTAGCTAGACTGTCTATTAGAGTAGCTACACTGTCTAATAGTGTTCCTAGACTGTCTACTAGTGTAGCTACACTGTCTAATAGTGTTCCTAGACTGTCTGTTCGCGTAACTAGATTGTTTATCAATGTAGCTACACTGTCTATTTGTTTTCATAGACGGTCTATTAGAGAAGCTACACTGTCTATTAGTGTTCATAGACTGTCTGTTAGTGTAGCTAGACTGTCTATTAATGTCTTATAGTGTTCCTAGACTTTCTATTAGTATAGCTAGATTGTCTATTAGTGTAGCTACACTGTCTTATAGTGTTCCTCGACTGTCTATTAGTGTAGCTAGACTGTCTATTAGTGTAGCTACACTGTCTATTAGTGTTCATAGACTGTCTGTTAGTGTAGCTAGACTGTCTATTATGGTAGCTACACTGTCTTATAGTGTTCCTAGACTGTCTATTAGTGTAGCTAGATTGTCTATTAGTGTAGCTACACTGTCTAATAGTGTTCCTAGACTGTGTACTAGTGTAGCAAGACTGTCTATTAGAGAAGCTACACTGTCTAATAGTGTTCCTAGACTGTCTATTAGTGTAGCTAGATTGTGTATCAATATAGCTACACTGTCTATTAGTTTTCCTATACTGTCTGTTAGTGTAGCTAGACTGTCTACTAGTGTAGCTACATTGTCTATTAGTGTTCCTAGACTGTCTATTGGTGTAGCTAGACTGTCTATTAGTGTAGCTACACTGTCTAATAGTGTTCCTAGACTGTGTACTAGTGTAGCAAGACTGTCTATTAGAGAAGCTACACTGTCTCATAGTGTTCCTAGACTGTCTATTAGTGTAGCTAGATTGTGTATCAATATAGCTACACTGTCTATTAGTTTTCATAGACGGTCTGTTAGTGAAGCTGAACTGTCTACTAGTGTAGCTACATTGTCTATTGATGTTCCTAGACTGTCCGTTAGTGTAGCTAGATTGTATATCAATGTAGCTACACTGTCTTTTAATTTTCTTATACTGTCTGTTAGAGTAGCTACACTGTCTATTAGTGTTCATATACTGTCTGTTCGTGTAGCTAGACTGTCTATTAGTGTAGCTACACTGTCTATTAGTGTTCCTAGACTGTCTATTAGTGTAGCTAGATTGTCTATCAATATAGCTACACTGTCTATTAGTTTTCCTATACTGTCTGTTAGTGTAGCTAGACTGTCTACTAGTGTAGCTACATTGTCTATTAGTGTTCCTAGACTGTCTATTGGTGTAGCTAGACTGTCTATTAGAGTGGCTAGATTGTCTATCAATATAGATACACTGTCTATTAGTTTTCCTATACTGTATGTTAGTGTAGCTAGACCGTCTACTAGTGTAGTTACATTGTCTATTGATGTTCCTAGACTGTCCGTCAGTGTAGCTAGATTGTCTATCAATGTAGCTACACTGTCTATAAGTTTTCTTATACTGTCTGTTAGAGTAGCTACACTGTCTATTCGTTTTCATCGACGGTCTATTAGTTAGCTACACTGTCTATTAGAGTTCATAGACTGTCTGTTCGTGTAGCTAGACTGTCTATTAGTGTAGCTACACTGTCTAATAGTGTTCCTAAACTGTCTACAAATGTAGCCAGACTGTCTATTAGAGAAGCTACACTGTCTAATAGTGTTCCTAGACTGTCTATTAGTGTAGCTAGATTGTGTATCAATAAAGCTACACTGTCTATTAGTTTTCATAGACGGTCTGTTAGTGTAGCTAGACTGTCTACTAGTGTAGCTACATTGTCTATTGATGTACCTAGACTGTCCGTTAATGTAGCTACATTGTCTATTGATGTACCTAGACTGTCCGTTAGTGTAGCTAGATTGTCAATCAATGTAGCTATACTGTCTTTTAATTTTCTTATACTGTCTGTTCGTGTAGCTAGACTGTCTATTAGTGTAGCTACACTGTCTAATAGTGTTCCTAGACTGTCTATTAGAATAGCTAGATTGTCTGTCAATATAGCTACACTGTCTATTAGTTTTCCTATACTGTATGTTAGTGTAGCTAGACTGTCTACTAGTGTAGCTACATTGTCCATTAGTGTTCCTAGACTGTCTATTAGTGTAGCTAGACTGTCTATTAGAGTAGCTAGATTGTCTATCAATATAGCTACACTGTCGATTACTTTTCCTATACTGTATGTTAGTGTAGCTAGACTGTCTACTAGTGTAGTTACATTGTCTATTGATGTTCCTAGACTGTCCGATAGTGTAGCTCGATTGTCTATCAATGTAGCTACACTGTCTATTAGTTTTCTTATACTGTCTGTTAGAGTAGCTACACTGTCAATTTGTTTTCATCGACGGTCTATTAGTTAGCTACACTGTTTATTAGAGTTCATAGACTGTCTATTAGTGTAGCTAGATTGTCTATTAGTGTAGCTACACTGTCTAATAGTGTTCCTAATAGACCGTCGTTAGTGTAGCTAGAGTGTCTACTAGTGTAGCTACATTGTCTATTGATGTTCCTAGACTGTCCGTTAGTGTAGCTAGATTGTCTATCAATGTAGCTACACTGTCTTTTAATTTTTTTATACTGTCTGTTAGAGTAGCTACACTGTCTATTAGTGTTCATATACTGTCTGTTCGTGTAGCTAGACTGTCTATTAGTGTAGCTAGACTGTCTACTAGTGTAGCTACACTGTCTAATAGTGTTCCTAGACTGTCTATTAGTGTAGCTACACTGTCTATTAGAGTAGCTACACTGTCTAATAGTGTTCCTAGACTGTCTATAAGTGTAGCTTCACTGTCTAATAGTGTTCCTAGACTGTCTGTTAGCGTTACTAGATTGTTTATCAATGTAGCTACACTGTCTATTTGTTTTCATAGACGGTCTATTAGAGAAGCTACACTGTCTATTAGTGTTCATAGACTGTCTGTAAGTGTAGCTAGACTGTATATTAATGTAGCTACACTGTCTTATAGTGTTCCTAGACTGTCTATTAGGTAGCTAGATTGTCTATTAGTGTAGCTACACTGTCTTATAGTGTTCCTCGACTGTCTATTAGTGTAGCTAGACTGTCTTTTAGTGTAGCTAGACTGCCTATTAGTGTTCAGAGACTGTGTGTTAGTGTAGCTAGACTGTCTATTAGTGTAGCTACACTGTCTTATAGTGTTCCTTGACTCTCTATTAGTGTAGCTAGATTGTCTATTAGTGTAGCTACACTGTCTAATAGTGTTCCTAGACTGTCTACAAGTGTAGCTAGACTGTCTATTAGAGTAGCTACACTGTCTAATAGTGTTCCTAGACTGTCTATTAGTGTAGCTAGATTGTCTATCAATATAGCTACACTGTCTATTAGTTTTCATAGACGGTCTGTTAGTGTAGCTAGACTGTCTACTAGTATAGCTACATTGTCTATTGATGTTCCTAGACTGTCCGTTAGTGAAGCTAGATTGTCGATCAATGTAGCTATTCTGTCTATTAGTTTTCTAATATTGTCTGTTAGTGTAGCAACACTGTCTATTAGTGTTCATATACTGTCTGTTAGTGTAGCTAGACTGTCTATCAGTATAGCTACACTGTCTAAAAGTGTTCTTAGACTGTCTATTAGTGTAGCTAGATTGTCTATAAATGTAGCTACACTGTCTATTAGTTTTCTTATACTGTCTGTTAGAGTAGCTACACTGTCTATTTGTTTTCATCGACGGACTATTAGTTAGCTACACTGTCTATTAGAGTTCATAGACTGTCTGTTAGTGTAGCTAGACTGTCTATCAGTGTAGCTACACTGTATTATAGTGTTCCTAGACTGTCTATTAGTGTAGCTAGATTGTCTATTAGTGTAGCTACACGGTCTAATAGTGTAGCTAGACTGTCTATTAGTGTAGCTAGACTGTCTATTAGTGTAGCTACACTGTCTAATAGTGTTCCTAGACTGTCTACTATTGTATCTAGACTGTCTATTAGTGTAGCTACACTGTCTAATAGTGTTCCTAGACTGTCTATTAGTGTAGCTAGATTGTGTATCAATATAGCTACACTGTCTATTAGTTTTCATAGACGGTCTGTTAGTGTAAATAGACTGTCTACTAGTGTAGCTACATTGTCTATTGATGTTCCTAGACTGTCCGTTAGTGTAGCTAGTTTTTGTTTGTTTGATTTGGTTCTTTACGTCCACTCAACAATCATTCAGTTATGCGGGACGGTTCTTCCTGGGTTAAACCAGTACTAAGCTAGGATAAATGTGTCTTGCCCAAGGACCACAATGCAGTGACGCCGATGAGGCTCGAACCCGCTACCCTTCGGTCTCGAATCAAGCACTCTACCACTGAGCCACTGCGCTCCCTAGTGTAGCTAGATTGTCTATCAATGTAGCTACACTGTCTTTTAATTTTCTTATACTGTCTGTTAGAGTAGCTACACTGTCTATTAGTGTTCATATACTGTCTGTTAGCGTAACTAGATTGTTTATCAATGTAGCTACACTGTCTATTTGTTTTCATAGACGGTCTATTAGAGAAGCTACACTGTCTATTAGTGTTCATAGACTGTCTGTAAGTGTAGCTAGACTGTATATTAATGTAGCTACACTGTCTTATAGTGTTCCTAGACTGTCTATTAGTGTAGCTAGATTGTCTATTAATGTAGCTACACTGTCTTATAGTGTTCCTGGACTGTCTATTAGTGTAGCTAGACTGTCTATTAGTGTAGCTAGACTGCCTATTAGTGTTCATAGACTGTCTGTTAGTGTAGCTAGACTGTCTATTAGTGTAGCTACACTGTCTTATAGTGTTCCTAGACTGTCTATTAGTGTAGCTAGATTGTCTATTAGTGTAGCTACACTGTATAATAGTGTTCCTAGACTGTCTACTAGTGTGGCTAGACTGTCTATTAGAGTAGCTAGATTGTCTATCAATATAGCTACACTGTCTATTACTTTTCCTATACTGTATGTTAGTGTAGCTAGACTGTCTACTAGTGTAGTTACATTGTCTATTGATGTTCCTAGTCTGTCCGTTAGTGTAGCTCGATTGTCTATCAATGTAGCTACACTGTCTATTAGTTTTCTTATACTTTCTGTTAGAGTAGCTACACTGTCTATTTGTTTTAATCGACGGTCTATTAGTTAGCTAGACTGTCTAATAGTGTTCCTAGACTGTCTATTAGTGTAGCTAGACTGTCTACTAGTGTAGCTACACTGTCTAATAGTGTTCCAAGACTGTCTATTAGTGTAGCTAGACTGTCTATTAGAGTAGCTACACTGTCTAATAGTGTTCCTAGACTGTCTATTAGTGTAGCTTCACTGTATAATAGTGTTCCTAGACTGTCTGTTAGCGTAACTATATTGTTTATCAATGTAGCTACACTGTCAATTTGTTTTCATAGACGGTCTATTAGAGAAGCTACACTGTCTATTAGTGTTCATAGACTGTCTGTTAGTGTAGCTAGACTGTCAATTAATGTAGCTACACTGTCTAATAGTGTTCCTAGACTGTCTACTAGTGTAGCTAGACTGTCTATTAGTGTAGCTACACTGTCTAATAGTGTTCCTAGACTGTCTATTAGTGTAGCTAGATTGTCTATCAATATAGCTACACTGTCTATTAGTTTTCCTATACTGTCTGTTAGTGTAGCTAGACTGTCTACTAGTGTAGCTTCATTGTCTATTAGTGTTCCTAAACTGTCTATAAGTGTAGCTAGACTGTCTATTAGAGTAGCTAGAATGTCTTTCAATATAGCTACACTGTCTATTAGTTTTCCTATACTGTATGTTAGTGTAGCTAGACTGTCTACTAGTGTATCTACATTGTCTATTGATGTTCCTAGACTGTCCGTTAGTGTAGCTAGATTGTCTATCAATGTAGCTACACTGTCTATTAGTTTTCTTATACTGTCTGTTAGAGTAGCTACACTGTCTATTAGTTTTCATCGACGGTCTATTAGTTAGCTACACTGTCTATTAGAGTTCATAGACTGTCTGTTCGTGTAGCTAGACTGTCTATTAGTGTAGCTACACTGTCTATTAGTGTAGCTACACTGTCTAATAGTGTTCCTAGACTGTCTATTAGTGTAGCTAGACTGTCTACTAGTGTAGCTACACTGTCTTATAGTTTTCCTAGACTGTCTATTAGTGTAGCTAGACTGTCTATTAGTGTAGCTAGACTGTCTATTAGAGTAGCTAGATTGTCTATCAATATAGCTACACTGTCTATTACTTTTCCTATACTGTATGTTAGTGTAGCTAGACTGTCTACTGGTGTAGTTACATTGTCTATTGATGTTCCTAGACTGTCCTTTAGTGTAGCTAGATTGTCTATCAATGTAGCTACACTGTTTATTAGTTTTCTTATACTGTCTGTTAGAGTAGCTACACTGTCTATTTGTTTTCATCGACGGTCTATTAGTTAGCTACACTGTTTATTAGAGTTCATAGACTGTCTGTTAGTGTAGCTAGACTGTTTATTAGTGTAGCTACACTGTCTTATAGTGTTCCTAGACGGTCTATTAGTGTAGCTAGACTGTCTACTAGTGTAGGTACACTGTCTCATAGTGTTCCTAGACTGTCTATTAGTGTAGCTAGACTGTCTATTAGAGTAGCTACACTGTCTAATAGTGTTCATAGACTGTCTATTAGTGTAGCTTCACTGTCTAATAGTGTTCCTAGACTGTCTGTTAGCGTAACTAGATTGTTTATAAATGTAGCTACACTGTCTATTTGTTTTCATAGACGGTCTATTAGAGAAGCTACACTGTCTATTAGTGTTCATAGACTGTCTGTTAGTGTAGCTAGACTGTCTATTAATGTAGCTACACTGTCTTATAGTGTTCCTAGACTGTCTATTAGTGTAGCTAGATTGTCTATTAGTGTAGCTACACTGTCTTATAGTGTTCCTCGACTGTCTATTAGTGTAGCTAGACTGTCTATTAGTGTAGCTACACTGTCTATTAGTGTTCATAGACTGTCTGTTAGTGTAGCTAGACTGTCTATTAGTGTAGCTACACTGTCTTATAGTGTTCCTAGACTGTCTATTAGTGTAGCTAGATTGTTTATTAGTGTAGCTACACTGTCTAATAGTGTTCCTAGACTGTCTACTAGTGTAGCCAGACTGTCTATTAGAGAAGCTACACTGTCTAATAGTGTTCCTAGACTGTCTATTAGTGTAGCTAGATTGTGTATCAATATAACTACACTGTCTATTAGTTTTCATAGACGGTCTGTTAGTGTAGCTAGACTGTCTACTAGTGTAGCTACATTGTCTATTGATGTTCCTAGACTGTCCGTTAGTGTAGCTAGATTGTCTATCAATGTAGCTACACTGTCTTTTAATTTTCTTATACTGTCTGTTAGAGTAGCTACACTGTCTATTAGTGTTCATATACTGTCTGTTCGTGTAGCTAGACTGTCTATTAGTGTAGCTTCACTGTCTATTAGTGTTCCTAGACTGTCTATTAGTGTAGCTAGATTGTCTATCAATATAGCTTCACTGTCTATTAGTTTTTTCTATACTGTCTGTTAGTGTAGCTAGACTGTCTATTGGTGTAGCTAGATTGTCTATCAATATAGCTACACTGTTTATTAGTTTTCCTATACTGTACGTTAGTTAAGCTAGACAGTCTACTAGTGTAGCTACATTGTCTATTGATGTTCCTAGACTGTCCGTTAGTGTAGCTAGATTGTCTATCAATGTAGCTACACTGTCTATAAGTTTTCTTATACTGTCTGTTAGAGTAGCTACTCTGTCTATTTGTTTTCATCGACGGTCTATTAGTTAGCTACACTGTCTATTAGAGTTCTTAGACTGTCTGTTCGTGTAGCTAGACTGTCTATTAGTGTAGCTACACTGTCTAATAGTGTTCCTAGACTGTCTACTAGTGTAGCCAGACTGTCTATTAGAGAAGCTACACTGTCTAATAGTGTTCCTAGACTGTCTATTAGTGTAGCTAGATTGTGTATCAATATAGCTACACTGTCTATTAGTTTTCATAGACGGTCTGTTAGTGTAGCTAGACTGTCTACTAGTGTAGTTACATTGTCTATTGATGTACCTAGACTGTCCGTTAGTGAAGCTAGATTGTCTATCAATGTAGCTGTACTGTCTTTTAATTTTCTTATACTGTCTGTTAGAGTAGCTACACTGTCTATTAGTGTTCATATACTGTCTGTTCGTGTAGCTAGACTGTCTATTAGTGTAGCTACACTGTCTAATAGTGTTCCTAGACTGTCTATTAGAATAGCTAGATTGTCTATCAATATAGCTACACTGTCTATTAGTTTTCCTATACTGTATGTTAGTGTAGCTAGACTGTCTACTAGTGTAGCTACATTGTATATTGATGTTCCTAGACTGTCCGTTAGTGTAGCTAGATTGTCTATCAATGTAGCTACACTGTCTATAAGTTTTCTTAAACTGTCTGTTAGAGTAGCTACACTGTCTATTTGTTTTCATCGACGGTCTATTAGTTAGCTACACTGTCTATAAGAGTTCATAGACTGTCTGTTCGTGTAGCTAGACTGTCTATTAGTGTAGCTACACTGTCTAATAGTGTTCTTAGACTGTCTACTAGTGTAGCTAGACTGTCTATTAGAGTAGCTACACTGTCTTATAGTGTTCCTAGACTGTCTATTAGTGTAGCTAGATTGTGTATCAATATAGCTACACTGTCTATTAGTTTTCATAGACGGTCTGTTAGTGTAGCTAGACTGTCTACTAGTGTAGCTACATTGTCTATTGATGTTCCTAGACTGTCTGTTAGTGTAGCTAGATTGTCTTTCAATGTAGCTACACTGTCTTTTAATTTTTTATACTGTCTGTTAGAGTAGCTACACTGTCTATTAGTGTTCATATACTGTCTGTTCGTGTAGCTAGACTGTCTATTAGTGTAGCTACACTGTCTAATAGTGTTCCTAGACTGTCTATTAAGGTAGTTAGATTGTCTTTCAATATAGCTACACTGTCTATTAGTTTTCTTATACTGTCTGTAAGTGTAGCAAGACTGTCTACTAGTGTAGCTACATTGTCCATTAGTGTTCTAAGACTGTCTATTAGTGTAGCTAGACTGTCTATTAGAGTAGCTAGATTGTCTATCTATATAGCTACACTGTCTATTATTTTTCCTATACTGTATGTTAGTGTAGCTAGACTGTCTACTAGTGTAGTTACATTGTCTATTGATGTTCCTAGACTGTCCGATAGTGTAGCTCGATTGTCTATCAATGTAGCTACACTGTCTATTAGTTTTCTTATACTGTCTGTTAGAGTAGCTACACTGTCTATTTGTTTTCATCGACGGTCTATTAGTTAGCTACACTGTTTATTAGAGTTCATAGACTGTCTGTTAGTGTAGCTAGACTGTCTATTAGTGTAGCTCTACTGTCTTATAGTGTTCCTAGACTGTCTATTAGTGTAGCTACACTGTCTACTCGTGTACCTACACTGTCTAATAGTGTTCCTAGACTGTCTATTAGTGTAGTTAGACTGTCTATTAGAGTAGCTACACTGTCTAATAGTGTTCCTAGACTGTCTATAAGTGTAGCTTCACTGTCTAATAGTGTTCCTAGACTGTCTGTTAGCGTAACTAGATTGTTTATCAATGTAGCTACACTGTCTATTTGTTTTCATCGACGGTCTATTAGTTAGCTACACTGTCTATAAGAGTTCATAGACTGTCTGTTCGTGTAGCTAGACTGTCTATTAGTGTAGCTACACTGTCTAATAGTGTTCTTAGACTGTCTACTAGTGTAGCTAGACTGTCTATTAGAGTAGCTACACTGTCTAATAGTGTTCCTAGACTGTCTATTAGTGTAGCTAGATTGTGTATCAATATAGCTACACTGTCTATTAGTTTTCATAGACGGTCTGTTAGTGTAGCTAGACTGTCTGCTAGTGTAGCTACATTGTCTCTTGATGTACCTAGACTGTCCGTTAGTGTAGCTAGATTGTCTATCAATGTAGCTATACTGTCATTTAATTTTCTTATACTGTCTGTTAGTGTAGCTACACTGTCTATTAGTGTTCATATACTGTCTGTTCGTGTAGCTAGACTGTCTATTAGAGTAGCTACACTGTCTAATAGTGTTCCTAGACTGTCTATTAGTGTAGCTAGATTGTGTATCAATATAGCTACACTGTCTATTAGTTTTCATAGACGGTCTGTTAGTGTAGCTAGACTGTCTACTAGTGTAGCGACATTGTCTATTGATGTTCCTAGACTGTCCGTTAGTGTAGCTAGATTGTCTATCAATGTAGCTACACTGTCTTTTAATTTTTTTATACTGTCTGTTAGAGTAGCTACACTGTCTATTAGTGTTCATATACTGTCTGTTCGTGTAGCTAGACTGTCTATTAGTGTAGCTACACTGTCTAATAGTGTTCCTAGACTGTCTATTAAGGTAGCTAGATTGTCTATCAATATAGCTACACTGTCTATTAGTTTTCTTATACTGTCTGTTAGTGTAGCTAGACTGTCTACTAGTGTAGCTACATTGTCCATTAGTGTTCCTAGACTGTCTATTAGTGTAGCTAGACTGTCTATTAGAGTAGCTAGATTGTCTATCAATATAGCTACACTGTCTATTACTTTTCCTATACTGTATGTTAGTGTAGCTAGACTGTCTACTAGTGTAGTTACATTGTCTATTGATGTTCCTAGACTGTCCGATAGTGTAGCTCGATTGTCTATCAATGTAGCTACACTGTCTATTAGTATTCTTATACTGTCTGTTAGAGTAGCTACACTGTCAATTTGTTTTCATCGACGGTCTATTAGTTAGCTACACTGTTTATTAGAGTTCATAGACTGTCTGTTAGTGTAGCTAGACTGTCTATTAGTGTAGCTACACTGTCTTATAGTGTTCCTAGACTGTCTATTAGTGTAGCTAGATTGTCTTTTAGTATAGCTACACTGTCTAATAGTGTTCCTAATAGACCGTCGTTAGTGTAGCTAGACTGTCTACTAGTGTTCCTAATAGACCGTCGTTAGTGTAGCTAGACTGTCTTATAGTGTTCCTAGACTGTCTATTAGTGTAGCTAGACTGTCAACTAGTGTAGCTACACTGTCTAATAGTGTTCCTAGACTGTCTATTAGTGTAGCTAGACTGTCTATTAGAGTAGCTACACTGTCTAATAGTGTTCCTAGACTGTCTATTAGTGTAGCTTCACTGTCTAATAGTGTTCCTAGACTGTCTGTTAGCGTTACTATATTGTTTATCAATGTAGCTACACTGTCAATTTGTTTTCATAGACGGTCTATTAGAGAAGCTACACTGTCTATTAGTGTTCATAGACTGTCTGTTAGTGTAGCTAGACTGTCTATTAATGTAGCTACACTGTCTAATAGTGTTCTTAGACTGTCTACTAGTGTAGCTAGACTGTCTATTAGTGTAGCTACACTGTCTAATAGTGTTCCTAGACTGTCTATTAGTGTAGCTGGATTGTGTATCAATATAGCTACACTGTCTATTAGTTTTTATAGACGGTCTGTTAGTGTAGCTAGACTGTCTACTAGTGTAGCTACATTGTCTATTGATGTTCCTAGACTGTCCATTAGTGTAGCTAGATTGTCTATCAATGTAGCTACACTGTCTTTAAATTTTCTTATACTGTCTGTTAGAGTAGCTACACTGTCTATTAGTGTTCATATACTGTCTGTTCGTGTAGCTAGACTGTCTACTAGTGTAGCTACACTGTCTAATAGTGTTCCTAGACTGTCTATTAGTGTAGCTAGATTGTCTATCAATATAGCTACACTGTCTATTAGTTTTCCTATACTGTCTGTTAGTGTAGCTAGACTGTCTACTAGTGTAGCTACATTGTCTATTAGTGTTCCTAGACTGTCTATTAGTGTAGCTAGACTGTCTTTTAGAGTAGCTAGAATGTCTATCAATATAGCTACACTGTCTATTAGTTTTCCTATACTGTATGTTAGTGAAGCTAGACTGTCTACTAGTGTATCTACATTGTCTATTGATGTTCCTAGACTGTCCGTTAGTGTAGCTAGATTGTCTATCAATGTAGCTACACTGTCTATTAGTTTTCTTATACTGTCTGTTAGAGTAGCTACACTGTCTATTAGTGTTCATATACTGTCTGTTCGTGTAGCTAGACTGTCTATTAGTGTAGCTACACTGTCTAATAGTGTTCCTAGACTGTCTATTAAGGTAGCTAGATTGTCTATCAATATAGCTACACTGTCTATTAGTTTTCTTATACTGTCTGTTAGTGTAGCTAGACTGTCTACTAGTGAAGCTACATTGTCCATTAGTGTTCCTAGACTGTCTATTAGTGTAGCTACACTGTCTTTTAGAGTAGCTAGATTGTCTATCAATATAGCTACACTGTCTATTACTTTTCCTATACTGTATGTTAGTGTAGCTAGACTGTCTACTAGTGTAGTTACATTGTCTATGATGTTCCTAGACTGTCCGATAGTGTAGCTCGATTGTCTATCAATGTAGCTACACTGTCTATTAGTTTTCTTATACTGTCTGTTAGAGTAGCTACACTGTCAATTTGTTTTCATCGACGGTCTATTAGTTAGCTACACTGTTTATTAGAGTTCATAGACTGTCTGTTAGTGTAGCTAGACTGTCTATTAGTGTAGCTACACTGTCTTATAGTGTTCCTAGACTGTCTATTAGTGTAGCTAGATTGTCTTTTAGTATAGCTACACTGTCTAATAGTGTTCCTAATAGACCGTCGTTAGTGTAGCTAGACTGTCTACTAGTGTTCCTAATAGACCGTCGTTAGTGTAGCTAGACTGTCTTATAGTGTTCCTAGACTGTCTATTAGTGTAGCTAGACTGTCTACTAGTGTAGCTACATTGTCTATTGATGTTCCTAGACTGTCCATTAGTGTAGCTAGATTGTCTATCAATGTAGCTACACTGTCTTTAAATTTTCTTATACTGTCTGTTAGAGTAGCTACACTGTCTATTAGTGTTCATATACTGTCTGTTCGTGTAGCTAGACTGTCTACTAGTGTAGCTACACTGTCTAATAGTGTTCCTAGACTGTCTATTAGTGTAGCTAGATTGTCTATCAATATAGCTACACTGTCTATTAGTTTTCCTATACTGTCTGTTAGTGTAGCTAGACTGTCTACTAGTGTAGCTACATTGTCTATTAGTGTTCCTAGACTGTCTATTAGTGTAGCTAGACTGTCTTTTAGAGTAGCTAGAATGTCTATCAATATAGCTACACTGTCTATTAGTTTTCCTATACTGTATGTTAGTGAAGCTAGACTGTCTACTAGTGTATCTACATTGTCTATTGATGTTCCTAGACTGTCCGTTAGTGTAGCTAGATTGTCTATCAATGTAGCTACACTGTCTATTAGTTTTCTTATACTGTCTGTTAGAGTAGCTACACTGTCTATTAGTGTTCATATACTGTCTGTTCGTGTAGCTAGACTGTCTATTAGTGTAGCTACACTGTCTAATAGTGTTCCTAGACTGTCTATTAAGGTAGCTAGATTGTCTATCAATATAGCTACACTGTCTATTAGTTTTCTTATACTGTCTGTTAGTGTAGCTAGACTGTCTACTAGTGTAGCTACATTGTCCATTAGTGTTCCTAGACTGTCTATTAGTGTAGCTAGACTGTCTTTTAGAGTAGCTAGATTGTCTATCAATATAGCTACACTGTCTATTACTTTTCCTATACTGTATGTTAGTGTAGCTAGACTGTCTACTAGTGTAGTTACATTGTCTATGTTGTTCCTAGACTGTCCGATAGTGTAGCTCGATTGTCTATCAATGTAGCTACACTGTCTATTAGTTTTCTTATACTGTCTGTTAGAGTAGCTACACTGTCAATTTGTTTTCATCGACGGTCTATTAGTTAGCTACACTGTTTATTAGAGTTCATAGACTGTCTGTTAGTGTAGCTAGACTGTCTATTAGTGTAGCTACACTGTCTTATAGTGTTCCTAGACTGTCTATTAGTGTAGCTAGATTGTCTTTTAGTATAGCTACACTGTCTAATAGTGTTCCTAATAGACCGTCGTTAGTGTAGCTAGACTGTCTACTAGTGTTCCTAATAGACCGTCGTTAGTGTAGCTAGACTGTCTTATAGTGTTCCTAGACTGTCTATTAGTGTAGCTAGACTGTCTACTAGTGTAGCTACACTGTCTAATAGTGTTCCTAGACTGTCTATTAGTGTAGCTAGACTGTCTATTAGAGTAGCTACACTGTCTAATAGTGTTCCTAGACTGTCTATTAGTGTAGCTTCACTGTCTAATAGTGTTCCTAGACTGTCTGTTAGCGTAACTATATTGTTTATCAATGTAGCTACACTGTCAATTTGTTTTCATAGACGGTCTATTAGAGAAGCTACACTGTCTATTAGTGTTCATAGACTATCTGTTAGTGTAGCTAGACTGTCTATTAATGTAGCTACACTGTCTAATAGTGTTCCTAGACTGTCTACTAGTGTAGCTAGACTGTCTATTAGTGTAGCTACACTGTCTAATAGTGTTCCTAGACTGTCTATTAGTGTAGCTGGATTGTGTATCAATATAGCTACACTGTCTATTAGTTTTCATAGACGGTCTGTTAGTGTAGCTAGACTGTCTACTAGTGTAGCTACATTGTCTATTGATGTTCCTAGACTGTCTATTAGTGTAGCTAGATTGTCTATCAATGTAGCTACACTGTCTTTAAATTTTCTTATACTGTCTGTTAGAGTAGCTACACTGTCTATTAGTGTTCATATACTGTCTGTTCGTGTAGCTAGACTGTCTACTAGTGTAGCTACACTGTCTAATAGTGTTCCTAGACTGTCTATTAGTGTAGCTAGATTGTCTATCAATATAGCTACACTGTCTATTAGTTTTCCTATACTGTCTGTTAGTGTAGCTAGACTGTCTACTAGTGTAGCTACATTGTCTATTAGTGTTCCTAGACTGTCTATTGATGTTCCTAGACTGTCCGTTAGTGTAGCTAGATTGTCTATCAATGTAGCTACACTGTCTATTAGTTTTCTTATACTGTCTGTTAGAGTAGCTACACTGTCTATTAGTTTTCATCGACGGTCTATTAGTTAGCTACACTGTCTATTAGAGTTCATAGACTGTCTGTTCGTGTAGCTAGACTGTCTATTAGTGTAGCTAAACTGTCTATTAGTGTTCCTAGGATGTCTTTTAGTGTAGCTAGACTGTCTATTAGAGTAGCTAGATTGTCTATCAATATAGCTACACTGTCTATTACTTTTCCTATACTGTATGTTAGTGTAGCTAGACTGTCTACTAGTGTAGTTACATTGTCTATAGATGTTCCTAGACTGTCCGTTAGTGTAGCTAGATTGTCTATCAATGTAGCTACACTGTCTATTAGTTTTCTTATACTGTCTGTTAGAGTAGCTACACTGTCTATTAGTGTAGCTACACTGTCTAATAGTGTTCCTAGACTGTCTATTAGTGTAGCTAGACTGTCTACTAGTGTAGCTACACTGTCTATTAGTTTTCCTAGACTGTCTATTAGTGTAGCTAGACTGTCTATTAGTGTAGCTAGACTGTCTATTAGAGTAGCTAGATTGTCTATCAATATAGCTACACTGTCTAATACTTTTCCTATACTGTATGTTAGAGTAGCTTGACTGTCTACTAGTGTAGTTACATTGTCTATTGATGTTCCTACACGTTCCGTTAGTGTAGCTAGATTGTCTATCAATGTAGCTACACTGTTTATTAGTTTTTTTTATACTGTCTGTTAGAGTAGCTACACTGTCTATTTGTTTTCATCGACGGTCTATTAGTTAGCTACACTGTTTATTAGAGTTCATAGACTGTCTGTTAGTGTAGCTAGACTGTCTATTAGTGTAGCTACACTGTCTTATAGTGTTCCTAGACTGTCTATTAGTGTAGCTAGACTGTCTACTAGTGTAGGTACACTGTCTCATAGTGTTCCTAGACTGTCTATTAGTGTAGCTAGACTGTCTATTAGAGTAGCTACACTGTCTAATAGTGTTCCTAGACTGTCTATTAGTGTAGCTTCACTGTCTAATAGTGTTCCTAGACTGTCTGTTAGCGTAACTAGATTGTTTATAAATGTAGCTACACTGTCTATTTGTTTTCATAGACGGTCTATTAGAGAAGCTACACTGTCTATTAGTGTTCATAGACTGTCTGTTAGTGTAGCTAGACTGTCTATTAATGTAGCTACACTGTCTTATAGTGTTCCTAGACTGTCTATTAGTGTAGCTAGATTGTCTATTAGTGTAGCTACACTATCTTATAGTGTTCCTCGACTGTCTATTAGTGTAGCTACACTGTCTATTAGTGTAGCTAGACTGTCTGTTAGTGTAGCTAGACTGTCTATTAGTGTAGCTACTCTGTCTTATAGTGTTCCTAGACTGTCTATTAGTGTAGCTAGATTGTCTATTAGTGTAGCTACACTGTCTAATAGTGTTCCTAGACTGTCTACTAGTGTAGCCAGACTGTCTATTAGAGAAGCTACACTGTCTAATAGTGTTCCTAGACTGTCTATTAGTGTAGCTAGATTGTGTATCAATATAGCTACACTGTCTATTAGTTTTCATAGACGGTCTGTTAGTGTAGCTAGACTGTCTACTAGTGTTGCTACATTGTCTATTGATGTTCCTAGACTGTCCGTTATTGTAGCTAGATTGTCTATCAATGTAGCTACACTGTCTTTTAATTTTCTTATACTGTCTGTTAGAGTAGCTACACTGTCTATTAGTGTTCATATACTGTCTGTTCGTGTAGCTAGACTGTCTATTAGTGTAGCTACACTGTCTAATAGTGTTCCTAGACTGTCTATTAGAATAGCTAGATTGTCTATCAATATAGCTACACTGTCTATTAGTTTTCCTATACTGTATGTTAGTGTAGCTAGACTGTCTACTAGTGTAGCTACATTGTCTATTGATGTTCCTAGACTGTCCGTTAGTGTAGCTAGATTGTCAATCAATGTAGCTACACTGTCTATAAGTTTTCTTATACTGTCTGTTAGAGTAGCTACACTGTCTATTTGTTTTCATCGACGGTCTATTAGTTAGCTACACTGTCTATAAGAGTTCATAGACTGTCTGTTCGTGTAGCTAGACTGTCTATTAGTGTAGCAACACTGTCTAATAGTGTTCTTAGACTGTCTACTAGTGTAGCTAGACTGTCTATTAGAGTAGCTACACTGTCTAATAGTGTTCCTAGACTGTCTATTAGTGTAACTAGATTGTGTATCAATATAGCTACACTGTCTATTAGTTTTAATAGACGGTCTGTTAGTGTAAATAGACTGTCTACTAGTGTAGCTCCCTTGTCTATTGATGTTCCTAGACTGTCCGTTAGTGTAGCTAGATTGTCTTTCAATGTAGCTACACTGTCTTTTAATTTTTTTATACTGTCTGTTAGAGTAGCTACACTGTCTATTAGTGTTCATATACTGTCTGTTCGTGTAGCTAGACTGTCTATTAGTGTAGCTACACTGTCTAATAGTGTTCCTAGACTGTCTATTAAGGTAGCTAGATTGTCTATCAATATAGCTACACTGTCTATTAGTTTTCTTATACTGTCTGTTAGTGTAGCAAGGCTGTCTACTAGTGTAGCTACATTGTCCATTAGTGTTCCAAGACTGTCTATAAGTGTAGCTAGACTGTCTATTAGAGTAGCTAGATTGTCTATCAATATAGCTACACTATCTATTACTTTTCCTATACTGTATGTTAGTGTAGCTAGACTGACTACTAGTGTAGTTACATTGTCTATTGATGTTCCTAGACTGTCCGATAGTGTAGCTCGATTGTCTATCAATGTAGCTACACTGTCTATTAGTTTTCTTATACTGTCTGTTAGAGTAGCTACACTGTCTATTTGTTTTCATCGACGGTCTATTAATTAGCTACGCTGTTTATTAGAGTTCATAGACTGTCTGTTAGTGTAGCTGGAGTGTCTATTAGTGTAGCTACACTGTCTTATAGTGTTCCTAGACTGTCTATTAGTGTAGCTACACTGTCTACTAGTGTAGCTACACTGTCTAATAGTGTTCCTAGATTGTCTATTAGTGTAGCTAGACTGTCTATTAGAGTAGCTACACTGTCTAATAGTGTTCCTAGACTGTCTATTAGTGTAGCTTCACTGTCTAATAGTGTTCCTAGACTGTCTGTTAGCGTAACTAGATTGTTTATCAATGTAGCTACACTGTCTATTTGTTTTCATAGACGGTCTATTAGAGAAGCTACACTGTCTATTAGTGTTCATAGACTGTCTGTAAGTGTAGCTAGACTGTATATTAATGTAGCTACACTGTCTTATAGTGTTCATAGACTGTCTATTAGTGTAGCTAGATTGTCTATTAGTGTAGCTACACTGTCTTATAGTGTTCCTAGACTGTCTATTAGTGTAGCTAGACTGTCTATTAGTGTAGCTAGACTGCCTATTAGTGTTCATAGATTGTCTGTTAGTGTAGCTAGACTGTCTATTAGTGTAGCTACACTGTCTTATAGTGTTCCTAGACTGTCTATTAGTGTAGCTAGATTGTCTATTAGTGTAGCTACACTGTCTAATAGTGTTCCTAGACTGTCTACTAGTGTAGCTAGACTGTCTATTAGAGTAGCTACACTGTCTAATAGTGTTCCTAGACTGTCTATTAGGGTAGCTAGATTGTCTATCAATATAGCTACACTGTCTATTAGTTTTCATAGACGGTCTGTTAGTGTAGCTAGACTGTCTATTAGTATAGCTACATTGTCTATTGATGTTCCTAGACTGTCCGTTAGTGAAGCCAGATTGTCGATCAATGTAGCTATACTGTCTATTAGTTTTCTTATATTGTCTGTTAGTGTAGCTACACTGTCTATTAGTGTTCATATACTGTCTGTTAGTGTAGCTAGACTGTCTATCAGTGTAGCTACACTGTCTTATAGTGTTCCTAGACTGTCTATTAGTGTAGCTAGATTGTCTATTAGCGTAGCTACACTGTCTAATAGTGTTCCTAGACTGTCTACTAGTGTATCTAGACTGTCTATTAGTGTAGCTACACTGTCTAATAGTGTTCCTAGACTGTCTTTTAGTGTAGCTAGATTGTGTATCAATATAGCTACACTGTCTATTAGTTTTCATAGACGGTCTGTTAGTGTAAATAGACTGTCTACTAGTGTAGCTACATTGTCTATTTATGTTCCTAGACTGTCCGTTAGTGTAGCTAGTTTTTGTTTGTTTGATTTGGTTCTTTACGTCCACTCAACAATCTTTCAGTTATGCGGGACGGTTCTTCCTGGGTTTAACCAGTACTAAGCTAGGATAAATGTGTCTTGCCCAAGGACCACAACGCAGTGACGCCGGTGAGGCTCGAACCCGCTACCCTTCGGTCTCGAATCAAGCACTCTACCACTGAGCCAATGCGCTCCCTAGTGTAGCTAGATTGTCTATCAATGTAGCTACACTGTCTTTTAATTTTCTTATACTGTCTGTTAGAGTAGCTACACTGTCTATTAGTGTTCATATACTGTCTGTTAGCGTAACTAGATTGTTTATCAATGTAGCTACACTGTCTATTTTTTTTATTATACTGTCTGTTAGAGTAGCTACACTGTCTATTTGTTTTCATCGACGGTCTATTAGTTAGCTACACTGTCTATAAGAGTTCATAGACTGTCTTTTCGTGTAGCTAGACTGTCTATTAGTGTAGCTACACTGTCTAATAGTGTTCTTAGACTGTCTACTAGTGTAGCTAGACTGTCTATTAGAGTAGCTACACTGTCTAATAGTGTTCCTAGACTGTCTATTAGTGTAGCTAGATTGTGTATCAATATAGCTACACTGTCTATTAGTTTTCATAGACGGTCTGTTAGTGTAGCTAGACTGTCTACTAGTGTAGCTACATTGTCTATTGATGTTCCTAGACTGTCCGTTAGTGTAGCTAGATTGTCTTTCAATGTAGCTACACTGTCTTTTAATTTTTTTATACTGTCTGTTAGAGTAGCTACACTGTCTATTAGTGTTCATATACTGTCTGTTCGTGTAGCTAGACTGTCTATTAGTGTAGCTAAACTGTCTAATAGTGTTCCTAGACTGTCTATTAAGGTAGCTAGATTGTCTATCAATATAGCTACACTGTCTATTAGTTTTCTTATACTGTCTGTTAGTGTAGCTAGACTGTCTACTAGTGTAGCTACATTGTCCATTAGTGTTCCTAGACTGTCTATTAGTTTAGCTAGACTGTCTATTAGAGTAGCTAGATTGTCTATCAATATAGCTACACTGTCTATTACTTTTCCTATACTGTATGTTAGTGTAGCTAGACTGTCTACTAGTGTAGTTACATTGTCTATTGATGTTCCTAGACTGTCCGATAGTGTAGCTCGATTGTCTATCAATGTAGCTACACTGTCTATTAGTTTTCTTATACTGTCTGTTAGAGTAGCTACACTGTCTATTTGTTTTCATCGACGGTCTATTAGTTAGCTACACTGTTTATTAGAGTTCATAGACTGTCTGTTAGTGAAGCTAGACTGTCTATTAGTGTAGCTACACTGTCTTATAGTGTTCCTAGACTGTCTATTAGTGTAGCTACACTGTCTACTAGTGTAGCTACACTGACTAATAGTGTTCCTAGACTGACTATTAGTGTAGCTAGACTGTCTATTAGAGTAGCTACACTGTCTAATAGTGTTCCTAGACTGTCTATTAGTGTAGCTTCACTGTCTAATAGTGTTCCTAGACTGTCTGTTAGCGTAACTAGATTGTTTATCAATGTAGCTACACTGTCTATTTGTTTTCATAGACGGTCTATTAGAGAAGCTACACTGTCTATTAGTGTTCAGAGACTGTCTGTAAGTGTAGCTAGACTGTATATTAATGTAGCTACACTGTCTTATAGTGTTCCTAGACTGTCTATTAGTGTAGCTAGACTGTCTATTAGTGTAGCTAGACTGCCTATTAGTGTTCATAGACTGTCTGTTAGTGTAGCTAGACTGTCTATTAGTGTAGCTACACTGTCTTATAGTGTTCCTAGACTGTCTATTAGTGTAGCTAGATTGTCTATTAGTGTAGCTACACTGTCTGATAGTGTTCCTAGACTTTCTACTAGTGTAGCTAGACTGTCTATTAGAGTAGCTACACTGTCTAATAGTGTTCCTAGACTGTCTATTAGTGTAGCTAGATTGTCTATCAATATAGCTACACTGTCTATTAGTTTTCATAGACGGTCTGTTAGTGTAGCTAGACTGTCTACTAGTATAGCTACATTGTCTATTGATGTTCCTAGACTGTCCGTTAGTGAAGCTAGATTGTCGATCAATGTAGCTATACTGTCTATTAGTTTTTTTATATTGTCTGTTAGTGTAGCTAGACTGTCTATCAGTGTAGCTACACTGTCTGATAGTGTTCTTAGACTGTCTATTAGTGTAGCTAGATTGTCTATAAATGTAGCTACACTGTCTATTAGTTTTCTTATACTGTCTGTTAGAGTAGCTACACTGTCTATTTGTTTTCATCGACGGTCTATTAGTTAGCTACACTGTCTATTAGAGTTCATAGACTGTCTGTTAGTGTAGCTAGACTGTCTATCTGTGTAGCTACACTGTATTATAGTGTTCCTAGACTGTCTGTTAGTGTAGCTAGATTGTCTATTAGTGTAGCTACACTGTCTAATAGTGTTCCTAGACTGTCTATTAGTGTAGCTAGACTGTCTATTAGTGTAGCTACACTGTCTAATAGTGTTCCTAGACTGTCTATTAGTGTATCTAGACTGTCCTAAGTGTAGCTACACTGTCTATTAGTGTTCCTAGACTGTCTATTAGTGTAGCTAGATTGTGTATCAATATAGCTACACTGTCTATTAGTTTTCATAGACGGTCTGTTAGTGTAAATAGACTGTCTACTAGTGTAGCTACATTGTCTATTGATGTTCCTAGACTGTCCGTTAGTGTAGCTAGTTTTTGTTTGTTTGATTTGGTTCTTTACGTCCACTCAACAATCTTTCAGTTATGCGGGACGGTTCTTCCTGGGTTTAATCAATACTAAGCTAGGATAAATGTGTCTTGCCCAAGGACCACAACGCAGTGACGCCGGTGAGGCTCGAACCCGCTACCCTTCGGTCTCGAATCAAGCACTCTACCACTGAGCCACTGCGCTCCCTAGTGAAGCTTGATTGTCTATCAATGTAGCTACACTGTCTTTTAATTTTCTTATACTGTCTGTTAGAGTAGCTACACTGTCTATTAGTGTTCATATACTGTCTGTTAGCGTAACTAGATTGTTTATCAATGTAGCTACACTGTCTATTTGTTTTCATAGACGGTCTACTAGAGAAGCTACACTGTCTATTAGTGTTCATAGACTGTCTGTAAGTGTAGCTAGACTGTATATTAATGTAGCTACACTGCCTTATAGTGTTCCTAGACTGTCTATTAGTGTAGCTAGATTGTCTATTAGTGTAGCTACACTGTCTTATAGTGTTCCTAGACTGTCTATTAGTGTAGCTAGACTGTCTATTAGTGTAGCTAGACTGCCTATTAGTGTTCATAGACTGTCTGTTAGTGTAGCTAGACTGTCTATTAGTGTAGCTCTACTGTCTTATAGTGTTCCTAGACTGTCTATTAGTGTAGCTACACTGTCAAATAGTGTTCCTAGACTGTCTGTTAGCGTAACTAGATTGTTTATCAATGTAGCTACACTGTCTTATAGTGTTCATAGACTGTCTATTAGTGTAGCTAGATTGTCTATTAGTGTTCAGAGACTGTCTGTAAGTGTAGCTAGACTGTATATTAATGTAGCTACACTGTCTTATAGTGTTCCTAGACTGTCTATTAGTGTAGCTACACTGTCTACTAGTGTACCTAAACTGTCTAATAGTGTTCCTAGACTGTCTATTAGTGTAGCTAGACTGTCTATTAGAGTAGCTACACTGTCTAATAGTGTTCCTAGACTGTCTATTAGTGTAGCTTCACTGTCTAATAGTGTTCCTAGACTGTCTGTTAGCGTATCTAGATTGTTTATCAATGTAGCTACACTGTCTATTTGTTTTCATAGACGGTCTATTAGAGAAGCTACACTGTCTATTAGTGTTCATAGACTGTCTGTAAGTGTAGCTAGACTGTATATTAATGTAGCTACACTGTCTTATAGTGTTCATAGACTGTCTATTAGTGTAGCTAGATTGTCTATTAGTGTAGCTACACTGTCTTATAGTGTTCCTAGACTGTCTATTAGTGTAGCTAGACTGTCTATTAGTGTAGCTAGACTGCCTAATAGTGTTCATAGATTGTCTGTTAGTGTAGCTAGACTGTATATAAGTGTAGCTACACTGTCTTATAGTGTTCCTAGACTGTCTATTAGTGCAGCTAGATTGTCTATTAGTGTAGCTACACTGTCTAATAGTGTTCCTAGACTGTCTACTAGTGTAGCTAGACTGTCTATTAGAGTAGCTACACTGTCTAATAGTGTTCCTAGACTGTCTATTAGTGTAGCTAGATTGTCTATCAATATAGCTACACTGTCTATTAGTTTTCATAGACGGTCTGTTAGTGTAGCTAGACTGTCTACTAGTATAGCTACATTGTCTATTGATGTTCCTAGACTGTCCGTTAGTGAAGCTGGATTGTCGATCAATGTAGCTATACTGTCTATGAGTTTTCTTATATTGTCTGTTAGTGTAGCTACACTGTCTATTAGTGTTCATAAACTGTCTGTTAGTGTAGCTAGACTTTCTATCAGTGTAGCTACACTGTCTAATAGTGTTCTTAGACTGTCTATTAGTGTAGCTAGATTGTCTATAAATGTAGCTACACTGTCTATTAGTTTTCTTATACTGTCTGTTAGAGTAGCTACACTGTCTATTTGTTTCCATCGACGGTCTATTAGTTAGCTACACTGTCTATTAGAGTTCATAGACTGTCTGTTAGTGTAGCTAGACTGTCTATCAATGTAGCTACACTGTATTATAGTGTTCCTAGACTGTCTATTAGTGTAGCTAGATTGTCTATTAGTGTAGCTACACTGTCTAATAGTGTTCCTAGACTGTCTACTAGTGTATCTAGACTGTCTATTAGTGTAGCTACACTGTCTAATAGTGTTCCTAGACTGTCTATTAGTGTAGCTTGATTGTGTATCAATATAGCTACACTGTCTATTAGTTTTCATAGACGGTCTGTTAGTGTAAATAGACTGTCTACTAGTGTAATTACATTGTCTATTGATGTTCCTAGACTGTCCGTTAGTGTAGCTAGTTTTTGTTTGTTTGATTTGGTTCTTTACGTCCACTCAACAATCTTTCAGTTATGCGGGACGGTTCTTCCTGGGTTTAACCAGTACTAAGCTAGGATAAATGTGTCTTGCCCAAGGACCACAACGCAGTGACGCCGATGAGGCTCGAACCCGCTACCCTTCGGTCTTGAATAAAGCACTCTACCACTGAGCCAATGCGCTCCCTAGTGTAGCTAGATTGTCTATCAATGTAGCTACACTGTCTTTTAATTTTCTTATACTGTCTGTTAGAGTAGCTACACTGTCTATTAGTGTTCATATACTGTCTGTTAGCGTAACTAGATTGTTTATCAATGTAGCTACACTGTCTATTTGTTTTCTTTTACTGTCTGTTAGAGTAGCTACACTGTCTATTTGTTTTCATCGACGGTCTATTAGTTAGCTACACTGTCTATAAGAGTTCATAGACTGTCTGTTCGTGTAGCTAGACTGTCTATTAGTGTAGCTACACTGTCTAATAGTGTTCTTAGACTGTCTACTAGTGTAGCTAGACTGTCTATTAGAGTAGCTACACTGTCTAATAGTGTTCCTAGACTATTATTAGTGTAGCTAGATTGTGTATCAATATAGCTACACTGTCTATTAGTTTTCATAGACGGTCTGTTAGTGTAGCTAGACTGTCTACTAGTGTAGATACATTGTCTATTGATGTACCTAGACTGTCCGTTAGTGTAGCTATATTGTCTATCAATGTAGCTATACTGTCTTTTAATTTTCTTATACTGTCTGTTAGAGTAGCTACACTGTCTATTAGTGTTCATATACTGTCTGTTCGTGTAGCTAGACTGTCTATTAGAGTAGCTACACTGTCTAATAGTGTTCCTAGACTGTCTATTAGTGTAGCTAGATTGTGTATCAATATAGCTACACTGTCTATTAGTTTTCATAGACGGTCTGTTAGTGTAGCTAGACTGCCTACTAGTGTAGCTACATTGTCTATTGATGTTCCTAGACTGTCCGTTAGTGTAGCTAGATTGTCTATCAATGTAGCTACACTGTCTTTTAATTTTTTTATACTGTCTGTTAGAGTAGCTACACTGTCTATTAGTGTTCATATACTGTCTGTTCGTGTAGCTAGACTGTCTATTAGTGTAGCTACACTGTCTAATAGTGTTCCTAGACTGTCTATTAAGGTAGCTAGATTGTCTATCAATATAGCTACACTGTCTAATAGTGTTCCTAATAGACCGTCGTTAGTGTAGCTAGACTGTCTACTAGTGTTCCTAATAGACCGTCGTTAGTGTAGCTAGACTGTCTTATAGTGTTCCTAGACTGTCTATTAGTGTAGCTAGACTGTCTACTAGTGTAGCTACACTGTCTAATAGTGTTCCTAGACTGTCTATTAGTGTAGCTAGACTGTCTATTAGAGTAGCTACACTGTCTAATAGTGTTCCTAGACTGTCTATTAGTGTAGCTTCACTGTCTAATAGTGTTCCTAGACTTTCTGTTAGCGTAACTATATTGTTTATCAATGTAGCTACACTGTCAATTTGTTTTCATAGACGGTCTATTAGAGAAGCTACACTGTCTATTAGTGTTCATAGACTGTCTGTTAGTGTAGCTAGACTGTCTATTAATGTAGCTACACTGTCTAATAGTGTTCCTAGACTGTCTACTAGTGTAGCTAGACTGTCTATTAGTGTAGCTACACTGTCTAATAGTGTTCCTTGACTGTCTATTAGTGTAGCTGGATTGTGTATCAATATAGCTACACTGTCTATTAGTTTTCAAAGACGGTCTGTTAGTGTAGCTAGACTGTCTACTAGTGTAGCTACATTGTCTATTGATGTTCCTAGACTGTCCATTAGTGTAGCTAGATTGTCTATCAATGTAGCTACACTGTCTTTAAATTTTCTTATACTGTCTGTTAGAGTAGCTACACTGTCTATTAGTGTTCATATACTGTCTGTTCGTGTAGCTAGACTGTCTACTAGTGTAGCTACACTGTCTAATAGTGTTCCTAGACTGTCTTTTAGTGTAGCTAGATTGTCTATCAATATAGCTACACTGTCTATTAGTTTTCATAGACGGTCTGTTAGTGTAGCTAGACTGTCTACTAGTGTAGCTACATTGTCTATTAGTGTTCCTAGACTTTCTATTAGTGTAGCTAGACTGTCTATTAGAGTAGCTAGAATGTCTATCAATATAGCTACACTGTCTATTAGTTTTTCTATACTGTATGTTAGTGTAGCTAGACTGTCTACTAGTGTATCTACATTGTCTTTTGATGTTCCTAGACTGTCCGTTAGTGTAGCTAGATTGTCTATCAATGTAGCTACACTGTCTATTAGTTTTCTTTTACTGTCTGTTAGAGTTGCTACACTGTCTATTAGTTTTCATCGACGGTCTATTAGTTAGCTACACTGTCTATTAGAGTTCATAGACTGTCTGTTCGTGTAGCTAGACTGTCTATTAGTGTAGCTAAACTGTCTATTAGTGTTCCTAGGATGTCTTTTAGTGTAGCTAGACTGTCTATAAGAGTAGCTAGATTGTCTATCAATATAGCTACACTGTCTATTACTTTTCCTATACTGTATGTTAGTGTAGCTAGACTGTCTACTAGTGTAGTTACATTGTCTATAGATGTTCCTAGACTGTCCGTTAGTGTAGCTAGATTGTCTATCAATGTAGCTACACTGTCTATTAGTTTTCTTATACTGTCTGTTAGAGTAGCTACACTGTCTATTAGTTTTCATCGACGGTCTATAAGTTAGCTACACTGTCTATTAGAGTTAATAGACTGTCTGTTCGTGTAGCTAGACTGTCTATTAGTGTAGCTACACTGTCTATTAGAGTAGCTACACTGTCTAATAGTGTTCCTAGACTGTCTATTAGTGTAGCTAGACTGTCTACTAGTGTAGCTACACTGTCTTATAGTTTTCCTAGACTGTCTATTTGTGTAGCTAGACTGTCTATTAGTGTAGCTAGACTGTCTATTAGAGAAGCTAGATTGTCTATCAATATAGCTACACTGTCTAATACTTTTCCTTTACTGTATGTTAGTGTAGCTTGACTGTCTACTAGTGTAGTTACATTGTCTTTTGATGTTCCTAGACTGTCCGTTAGTGTAGCTAGATTGTCTATCAATGTAGCTACACTGTTTATTAGTTTTCTTATACTGTCTGTTAGAGTAGCTACACTGTCTATTTGTTTTCCTCGACGGTCTATTAGTTAGCTACACTGTTTATTAGAGTTCATAGACTGTCAGTTAGTGTAGCTAGACTGTCTATTAGTGTAGCTACACTGTCTTATAGTGTTCCTAGACTGTCTATTAGTGTAGCTAGACTGTCTACTAGTGTAGGTACACTGTCTCATAGTGTTCCTAGACTGTCTATTAGTGTAGCTAGACTGCCTATTAGAGTAGCTACACTGTCTAATAGTGTTCCTAGACTGTCTATTAGTGTAGCTTCACTTTCTAATAGTGTTCCTAGACTGTCTGTTAGCGTAACTAGATTGTTTATAAATGTAGCTACACTGTCTATTTGTTTTCATAGACGGTCTATTAGAGAAGCTAACCTGTCTATTAGTGTTCATAGACTGTCTGTTAGTGTAGCTAGACTGTCTATTAATGTAGCTACACTGTCTTATAGTGTTCCTAGACTGTCTATTAGTGTAGCTAGATTGTCTATTAGTGTAGCTACACTGTCTTATAGTGTTCCTCGACTGTCTATTAGTGTAGCTAGACTGTCTATTAGTGTAGCTACACTGTCTATTAGTGTTCCTAGACTGTCTATTAGTGTAGCTTCACTTTCTAATAGTGTTCCTAGACTGTCTGTTAGCGTAACTAGATTGTTTATAAATGTAGCTACACTGTCTATTTGTTTTCATAGACGGTCTATTAGAGAAGCTAACCTGTCTATTAGTGTTCATAGACTGTCTGTTAGTGTAGCTAGACTGTCTATTAATGTAGCTACACTGTCTTATAGTGTTCCTAGACTGTCTATTAGTGTAGCTAGACTGTCTATTAGTGTAGCTACACTGTCTTATAGTGTTCCTAGACTGTCTATTAGTGTAGCTAGATTGTCTATTAGTGTAGCTACACTGTCTAATAGTGTTCCTAGACTGTCTACTAGTGTAGCCAGACTGTCTATTAGAGAAGCTACACTGTCTAATAGTGTTCCTAGACTGTCTATTAGTGTAGCTAGATTGTGTATCAATATAGCTACACTGTCTATTAGGTTTCATAGACGGTCTGTTAGTGTAGCTAGACTGTCTACTAGTGTTGCTACATTGTCTATTGATGTTCCTAGACTGTCCGTTAGTGTAGCTAGATTGTCTATCAATGTAGCTACACTGTCTATTAGTTTTCTTATACTGTCTGTTAGAGTAGCTACACTGTCTATTAGTTTTCATCGACGGTCTATAAGTTAGCTACACTGTCTATTAGAGTTAATAGACTGTCTGTTCGTGTAGCTAGACTGTCTATTAGTGTAGCTACACTGTCTATTAGAGTAGCTACACTGTCTAATAGTGTTCCTAGACTGTCTATTAGTGTAGCTAGACTGTCTACTAGTGTAGCTACACTGTCTTATAGTTTTCCTAGACTGTCTATTTGTGTAGCTAGACTGTCTATTAGTGTAGCTAGACTGTCTATTAGAGTAGCTAGATTGTCTATCAATATAGCTACACTGTCTAATACTTTTCCTTTACTGTATGTTAGTGTAGCTTGACTGTCTACTAGTGTAGTTACATTGTCTTTTGATGTTCCTAGACTGTCCGTTAGTGTAGCTAGATTGTCTATCAATGTAGCTACACTGTTTATTAGTTTTCTTATACTGTCTGTTAGAGTAGCTACACTGTCTATTTGTTTTCCTCGACGGTCTATTAGTTAGCTACACTGTTTATTAGAGTTCATAGACTGTCAGTTAGTGTAGCTAGACTGTCTATTAGTGTAGCTACACTGTCTTATAGTGTTCCTAGACTGTCTATTAGTGTAGCTAGACTGTCTACTAGTGTAGGTACACTGTCTCATAGTGTTCCTAGACTGTCTATTAGTGTAGCTAGACTGCCTATTAGAGTAGCTACACTGTCTAATAGTGTTCCTAGACTGTCTATTAGTGTAGCTTCACTTTCTAATAGTGTTCCTAGACTGTCTGTTAGCGTAACTAGATTGTTTATAAATGTAGCTACACTGTCTATTTGTTTTCATAGACGGT
The DNA here is from genome assembly GCA_964019695.1 of Loripinus fragilis. Classification (NCBI taxonomy): domain Eukaryota; kingdom Metazoa; phylum Mollusca; class Bivalvia; order Lucinida; family Lucinidae; genus Loripinus; species Loripinus fragilis. Next base: position 48,332,352 of record OZ026523.1, on the reverse strand, counting down.
CTATTAAAGAAGCTAACCTGTCTATTAGTGTTCATAGACTGTCTGTTAGTGTAGCTAGACTGTCTATTAATGTAGCTACACTGTCTTATAGTGTTCCTAGACTGTCTATTAGTGTAGCTAGATTGTCTATTAGTGTAGCTACACTGTCTTATAGTGTTCCTCGACTGTCTATTAGTGTAGCTAGACTGTCTATTAGTGTAGCTACACTGTCTATTAGTGTTCCTAGACTGTCTATTAGTGTAGCTTCACTTTCTAATAGTGTTCCTAGACTGTCTGTTAGCGTAACTAGATTGTTTATAAATGTAGCTACACTGTCTATTTGTTTTCATAGACGGTCTATTAGAGAAGCTAACCTGTCTATTAGTGTTCATAGACTGTCTGTTAGTGTAGCTAGACTGTCTATTAATGTAGCTACACTGTCTTATAGTGTTCCTAGACTGTCTATTAGTGTAGCTAGACTGTCTATTAGTGTAGCTACACTGTCTTATAGTGTTCCTAGACTGTCTATTAGTGTAGCTAGATTGTCTATTAGTGTAGCTACACTGTCTAATAGTGTTCCTAGACTGTCTACTAGTGTAGCCAGACTGTCTATTAGAGAAGCTACACTGTCTAATAGTGTTCCTAGACTGTCTATTAGTGTAGCTAGATTGTGTATCAATATAGCTACACTGTCTATTAGTTTTCATAGACGGTCTGTTAGTGTAGCTAGACTGTCTACTAGTGTTGCTACATTGTCTATTGATGTTCCTAGACTGTCCGTTAGTGTAGCTAGATTGTCTATCAATGTAGCTATAGTGTCTTTTAATTTTCTTATACTGTCTGTTCGCGTAGCTACACTGTCTATTAGTGTTCATATACTGTCTGTTCGTGTAGCTAGACTGTCTATTAGAGTAGCTACACTGTCTATTAGTGTTCCTAGACTGTCTATTAGTTTAGCTAGATTGTCTATCAATATAGCTACACTGTCTATTAGTTTTCCTATACTGTCTGTTAGTGTAGCTAGACTGTCTACTAGTGTAGCTACATTGTCTATTAGTGTTCCTAGACTGTCTATTGGTGTAGCTAGACTGTCTATTAGAGTAGCTAGATTGTCTATCAATATAGCTACACTGTCTATTAGTTTTCCTATACTGTACGTTAGTTAAGCTAGACCGTCTACTAGTGTAGCTACATTGTCTATTGATGTTCCTAGACTGTCCGTTAGTGTAGCTAGATTGTCTATCAATGTAGCTACACTGTCTATAAGTTTTCTTATACTGTCTGTTAGAGTAGCTACTCTGTCTATTTGTTTTCATCGACGGTCTATTAGTTAGCTACACTGTCTATTAGAGTTCATAGACTGTCTGTTCGTGTAGCTAGACTGTCTATTAGTGTAGCTACACTGTCTAATAGTGTTCCTAGACTGTCTACTAGTGTAGCCAGACTGTCTATTAGAGAAGCTACACTGTCTAATAGTGTTCCTAGACTGTCTATTAGTGTAGCTAGATTGTGTATCAATATAGCTACACTGTCTATTAGTTTTCATAGACGGTCTGTGAGTGTAGCTAGACTGTCTACTAGTGTAGCTCCATTGTCTATTGATGTTCCTAGACTGTCCGTTAGTGTAGCTAGATTGTCTTTCAATGTAGCTACACTGTCTTTTAATTTTTTTATACTGTCTGTTAGAGTAGCTACACTGTCTATTAGTGTTCATATACTGTCTGTTCGTGTAGCTAGACTGTCTATTAGTGTAGCTACACTGTCTAATAGTGTTCCTAGACTGTCTTTTAAGGTAGCTAGATTGTCTATCAATATAGCTACACTGTCTATTAGTTTTCTTATACTGTCTGTTAGTGTAGCAAGACTGTCTACTAGTGTAGCTACATTGTCCATTAGTGTTCAAAGACTGTCTATTAGTGTAGCTAGACAGTCTATTAGAGTAGCTAGATTGTCTATCAATATAGCTACACTGTCTATTACTTTTCCTATACTGTATGTTAGTGTAGCTAGACTGTCTACTAGTGTAGTTACATTGTCTATTGATGTTCCTAGACTGTCCGATAGTGTAGCTCGATTGTCTATCAATGTAGCTACACTGTCTATTAGTTTTCTTATACTTTTTGTTAGAGTAGCTACACTGTCTATTTGTTTTCATCGACGGTCTATTAATTAGCTACACTGTTTATTAGAGTTCATAGACTGTCTGTTAGTGTAGCTAGACTGTCTATTAGTGTAGCTACACTGTCTTATAGTGTTCCTAGACTGTCTATTAGTGTAGCTACACTGTCTACTAGTGTAGCTACACTGTCTAATAGTGTTCCTAGACTGTCTACTAGTGTAGCTAGACTGTCTATTAGAGTAGCTACACTGTCTTATAGTGTTCCTAGACTGTCTATTAGTGTAGCTTCACTGTCTAATAGTGTTCCTAGACTGTCTGTTAGCGTAACTAGATTGTTTATCAATGTAGCTACACTGTCTATTTGTTTTCATAGACGGTCTATTAGAGAAGCTACACTGTCTATTAGTGTTCATAGACTGTCTGTAAGTGTAGCTAGACTGTATATTAATGTAGCTACACTGTCTTATAGTGTTCATAGACTGTCTATTAGTGTAGCTAGATTGTCTATTAGTGTAGCTACACTGTCTTATAGTGTTCCTAGACTGTCTATTAGTGTAGCTAGACTGTCTATTAGTGTAGCTAGACTGCCTATTATTGTTCATTGATTGTCTGTTAGTGTAGCTAGACTGTCTATTAGTGTAGCTACACTGTCTTATAGTGTTCCTAGACTGTCTATTAGTGTAGCTAGATTGTCTATTAGTGTAGCTACACTGTCTAATAGTGTTCCTAGACTGTCTACTAGTGTAGCTAGACTGTCTATTAGAGTAGCTACACTGTCTAATAGTGTACCTAGACTGTCTATTAGTGTAGCTAGATTGTCTATTAATATAGCTACACTGTCTATTAGTTTTCATAGACGGTCTGTTAGTGTAGCTAGACTGTCTACTAGTATAGCTACATTGTCTATTGATGTTCCTAGACTGTCCGTTAGTGAAGCTAGATTGTCGATCAATGTAGCTATACTGTCTATTAGTTTTTTTATATTGTCTGTTAGTGTAGCTACACTGTCTATTAGTGTTCATATACTGTCTGTTAGTGTAGCTAGACTGTCTATCAGTGTAGCTACACTGTCTAATATTGTTCTTAGACTGTCTATTAGTGTAGCTAGATTGTCTATAAATGTAGCTACACTGTCTATTAGTTTTCTTATACTGTCTGTTAGAGTAGCTACACTGTCTATTTGTTTCCATCGACGGTCTATTAGTTAGCTACACTGTCTATTAGAGTTCATAGACTGTCTGTTAGTGTAGCTAGACTGTCTATCAGTGTAGCTACACTGTATTATAGTGTTCCTAGACTGTCTATTAGTGTAGCTAGATTGTCTATTAGTGTAGCTACACTGTCTAATAGTGTTCCTAGACTGTCTATTAGTGTAGCTAGATTGTCTATTAGTGTAGCTACACTGTCTAATAGTGTTCCTAGACTGTCTACTAGTGTATCTAGACTGTCTATTAGTGTAGCTACACTGTCTAATAGTGTTCCTAGACTGTCTATTAGTGTTCATAGACTGTCTGTTAGTGTAGCTAGACTGTCTATTAATGTAGCTACACTGTCTTATAGTGTTCCTAGACTGTCTATTAGTGTAGCTAGATTGTCTATTAGTGTAGCTACACTGTCTTATAGTGTTCCTCGACTGTCTATTAGTGTAGCTAGACTGTCTATTAGTGTAGCTACACTGTCTATTAGTGTTCCTAGACTGTCTATTAGTGTAGCTTCACTTTCTAATAGTGTTCCTAGACTGTCTGTTAGCGTAACTAGATTGTTTATAAATGTAGCTACACTGTCTATTTGTTTTCATAGACGGTCTATTAGAGAAGCTAACCTGTCTATTAGTGTTCATAGACTGTCTGTTAGTGTAGCTAGACTGTCTATTAATGTAGCTACACTGTCTTATAGTGTTCCTAGACTGTCTATTAGTGTAGCTAGACTGTCTATTAGTGTAGCTACACTGTCTTATAGTGTTCCTAGACTGTCTATTAGTGTAGCTAGATTGTCTATTAGTGTAGCTACACTGTCTAATAGTGTTCCTAGACTGTCTACTAGTGTAGCCAGACTGTCTATTAGAGAAGCTACACTGTCTAATAGTGTTCCTAGACTGTCTATTAGTGTAGCTAGATTGTGTATCAATATAGCTACACTGTCTATTAGGTTTCATAGACGGTCTGTTAGTGTAGCTAGACTGTCTACTAGTGTTGCTACATTGTCTATTGATGTTCCTAGACTGTCCGTTAGTGTAGCTAGATTGTCTATCAATGTAGCTACACTGTCTATTAGTTTTCTTATACTGTCTGTTAGAGTAGCTACACTGTCTATTAGTTTTCATCGACGGTCTATAAGTTAGCTACACTGTCTATTAGAGTTAATAGACTGTCTGTTCGTGTAGCTAGACTGTCTATTAGTGTAGCTACACTGTCTATTAGAGTAGCTACACTGTCTAATAGTGTTCCTAGACTGTCTATTAGTGTAGCTAGACTGTCTACTAGTGTAGCTACACTGTCTTATAGTTTTCCTAGACTGTCTATTTGTGTAGCTAGACTGTCTATTAGTGTAGCTAGACTGTCTATTAGAGTAGCTAGATTGTCTATCAATATAGCTACACTGTCTAATACTTTTCCTTTACTGTATGTTAGTGTAGCTTGACTGTCTACTAGTGTAGTTACATTGTCTTTTGATGTTCCTAGACTGTCCGTTAGTGTAGCTAGATTGTCTATCAATGTAGCTACACTGTTTATTAGTTTTCTTATACTGTCTGTTAGAGTAGCTACACTGTCTATTTGTTTTCCTCGACGGTCTATTAGTTAGCTACACTGTTTATTAGAGTTCATAGACTGTCAGTTAGTGTAGCTAGACTGTCTATTAGTGTAGCTACACTGTCTTATAGTGTTCCTAGACTGTCTATTAGTGTAGCTAGACTGTCTACTAGTGTAGGTACACTGTCTCATAGTGTTCCTAGACTGTCTATTAGTGTAGCTAGACTGCCTATTAGAGTAGCTACACTGTCTAATAGTGTTCCTAGACTGTCTATTAGTGTAGCTTCACTTTCTAATAGTGTTCCTAGACTGTCTGTTAGCGTAACTAGATTGTTTATAAATGTAGCTACACTGTCTATTTGTTTTCATAGACGGTCTATTAAAGAAGCTAACCTGTCTATTAGTGTTCATAGACTGTCTGTTAGTGTAGCTAGACTGTCTATTAATGTAGCTACACTGTCTTATAGTGTTCCTAGACTGTCTATTAGTGTAGCTAGATTGTCTATTAGTGTAGCTACACTGTCTTATAGTGTTCCTCGACTGTCTATTAGTGTAGCTAGACTGTCTATTAGTGTAGCTACACTGTCTATTAGTGTTCCTAGACTGTCTATTAGTGTAGCTTCACTTTCTAATAGTGTTCCTAGACTGTCTGTTAGCGTAACTAGATTGTTTATAAATGTAGCTACACTGTCTATTTGTTTTCATAGACGGTCTATTAGAGAAGCTAACCTGTCTATTAGTGTTCATAGACTGTCTGTTAGTGTAGCTAGACTGTCTATTAATGTAGCTACACTGTCTTATAGTGTTCCTAGACTGTCTATTAGTGTAGCTAGACTGTCTATTAGTGTAGCTACACTGTCTTATAGTGTTCCTAGACTGTCTATTAGTGTAGCTAGATTGTCTATTAGTGTAGCTACACTGTCTAATAGTGTTCCTAGACTGTCTACTAGTGTAGCCAGACTGTCTATTAGAGAAGCTACACTGTCTAATAGTGTTCCTAGACTGTCTATTAGTGTAGCTAGATTGTGTATCAATATAGCTACACTGTCTATTAGTTTTCATAGACGGTCTGTTAGTGTAGCTAGACTGTCTACTAGTGTTGCTACATTGTCTATTGATGTTCCTAGACTGTCCGTTAGTGTAGCTAGATTGTCTATCAATGTAGCTATACTGTCTTTTAATTTTCTTATACTGTCTGTTCGCGTAGCTACACTGTCTATTAGTGTTCATATACTGTCTGTTCGTGTAGCTAGACTGTCTATTAGAGTAGCTACACTGTCTATTAGTGTTCCTAGACTGTCTATTAGTTTAGCTAGATTGTCTATCAATATAGCTACACTGTCTATTAGTTTTCCTATACTGTCTGTTAGTGTAGCTAGACTGTCTACTAGTGTAGCTACATTGTCTATTAGTGTTCCTAGACTGTCTATTGGTGTAGCTAGACTGTCTATTAGAGTAGCTAGATTGTCTATCAATATAGCTACACTGTCTATTAGTTTTCCTATACTGTACGTTAGTTAAGCTAGACCGTCTACTAGTGTAGCTACATTGTCTATTGATGTTCCTAGACTGTCCGTTAGTGTAGCTAGATTGTCTATCAATGTAGCTACACTGTCTATAAGTTTTCTTATACTGTCTGTTAGAGTAGCTACTCTGTCTATTTGTTTTCATCGACGGTCTATTAGTTAGCTACACTGTCTATTAGAGTTCATAGACTGTCTGTTCGTGTAGCTAGACTGTCTATTAGTGTAGCTACACTGTCTAATAGTGTTCCTAGACTGTCTACTAGTGTAGCCAGACTGTCTATTAGAGAAGCTACACTGTCTAATAGTGTTCCTAGACTGTCTATTAGTGTAGCTAGATTGTGTATCAATATAGCTACACTGTCTATTAGTTTTCATAGACGGTCTGTGAGTGTAGCTAGACTGTCTACTAGTGTAGCTCCATTGTCTATTGATGTTCCTAGACTGTCCGTTAGTGTAGCTAGATTGTCTTTCAATGTAGCTACACTGTCTTTTAATTTTTTTATACTGTCTGTTAGAGTAGCTACACTGTCTATTAGTGTTCATATACTGTCTGTTCGTGTAGCTAGACTGTCTATTAGTGTAGCTACACTGTCTAATAGTGTTCCTAGACTGTCTTTTAAGGTAGCTAGATTGTCTATCAATATAGCTACACTGTCTATTAGTTTTCTTATACTGTCTGTTAGTGTAGCAAGACTGTCTACTAGTGTAGCTACATTGTCCATTAGTGTTCAAAGACTGTCTATTAGTGTAGCTAGACAGTCTATTAGAGTAGCTAGATTGTCTATCAATATAGCTACACTGTCTATTACTTTTCCTATACTGTATGTTAGTGTAGCTAGACTGTCTACTAGTGTAGTTACATTGTCTATTGATGTTCCTAGACTGTCCGATAGTGTAGCTCGATTGTCTATCAATGTAGCTACACTGTCTATTAGTTTTCTTATACTTTTTGTTAGAGTAGCTACACTGTCTATTTGTTTTCATCGACGGTCTATTAATTAGCTACACTGTTTATTAGAGTTCATAGACTGTCTGTTAGTGTAGCTAGACTGTCTATTAGTGTAGCTACACTGTCTTATAGTGTTCCTAGACTGTCTATTAGTGTAGCTACACTGTCTACTAGTGTAGCTACACTGTCTAATAGTGTTCCTAGACTGTCTACTAGTGTAGCTAGACTGTCTATTAGAGTAGCTACACTGTCTTATAGTGTTCCTAGACTGTCTATTAGTGTAGCTTCACTGTCTAATAGTGTTCCTAGACTGTCTGTTAGCGTAACTAGATTGTTTATCAATGTAGCTACACTGTCTATTTGTTTTCATAGACGGTCTATTAGAGAAGCTACACTGTCTATTAGTGTTCATAGACTGTCTGTAAGTGTAGCTAGACTGTATATTAATGTAGCTACACTGTCTTATAGTGTTCATAGACTGTCTATTAGTGTAGCTAGATTGTCTATTAGTGTAGCTACACTGTCTTATAGTGTTCCTAGACTGTCTATTAGTGTAGCTAGACTGTCTATTAGTGTAGCTAGACTGCCTATTATTGTTCATTGATTGTCTGTTAGTGTAGCTAGACTGTCTATTAGTGTAGCTACACTGTCTTATAGTGTTCCTAGACTGTCTATTAGTGTAGCTAGATTGTCTATTAGTGTAGCTACACTGTCTAATAGTGTTCCTAGACTGTCTACTAGTGTAGCTAGACTGTCTATTAGAGTAGCTACACTGTCTAATAGTGTACCTAGACTGTCTATTAGTGTAGCTAGATTGTCTATTAATATAGCTACACTGTCTATTAGTTTTCATAGACGGTCTGTTAGTGTAGCTAGACTGTCTACTAGTATAGCTACATTGTCTATTGATGTTCCTAGACTGTCCGTTAGTGAAGCTAGATTGTCGATCAATGTAGCTATACTGTCTATTAGTTTTTTTATATTGTCTGTTAGTGTAGCTACACTGTCTATTAGTGTTCATATACTGTCTGTTAGTGTAGCTAGACTGTCTATCAGTGTAGCTACACTGTCTAATATTGTTCTTAGACTGTCTATTAGTGTAGCTAGATTGTCTATAAATGTAGCTACACTGTCTATTAGTTTTCTTATACTGTCTGTTAGAGTAGCTACACTGTCTATTTGTTTCCATCGACGGTCTATTAGTTAGCTACACTGTCTATTAGAGTTCATAGACTGTCTGTTAGTGTAGCTAGACTGTCTATCAGTGTAGCTACACTGTATTATAGTGTTCCTAGACTGTCTATTAGTGTAGCTAGATTGTCTATTAGTGTAGCTACACTGTCTAATAGTGTTCCTAGACTGTCTATTAGTGTAGCTAGATTGTCTATTAGTGTAGCTACACTGTCTAATAGTGTTCCTAGACTGTCTACTAGTGTATCTAGACTGTCTATTAGTGTAGCTACACTGTCTAATAGTGTTCCTAGACTGTCTATTAGTGTAGCTAGATTGTGTATCAATATAGCTACACTGTCTATTAGTTTTCATAGACGGTCTGTTAGTGTAAATAGACTGTCTACTAGTGTAGCTACATTGTCTATTGATGTTCCTAGACTGTCCGTTAGTGTAGCTACTTTTTGTTTGTTTGATTTGGTTCTTTACGTCCACTCAACAATATTTCAGTTATGCGGGACGGTTCTTCCTGGGTTTAACCAGTACTAAGCTAGGATAAATGTGTCTTGCCCAAGGACCACAACGCAGTGACGCCGGTGAGGCTCGAACCCGCTACCCTTCGGTCTCGAATAAAGCACTCTACCACTGAGCCAATGCACTCCCTAGTGTAGCTAGATTGTCTATCAATGTAGCTACACTGTCTTTTAATTTTCTTATACTGTCTGTTAGAGTAGCTACACTGTCTATTAGTGTTCATATACTGTCTGTTAGCGTAACTAGATTGTTTATCAATGTAGCTACACTGTCTATTTGTTTTCTTATACTGTCTGTTAGAGTAGCTACACTGTCTATTTGTTTTCATCGACGGTCTATTAGTTAGCTACACTGTCTATAAGAGTTCATAGACTGTCTGTTCGTGTAGCTAGACTGTCTATTAGTGTAGCTACACTGTCTAATAGTGTTCTTAGACTGTCTACTAGTGTAGCTAGGCTGTCTATTAGAGTAGCTACACTGTCTAATAGTGTTCCTAGACTGTCTATTAGTGTAGCTAGATTGTGTATCAATATAGCTACACTGTCTATTAGTTTTCATAGACGGTCTGTTAGTGTAGCTAGACTGTCTACTAGTGTAGCTACATTGTCTATTGATGTTCCTAGACTGTCCGTTAGTGTAGCTAGATTGTCTTTCAATGTAGCTACACTGTCTTTTAATTTTTTTATACTGTCTGTTAGAGTAGCTACACTGTCTATTAGTGTTCATATACTGTCTGTTCGTGTAGCTAGACTGTCTATTAGTGTAGCTACACTGTCTAATAGTGTTCCTAGACTGTCTATTAAGGTAGCTAGATTGTCTATCAATATAGCTACACTGTCTATTAGTTTTCTTATACTGTCTGTTAGTGTAGCTAGACTGTCTACTAGTGTAGCTACATTGTCCATTAGTGTTCCTAGACTGTCTATTAGTGTAGCTAGACTGTCTATTAGAGTAGCTAGATTGTCTATCAATATAGCTACACTGTCTATTACTTTTCCTATACTGTATGTCAGTGTAGCTAGACTGTCTACTAGTGTAGTTACATTGTCTATTGATGTTCCTAGACTGTCCGATAGTGTAGCTCGATTGTCTATCAATGTAGCTACACTGTCTATTAGTTTTCTTATACTGTCTGTTAGAGTAGCTACACTGTCTATTTGTTTTCATCGACGGTCTATTAGTTAGCTACACTGTTTATTAGAGTTCATAGACTGTCTGTTAGTGAAGCTAGACTGTCTATTAGTGTAGCTACACTGTCTTATAGTGTTCCTAGACTGTCTATTAGTGTAGCTACACTGTCTACTAGTGTAGCTACACTGTCTAATAGTGTTCCTAGACTGTCTATTAGTGTAGCTAGACTGTCTATTAGAGTAGCTACACTGTCTAATAGTGTTCCTAGACTGTCTATTAGTGTAGCTAGATTGTCTATTAGTGTAGCTTCACTGTCTAATAGTGTTCCTAGACTGTCTGTTAGTGTAACTAGATTGTTTATCAATGTAGCTACACTGTCTATTTGTTTTCATAGACGGTCTATTAGAGAAGCTACACTGTCTATTAGTGTTCAGAGACTGTCTGTAAGTGTAGCTAGACTGTATATTAATGTAGCTACACTGTCTTATAGTGTTCCTAGACTGTCTATTAGTGTAGCTAGATTGTCTATTAGTGTAGCTACACTTTCTTATAGTGTTCCTAGACTGTCTACTAGTGTAGCTAGACTGTCTATTAGTGTAGCTAGACTGCCTATTAGTGTTCATAGACTGTCTGTTAGTGTAGCTAGACTGTCTATTAGTGTAGCTACACTGTCTTATAGTGTTCCTAGACTGTCTATTAGTGTAGCTAGATTGTCTATTAGTGTAGCTACACTGTCTGATAGTGTTCCTAGACTGTCTACTAGTGTAGCTAGACTGTCTATTAGAGTAGCTACACTGTCTAATAGTGTTCCTAGACTGTCTATTAGTGTAGCTAGATTGTCTATCAATATAGCTATACTGTCTATTAGTTTTCATAGACGGTCTGTTAGTGTAGCTAGACTGTCTACTAGTATAGCTACATTGTCTATTGATGTTCCTAGACTGTCCGTTAGTGAAGCTAGATTGTCGATCAATGTAGCTATACTGTCTATTAGTTTTCTTATATTGTCTGTTAGTGTAGCTAGACTGTCTATCAGTGTAGCTACACTGTCTATTAGTGTTCTTAGACTGTCTATTAGTGTAGCTAGATTGTCTATAAATGTAGCTACACTGTCTATTAGTTTTCTTATACTGTCTGTTAGAGTAGCTACACTGTCTATTTGTTTTCATCGACGGTCTATTAGTTAGCTACACTGTCTATTAGAGTTCATAGACTGTCTGTTAGTGTAGCTAGACTGTCTATCAGTGTAGCTACACTGTATTATAGTGTTCCTAGACTGTCTATTAGTGTAGCTAGATTGTCTATTAGTGTAGCTACACTGTCTAATAGTGTTCCTAGACTGTCTATTAGTGTAGCTAGACTGTCTATTAGTGTAGCTACACTGTCTAATAGTGTTCCTAGACTGTCTACTAGTGTATCTAGACTGTCTATTAGTGTAGCTACACTGTCTAATAGTGTTCCTAGACTGTCTATTAGTGTAGCTAGATTGTGTATCAATATAGCTACACTGTCTATTAGTTTTCATAGACGGTCTGTTAGTGTAAATAGACTGTCTACTAGTGTAGCTACATTGTCTATTGATGTTCCTAGACTGTCCGTTAGTGTAGCTACTTTTTGTTTGTTTGATTTGGTTCTTTACGTCCACTCAACAATCTTTCAGTTATGCGGGACGGTTCTTCCTGGGTTTAATCAGTACTAAGCTAGGATAAATGTGTCTTGCCCAAGGACCACAACGCAGTGACGCCGGTAAGGCTCGAAACCACTATCCTTCGGTCTCGAATCAAGCACTCTACCACTGAGCCACTGCGCTCCCTAGTGTAGCTAGATTGTCTATCAATGTAGCTACACTGTCTTTTAATTTTCTTATACTGTCTGTTAGAGTAGCTACACTGTCTATTAGTGTTCATATACTGTCTGTTAGCGTAACTAGATTGTTTATCAATGTAGCTACACTGTCTATTTGTTTTCATAGACGGTCTACTAGAGAAGCTACACTGTCTATTAGTGTTCATAGACTTTCTGTAAGTGTAGCTAGACTGTATATTAATGTAGCTACACTGTCTTATAGTGTTCCTAGACTGTCTATTAGTGTAGCTAGATTGTCTATTAGTGTAGCTACACTGTCTTATAGTGTTCCTAGACTGTCTATTAGTGTAGCTAGACTGTCTATTAGTGTAGCTAGACTGCCTATTAGTGTTCATAGACTGTCTGTTAGTGTAGCTACACTGTCTATTAGTGTAGCTACACTGTCTTATAGTGTTCCTAGACTGTTTATTAGTGTAGCTAGATTGTCTATTAGTGTAGCTACACTGTCTAATAGTGTTCCTAGACTGTCTACTAGTGTAGCTAGACTGTCTATTAGAGTAGCTAGATTGTCTATCAATATAGCTACACTGTCTATTACTTTTCCTATACTGTATGTTACTGTAGCTAGACTGTCTACTAGTGTAGTTACATATTCTATTGATGTTCCTAGACTGCCCGTTAGTGTAGCTCGATTGTCTGTCAATGTAGCTACACTGTCAATTAGTTTTCTTATACTGTCTGTTAGAGTAGCTACACTGTCTATTTGTTTTCATCGACGGTCTATTAGTTAGCTAGACTGTCTAATAGTGTTCCTAGACTGTCTATTAGTGTAGCTAGACTGTCTACTAGTGTAGCTACACTGTCTAATAGTGTTCCTAGACTGTCTATTAGTGTAGCTAGACTGTCTATTAGAGTAGCTTCACTGTCTTATAGTGTTCCTAGACTGTCTATTAGTGTAGCTTCACTGTCTAATAGTGTTCCTAGACTGTCTGTTAGCGTAACTAGATTGTTTATCAATGTAGCTACACTGTCAATTTGTTTTCATAGACGGTCTATTAGAGAAGCTACACTGTCTATTAGTGTTCATAGACTGTCTGTTAGTGTAGCTAGACTGTCTATTAATGTAGCTACACTGTCTAATAGTGTTCCTAGACTGTCTACTAGTGTAGCTAGACTGTCTATTGGTGTAGCTACACTGACTTATAGTGTTCCTAGACTGTCTATTATTGTAGCTAGATTGTGTATCAATATAGCTACACTGTCTATTAGTTTTCATAGACGGTCTGTTAGTGTAGCTAGACTGTCTACTAGTGTAGCTACATTGTCTATTGATGTTCCTAGACTGTCCATTAGTGTAGCTAGATTGTCTATCAATGTAGCTACACTGTCTTTAAATTTTCTTATACTGTCTGTTAGAGTAGCTGCACTGTCTATTAGTGTTCATATACTGTCTGTTCGTGTAGCTAGACTGTCTACTAGTGTAGCTACACTGTCTAATAGTGTTCCTAGACTGTCTACTAGTGTAGCTAGATTGTCTATCAATATAGCTACACTGTCTATTAGTTTTCCTATACTGTCTGTTAGTGTAGCTAGACTGTCTACTAGTGTAGCTACATTGTCTATTAGTGTTCCTAGACTGTCTATTAGTGTAGCTAGACTGTCTATTAGAGTAGCTAGATTGTCTATCAATATAGCTACACTGTCTATTAGTTTTCCTATACTGTATGTTAGTGTAGCTAGACTGTCTACTAGTGTAGCTACATTGTCTATTGATGTTCCTGGACTGTCCGTTAGTGTAGCTAGATTGTCTTTCAATGTAGCTACACTGTCTATTAGTTTTCTGATACTGTCTGTTAGAGTAGCTACACTGTCTATTAGTTTTCCTCGACGGTCTATTAGTTAGCTACACTGTCTATTAGAGTTCATAGACTGTCCGTTCGTGTAGCTAGACTGTCTATTAGTGTAGCTACACTGTCTATTAGTGTTCCTATACTGTATGTTAGTGTAGCTAGACTGTCTACTAGTGTAGTTACATTGTCTATTGATGCTCCTAGACTGTCCGTTATTGTAGCTAGATTTATTATCAATGTAGCTACACTGTCTATTAGTTTTCTTATACTGTCTGTTAGAGTAGCTACACTGTCTATTAGTTTTCATCGACGGTCTATAAGTTAGCTACACTGTCTATTAGAGTTCATAGACTGTCTGTTCGTGTAGCTAGACTGTCTATTAGTGTAGCTACACTGTCTATTAGTGTAGCTACACTGTCTAATAGTGTTCCTAGACTGTCTATTAGTGTAGCTAGACTCTCTACTAGTGTAGCTACACTGTCTTATAGTTTTCCTAGACTGTCTATTAGTGTAGCTAGACTGTCTATTAGTGTAGCTACACTGTCTAATAGTGTTCCTAGACTGTCTATTAATGTAGCTACACTGTCTATTAGAGTAGCTACACTGTCTAATAGTGTTCCTAGACTGTCTATTAGTGTAGCTACACTGTCTAATAGTGTTCCTAGACTGTCTGTTAGCGTAACTAGATTGTTTATCAATGTAGCTACACTGTCTGTTTGTTTTCATAGACGGTCTATACGAGAAGCTACACTGTCTATTAGTGTTTATAGACTGTCCGTTAGTGTAGGTAGATTGTCTATCAATGTAGCTACACTGTCTTTTAATTTTCTTGTACTTTCTCTTAGAGTAGCTACACTGTCTATTAGTGGTCATATACTGTCTGTTCGTGTAGCTAGACTGTTTATTAGTGTAGCTTCACTGTCTAATAGTGTTCCTAGACTGTCTATTAAGGTAGCTAGATTGTCTATCAATATAGCTACACTGTCTATTAGTTTTCCTACACTGTCTGTTAGTGTAGATAGACTGTCTATTAGTGAAGCTACATTGTCTATTAGTGTTCCTAGACTGTCTATTAGTGTAGCTAGACTGTCTATTAGAGTAGCTAGATTGTCTATCAATATAGATACACTGTCTATTAGTTTTCCTATACTGTATGTTAGTGTAATTAGACTGTCTACTAGTGTAGCTACATTGTCTATTGATGTTCCTAGATTGTCCATTAGTGTAGCTAGATTGTCTATCAATGTAGCTACACTGTCTATTAGTTTTCTTATACAGTTTGTTAGAGTAGCTACACTGTCTATTTGTTTTCATCGACGGTCTATTAGTTAGCTACACTGTCTATTAGAGTTCATAGACTGTCTGTTCGTGTAGCTAGACTGTCTATTAGTGTAGCTACACTGTCTAATAGTGTTCCTAGACTGTCTATTAGTGTAGCTAGACTGTCTACTAGTGTAGCTACACTGTCTTATAGTGTTCATAGACTGTCTATTAGTGTAGCTAGACTGTCTATAAGAGTAGCTACACTGTCTAATAGTGTTCCTAGACTGTCTATTAGTGTAGCTACACTGTCTAATAGTGTTCCTAGACTGTCTATTAGTGTAGCTAGACAGTCTATTAGTGTAGCTACACTGTCTATTAGTTTTCATCGACGGTCTGTTAGTGTAGCTAGACTGTCTAATAGTGTTCCTATACTGTTTGTTAGCGTAACTAGATTGTTTATCAATGTAGCTACACTGTCTATTTGTTTTCATAGACGGTATATTAGAGAAGCTACACTGTCTATTAGTGTTCATAGACTGTCTGTTAGCGTAGCTAGACTGTTTATTAATGTAGCTACAATGTCTTATAGTGTTCCTAGACTGTCTATTAGTGTAGCTAGACTGTCTATTAGTGTAGCTACACTGTCAATAAGTGTTCATAGACTGTCTGTTAGTGTAGCTAGACAGTCTATTAGAGTAGCTACACTGTCTTAAAGTGTTCCTAGACTGTCTATCAGTGTAGCTAGATTGTCTATTAGTGTAGCTACACTGTCTATTAGTTTCCATAGACTGTCTGTTAGTGTAGCTAGACTGTCTACTAGTGTAGCTACATTGTCTATTGATGTTCCTAGACTGTCCGTTAGTGAAGCTAGATTGTCTATCCATGTAGCTACACTGTCTATTAGTTTTCTTATACTGTCTGTTAGAGAAGCTACACTGTCTATTAGTGTTCATAGACTGTCTGTTCGTGTAGCTAGATTGTCTATTAATGTAGCTACACTGTCTAATAGTGTTCCAAGATATAAGTTAGCTACACTGTCTATTAGTTTTCTTATACTGTCTGTTAGAGAAGCTACACTGTCTATTAGAGTTCATAGACTGTCTGTTCGTGTAGCTAGACTGTCTATTAGTGTAGCTAGACTGTCTATTAGTGTAGCTACACTGTCTAATAGTGTTCCTAGACTGTCTATTAGTGTAGCTAGACTGTCTATTAGTGTAGCTACACTGTCTAATAGTGTTCCTAGACTGTCTACTAGTGTAGGTAGACTGTCTATTAGTGTAGCTACACTGTCTAATAGTGTTCTTAGACTGTCTATTAGTGTAGCTCGATTGTGTATCAATATAGCTACACTGTCTATTAGTTTTCATAGACGGTCTGTTAGTGTAGCTAGACTGTCTACTAGTGTAGCTACATTGTCTATTGATATTCCTAGACTGTCCGTTAGTGTAGCTAGATTGCCTATCAATGTAGCTACACTGTCTTTTAATTTTCTTATACTGTCTGTTAGAGTAGCTACACTGTCTATTAGTGTTCCTAGACTGTCTATTAGTGTAGCTAGACTGTCTATTAGAGTAGCTGGATTGTCTATCAATATAGCTACACTGTCTATTACTTTTCCTATACTGTATGTTAGTGTAGCTAGACTGTCTACTAGTAAAGTTACATTGTCTATTGATGTTCCTAGACTGTCCGTTAGTGTAGCTAGATTGTCTATCAATGTAGCTACACTGTCTATTAGTTTTCTTATATTGTCTGTTAGAGTAGCTACACTGTCTATTTGTTTTCATCGCCGGTCTATTAGTTAGCTACACTGTCTATTAAAGTTCATAGACTGTCTGTTAGTGTAGCTAGACTGGCTATTAGTGTAACTACACTGTCTAATAGTGTTCCTAGACTGTCTATTAGTGTAGCTAGACTGTCTACTAGTGTAGCTACACTATCTAATAGTGTTCCTAGACTGTCTATTAGTGTAGCTAGACTGTCTATTAGAGTAGCTACACTGTCTAATAGTGTTCATAGACTGTCTATTACTGTAGCTACACTGTCTAATAGTGTTCCTAGACTGTCTGTTAGCGTAACTAGATTGTTTATCAATGTAGCTACACTGTCTATGTGTTTTCATAGACTGTCTATTAGAGAAACTACACTGTCTATTAGTGTTCATAGACTGTCTGTTAGTGTAGCTAGACTGTCTATTAATGTAGCTACACTGTCTTATAGTGTTCCTAGACTGTCTATTAGTGTAGCTAGATTGTCTATTAGTGTAGCTACACTGCTTTATAGTGTTCCTAGACTGTCTATTAGTGTAGCTACACTGTCTTATAGTGTTCCTAGACTGTCTATTAGTGTAGCTAGATTGTCTATTAGTGTAGCTACACTGTCTAATAGTGTTCCTAGACTGTCTACTAGTGTAGCTATACTGTCTATTAGAGTAGCTACACTGTCTAATAGTGTTCCTAGACTCTCTATTAGTGTAGCTAGATTGTCTATTAGTGTAGCTACACTGTCTTATAGTGTTCCTAGACTGTCTATTAGTGTAGTTAGATTGTCTATTAGTGTAGCTACACTGTCTAATAGTGTTCCTAGACTGTCTACTAGTGTAGCCAGACTGTCTATTAGAGAAGCTACACTGTCTAATAGTGTTCCTAGACTGTCTATTAGTGTAGCTAGATTGTGTGTCAATATAGCTACACTGTCTATTAGTTTTCATAGACGGTCTGTTAGTGTAGCTAGACTGTCTACTAGTGTAGCTACATTGTCTATTGATCTTCCTAGACAGTCCGTTAGTGTAGCGAGATTGTCTATCAATGTAGCTGTCTTATAGTGTTCATAGACTGTCTATTAGTGTAGCTAGACTGTCTATAAGAGTAGCTACACTGTCTAATAGTGTTCCTAGACTGTCTATTAGTGTAGCTACACTGTCTAATAGTGTTCCTAGACTGTCTATTAGTGTAGCTAGACAGTCTATTAGTGTAGCTACACTGTCTATTAGTTTTCATAGACGGTCTGTTAGTGTATATAGACTGTCTAATAGTGTTCCTATACTGTTTGTTAGCGTAACTAGATTGTTTATCAATGTAGCTACACTGTCTATTTGTTTTCATAGACGGTATATTAGAGAAGCTACACTGTCTATTAGTGTTCATAGACTGTCTGTTAGCGTAGCTAGACTGTTTATTAATGTAGCTACAATGTCTTATAGTGTTCCTAGACTGTCTATTAGTGTAGCTAGACTGTTTATTAGTGTAGCTACACTGTCAATAAGTGTTCATAGACTGTCTGTTAGTGTAGCTAGACAGTCTATTAGAGTAGCTACACTGTCTTAAAGTGTTCCTAGACTGTCTATTAGTGTAGCTAGATTGTCCATTAGTGTAGCTACACTGTCTATTAGTTTTCATAGACGGTCTGTTAGTGTAGCTAGACTGTCTACTAGTGTAGCTACATTGTCTATTGATGTTCCTAGACTGTCCGTTAGTGAAGCTAGATTGTCTATCCATGTAGCTACACTGTCTATTAGTTTTCTTATACTGTCTGTTAGAGAAGCTACACTGTCTATTAGTGTTCATAGACTGTCTGTTCGTGTAGCTAGATTGTCTATTAATGTAGCTACACTGTCTAATAGTGTTCCAAGACTGTCTATTAGTGTAGCTAGACTGTCTATTAGTGTAGCTACACTGTCTAATAGTGTTCCTAGACTGTCTATTAGTGTAGCTAGACTGTCTATTAGTGTAGCTACACTGTCTAATAGTGTTCCTAGACTGTCTACTAGTGTAGGTAGACTGTCTATTAGTGTAGCTACACTGTCTAATAGTGTTCTTAGACTGTCTATTAGTGTAGCTAGATTGTGTATCAATATAGCTACACTGTCTATTAGTTTTCATAGACGGTCTGTTAGTGTAGCTAGACTGTCTACTAGTGTAGCTACATTGTCTATTGATATTCCTAGACTGTCCGTTAGTGTAGCTAGATTGCCTATCAATGTAGCTACACTGTCTTTTAATTTTCTTATACTGTCTGTTAGAGTAGCTACACTGTCTATTAGTGTTCCTAGACTGTCTATTAGTGTAGCTAGACTGTCTATTAGAGTAGCTGGATTGTCTATCAATATAGCTACACTGTCTATTACTTTTCCTATACTGTATGTTAGTGTAGCTAGACTGTCTACTAGTAAAGTTACATTGTCTATTGATGTTCCTAGACTGTCCGTTAGTGTAGCTAGATTGTCTATCAATGTAGCTACACTGTCTATTAGTTTTCTTATATTGTCTGTTACAGTAGCTACACTGTCTATTTGTTTTCATCGCCGGTCTATTAGTTAGCTACACTGTCTATTAAAGTTCATAGACTGTCTGTTAGTGTAGCTAGACTGGCTATTAGTGTAACTACACTGTCTAATAGTGTTCCTAGACTGTCTATTAGTGTAGCTAGACTGTCTACTAGTGTAGCTACACTGTCTAATAGTGTTCCTAGACTGTCTATTAGTGTAGCTAGACTGTCTATTAGAGTAGCTACACTGTCTAATAGTGTTCAAAGACTGTCTATTACTGTAGCTACACTGTCTAATAGTGTTCCTAGACTGTCTGTTAGCGTAACTAGATTGTTTATCAATGTAGCTACACTGTCTATGTGTTTTCATAGACTGTCTATTAGAGAAACTACACTGTCTATTAGTGTTCATAGACTGTCTGTTAGTGTAGCTAGACTGTCTATTAATGTAGCTACACTGTCTTATAGTGTTCCTAGACTGTCTATTAGTGTAGCTAGATTGTCTATTAGTGTAGCTACACTGTTTTATAGTGTTCCTAGACTGTCTATTAGTGTAGCTACACTGTCTTATAGTGTTCCTAGACTGTCTATTAGTGTAGCTAGATTGTCTATTAGTGTAGCTACACTGTCTAATAGTGTTCCTAGACTGTCTACTAGTGTAGCTTTACTGTCTATTAGAGTAGCTACACTGTCTAATAGTGTTCCTAGACTCTCTATTAGTGTAGCTAGATTGTCTATTAGTGTAGCTACACTGTCTTATAGTGTTCCTAGACTGTATATTAGTGTAGTTAGATTGTCTATTAGTGTAGCTACACTGTCTAATAGTGTTCCTAGACTGTCTACTAGTGTAGCCAGACTGTCTATTAGAGAAGCTACACTGTCTAATAGTGTTCCTAGACTGTCTATTAGTGTAGCTAGATTGTGTATCAATATAGCTACACTGTCTATTAGAGTTCATAGACTGTTTGTTCGTGTAGCTAGACTGTCTATTAGTGTAGCTACACTGTCTAATAGTGTTCCTAGACTGTCTTTTAGTGTAGCTAGACTATCTACTAGTGTAGCTACACTGTCTTATAGTTTTCCTAGACTGTCTATTAGTGTAGCTAGACTGTCTATTAGTGTAGCTACACTGTCTAATAGTGCTCCTAAACTGTCTATTAGTGTACCTAGACTGTCTATTAGAGTAGCTACACTGTCTAATAGTGTTCCTAGACTGTCTATTAGTGTAGCTACACTGTCTAATAGTGTTCCTAGACTGTCTGTTAGCGTAACTAGATTGTTTATCAATGTAGCTATACTGTCTATTTGCTTTCATAGACGGTCTATAAGAGAAACTACACTGTCTATTAGTGTTCATAGACTGTCTGTTAGCGTAGCTAGACTGTCTATTAATGTAGCTACAATGTCTTTTAGTGTTCCTAGACTGTCTATTAGTGTAGCTAGACTGTCTATTAGTGTAGCTACACTGTCAATTAGTGCTCATAGACTGTATGTTAGTGTAGCTAGACAGTCTATTAATGTAGCTACACTGTCTTAAAGTGTTCTTAGACTGTCTATTAGTGTAGCTAGATTGTCTATTAGTGTAGCTACACTGTCTATTAGTTTTCATAGACGGCCTGTTAGTGTAGCTAGACTGTCTAATAGTGTTCCTATACTGTCTGTTAGCGTAACTAGATTGTTTATCAATGTAGCTACACTGTCTATTTGTTTTCATAGACGGTCTATTAGAGAAGCTACACTGTCTATTAGTGTTCATAGACTGTCTGTTAGCGTAGCTAGACTGTTTATTAATGTAGCTACAATGTCTTATAGTGTTCCTAGACTGTCTATAAGTGTAGCTAGACTGTCTATTAGTGTAGCTACACTGTCAATTAGTGTTCATAGACTGTCTGTTAGTGTAGCTAGACAGTCTATTAGTGTAGCTACACTGTCTTAAAGTGTTCCTAGACTGTCTATTAGTGTAGCTAGATTGTCTATTAGTGTAGCTACACTGTCTATTAGTTTTCATAGACGGTCTGTTAGTGTAGCTAGACTGTCTACTAGTGTAGCTACAATGTCTATTGATGTTCCTAGACTGTCCGTTAGTGAAGCTAGATTGTCTATCGATGTAGCTACACTGTCTATTAGTTTTCTTATACTGTCTGTTAGAGAAGCTACACTGTCTATTAGTGTTCATAGACTGTCTGTTCGTGTAGCTAGATTGTCTATTAGTGTAGCTACACTGTCTAATAGTGTTCCAAGACTGTCTATTAGTGTAGCTAGACTGTCTACTAGTGTAGCTACACTGTCTTATAGTGTTCCTAGAATGTCTATTAGTGTAGCTAGACTGTCTATTAGTGTAGCTACACTGTCTAATAGTGTTCCTAGACTGTCTATTAGTGTAGCTAGACTGTCTATTAGTGTAGCTACACTGTATAATAGTGTTCCTAGACTGTCTACTAGTGTAGTTAGACTGTCTATTAGTGTAGCTACACTGTCTAATAGTGTTCTTAGACTGTCTATTAGTGTAGCTAGATTGTGTATCAATATAGCTACACTGTCTATTAGTTTTCATAGACGGTCTGTTAGTGTAGCTAGACTGTCTACTAGTGTAGCTACATTGTCTATTGATATTCCTAGACTGTCCGTTAGTGTAGCTAGATTGCCTATCAATGTAGCTACACTGTCTTTTAATTTTCTTATACTGTCTGTTAGAGTAGCTACACTGTCTATTAGTGTTCCTAGACTGTCTATTAGTGTAGCTAGACTGTCTATTAGAGTAGCTGGATTGTCTATCAATATAGCTACATTGTCTATTACTTTTCCTATACTGTATGTTAGTGTAGCTAGTCTGTCTCCTAGTGTGGTTACATTGACTATTGATGTTCCTAGACTGTCCGTTAGTGTAGCTAGATTGTCTATCAATGTAGCTACACTGTCTATTAGTTTTCTTATAGTGTCTGTTAGAGAAGCTACACTGTCTATTTGTTTTCATCGCCGGTCTATTAGTTAGCTACACTGTCTATTAAAGTTCATCGACTGTCTGTTAGTGTAGCTAGACTGTCTATTAGTGTAACTACACTGTCTAATAGTGTTCCTAGACTGTCTATTAGTGTAGCTAGACTGTCTACTAGTGTAGCTACACTGTCTAATAGTGTTCCTAGACTGTCTATTAGTGTAGCTAGACTGTCTATTAGAGTAGCTACACTGTCTAATAGTGTTCATAGACTGTCTATTACTGTAGCTACACTGTCTAATAGTGTTCCTAGACTGTCTGTTAGCGTAACTAGATTGTTTATCAATGTAGCTACACTGTCTATGTGTTTTCATAGACTGTCTATTAGAGAAACTACACTGTCTATTAGTGTTCATAGACTGTCTGTTAGTGTAGCTAGACTGTCTTTTATTGTAGCTACACTGTCTTATAGTGTTCCTAGACTGTCTATTAGTGTAGCTAGATTGTCTATTAGTGTAGCTACACTGTTTTATAGTGTTCCTAGACTGTCTATTAGTGTAGCTACACTGTCTTATTGTGTTCCTAGACTGTCTATTAGTGTAGCTAGATTGTCTATTAGTGTAGCTACACTGTCTAATAGTGTTCCTAGACTGTCTACTAGTGTAACTAGACTGTCTATTAGAGTAGCTACACTGTCTAATAGTGTTCCTAGACTCTCTATTAGTGTAGCTGGATTGTTTATTAGTGTAGCTACACTGTCTTATAGTGTTCCTAGACTGTCTATTAGTGTAGTTAGATTGTCTATTAATGTAGCTACACTGTCTAATAGTGTTCCTAGACTGTCTACTAGTGTAGCCAGACTGTCTATTAGAGAAGCTACACTGTCTAATAGTGTTCCTAGACTGTCTAATAGTGTAGCTAGATTGTGTATCAATATAGCTACACTGTCTATTAGTTTTCATAGACGGTCTGTTAGTGTAGCTAGACTGTCTACTAGTGTAGCTACATTGTCTATTGATCTTCCTAGACTGTCCGTTAGTGTAGCGAGATTGTTTATCAATGTAGCTACACTGTCTTTTAATTTTCTTATACTGTCTGTTAGAGTAGCTACATTGTCTATTAGTGTTCATATACTGTCTGTTCGTGTAGCTAGACTGTCTATTAGAGTAGCTATATTGTCTATCAATATATCTACACTGTCTATTAGCTTTCCTATACTGTCTGTTAGTGTAGCTAGACTGTCTACTAGTGTAGCTACATTGTCTATTAGTGTTCCTAGACTGTCTATTAGAGTAGCTAGATTGTCTATCAATGTAGCTACACTGTCTATTAGTTTTCTTATACTCTCTGTTAGAGTAGCTACACTGTCTATTTGTTTTCATTGACGGTCTATTAGTTAGCTACACTGTCTATTAGAGTTCATAGACTGTCTGTTAGTGTAGCTAGACTGTCTATTAGTGTAGCTACACTGTCTAATAATGTTCCTAGACTGTCTATTAGTGTAGCTAGACTGTCTACTAGTGTCGCTTTACTGTCTAATAGTGTTCCTAGACTGTCTATTAGTGTAGCTAGACTGTCTATTAGAGTAGCTACACTGTCTAATAGTGTTCCTAGACTGTCTATTAGTGTAGCTACACTGTCTAATAGTGTTCCTAGACTGTCTGTTAGCGTAACTAGATTGTTTATCAATGTAGCTGCACTGTCTATTTGTTTTCATAGACGGTCTATTAGAGAAGCTACACTGTCTTTTAGTGTTCATAGACTGTCTGTTAGTGTAGCTAGACTGTCTATTAATATAGCTACACTGTCTAATAGTGTTCCTAGACTGTCTACTAGTGTAGCTAGACTGTCTATTAGTGTAGCTACACTGTCTTATAGTGTTCCTAGACTGTCTATTAGTGTAGCTAGATTGTGTATCAATATAGCTACACTGTCTGTTAGTTTTCATAGACGGTCTGTTAGTGTAGCTAGACTGTCTACTAGTGTAGCTACATTGTCTATTGATGTTCCTAGACTGTCCGTTAGTGTAGCTAGATTGTCTATCAATGTAGCTACACTGTCTTTTAATTTTCTTATACTGTTTGTTAGAGTAGCTACACTGTCTATTAGTGTTCATATACTGTCTGATCGTGTAGCTAGACTGTCTAATAGTGTTCCTATACTGTCTGTTAGCGTAACTAGATTGTTTATCAATGTAGCTACACTGTCTATTTGTTTTCATAGACGGTCTATTAGAGAAGCTACACTGTCTATTAGTGTTCATAGACTGTCTGTTAGCGTAGCTAGACTGTTTATTAATGTAGCTACAATGTCTTATAGTGTTCCTAGACTGTCTATAAGTGTAGCTAGACTGTCTATTAGTGTAGCTACACTGTCAATTAGTGTTCATAGACTGTCTGTTAGTGTAGCTAGACAGTCTATTAGTGTAGCTACACTGTCTTAAAGTGTTCCTAGACTGTCTATTAGTGTAGCTAGATTGTCTATTAGTGTAGCTACACTGTCTATTAGTTTTCATAGACGGTCTGTTAGTGTAGCTAGACTGTCTACTAGTGTAGCTACAATGTCTATTGATGTTCCTAGACTGTCCGTTAGTGAAGCTAGATTGTCTATCGATGTAGCTACACTGTCTATTAGTTTTCTTATACTGTCTGTTAGAGAAGCTACACTGTCTATTAGTGTTCATAGACTGTCTGTTCGTGTAGCTAGATTGTCTATTAGTGTAGCTACACTGTCTAATAGTGTTCCAAGACTGTCTATTAGTGTAGCTAGACTGTCTACTAGTGTAGCTACACTATCTTATAGTGTTCCTAGAATGTCTATTAGTGTAGCTAGACTGTCTATTAGTGTAGCTACACTGTCTAATAGTGTTCCTAGACTGTCTATTAGTGTAGCTAGACTGTCTATTAGTGTAGCTACACTGTATAATAGTGTTCCTAGACTGTCTACTAGTGTAGTTAGACTGTCTATTAGTGTAGCTACACTGTCTAATAGTGTTCTTAGACTGTCTATTAGTGTAGCTAGATTGTGTATCAATATAGCTACACTGTCTATTAGTTTTCATAGACGGTCTGTTAGTGTAGCTAGACTGTCTACTAGTGTAGCTACATTGTCTATTGATATTCCTAGACTGTCCGTTAGTGTAGCTAGATTGCCTATCAATGTAGCTACACTGTCTTTTAATTTTCTTATACTGTCTGTTAGAGTAGCTACACTGTCTATTAGTGTTCCTAGACTGTCTATTAGTGTAGCTAGACTGTCTATTAGAGTAGCTGGATTGTCTATCAATATAGCTACACTGTCTATTACTTTTCCTATACTGTATGTTAGTGTAGCTAGACTGTCTCCTAGTGTGGTTACATTGTCTATTGATGTTCCTAGACTGTCCGTTAGTGTAGCTAGATTGTCTATCAATGTAGCTACACTGTCTATTAGTTTTCTTATAGTGTCTGTTAGAGTAGCTACACTGTCTATTTGTTTTCATCGCCGGTCTATTAGTTAGCTACACTGTCTATTAAAGTTCATCGACTGTCTGTTAGTGTAGCTAGACTGTCTATTAGTGTAACTACACTGTCTAATAGTGTTCCTAGACTGTCTATTAGTGTAGCTAGACTGTCTACTAGTGTAGCTACACTGTCTAATAGTGTTCCTAGACTGTCTATTAGTGTAGCTAGACTGTCTACTAGTGTAGCTACACTGTCTAATAGTGTTCCTAGACTGTCTATTAGTGTAGCTAGACTGTCTATTAGTGTAACTACACTGTCTAATAGTGTTCCTAGACTGTCTATTAGTGTAGCTAGACTGTCTACTAGTGTAGCTACACTGTCTAATAGTGTTCCTAGACTGTCTATTAGTGTAGCTAGACTGTCTATTAGAGTAGCTACACTGTCTTATAGTGTTCCTAGACTGTCTATTAGTGTAGCTAGATTGTCTATTAGTGTAGCTACACTGTTTTATAGTGTTCCTAGACTGTCTATTAGTGTAGCTACACTGTCTTATTGTGTTCCTAGACTGTCTATTAGTGTAGCTAGATTGTCTATTAGTGTAGCTACACTGTCTAATAGTGTTCCTAAACTGTCTACTAGTGTAACTAGACTGTCTATTAGAGTAGCTACACTGTCTAATAGTGTTCCTAGACTCTCTATTAGTGTAGCTAGATTGTCTATTAGTGTAGCTACACTGTCTTATAGTGTTCCTAGACTGTCTATTAGTGTAGTTAGATTGTCTATTAGTGTAGCTACACTGTCTAATAGTGTTCCTAGACTGTCTACTAGTGTAGCCAGACTGTCTATTAGAGAAGCTACACTGTCTGATAGTGTTCCTAGACTGTCTATTAGTGTAGCTAGATTGTGTATCAATATAGCTACACTGTCTATTAGTTTTCATAGACGGTCTGTTAGTGTAGCTAGACTGTCTACTAGTGTAGCTACATTGTCTATTGATCTTCCTAGACTGTCCGTTAGTGTAGCGAGATTGTTTATCAATGTAGCTACACTGTCTTTTAATTTTCTTATACTGTCTGTTAGAGTAGCTACATTGTCTATTAGTGTTCATATACTGTCTGTTCGTGTAGCTAGACTGTCTATTAGAGTAGCTATATTGTCTATCAATATATCTACACTGTCTATTAGCTTTCCTATACTGTCTGTTAGTGTAGCTAGACTGTCTACTAGTGTAGCTACATTGTCTATTAGTGTTCCTAGACTGTCTATTAGAGTAGCTAGATTGTCTATCAATGTAGCTACACTGTCTATTAGTTTTCTTATACTCTTTGTTAGAGTAGCTACACTGTCTATTTGTTTTCATTGACGGTCTATTAGTTAGCTACACTGTCTATTAGAGTTCATAGACTATCTGTTAGTGTAGCTAGACTGTCTATTAGTGTAGCTACACTGTCTAATAGTGTTCCTAGACTGTCTATTAGTGTAGCTAGACTGTCTATTAGAGTAGCTACACTGTCTAATAGTGTTCCTAGACTGTCTATTAGTGTAGCTACACTGTCTAATAGTGTTCCTAGACTGTCTGTTAGCGTAACTAGATTGTTTATCAATGTAGCTGCACTGTCTATTTGTTTTCATAGACGGTCTATTAGAGAAGCTACACTGTCTTTTAGTGTTCATAGACTGTCTGTTAGTGTAGCTAGACTGTCTATTAATATAGCTACACTGTCTAATAGTGTTCCTAGACTGTCTACTAGTGTAGCTAGACTGTCTATTAGTGTAGCTACACTGTCTTATAGTGTTCCTAGACTGTCTATTAGTGTAGCTAGATTGTGTATCAATATAGCTACACTGTCTGTTAGTTTTCATAGACGGTCTGTTAGTGTAGCTAGACTGTCTACTAGTGTAGCTACATTGTCTATTGATGTTCCTAGACTGTCCGTTAGTGTAGCTAGATTGTCTATCAATGTAGCTACACTGTCTTTTAATTTTCTTATACTGTTTGTTAGAGTAGCTACACTGTCTATTAGTGTTCATATACTGTCTGATCGTGTAGCTAGACTGTCTATTAGTGTAGCTACACTGTCTAATAGTGTTCCTAGACTGTCTATTAGTGTAGCTAGACAGTCTACTAGTGTAGCTACACTGTCTCATAGTGTTCCTAGACTGTCTATTAGTGTAGCTAGACTGTCTATTAGTGTTAATAGTTTCTAGACTGTCTATTAGTGTAGCTAGACTGTCTATTAGAGTAGCTACACTGTCTAATAGTGTTCCTAGACTGTCCGTTAGTGTAGCTAGATTGTCTATCAATGTAGCTACACTGTCTATTTGTTTTCATTGACGGTCTATTAGAGAAGCTACACTGTCTATTAGTGTTCCTAGACTGTCTATTAGTTTAGCTAGATTGTCTATTAGTGTAGCTACACTGTCTTATAGTGTTCCTAGACTGTCTATTAGTGTAGCTAGACTGTCTATTAGTGTAGCTACACTGCCAATTAGTGTTCATAGACTGTCTGTTAGTATAGCTAGACTGTCTATTAGTGTAGCTACACTGTCTTATAGTTTTCCTAGACTGTCTATTAGTGTAGCTAGATTGTCTATTAGTGTAGCTACACTGTCTAATAGTGTTCCTAGACTATTGTTCCTAGACTGTCTATTAGTGTAGCTAGATTGTGTATCAATATAGCTACACCGACTATTAGTTTTCATAGACGGTCTGTTAGTGTAGCTAGACTGTCTACTAGTGTAGCTACATTGTCTATTGATGTTCCTAAACTGTCCGTTAGTGTAGCTAGATTGCCTATCAATGTAGCTACACTGTCTTTTAATTTCCTAATACTGTCTGTTAGAGTAGCTACACTGTCTATTAGTGTTCCTAGACTGTCTATTAGTGTAGCTAGACTGTCTATTAGAGTAGCTAGATTGTCTATCAATATAGCTACACTGTCTATTACTTTTCCTATACTGTATGTTAGTGTAGCTAGACTGTCTACTAGTGTAGTTACATTGTCTATTGATGTTCCTAGACTGTCCGTTAGTGTAGCTAAATTGTCTATCAATGTAGCTACACTGTCTATTAGTTTTCTTATACTGTCTGTTAGAGTAGCTACACTGTCTATTTGTTTTCATCGCCGGTCTATTAGTTAGCTACACTGTCTATTAGAGTTCATAGACTGTCTGTTAGTGTAGCTAGAATGTCTATTAGTGTAACTACACTGTCTAATAGTGTTCATAGACTGTCTATTAGTGTAGCTAGACTGTCTACTAGTGTAGCTACACTGTCTAATAGTGTTCCTAGACTGTCTATTAGTGTAGCTAGATCGTTTATCAATATAGCTACACTGTCTATTAGTTTTCATAGACGGTCTGTTAGTGTAGCTAGACTGTCTACTTGTGTAGCTACATTGTCTATTGATGTTCCTAGACTGTCCGTTAGTGTAGCTCTATTGTTTATCAATGTAGCTACACTGTCTTTTAATTTTCTTATACTGTCTATTAGTGTAGCTACACTGTCTAATAGTGTTCCTAGACTGTCTATTAGTGTAGCTAGATTGTCTATCAATATAGCTACACTTTCTATTAGTTTTCCTATACTGTCTGTTAGTGTAGCTAGACTGTCTACTAGTGTAGCTACGTTGTCTAATAGTGTTCCTAGACTATCTATTAGTGTAGCTAGACTGTCTATTAGAGTAGCTAGATTGTCTATCAATATAGCTACACTGTCTATTAGTTTTCCTATACTGTATGTTAGTGTAGCTAGACTGTCTACTAGTGTAGCTACATTGTCTATTGATGTTCCTGGACTGTCCGTTAGTGTAGCTAGATTGTCTATCAATGTAGCTACACTGTCTATTAGTTTTCTTATACTGTCTGTTAGAGTAGCTACACTGTCTATTTAATTTCATCGACGGTCTTTTAGTTAGCTACACTGACTATTAGAGTTCATAGACTGTCTGTTAGTGTAGCTAGACTGTCTATTAGTGTAGCTATACTGTCTAATAGTGTTCCTAGACTGTCTATTAGTGTAGCTAGACTGTCTACTTGTGTAGCTACACTGTCTTATAGTTTTCCTAGACTGTCTATTAGTGTAGCTACAAAGTCTATTAGTGTAGCTACACTGTCTAATAGTGTTCATAGACTGTCTATTAGTGTAGCTAGACTGTCTATTAAAGTAGCTACACTGTCTAATAGTGTTCCTAGACTGTCTATTAGTGTAGCTACACTGTCTAATAGTGTTCCTAGACTGTCTGTTAGCGTAACTAGATTGTTTATCAATGTAGCTTCACTGTCTGTTTGTTTTCATAGACGGTCTATACGAGAAGCTACACTGTCTATTAGTGTTCATAGACTGTCTGTTAGTGTAGCTAGACTGTCTAGTAATGTAGCTACACTGTCTTATAGTGTTCCTAGACTGTCTATTAAAGTAGCTAGATTGTCTATTATTGTAGCTACACTGTCTTATAGTGTTCCTAGACTGTCTATTAGTGTAGCTAGACTGTCTATTAGTGTAGCTACACTGTCTATTAGTGTTCATAGGCTGTCTGTTAGTGTAGCTACACTGTCTATTAGTGTAGCTAGACTGTTAGTGTTGCTAGACTGTCTACTAGTGTAGCTACATTGTCTATTGATGTTCCTAGACTGTCCGTTAGTGTAGCTAGATTGTCTATCAATGTAGCTACACTGTCTTTCAATTTTCTTATACTGTCTGTTAGAGTAGCTACACTGTCTATTAGTGTTCATATACTGTCTGTTCGTGTAGCTAGACTGTCTATTAGTGTAGCTACACTGTCTAATAGTGTTCCTAGACTGTCTATAAGTTTAGCTAGATTATCGATCAATATAGCTACACTGTCTATTAGTTTTCCTATACTGCCTGTTAGTGTACCTAGACTGTCTTCTAGTGTAGCTACATTGTCTATTTGTGTTCCTAGACTGTATTTTAGTGTAGCTAGACTGTCTATTAGAGTAGCCATATTGTCTATCAATATAGCTACACTGTCTATTAGTTTTCCTATACTGTATGTTAGTGTAATTAGACTGTCTACAAGTGTAGCTACACTGTCTATTGATGTTCCTAGATTGTCCGTTAGTGTAGCTAGATTGTCTATCAATGTAGCTACACTGTCTATTAGATTTCTTATACAGTCTGTTAGAGTAGCTACACTGTCTATTTGATTTCATCGACGGTCTATTAGTTAGCTACACTGTCTATTAGAGTTCATAGACTTACTGTTCGTGTAGCTAGACTGTCTATTAGTGTAGCTACACTGTCTAATAGTGTTCCTAGACTGTCTATTAGTGTAGCTAGACTGTCTACTATTGTAGCTACACTGTCTTATAGTGTTCCCAGACTGTCTATTAGTGTAGCTAGACTGTCTATAAGAGTAGCTACACTATCTAATAGTGTTCCTAGATTGTCTATTAGTGTAGCTAAACTGTCTAATAGCGTTCCTAGACTGTCTATTAGTGTAGCTAGATAGTCTATTAGAATAGCTACACTGTCTATTAGTGTTCCTAGACTGTCTATTAGTGTAGCTACACTGTCTTATAGTGTTCCTATACTGTCTGTTAGCGTAACTAGATTGTTTATCAATGTAGCTACACTGTCTATTTGTTTTCATAGACGGTCTATTAGAGAAGCTACACTGTCTATTAGTGTTCATAGACTGTCTGTTAGCGTAGCTAGACTGTCTATTAATGTAGCTACAATGTCTTATAGTGTTCCTAGACTGTCTATTAGTGTAGCTAGACTGTCTATTAGTGTAGCTACACTGTCAATTAGTGTTCATAGACTGTCTGTTAGTGTAGCTAGACAGTCTATTAGTGTAGCTAGACTCTCTTAAAGTGTTCCTAGACTGTCTATTAGTGTAGCTAGATTGTCTATTAGTGTAGCTACACTGTCTATTAGTTTTCATAGACGGTCTGTTAGTGTAGCTAGACTGTCTACTAGTGTAGCTACATTGTCTATTGATGTTCCTAGACTGTCCGTTAGTGAAGCTAGATTGTCTATCGATGTAGCTACACTGTCTATTAGTTTTCTTATACTGTCTGTTAGAGAAGCTACACTGTCTATTAGTGTTCATAGACTGTCTGTTCGTGTAGCTAGACTGTCTATTAGTGTAGCTACACTGTCTATTAGTGTTCATAGACTGTCTGTTTGTGTAGATAGACTGTCTATTAGTGTAGCTTAATAGTCTTATAGTGTTCCTAGACTGTCTATAAGTGTAGCTAGATTGTCTATTAGTGTAGCTACACTGTCTTATAGTGTTCCTAGACTGTCTACTAGTGTAGCTAGACTGTCTATTAGAGTAGCTACACTGTCTAATAGTGTTCCTAGACTGTCAATTAGTGTAGCTAGATTGTCTATCAATATAGCTACACTGTCTATTAGTTTTCATAGACGGTCTGTTAGTGTAGCTAGACTGTCTACTAGTGTAGCTACATTGTCTATTGATGTTCCTAGACTGTCCGTTAGTGAAGCTTGATTGTCTATCAATGTAGCTACACTGTCTATTAGTTTCTTAAACTGTCTGTTAGAGTAGCTACACTGTCTATTAGTGTTCATATACTGTCTGTTAGTGTAGCTAGACTGTCTATCAGTGTAGCCTCACTGTCTTATAGTGTTCCTAGACTGTCTATTAGTGTAGCTAGATTGTCTATTAGTGTAGCTACACTGTCTAATAGTGTCCCCCTAGACTGTCTTTTAGTGTAGCTAGACTGTCTATTAGTGTAGCTACACTGTCTAATAGTGTTCCTAGACTGTCTACTAGTGTATTTAGACTGTCTAGTAGTGTAGCTACACTTTCTAATAGTGTTCCTAGACTGTCTATTAGTGCAGCTAGATTGTGTATCAATATAGCAACACTGTCTATTAGTTTTCATAGACGGTCTGTTAGTGTAGCTAGACTGTCTACTAGTGTAGCTACATTGTCTATTGATGTTCCTAGACTGTCCGTTAGTGTAGCTAGATTGTCTATCAATGTAGCTACACTGTCTTTTAATTTTCTTATACTGTCTGTTAGTGTAGCTACACTGTCTATTAGTGTTCATATACTGTCTATTCGTGTAGCTAGACTGTCTATTAGTGTAGCTACACTGTCTAATAGTGTTCCTAGACTGTCAATTAGTGTAGATAGATTGTCTATCAATATAGCTACACTGTCTATTAGTTTTCCTATACTGTCTGTTAGTGTAGCTAGACTGTGTACTAGTGTAGCTACATTGTCTATTAGTGTTCCTAGACTGTCTATTAGTGTAGCTAGACTGTCTATCAGAGTAGCTAGATTGTCTATCAATATAGCTACACTGTCTATTAGTTTTCCTATACTGTATGTTAGTGTAGCTAGACTGTCTACTAGTAAAGTTACATTGTCTATTGATGTTCCTAGACTGTCCGTTAGTGTAGCTAGATTGTCTATCAATGTAGCTACACTGTCTATTAGTTTTCTTATACTGTCGGTTAGAGTAGCTACACTGTCTATTTGTTTTCATCGACGGTCTATTAGTTAGCTACACTGTCTATTAGAGTTCATAGACTATCTGTTAGTGTAGCTAGACTGTCTATTAGTGTAGCTACACTGTCTAATAGTGTTCCTAGACTGTCTATTAGTGTAGCTAGACTGTCTACTAGTGTAGCTACACTGTATAATAGTGCTCCTAGACTGTCTATTAGTGTAGCTAGACTGTCTATTAGAGTAGCTACACTGTCTATTTATGTTCATAGACTGTCTGTTAGCGTAACTAGATTGATTATCAATGTAGCTACACTATCTATTTGTTTTCATAGACGGTCTATTAGAGAATCTACACTGTCTATTAGTGTTCATAGACTGTCTGTTAGTGTAGCTAGACTGTCTATTAATATAGCTACACTGTCTTATAGTGTTCCTAGACTGTCTACTAGTGTAGATAGACTGTCTATTAGTGTAGCTACACTGTCTAATAGTGTTCCTAGACTGTCTATTAGTGTAGCTAGATTGTGTATCAATATAGCTACACTGTCTATTAGTTTTCATAGACGGTCTGTTAGTGTAGCTACACTGTCTATTAGTGTTCCTAGACTGTCTATTAGTGTAGCTATACTGTCTATTAGTTTTCTTATACTGTCTGTTAGAGTAGCTACACTGTCTATTTGTTTTCATCGACGGTCTATTGATGTTCCTAGACTGTCCGTTAGTGTAGCTAGATTGTCTATCAATGTAGCTATACTGTCTATTAGTTTTCTTATACTGTCTGTTAGAGTAGCTACACTGTCTATTTGTTTTCATCGACGGTCTATTAGTTAGCTACACTGTCTATAAGAGTTCATAGACTGTCTGTTAGTGTAGCTAGACTGTCTATTAGTGTAGCTACACTGTCTAATAGTGTTCCTAGACTGTCTGTTAGTGTAGATAGACTGTCTTCTAGTGTAGCTACACTGTCTTATAGTGTTCCTAGACTGTCTATTAGTGTAGCTAGACTGTCTATTAGTGTAGCTACACTGTCTAATAGTGTTCCTAGACTGTCTATTAGTGTAGCTAGACTGTCTATTAGAGTAGCTACACTGTCTAATAGTGTTCCTAGACTGTCTATTAGTGTAGCTACACTGTCTAATAGTGTTCCTATACTGTCTGTTAGCGTAACTAGATTGTTTATCAATGTAGCTACACTGTCTATTTGTTTTCATAGACGGTCTATTAGAGAAGCTACACTGTCTATTAGTGTTCATAGACTTTTTGTTAGTGTAGCTAGACTGTCTATTAATGTAGCTAAACTGTCTTATAGTGTTCCTAGACTGTCTATTAGTGTAGCTAGATTGTCTATTAGTGTAGCTACACTGTCTTATAGTGTTCCTAGACTGTCTATTAGTGTAGCTAGATTGTCTATTAGTGTAGCTACATTGTCTAATAGTGTTCCTAGACTGTCTACTAGCGTAGCTAGACTTTCTATTAGAGTAGCTACACTGTCTAATAGTGTTCCTAGACTGTCAATTAGTGTAGCTAGATTGTCTATCAATATAGCTACACTGTCTATTAGTTTTCATAGACGGTCTGTTAGTTTAGCTAGACTGTCTACTAGTGTAGCTACATTGTCTATTGATGTTCTTAGACTGTCCGTTAGTGAAGCTAGATTGTCTATCAATGTAGCTACGCTGTCTATTAGTTTCTTATACTGTCTGTTAGAGTAGCTACACTGTCTATTAGTGTTCATATACTGTATGTTAGTGTAGCTAGACTGTCTATCAGTGTAGCTACACTGTCTAATAGTGTTCCTAGACTGTCTATTAATGTAGCTAGATTGTCTATTAGTGTAGCTACACTGTCTAATAGTGTTCCTAGACTGTCTATTAGTGTAGCTAGACTGTCTATTAGTGTAGCTACACTGTCTAATAGTGTTCCTAGACTGTCTATTAGTGTAGCTAGATTTTGTATCAATATAGCTACACTGTCTTTTAGTTTCATAGACGGTCTGTTAGTGTAGCTAGACTGTCTACTAGTGTAGCTACATTGTCTATTGATGTTCCTAGACTGTCCGTTAGTGTAGCTAAATTGTCTATCAATGTAGCTACACTGTCTTTTAATTTACTTATACTGTCTGTTAGAGTAGCTACACTGTCTATTAGTGTTCATATACTGTCTGTTCGTGTAGCTAGACTGTCTATTAGTGTAGCTACACTGTCTAATAGTTTTCCTAGACTGTCTATTAGTGTAGCTAGATTGTCTATCAATATAGCTACGCTGTCTATTAGCTTTCCTATACTGTCTGTTAGAGTTCCTAGACTGTTTACTAGTGTAGCTAGACTGTCTATTAGAGTAGCTACACTGTATAATAGTGTTTCAGACTGTCTATTAGTGTAGCTAGATTGTCTATCAATATAGCTACACTGTCTATTAGTTTTCATAGACGGTCTGTTAGTGTAGCTAGACTGCCTTCTTATGTAGCTACATTGTCTATTGATGTTCCTAGACTGTCCGTTAGTGAAGCTAGATTGTCTATCAATGTAGCTACACTGTCTATTAGTTTTCTTATACTGTCTGTTAGAGTAGCTACACTGTCTATTAGTGTTCATATACTGTCTGATAGTGTAGCTAGACTGTCTATCAGTGTAGCTACACTGTCTAATAGTGTTCCTAGACTGTCCATAAGTGTAGCTAGATTGTCTATTAGTGTAGCTACACTGTCTAATAGAGTTCCTAGACTGTCTATTAGTGTAGCTAGACTGTCTATTAGTGTAGCTACACTGTCTTATAGTGTTCCTAGACTGTCTACTAGTGTAGCTAGACTGTCTATTAGTGTAGCTACACTGTCTCATAGTGTTCCTAGACTGTCTATAAGTGTAGCTAGATTGTCTATCAATATAGCTACACTGTCTATTAGTTTTCATAGACGGTCTGTTAGTGTAGCTAGACTGTCTACTAGTATAGCTACATTGTCTATTGATGTTCCTAGACTGTCTGTTAGTGAAGCTAGATTGTCGATCAATGTAGCTACACTGTCTGTTAGTTTTCTTATACTTTCTGTTAGAGTAGATACACTGTCTATTAGTGTTCATATGCTGTGTGTTAGTGTAGCTAGACTGTCTATCAGTGTAGCTACACTGTCTAATAGTGTTCCTAGACTGTCTATAAGTGTAGCTAGATTGTCTATCAATGTAGCTACACTGTCTATTTGTTTTCATCGACGGTCTATTAGTTAGCTACACTGTCTATTAGAGTTCATAGACTGTCTGTTAGTGTAGCTAGACTGTCTATCAGTGTATCTACACTGTATTATAGTGTTCCTAGACTGTCTATTAGTGTAGCTAGATTGTCTATTAGTGTAGCTACACTGTCTAATAGCGTTCCTAGACTGGCTATTAGTGTAGCTAGACTGTCTATTAGTGTAGCTACACTGTCTTATAGTGTTCCTAGACTGTCTACTAGTGTAGCTAGACTGTCTATTAGTGTAGCTACACTGTCTAATAGTGTTCCTAGACTGTCTATTAGTGTAGCTAGATTGTGTATCAAAATAGCTACACTAGATTGTGTATCAATATAGCTACACTGTCTATTAGTTTTCATAGACGGTCTGTTAGTGTAAATAGACTGTCTACTAGTGTAGCTACATTGTCTATTGATGTTCCTAGACTGTCCGTTAGTGTAGCTAGTTTTTGTTTGTTTGATTTGGTTCTTTACGTCCACTCAACAATCTTTCAGTTATGCGGGACGGTTCTTCCTTGGTTTAACCAGTACTAAGCTTGGATTAATGTGTCTTGCCTAAGGACCACAGCGCAGTGACGCCGGTGAGGCTCGAACCCGCTACCCTTCGGTCTCGAGTCAAGCACTCTACCACTGAGCCAGTGCGCTCCCTAGTGTAGCTAGTTTGTCTATCAATGTAGCTACACTGTCTTTCAATTTTCTTATACTGTCTGTTAGAGTAGCTACACTGTCTATTAGTGTTCATATACTGTCTGTTCGTGTAGCTAGACTGTCTATTAGTGTAGCTACACTGTCTAATAGTGTTCCTAGACTGTCTATTAGTGTAGCTAGATTGTCTATCAATATAGCTACACTGTCTATTAGTTTTCCTATACTGTCTCTTAGTGTAGCTAGACTGTCTACTAGTGTAGCTACATTGTCTATTAGTGTTCCTAGACTGTCTATTAGTGTAGCTAGACTGTCTATTAGAGTAGCTAGATTGTCAATCAATATAGCTACACGGTCTATTAGTTTTCCTATACTGTATGTTAGTGTAGCTTGACTGTCTACTAGTGTAGCTACATTGTCTATTGATGTTCCTAGACTGTCCGTTAGTGTAGCTAGATTGTCTATCAATGTAGCTACACTGTCTATTAGTTTTCTTATACTTTCTGTTAGAGTAGCTACACTGTCTATTTGTTTTCATCGGCGGTCTATTAGTTAGCTACACTGTCTATTAGAGTTCATAGACTGTCTGTTAGTGTAGCTAGACTGTCTATTAGTGTAACTACACTGTCTAATAGTGTTCCTAGACTGTCTATTAGTGTAGCTAGACTGTCTACTAGTGTAGCTACACTGTCTCATAGTGTTCCTAGACTGTCTATTAGTGTAGCTAGACTGTCTATTAGTGTAGCTACACTGTCTAATAGTGTTCCTAGACTGTCTATTAGTGTAGCTAGACTGTCTACTAGAGTAGCTACACTGTCTAATAGTGTTCCTAGACTGTCTATTAGTGTAGCTACACTGTCTAATAGTGTTCCTAGACTGTCTATTAGTTAGCTACACTGTCTATTAGAGTAGCTACACTGTCTAATAGTGTTCCTAAACTGTCTATTAGTGTAGCTACACTGTCTAATAGTGTTCTTAGACTGTCTATTAGTGTAGCTAGACTGTCTACTAGTGTAGCTACACTGTCTAATAGTGTTCCTAGACTGTCTATTAGTGTAGCTAGACTGTCTATTAGTGTAGCTAGACTGTCTACTAGTGTAGCTACACTGTCTAATAGTGTTCCTAGACTGTCTGTTAGCGTAACTAGATTGTTTATCAATGTAGCTACACTGTCTATTTGTTTTCATAGATGGTCTATAAGAGAAGCTACACTGTCTATTAGTGTTCATAGACTGTCTGTTAGTGTAGCTAGACTGTCTATTAATGTAGCTACACTGTCTTATAGTGTTCCTTGACTGTCTATTAGTGTAGCTAAATTGTCTCTTAGTGTAGCTACACTGTCTTATAGTGTTCCTAGACTGTCTACTAGTGTAGCTAGACTGTCTATTAGTGTAGCTACACTGTCTAATAGTGTTCCTAGACTGTCTATTAGTGTAGCTAGATTGTCTATCAATATAGCTACACTGTCTATTAGTTTTCCTATATGGTCTGTTAGTGTAGCTAGACTGTCTACTAGTGTAGCTACATTGTCTATTAGTGTTCCTAGACTGTCTATTAGTGCAGCTAGACTGTCTATTAGAG
Source organism: Loripinus fragilis (assembly GCA_964019695.1). Classification (NCBI taxonomy): domain Eukaryota; kingdom Metazoa; phylum Mollusca; class Bivalvia; order Lucinida; family Lucinidae; genus Loripinus; species Loripinus fragilis. Next base: position 48,293,732 of record OZ026523.1, on the reverse strand, counting down.
TAGCTAGATTGTCTATCAATATAGCTACACTGACTATTAGTGTTGCTAGACTGTCTACTAGTGTAGCTAGACTGTCTATTAGTGTAGCTACACTGTCTTATAGTGTTCCTAGACTGTCTATTAGTGTAGCTAGATTGTCTATCAATGTAGCTACACTGTCTTTTAATTTTCTTATACTGTCTGTTAGAGTAGCTACTCTGTCTATTTGTTTTCATCGACGGTCTATTAGTTAGCTACACTGTCTATTAGAGTTCATATACTGTCTGTTCGTGTAGCTAGACTGTCTATTAGTGTAGCTACACTGTCTATTAGTTTTCTTATACTTTCTGTTAGAGTAGCTACACTGTCTATTTGTTTTCATCGGCGGTCTATTAGTTAGCTACACTGTCTATTAGAGTTCATAGACTGTCTGTTAGTGTAGCTAGACTGTCTATTAGTGTAACTACACTGTCTAATAGTGTTCCTAGACTGTCTATTAGTGTAGCTAGACTGTCTACTAGTGTAGCTACACTGTCTCATAGTGTTCCTAGACTGTCTATTAGTGTAGCTAGACTGTCTATTAGTGTAGCTACACTGTCTAATAGTGTTCCTAGACTGTCTATTAGTGTAGCTAGACTGTCTACTAGAGTAGCTACACTGTCTAATAGTGTTCCTAGACTGTCTATTAGTGTAGCTACACTGTCTAATAGTGTTCCTAGACTGTCTATTAGTTAGCTACACTGTCTATTAGAGTAGCTACACTGTCTAATAGTGTTCCTAAACTGTCTATTAGTGTAGCTACACTGTCTAATAGTGTTCTTAGACTGTCTATTAGTGTAGCTAGACTGTCTACTAGTGTAGCTACACTGTCTAATAGTGTTCCTAGACTGTCTATTAGTGTAGCTAGACTGTCTATTAGTGTAGCTAGACTGTCTACTAGTGTAGCTACACTGTCTAATAGTGTTCCTAGACTGTCTGTTAGCGTAACTAGATTGTTTATCAATGTAGCTACACTGTCTATTTGTTTTCATAGATGGTCTATAAGAGAAGCTACACTGTCTATTAGTGTTCATAGACTGTCTGTTAGTGTAGCTAGACTGTCTATTAATGTAGCTACACTGTCTTATAGTGTTCCTTGACTGTCTATTAGTGTAGCTAAATTGTCTCTTAGTGTAGCTACACTGTCTTATAGTGTTCCTAGACTGTCTACTAGTGTAGCTAGACTGTCTATTAGTGTAGCTACACTGTCTAATAGTGTTCCTAGACTGTCTATTAGTGTAGCTAGATTGTCTATCAATATAGCTACACTGTCTATTAGTTTTCCTATATGGTCTGTTAGTGTAGCTAGACTGTCTACTAGTGTAGCTACATTGTCTATTAGTGTTCCTAGACTGTCTATTAGTGCAGCTAGACTGTCTATTAGAGTAGCTAGATTGTCTATCAATATAGCTACACTGACTATTAGTGTTGCTAGACTGTCTACTAGTGTAGCTAGACTGTCTATTAGTGTAGCTACACTGTCTTATAGTGTTCCTAGACTGTCTATTAGTGTAGCTAGATTGTCTATCAATGTAGCTACACTGTCTTTTAATTTTCTTATACTGTCTGTTAGAGTAGCTACTCTGTCTATTTGTTTTCATCGACGGTCTATTAGTTAGCTACACTGTCTATTAGAGTTCATATACTGTCTGTTCGTGTAGCTAGACTGTCTATTAGTGTAGCTAGACTGTCTATAGTGTTCCTAGACTGTCTATTAGTGTAGCTAGATTGTCTATCAATATAGCTACACTGTCTATTAGTTTTCCTATACTGTCTGTTAGAGTAGCTACACTGTCTATTTGTTTTCATCGACGGTCTATTAGTTAGCTACACTGTCTTATGGTGTTCCTAGACTGTCTATTAGTGTAGCTAGACTGTCTATTAGTGTAGCTACACTGTCTAATAGAGTTCCTAGACTGTCTATTAGTGTAGCAAGACTGTCCTTACGAGTAGCTACACTGTTTAATAGTGTTCCTAGACTGTCTATTAGTGTAGCTACACTGTCTAATAGTGTTCCTAGACTGTCTGTTAGCGTAACTAGATTGTTTATCAATGTAGCTACACTGTCTATTTGCTTTCATAGACGGTCTATAAGAGAAGCTACACTGTCTATTAGTGTTCATAGAGTGTTTGTTAGTGTAGCTAGACTGTCTATTAATGTAGCTACACTGTCTTATAGTGTTCCTAGCTTGTCTATTAGTGTAGCTAGATTGTCTATTAGTGTAGCTACACTGTCTTATAGTGTTCCTAGACTGTCTATTAGTGTAGCTAGACTGTCTATTAGTGTAGCTACACTTTCTATTAGTGTTCATAGACTGTCTGTTAGTGTAGCTAGACTGTCTATTAGTGTAGCTACACTGTCTAATAGTGTTCCTAGACTGTCTATTAGTGTAGCTAGATTGTCTATTAATTAGCTACACTGTCTAATAGTGTTCCTAGACTGTCTACTAGTGTAGCTAGACTATCTATTATAGTAGCTACACTGTCTAATAGTGTTCCTAGACTGTCAATTAGTGTAGCTAGATTGTCTATCAATATAGCTACACTGTCTATTAGTTTTCCTATACTGTCTGTTAGTGTAGCTAGACTGTCTACTAGTGTAGCTACATTGTCTATTAGTGTTCCTAGACTGTCTATTAGTGTAGCTAGACTGTCTATTAGAGTAGCTAGATTGTCTCTCAATATAGCTACACTGTCAATTACTTTTCCTATACTGTATGTTAGTGTAGCTAGACTGTCTACTAGTGTAGTTACATTGTCTATTGATGTTCCTAGACTGTCCGTTAGTGTAGCTAGATTGTCTATCAATGTAGCTACACTGTCTATTAGTTTTCTTATACTGTCTGTTAGAGTAGCTACACTGTTTATTTGTTTTCATCGACGGTCTATTAGTTAGCTACACTGTCTATTAGAGTTCATAGACTGTCTGTTAGTGTAGCTAGACTGTCTATTAGTGTAACTACACTGTGTAATAGTGTTCCTAGACGGTCTATTAGTGTAGCTAGACTGTCTACTAGTGTAGCTGCACTGTCTAATAGTGTTCCTAGACTGTCTATTAGTGTAGTTAGACTGTCTATTAGAGTAGCTACACTGTCTAATAGTGTTCCTAGACTGTCTATTAGTGTAGCTACACTGTCAAATAGTGTTCCTAGACTGTCTGTTAGCGTAACTAGATTGTTTATCAATGTAGCTACACTGTCTATTTGTTTTCATAGACGGTCAATTAGAGAAGCTACACTGTCTATTAGTGTTCATAGACTGTCTGTTAGTGTAGCTACACTGTCTATTAATGTAGCTACATTGTCTTATAGTGTTCCTAGACTGTCTATTAGTGTAGCTAGATTGTCTATTAGTGTTGCTACACTGTCTTATAGTGTTCCTAGACTGTCTATTAGTGTATCTAGACTGTCTATTAGTCTAGCTACACTGCCTATTAGTGTTCATAGACTATCTGTTAGTGTAGCTAGACTGTCTATTAGTGTAGCTACACTGTCTTATAGTGTTCCTAGACCGTCTATTAGTGTAGCTAGATTGTCTATTAGTGTAGCTACACTGTCTAATAGTGTTCCTAGACTGTCTACTAGTGTAGCTAGACTGTCTTTTAGAGTAGCTACACTGTCTAATAGTGTTCCTAGACTGTCTATTAGTGTAGCTAGATTGTCTATCAATATAGCTACACTGTCTATTAGTTTTCATAGACGGTCTGTTAGTGTAGCTAGACTGTCTACTAGTATAGCTATATTGTCTATTGATGTTCCTAGACTGTCCGTTAGTGTAGCTAGATTGTCTATCAATATAGCTACACTGTCTATTAGTTGTCCTATACTGTATGTTAGTGTAGCTAGACTGTCTACTAGTGTAGCTACATTGTCTATTGATGTTCCTAGACTGTCCGTTAGTGTAGCTAGATTGTCTATCAATGTAGCTACACTGTCTATAAGTTTTCTTATACTGTCTGTTAGAGTAGCGACACTGTCTATTTGTTTTCATCGACGGTCTATTAGTTAGCTACACTGTCTATTAGAGTTAATAGATTGTCTGTTCGTGTAGCTAGACTGTCTATTAGTGTAGCTACACTGTCTAATAGTGTTCCTAGACTGCCTATTAGTGTAGCTAGACTGTCTACTAGTGTAGCTACACTGTCTTATACTGTTCCTATACTGTCTATTAGTGTAGCTACACTGTCTATTAGTGTAGCTACACTGTCTAATAGTGTTCCTAGACTGTCTATTAGTGTACCTAGGCTGTCTATTAGAGTAGCTACACTGTCTAATAGTGTTCCTAGACTGTCTATTAGTGTAGCTACACTGTCTAATAGTGTTCCTAGACTGTCTGTTAGCGTAACTAGATTGTTTATCAATAGAGCTACACTGTCTATTTGCTTTCATAGACGGTCTATAAGAGAAGCTACTCTGTCTATTAGTGTTCATGAACTGTCTGTTAGTGTAGCTAGACTGTCTATTAATGTAGCTACACTGTCTTATAGTGGTCCTAGACTGTCTATTAGTGTAGCTAGATTGTCTATTAGTGTAGCTACACTGTCTAATAGTGTTCCTAGACTGTCTACTAGTGTAGCTAGACTGTCTATTAGAGTAGCTACACTGTCTAATAGTGTTCCTAGACTGTCAATCAGTGTAGCTAGATTGTCTATCAATATAGCTACACTGTCTATTAGTTTTCATAGATTGTCGATCAATGTAGCTACACTGTCTATTAATTTTCTTATACTGTCTGTTAGGGTAGCTACACTGTCTATTAGTGTTCATATACTGTTTGTTCGTGTAGCTAGACCGTCTATTAGTGTAGCTACACTGTCTATCAATATAGCTACACTGTCTATTAGTTTTTTCCTATACTGTCTGTTAGTGTAGCTAGACTGTCTACTAGTGTAGCTACATTGTCTATTTTTGTTCCTAGACTGTCTATTCGTGTAGCTACACTGTCTAATAGTGTTCCTAGACTGTCTATTAAAGTAGCTAGATTGTCTATCAATATAGCTACACTGTCTATTAGTTTTCCTATACTGTCTGTTAGTGTAGCTAGACTGTCTACTAGTGTAGCTACATTGTCTATTAGTGTTCCTAGACTGTCTATTAGTGTAGCTAGACTGTCTATTAGAGTAGCTAGATTGTCTCTCAATATAGCTGCACTGTCAATTACTTTTCCTATACTGTATGTTAGTGTAGCTAGACTGTCTACTAGTGTAGTTACATTGTCTATTGATGTTCCTAGACTGTCCGTTAGTGTAGCTAGATTGTCTATCAATGTAGCTACACTGTCTATTAGTTTTCTTATACTGTCTGTTAGAGTAGCTACACTGTTTATTTGTTTTCATCGACGGTCTATTAGTTAGCTACACTGTCTATTAGAGTTCATAGACTGTCTGTTAGTGTAGCTAGACTGTCTATTAGTGTAACTACACTGTGCAATAGTGTTCCTAGACTGTCTTATAGTGTTCCTAGACTGTATATTAGTGTAGTTAGATTGTCTATTAGTGTAGCTACACTGTCTAATAGTGTTCCTAGACTGTCTACTAGTGTAGCCAGACTGTCTATTAGAGAAGCTACACTGTCTAATAGTGTTCCTAGACTGTCTGTTAGCGTAACTAGATTGTTTATCAATGTAGCTACACTGTCTATTTGTTTTCATAGACGGTCAATTAGAGAAGCTACACTGTCTATTAGTGTTCATAGACTGTCTGTTAGTGTAGCTACACTGTCTATTAATGTAGCTACATTGTCTTATAGTGTTCCTAGACTGTCTATTAGTGTAGCTAGATTGTCTATTAGTGTTGCTACACTGTCTTATAGTGTTCCTAGACTGTCTATTAGTGTATCTAGACTGTCTATTAGTCTAGCTACACTGCCTATTAGTGTTCATAGACTATCTGTTAGTGTAGCTAGACTGTCTATTAGTGTAGCTACACTGTCTTATAGTGTTCCTAGACCGTCTATTAGTGTAGCTAGATTGTCTATTAGTGTAGCTACACTGTCTAATAGTGTTCCTAGACTGTCTACTAGTGTAGCTAGACTGTCTTTTAGAGTAGCTACACTGTCTAATAGTGTTCCTAGACTGTCTATTAGTGTAGCTAGATTGTCTATCAATATAGCTACACTGTCTATTAGTTTTCATAGACGGTCTGTTAGTGTAGCTAGACTGTCTACTAGTATAGCTATATTGTCTATTGATGTTCCTAGACTGTCCGTTAGTGTAGCTAGATTGTCTATCAATATAGCTACACTGTCTATTAGTTGTCCTATACTGTATGTTAGTGTAGCTAGACTGTCTACTAGTGTAGCTACATTGTCTATTGATGTTCCTAGACTGTCCGTTAGTGTAGCTAGATTGTCTATCAATGTAGCTACACTGTCTATAAGTTTTCTTATACTGTCTGTTAGAGTAGCGACACTGTCTATTTGTTTTCATCGACGGTCTATTAGTTAGCTACACTGTCTATTAGAGTTAATAGATTGTCTGTTCGTGTAGCTAGACTGTCTATTAGTGTAGCTACACTGTCTAATAGTGTTCCTAGACTGCCTATTAGTGTAGCTAGACTGTCTACTAGTGTAGCTACACTGTCTTATACTGTTCCTATACTGTCTATTAGTGTAGCTACACTGTCTATTAGTGTAGCTACACTGTCTAATAGTGTTCCTAGACTGTCTATTAGTGTACCTAGGCTGTCTATTAGAGTAGCTACACTGTCTAATAGTGTTCCTAGACTGTCTATTAGTGTAGCTACACTGTCTAATAGTGTTCCTAGACTGTCTGTTAGCGTAACTAGATTGTTTATCAATAGAGCTACACTGTCTATTTGCTTTCATAGACGGTCTATAAGAGAAGCTACTCTGTCTATTAGTGTTCATGAACTGTCTGTTAGTGTAGCTAGACTGTCTATTAATGTAGCTACACTGTCTTATAGTGGTCCTAGACTGTCTATTAGTGTAGCTAGATTGTCTATTAGTGTAGCTACACTGTCTAATAGTGTTCCTAGACTGTCTACTAGTGTAGCTAGACTGTCTATTAGAGTAGCTACACTGTCTAATAGTGTTCCTAGACTGTCAATCAGTGTAGCTAGATTGTCTATCAATATAGCTACACTGTCTATTAGTTTTCATAGATTGTCGATCAATGTAGCTACACTGTCTATTAATTTTCTTATACTGTCTGTTAGGGTAGCTACACTGTCTATTAGTGTTCATATACTGTTTGTTCGTGTAGCTAGACCGTCTATTAGTGTAGCTACACTGTCTATCAATATAGCTACACTGTCTATTAGTTTTTTCCTATACTGTCTGTTAGTGTAGCTAGACTGTCTACTAGTGTAGCTACATTGTCTATTTTTGTTCCTAGACTGTCTATTCGTGTAGCTACACTGTCTAATAGTGTTCCTAGACTGTCTATTAAAGTAGCTAGATTGTCTATCAATATAGCTACACTGTCTATTAGTTTTCCTATACTGTCTGTTAGTGTAGCTAGACTGTCTACTAGTGTAGCTACATTGTCTATTAGTGTTCCTAGACTGTCTATTAGTGTAGCTAGACTGTCTATTAGAGTAGCTAGATTGTCTCTCAATATAGCTGCACTGTCAATTACTTTTCCTATACTGTATGTTAGTGTAGCTAGACTGTCTACTAGTGTAGTTACATTGTCTATTGATGTTCCTAGACTGTCCGTTAGTGTAGCTAGATTGTCTATCAATGTAGCTACACTGTCTATTAGTTTTCTTATACTGTCTGTTAGAGTAGCTACACTGTTTATTTGTTTTCATCGACGGTCTATTAGTTAGCTACACTGTCTATTAGAGTTCATAGACTGTCTGTTAGTGTAGCTAGACTGTCTATTAGTGTAACTACACTGTGCAATAGTGTTCCTAGACTGTCTATTAGTGTAGCTAGACTGTCTACTAGTGTAGCTGCACTGTCTAATAGTGTTCCTAGACTGTCTATTAGTGTAGTTAGACTGTCTATTAGAGTAGCTACACTGTCTAATAGTGTTCCTAGACTGTCTATTAGTGTAGCTACACTGTCAAATAGTGTTCCTAGACTGTCTGTTAGCGTAACTAGATTGTTTATCAATGTAGCTACACTGTCTATTTGTTTTCATAGACGGTCAATTAGAGAAGCTACACTGTCTATTAGTGTTCATAGACTGTCTGTTAGTGTAGCTACACTGTCTATTAATGTAGCTACATTGTCTTATAGTGTTCCTAGACTGTCTATTAGTGTAGCTAGATTGTCTATTAGTGTTGCTACACTGTCTTATAGTGTTCCTAGACTGTCTATTAGTGTATCTAGACTGTCTATTAGTCTAGCTACACTGCCTATTAGTGTTCATAGACTATCTGTTAGTGTAGCTAGACTGTCTATTAGTGTAGCTTAACTGTCTTATAGTGTTCCTAGAACGTCTATTAGTGTAGCTAGATTGTCTATTAGTGTAGCTACACTGTCTAATAGTGTTCCTAGACTGTCTACTAGTGTAGCTAGACTGTCTTTTAGAGTAGCTACACTGTCTAATAGTGTTCCTAGACTGTCTATTAGTGTAGCTAGATTGTCTATCAATATAGCTACACTGTCTATTAGTTTTCATAGACGGTCTGTTAGTGTAGCTAGACTGTCTACTAGTATAGCTATATTGTCTATTGATGTTCCTAGACTGTCCGTTAGTGTAGCTAGATTGTCTATCAATATAGCTACACTGTCTATTAGTTTTCCTATACTGTATGTTAGTGTAGCTAGACTGTCTACTAGTGTAGCTACATTGTCTATTGATGTTCCTAGACTGTCCGTTAGTGTAGCTAGATTGTCTATCAATGTAGCTACACTGTCTATAAGTTTTCTTATACTGTCTGTTAGAGTAGCTACACTGTCTATTTGTTTTCATCGACGGTCTATTAGTTAGCTACACTGTCTATTAGAGTTAATAGATTGTCTGTTCGTGTAGCTAGACTGTCTATTAGTGTAGCTACACTGTCTAATAGTGTTCCTAGACTGCCTATTAGTGTAGCTAGACTGTCTACTAGTGTAGCTACACTGTCTTATAGTGTTCCTATACTGTCTATTAGTGTAGCTACACTGTCTATTAGTGTAGCTACACTGTCTAATAGTGTTCCTAGACTGTCTATTAGTGTACCTAGGCTGTCTATTAGAGTAGCTACACTGTCTAATAGTGTTCCTAGACTGTCTATTAGTGTAGCTACACTGTCTAATTGTGTTCCTAGACTGTCTGTTAGCGTAACTAGATTGTTTATCAATAGAGCTACACTGTCTATTTGCTTTCATAGACGGTCTATAAGAGAAGCTACTCTGTCTATTAGTGTTCATGAACTGTCTGTTAGTGTAGCTAGACTGTCTATTAATGTAGCTACACTGTCTTATAGTGGTCCTAGACTGTCTATTAGTGTAGCTAGATTGTCTATTAGTGTAGCTACACTGTCTAATAGTGTTCCTAGACTGTCTACTAGTGTAGCTAGACTGTCTATTAGAGTAGCTACACTGTCTAATAGTGTTCCTAGACTGTCAATCAGTGTAGCTAGATTGTCTATCAATAAAGCTACACTGTGTTTTAGTTTTCATAGACGGTCTGTTAGTGTAGCTAGACTGTCTACTAGTGTAGCTACATTGTCTATTGATGTTCCTAGACTGTCCGTTAGTGAAGCTAGATTGTCTATCAATGTAGCTACACTGTCTATTAGTTTCTTATACTGTCTGTTAGAGTAGCTACACTGTCTATTAGTGTTCATATACTGTCTGTTTGTGTAGCAAGATTGTCTATCAGTGTAGCTAGACTGTCTTATAGTGTTCCTAGACTGTCTATTAGTGTAGCTAGATTGTCTTTTAGTGTAGCTACACTGTCTAATAGTGTTCCTAGACTGTCTATTAGTGTAGCTAGACTGTCTACTAGTGTAGCTACATTGTCTATTAGTGTTCCTAGACTGTATATTAGTGTAGCTAGACTGTCTACTAGAGTAGCTAGATTGTCTATCAATATAGCTACACTGTCTATTACTTTTCCTATACTGTATGTTAGTGTAGCTAGACTGTCTACTAGTGTAGTTACATTGTCTATTGATGTTCCTAGACTGTCCGTTAGTGTAGCTAGATTGTCTATCAATGTAGCTACACTGTCTATTAGTTTTCTTATACAGTCTGTTAGAGTAGCTACACTGTCTATTTGTTTTCATCGACGGTCTATTAGTTAGCTACACTATCTATTAGAGTTCATAGACTGTCTGTTAGTGTAGCTAGACTGTCTATTAGTGTAGCTACACTGTCTAATAGTGTTCCTAGACTGTCTATTAGTGTAGCTAGACTGTGTACTAGTGTAGCTACACTGTCTAATAGTGTTCCTAGACTGTCTATTAGTGTAGCTAGACTGTCTATTAGAGTAGCTACACTGTCTAATAGTGTTCTTTGACTGTCTATTAGTGTAGCTTCACTGTCTAATAGTGTTCCTAGACTGTCTGTTAGCGTAACTAGTTTGTTTATAAATGTAGCTACACTGTCTATTTGTTTTCATAGATGGTCTATTAGAGAAGCTACACTGTCTATTAGTGTTCATAGACTGTCTGTTAGTGTAGCTACACTGTCTATTAATGTAGATACATTGTCTTATAGTGTTCCTAGACTGTCTATTAGTGTAGCTAGATTGTCTATTAGTGTAGCTACACTGTCTTATAGTGTTCCTAGACTGTCTATTAGTGTATCTAGACTGTCTATTAGTGTAGCTACACTCCCTATTAGTGTTCATAGACTGTCTGTTAGTGTAGCTAGACTGTCTATTAGTTTAGCTACACTGTCTTATAGTGTTCCTAGACTGTCTATTAGTGTAGCTAGATTGTCTATTAGTGTAGCTACACTGTCTAATAGTGTTCCTAGACTGTCTACTAGTGTAGCTAGACTGTCTATTAGAGTAGCTACACTGTCTAATAGTGTTCCTAGACTGTCTTTTAGTGTAGCTAGATTGTCTATCAATATAGCTACACTGTCTATTAGTTTTCATAGATTGTCGATCAATGTAGCTACACTGTCTATTAATTTTCTTATACTGTCTGTTAGGGTAGCTACACTGTCTATTAGTGTTCATATACTGTTTGTTCGTGTAGCTAGACCGTCTATTAGTGTAGCTACACTGTCTATCAATATAGCTACACTGTCTATTAGTTTTCCTATACTGTCTGTTAGTGTAGCTAGACTGTCTACTAGTGTAGCTACATTGTCTATTTTTGTTCCTAGACTGTCTATTCGTGTAGCTACACTGTCTAATAGTGTTCCTAGACTGTCTATTAAAGTAGCTAGATTGTCTATCAATATAGCTACACTGTCTATTAGTTTTCCTTTACTGTCTGTTAGTGTAGCTAGACTGTCTACTAGTGTAGCTACATTGTCTATTAGTGTTCCTAGACTGTCTATTAGTGTAGCTAGACTGTCTATTAGAGTAGCTAGATTGTCTCTCAATATAGCTGCACTGTCAATTACTTTTCCTATACTGTATGTTAGTGTAGCTAGACTGTCTACTAGTGTAGTTACATTGTCTATTGATGTTCCTAGACTGTCCGTTAGTGTAGCTAGATTGTCTATCAATGTAGCTACACTGTCTATTAGTTTTCTTATACTGTCTGTTAGAGTAGCTACACTGTTTATTTGTTTTCATCGACGGTCTATTAGTTAGCTACACTGTCTATTAGAGTTCATAGACTGTCTGTTAGTGTAGCTAGACTGTCTATTAGTGTAACTACACTGTGTAATAGTGTTCCTAGACTGTCTATTAGTGTAGCTAGACTGTCTACTAGTGTAGCTGCACTGTCTAATAGTGTTCCTAGACTGTCTATTAGTGTAGTTAGACTGTCTATTAGAGTAGCTACACTGTCTAATAGTGTTCCTAGACTGTCTATTAGTGTAGCTACACTGTCAAATAGTGTTCCTAGACTGTCTGTTAGCGTAACTAGATTGTTTATCAATGTAGCTACACTGTCTATTTGTTTTCATAGACGGTCAATTAGAGAAGCTACACTGTCTATTAGTGTTCATAGACTGTCTGTTAGTGTAGCTACACTGTCTATTAATGTAGCTACATTGTCTTATAGTGTTCCTAGACTGTCTATTAGTGTAGCTAGATTGTCTATTAGTGTTGCTACACTGTCTTATAGTGTTCCTAGACTGTCTATTAGTGTATCTAGACTGTCTATTAGTCTAGCTACACTGCCTATTAGTGTTCATAGACTATCTGTTAGTGTAGCTAGACTGTCTATTAGTGTAGCTACACTGTCTTATAGTGTTCCTAGACCGTCTATTAGTGTAGCTAGATTGTCTATTAGTGTAGCTACACTGTCTAATAGTGTTCCTAGACTGTCTACTAGTGTAGCTAGACTGCCTTTTAGAGTAGCTACACTGTCTAATAGTGTTCCTAGACTGTCTATTAGTGTAGCTAGATTGTCTATCAATATAGCTACACTGTCTATTAGTTTTCATAGACGGTCTGTTAGTGTAGCTAGACTGTCTACTAGTATAGCTATATTGTCTATTGATGTTCCTAGACTGTCCGTTAGTGTAGCTAGATTGTCTATCAATATAGCTACACTGTCTATTAGTTTTCCTATACTGTATGTTAGTGTAGCTAGACTGTCTACTAGTGTAGCTACATTGTCTATTGATGTTCCTAGACTGTCCGTTAGTGTAGCTAGATTGTCTATCAATGTAGCTACACTGTCTATAAGTTTTCTTATACTGTCTGTTAGAGTAGCTACACTGTCTATTTGTTTTCATCGACGGTCTATTAGTTAGCTACACTGTCTATTAGAGTTAATAGATTGTATGTTCGTGTAGCTAGACTGTCTATTAGTGTAGCTACACTGTCTAATAGTGTTCCTAGACTGCCTATTAGTGTAGCTAGACTGTCTACTAGTGTAGCTACACTGTCTTATAGTGTTCCTATACTGTCTATTAGTGTAGCTACACTGTCTATTAGTGTAGCTACACTGTCTAATAGTGTTCCTAGACTGTCTATTAGTGTACCTAGGCTGTCTATTAGAGTAGCTACACTGTCTAATAGTGTTCCTAGACTGTCTATTAGTGTAGCTACACTGTCTAATTGTGTTCCTAGACTGTCTGTTAGCGTAACTAGATTGTTTATCAATAGAGCTACACTGTCTATTTGCTTTCATAGACGGTCTATAAGAGAAGCTACTCTGTCTATTAGTGTTCATGAACTGTCTGTTAGTGTAGCTAGACTGTCTATTAATGTAGCTACACTGTCTTATAGTGGTCCTAGACTGTCTATTAGTGTAGCTAGATTGTCTATTAGTGTAGCTACACTGTCTAATAGTGTTCCTAGACTGTCTACTAGTGTAGCTAGACTGTCTATTAGAGTAGCTACACTGTCTAATAGTGTTCCTAGACTGTCAATCAGTGTAGCTAGATTGTCTATCAATAAAGCTACACTGTGTTTTAGTTTTCATAGACGGTCTGTTAGTGTAGCTAGACTGTCTACTAGTGTAGCTACATTGTCTATTGATGTTCCTAGACTGTCCGTTAGTGAAGCTAGATTGTCTATCAATGTAGCTACACTGTCTATTAGTTTCTTATACTGTCTGTTAGAGTAGCTACACTGTCTATTAGTGTTCATATACTGTCTGTTTGTGTAGCTAGATTGTCTATCAGTGTAGCTAGACTGTCTTATAGTGTTCCTAGACTGTCTATTAGTGTAGCTAGATTGTCTTTTAGTGTAGCTACACTGTCTAATAGTGTTCCTAGACTGTCTATTAGTGTAGCTAGACTGTCTACTAGTGTAGCTACATTGTCTATTAGTGTTCCTAGACTGTATATTAGTGTAGCTAGACTGTCTACTAGAGTAGCTAGATTGTCTATCAATATAGCTACACTGTCTATTACTTTTCCTATACTGTATGTTAGTGTAGCTAGACTGTCTACTAGTGTAGTTACATTGTCTATTGATGTTCCTAGACTGTCCGTTAGTGTAGCTAGATTGTCTATCAATGTAGCTACACTGTCTATTAGTTTTCTTATACAGTCTGTTAGAGTAGCTACACTGTCTATTTGTTTTCATCGACGGTCTATTAGTTAGCTACACTATCTATTAGAGTTCATAGACTGTCTGTTAGTGTAGCTAGACTGTCTATTAGTGCAGCTACACTGTCTAATAGTGTTCCTAGACTGTCTATTAGTGTAGCTAGACTGTGTACTAGTGTAGCTACACTGTCTAATAGTGTTCCTAGACTGTCTATTAGTGTAGCTAGACTGTCTATTAGAGTAGCTACACTGTCTAATAGTGTTCTTTGACTGTCTATTAGTGTAGCTTCACTGTCTAATAGTGTTCCTAGACTGTCTGTTAGCGTAACTAGTTTGTTTATAAATGTAGCTACACTGTCTATTTGTTTTCATAGACGGTCTATTAGAGAAGCTACACTGTCTATTAGTGTTCATAGACTGTCTGTTAGTGTAGCTACACTGTCTATTAATGTAGATACATTGTCTTATAGTGTTCCTAGACTGTCTATTAGTGTAGCTAGATTGTCTATTAGTGTAGCTACACTGTCTTATAGTGTTCCTAGACTGTCTATTAGTGTATCTAGACTGTCTATTAGTGTAGCTACACTCCCTATTAGTGTTCATAGACTGTCTGTTAGTGTAGCTAGACTGTCTATTAGTTTAGCTACACTGTCTTATAGTGTTCCTAGACTGTCTATTAGTGTAGCTAGATTGTCTATTAGTGTAGCTACACTGTCTAATAGTGTTCCTAGACTGTCTACTAGTGTAGCTAGACTGTCTATTAGAGTAGCTACACTGTCTAATAGTGTTCCTAGACTGTCTTTTAGTGTAGCTAGATTGTCTATCAATATAGCTACACTGTCTATTAGTTTTCATAGATTGTCGATCAATGTAGCTACACTGTCTATTAATTTTCTTATACTGTCTGTTAGGGTAGCTACACTGTCTATTAGTGTTCATATACTGTTTGTTCGTGTAGCTAGACTGTCTATTAGTGTAGCTACACTGTCTATCAATATAGCTACACTGTCTATTAGTTTTCCTTTACTGTCTGTTAGTGTAGCTAGACTGTCTACTAGTGTAGCTACATTGTCTATTTTTGTTCCTAGACTGTCTATTAGTGTAGCTAGACTG
Source organism: Loripinus fragilis (assembly GCA_964019695.1). NCBI lineage: Eukaryota > Metazoa > Mollusca > Bivalvia > Lucinida > Lucinidae > Loripinus > Loripinus fragilis. Next base: position 48,278,574 of record OZ026523.1, on the reverse strand, counting down.
TCTATTAGAGTAGCTAGATTGTCTATCAATATAGCTACACTGTCTATTAGTTTTCCTATACTTTATGTTAGTGTAGCTAGACTGTCTACTAGTGTAGCTACATTGTCTATTGATGTTCCTAGACTGTCCGTTAGTGTAGCTAGATTGTCTATCAATGTAGCTACACTGTCTATAAGTTTTCTTATACTGTCTGTTAGAGTAGCTACACTGTCTATTTGTTTTCATCGACGGTCTATTAGTTAGCTACACTGTCTATTAGAGTTCATAGAGTGTCTGTTCGTGTAGCTAGACTGTCTATTAGTGTAGCTACACTGTCTAATAGTGTTCCTAGACTGTCTATTAGTGTAGCTAGACTGTCTACTAGTGTAGCTACACTGTCTTATAGTGTTCCTAGACTGTCTATTAGTGTAGCTAGACTGTCTATTAGTGTAGCTACACTGTCTAATAGTGTTCCTAGACTGTCTATTAGTGTAGCTACACTGTCTAATAGTGTTCCTAGACTGTCTGTTAGCGTAACTAGATTGTTTATCAATGTAGCTACACTGTCTATTTGCTTTCATAGACGGTCTATAAGAGAAGCTACACTGTCTATTAGTGTTCATAGACTGTCTGTTAGCTTAGCTAGACTGTCTACTAGTGTAGCTACACTGTCTTATAGTGTTCCTATACTGTCTATTAGTGTAGCTAGACTGTCTATTAGTGTAGCTAGACTGTCTACTAGTGTAGCTACACTGTCTAATAGTGTTCCTAGACTGTCTATTAGTGTAGCTAGACTGTCTATTAGAGTAGCTACACTGTCTAATAGTGTTCTATGACTGTCTATTAGTGTAGCTTCACTGTCTAATAGTGTTCCTAGACTGTCTGTTAGCGTAACTAGTTTGTTTATAAATGTAGCTACACTGTCTATTTGTTTTCATAGACGGTCTATTAGAGAAGCTACACTGTCTATTAGTGTTCATAGACTGTCTGTTAGTGTAGCTACACTGTCTATTAATGTAGATACATTGTCTTATAGTGTTCCTAGACTGTCTATTAGTGTAGCTAGATTGTCTATTAGTGTAGCTACACTTGTCTTATAGTGTTCCTAGACTGTCTATTAGTGTATCTAGACTGTCTATTAGTGTAGCTACACTCCCTATTAGTGTCCATAGACTGTCTGTTAGTGTAGCTACACTGTCTATTAATGTAGATACATTGTCTTATAGTGTTCCTAGACTGTCTATTAGTGTAGCTAGATTGTCTATTAGTGTAGCTACACTGTCTTATAGTGTTCCTAGACTGTCTATTAGTGTATCTAGACTGTCTATTAGTGTAGCTACACTCCCTATTAGTGTTCATAGACTGTCTGTTAGTGTAGCTAGACTGTCTATTAGTTTAGCTACACTGTCTTATAGTGTTCCTAGACTGTCTATTAGTGTAGCTAGATTGTCTATTAGTGTAGCTACACTGTCTAATAGTGTTCCTAGACTGTCTACTAGTGTAGCTAGACTGTCTATTAGAGTAGCTACACTGTCTAATAGTGTTCCTAGACTGTCTTTTAGTGTAGCTAGATTGTCTATCAATATAGCTACACTGTCTATTAGTTTTCATAGATTGTCGATCAATGTAGCTACACTGTCTATTAATTTTCTTATACTGTCTGTTAGGGATAGCTACACTGTCTATTAGTGTTCATATACTGTTTGTTCGTGTAGCTAGACTGTCTATTAGTGTAGCTACACTGTCTATCAATATAGCTACACTGTCTATTAGTTTTCCTATACTGTCTGTTAGTGTAGCTAGACTGTCTACTAGTGTAGCTACATTGTCTATTTTTGTTCCTAGACTGTCTATTAGTGTAGCTAGACTGTCTATTAGAGTAGCTAGATTGTCTATCAATATAGCTACACTGTCTATTAGTTTTCCTATACTGTATGTTAGTGTAGCTAGACTGTCTACTAGTGTAGCTACATTGTCTATTGATGTTCCTAGACTGTCCGTTAGTGTAGCTAGATTGTCTATCAATGTAGCTACACTGTCTATAAGTTTTCTTATACTGTCTGTTAGAGTAGCTACACTGTCTATTTGTTTTCATCGACGGTCTATTAGTTAGCTACACTGTCTATTAGAGTTCATAGAGTGTCTGTTCGTGTAGCTAGACTGTCTATTAGTGTAGCTACACTGTCTAATAGTGTTCCTAGACTGTCTATTAGTGTAGCTAGACTGTCTACTAGTGTAGCTACACTGTCTTATAGTGTTCCTAGACTGTCTATTAGTGTAGCTAGACTGTCTATTAGTGTAGCTACACTGTCTAATAGTGTTCCTAGACTGTCTATTAGTGTAGCTACACTGTCTAATAGTGTTCCTAGACTGTCTGTTAGCGTAACTAGATTGTTTATCAATGTAGCTACACTGTCTATTTGCTTTCATAGACGGTCTATAAGAGAAGCTACACTGTCTATTAGTGTTCATAGACTGTCTGTTAGCTTAGCTAGACTGTCTACTAGTGTAGCTACACTGTCTTATAGTGTTCCTATACTGTCTATTAGTGTAGCTAGACTGTCTATTAGTGTAGCTACACTGTCTAATAGTGTTCCTAGACTGTCTACTAGTGTAGCTAGACTGTCTATTAGAGTAGCTACACTGTCTAATATTGTTCCTAGACTGTCAATTAGTGTAGCTAGATTGTCTATCAATATAGCTACACTGTGTATTAGTTTTCATAGACGGTCTGTTAGTGTAGCTAGACTGTCTACTAGTGTAGCTACATTGTCTATTGATGTTCCTAGACTGTCCGTTAGTGAAGCTAGATTGTCTATCAATGTAGCTACACTGTCTATTAGTTTCTTATACTGTCTGTTAGAGTAGCTACACTGTCTATTAGTGTTCATATACTGTCTGTTAGTGTAGCTAGACTTTCTATCAGTGTAGCTAGACTGTCTAATAGTGTTCCTAGACTGTCTATTAGTGTAGCTAGACTGTCTATTAGTGTAGCTACACTGTCTAATAGTGTTCCTAGACTGTCTATTAGTGTAGCTAGACTGTCTATTAGTGTAGCTACATTGTCTATTAGTGTTCCTAGAATGTCTATTAGTGTAGCTAGACTGTCTACTAGAATAGCTAGACAGTCTATCAATATAGCTTAGTGCAGCTACATTGTCTATTGATGTTCCTAGACTGTCCGTTAATGTAGCTAGATTGTCTATCAATGTAGCTACACTGTCTTTTAATTTTCTTATACTGTCTGTTCGCGTAGCTACACTGTCTATTAGTGTTCATATACTGTCTGTTCGTGTAGCTAGACTGTCTATTAGTGTAGCTACACTGTCTGATAGTGTTCCTAGACTTTCTATTAGTGTAGCTAGATTGTCTATCAATATAGCTACACTGTCTATTAGCTTTTCTATACTGTCTGTTAGTGTAGCTAGACTGTCTACTAGTGTAGCTACATTGTCTACTAGTGTTCCTAGACTGTCTATTAGTGTAGCTAGACTGTCTATTAGAGTAGCTTAATTGTCTATCAATATAGCTACACTGTCTATTAGTTTTCCTATACTGTATGTTAGTGTAGCTAGACTGTCTACTAGTGTAGCTACATTGTCTATTGATGTTCCTAGACTGTCCATTAGTGTAGCTAGATTGTCTATCAATGTAGCTACACTGTCTATAAGTTTTCTTATACTGTCTGTTAGAGTAGCTACACTGTCTATTTGTTTTCATCAACGGTCTATTAGTTAGCTACACTGTCTATTAGAGTTCATAGACTGTCTGTTCGTGTAGCTAGACTGTCTATTAGTGTAGATACACTGTCTAATAGTGTTCCTAGACTGTCTATTAGTGTAGCTAGACTGTCTACTAGTGTAGCTACACTGTCTTATAGTGTTCCTAGACTGTCTATTAGTGTAGCTAGACTGTCTATTAGTGTAGCTACACTGTCTAATAGTGTTCCTAGACTGTCTATTAGTGAAGCTAGACTGTCTATTAGAGTAGCTACACTGTCTAATAGTGTTCCTAGACTGTCTGTTAGTGTAGCTACACTGTCTAATAGTGTTCCTAGACTGTCTGTTAGTGTAGCTAGACTGTCTACTAGTGTAGCTACACTGTCTTATAGTGTTCCTAGACTGTCTATTAGTGTAGCTAGACTGTCTATTAGTGTAGCTACACTGTCTTTTAGTGTTCCTAGACTGTCTATTAGTGTAGCTAGACTGTCTATTAGAGTAGCTACACTGTCTAATAGTGTTCCTAGACTGTCTATTAGTGTAGCTACACTGTCTAATAGTGTTCCTAGACTGTCTGTTAACGTAACTAGATTGTTTATCAATGTAGCTACACTGTCTATTTGTTTTCATAGACGGTCTATTAGAGAGGCTACACTGTCTATTAGTGTTCATAGACTGTCTGTTAGTGTAGCTAGACTGTCTATTAATGTAGCTACACTGTCTTATAGTGTTCCTAGACTGTCTATTAGTGTAGCTAGATTGTCTATTAGTGTAGCTACACTGTCTTATAGTGTTCCTAGACTGTCTATTAGTGTAGCTAGACTGTCTATTAGTGTAGCTACACTGTCAATTAGTGTAGCTAGACTGTCTGTTAGTGTAACTACACTGTCTATTAGTGTGGCTACACTGTCTTATAGTGTTCCTAGACTGTCTATTAGTGTAGCTAGATTGTCTATTAGTGTAGCTACACTGTCTAATAGTGTTCCTAGACTGTCTACTAGTGTAGCCAGACTGTCTATTAGAGTAGCTACACTGTCTAATAGTGTTCCTAGACTGTCTATTAGTTTAGCTAGATTGTGTATCAATATAGCTACACTGTCTATTAGTTTTCATAGACGGTCTGTTTGTGTAGCTAGACTGTCTACTAGTGTAGCTACATTGTCTATTGATGTTCCTAGACTGTCCGTTAGTGTAGCTAGATTGTCTATCAATGTAGCTACACTGTCTTTTAATTTTCTTATACTGTCTGTTAGAGTAGCTACACTGTCTATTAGTGTTCATATACTGTCTGTTCGTGTATCTAGACTGTCTATTAGTGTAGCTACACTGTCTAATAGTGTTCCTAGACTGTCTATTAGTGTAGCTAGATTGTCTATCAATATAGCTACACTGTCTATTAGTTTTCCTATACTGTCTGTTAGTGTAGCTAGACTGTCTACTAATGTAGCTACATTGTCTATTAGTGTTCCTAGACTGTCTATTAGTGTAGCTAGACTGTCTATTAGAGTAGTTAGATTGTCCATCAATATAGCTACACTGTCTATGAGTTTTCCTATACTGTATGTTAGTGTAGCTAGACTCTCTACTAGTGTAGGTACTTTGTCTATTGATGTTCCTAGACTGTCCATTAGTGTAGCTAGATTGTCTATCAATGTAGCTACACTGTCTATAAGTTTTCTTATACTGTCTGTTAGAGTAGCTACACTGTCTATTTGTTTTCATCAATGGTCTATTAGTTAGCTACACTGTCTATTAGAGTTCATAGACTGTCTGTTCGTGTAGCTAGACTGTCTATTAGTGTAGCTACACTGTCTAATAGTGTTCCTAGACTGTCTATTAGTGTAGCTAGACTGTCTACTAGTGTAGCTACACTGTCTTATAGTGTTCCTAGACTGTCTATTAGTGTAGCTAGACTGTCTATTAGAGTAGCTACACTGTCTAATAGTGTTCCTAGACTGTCCCATTAGTGTAGCTAGACTGTCTATTAGAGTAGCTACACTGTCTAATAGTGTTCCTAGACTGCCTATTAGTGTAGCTACACTGTCTAATAGTGTTCCTAGACTGTCTGTTTGCGTAACTAGATTGTTGATAAATGTAGCTACACTGTCTATTTGTTTTCATAGACGGTCTATAAGAGAAGCTACACTGCCTATTAGTGTTCATAGACTGTCTGTTAGTGTAGCTAGACTGTCTATTAATGTAGCTACACTGTCTTATAGTGTTCCTATACTGTCTATTAGTGTAGCTAGATTGTCTATTAGTGTAGCTACACTGTCTTATAGTGTTCCTAGACTGTCTATTAGTGTAGCTAGACTGTCTATTAGTGTAGCTACACTGTCTATTAGTGTTCATAGACTGTCTGTTAGTGTAGCTAGATTGCCTATCAATATAGCTACACTGTCTATTAGTTTTCATAGACAGTCTGTTAGTGTAGCTAGACTGTCTACTAGTGTAGCTACATTGTCTATTGATGTTCCTAGACTGTCCGTTAGTGTAGCTAGATTGTCTATCAATGTAGCTACACTGTCTTTTAATTTTCTTATACTGTCTGTTAGAGTAGCTACACTTTCTATTAGTGTTCATATACTGTCTGTTCGTGTAGCTAGACTGTCTATCAGTGTAGCTACACTGTCTAATAGTGTTCCTAGACTGTCTATTAGTGTAGCTAGATTGTCTATTAGTGTAGCTACACTGTCTAATAGTGTTCCTAGACTGTCTATTAGTGTAGCTAGACTGTCTATTAGTGTAGCTACATTGTCTATTAGTGTTCCTAGAATGTCTATTAGTGTAGCTAGACTGTCTACTAGAATAGCTAGACAGTCTATCAATATAGCTACACTGTCTATTACTTTTCCTATACTGTATGTTAGTGTAGCTAGACTGTCTATTAGTGTAGCTACACTGTCTAATAGTGTTCCTAGACTGTCTGTTAGTGTAGCTAGACTGTCTACTAGTGTAGCTACATTGTCTATTGATGTTCCTAGACTGTCCGTTAGTGAAGCTAGATTGTCTATCAATGTAGCTACACTGTCTATTAGTGTCTTATACTGTCTGTTAGAGTAGCTACACTGTCTATTAGTGTTCATATACTGTCTGTTAGTGTAGCTAGACTGTATATCAGTGTAGCTACACTGTCTAATAGTGTTCCTAGACTGTCTATTAGTGTAGGTAGATTGTCTATTAGTGTAGCTACACTGTCTAATAGTGTTCCTAGACTGTCTATTAGTGTAGCTAGACTGTCTATTAGTAAAGCTACACTGTCTTATAGTGTTCCTAGACTGTCTACTAGTGTAGTTAGACTGTCTATTAGTGTAGCTACACTGTCTAATAGTGTTCCTAGACTGTCTTATAGTGTAGCTAGATTGTGTATCAATATAGCTACACTGTCTATTAGTTTTCATAGACGGTCTGTTAGTGTAGCTAGACTGTCTACTAGTGTAGCTACATTGTCTATTGATGTTCCTAGACTGTCCGTTAGTGTAGCTAGATTGTCTATCAATGTAGCTACACTGTCTTTTAATTTTCTTATACTGTCTGTTAGAGTAGCTACACAGTCTTTAGTGTTCAAATGTCTGTTCGTGTAGCTAGACTGTCTATTAGTGTAGCTACACTGTCTAATAGTGTTCCTAGACTGTCTATTAAAGTAGCTAGATTGTCTATCAATATAGCTACACTGTCTATTAGTTTTCCTTTACTGTCTGTTAGTGTAGCTAGACTGTCTACTAGTGTAGCTACATTGTCTTAGTGTTCCTAGACTGTCTATTAGTGTAGCTAGACTGTCTATTAGAGTAGCTAGATTGTCTATCAATATAGCTACACTGTCTATTACTTTTCCTATACTGTATGTTAGTGTAGCTAGACTGTATATTAGTGTAGCTACACTGTCTAATAGTGTTCCTAGACTGTCTATTAGTGTAGCTAGACTGTCTACTAGTGTAGCTACACTGTCTTATAGTGTTCCTAGACTGTCAATTAGTGTAGCTACACTGTCTATTAGTGTAGCTACACTGTCTAATAGTGTTCCTAGACTGTCTATTAGTGTAGCTAGACTGTCTATTAGAGTAGCTACACTGTCTAATAGTGTTCCTTGACTGTCTTTTAGTGTAGCTACACTGTCTAATAGTGTTCCTAGACTGTCTGTTAGCGTAACTAGATTGTTTATCAATATAGCTACACTGTCTATTTGTTTTCATAGACGGTCTATTAGAGAAGCTACACTGTCTATTAGTGTTCATAGACTGTCTGTTAGTGTAGCTACACTGTCTATTAGTGTTCATATACCGTCTGTTAGTGTAGCTAGACTGTCTATCAGTGTAGCTACACTGTCTAATAGTGTTCCTAGACTGTCTATTAGTGTAGCTAGATTGTCTATTAGTGAGGCTACACTGTCTAATAGTGTTCCTAGACTGTCTATTAGTGTAGCTAGACTGTCTATTAGTGTAGCTACACTGTCTAATAGTGTTCCTAGACTGTCAACTAGTGTAGTTAGACTGTCTATTAGTGTAGCTACACTGTCTAATAGTGTTCGTAGACTGTCTATTAGTGTAGCTAGATTGTGTATCAATATAGCTACACTGTCTATTAGTTTTCATAGACGGTCTGTTAGTGTAGCTAGACTGTCTACTAGTGTAGCTACATTGTCTATTGATGTTCCTAGATTGTCCGTTAGTGTAGCTAGATTGTCTATCAATGTAGCTACACTGTCTTTTAATTTTCTTATACTGTCTGTTAGAGTAGCTACACTGTCTATTAGTGTTCATATACTGTCTGTTCGTGTAGCTAGACTGTCTATTAGTGTAGCTACACTGTCTAATAGTGTTCTTAGACTGTCTATTAGTGTAGCTAGACTGTCTATTAGAGTAGCTAGATTGTCTATCAATATAGCTACACTGTCTATTACTTTTCCTATACTGTCTGTTAGTGTAGCTAGACTGTCTACTAGTGTAGCTACATTGTCTATTAGTGTTCCTAGACTGTCTATTAGAGTAGCTAGATTGTCTATTAATATAGCTACACTGTCTATTACTTTTCCTATACTGTATGTTAGTGTAGCTAGACTGTCTATTAGTGTAGCTACACTGTCTAATAGTGTTCCTAGACTGTCTGTTAGTGTAGCTAGACTGTCTACTAGTGTAGCTACACTGTTTAATAGTTTTCCTAGACTGTCTATTAGTTTAGCTACACTGTCTATTAGTGTAGCTACACTGTCTAATAGTGTTCCTAGACTGTCTATTAGTGTAGCTCGACTGTCTTTTAGAGTAGCTACACTGTCTAATAGTGTTCCTAGACTGTCTATTAGTGTAGTTACACTGTCTAATAGTGTTCCTAGACTGTCTGTTAGCGTAACTAGATTGTTTATCAATGTAGCTACACTGTCTATTTGTTTTCATAGATAGTCTATTAGAGAAGCTACACTGTCTATTAGTGTTCATAGACTGTCTGTTAGTGTAGCTAGACTGTCTATTAATGTAGCTACACTGTCTTATAGTGTTCCTAGACTGTCTATGAGTGTAGCTAGATTGTCTATTAGTGTAGCTACACTGTCTTATAGTGTTCCTAGACTGTCTATTAGTGTAGCTAGACTGTCTATTAGTGTAGCCACACTGCCTATTATTGTTCATAGACTGTCTGTTAGTGTAGCTAGACTGTCTATTAGTGTAGCTACACTGTCTTATAGTGTTCCTAGACTGTCTGTTAGCGTAACTAGATTGTTTATCAATGTAGCTACACTGTCTATTTGTTTTCATAGACGGTCTATTAGAGAGGCTACACTGTCTATTAGTGTAGCTACACTGTCTATTAGTGTAGCTACACTGTCTATTAGTGTTCATAGACTGTCTGTTAGTGTAGCTAAACTGTCTATTAGTGTAGCTAGATTGTCTATTAGTGTAGCTACACTGTCTTATAGTGTTCCTAGACCGTCTATTAGTGTAGCTAGATTGTCTATTAGTGTAGCTACACTGTCTGATAGTGTTCCTTGACTGTCTATTAGTGTAGCTAGATTGTGTATCAATATAGCTACACTGTCTATCAGTTTTCATAGACGGTCTGTTAGTGTAGCTAGACTGTCTACTAGTGTAGCTACATTGACTGTTGATGTTCCTAGACTGTCCGTTAGTGTAGCTAGATTGTCTATCAATGTAGCTACACTGTCTTTTAATTTTCTTATACTGTCTGTTAGTGTAGCTACACTGTGTATTAGTGTTCATATACTGTCTGTTCGTGTAGCTAGACTGTCTGTTAGTGTAGCTACACTGTCTAATAGTGTTCCTAGACTGTCTATTAGTGTAGCTAGATTGTCTATCAATATAGCTACACTGTCTATTAGTTTTGCTATACTGTCTGTTAGTGTAGCTAGACTGTCTACTAGTGTAACTACATTGTCTATTAGTGTTCCTAGACTGTCTATTAGTGTAGCTAGACTGTCTATTAGAGTAGCTAGATTGTCTATCATTACAGCTACACTGTCTATTAGTTTTCCTATACTGTATGTTAGTGTAGCTAGACTGTCTACTAGTGTAGCTACATTGTCTATTGATGTTCCTAGACTGTCCGTTAGTGTACCTAGATTGTCTATCAATGTAGCTACACTGTCCATTAGTTTTCTTATACTGTCTGTTAGAGTAGCTACACTGTCTTTTTGTTTTCATCGACGGTCTATTAGTTAGCTACACTGTCAATTAGAGTTCATAGACTATCTGTTAGTGTAGCTAGACTGTCCATTAGTGTAGCTACACTGTCTAATAGTGTTCCTAGACTGTCTATTAGTGTAGCTAGACTGTCTACTAGTGTAGCTACACTGTCTAATAGTGTTCCTAGACTGACTATAAGTGTAGCTAGACTGTCTATTAGAGTAGCTACACTGTCTAATAGTGTTCCTAGACTGTCTATTAGTGTAGCTACACTGTCTTTTAGTGTAGCTAGACTGTCTATTAGAGTAGCTAGATTTGTCTATCAATATAGCTACACTGTCTATTATTTTTCCTATACTGTATGTTAGCGTAGCTAGACTGTCTACTAGTGTAGCTACATTGCCTATTTAAATGTTCCTAGACTGTCTGTTAGTGTAGCTAGATTGTCTATTAGTGTAGCTACACTGTCTAATAGTGTTCCTAGACTGTCTGTTAGTGTAGCTAGACTTTCTACTAGTGTAGCTAAACTGTCTTATAGTGTTCCTAGACTGTCTACTAGTGTAGCTACATTGTCTATTGATGTTCCTAGACTGTCTGTTAGTGTAGCTAGACTTACTATTAGTGTAGCTACACTGTATAATAGTGTTCCTAGACTGTCTGTTAGCGTAACTATATTGTTTATCAATGTAGCTACACTGTCTATTTGTTTTCATAGACGGTCTATTAGAGAAGCTACACTGTCTATTAGTGTTCATAGACTGTCTGTTAGTGTAGCTAGACTGTCTATTAATGTAGCTACACTGTCTTATAGTGTTCCTAGACTGTCTATTAGTGTAGCAAGATTGTCTATTAGTGTAGCTAGACTGTCTAATAGTGTTCCTAGACTGTCTATTAGTGTAGCTACACTGTCTAATAGTGTTCCTAGACTGTCTGTTAGCGTAACTAGATTGTTTATCAATGTAGCTACACTGTCTATTTGTTTCCATAGACTGTATGTTAGTGTAGCTAGACTGTCTATTAATGTAGCTAAACTGTCTTATAGTGTTCCTAGACTGTCTATTAGTGTAGCAAGATTGTCTATTAGTGTAGCTACACTGTCTTATAGTGTTCCTGGACTGTCTATTAGTGTAGCTAGACTGTCTATTAGTGTAGCTACACTGTCAATTAGTGTTCATACACTGTCTGTTAGTGTAGCTAGACTGTCTATTAGTGTAGCTACACTGTCTTATAGTGTTCCTAGACTGTCTATTAGTGTAGCTAGATTGTCTTTTAGTGTAGCTACACTCTCTAATAGTGTTCCTAGACTGTCTACTAGTGTAGCCAGACTGTCTATTAGAGAAGCTACACTGTCTAATAGTGTTCCTAGACTGTCTTTTAGTGTAGCTAGATTGTGTATCAATATAGCTACACTGTCTATTAGTTTTCATAGACGGTCTGTTAGTGTAGTTAGACTGTCTACTAGTGTAGCTACATTGTCTATTGATCTTCCTAGACTGTCCGTTAGTGTAGCTAGATTGTCTATCAATGTAGCTACACTGTCTTTTAATTTTCTTATACTGTCTGTTAGAGTAGCTACACTGTCTATTAGTGTTCATATACTGTCTGTTGGTGTAGCTAGACTGTCTATTCGTGTAGCTACATGTCTAATAGTGTTCCTAGACTGTCTATTAGTGTAGCTACACTGTCTTATAGTGTTCCTAGACTGTCTATTAGTGTAGCTACACTGTCTATTAGTGTAGCTACACTGTCTATTAGTGTTCCTAGACTGTCAATTAGTGTATCTAGACTGTCTATTAGAGTAGCTACACTGTCTAATAGTGTTCCTAGACTGTCTATTAGTGTAGCTACACTGTCTAATAGTGTTCCTAGACTGTCTGTTAGCGTAACTAGATTGTTTATCAATGTAGCTACACTGTCTATTTGTTTTCATAGACGGTCTATTAGAGAGGCTGCACTGTCTATTAGTGTTCATAGACTGTCTGTTAGTGTAGCTAGACTGTCTATTAATGTAGCTAGACTGTCTATTAGTGTAGCTGCACTGTCTTATAGTGTTCCTAGACTGTCTATTAGTGTAGCTAGACTATCTATTAGTGTAGCTACACTGTCTATTAGTGTTCATAGACTGTCTACTAGTGTAGCCAGACTGTCTATTAGAGTAGCTACACTGTCTTATAGTGTTCCTAGACTGTCTATTAGTGTAGCTAGATTGTCTAATAGTGTAGCTACACTGTCTAATAGTGTTCCTAGACTGTCTACTAGTGTAGCCAGACTGTCTATTAGAGTAGCTACACTGTCTAATAGTGTTCCTAGACTGTCTATTAGTGTAGCTAGATTGTGTATCAATATAGCTACACTGTCTATTAGTTTTCATAGACGGTCTGTTAGTGTAGCTAGACTGTCTACTAGTGTAGCTACATTGTCTATTGATCTTCCTAGACTGTCCGTTAGTGTAGCTAGATTGTCTATCAATGTAGCTACACTGTCTTTTAATTTTCTTATACTGTCTGTTCGCGTAGCTACACTGTCTATTAGTGTTCATATACTGTCTGTTCGTGTAGATAGACTGTCTATTAGTGTAGCTACACTGTCTAATAGTGTTCCTAGACTTTCTATTAGAGTAGCTAGATTGTCTATCAATATTGCTAAACTGTCTATTAGTTTTCCTATACTGTCTGTTAGTGTAGCTAGACTGTCTGCTAGTGTAGCTACATTGTCTTTTAGTGTTCCTAGACTGTCTATTTGTGTAGCTAGACTGTCTATTAGAGTAGCTAGATTGTCTATCAATATAGCTACACTGTCTATTTGTTTTCCTATACTGTATGTTAGTGTAGCTAGACTGTCTACTAGTGTAGCTACATTGTCTATTGATGTTCCTATACTGTCCATTAGTGTAGCTAGATTGTCTATCAATGTAGCTACACTGTCTATAAGTTTTCTTATACTGTCTGTTAGAGTAGCTACACAGACTATTTGTTTTCATCAACGGTCTATTAGTTAGCTACACTGTCTATTAGAGTTCATAGACTGTCTGTTCGTGTAGCTAGACTGTCTACTAGTGTAGCTACACTGTCTTATAGTATTCCTAGACTGTCTATTAGTGTAGCTAGACTGTCTATTAGTGTAGCTACACTGTCTAATAGTGTTCCTAGACTGTCTATTAGTGTAGCTAGACTGTCTATTAGAGTAGCTACACTGTCTAATAGTGTTCATAGACTGTCTGTTAGTGTAGCTACACTGTCTAATAGTGTTCCTAGACTGTCTGTTAGTGTAGCTAGACTGTCTACTAGTGTAGCTACACAGTCTTATAGTGTGCCTTGACTGTCTATTAGTGTAGCTAGACTGTCTATTAGTGTAGCTACACTGTCTATTAGTGTTCCTAGACTATCTATTAGTGTAGCTAGACTGTCTACTAGTGTAGCTACACTGTCTATTTGATGTTCCTAGACTGTCCGTTAGTGTAGCTAGATTGTCTATCAATGTAGCTACACTGTCTTTTAATTTTCTTATACTGTCTGTTAGAGTAGCTACACTGTCTATTAGTGTTCATATACTGTCTGTTCGTGTATCTAGACTGTCTATTAGTGTAGCTACACTGTCTAATAGTATTCCTAGACTGTCTATTAGTGTAGCTAGATTGTCTATCAATATAGCTACACTGTCTATTAGTTTTCCTATACTGTCTGTTAGTGTAGCTAGACTGTCTACTAATGTAGCTACATTGTCTATTAGTGTTCCTAGACTGTCTATTAGTGTAGCTAGACTGTCTATTGGAGTAGCTAGAATGTCCATCAATATAGCTACACTGTCTATTAGTTTTCCTTTACTGTATGTTAGTGTAGCTAGACTGTCTACTAGTGTAGCTACTTTGTCTATTGATCTTCCTAGACTATCCATTAGTGTAGCTAGATTGTCTATCAATGTAGCTGCATTGTCTACTAGTGTTCCTAGACTGTATATTAGTGTAGCTAGTATGTCTATTAGAGTAGCTAGATTGTCTATCAATATAGCTACACTGTCTATTACTTTTCCTATACTGTATGTTTGTGTAGCTAGACTGTCTACTTGTGTAGTTTTATTGTCTATTGATGTTCCTAGACTGTCCTTTAGTGTACCTAGATTGTCTATCAATGTAGCTACACTGTCTATTAGTTTTCTTATACTGTCTGTTAGAGTAGCTACACTGTCTATTTGTTTTCATCGACGGTCTATTAGTTAGCTACACTGTCAATTAGAGTTCATAGACTGTCTGTTAGTGTAGCTAGACTGACTATTAGTGTAGCTACACTGTCTAATAGTGTTCCTAGACTGTCTATTAGTGTAGCTAGACTGTCTACTAGTGTAGCTACACTGTCTAATAGTGTTCCTAGACTGTCTATTAGTGTAGCTAGACTGTCTATTAGAGTAGCCACACTGTCTAATAGTGTTCCTAGACTGTCTATTAGTGTAGCTACACTGTCTAATAGTGTTCCCAGACTGTCTTTTAGTGTAGCTAGATTGTCAATCAATATAGCTACACTGTCTATTAGTTTTCCTATACTGTCTGTTAGTGTAGCTAGACTGTCTACTAGTGTAGCTACATTGTCTATTAGTGTTTCTAGACTGTCTATTAGAGTAGCTAGACTGTCTATTAGAGTAGCTAGATTGGTCTATCAATATAGCTACACTGTCTATTAGTTTTCCTATACTGTATGTTAGTGTAGCTAGACTGTCTACTGGTGTAGCTACATTGTCTATTGATGTTCCTAGACTGTCTGTTAGTGTAGCTAGATTGTCTATTAGTGTAGCTACACTGTCTAATAGTGTTCCTAGACTGTCTGTTAGTGTAGCTAGACTATCTACTAATGTAGCTACACTGTCTTATAGTGTTCCTAGACTGTCTATTAGTGTAGCTACACTGTCTATTAGTGTAGCTACACTGTCTATTAGTGTTCCTAGACTGTCAATTAGTGAAGCTAGACTGTCTATTAGAGTAGCTACACTGTCTAATAGTGTTCCTAGACTGTCTATTAATGTAGCTACACTGTCTAATAGTGTTCCTAGACTCTCTGTTAGCGTAACTAGATTGTTTATCAATGTAGCTACACTGTCTATTTGTTTTCATAGACGGTCTATAAGAGAGGCTACACTGTCTATTAGTGTTCATAGACTGTCTGTTAGTGTAGCTAGACTGTCTATTAATGTAGCTACACTGTCTTATAGTGTTCCTAGACTGTCTATTAGTGTAGCTAGATTGTCTATTAGTGTAGCTACACTGTCTTATAGTGTTTCTAGACTGTCTATTAGTGAAGCTAGACTGTCTATTAGTGTAGCTACACTGTCTATTAGTGTTCATAGACTGTCTGTTAGTGTAGCTAGACTGTCTATTAGTGTAGCTACACTGTCTTATAGTGTTCCTAGACTGTCTATTAGTGTAGATAGATTGTCTATTAGTTTAGCTACACTGTCTAATAGTGTTCCGAGACTGTCTATTAGTGTAGCTAGATTGTGTATCAATATAGCTACACTGTCTATTAGTTTTCATAGACGGTTTGTTAGTGTAGCTAGACTGTCTACTAGTGTAGCTACATTGTCTATTGATGCTCCTAGACTGTCCGTTAATGTAGCTAGATTGTCTATCAATGTAGCTACACTGTCTTTTAATTTTCTTATACTGTCTGTTCGCGTAGCTACACTGTCTATTAGTGTTCATATACTGTCTGTTCGTGTAGCTAGACTGTCTATTAGTGTAGCTACACTGTCTAATAGTGTTCCTAGACTTTCTATTAGTGTAGCTAGATTGTCTATCAATATAGCTACACTGTCTATTAGTGTTCCTATACTGTCTGTTAGTGTAGCTAGACTGTCTACTAGTATAGCTACATTGTCTATTAGTGTTCCTAGACTGTCTATTAGTGTAGCTAGACTGTATATTAGAGTAGCTAGATTGTCTATCAATATAGCTACACTGTCTATTAGTTTTCCTATACTGTATGTTAGTGTAGCTAGAATGTCTACTAGTGTAGCTACATTGTCTATTGATGTTCCTAGACTGTCCATTAGTGTAGCTAGATTGTCTATCAATGTAGCTACACTGTCTATAAGTTTTCTTATACTGTCTGTTAAAGTAGCTACACTGTCTATTTGTTTTCATCAACGGTCTATTAGTTAGCTACACTGTCTATTAGAGTTCATAGACTGTCTGTTCGTGTAGCTAGACTGTCTATTAGTGTAGCTACACTGTCTAATAATGTTCCTAGACTGTCTATTAGTGTAGCTAGACTGTCTACTAGTGTAGCTACACTGTCTTATAGTGTTCCTATACTGTCTATTAGTGTAGCTAGACTGTCTATTAGTGTAGCTACACTGTCTAATAGTGTTCCTAGACTGTCTATTAGTAAAGCTAGACTGTCTATTAGAGTAGCTACACTGTCTAATAGTGTTCCTAGACTGTCTGTTAGTGTAGCTACACTGTCTAATAGTGTTCCTAGACCGTCTGTTAACGTAACTAAATTGTTTATCAATGTAGCTACACTGTCTATTTGTTTTCATAGACGGTCTATTAGAGAGGCTACACTGTCTATTAGTGTTCATAGACTGTCTGTTAGTGTAGCTAGACTGTCTATTAATGTAGCTACACTGTCTTATAGTGTTCCTAAACTGTCTATTAGTGTAGCTAGATTGTCTATTAGTTTAGCTACACTGTCTTATAGTGTTCCTAGACTGTCTATTAGTGTAGCTAGACTGTCTATTAATGTAGCTACACTGTCAATTAGTGTTCATAGACTGTCTGTTAGTGTAACTAGACTGTCTTTTAGTGTGGCTACACTGTCTTATAGTGTTCCTAGACTGTCTATTAGTGTAGCTAGATTGTCTTTTAGTGTAGCTACACTGTCTAATAGTGTTCCTAGACTGTCTACTAGTGTAGCCAGACTGTCTATTAGAGTAGCTACACTGTCTAATAGTGTTCCTAGACTGTCTATTAGTTTAGCTAGATTGTGTATCAATATAGCTACACTGTCTATTAGTTTTCATAGACGGTCTGTTAGTGTAGCTAGACTGTCTACTAGTGTAGCTACATTGTCTATTGATGTTCCTAGACTGTCCGTTAGTGTAGCTAGATTGTCTATCAATGAAGCTACACTGTCTTTTAATTTTCTTATACTGTTTGTTAGAGTAGCTACACTGTCTATTAGTGTTCACATACTGTCTGTTCGTGTATCTAGACTGTCTATTAGTGTAGCTACACTGTCTAATAGTGTTCCTAGACTGTCTATTAGTGTAGCTAGATTGTCTATCAATATAGCTAAACTGTCTATTAGTTTTCCTATACTGTCTGTTAGTGTAGCTAGACTGTCTACTAATGTAGCTACATTGTCTATTAGTGTTCCTAGACTGTCTATTAGTGTAGCTAGACTGTCTATTAGAGTAGTTAGATTGTCCATCAATATAGCTACACTGTCTATGAGTTTTCCTATACTGTATGTTAGTGTAGCTAGACTCTCTACTAGTGTAGCTACTTTGTCTATTGATGTTCCTAGACTGTCCATTAGTGTAGCTAGATTGTCTATCAATGTAGCTACACTGTCTATAAGTTTTCTTATACTGTCTGTTAGAGTAGCTACACTGTCTATTTGTTTTCATCAATGGTCTATTAGTTAGCTACACTGTCTATTAGAGTTCACAGACTGTCTGTTCGTGTAGCTAGACTGTCTATTAGTGTAGCTACACTGTCTAATAGTGTTCAGAGACTGTCTATTAGTGTAGCTAGACTGTCTACTAGTGTAGCTACACTGTCTTATAGTGTTCCTATACTGTCTGTTAGTGTAGCTAGACTGTCTACTAGTATAGCTACATTGTCTATTAGTGTTCCTAGACTGTCTATTAGTGTAGCTAGACTGTATATTAGAGTAGCTAGATTGTCTATCAATATAGCTACACTGTCTATTAGTTTTCCTATACTGTATGTTAGTGTAGCTAGAATGTCTACTAGTGTAGCTACATTGTCTATTGATGTTCCTAGACTGTCCATTAGTGTAGCTAGATTGTCTATCAATGTAGCTACACTGTCTATAAGTTTTCTTATACTGTCTGTTAGAGTAGCTACACTGTCTATTTGTTTTCATCAACGGTCTATTAGTTAGCTACACTGTCTATTAGAGTTCATAGACTGTCTGTTCGTGTAGCTAGACTGTCTATTAGTGTAGCTACACTGTCTAATAGTGTTCCTAGACTGTCTATTAGTGTAGCTAGACTGTCTACTAGTGTAGCTACACTGTCTTATAGTGTTCCTATACTGTCTATTAGTGTAGCTAGACTGTCTATTAGTGTAGCTACACTGTCTAATAGTGTTCCTAGACTGTCTATTAGTAAAGCTAGACTGTCTATTAGAGTAGCTACACTGTCTAATAGTGTTCCTAGACTGTCTGTTAGTGTAGCTACACTGTCTAATAGTGTTCCTAGAGAGTCTGTTAGTGTAGCTAGACTGTCTACCAGTTTAGCTACACTGTCTTATAGGGTTCCTAGACTGTCTATTAGTGTAGCTAGACTGTCTATTAGTGTAGCTACACTGTCAATTAGTGTTCCTAGACTGTCTATTAGTGTAGCTAGACTGTCTATTAGAGTAGCTACACTGTCTAATAGTGTTCCTAGACTGTCTATTAGTGTAGCTACACTGTCTAATAGTGTTCCTAGACTGTCTGTTAACGTAACTAGATTGTTTATCAATGTAGCTACACTGTCTATTTGTTTTCATAGACGGTCTATTAGAGAGGCTACACTGTCTTTTAGTGTTCATAGACTGTCTGTTAGTGTAGCTAGACTGTCTATTAATGTAGCTACACTGTCTTATAGTGTTCCTAAACTGTCTATTAGTGTAGCTAGATTGTCTATTAGTTTAGCTACACTGTCTTATAGTGTTCCTAGACTGTCTATTAGTGTAGCTAGACTGTCTATTAATGTAGCTACACTGTCAATTAGTGTTCATAGACTGTCTGTTAGTGTAACTAGACTGTCTTTTAGTGTGGCTACACTGTCTTATAGTGTTCCTAGACTGTCTATTAGTGTAGCTAGATTGTCTATTAGTGTAGCTACACTGTCTAATAGTGTTCCTAGACTGTCTACTAGTGTAGCCAGACTGTCTATTAGAGTAGCTACACTGTCTAATAGTGTTCCTAGACTGTCTATTAGTTTAGCTAGATTGTGTATCAATATAGCTACACTGTCTATTAGTTTTCATAGACGGTCTGTTAGTGTAGCTAGACTGTCTACTAGTGTAGCTACATTGTCTATTGATGTTCCTAGACTGTCCGTTAGTGTAGCTAGATTGTCTATCAATGTAGCTACACTGTCTTTTAATTTTCTTATACTGTTTGTTAGAGTAGCTACACTGTCTATTAGTGTTCATATACTGCCTGTTCGTGTATCTAGACTGTCTATTAGTGTAGCTACACTGTCTAATAGTGTTCCTAGACTGTCTATTAGTGTAGCTAGATTGTCTATCAATATAGCTACACTGTCTATTAGTTTTCCTATACTGTCTGTTAGTGTAGCTAGACTGTCTACTAATGTAGCTACATTGTCTATTAGTGTTCCTAGACTGTCTATTAGTGTAGCTAGACTGTCTACTAGTATAGCTACATTGTCTATTAGTGTTCCTAGACTGTCTATTAGTGTAGCTAGACTGTATATTAGAGTAGCTAGATTGTCTATCAATATAGCTACACTGTCTATTAGTTTTCCTATACTGTATGTTAGTGTAGCTAGAATGTCTACTAGTGTAGCTACATTGTCTATTGATGTTCCTAGACTGTCCATTAGTGTAGCTAGATTGTCTATCAATGTAGCTACACTGTCTAGACTGTCTAGTGACTGACTGTCTATTAGTGTAGCTACACTGTCTTATAGTGTTCCCAGACTGTCTATTAGTGTAGCTAGATTGTCAATCAATATAGCTACACTGTCTATTAGTTTTCCTATACTGTCTGTTAGTGTAGCTAGACTGTCTACTAGTGTAGCTACATTGTCTATTAGTGTTTCTAGACTGTCTATTAGAGTAGCTAGACTGTCTATTAGAGTAGCTAGATTGGTCTATCAATATAGCTACACTGTCTATTAGTTTTCCTATACTGTATGTTAGTGTAGCTAGACTGTCTACTGGTGTAGCTACATTGTCTATTGATGTTCCTAGACTGTCTGTTAGTGTAGCTAGATTGTCTATTAGTGTAGCTACACTGTCTAATAGTGTTCCTAGACTGTCTGTTAGTGTAGCTTGACTATCTACTAATGTAGCTACACTGTCTTATAGTGTTCCTAGACTGTCTATTAGTGTAGCTACACTGTCTATTAGTGTAGCTACACTGTCTATTAGTGTTCCTAGACTGTCAATTAGTGAAGCTAGACTGTCTATTAGAGTAGCTACACTGTCTAATAGTGTTCCTAGACTGTCTATTAATGTAGCTACACTGTCTAATAGTGTTCCTAGACTCTCTGTTAGCGTAACTAGATTGTTTATCAATGTAGCTACACTGTCTATTTGTTTTCATAGACGGTCTATAAGAGAGGCTACACTGTCTATTAGTGTTCATAGACTGTCTGTTAGTGTAGCTAGACTGCCTATTAATGTAGCTACACTGTCTTATAGTGTTCCTAGACTGTCTATTAGTGTAGCTAGATTGTCTATTAGTGTAGCTACACTGTCTTATAGTGTTTCTAGACTGTCTATTAGTGAAGCTAGACTGTCTATTAGTGTAGCTACACTGTCTATTAGTGTTCATAGACTGTCTGTTAGTGTAGCTAGACTGTCTATTAGTGTAGCTACACTGTCTTATAGTGTTCCTAGACCGTCTATTAGTGTAGATAGATTGTCTATTAGTTTAGCTACACTGTCTAATAGTGTTCCGAGACTGTCTATTAGTGTAGCTAGATTGTGTATCAATATAGCTACACTGTCTATTAGTTTTCATAGACGGTTTGTTAGTGTAGCTAGACTGTCTACTAGTGTAGCTACATTGTCTATTGATGCTCCTAGACTGTCCGTTAATGTAGCTAGATTGTCTATCAATGTAGCTACACTGTCTTTTAATTTTCTTATACTGTCTGTTCGCGTAGCTACACTGTCTATTAGTGTTCATATACTTTCTGTTCGTGTAGCTAGACTGTCTATTAGTGTAGCTACACTGTCTAATAGTGTTCCTAGACTTTCTATTAGTGTAGCTAGATTGTCTTTCAATATAGCTACACTGTCTATTAGTGTTCCTATACTGTCTGTTAGTGTAGCTAGACTGTCTACTAGTATAGCTACATTGTCTATTAGTGTTCCTAGACTGTCTATTAGTGTAGCTAGACTGTATATTAGAGTAGCTAGATTGTCTATCAATATAGCTACACTGTCTATTAGTTTTCCTATACTGTATGTTAGTGTAGCTAGAATGTCTACTAGTGTAGCTACATTGTCTATTGATGTTCCTAGACTGTCCATTAGTGTAGCTAGATTGTCTATCAATGTAGCTACACTGTCTATAAGTTTTCTTATACTGTCTGTTAAAGTAGCTACACTGTCTATTTGTTTTCATCAACGGTCTATTAGTTAGCTACACTGTCTATTAGAGTTCATAGACTGTCTGTTCGTGTAGCTAGACTGTCTATTAGTGTAGCTACACTGTCTAATAATGTTCCTAGACTGTCTATTAGTGTAGCTAGACTGTCTACTAGTGTAGCTACACTGTCTTATAGTGTTCCTATACTGTCTATTAGTGTAGCTAGACTGTCTATTAGTGTAGCTACACTGTCTAATAGTGTTCCTAGACTGTCTATTAGTAAAGCTAGACTGTCTATTAGAGTAGCTACACTGTCTAATAGTGTTCCTAGACTGTCTGTTAGTGTAGCTACACTGTCTAATAGTGTTCCTAGACTGTCTGTTAACGTAACTAAATTGTTTATCAATGTAGCTACACTGTCTATTTGTTTTCATAGACGGTCTATTAGAGAGGCTACACTGTCTATTAGTGTTCATAGACTGTCTGTTAGTGTAGCTAGACTGTCTATTAATGTAGCTACACTGTCTTATAGTGTTCCTAAACTGTCTATTAGTGTAGCTAGATTGTCTATTAGTTTAGCTACACTGTCTTATAGTGTTCCTAGACTGTCTATTAGTGTAGCTAGACTGTCTATTAATGTAGCTACACTGTCAATTAGTGTTCATAGACTGTCTGTTAGTGTAACTAGACTGTCTTTTAGTGTGGCTACACTGTCTTATAGTGTTCCTAGACTGTCTATTAGTGTAGCTAGATTGTCTATTAGTGTAGCTACACTGTCTAATAGTGTTCCTAGACTGTCTACTAGTGTAGCCAGACTGTCTATTAGAGTAGCTACACTGTCTAATAGTGTTCCTAGACTGTCTATTAGTTTAGCTAGATTGTGTATCAATATAGCTACACTGTCTATTAGTTTTCATAGACGGTCTGTTAGTGTAGCTAGACTGTCTACTAGTGTAGCTACATTGTCTATTGATGTTCCTAGACTGTCCGTTAGTGTAGCTAGATTGTCTATCAATGTAGCTACACTGTCTTTTAATTTTCTTATACTGTTTGTTAGAGTAGCTACACTGTCTATTAGTGTTCATATACTGTCTGTTCGTGTATCTAGACTGTCTATTAGTGTAGCTACACTGTCTAATAGTGTTCCTAGACTGTCTATTAGTGTAGCTAGATTGTCTATCAATATAGCTACACTGTCTATTAGTTTTCCTATACTGTCTGTTAGTGTAGCTAGACTGTCTACTAATGTAGCTAAATTGTCTATTAGTGTTCCTAGACTGTCTATTAGTGTAGCTAGACTGTCTATTAGAGTAGTTAGATTGTCCATCAATATAGCTACACTGTCTATGAGTTTTCCTATACTGTATGTTAGTGTAGCTAGACTCTCTACTAGTGTAGCTACTTTGTCTATTGATGTTCCTAGACTGTCCATTAGTGTAGCTAGATTGTCTATCAATGTAGCTACACTGTCTATAAGTTTTCTTATACTGTCTGTTAGAGTAGCTACACTGTCTATTTGTTTTCATCAATGGTCTATTAGTTAGCTACACTGTCTATTAGAGTTCACAGACTGTCTGTTCGTGTAGCTAGACTGTCTATTAGTGTAGCTACACTGTCTAATAGTGTTCAGAGACTGTCTATTAGTGTAGCTAGACTGTCTACTAGTGTAGCTACACTGTCTTATAGTGTTCCTATACTGTCTGTTAGTGTAGCTAGACTGTCTACTAGTATAGCTACATTGTCTATTAGTGTTCCTAGACTGTCTATTAGTGTAGCTAGACTGTATATTAGAGTAGCTAGATTGTCTATCAATATAGCTACACTGTCTATTAGTTTTCCTATACTGTATGTTAGTGTAGCTAGAATGTCTACAAGTGTAGCTACATTGTCTATTGATGTTCCTAGACTGTCCATTAGTGTAGCTAGATTGTCTATCAATGTAGCTACACTGTCTATAAGTTTTCTTATACTGTCTGTTAGAGTAGCTACACTGTCTATTTGTTTTCATCAACGGTCTATTAGTTAGCTACACTGTCTATTAGAGTTCATAGACTGTCTGTTCGTGTAGCTAGACTGTCTATTAGTGTAGCTACACTGTCTAATAGTGTTCCTAGACTGTCTATTAGTGTAGCTAGACTGTCTACTAGTGTAGCTACACTGTCTTATAGTGTTCCTATACTGTCTATTAGTGTAGCTAGACTGTCTATTAGTGTAGCTACACTGTCTAATAGTGTTCCTAGACTGTCTATTAGTAAAGCTAGACTGTCTATTAGAGTAGCTACACTGTCTAATAGTGTTCCTAGACTGTCTGTTAGTGTAGCTACACTGTCTAATAGTGTTCCTAGAGAGTCTGTTAGTGTAGCTAGACTGTCTACCAGTTTAGCTACACTGTCTTATAGTGTTCCTAGACTGTCTATTAGTGTAGCTAGACTGTCTATTAGTGTAGCTACACTGTCAATTAGTGTTCCTAGACTGTCTATTAGTGTAGCTAGACTGTCTATTAGAGTAGCTACACTGTCTAATAGTGTTCCTAGACTGTCTATTAGTGTAGCTACACTGTCTAATAGTGTTCCTAGACTGTCTGTTAACGTAACTAGATTGTTTATCAATGTAGCTACACTGTCTATTTGTTTTCATAGACGGTCTATTAGAGAGGCTACACTGTCTGTTAGTGTTCATAGACTGTCTGTTAGTGTAGCTAGACTGTCTATTAATGTAGCTACACTGTCTTATAGTATTCCTAAACTGTCTATTAGTGTAGCTAGATTGTCTATTAGTTTAGCTACACTGTCTTACAGTGTTCCTAGACTGTCTATTAGTGTAGCTAGACTGTCTATTAATGTAGCTACACTGTCAATTAGTGTTCATAGACTGTCTGTTAGTGTAACTAGACTGTCTTTTAGTGTGGCTACACTGTCTTATAGTGTTCCTAGACTGTCTATTAGTGTAGCTAGATTGTCTATTAGTGTAGCTACACTGTCTAATAGTGTTCCTAGACTGTCTACTAGTGTAGCCAGACTGTCTATTAGAGTAGCTACACTGTCTAATAGTGTTCCTAGACTGTCTATTAGTTTAGCTAGATTGTGTATCAATATAGCTACACTGTCTATTAGTTTTCATAGACGGTCTGTTAGTGTAGCTAGACTGTCTACTAGTGTAGCTACATTGTCTATTGATGTTCCTAGACTGTCCGTTAGTGTAGCTAGATTGTCTATCAATGTAGCTACACTGTCTTTTAATTTTCTTATACTGTTTGTTAGTGTAGCTACACTGTCTATTAGTGTTCATATACTGTCTGTTTGTGTATCTAGACTGTCTATTAGTGTAGCTACACTGTCTAATAGTGTTCCTAGACTGTCTATTAGTGTAGCTAGATTGTCTATCAATATAGCTACACTGTCTATTAGTTTTCCTATACTGTCTGTTAGTGTAGCTAGACTGTCTACTAATGTAGCTACATTGTCTATTAGTGTTCCTAGACTGTCTATTAGTGTAGCTAGACTGTCTACTAGTATAGCTACATTGTCTATTAGTGTTCCTAGACTGTCTATTAGTGTAGCTAGACTGTATATTAGAGTAGCTAGATTGTCTATCAATATAGCTACACTGTCTATTAGTTTTCCTATACTGTATGTTAGTGTAGCTAGAATGTCTACTAGTGTAGCTACATTGTCTATTGATGTTCCTAGACTGTCCATTAGTGTAGCTAGATTGTCTATCAATGTAGCTACACTGTCTATAAGTTTTCTTATACTGTCTGTTAGAGTAGCTACACTGTCTATTTGTTTTCATCAACGGTCTATTAGTTAGCTACACTGTCTATTAGAGTTCATAGACTGTCTGTTCGTGTAGCTAGACTGTCTATTAGTGTAGCTACACTGTCTAATAGTGTTCCTAGACTGTCTATTAGTGTAGCTAGACTGTCTACTAGTGTAGCTACACTGTCTTATAGTGTTCCTATACTGTCTATTAGTGTAGCTAGACTGTCTATTAGTGTAGCTACACTGTCTAATAGTGTTCCTAGACTGTCTATTAGTAAAGCTAGACTGTCTATTAGAGTAGCTACACTGTCTAATAGTGTTCCTAGACTGTCTGTTAGTGTAGCTACACTGTCTAATAGTGTTCCTTGAGAGTCTGTTAGTGTAGCTAGACTGTCTACCAGTTTAGCTACACTGTCTTATAGTGTTCCTAGACTGTCTATTAGTGTAGCTAGACTGTCTATTAGTGTAGCTACACTGTCAATTAGTGTTCCTAGACTGTCTATTAGTGTAGCTAGACTGTCTATTAGAGTAGCTACACTGTCTAATAGTGTTCCTAGACTGTCTATTAGTGTAGCTACACTGTCTATTAGTGTTCCTAGACTGTCTGTTAACGTAACTAGATTGTTTATCAATGTAGCTACACTGTCTATTTGTTTTCATAGACGGTCTATTAGAGAGGCTACACTGTCTGTTAGTGTTCATAGACTGTCTGTTAGTGTAGCTAGACTGTCTATTAATGTAGCTACACTGTCTTATAGTGTTCCTAAACTGTCTATTAGTGTAGCTAGATTGTCTATTAGTTTAGCTACACTGTCTTATAGTGTTCCTAGACTGTCTATTAGTGTAGATAGACTGTCTATTAATGTAGCTACACTGTCAATTAGTGTTCATAGACTGTCTGTTAGTGTAACTAGACTGTCTTTTAGTGTGGCTACACTGTCTTATAGTGTTCCTAGACTGTCTATTAGTGTAGCTAGATTGTCTATTAGTGTAGCTACACTGTCTAATAGTGTTCCTAGACTGTCTACTAGTGTAGCCAGACTGTCTATTAGAGTAGCTACACTGTCTAATAGTGTTCCTAGACTGTCTATTAGTTTAGCTAGATTGTGTATCAATATAGCTACACTGTCTATTAGTTTTCATAGACGGTCTGTTAGTGTAGCTAGACTGTCTACTAGTGTAGCTACATTGTCTATTGATGTTCCTAGACTGTCCGTTAGTGTAGCTAGATTGTCTATCAATGTAGCTACACTGTCTTTTAATTTTCTTATACTGTTTGTTAGAGTAGCTACACTGTCTATTAGTGTTCATATACTGTCTGTTCGTGTATCTAGACTGTCTATTAGTGTAGCTACACTGTCTAATAGTGTTCCTAGACTGTCTATTAGTGTAGCTAGATTGTCTATCAATATAGCTACACTGTCTATTAGTTTTCCTATACTGTCTGTTAGTGTAGCTAGACTGTCTACTAATGTAGCTACATTGTCTATTAGTGTTCCTAGACTGTCTATTAGTGTAGCTAGACTGTCTATTATAGTAGTTAGATTGTCCATCAATATAGCTACACTGTCTATGAGTTTTCCTATACTGTATGTTAGTGTAGCTAGACTCTCTACTAGTGTAGCTACTTTGTCTATTGATGTTCTTAGACTGTCCATTAGTGTAGCTAGATTGTCTATCAATGTAGCTACACTGTCTATAAGTTTTCTTATACTGTCTGTTAGAGTAGCTACACTGTCTATTCGTTTTCATCAATGGTCTATTAGTTAGCTACACTGTCTATTAGAGTTCACAGACTGTCTGTTCGTGTAGCTAGACTGTCTATTAGTGTAGCTACACTGTCTAATAGTGTTCAGAGACTGTCTATTAGTGTAGCTAGACTGTCTACTAGTGTAGCTACACTGTCTTATAGTGTTCCTAGACTGTCTATTAGTGTAGCTAGACTGTCTATTAGTGTAGCTACACTGTGTAATAGTGTTCCTAGACTGTCTATTAGTGTAGCTAGACTGTCTATTAGAGTAGCTACACTGTCTAATAGTGTTCCTAGACTGCCTATTAGTGTAGCTACACTGTCTAATAGTGTTCCTAGACTGTCTGTTTGCGTAACTAGATTGTTGATAAATGTAGCTACACTGTCTATTTGTTTTCATAGACGGTCTATAAGAGAAGCTACACTGTCTATTAGTGTTCATAGACTGTCTGTTAGTGTAGCTAGACTGTCACTTAATGTAGCTACACTGTCTTATAGTGTTCCTAGACTGTCTATTAGTGTAGCTAGATTGTCTATAAGTGTAGCTACACTGTCTTATAGTGTTCCTAGACTGTCTATTAGTGTAGCTAGACTGTCTATTAGTGTAGCTTCACTGTCTATTAGTGTTCATAGACTGTCTGTTAGTGTAGCTAGATTGTCTATTAGTGTAGCTACACTGTCTTATAGTGTTCCTAGACTGTCTATTAGTGTAGCTAGATTGTATATTAGTGTAGCTACACTGTCTAATAGTGTTCTTAGACTGTCTACTAGTGTAGCAAGACTGTCTATTAGAGTAGCTACACTGTCTAATAGTGTTCCTAGACTGTCAATTAGTGTAGCTAGATTGCCTATCAATATAGCTACACTGTCTATTAGTTTTCATAGACGGTCTGTTAGTGTAGCTAGACTGTCTACTAGTGTAGCTACATTGTCTATTGATGTTCCTAGACTGTCCGTTAGTGTAGCTAGATTGTCTATCAATGTAGCTACACTGTCTTTTAATTTTCTTATACTGTCTGTTAGAGTAGCTACACTGTCTATTAGTGTTCATATACTGTCTGTTCGTGTAGCTAGACTGTCTATCAGTGTAGCTACACTGTCTAATAGTGTTCCTAGACTGTCTATTAGTGTAGCTAGATTGTCTATTAGTGTAACTACACTGTCTAATAGTGTTCCTAGACTGTCTATTAGTGTAGCTAGACTGTCTATTAGTGTAGCTACATTGTCTATTAGTGTTCCTAGAATGTCTATTAGTGTAGCTAGACTGTCTACTAGAATAGCTAGACTGACTATCAATATAGCTACACTGTCTATTACTTTTCCTATACTGTATGTTAGTGTAGCTAGACTGTCTATTAGTGTAGCTACACTGTCTAATAGTGTTCCTAGACTGTCTGTTAGTGTAGCTAGACTGTCTACTAATGTAGCTACATTGTCTATTGATGTTCCTAGACTGTCCGTTAGTGAAGCTAGATTGTCTATCAATGTAGCTACACTGTCTATTAGTGTCTTATACTGTCTGTTAGAGTAGCTACACTGTCTATTAGTGATCATATACTGTCTGTTAGTGTAGCTAGACTGTATATCAGTGTAGCTACACTGTCTAATAGTGTTCCTAGACTGTCTATTAGTGTAGCTAGATTGTCTATTAGTGTAGCTACACTGTCTAATAGTGTTCCTAGACTGTCTATTAGTGTAGCTAGACTGTCTATTAGTAAAGCTACACTGTCTTATAGTGTTCCTAGACTGTCTACTAGTGTAGTTAGACTGTCTATTAGTGTAGCTACACTGTCTAATAGTGTTCCTAGACTGTCTATAAGTGTAGCTAGATTGTGTATCAATATAGCTACACTGTCTATTAGTTTTCATAGACGGTCTGTTAGTGTAGCTAAAATGTCTACTAGTGTAGCTACATTGTCTATTGATGTTCCTAGACTGTCCGTTAGTGTAGCTAGATTGTCTATCAATGTAGCTACACTGTCTTTTAATTTTCTTATACTGTCTGTTAGAGTAGCTACACAGTCTTTAGTGTTCAAATGTCTGTTCGTGTAGCTAGACTGTCTATTAGTGTAGCTACACTGTCTAATAGTGTTCCTAGACTGTCTATTAAAGTAGCTAGATTGTCTATCAATATAGCTACACTGTCTATAAGTTTTCCTATACTGTCTGTTAGTGTAGCCAGACTGTCTACTAGTGTAGCTACATTGTCTTAGTGTTCCTAGACTGTCTATTAGTGTAGCGTGACTGTCTATTAGAGTAGCTAGATTGTCTATCAATATAGCTACACTGTCTATTACTTTTCCTATACTGTATGTTAGTGTAGCTAGACTGTATATTAGTGTAGCTACACTGTCTAATAGTGTTCCTAGACTGTCTATTTGTGTAGCAAAACTGTCTACTAGTGTAGCTACACTGTCTTATAGTGTTCCTAGACTGTCTATTAGTGTAGCTACACTGTCTATTAGTGTAGCTACACTGTCTAATAGTGTTCCTAGACTGTCTATTAGTGTAGCTAGACTGTCTATTAGAGTAGCTACACTGTCTAATAGTGTTCCTAGACTGTCTATTAGTGTAGCTACACTGTCTAATAGTGTTCCTAGACTGTCTGTTAGCGTAACTAGATTGTTTATCAATGTAGCTACACTGTCTATTTGTTTTCATAGACGGTCTATTAGAGAAGCTACACTGTCTATTAGTGTTCATAGACTGTCTGTTAGTGTAGCTACACTGTCTATTAGTGTTCATATACTGTCTGTTAGTGTAGCTAGACTGTCTATCAGTGTAGCTACACTGTCTAATAGTGTTCCTAGACTGTCTATTAGTGTAGGTAGATTGTCTATTAGTATAGCTACACTGTCTTATAGTGTTCCTAGACTGTCTATTAGTGTAGCTAGACTGTCTATTAGTGTAGCTACACTGTCTAATAGTGTTCCTAGACTGTGAACTAGTATAGTTAGACTGTCTATTAGTGTAGCTACACTGTCTAATAGTGTTCGTAGACTGTCTATTAGTGTAGCTAGATTTTGTATCAATATAGCTACACTGTCTATTAGTTTTCATAGACGGTCTGTTAGTGTAGCTAGACTGTCTACTAGTGTAGCTACATTGTCTATTGATGTTCCTAGATTGTCCGTTAGTGTAGCTAGATTGTCTATCAATGTAGCTACACTGTCTTTTAATTTTCTTATACTGTCTGTTAGTGTAGCTACACTGTCTATTAGTGTTCATATACTGTCTGTTCGTGTAGCTAGACTGTCTATTAGTGTAGCTACACTGTCTAATAGTGTTCTTAGACTGTCTATTAGTGTAGCTAGACTGTCTATTATAGTAGCTAGATTGTCTATCAATATAGCTACACTGTCTATTACTTTTCCTATACTGTCTGTTAGTGTAGCAAGACTGTCTACTAGTGTAGCTACATTGTCTATTAGTGTTCCTAGACTGTCTATTAGAGTAGCTAGATTGTCTATCAATATAGCTACACTGTCTATTACTTTTCCTATACTGTATGTTAGTGTAGCTAGACTGTCTAATATTGTAGCTACACTGTCTAATAGTGTTCCTAGACTGTCTGTTAGTGTAGCTAGACTGTCTACTAGTGTAGCTACACTGTTTAATAGTGTTCCTAGACTGTCTATTAGTTTAGCTACACTGTCTATTAGTGTAGCTACACTGTCTAATAGTGTTCCTAGACTGTCTATTAGTGTAGCTCGACTGTCTTTTAGAGTAGCTACACTGTTCATAGTGTTCCTAGACTGTCTATTAGTGTAGCTACACTGTCTAATAGTGTTCCTAGACTGTCTGTTAGCGTAACTAGATTGTTTATCAATGTAGCTACACTGTCTATTTGTTTTCATAGATAGTCTATTAGAGAAGCTACACTGTCTATTAGTGTTCATAGACTGTCTGTTAGTGTAGCTAGACTGTCTATTAATGTAGCTACACTGTCTTATAGTGTTCCTATACTGTCTATGAGTGTAGCTAGATTGTCTATTAGTGTAGCTACACTGTCTTATAGTGTTCCTAGACTGTCTATTAGTGAAGCTAGACTGTCTATTAGTGTAACCACACTGCCTATTAGTGTTCATAGACTGTCTGTTAGTGTAGCTAGACTGTCTATTAGTGTAGCTACACTGTCTTATAGTGTTTCTAGACTGTCTGTTAGCGTAACTAGATTGTTTATCAATGTAGCTACACTGTCTATTTGTTTTCATAGACGGTCTATTAGAGAGGCTACACTATCTATTAGTGTAGCTACACTGTCTATTAGTGTAGCTACACTGTCTATTAGTGTTCATAGACTGTCTGTTAGTGTAGCTCGACTGTCTATTAGTGTAGCTAGATTGTCTATTAGTGTAGCTACACTGTCTTATAGTGTTCCTAGACCGTCTATTAGTGTAGCTAGATTGTCTATTAGTGTAGCTACACTGTCTGATAGTGTTCCTTGACTGTCTATTAGTGTAGCTAGATTGTGTATCAATATAGCTACACTGTCTATCAGTTTTCATAGACGGTCTGTTAGTGTAGCTAGACTGTCTACTAGTGTAGCTACATTGACTATTGATGTTCCTAGACTGTCCGTTAGTGTAGCTAGATTGTCTATCAATGTAGCTACACTGTCTTTTAATTTTCTTATACTGTCTGTTAGTGTAGCTACACTGTGTATTAGTGTTCATATACTGTCTGTTCGTGTAGCTAGACTGTCTGTTAGTGTAGCTACACTGTCTAATAGTGTTCCTAGACTGTCTATTAGTGTAGCTAGATTGTCTATCAATATAGCTACACTGTCTATTAGTTTTGCTATACTGTCTGTTAGTGTAGCTAGACTGTCTACTAGTGTAGCTACATTGTCTATTAGTGTTCCTAGACTGTCTATTAGTGTAGCTAGACTGTCTATTAGAGTAGCTAGATTGTCTATCAATACAGCTACACCGTCTATAAGTTTTCCTATACTGTATGTTAGTGTAGCTAGACTGTCTACTAGTGTAGCTACATTGTCTATTGATGTTCCTAGACTGTCCGTTAGTGTACCTAGATTGTCTATCAATGTAGCTACACTGTCCATTAGTTTTCTTATACTGTCTGTTAGAGTAGCTACACTATCTATTTGTTTTCATCGACGGTCTATTAGTTAGCTACACTGTCAATTAGAGTTCATAGACTGTCTGTTAGTGTAGCTAGACTGTCCATTAGTGTAGCTACACTGTCTAATAGTGTTCCTAGACTGTCTATTAGTGTAGCTAGACTTTCTACTAGTGTAGCTACACTGTCTAATAGTGTTCCTAGACTGACTATAAGTGTAGCTAGACTGTCTATTAGAGTAGCTACACTGTCTAATAGTGTTCCTAGACTGTCTATTAGTGTAGCTACACTGTCTAATAGTGTTCCTAGACTTTCTATTTGTGTAGCTAGATTGTCTATCAATATAGCTACACTGTCTATTTGTTTTCATCGACGGTCTATTAGTTAGCTACACTGTCAATTAGAGTTCATAGACTGTCTGTTAGTGTAGCTAGACTGTCCATTAGTGTAGCTACACTGTCTAATAGTGTTCCTAGACTGTCTATTAGTGTAGCTAGACTGTCTACTAGTGTAGCTACACTGTCTAATAGTGTTCCTAGACTGACTATAGGTGTAGCTAGACTGTCTATTAGAGTAGCTACACTGTCTAATAGTGTTCCTAGACTGTCTATTAGTGTAGCTACACTGTCTAATAGTGTTCCTAGACTAACTATAAGTGTAGCTAGACTGTCTATTAGAGTAGCTACACTGTCTAATAGTGTTCCTAGACTGTCTATTAGTGTAGCTACACTGTCTAATAGTGTTCCTAGACTGTCTATTAGTGTAGCTACACTGTCTAATAGTTTTCCTATACTGTCTGTTAGTGTAGCTAGACTGTCTACTAGTGTAGCTACCTTGTCTATTAGTGTAGCTAGACTGTCTTTTAGTGTAGCTAGACTGTCTATTAGAGTAGCTAGATTTGTCTATCAATATAGCTACACTGTCTATTAGTTTTCCTATACTGTATGTTAGTGTAGCTAGACTGTCTACTAGTGTAGCTACATTGTCTATTGATGTTCCTAGACTGTCTGTTAGTGTAGCTAGATTGTCTATTAGTGTAGCTACACTGTCTAATAGTGTTCCTAGACTGTCTGTTAGTGTAGCTAGACTTTCTACTAGTGTAGGTACACTGTCTTATAGTGTTCCTAGACTGTCTATTAGTGTAGCTACACTGTCTATTGGTGTAGCTACACTGTCTATTAGTGTTCCTAGACTGTCAATTAGTGTAGCTAGACGGTCTATTAGAGTAGCTACACTGTCTAATAGTGTTCCTAGACTGTCTATTAGTGTAGCTAAACTGTCTAATAGTGTTCCTAGACTGTCTGTTAGCGTAACTAGATTGTTTATCAATGTAGCTACACTGTCTATTTGTTTTCATAGACGGTCTATTAGAGAGGCTACACTGTCTATTAGTGTTCATAGACTGTCTGTTAGTGTAGCTAGACTGTCTATTACTGTAGCTACACTGTCTTAGAGTGTTCCTATACTGTCTATTAGTGTAGCTAGATTGTCTATTAGTGTAGCTACATTGTCTTATAGTGTTCCTAGACTGTCTATTAGTGTAGCTACACTGTCTATTGGTGTAGCTACACTGTCTATTAGTGTTCCTAGACTGTCAATTAGTGTAGCTAGACGGTCTATTAGAGTAGCTACACTGTCTAATAGAGTTCCTAGACTGTCTATTAGTGTAGCTACACTGTCTAATAGTGTTCCTAGACTGTCTGTTAGCGTAACTAGATTGTTTATCAATGTAGCTACACTGTCTATTTGTTTTCATAGACGGTCTATTAGAGAGGCTACACTGTCTATTAGTGTTCATAGACTGTCTGTTAGTGTAGCTAGACTGTCTATTACTGTAGCTACACTGTCTTATAGTGTTCCTAGACTGTCTATTAGTGTAGCTAGATTGTCTATTAGTGTAGCTACACTGTCTTATAGTGTTCCTAGACTGTCTATTAGTGTAGCTAGACTGTTTATTAGTGTAGCTACACTGTCTATTAGTGTTCATAGACTGTCTATGAGTGTAACTAGATTGTCTATTAGTGTAACTACACTGTCTTATAGTGTTCCTAGACTGTCTATTAGTGAAGCTAGACTGTCTATTAGTGTAACCACACTGCCTATTAGTGTTCATAGACTGTCTGTTAGTGTAGCTAGACTGTCTATTAGTGTAGCTACACTGTCTTATAGTGTTCCTAGACTGTCTGTTAGCGTAACTAGATTGTTTATCAATGTAGCTACACTGTCTATTTGTTTTCATAGACGGTCTATTAGAGAGGCTACACTGTCTATTAGTGTAGCTACACTGTCTATTAGTGTAGCTACACTGTCTATTAGTGTTCATAGACTGTCTGTTAGTGTAGCTCGACTGTCTATTAGTGTAGCTAGATTGTCTATTAGTGTAGCTACACTGTCTTATAGTGTTCCTAGACCGTCTAGTAGTGTAGCTAGATTGTCTTTTAGTGTAGCTACACTGTCTGATAGTGTTCCTTGACTGTCTATTAGTGTAGCTAGATTGTGTATCAATATAGCTACACTGTCTATCAGTTTTCATAGACGGTCTGTTAGTGTAGCTAGACTGTCTACTAGTGTAGCTACATTGACTATTGATGTTCCTAGACTGTCCGTTAGTGTAGCTAGATTGTCTATCAATGTAGCTACACTGTCTTTTAATTTTCTTATACTGTCTGTTAGTGTAGCTACACTGTGTATTAGTGTTCATATACTGTCTGTTCGTGTAGCTAGACTGTCTGTTAGTGTAGCTACACTGTCTAATAGTGTTCCTAGACTGTCTATTAGTGTAGCTAGATTGTCTATCAATATAGCTACACTGTCTATTAGTTTTGCTATACTGTCTGTTAGTGTAGCTAGACTGTCTACTAGTGTAGCTACATTGTCTATTAGTGTTCCTAGACTGTCTTTTAGTGTAGCTAGACTGTCTATTAGAGTAGCTAGATTGTCTATCAATACAGCTACACTGTCTATAAGTTTTCCTATACTGTATGTTAGTGTAGCTAGACTGTCTACTAGTGTAGCTACATTGTCTATTGATGTTCCTAGACTGTCCGTTAGTGTACCTAGATTGTCTATCAATGTAGCTACACTGTCCATTAGTTTTCTTATACTGTCTGTTAGAGTAGCTACACTGTCTATTTGTTTTCATCGACGGTCTATTAGTTAGCTACACTGTCAATTAGAGTTCATAGACTGTCTGTTAGTGTAGCTAGACTGTCCATTAGTGTAGCTACACTGTCTAATAGTGTTCCTAGACTGTCTATTAGTGTAGCTAGACTTTCTACTAGTGTAGCTACACTGTCTAATAGTGTTCCTAGACTGACTATAAGTGTAGCTAGACTGTCTATTAGAGTAGCTACACTGTCTAATAGTGTTCCTAGACTGTCTATTAGTGTAGCTACACTGTCTAATAGTGTTCCTAGATTTTCTATTTGTGTAGCTAGATTGTCTATCAATATAGCTACACTGTCTATTTGTTTTCATCGACTGTCTATTAGTTAGCTACACTGTCAATTAGAGTTCATAGACTGTCTGTTAGTGTAGCTAGACTGTCCATTAGTGTAGCTACACTGTCTAATAGTGTTCCTAGACTGTCTATTAGTGTAGCTAGACTGTCTACTAGTGTAGCTACACTGTCTAATAGTGTTCCTAGACTGACTATAGGTGTAGCTAGACTGTCTATTAGAGTAGCTACACTGTCTAATAGTGTTCCTAGACTGTCTATTAGTGTAGCTACACTGTCTAATAGTGTAGCTACACTGTCTAATAGTGTTCCTAGACTGTCTATTAGTGTAGCTCGACTGTCTTTTAGAGTAGCTACACTGTTCATAGTGTTCCTAGACTGTCTATTAGTGTAGCTACACTGTCTAATAGTGTTCCTAGACTGTCTGTTAGCGTAACTAGATTGTTTATCAATGTAGCTACACTGTCTATTTGTTTTCATAGACAGTCTATTAGAGAAGCTACACTGTCTATTAGTGTTCATAGACTGTCTGTTAGTGTAGCTAGACTGTCTATTAATGTAGCTACACTGTCTTATAGTGTTCCTAGACTGTCTATGAGTGTAGCTAGATTGTCTATTAGTGTAGCTACACTGTCTTATAGTGTTCCTAGACTGTCTATTAGTGAAGCTAGACTGTCTATTATTGTAACCACACTGCCTATTAGTGTTCATAGACTGTCTGTTAGTGTAGCTAGACTGTCTATTAGTGTAGCTACACTGTCTTATAGTGTTCCTAGACTGTCTGTTAGCGTAACTAGATTGTTTATCAATGTAGCTACACTGTCTATTTGTTTTCATAGACGGTCTATTAGAGAGGCTACACTATCTATTAGTGTAGCTACACTGTCTATTAGTGTAGCTACACTGTCTATTAGTGTTCATAGACTGTCTGTTAGTGTAGCTCGACTGTCTATTAGTGTAGCTAGATTGTCTATTAGTGTAGCTACACTGTCTTATAGTGTTCCTAGACCGTCTATTAGTGTAGCTAGATTGTCTATTAGTGTAGCTACACTGTCTGATAGTGTTCCTTGACTGTCTATTAGTGTAGCTAGATTGTGTATCAATATAGCTACACTGTCTATCAGTTTTCATAGACGGTCTGTTAGTGTAGCTAGACTGTCTACTAGTGTAGCTACATTGACTATTGATGTTCCTAGACTGTCCGTTAGTGTAGCTAGATTGTCTATCAATGTAGCTACACTGTCTTTTAATTTTCTTATACTGTCTGTTAGTGTAGCTACACTGTGTATTAGTGTTCATATACTGTCTGTTCGTGTAGCTAGACTGTCTGTTAGTGTAGCTACACTGTCTAATAGTGTTCCTAGACTGTCTATTAGTGTAGCTAGATTGTCTATCAATATAGCTACACTGTCTATTAGTTTTGCTATACTGTCTGTTAGTGTAGCTAGACTGTCTACTAGTGTAGCTACATTGTCTATTAGTGTTCCTAGACTGTCTATTAGTGTAGCTAGACTGTCTATTAGAGTAGCTAGATTGTCTATCAATACAGCTACACTGTCTATAAGTTTTCCTATACTGTATGTTAGTGTAGCTAGACTGTCTACTAGTGTAGCTACATTGTCTATTGATGTTCCTAGACTGTCCGTTAGTGTACCTAGATTGTCTATCAATGTAGCTACACTGTCCATTAGTTTTCTTATACTGTCTGTTAGAGTAGCTACACTATCTATTTGTTTTCATCGACGGTCTATTAGTTAGCTACACTGTCAATTAGAGTTCATAGACTGTCTGTTAGTGTAGCTAGACTGTCCATTAGTGTAGCTACACTGTCTAATAGTGTTCCTAGACTGTCTATTAGTGTAGCTAGACTTTCTACTAGTGTAGCTACACTGTCTAATAGTGTTCCTAGACTGACTATAAGTGTAGCTAGACTGTCTATTAGAGTAGCTACACTGTCTAATAGTGTTCCTAGACTGTCTATTAGTGTAGCTACACTGTCTAATAGTGTTCCTAGACTTTCTATTTGTGTAGCTAGATTGTCTATCAATATAGCTACACTGTCTATTTGTTTTCATCGACGGTCTATTAGTTAGCTACACTGTCAATTAGAGTTCATAGACTGTCTGTTAGTGTAGCTAGACTGTCCATTAGTGTAGCTACACTGTCTAATAGTGTTCCTAGACTGTCTATTAGTGTAGCTAGACTGTCTACTAGTGTAGCTACACTGTCTAATAGTGTTCCTAGACTGACCATAGGTGTAGCTAGACTGTCTATTAGAGTAGCTACACTGTCTAATAGTGTTCCTAGACTGTCTATTAGTGTAGCTACACTGTCTAATAGTGTTCCTAGACTAACTATAAGTGTAGCTAGACTGTCTATTAGAGTAGCTACACTGTCTAATAGTGTTCCTAGACTGTCTATTAGTGTAGCTACACTGTCTAATAGTGTTCCTAGACTGTCTATTAGTGTAGCTACACTGTCTAATAGTTTTCCTATACTGTCTGTTAGTGTAGCTAGACTGTCTACTAGTGTAGCTACCTTGTCTATTAGTGTAGCTAGACTGTCTTTTAGTGTAGCTAGACTGTCTATTAGAGTAGCTAGATTTGTCTATCAATATAGCTACACTGTCTATTAGTTTTCCTATACTGTATGTTAGTGTAGCTAGACTGTCTACTAGTGTAGCTACATTGTCTATTGATGTTCCTAGACTGTCTGTTAGTGTAGCTAGATTGTCTATTAGTGTAGCTACACTGTCTAATAGTGTTCCTAGACTGTCTGTTAGTGTAGCTAGACTTTCTACTAGTGTAGCTACACTGTCTTATGGTGTTCCTAGACTGTCTATTAGTGTAGCTACACTGTCTATTGGTGTAGCTACACTGTCTATTAGTGTTCCTAGACTGTCAATTAGTGTAGCTAGACGGTCTATTAGAGTAGCTACACTGTCTAATAGTGTTCCTAGACTGTCTATTAGTGTAGCTAAACTGTCTAATAGTGTTCCTAGACTGTCTGTTAGCGTAACTAGATTGTTTATCAATGTAGCTACACTGTCTATTTGTTTTCATAGACGGTCTATTAGAGAGGCTACACTGTCTATTAGTGTTCATAGACTGTCTGTTAGTGTAGCTAGACTGTCTATTACTGTAGCTACACTGTCTTAGAGTGTTCCTATACTGTCTATTAGTGTAGCTAGATTGTCTATTAGTGTAGCTACATTGTCTTATAGTGTTCCTAGACTGTCTATTAGTGTAGCTACACTGTCTATTGGTGTAGCTACACTGTCTATTAGTGTTCCTAGACTGTCAATTAGTGTAGCTAGACGGTCTATTAGAGTAGCTACACTGTCTAATAGTGTTCCTAGACTGTCTATTAGTGTAGCTACACTGTCTAATAGTGTTCCTAGACTGTCTGTTAGCGTAACTAGATTGTTTATCAATGTAGCTACACTGTCTATTTGTTTTCATAGACGGTCTATTAGAGAGGCTACACTGTCTATTAGTGTTCATAGACTGTCTGTTAGTGTAGCTAGACTGTCTATTACTGTAGCTACACTGTCTTATAGTGTTCCTAGACTGTCTATTAGTGTAGCTAGATTGTCTATTAGTGTAGCTACACTGTCTTATAGTGTTCCTAGACTGTCTATTAGTGTAGCTAGACTGTTTATTAGTGTAGCTACACTGTCTATTAGTGTTCATAGACTGTCTATGAGTGTAACTAGATTGTCTATTAGTGTAACTACACTGTCTTATAGTGTTCCTAGACTGTCTATTAGTGAAGCTAGACTGTCTATTAGTGTAACCACACTGCCTATTAGTGTTCATAGACTGTCTGTTAGTGTAGCTAGACTGTCTATTAGTGTAGCTACACTGTCTTATAGTGTTCCTAGACTGTCTGTTAGCGTAACTAGATTGTTTATCAATGTAGCTACACTGTCTATTTGTTTTCATAGACGGTCTATTAGAGAGGCTACACTGTCTATTAGTGTAGCTACACTGTCTATTAGTGTAGCTACACTGTCTATTAGTGTTCATAGACTGTCTGTTAGTGTAGCTCGACTGTCTATTAGTGTAGCTAGATTGTCTATTAGTGTAGCTACACTGTCTTATAGTGTTCCTAGACCGTCTAGTAGTGTAGCTAGATTGTCTATTAGTGTAGCTACACTGTCTGATAGTGTTCCTTGACTGTCTATTAGTGTAGCTAGATTGTGTATCAATATAGCTACACTGTCTATCAGTTTTCATAGACGGTCTGTTAGTGTAGCTAGACTGTCTACTAGTGTAGCTACATTGACTATTGATGTTCCTAGACTGTCCGTTAGTGTAGCTAGATTGTCTATCAATGTAGCTACACTGTCTTTTAATTTTCTTATACTGTCTGTTAGTGTAGCTACACTGTGTATTAGTGTTCATATACTGTCTGTTCGTGTAGCTAGACTGTCTGTTAGTGTAGCTACACTGTCTAATAGTGTTCCTAGACTGTCTATTAGTGTAGCTAGATTGTCTATCAATATAGCTACACTGTCTATTAGTTTTGCTATACTGTCTGTTAGTGTAGCTAGACTGTCTGTTAGTGTAGCTACAATGTCTATTAGTGTTCCTAGACTGTCTTTTAGTGTAGCTAGACTGTCTATTAGAGTAGCTAGATTGTCTATCAATACAGCTACACTGTCTATAAGTTTTCCTATACTGTATGTTAGTGTAGCTAGACTGTCTACTAGTGTAGCTACATTGTCTATTGATGTTCCTAGACTGTCCGTTAGTGTACCTAGATTGTCTATCAATGTAGCTACACTGTCCATTAGTTTTCTTATACTGTCTGTTAGAGTAGCTACACTGTCTATTTGTTTTCATCGACGGTCTATTAGTTAGCTACACTGTCAATTAGAGTTCATAGACTGTCTGTTAGTGTAGCTAGACTGTCCATTAGTGTAGCTACACTGTCTAATAGTGTTCCTAGACTGTCTATTAGTGTAGCTAGACTTTCTACTAGTGTAGCTACACTGTCTAATAGTGTTCCTAGACTGACTATAAGTGTAGCTAGACTGTCTATTAGAGTAGCTACACTGTCTAATAGTGTTCCTAGACTGTCTATTAGTGTAGCTACACTGTCTAATAGTGTTCCTAGACTTTCTATTTGTGTAGCTAGATTGTCTATCAATATAGCTACACTGTCTATTTGTTTTCATCGACGGT
The DNA here is from genome assembly GCA_964019695.1 of Loripinus fragilis. Taxonomy (NCBI): domain Eukaryota; kingdom Metazoa; phylum Mollusca; class Bivalvia; order Lucinida; family Lucinidae; genus Loripinus; species Loripinus fragilis. Next base: position 48,237,492 of record OZ026523.1, on the reverse strand, counting down.
CTATTAGTTAGCTACACTGTCAATTAGAGTTCATAGACTGTCTGTTAGTGTAGCTAGACTGTCCATTAGTGTAGCTACACTGTCTAATAGTGTTCCTAGACTGTCTATTAGTGTAGCTAGACTGTCTACTAGTGTAGCTACACTGTCTAATAGTGTTCCTAGACTGACTATAGGTGTAGCTAGACTGTCTATTAGAGTAGCTACACTGTCTTATAGTGTTCCTAGACTGTCTATTAGTGTAGCTACACTGTCTAATAGTGTTCCTAGACTAACTATAAGTGTAGCTAGACTGTCTATTAGAGTAGCTACACTGTCTAATAGTGTTCCTAGACTGTCTATTAGTGTAGCTACACTGTCTAATAGTGTTCCTAGACTGTCTATTAGTGTAGCTACACTGTCTAATAGTTTTCCTATACTGTCTGTTAGTGTAGCTAGACTGTCTACTAGTGTAGCTACATTGTCTATTAGTGTTTCTAGACTGTCTTTTAGTGTAGCTAGACTGTCTATTAGAGTAGCTAGATTTGTCTATCAATATAGCTACACTGTCTATTAGTTTTCCTATACTGTATGTTAGTGTAGCTAGACTGTCTACTAGTGTAGCTACATTGTCTATTGATGTTCCTAGACTGTCTGTTAGTGAAGCTAGATTGTCTATTAGTGTAGCTACACTGTCTAATAGTGTTCCTAGACTGTCTGTTAGTGTAGCTAGACTTTCTACTAGTGTAGCTACACTGTCTTATAGTGTTCCTAGACTGTCTATTAGTGTAGCTACACTGTCTATTGGTGTAGCTACACTGTCTATTAGTGTTCCTAGACTGTCAATTAGTGTAGCTAGACGGTCTATTAGAGTAACTACACTGTCTAATAGTGTTCCTAGACTGTCTATTAGTGTAGCTACACTGTCTAATAGTGTTCCTAGACTGTCTGTTAGCGTAACTAGATTGTTTATCAATGTAGCTACACTGTCTATTTGTTTTCATAGACGGTCTATTAGAGAGGCTACACTGTCTATTAGTGTTCATAGACTGTCTGTTAGTGTAGCTAGTCTGTCTATTACTGTAGCTACACTGTCTTAGAGTGTTCCTATACTGTCTATTAGTGTAGCTAGATTGTCTATTAGTGTAGCTACATTGTCTTATAGTGTTCCTAGACTGTCTATTAGTGTAGCTACACTGTCTATTGGTGTAGCTACACTGTCAATTAGTGTTCCTAGACTGTCAATTAGTGTAGCTAGACGGTCTATTAGAGTAGCTACACTGTCTAATAGTGTTCCTAGACTGTCTATTAGTGTAGCTACACTGTCTAATAGTGTTCCTAGACTTTCTGTTAGCGTAACTAGATTGTTTATCAATGTAGCTCCACTGTCTATTTGTTTTCATAGACGGTCTATTAGAGAGGCTACACTGTCTATTAGTGTTCATAGACTGTCTGTTAGTGTAGCTAGACTGTCTATTACTGTAGCTACACTGTCTTATAGTGTTCCTAGACTGTCTATTAGTGTAGCTAGATTGTCTATTAGTGTAGCTACACTGTCTTATAGTGTTCCTAGACTGTCTATTAGTGTAGCTAGACTGTTTATTAGTGTAGCTACACTGTCTATTAGTGTTCATAGACTGTCTGTTAGTGTAGCTAGACTGTCTATTAGTGTAGCTACACTGTCTTATAGTGTTCCTAGACTGTCTATTAGTGTAGCTAGATTGTCTATTAGTGTAGCTACACTGTCTAATAGTGTTCCTCGACTGTCTACTAGTGTAGCCAGACTCTCTATTAGAGTAGCTACACTGTCTAATAGTGTTCCTAGACTGTCTATTAGTGTAGCTAGATTGTGTATCAATATAGCTACACTGTCTATTAGTTCTCATAGACGGTCTGTTAGTGTAGCTAGGGCTGTCTACTAGTGTAGCTACATTGTCTATTGATGATCCTAGACTGTCCGTTAGTGTAGCTAGATTGTCTATCAATGTAGCTACAATGTGTTTTAATTTTCTTATACTGTCTGTTAGAGTAGCTACACTGTCTATTAGTGTTCATATACTGTCTGTTCGTGTAGCTAGACTGTCTTTTAGTGTAGCTACACTGTCTAATAGTGTTCCTAGACTGTCTATTAGTGTAGCTAAATTGTCATTCAATATAGCTACACTGTCTATTAGTTTTCCTATACTGTCTGTTAGTGTAGCTAGACTGTCTACTAGTGTAGCTACATTGTCTATTAGTGTTCCTAGACTGTCTATTAGTGTAGCTAGACTGTCTATTAGAGTAGCTAGATTGTCTATCAATATAGCTACACTGTCTATTAGTTTTCCTATACTGTATGTTAGTGTAGCTAGACTGTCTACTAGTGTAGCTACATTGTCTATTGATGTTAATTGACTGTCCATTAGTGTAGCTAGATTGTCTATCAATGTAGCTACACTGTCTATAAGTTTTCTTATACTGTCTGTTAGAGTAGCTACACTGTCTATTTGTTTTCATCAACGGTCTATTAGTTAGCTACACTGTCTATTAGAGTTCATAGACTGTCTGTTCGTGTAGCTAGACTGTCTATTAGTGTAGCTACACTGTCTAATAGTGTTCCTAGACTGTCTATTAGTGTAGCTAGACTGTCTACTAGTGTAGCTACACTGTCTTATAGTGTTCATAGACTGTCTATTAGTGTAGCTAGACTGTCTATTAGTGTAGCTACACTGTCTAATAGTGTTCCTAGACTGTCTATTAGTGTAGCTAGACTGTCTATTAGAGTAGCTACACTGTCTAATAGTGTTCCTAGACTGTCTATTAGTGTAGCTAGACTGTCTACTAGTGTAGCTACACTGTCTTATAGTATTCCTAGACTGTCTATTAGTGAAGCTAGCCTGTCTATTAGTGTAGCTACACTGTCTTATAGTGATCCTAGACTGTCTGTTAGTGTAGCTAGACTGTCTATTAGTGTAGCTACACTGTCTTATAGTGTTCCTAGACTGTCTATTAGTGTAGCTAGATTGTCTATTAGTGTAGCTACACTGTCTAATAGTGTTCCTAGACTGTGTACTAGTGTAGCTAGACTGTCTATTAGAGTAGCTACACTGTCTAATAGTGTTCCTAGACTGTCAATGAGTGTAGCTAGATTGTCTATCAATATAGCTACACTGTCTATTAGTTTTCATAGACGGTCTGTTAGTGTAGCTAGACTGTCTACTAGTGTAGCTACATTGTCTATTGATGTTCCTAGACTGTCCGTTAGTGAAGCAAGATTGCCTATCAATGTAGCTACACTGTCTATTAGTGTCTTATACTGTCTGTTAGAGTAGCTACACTGTCTATTAGTGTTCATATACTGTCTGTTAGTGTAGCTAGACTGTATATCAGTGTAGCTACACTGTCTAATAGTGTTCCTAGACTGTCTATTAGTGTAGCTAGATTGTCTATTAGTGTAGCTACACTGTCTAATAGTGTTCCTAGACTGTCTATTAGTGTAGCTAGACTGTCTATTAGTGTAGCTACACTGTCTTATAGTGTTCCTAGACTGTCTATTAGTGTAGCTAGATTGTGTATCAATATAGCTACACTGTCTTTTAGTTTTCATAGACGGTCTGTTAGTGTAGCTAGACTGTCTACTAGTGTAGCTACATTGTCTATTGATGTTCCTAGACTGTCCGTTAGTGTAGCTAGATTGTCTATCAATGTAGCTACACTGTCTTTTAATTTTCTTATACTGTCTGTTAGAGTAGCTACACAGTCTTTTAGTGTTCAAAATGTCTGTTCGTGTAGCTAGACTGTCTATTAGTGTAGCTACACTGTCTAATAGTGTTCCTAGACTGTCTATTAAAGTAGCTAGATTGTCTATCAATATAGCTACACTGTCTCTTAGTTTTCCTCTACTGTCTGTTAGTGTAGCTAGACTTTCTACTAGTGTAGCTACATTGTCTTAGTATTCCCAGACTGTCTATTAGTGTAGCTAGAATGTCTATTAGAGTAGCTAGATTGTCAATCAATATAGCTACACTGTCTATTACTTTTCCTATACTGTATGTTAGTGTAGCTAGACTGTATATTAGTGTAGCTACACTGTCTTATAGTGTTCCTAGACTGTCTGTTAGTGTAGCTAGAGTGTCTACTAGTGTAGCTACACTGTCTTATAGTGTTCCTAGACTGTCTATTAGTGCAGCTACACTGTCTATTAGTGTAGCTACACTGTCTAATAGTGTTCCTAGACTGTCTATTAGTGTAGCTAGACTGTCTATTAGAGTAGCTACACTGTCTAATAGTGTTCCTAGACTGTCTATTAGTGTAGCTACACTGTCTAATAGTGTTCCAAGACTGTCTGTTAGCGTTACTAGATTGTTTATCAATGTAGCTACACTGTCTATTTGTTTTCATAGACGGTCTATTAGAGAAGCTACACTGTCTATTAGTGTTCATAGACTGTCTGTTAGTGTAGCTACACTGTCTATTAGTGTTCATATACTGTCTGTTAGTGTAGCTAGACTGTGTATCAGTGTAGCTACACTGTCTAATAGTGTTCTTAGACTGTCTATTAGTGTAGCTAGATTGTCTATTAGTGTAGCTACACTGTCTAATAGTGTTCCTAGACTGTCTATTAGTGTAGCTAGACTGTCTATTAGTGTAGCTACACTGTCTAATAGTGTTCCTAGACTGTCTACTAGTGTAGTTAGACTGTCTATTAGTGTAGCTACACTGTCTAATATTGTTCGTAGACTGTCTATTAGTGTAGCTAGATTGTGTATCAATATAGCTACACTGTCTATTAGTTTTCATATACGGTCTGTTAGTGTAGCTAGACTGTCTACTAGTGTAGCTACATTGTCTATTGATGTTCCTAGACTGTCCGTTAGTGTAGCTAGATTGTCTATCAATGTAGCTACACTGTCTTTTAATTTTCTTATACTGTCTGTTAGAGTAGCTACACTGTCTATTAGTGTTCATATACTGTCTGTTCGTGTAGCTAGAATGTCTATTAGTGTAGCTACACTGTCTAATAGTGTTCTTAGACTGTCTATTAAAGTAGCTAGATTGTCTATCAATATAGCTACACTGTCTATGAGTTTTCCTAGACTGTCTGTTAGTGTAGCTAGACTGTCTACTAGTGTAGCTACATTGTCTATTAGTGTTCCTAGACTGTCTATTTGAGTAGCTAGACTGTCTATTAAAGTAGCTAGATTGTCTATCAATATAGCTACACTGTCTATTACTTTTCCTATACTGTATGTTAGTGTAGCTAGACTGTCTATTAGTGTAGCTACACTGTCTAATAGTGTTCCTAGACTGTCTGTTAGTGTAGCTAGACTGTCTACTAGTGTAGCTACACTGTTTTATAGTGTTCCTAGACTGTCTATTAGTTTAGCTACACTGTCTATTAGTGTAGCTACACTGTCTAATAGTGTTCCTAGACTGTCTATTAGTGTAGCTCGACTGTCTTTTAGAGTAGCTACACTGTCTAATAGTGTTCCTAGACTGTCTATTAGTGTAGCTTCACTGTCTAATAGTGTTCCTAGACTGTCTGTTAGCGTAACTAGATTGTTTATCAATGTAGCTACACTGTCTATTAGTGTTCAAAGACTGTCTGTTAGTGTAGCTAGACTGTCTATTAATGTAGCTACACTGTCTTATAGTGTATCTAGACTGTCTATGAGTGTAGCTAGATTGTCTATTAGTGTAGCTACACTGTCTTATAGTGTTCCTAGACTGTCTATTAGTGTAGCTAGACTGTCTTTTAGTGTAGCCACACTGCCTTTTAGTGTTCATAGACTGTCTGTTAGTGTAGCTAGACTGTCTATTAGTGTAGCTACACTGTCTTATAGTGTTCTTAGACTGTCTGTTAGCGTAACTAGATTGTTTATCAATGTAGCTACACTGTCTATTTGTTTTCATAGACGGTCTATTAGAGAGGCTACACTGTCTATTAGTGTAGCTAGACTGTCTATTAGTGTAGCTACACTGTCTATTAGTGTTCATAGACTGTCTGTTAGTGTAGCTAGACTGTCTATTAGTGTAGCTAGATTGTCTATTAGTGTAGCTACACTGTCTTTTAGTGTTCCTAGACCGTCTATTAGTGTAGCTAGATTGTCTATTAGTGTAGCTACACTGTCTAATAGAGTTCCTTGACTGTCTATTAGTGTAGCTAGATTGTGTATCAATATAGCTACACTGTCTATTAGTTTTCATAGACGGTCTGTTAGTGTAGTTAGACTGTCTACTAGTGTAGCTACATTGACTATTGATGTTCCTAGACTGTCAATTGGTGTAGCTAGACTGTCTATTAGAGTAGCTACACTGTCTAATAGTGTTCCTAGACTGTCTATTAGTGTAGCTACACTGTCTAATAGTGTTCCTAGACTGTCTGTTAGCGTAACTAGATTGTTTATCAATGTAGCTTCACTGTCTATTTGTTTTCATAGACAGTCTATTAGAGAAGCTACACTGTCTATTAGTGTTCATAGACTGTCTGTTAGTGTAGCTAGACTGTCTATTAATGTAGCTACACTGTCTTATAGTGTTCCTAGACTGTCTATTAGTATAGCTAGATTGTCTATTAGTGTAGCTACACTGTCTTATAGTGTTCCTCGACTGTCTATTAGTGTAGCTAGACTGTCTATTAGTGTAGCTACACTGTCTATTAGTGTTCATAGACTGTCTGTTAGTGTAGCTAGACTGTCTAATAGTGTAGCTACACTGTCTTATAGTGTTCCTAGACTGTCTATTAGTGTAGCTAGATTGTCTATTAGTGTAGCTACACTGTCTAATAGTGTTCCTAGACTGTGTACTAGTGTAGCAAGACTGTCTATTAGAGAAGCTACACTGTCTAATAGTGTTCCCAGACTGTCTATTAGTGTAGCTAGATTGTGTATCAATATAGCTACACTGTCTATTAGTTTTCATAGACGGTCTGTTAGTGTAGCTAGACTGTCAACTAGTGTAGCTACATTGTCTATTGATGTTCCTAGACTGTCCGTTAGTGTAGCTAGATTGTCTATCAATGTAGCTACACTGTCTTTTAATTATTTTATACTGTCTGTTAGAGTAGCTACACTGTCTATTAGTGTTCATATACTGTCTGTTCGTGTTCCTAGACTGTCTATAAGTGTAGCTAGACTGTCTATTAGAGTAGCTAGATTGTGTATCAATATAGCTACACTGTCTATTAGTTTTCGTAGACGGTCTGTTAGTGTAGCTAGACTGTCAACTAGTGTAGCTTCATTGTCTATTGATGTTCCTAGACTGTCCGTTAGTGTAGCTAGATTGTCTATCAATGTAGCTACACTGTCTTTTAATTATTTTATACTGTCTGTTAGAGTAGCTACATTGTCTATTAGTGTTCATATACTGTCTGTTCGTGTAGCTAGACTGTCTATTAGTGTAGCTACACTGTATAATAGTGTTCCTAGACTGTCTATTAAGGTAGCTAGATTGTCTATCAATATAGCTACACTGTCTATTAGTTTTCTTATACTGTCTGTTAGTGTAGCTAGACTGTCTACTAGTGTAGCTACATTGTCCATTAGTGTTCCTAGACTGTCTATTAGTGTAGCTAGACTGTCTATTAGAGTAGCCAAATTGTCTATCAATATAGCTACACTGTCTATTACTTTTCCTATACTGTATGTTAGTGTAGCTAGACTGTCTACTAGTGTAGTTACATTGTCTATTTATGTTCCTAGACTGTCCGATAGTGTAGCTGGATTGTCTATCAATGTAGCTACACTGTCTATTAGTTTTCTTATACTGTCTGTTAGAGTAGCTACACTGTCTATTTGTTTTAATCGACGGTCTATTAGTTAGCTACACTGTTTATTAGAGTTCCTAGACTGTCTATTAGTGTAGCTAGACTGTCTATTAGAGTAGCTACACTGTCTAATAGTGTAGCTAGACTGTCTATTAGTGTAGCTACACTGTCTAATAGTGTTCCAAGACCGTCTGTTAGCGTAACTAGATTGTTTATCAATGTAGCTACACTGTCTATTTGTTTTCATAGACGGTCTATTAGAGAAGCTACACTGTCTATTAGTGTTCATAGACTGTCTGTTAGTGTAGCTACACTGTCTATTAGTGTTCATATACTGTCTCTTAGTGTAGCTAGACTGTGTATCAGTGTAGCTACACTGTCTAATAGTGTTCTTAGACTGTCTATTAGTGTAGCTAGATTGTCTATTAGTGTAGCTACACTGTCTAATAGTGTTCCTAGACTGTCTATTAGTGTAGCTAGACTGTCTATTAGTGTAGCTACACTGTCTAATAGTGTTCCTAGACTGTCTACTAGTGTAGTTAGACTGTCTATTAGTGTAGCTACACTGTCTAATATTGTTCGTAGACTGTCTATTAGTGTAGCTAGATTGTGTATCAATATAGCTACACTGTCTATTAGTTTTCATATACGGTCTGTTAGTGTAGCTAGACTGTCTACTAGTGTAGCTACATTGTCTATTGATGTTCCTAGACTGTCCGTTAGTGTAGCTAGATTGTCTATCAATGTAGCTACACTGTCTTTTAATTTTCTTATACTGTCTGTTAGAGTAGCTACACTGTCTATTAGTGTTCATATACTGTCTGTTCGTGTAGCTAGAATGTCTATTAGTGTAGCTACACTGTCTAATAGTGTTCTTAGACTGTCTATTAAAGTAGCTAGATTGTCTATCAATATAGCTACACTGTCTATGAGTTTTCCTAGACTGTCTGATAGTGTAGCTAGACTGTCTACTAGTGTAGCTACATTGTCTATTAGTGTTCCTAGACTGTCTATTAGAGTAGCTAGACTGTCTATTAAAGTAGCTAGATTGTCTATCAATATAGCTACACTGTCTATTACTTTTCCTATACTGTATGTTAGTGTAGCTAGACTGTCTATTAGTGTAGCTACACTGTCTAATAGTGTTCCTAGACTGTCTGTTAGTGTAGCTAGACTGTCTACTAGTGTAGCTACACTGTTTTATAGTGTTCCTAGACTGTCTATTAGTTTAGCTACACTGTCTATTAGTGTAGCTACACTGTCTAATAGTGTTCCTAGACTGTCTATTAGTGTAGCTCGACTGTCTTTTAGAGTAGCTACACTGTCTAATAGTGTTCCTAGACTGTCTATTAGTGTAGCTTCACTGTCTAATAGTGTTCCTAGACTGTCTGTTAGCGTAACTAGATTGTTTATCAATGTAGCTACACTGTCTATTTGTTTTCATAGACGGTCTATTAGAGAAGCTACACTGTCTATTAGTGTTCAAAGACTGTCTGTTAGTGTAGCTAGACTGTCTATTAATGTAGCTACACTGTCTTATAGTGTATCTAGACTGTCTATGAGTGTAGCTAGATTGTCTATTAGTGTAGCAACACTGTCTTATAGTGTTCCTAGACTGTCTATTAGTGTAGCTAGACTGTCTTTTAGTGTAGCCACACTGCCTTTTAGTGTTCATAGACTGTCTGTTAGTGTAGCTAGACTGTCTATTAGTGTAGCTACACTGTCTTATAGTGTTCTTAGACTGTCTGTTAGCGTAACTAGATTGTTTATCAATGTAGCTACACTGTCTATTTGTTTTCATAGACGGTCTATTAGAGAGGCTACACTGTCTATTAGTGTAGCTAGACTGTCTATTAGTGTAGCTACACTGTCTATTAGTGTTCATAGACTGTCTGTTAGTGTAGCTAGACTGTCTATTAGTGTAGCTAGATTGTCTATTAGTGTAGCTACACTGTCTTTTAGTGTTCCTAGACCGTCTATTAGTGTAGCTAGATTGTCTATTAGTGTAGCTACACTGTCTAATAGAGTTCCTTGACTGTCTATTAGTGTAGCTAGATTGTGTATCAATATAGCTACACTGTCTATTAGTTTTCATAGACGGTCTGTTAGTGTAGTTAGACTGTCTACTAGTGTAGCTACATTGACTATTGATGTTCCTAGACTGTCAATTGGTGTAGCTAGACTGTCTATTAGAGTAGCTACACTGTCTAATAGTGTTCCTAGACTGTCTATTAGTGAAGCTACACTGTCTAATAGTGTTCCTAGACTGTCTGTTAGCGTAACTAGATTGTTTATCAATGTAGCTTCACTGTCTATTTGTTTTCATAGACGGTCTATTAGAGAAGCTACACTGTCTATTAGTGTTCATAGACTGTCTGTTAGTGTAGCTAGACTGTCTATTAATGTAGCTACACTGTCTTATAGTGTTCCTAGACTGTCTATAAGTATAGCTAGATTGTCTATTAGTGTAGCTACACTGTCTTATAGTGTTCCTCGACTGTCTATTAGTGTAGCTAGACTGTCTATTAGTGTAGCTACACTGTCTATTAGTGTTCATAGACTGTCTGTTAGTGTAGCTAGACTGTCTATTAGTGTAGCTACACTGTCTTATAGTGTTCCTAGACTGTCTATTAGTGTAGCTAGATTGTCTATTATTGTAGCTACACTGTCTAATAGTGTTCCTAGACTGTGTACTAGTGTAGCAAGACTGTCTATTAGAGAAGCTACACTGTCTAATAGTGTTCCTAGACTGTCTATTAGTGTAGCTAGATTGTGTATCAATATAGCTACACTGTCTATTAGTTTTCATAGACGGTCTGTTAGTGTAGCTAGACTGTCAACTAGTGTAGCTACATTGTCTATTGATGTTCCTAGACTGTCCGTTAGTGTAGCTAGATTGTCTATCAATGTAGCTACACTGTCTTTTAATTATTTTATACTGTCTGTTAGAGTAGCTACACTGTCTATTAGTGTTCATATACTGTCTGTTCGTGTTCCTAGACTGTCTATTAGTGTAGCTAGACTGTCTATTAGAGTAGCTAGATTGTGTATCAATATAGCTACACTGTCTATTAGTTTTCGTAGACGGTCTGTTAGTGTAGCTAGACTGTCAACTAGTGTAGCTACATTGTCTATTGGTGTTCCTAGACTGTCCGTTAGTGTAGCTAGATTGTCTATCAATGTAGCTACACTGTCTTTTAATTATTTTATACTGTCTGTTAGAGTAGCTACATTGTCTATTAGTGTTCATATACTGTCTGTTCGTGTAGCTAGACTGTCTATTAGTGTAGCTACACTGTATAATAGTGTTCCTAGACTGTCTATTAAGGTAGCTAGATTGTCTATCAATATAGCTACACTGTCTATTAGTTTTCTTATACTGTCTGTTAGTGTAGCTAGACTGTCTACTAGTGTAGCTACATTGTCCATTAGTGTTCCTAGACTGTCTATTAGTGTAGCTAGACTGTCTATTAGAGTAGCCAAATTGTCTATCAATATAGCTACACTGTCTATTACTTTTCCTATACTGTATGTTAGTGTAGCTAGACTGTCTACTAGTGTAGTTACATTGTCTATTAATGTTCCTAGACTGTCCGATAGTGTAGCTGGATTGTCTATCAATGTAGCTACACTGTCTATTAGTTTTCTTATACTGTCTGTTAGAGTAGCTACACTGTCTATTTGTTTTAATCGACGGTCTATTAGTTAGCTACACTGTTTATTAGAGTTCATAGACTGTCTATTAGTGTAGCTAGACTGTCTATTAGTGTAGCTACACTGTCTTATAGTGTTCCTAGACTGTCTATTAGTGTAGCTAGACTGTCTACTAGTGTAACTACACTGTCTTATAGTGTTCCTAGACTGTCTACTAGTGTAGCCAGACTGTCTATTAGAGAAGCTACACTGTCTAATAGTGTTCCTAGATTGTCTATTAGTGTAGCTAGATTGTGTATCAATATAGCTACACTGTCTATTAGTTTTTATAGACGGTCTGTTAGTGTAGCTAGACTGTCAACTAGTGTAGCTACATTGTCTATTGATGTACCTAGACTGTCCGTTAGTGTAGCTAGATTGTCTATCAATGTAGCTATACTGTCTTTTAATTTTCTTATACTGTCTGTTAGAGTAGCTACACTGTCTATTAGTGTTCATATACTGTCTGTTCGTGTAGCTAGACTGTCTATTAGAGTAGCTACACTGTCTAATAATGTTCCAAGACTGTCTATTAGTGTAGCTAGATTTTGTATCAATATAGCTACACTGTCTATTAGTTTTCATAGACGGTCTGTTAGTGTAGCTAGACTGTCTACTAGTGTAGCTACATTGTCTATTGATGTTCCTAGACTGTCCGTTAGTGTAGCTAGATTGTCTATCAATGTAGCTACATTGTCTTTTAATTTTTTTATACTGTCTGTTAGAGTAGCTACACTGTCTATTAGTGTTCATATACTGTCTGTTCGTGTAGCTAGACTGTCTATTAGTGTAGCTACACTGTCTAATAGTGTTCCTAGACTGTCTATTAAGGTAGCTAGATTGTCTATCAATATAGCTACACTGTCTATTAGTTTTCTTATACCGTCTGTTAGTGTAGCTAGACTGTCTACTAGTGTAGCTACATTGTCCATTAGTGTTCCTAGACTGTCTATTAGTGTAGCTAGACTGTCTATTAGAGTAGCTAGATTGTCTATCAATATAGCTACACTGTCTATTACTTTTCCTATACTGTATGTTAGTGTAGCTAGACTGTCTACTAGTGTAGTTACATTGTCTATTGATGTTCCTAGACTGTCCGATAGTGTAGCTCGATTGTCTATCAATGTAGCTACACTGTCTATTAGTTTTCTTATACTGTCTGTTAGAGTAGCTACACTGTCAATTTGTTTTCATCGACGGTCTATTAGTTAGCTACACTGTTTATTAGAGTTCATAGACTGTCTGTTAGTGTAGCTAGACTGTCTATTAGTGTAGCTACACTGTCTTATAGTGTTCCTAGACTGTCTATTAGTGTAGCTAGATTGTCTATTAGTGTTGCTACACTGTCTAATAGTGTTCCTAATAGACCGTCGTTAGTGTAGCTAGACTGTCTACTAGTGTAGCTACATTGTCTATTGATGTTCCTAGACTGTCCGTTAGTGTAGCTAGATTGTCTATCAATGTAGCTACACTGTCTTTTATTTTTTTTATACTGTCTGTTAGAGTAGCTACACTGTCTATTAGTGTTCATATACTGTCTGTTCGTGTAGCTAGACTGTCTATTAGTGTAGCTACACTGTCTTATAGTGTTCCTAGACTGTCTATTAGTGTAGCTAGACTGTCTACTAGTGTAGCTACACTGTCTAATAGTGTTCCTAGACTGTCTATTAGTGTAGCTAGACTGTCTATTAGAGTAGCTACACTGTCTAATAGTGTTCCTAGACTGTCTATAAGTGTAGCTTCACTGTCTAATAGTGTTCCTAGACTGTCTGTTAGCGTAACTAGATTGTTTATCAATGTAGCTACACTGTCTATTTGTTTTCATAGACGGTCTATTAGAGAAGCTACACTGTCTATTAGTGTTCATAGACTGTCTGTAAGTGTAGCTAGACTGTATATTAATGTAGTTACACTGTCTTATAGTGTTCCTAGACTGTCTATTAGTGTAGCTAGATTGTCTATTAGTGTAGCTACACTGTCTTATAGTGTTCCTCGACTGTCTATTAGTGTAGCTAGACTGTCTATTAGTGTAGCTAGACTGCCTATTAGTGTTCAGAGACTGTCTGTTAGTGTAGCTAGACTGTCTATTAGTGTGGGCTACACTGTCTTTTAGTGTTCCTAGACTGTCTATTAGTGTAGCTAGATTGTCTATTAGTGTAGCTACACTGTCTAATAGTGTTCCTAGACTGTCTACTAGTGTAGCCAGACTGTCTATTAGAGAAGCTACACTGTCTAATAGTGTTCCTAGACTGTCTATTAGTGTAGCTAGATTGTGTATCAATATAGCTACACTGTCTATTAGTTTTCATAGACGGTCTGTTAGTGTAGCTAGACTGTCTACTAGTGTAGCTACATTGTCTATTAGTGTTCCTAGACTGTCTATTGGTGTAGCTAGACTGTCTATTAGAGTAGCTAGATTGTCTATCAATATAGCTACACTGTCTATTAGTTTTCCTATACTGTACGTTAGTTAAGCTAGACCGTCTACTAGTGTAGCTACATTGTCTATTGATGTTCCTAGACTGTCCGTTAGTGTAGCTAGATTGTCTATCAATGTAGCTACACTGTCTATAAGTTTTCTTATACTGTCTGTTATAGTAGCTACTCTGTCTATTTGTTTTCATCGACGGTCTATTAGTTAGCTACACTGTCTATAAGAGTTCATAGACTGTCTGTTCGTGTAGCTAGACTGTCTATTAGTGTAGCTACACTGTCTAATAGTGTTCCTAGACTGTCTACTAGTGTAGCCAGACTGTGTATTAGAGAAGCTACACTGTCTAATAGTGTTCCTAGACTGTCTATTAGTGTAGCTAGATTGTGTATCAATATAGCTACACTGTCTATTAGTTTTCATAGACGGTCTGTTAGTGTAGCTAGACTGTCTACTAGTGTAGCTACATTGTCTATTGATGTACCTAGACTGTCCGTTAGTGAAGCTAGATTGTCTATCAATGTAGCTGTACTGTCTTTTAATTTTCTTATACTGTCTGTTAGAGTAGCTACACTGTCTATTAGTGTTCATATACTGTCTGTTCGTGTAGCTAGACTGTCTATTAGTGCAGCTACACTGTCTAATAGTGTTCCTAGACTGTCTATTAAGGTAGCTAGATTGTGTATCAATATAGCTACACTGTCTATTAGTTTTCTTATACTGTCTGTAAGTGTAGCAAGACTGTCTACTAGTGTAGCTACATTGTCCATTAGTGTTCCAAGACTGTCTATTAGTGTAGCTAGACTGTCTATTAGAGTAGCTAGATTGTCTATCAATATAGCTACACTGTCTATTACTTTTCCTATACTGTATGTTAGTGTAGCTAGACTGTCTACTAGTGTAGTTACATTGTCTATTGATGTTCCTAGACTGTCCAATAGTGTAGCTCGATTGTCTATCAATGTAGCTACACTGTCTATTAGTTTTCTTATACTGTCTGTTAGAGTAGCTACACTGTCTATTTGTTTTCATCGACGGTCTATTAGTAAGCTACACTGTTTATTAGAGTTCATAGACTGTCTGTTAGTAAAGCTAGACTGTCTATTAGTGTAGCTACACTGTCTTATAGTGTTCCTAGACTGTCTATTAGTGTAGCTACACTGTCTACTAGTGTAGCTACACTGTCTAATAGTGTTCCTAGACTGTCTATTAGTGTAGCTAGACTGTCTATTAGAGTAGCTACACTGTCTAATAGTGTTCCTAGACTGTCTATTAGTGTAGCTTCACTGTCTAATAGTGTTCCTACACTGTCTGTTAGCGTAACTAGATTGTTTATCAATGTAGCTACACTGTCTATTTGTTTTCATAGACGGTTTATTAGAGAAGCTACACTGTCTATTAGTGTTCAGAGACTGTCTGTAAGTGTAGCTAGACTGTATATTAATGTAGCTACACTGTCTTATAGTGTTCCTAGACTGTCTATTAGTGTAGCTAGATTGTCTATTAGTGTAGCTACACTGTCTTATAGTGTTCCTAGACTGTCTATTAGTGTAGCTAGACTGTCTATTAGTGTAGCAAGACTGCCTATTAGTGTTCATAGACTGTCTGTTAGTGTAGCTAGACTGTCTATTAGTGTAGCTACACTGTCTTATAGTGTTCCTATACTGTCTATTAGTGTAGCTAGATTGTCTATTAGTGTAGCTACACTGTCTGATAGTGTTCCTAGACTGTCTACTAGTGTAGCTAGACTGTCTATTAGAGAAGCTACACTGTCTAATAGTGTTCCTAGACTGTCTATTAGTGTAGCTAGATTGTCTATCAATATAGCTACACTGTCTATTAGTTTTCATAGACGGTCTGTTAGTGTAGCTAGACTGTCTACTATTATAGCTACATTGTCTATTGATGTTCCTAGACTGTCCGTTAGTGAAGCTAGATTGTCGATCAATGTAGCTATAATGTCTATTAGTTTTCTTATATTGTCTGTTAGTGTAGCTACACTGTCTATTAGTGTTTATATACTGTCTGTTAGTGTAGCTAGACTGTCTATCAGTGTAGCTACACTGTCTAATAGTGTTCTTAGACTGTCTATTAGAGTAGCTAGATTGTCTATAAATGTAGCTACACTGTCTATTAGTTTTCTTATACTGTCTGTTAGAGTAGCTACACTGTCTATTTGTTTTCATCGACGGTCTATTAGTTAGCTACACTGTCTATTAGAGTTCATAGACTGTCTGTTAGTGTAGCTAGACTGTCGATCAGTGTAGCTACACTGTATTAAAGTGTTCCTAGACTGTCTATTAGTGTAGCTAGATTGTCTATTAGTGTAGCTACACTGTCTAATAGTGTTCCTAGACTGTCTATTAGTGTAGCTAGACTGTCTATTAGTGTAGCTACACTGTCTAATAGTGTTCCTAGACTGTCTACTAGTGTATCTAGACTGTCTATTAGTGTAGCCACACTGTCTAATAGTGTTCCTAGACTGTCTATTAGTGTAGCTAGATTGTGTATCAATATAGCTACACTGTCTATTAGTTTTCATAGACGGTCTGTTAGTGTAAATAGACTGTCTACTAGTGTAGCTACATTGTCTATTGATGTTCCTAGACTGTCCGTTAGTGTAGCTAGTTTTTGTTTGTTTGATTTGGTTCTTTACGTCCACTCAACAATCTTTCAGTTATGCGGGACGGTTCTTCCTGGGTTTAATCAGTACTAAGCTAGGATAAATGTGTCTTGCCCAATGACCACAACGCAGTGACGCCTGTGAGGCTCGAACCCGCTACCCTTCGGTCTCGAATCAAGCACTCTACCACTGAGCCACTGCGCTCCCTAGTGTAGCTTGATTGTCTATCAATGTAGCTACACTGTCTTTTAATTTTCTTATACTGTCTGTTAGAGTAGCTACACTGTCTATTAGTGTTCATATACTGTCTGTTAGCGTAACTAGATTGTTTATCAATGTAGCTACACTGTCTATTTGTTTTCATAGACGGTCTACTAGAGAAGCTACACTGTCTATTAGTGTTCATAGACTGTCTGTAAGTGTAGCTAGACTGTATATTAATGTAGCTACATTGTCTTATAGTGTTCCTAGACTGTCTATTAGTGTAGCTAGATTGTCTATTAGTGTAGCTACACTGTCTTATAGTGTTCCTAGACTGTCTATTAGTGTAGCTAGACTGTCTATTAGTGTAGCTAGACTGCCTATTAGTGTTCATAGACTGTCTGTTAGTGTAGCTAGACTGTCTATTAGTGTAGCTACACTGTCTTATAGTGTTCCTAGACTGTTTATTAGTGTAGCTAGATTGTCTATTAGTGTAGCTACAGTGTCTAATAGTGTTCCTAGACTGTCTACTAGTGTAGCTAGACTGTCTATTAGAGTAACTAGATTGTCTATCAATATAGCTACACTGTCTATTACTTTTCCTATACTGTATGTTAGTGTAGCTAGACTGTCTACTAGTGTAGTTACATTGTCTATTGATGTTCCTAGACTGTCCGTTAGTGTAGCTCGATTGTCTATCAATGTAGCTACACTGTCAATTAGTTTTCTTATACTGTCTGTTAGAGTAGCTACACTGTCTATTTGTTTTCATCGACGGTCTATTAGTTAGCTAGACTGTCTAATAGTGTTCCTAGACTGTCTATTAGTGTAGCTAGACTGTCTACTAGTGTAGCTACACTGTCTAATAGTGTTCCTAGACTGTCTATTAGTGTAGCTAGACTGTCTATTAGAGTAGCTACACTGTCTTATAGTGTTCCTAGACTGTCTACTAGTGTAGCCAGACTGTCTATTAGAGAAGCTACACTGTCTAATAGTGTTCCTAGACTGTCTATTAGTGTAGCTAGATTGTGTATCAATATAGCTACACTGTCTATTAGTTTTCATAGACGGTCTGTTAGTGTAGCTAGACTGTCTACTAGTGTAGCTACATTGTCTATTAGTGTTCCTAGACTGTCTATTGGTGTAGCTAGACTGTCTATTAGAGTAGCTAGATTGTCTATCAATATAGCTACACTGTCTATTAGTTTTCCTATACTGTACGTTAGTTAAGCTAGACCGTCTACTAGTGTAGCTACATTGTCTATTGATGTTCCTAGACTGTCCGTTAGTGTAGCTAGATTGTCTATCAATGTAGCTACACTGTCTATAAGTTTTCTTATACTGTCTGTTATAGTAGCTACTCTGTCTATTTGTTTTCATCGACGGTCTATTAGTTAGCTACACTGTCTATAAGAGTTCATAGACTGTCTGTTCGTGTAGCTAGACTGTCTATTAGTGTAGCTACACTGTCTAATAGTGTTCCTAGACTGTCTACTAGTGTAGCCAGACTGTGTATTAGAGAAGCTACACTGTCTAATAGTGTTCCTAGACTGTCTATTAGTGTAGCTAGATTGTGTATCAATATAGCTACACTGTCTATTAGTTTTCATAGACGGTCTGTTAGTGTAGCTAGACTGTCTACTAGTGTAGCTACATTGTCTATTGATGTACCTAGACTGTCCGTTAGTGAAGCTAGATTGTCTATCAATGTAGCTGTACTGTCTTTTAATTTTCTTATACTGTCTGTTAGAGTAGCTACACTGTCTATTAGTGTTCATATACTGTCTGTTCGTGTAGCTAGACTGTCTATTAGTGCAGCTACACTGTCTAATAGTGTTCCTAGACTGTCTATTAAGGTAGCTAGATTGTGTATCAATATAGCTACACTGTCTATTAGTTTTCTTATACTGTCTGTAAGTGTAGCAAGACTGTCTACTAGTGTAGCTACATTGTCCATTAGTGTTCCAAGACTGTCTATTAGTGTAGCTAGACTGTCTATTAGAGTAGCTAGATTGTCTATCAATATAGCTACACTGTCTATTACTTTTCCTATACTGTATGTTAGTGTAGCTAGACTGTCTACTAGTGTAGTTACATTGTCTATTGATGTTCCTAGACTGTCCAATAGTGTAGCTCGATTGTCTATCAATGTAGCTACACTGTCTATTAGTTTTCTTATACTGTCTGTTAGAGTAGCTACACTGTCTATTTGTTTTCATCGACGGTCTATTAGTAAGCTACACTGTTTATTAGAGTTCATAGACTGTCTGTTAGTAAAGCTAGACTGTCTATTAGTGTAGCTACACTGTCTTATAGTGTTCCTAGACTGTCTATTAGTGTAGCTACACTGTCTACTAGTGTAGCTACACTGTCTAATAGTGTTCCTAGACTGTCTATTAGTGTAGCTAGACTGTCTATTAGAGTAGCTACACTGTCTAATAGTGTTCCTAGACTGTCTATTAGTGTAGCTTCACTGTCTAATAGTGTTCCTACACTGTCTGTTAGCGTAACTAGATTGTTTATCAATGTAGCTACACTGTCTATTTGTTTTCATAGACGGTTTATTAGAGAAGCTACACTGTCTATTAGTGTTCAGAGACTGTCTGTAAGTGTAGCTAGACTGTATATTAATGTAGCTACACTGTCTTATAGTGTTCCTAGACTGTCTATTAGTGTAGCTAGATTGTCTATTAGTGTAGCTACACTGTCTTATAGTGTTCCTAGACTGTCTATTAGTGTAGCTAG
The DNA here is from genome assembly GCA_964019695.1 of Loripinus fragilis. NCBI lineage: Eukaryota > Metazoa > Mollusca > Bivalvia > Lucinida > Lucinidae > Loripinus > Loripinus fragilis. Next base: position 48,218,079 of record OZ026523.1, on the reverse strand, counting down.
ACTGTCTATTAGTGTAGCAAGACTGCCTATTAGTGTTCATAGACTGTCTGTTAGTGTAGCTAGACTGTCTATTAGTGTAGCTACACTGTCTTATAGTGTTCCTATACTGTCTATTAGTGTAGCTAGATTGTCTATTAGTGTAGCTACACTGTCTGATAGTGTTCCTAGACTGTCTACTAGTGTAGCTAGACTGTCTATTAGAGAAGCTACACTGTCTAATAGTGTTCCTAGACTGTCTATTAGTGTAGCTAGATTGTCTATCAATATAGCTACACTGTCTATTAGTTTTCATAGACGGTCTGTTAGTGTAGCTAGACTGTCTACTATTATAGCTACATTGTCTATTGATGTTCCTAGACTGTCCGTTAGTGAAGCTAGATTGTCGATCAATGTAGCTATAATGTCTATTAGTTTTCTTATATTGTCTGTTAGTGTAGCTACACTGTCTATTAGTGTTTATATACTGTCTGTTAGTGTAGCTAGACTGTCTATCAGTGTAGCTACACTGTCTAATAGTGTTCTTAGACTGTCTATTAGAGTAGCTAGATTGTCTATAAATGTAGCTACACTGTCTATTAGTTTTCTTATACTGTCTGTTAGAGTAGCTACACTGTCTATTTGTTTTCATCGACGGTCTATTAGTTAGCTACACTGTCTATTAGAGTTCATAGACTGTCTGTTAGTGTAGCTAGACTGTCGATCAGTGTAGCTACACTGTATTAAAGTGTTCCTAGACTGTCTATTAGTGTAGCTAGATTGTCTATTAGTGTAGCTACACTGTCTAATAGTGTTCCTAGACTGTCTATTAGTGTAGCTAGACTGTCTATTAGTGTAGCTACACTGTCTAATAGTGTTCCTAGACTGTCTACTAGTGTATCTAGACTGTCTATTAGTGTAGCCACACTGTCTAATAGTGTTCCTAGACTGTCTATTAGTGTAGCTAGATTGTGTATCAATATAGCTACACTGTCTATTAGTTTTCATAGACGGTCTGTTAGTGTAAATAGACTGTCTACTAGTGTAGCTACATTGTCTATTGATGTTTCTAGACTGTCCGTTAGTGTAGCTAGTTTTTGTTTGTTTGATTTGGTTCTTTACGTCCACTCAACAATCTTTCAGTTATGCGGGACGGTTCTTCCTGGGTTTAATCAGTACTAAGCTAGGATAAATGTGTCTTGCCCAATGACCACAACGCAGTGACGCCTGTGAGGCTCGAACCCGCTACCCTTCGGTCTCGAATCAAGCACTCTACCACTGAGCCACTGCGCTCCCTAGTGTAGCTTGATTGTCTATCAATGTAGCTACACTGTCTTTTAATTTTCTTATACTGTCTGTTAGAGTAGCTACACTGTCTATTAGTGTTCATATACTGTCTGTTAGCGTAACTAGATTGTTTATCAATGTAGCTACACTGTCTATTTGTTTTCATAGACGGTCTACTAGAGAAGCTACACTGTCTATTAGTGTTCATAGACTGTCTGTAAGTGTAGCTAGACTGTATATTAATGTAGCTACATTGTCTTATAGTGTTCCTAGACTGTCTATTAGTGTAGCTAGATTGTCTATTAGTGTAGCTACACTGTCTTATAGTGTTCCTAGACTGTCTATTAGTGTAGCTAGACTGTCTATTAGTGTAGCTAGACTGCCTATTAGTGTTCATAGACTGTCTGTTAGTGTAGCTAGACTGTCTATTAGTGTAGCTACACTGTCTTATAGTGTTCCTAGACTGTTTATTAGTGTAGCTAGATTGTCTATTAGTGTAGCTACACTGTCTAATAGTGTTCCTAGACTGTCTACTAGTGTAGCTAGACTGTCTATTAGAGTAACTAGATTGTCTATCAATATAGCTACACTGTCTATTACTTTTCCTATACTGTATGTTAGTGTAGCTAGACTGTCTACTAGTGTAGTTACATTGTCTATTGATGTTCCTAGACTGTCCGTTAGTGTAGCTCGATTGTCTATCAATGTAGCTACACTGTCAATTAGTTTTCTTATACTGTCTGTTAGAGTAGCTACACTGTCTATTTGTTTTCATCGACGGTCTATTAGTTAGCTAGACTGTCTAATAGTGTTCCTAGACTGTCTATTAGTGTAGCTAGACTGTCTACTAGTGTAGCTACACTGTCTAATAGTGTTCCTAGACTGTCTATTAGTGTAGCTAGACTGTCTATTAGAGTAGCTACACTGTCTAATAGTGTTCTTAGACTGTCTATTAGTGTAGCTTCACTGTCTAATAGTGTTCCTAGACTGTCTGTTAGCGTAACTAGATTGTTTATCAATGTAGCTACACTGTCAATTTGTTTTCATAGACGGTCTATTAGAGAAGCTACACTGTCTATTAGTGTTCATAGACTGTCTGTTAGTGTAGCTAGACTGTCTATTAATGTAGCTACACTGTCTAATAGTGTTCCTAGACTGTCTACTAGTGTAGCTAGACTGTCTATTGGTGTAGCTACACTGTCTAATAGTGTTCCCAGACTGTCTATTATTGTAGCTAGATTGTGTATCAATATAGCTACACTGTCTATTAGTTTTCATAGACGGTCTGTTAGTGTAGCTAGACTGTCTACTAGTGTAGCTACATTGTCTATTGATGTTCCTAGACTGTCCATTAGTGTAGCTAGATTGTCTATCAATGTAGCTACACTGTCTTTAAATTTTCTTATACTGTCTGTTAGAGTAGCTACACTGTCTATAAGTGTTCATATACTGTCTGTTCGTGTAGCTAGACTGTCTACTAGTGTAGCTACACTGTCTAATAGTGTTCCTAGACTGTCTATTAGTGTAGCTAGACTGTCTATTAGTGTAGCTACACTGTCTAATAATGTTCCTAGACTGTCTACTAGTGTAGCTAGACTGTCTATTAGAGTAGCTACACTGTCTAATAGTGTTCCTAGACTGTCAATTAGTGTAGCTAGATTGTCTATCAATATAGCTACACTGTGTATTAGTTTTCATAGACGGTCTGTTAGTGTAGCTAGACTGTCTACTAGTGTAGCTACATTGTCTATTGATGTTCCTAGACTGTCCGTTAGTGAAGCTAGATTGTCTATCAATGTAGCTACACTGTCTATTAGTTTCTTATACTGTCTGTTAGAGTAGCTACACTGTCTATTAGTGTTCATATACTGTCTGTTAGTGTAGCTAGACTGTCTATCAGTGTAGCTAGACTGTCTAATAGTGTTCCTAGACTGTTTATTAGTGTAGCTAGATTGTCTATTAGTGTAGCTACACTGTCTAATAGTGTTCCTAGACTGTCTATTAGTGTAGCTAGACTGTCTATTAATGTAGCTACACTGTCTAATAGTGTTCCTAGACTGTCTATTAGTTTAGCTAGATTGTGTATCAATATAGCTACACTGTCTATTAGTTTTCCTATACTGTCTGTTAGAGTAGCTACACTGTCTATTAGTGTTCATATACTGTCTGTTCGTGTAGCTAGACTGTCTATTAGTGTAGCTACACTGTCTAATAGTGTTCCTAGACTGTCTATTAAAGTAGCTAGATTATCTATCAATATAGCTACACTGTCTATTAGTTTTCCTATACTGTCTGTTAGTGTAGCTAGACTGTCTACTAGTGTAGCTACATTGTCTATTAGTGTTCCTAGACTGTCTATTAGTGTAGCTAGACTGTCTACTAGAGTAGCTAGATTGTCTATCAATATAGCTACACTGTCTATTACTTTTCCTATACTGTATGTTAGTGTAGCTAGACTGTCTACTAGTGTAGTTACATTGTCTATTGATGTTCCTAGACTGTCCGTTAGTGTAGCTAGATAGTCTATCAATGTAGCTACACTGTCTATTAGTTTTCTTATACTGTCTGTTAGAGTAGCTACACTGTCTATTTGTTTTCATCGACGGTCTATTAGTTAGCTACACTATCTATTAGAGTTCATAGACTGTCTGTTAGTGTAGCTAGACTGTCTATTAGTGTAGCTACACTGTCTAATAGAGTTAATAGATTGTCTGTTCGTGTAGCTAGACTGTCTATTAGTGTAGCTACACTGTCTAATAGTGTTCCTAGACTGTCTATTAGTGTAGCTAGACTGTCTACTAGTGTAGCTACACTGTCTTATAGTGTTCCTATACTGTCTATTAGTGTAGCTAGACTGTCTATTAGTGTAGCTACACTGTCTTATAGTGTTCCTAGACTGTCTATTAGTGTACCTAGACTGTCTATTAGAGTAGCTACACTGTCTAATAGTGTTCCTAGACTGTCTATTTGTGTAGCTACACTGTCTAATAGTGTTCCTAGACTGTCTGTTAGCGTAACTAGATTGTTTATCAATAGAGCTACACTGTCTATTTGCTTTCATAGACGGTTTATAAGAGAAGCTACACTGTCTATTAGTGTTCATGAACTGTCTGTTAGTGTAGCTAGACTGTCTATTTATGTAGCTACACTGTCTTATAGTGATCCTAGACTGTCTATTACTGTAGCTAGATTGTCTATTAGTGTAGCTACACTGTCTAATAGTGTTCCTAGACTGTCTACTAGTGTAGCTAGACTGTCTATTAGAGTAGCTACACTGTCTAATAGTGTTCCTAGACTGTCAATCAGTGTAGCTAGATTGTCTATCAATAAAGCTACACTGTGTATTAGTTTTCATAGAGGATCTGTTAGTGTAGCTAGACTGTCTACTAGTATAGCTACATTGTCTATTGATGTTCCTAGACTGTCCGTTAGTGAAGCTAGATTGTCGATCAATGTAGCTATACTGTCTATTAGTTTTCTTATATTGTCTGTTAGTGTAGCTACACTGTCTATTAGTGTTCATATACTCTCTGTAAGTGTAGCTAGACTGTCTATCAGTGTAGCTACACTGTCTAATAGTGTTCTTAGACTGTCTATTAGAGTAGCTAGATTGTCTATAAATGTAGCTACACTGTCTATTAGTTTTCTTATACTGTCTGTTAGAGTAGCTACACTGTCTATTTGTTTTCATCGACGGTCTATTAGTTAGCTACACTGTCTATTAGAGTTCATAGACTGTCTGTTAGTGTTGCTAGACTGTCGATCAGTGTAGCTACACTGTATTAAAGTGTTCCTAGACTGTCTTTTAGTGTAGCTAGATTGTCTATTAGTGTAGCTACACTGTCTAATAGTGTTCCTAGACTGTCTATTAGTGTAGCTAGACTGTCTATTAGTGTAGCTACACTGTCTAATAGTGTTCCTAGACTGTCTACTAGTGTATCTAGACTGTCTATTAGTGTAGCTACACTGTCTAATAGTGTTCCTAGACTGTCTATTAGTGTAGCTAGATTGTGTATCAATATAGCTACACTGTCTATTAGTTTTCATAGACGGTCTGTTAGTGTAAATAGACTGTCTACTAGTGTAGCTACATGTCTATTGATGTTCCTAGACTGTCCGTTAGTGTAGCTAGTTTTTGTTTGTTTGATTTGGTTCTTTACGTCCACTCAACAATCTTTCAGTTATGCGGGACGGTTCTTCCTGGGTTTAACCAGTACTAAGCTAGGATAAATGTGTCTTGCCCAAGGACCACAACGCAGTGACGCCGGTGAGGCTCGAACCCGCTACCCTTCGTTCTCGAATCAAGCACTCTACCACTGAGCCAATGCGCTCCCTAGTGTAGCTAGATTGTCTATCAATGTAGCTACACTGTCTTTTAATTTTCTTATACTGTCTGTTAGAGTAGCTACACTGTCTATTAGTGTTCATATACTGTCTGTTAGCGTAACTAGATTGTTTATCAATGTAGCTACACTGTCTATTTGTTTTCATAGACGGTCTACTAGAGAAGCTACACTGTCTATTAGTGTTCATAGACTGTCTGTAAGTGTAGCTAGACTGTATATTAATGTAGCTACATTGTCTTATAGTGTTCCTAGACTGTCTTTTAGTGTAGCTAGATTGTCTATTAGTGTAGCTACACTGTCTTATAGTGTTCCTAGACTGTCTATTAGTGTAGCTAGACTGTCTATTAGTGTAGCTAGACTGCCTATTAGTGTTCATAGACAGTCTGTTAGTGTAGCTAGACTGTCTATTAGTGTAGCTACACTGTCTTATAGTGTTCCTAGACAGTTTATTAGTGTAGCTAGATTGTCTATCAGTGTAGCTACACTGTCTAATAGTGTTCCTAGACTGTCTACTAGTGTAGCTAGACTGTCTATTAGAGTAGCTAGATTGTCTATCAATATAGCTACACTGTCTATTACTTTTCCTATACTGTATGTTAGTGTAGCTAGACTGTCTACTAGTGTAGTTACATTGTCTATTGATGTTCCTAGACTGTCCGTTAGTGTAGCTCGATTGTCTATCAATGTAGCTACACTGTCAATTAGTTTTCTTATACTGTCTGTTAGAGTAGCTACACTGTCTATTTGTTTTCATCGACGGTCTATTAGTTAGCTAGACTGTCTAATAGTGTTCCTAGACTGTCTATTAGTGTAGCTAGACTGTCTACTAGTGTAGCTACACTGTCTAATAGTGTTCCTAGACTGTCTATTAGTGTAGCTAGACTGTCTATTAGAGTAGCTACACTGTCTAATAGTGTTCTTAGACTGTCTATTAGTGTAGCTTCACTGTCTAATAGTGTTCCTAGACTGTCTGTTAGCGTAACTAGATTGTTTATCAATGTAGCTACACTGTCAATTTGTTTTCATAGACGGTCTATTAGAGAAGCTACACTGTCTATTAGTGTTCATGGACTGTCTGTTAGTGTAGCTAGCCTGTCTATTAATGTAGCTACACTGTCTAATAGTGTTCCTAGACTGTCTACTAGTGTAGCTAGACTGTCTATTGGTGTAGCTACTCTGTCTAATAGTGTTCCCAGACTGTCTATTATTGTAGCTAGATTGTGTATCAATATAGCTACACTGTCTATTAGTTTTCATAGACGGTCTGTTAGTGTAGCTAGACTGTCTACTAGATTAGCTACATTGTCTATTGATGTTCCTAGACTGTCCATTGATGTAGCTAGATTGTCTATCAATGTAGCTACACTGTCTTTAAATTTTCTTATACTGTCTGTTAGAGTAGCTACACTGTCTATTAGTGTTCATATACTGTCTGTTCGTGTAGCTAGACTGTCTACTAGTGTAGCTACACTGTCTAATAGTGTTCCTAGACTGTCTATTAGTGTAGCTAGATTGTCTATCAATATAGCTACACTGTCTATTAGTTTTCCTATACTGTCTGTTAGTGTAGCTAGACTGTCTACTAGTGTAGCTACATTGTCTATTAGTGTTCCTAGACTGTCTATTAGTGTAGCTAGACTGTCTATTAGAGTAGCTAGATTGTCTATCAATATAACTACACTGTCTATTAGTTTTCCTATACTGTATGATAGTGTAGCTAGACTGTCTACTAGTGTAGCTACATTGTCTATTGATGTTCCTGGACTGTCCGTTAGTGTAGCTAGATTGTCTTTCAATGTAGCTACACTGTCTATTAGTTTTCTAATACTGTCTGTTAGAGTAGCTACACTGTCTATTAGTTTTCATCGACGGTCTATTAGTTAGCTACACTGTCTATTAGAGTTCATAGACTGTCCGTTCGTGTAGCTAGACTGTCTATTAGTGTAGCTACACTGTCTATTAGTGTTCCTAGACTGTCTATTAGTGTAGCTAGACTGTCTATTAGAGTAGCTAGATTGTCTATCAATATAGCTACACTGTCTATTACTTTTCCTATACTGTATGCTAGTGTATCTAGACTGTCTACTAGTGTAGTTACATTGTCTATTGATGCTCCTAGACTATCCGTTAGTGTAGCTAGATTGTCTATCAATGTAGCTACACTGTCTATTAGTTTTCTTATACTGTCTGTTAGAGTAGCTACACTGTCTATTAGTTTTCATCGACGGTCTATAAGTTAGCTACACTGTCTATTAGAGTTCATAGACTGTCTGTTCGTGTAGCTAGACTGTCTATTAGTGTAGCTACACTGTCTATTAGTGTAGCTACACTGTCTAATAGTGTTCCTAGACTGTCTATTAGTGTAGCTAGACTGTCTACTAGTGTAGCTACACTGTCTTATAGTTTTCCTAGACTGTCTATTAGTGTAGCTAGACTGTCTATTAGTGTAGCTACACTGTCTAATAGTGTTCCTAGACTGTCTATTAGTGTAGCTAGACTGTCTATTAGAGTAGCTACACTGTCTAATAGTGTTCCTAGACTGTCTATTAGTGTAGCTACACTGTCTAATAGTGTTCCTAGACTGTCTGTTAGCGTAACTAGATTGTTTATCAATGTAGCTTCACTGTCTGTTTGTTTTCATAGACGGTCTATACGAGAAGCTACACTGTCTATTAGTGTTCATAGACTGTCCGTTAGTGTAGGTAGATTGTCTATCAATGTAGCTACACTGTCTTTTAATTTTCTTATACTTTCTCTTAGAGTAGCTACACTGTCTATTAGTGGTCATATACTGTCTGTTCGTGTAGCTAGACTGTTTATTAGTGTAGCTTCACTGTCTAATAGTGTTCCTAGACTGTCTATTAGTGTAGCTAGATTGTCTATCAATATAGCTACACTGTCTATTAGTTTTCCTATACTGTCTGTTAGTGTAGATAGACTGTCTACTAGTGAAGCTACATTGTCTATTAGTGTTCCTAGACTGTCTATTAGTGTAGCTAGACTGTCTATTAGAGTAGCTAGATTGTCTATCAATATAGCTACACTGTCTATTAGTTTTCCTATACTGTATATTAGTGTAATTAGACTGTCTACTAGTGTAGCTACATTGTCTATTGATGTTCCTAGATTGTCCGTTAGTGTAGCTAGATTGTCTATCAATGTAGCTACACGGTCTATTAGTTTTCTTATACAGTCTGTTAGAGTAGCTACACTGTCTATTTGTTTTCATCGACGGTCTATTAGTTAGCTACACTGTCTATTAGGGTTCATAGACTGTCTGTTCGTGTAGCTAGACTGTCTATTAGTGTAGCTACACTGTCTAATAGTGTTCCTAGACTGTCTATTAGTGTAGCTAGATTGTCTATTAGAATAGCTACACTGTCTAATAGTGTTCCTAGACTGTCTGTTAGCGTAACTAGATTGTTTATCGATGTAGCTACACTGTCTATATGTTTTCATAGACGGTCTATTAGAGAAGCTACACTGTCTATTAGTGTTCATAGACTGTCTCTTAGCGTAGCTAGACTGTTTATTAATGTAGCTACAATGTCTTTTAGTGTTCCTAGACTGTCTATTAGTGTAGCTACACTGTCTATTAGTGTAGCTACACTGTCAATTAGTGTTCATAGACTGTCTGTTAGTGTAGCTAGACAGTCTATTAGTGTAGCTACACTGTCTTAAAGTGTTCCTAGACTGTCTATTAGTGTAGCTAGATTGTCTATTAGTGTAGCTACACTGTCTATTAGTTTTCATAGACGGTCTGTTAGTGTAGCTAGACTGTCTAATAGTGTTCCTATACTGTCTGTTAGCGTAACTAGATTGTTTATCAATGTAGCTACACTGTCTATTTGTTTTCATAGACGGTCTATTAGAGAAGCTACACTGTCTATTAGTGTTCATAGACTGTCTGTTAGCGTAGCTAGACTGTTTATTAATGTAGCTACAATGTCTTATAGTGTTCCTAGACTGTCTATTAGTGTAGCTAGCCTGTCTATTAGTGTAGCTACACTGTCAATTAGTGTTCATAGACTGTCTGTTAGTGTAGCTAGACAGTCTATTAGTGTAGCTACACTGTCTTAAAGTGTTCCTAGACTGTCTATTAGTGTAGCTAGATTGTCTTTTAGTGTAGCTACACTGTCTATTAGTTTTCATAGACGGTCTGTTAGTGTAGCTAGACTGTCTACTAGTGTAGCTACATTGTCTATTGATGTTCCTAGACTGTCCGTTAGTGAAGATAGATTGTCTATCGATGTAGCTACATTGTCTATTAGTTTTCTTATACTGTCTGTTAGAGAAGCTACACTGTCTATTAGTGTTCATAGTCTGTCTGTTCGTGTAGCTAGATTGTCTATTAGCGTAGCTACACTGTCTAATAGTGTTCCAAGACTGTCTATTAGTGTAGCTAGACTGTCTACTAGTGTAGCTACACTGTCTTATAGTGTTCCTAGACTGTCTATTAGTGTAGCTAGACTGTCTATTAGTGTAGCTACACTGTCTAATAGTGTTCCTAGACTGTCTATTAGTGTAGCTAGACTGTCTATTAGTGTAGCTACACTGTCTAATAGTGTTCCTAGACTGTCTACTAGTGTAGGTAGACTGTCTATTAGTGTAGCTACACTGTCTAATAGTGTTCTTAGACTGTCTATTAGAGTAGCTAGATTGTGTATCAATATAACTACACTGTCTATTAGTTTTCATAGACGGTCTGTTAGTGTAGCTAGACTGTCTACTAGTGTAGCTACATTGTCTATTGATATTCCTAGACTGTCCGTTAGTGTAGCTAGATTGCCTATCAATGTAGCTACACTGTCTTTTAATTTTCTTATACTGTCTGTTAGAGTAGCTACACTGTCTATTAGTGTTCCTAGACTGTCTATTAGTGTAGCTAGACTGTCTATTAGAGTAGCTGGATTGTCTATCAATATAGCTACACTGTCTATTACTTTTCCTATACTGTATGTTAGTGTAGCTAGACTGTCTCCTAGTGTGGTTACATTGTCTATTGATGTTCCTAGACTGTCCGTTAGTGTAGCTAGATTGTCTATCAATGTAGCTACACTGTCTATTAGTTTTCTTATACTGTCTGTTAGAGTAGCTACACTGTCTATTTGTTTTCATCGCCGGTCTATTAGTTAGCTACACTGTCTATTAAAGTTCATAGACTGTCTGTTTGTGTAGCTAGACTGTCTATTAGTGTAACTACACTGTCTAATAGTGTTCCTAGACTGTCTATTAGTGTAGCTAGACTGTCTACTAGTGTAGCTACACTGTCTAATAGTGTTCCTACACTGTCTATTAGTGTAGCTAGACTGTCTATTAGAGTAGCTACACTGTCTAATAGTGTTCATAGACTGTCTATTACTGTAGCTACACTGTCTAATAGTGTTCCTAGACTGTCTGTTAGCGTAACTAGATTGTTTATCAATGTAGCTACACTGTCTATGTGTTTTCATAGACAGTCTATTAGAGAAACTACACTGTCTATTAGTGTTCATAGACTGTCTGTTAGTGTAGCTAGACTGTCTATTAATGTAGCTACACTGTCTTATAGTGTTCCTAGACTGTCTATTAGTGTAGCTAGATTGTCTATTAGTGTAGCTACACTGTTTTATAGTGTTCCTAGACTGTCTATTAGTGTAGCTACACTGTCTTATAGTGTTCCTAGACTGTCTATTAGTGTAGCTAGATTGTCTATTAGTGTAGCTACACTGTCTAATAGTGGTTCTAGACTGTCTACTAGTGTAGCTGGACTGTCTATTAGAGTAGCTACACTGTCTAATAGTGTTCCTAGACTCTCTATTAGTGTAGCTAGATTGTCTATTAGTGTAGCTACACTGTCTTATAGTGTTCCTAGACTGTCTATTAGTGTAGTTAGATTGTCTATTAGTGTAGCTACACTGTCTAATAGTGTTCCTAGACTGTCTACTAGTGTAGCCAGACTGTCTATTAGAGAAGCTACACTGTCTAATAGTGTTCCTAGACTGTCTATTAGTGTAGCTAGATTGTGTATCAATATAGCTACACTGTCTATTAGTTTTCATAGACGGTCTGTTAGTGTAGCTAGACTGTCTACTAGTGTAGCTACATTGTCTATTGATCTTCCTAGACTGTCCGTTAGTGTAGCGAGATTTTATTGTCTATCAATGTAGCTACACTGTCTTTTAATTTTCTTATACTGTCTGTTAGAGTAGCTACATTGTCTATTAGTGTTCATATACTGTCTGTTCGTGTAGCTAGACTGTCTATTAGAGTAGCTAGATTGTCTATCAATATATCTACACTGTCTATTAGTTTTCCTATACTGTATGTTAGTGTAGCTAGACTGTCTACTAGTGTAGCTACATTGTCTATTGATGTTCCTAGACTGTCCGTTAGTGTAGCTAGATTGTCTATCAATGTAGCTACACTGTCTATAAGTTTTCTTATACTGTCTGTTAGAGTAGCTACACTGTCTATTTGTTTTCATCGACGGTCTATTAGTTAGCTACACTGTCTATTAGAGTTCATAGACTGTTTTTTCGTGTAGCTAGACTGTCTATTAGTGTAGCTACACTGTCTAATAGTGTTCCTAGACTGTCTATTAGTGTAGCTAGACTGTCTACTAGTGTAGCTACACTGTCTTATAGTTTTCCTAGACTGTCTATTAGTGTAGCTAGACTGTCTATTAGTGTAGCTACACTGTCTTTTAGTGCTCCTAGACTGTCTATTAGTGTACCTAGACTGTCTATTAGAGTAGCTACACTGTCTTATAGTGTTCCTAGACTGTCTATTAGTGTAGCTACACTGTCTAATAGTGTTCCTAGACTGTCTGTTAGCGTAACTAGATTGTTTATCAATGTAGCTACACTGTCTTTTTGCTTTCATAGACGGTCTATAAGAGAAACTACACTGTCTATTAGTGTTCCTAGACTGTCTATTAGTGTAGCTAGACTGTCTATTAGTGTAGCTACACTGTCTATTAGTGTTCATAGACTGTCTGTTAGTGTAGCTAGACTGTATATTAGTGTAGCTACACTGTCTTATAGTGTTCCTAGACTGTCTATTTGTGTAGCTAGATTGTCTATTAGTGTAGCTACACTGTCTAATAGTGTTCCTAGACTGTCTACTAGTGTAGCTAGACTGTCTATTAGAGTAGCTACACTATCTAATAGTGTTCCTCGACTGTCAATTAGTTTAGCTAGATTGTCTATCAATATAGCTACACTGTCTATTAGTTTTCATAGACGGTCTGTTAGTGTAGCTAGACTGTCTACTAGTGTAGCTACATTGTCTATTGATGTTCCTAGACTGTCCGTTAGTGAAGCTAGATTGTCTATCAATGTAGCTACACTGTCTATTAGTTTCTTATACTGTCTGTTAGAGTAGCTACACTGTCTATTAGTGTTCATATACTGTCTGTTAGTGTAGCTACACTGTCTATCAGTGTAGCTACACTGTCTAATAGTGTTCCTAGACTGTCTATTAGTTTAGCTAGATTGTCTATTAGTGTAGCTACACTGTCTAATAGTGTTCCTAGACTGTCTATTAGTGTAGCTAGACTGTCTATTAGTGTAGCTACACTGTCTAATAGTGTTCCTAGACTGTCTACTAGTGTAGGTAGACTGTCTATTAGTGTAGCTACACTGTCTAATAGTGTTCCTAGACTGTCTATTAGTGTAGCTAGATTGTGTATCAATATAGCTACACTGTCTATTAGTTTTCATAGACGGTCTGTTAGTGTAGCTAGACTGTCTACTAGTGTAGCTACATTGTCTATTGATGTTCCTAGACTGTCCGTTAGTGTAGCTAGATTGCCTATCAATGTAGCTACACTGTCTTTTAATTTCCTTATACTGTCTGTTAGAGTAGCTACACTGTCTATTAGTGTTCCTAGACTGTCTATTAGTGTACCTAGACTGTCTATTAGAGTAGCTAGATTGTCTATCACTATAGCTACACTGTCTATTACTTTTCCTATACTGTATGTTAGTGTAGCTAGACTGTCTACTAGTGTAGTTACATTGTCTATTGATGTTCCTAGACTGTCCGTTAGTGTAGCTAAATTGTCTATCAATGTAGCTTCACTGTCTATTAGTTTTCTTATACTGTCTGTTAGAGTAGCTACACTGTCTATTTGTTTTCATCGCCGGTCTATTCGTTAGCTACACTGTCTATTAGAGTTCATAGACTGTCTGTTAGTGTAGCTAGACTGTCTATTAGTGTAACTACACTGTCTAATAGTGTTCCTAGACTGTCTATTAGTGTAGCTAGATTGTTTATCAATATAGCTACACTGTCTATTAGTTTTCATAGACGGTCTGTTAGTGTAGCTAGTCTGTCTACTTGTGTAGCTACATTGTCTATTGATGTTCCTAGACTGTCCGTTAGTGTAGCTCTATTGTTTATCAATGTAGCTACACTGTCTTTTAATTTTCTTATACTGTCTATTAGTGTAGCTACACTGTCTAATAGTGTTCCTAGACTGTCTATTAGTGTAGCTAGATTGTCTATCAATATAGCTACACTGTCTATTAGTTTTCCTATACTGTCTGTTAGTGTAGCTAGACTGTCTACTAGTGTAGCTACGTTGTCTAATAGTGTTCCTAGACTATCTATTAGTGTAGCTAGACTGTCTATTAGAGTAGCTAGATTGTCTATCAATATAGCTACACTGTCTATTAGTTTTCTTATACTGTCTGTTAGAGTAGCTACACTGTCTATTTAATTTCATCGACGGTCTATTAGTTAGCTACACTGACTATTAGAGTTCATAGACTGTCTGTTAGTGTAGCTAGACTGTCTATTAGTGTAGCTACACTGTCTAATAGTGTTCCTAGACTGTCTATTAGTGTAGCTAGACTGTCTACTTGTGTAGCTACACTGTCTTATAGTTTTCCTAGACTGTCTATTAGTGTAGCTACACTGTCTATTAGTGTAGCTACACTGTCTAATATTGTTCATAGACTGTCTATTAGTGCAGCTAGACTGTCTATTAAAGTAGCTACACTGTCTTATAGTGTTCCTAGACTGTCTATTAGTGTAGCTACACTGTCTAATAGTGTTCCTAGACTGTCTGTTAGCGTAACTAGATTGTTTATCAATGTAGCTACACTGTCTGTTTGTTTTCATAGACGGTCTATACGAGAAGCTACACTGTCTATTAGGGTTCATAGACTGTCTGTTAGTGTAGCTAGACTGTCTATTAATGTAGCTACACTGTCTTATAGTGTTCCTAGACTGTCTATTAGTGTAGCTAGACTGTCTATTAGTGTAGCTACACTGTCTTATAGTGTTCCTAGACTGTCTATTAGTGTAGCTAGACTGTCTATTAGTGTAGCTACACTGTCTATTAGTGTTCATAGGCTGTCTGTTATTGTAGCTAGACTGTCTATTAGTGTAGCTACACTGTCTTATAGTGTTCCTAGACTGTCTATTAGTGTAGCTAGATTGTCTATTAGTGTAGCTACACTGTCTAATAGTGTTCCTAGACTGTCTACTAGTGTAGCTAGACTGTCTATTAGAGTAGCTACACTGTCTAATAGTGTTCCTAGACTGTCTATTAGTGTAGCTAGATTGTCTATCAATATAGCTACACTGTCTATTAGTTTTCATAGACGGTCTGTTAGTGTAGCTACACTGACTTCTTATGTAGCTACATAGTCTATTGATGTTCCTAGACTGTCCGTTAGTGAAGCTAGATTGTCTATCAATGTAGCTACACTGTCTATTAGTTTTCTTATACTGTCTGTTAGAGTAGCTACACTGTCTATTAGTGTTCATATACTGTCTGTTAGTGTAGCTAGACTGTCTATCAGTGTAGCTACACTGTCTAACAGTGTTCCTAGACTGTCTATAAGTGTAGCTAGATTGTCTATTAGTGTAGCTAAACTGTCTAATAGAGTTCCTAGACTGTCTATTAGTGTAGCTAGACTGTCTATTAGTGTAGCTACACTGTCTAATAGTGTTCCTAGACTGTCTACTAGTGTAGCTAGACTGTCTATTAGTGTAGCTACACTGTCTCATAGTGTTCCTAGACTGTCTATAAGTGTAGCTAGATTGTGTATCAATATAGCTACACTGTTTATTAGTTTTCATAGACTGTCTGTTAGTGTAGCTAGACTGTCTACTAGTGTAGCTACATTGTCTATTGATGTTCCTAGACTGTCCGTTAGTGTAGCTAGGTTGTCTATCATTGTAGCTACACTGTCTTTCAATTTTCTTATACTGTCTGTTAGAGTAGCTACACTGTCTATTAGTGTTCATATACTGTCTGTTCGTGTAGCTAGACTGTCTATTAGTGTAGCTACACTGTCTAATAGTGTTCCTAGACTGTCTATTAGTGTAGCTAGATTATCTATCAATATAGCTACACTGTCTATTAGTTTTCCTATACTGCCTGTTAGTGTACCTACACTGTCTTCTAGTGTAGCTACATTGTCTATTTGTGTTCCTAGACTGCATTTTAGTGTAGCTAGACTGTCTATTAGAGTAGCTAGATTGTCTATCAATATAGCTACACTGTCTATTAGTTTTCCTATACTGTATGTTAGTGTAATTAGACTGTCTACAAGTGTAGCTACACTGTCTATTGATGTTCCTAGATTGTCCATTAGTGTAGCTAGATTGTCTATCAATGTAGCTACACTGTCTATTAGTTTTCTTATACAGTCTGTTAGAGTAGCTACACTGTCTATTTGATTTCATCGACGTTCTATTAGTTAGCTACACTGTCTATTAGAGTTCATAGACTGTCTGTTCGTGTAGCTAGACTGTCTATTAGTGTAGCTACACTGTCTAATAGTGTTCCTAGACTGTCTATTAGTGTAGCTAGACTGTCTACTATTGTAGCTACACTGTCTTATAGTGTTCCTAGACTGTCTATTAGTGTAGCTAGACTGTCTATAAGAGTAGCTACACTGTCTAATAGTGTTCCTAGACTGTCTATTAGTGTAGCTAAACTGTCTAATAGCGTTCCTAGACTGTCTATTAGTGTAGCTAGATAGTCTATTAGAATAGCTACACTGTCTATAAGAGTTCATAGACTGTCTGTTCGTGTAGCTAGACTGTCTATTAGTGTAGCTACACTGTCTAATAGTGTTCCTATACTGTCTGTTAGCGAAACTAGATTGTTTATCAATGTAGCTACACTGTCTATTTGTTTTCATAGACGGTCTATTAGAGAAGCTAAACTGTCTATTAGTGTTCAAAGACTGTCTGTTAGCGTAGCTAGACTGTCTATTAATGTAGCTACAATGTCTTATAGTGTTCCTAGACTGTCTATTAGTGTAGCTAGACTGTCTATTAGTGTAGCTACACTGTCAATTAGTGTTCATAGACTGTCTGTTAATGTAGCTAGACAGTCTATTAGTGTAGCTAGACTGTCTTAAAGTGTTCCTAGACTGTCTATTAGTGTAGCTAGATTGTCTATTAGTGTAGCTACACTGTCTATTAGTTTTCATAGACGGTCTGTTAGTGTAGCTAGACTGTCTACTAATATAGCTACATTGTCTATTGATGTTCCTAGACTGTCCGTTAGTGAAGCTAGATTGTCTATCGATGTAGCTACACTGTCTATTAGTTTTCTTATACTGTCTGTTAGAGAAGCTACACTGTCTATTAGTGTTCATAGACTGTCTGTTCGTGTAGCTAGACTGTCTATTAGTGTAGCTACACTGTCTATTAGTGTTCATAGACTGTCTGTTTGTGTAGATAGACTGTCTATTAGTGTAGCTAAATAGTCTTATAGTGTTCCTAGACTGTCTATAAGTGTAGCTAGATTGTCTATTATTGTAGCAACACTGTCTAATAGTGTTCCTAGACTGTCTACTAGTGTAGCTAGACTGTCTATTAGAGTAGCTACACTGTCTAATAGTGTTCCTAGACTGTCAATTAGTGTAGCTAGATTGTCTATCAATATAGCTACACTGTCTATTAGTTTTCATAGACGGTCTGTTAGTGTAGCTAGACTGTCTTCTAGTGTAGCTATATTGTCTATTGATGTTCCTAGAGTGTCCGTTAGTGAAGCTTGATTGTCTATCAATGTAGCTACACTGTCTATTAGTTTCTTAAACTGTCTGTTAGAGTAGCTACACTGTCTATTAGTGTTCATATACTGTCTGTTAGTGTAGCTAGACTGTCTATCAGTGTAGCTACACTGTCTTATAGTGTTCCTAGACTGTCTATTAGTGTAGCTAGATTGTCTATTAGTGTAGCTACACTGTCTAATAGTGTCCCTAGACTGTCTTTTAGTGTAGCTAGACTGTCTATCAATATAGCTACACTGTCTATTAGTTTTCATAGACGGTCTGTTAGTGTAGCTAGACTGTCTACTAGTGTAGCTATATTGTCTATTGATGTTCCTAGAGTGTCCGTTAGTGAAGCTTGATTGTCTATCAATGTAGCTACACTGTCTATTAGTTTCTTAAACTGTCTGTTAGAGTAGCTACACTGTCTATTAGTGTTCATATACTGTCTGTTAGTGTAGCTAGACTGTCTATCAGTGTAGCTACACTGTCTTATAGTGTTCCTAGACTGTCTATTAGTGTAGCTAGATTGTCTATTAGTGTAGCTACACTGTCTAATAGTGTTCCTAGACTGTCTACTAGTGTATTTAGACTGTCTAGTAGTGTAGCTACACTTTCTAATAGTGTTCCTAGACTGTCTATTAGTGTAGCTAGATTGTGTATCAATATAGCAACACTGTCTATTAGTTTTCATAGACGGTCAGTTAGTGTAGCTAGACTGTCTACTAGTGTAGCTACATTGTCTATTGATGTTCCTAGACTGTCCGTTAGTGTAGCTAGATTGTCTATCAATGTAGCTACACTGTCTTTTAATTTTCTTATACTGTCTGTTAGTGTAGCTACACTGTCTAATAGTGTTCCTAGACTGTCTATTAGTGTAGCTACACTGTCTAATAGTGTTCCTAGACTGTCTATTAGTGTAGCTACACTGTCTAATAGTGTTCCTAGACTGTCTATTAGTGTAGCTAGACTGTCTATTAGAATAGCTACACTGTCTAATAGTGTTCCTAGACTGTCTATTAGTGTAGCTACACTGTCTAATAGTGTTCCTAGACTGTCTGTTAGCGTAACTAGATTGTTTATCAATAGAGCTACACTGTCTATTTGCTTTCATAGACGGTCTATAAGAGAAGCTACACTGTCTATTAGTGTTCATGAACTGTCTGTTAGTGTAGCTAGACTGTCTTTTAATGTAGCTACACTGTCTTATAGTGATCCTAGACTGTCTATTACTGTAGCTAGATTGTCTATTAGTGTAGCTACACTGTCTAATAGTGTTCCTAGACTGTCTACTAGTGTAGCTAGACTGTCTATTAGAGTAGCTACACTGTCTAATAGTGTTCCTAGACTGTCAATCAGTGTAGCTAGATTGTCTATCAATAAAGCTACACTGTGTATTAGTTTTCATAGACGGTCTGTTAGTGTAGCTAGACTGTCTACTAGTGTAGCTACATTGTCTATTGATGTTCCTAGACTGTCCGTTAGTGAAGCTAGATTGTCTATCAATGTAGCTACACTGTCTATTAGTTTCTTATACTGTCTGTTAGAGTAGCTACACTGTCTATTAGTGTTCATATACTGTCTGTTTGTGAAGCTAGACTGTCTATCAGTGTAGCGACACTGTCTAATAGTGTTCCTAGACTGTCTATTAGTGTAGCTAGATTGTCTATTAGTGTAGCTACACTGTCTAATAGTGTTCCTAGACTGTCTACTAGTGTAGCTAGACTGTCTATTAGAGTAGCTACACTGTCTAATAGTGTTCCTAGACTGTCTATTAGTGTAGCTAGATTGTCTATCAATATAGATACACTGTCTATTAGTTTTCATAGACGGTCTGTTAGTGTAGCTAGACTGTCTACTAGTATAGCTATATTGTCTATTGATGTTCCTAGACTGTCCGTTAGTGAAGCTAGATTGTCGATCAGTGTAGCTACACTGTCTATTAATTTTCTTATACTGTCTGTTAGAGTAGCTACACTGTCTATTAGTGTTCATATACTGTTTGTTAGTGTAGCTAGACTGTCTATTAGTGTAGCTACACTGTCTATCAATATAGCTACACTGTCTATTAGTTTTCCTATACTGTCTGTTAGTGTAGCTAGACTGTCTACAAGTGTAGCTACATTGTCTATTTGTGTTCCTAGACTGTCTATTAGTGTAGCTAGACTGTCTATTAGAGTAGCTAGATTGTCTATCAATATAGCTACACTGTCTATTAGTTTTCCTATACTGTATGTTAGTGTAGCTAGACTGTCTACTAGTGTAGCTACATTGTCTATTGATGTTCCTAGACTGTCCGTTAGTGTAGCTAGATTGTCTATCAATGTAGCTACACTGTCTATAAGTTTTCTTGTACTGTCTGTTAGAGTAGCTACACTGTCTATTTGTTTTCATCGACGGTCTTTTAGTTAGCTACACTGTCTATTAGAGTTCATAGAGTGTCTGTTCGTGTAGCTAGACTGTCTATTAGTGTAGCTACACTGTCTAATAGTGTTCCTAGACTGTCTATTAGTGTAGCTAGACTGTCTACTAGTGTAGCTACACTGTCTTATAGTGTTCCTAGACTGTCTATTAGTGTAGCTAGACTGTCTATTAGTATAACTACACTGTCTAATAGTGTTCCTTGACTGCCTATTAGTGTAGCTAGACTGTCTATTAGAGTAGCTACACTGTCTAATAGTGTTCCTAGACTGTCTATTAGTGTAGCTACACTGTCTAATAGTGTTCCTAGACTATCTGTTAGCGTAACTAGATTGTTTATCAATGTAGCTACACTGTCTATTTGCTTTCATAGACGGTCTATAAGAGAAGCTACACTGTCTATTAGTGTTCATAGACTGTCTGTTAGTGTAGCTAGACTGTCTATTAATGTAGCTACACTGTCTTATAGTGTTCCTAGCTTGTCTATTAGTGAAGCTAGATTGTCTTTTAGTGTAGCTACACTGTCTTATAGTGTTCCTTGACTGTCTATTAGTGTAGCTAGACTGTCTATTACTGTAGCTACACTGTCTATTAGTGTTCATAGACTGTCTGTTAGTGTAGCTAGACTGTCTAACAGTGTAGCTACACTGTCTTATAGTGTTCCTAGACTGTCTATTAGTGTAGCTAGACTGTCTATTAGTGTAGCTACACTGTCTAATAGTGTTCCTAGACTGTCTACTAGTGTAGCTAGACTGTCTATTAGAGTAGCTACACTGTCTAATAGTGTTCCTAGACTGTCAATTAGTGTAGCTAGATTGTCTATCAATATAGCTACACTGTCTATTAGTTTTCATAGACGGTCTGTTAGTGTAGCTAGACTATCTACTGGTGTAGCTACATTGTCTATTGATGTTCCTAGACTGTCCGTTAGTGAAGCTAGATTGTCTATCAATGTAGCTATACTGTCTTATAGTTTCTTATACTGTCTGTTAGAGTAGCTACACTGTCTATTAGTGTTCATATACTGTCTGTTAGTGTAGCTAGACTGTCTATCAGTGTAGCTAGACTGTCTAATAGTGTTCCTAGACTGTCTAGTAGTGTAGCTAGATTGTCTATTAGTGTAGCTACACTGTCTAATAGTGTTCCTAGACTGTCTATTAGTGTAGCTAGACTGTCTATTAGTGTAGCTACACTGTTTAATAGTGTTCCTAGACTGTCTTCTAGTGTAGTTAGACTGTCTATTTGTGTAGCTACACTGTCTAATAGTGTTCCTAGACTGTCTTTTAGTGTAGCTAGATTGTGTATCAAAATAGCTACACTGTCTCTTAGTATTCATAGACGGTCTGTTAGTGTAGCTAGACTGTCTACTAGTGTAGCTACATTGTCTATTGATGTTCCTAGACTGTCTATTAGTGTAGCTAGACTGTCTATTGGTGAAGCTACACTGTCTAATAATGTTCCTAGACTGTCTACTAGTGTAGTTAGACTGTCTATTAGTGTAGCTAGACTGTCTATTAGTGTAGCTACACTGTCTAATAGTGTTCCTAGACTGTCTATTAAAGTAGCTAGATTGTCTATCAATATAGCTACACTGTCTATTAGTTTTCCTATACTGTCTGTTAGTGTAGCTAGACTGTCTACTAGTGTAGCTACATTGTGTATTAGTGTTCCTAGACTGTCTATGAGTGTAGCTAGACTGTCTATTAGAGTAGCTAGATTGTCTATCAATATAGCTACACTGTCTATTAGTTTTCCTATACTGTATGTTAGTGTAGCTAGACTGTCAACTAGTGTAGCTACATTATCTATCGATGTTCCTAGACTGTCCGTTAGTGTAGCTAGATTGTCTATCAATGTAGCTACACTGTCTATTAGTTTTCTTATACTGTCTGTTAGAGAAGCTACACTGTCAATTTGTTTTCATCGACGGTCTATTAGTTACCTACACTGTCTATAAGAGTTCATAGACTGTCTGTTAGTGTAGCTAGACTGTCTATTAGTGTAGCTACACTGTCTAATAGTGTTCCTAGACTGTCTGTTAGTGTAGCTAGACTGTCTACTAGTGTAGCTACACTGTCTTATAGTGTTCCTAGACTGTCTATTAGTGTAGCTACACTGTCTATTAGTGTAGTTACATTGTCTAATAGTGTTCCTAGACTGTCTATTAGTGTAGCTAGACTGTCTATTAGAGTAGCTACACTGTCTAATAGTGTTCCTAGACTGTCCATTAGTGTAGCTACACTGTCTAATAGTGTTCCTAGACTGTCTGTTAGCGTAACTAGATTGTTTATCAATGTAGCTACACTGTCTATTTGTTTTCATAGACGGTCTATTAGAGAAGCTACACTGTCTATTTGTGTTCATAGACTGTCTGTTAGTGTAGCTAGACTGTCTATTAATGTAGCTACACTGTCTTATAGTGTTCCTAGACTGTCTATTAGTGTAGCAAGATTATCTATTAGTGTAGCTACACTGTCTTATAGTGTTCCTGGACTGTCTATTAGTGTAGCTAGACTGTCTATTAGTGTAGCTACACTGTCTATTAGTGTTCATACACTGTCTGTTAGTGTAGCTAGACTGTCTATTAGTGTAGCTACACTGTCTTATAGTGTTCCTAGACTGTCTATTAGTGTAGCTAGATTGTCTATTAGTGTAGCTACACTGTCTAATAGTGTTCCTAGACTGTCTACTAGTGTAGCCAGACTGTCTATTAGAGAAGCTACACTGTCTAATAGTGTTCCTAGACTGTCTATTAGTGTAGCTAGATTGTGTATCAATATAGCTACACTGTCTATTAGTTTTCATAGACGGTCTGTTAGTGTATTTAGACTGTCTACTAGTGTAGCTACATTGTCTATTGATGTTCCTAGACTGTCCGTTAGTGTAGCTAGATTGTCTATCAATGTAGCTACACTGTCTTTTAATTTTCTTATACTGTCTGTTAGAGTAGCTACACTGTCTATTAGTGTTCATATACTGTCTGTTGGTGTAGCTAGACTGTCTATTCGTGTAGCTACATGTCTAATAGTGTTCCTAGACTGTCTATTAGTGTAGCTAGACTATCTAATAGTGTTCCTAGAGTGTCTGTTAGCGTAACTAGATTGTTTATCAATGTAGCTACACTGTCTAATTGTTTTCATAGACGGTCTATTAGAGAAGCTACACTGTCTATTAGTGTTCATAGACTGTCTGTTAGTGTAGCTAGACTGTCTATTAATGTAGCTACACTGTCTTATAGTGTTCCTAGACTGTCTATAAGTGTAGCTAGATTGTCTATTAGTGTAGCTACACTGTCTAATAGTGTTCCTAGACTGTCTACTAGTGTAGCCAGACTGTCTATTAGAGAAGCTACACTGTCTAATAGTGTTCCTAGACTGTCTTTTAGTGTAGCTAGATTGTGTATCAATATAGCTACACTGTCTATTAGTTTTCATAGACGGTCTGTTAGTGTATTTAGACTGTCTACTAGTGTAGCTACATTGTCTATTGATGTTCCTAGACTGTCCGTTACTGTAGCTAGATTGTCTATCAATGTAGCTACAATGTCTTTTAATTTTCTTATACTGTCTGTTAGAGTAGCTACACTGTCTATTAGTGTTCATATACTGTCTGTTCGTGTAGCTAGACTGTCTATTAGTGTAGCTACACTGTCTTATAGTGTTCCTAGACTGTCTATTAGTGTAGCTAGATTGTCTATCAATATAGCTACACTGTCTATTAGTTTTCCTATACTGTCTGTTAGTGTAGCTAGACTGTCTACTAGTGTAGCTACATTGTGTATTAGTGTTCCTAGACTGTCTATTAGTGTAGCTAGAATGTCTATTAGAGTAGCTAGATTGTCTATCAATATAGCTACACTGTCTATTAGTTTTCCTATACTGTCTGTTAGTGTAGCTAGACTGTCTATTATTGTAGCTACACTGTCTAATAGTGTTCCTAGACTGTCTATTAGTGTAGCTAGACTGTCTATTAAAGTAGATTCACTGTCTTATAGTGTTCCTAGACTGTCTATTAGTGTAGCTACACTGTCTAATAGTGTTCCTAGACTGTCTGTTAGCGTAACTAGATTGTTTATCAATGTAGCTACACTGTCTATTTGTTTTCATAGACGGTCTATTAGAGAAGCTACACTGTCTATTAGTTGTCCTATACTGTATGTTAGTGTAGCTAGACTGTCTACTAGTTTAGCTACATTGTCTATTGATGTTCCTAGACTGTCCGTTAGTGTAGCTAGATTGTCTATCAATGTAGCTACACTGTCTATTAGTTTTCTTATACTGTCTGTTAGAGTAGCTACACTGTCTATTTGTTTTCATCGACGGTCTATTAGTTAGCTACACTGTCTATTAGAGTTCATAGACTGTCTGTTAGTGTAGCTAGACTGTCTATTAGTGTAGCTACACTGTCTAATAGTGTTCCTAGACTGTCTATTAGTGTAGCTAGACTGTCTACTAGTGTAGCTACACTGTCTAATAGTGTTCCTAGACTGTCTATTAGTGTAGCTAGACTGTCTATTAGAGTAGCTACACTGTCTAATAGTGTTCCTAGACTGTCTATTAGTGTAGCTAGACTATCTAATAGAGTTCCTAGACTGTCTGTTAGCGTAACTAGATTGTTTATCAATGTAGCTACACTGTCTATTTGTTTTCATAGACGGTCTATTAGAGAAGCTACACTGTCTATTAGTGTTCATAGACTGTCTGTTAGTGTAGCTAGACTGTCTATTAATGTAGCTACACTGTCTTATAGTGTTCCTAGACTGTCTATTAGTGAAGCTAGATTGTCTATTAGTGTAGCTAGATTGTCTATTAGTGTAGCTACACTGTATTATAGTGTTCTTAGACTGTCTATTAGTGTGGCTAGATTGTCTATTAGTGTAGCTTCACTGTCTAATAGTGTTCCTAGACTGTCTATTAGTGTAGCTAGACTGTCTATTAGTGTAGCTACACTGTCTAATAGTGTTCCTAGACTGTCTACTAGTGTTCCTAGACTGTCTATTAGTGTAGCTACACTGTCTAATAGTGTTCCTAGACTGTCTATTAGTGTAGCTACACTGTCTAATAGTGTTCCTAGACTGTCTATTAGTGTAGCTAGACTGTCTATTAGAGTAGCTACACTGTCTAATAGTTTTCCTAGACTGTCTACTAGTGTAGCTACACTGTCTATTAGTGTTCCTAGACTGTCTATCAGTGTAGCTAGATTGTGTATCAATATTAAACACTGTCTATTAGTTTTCATAGACGGTCTGTTAGTGTAGCTAGACTGTCTACTAGTGTAGCTAGACTGTCTACTAGTGTAGCTACATTGTCTATTGATGTTCCTAGACTGTCTATTAGTGTAGCTAGACTGTCTATTAGTGTAGCTACACTGTCTAATAGTGTTCCTAGACTGTCTATTAAAGTAGCTAGATTGTCTATCAATATAGCTACACTGTCTATTAGTTTTCCTATACTGTCTGTTAGTGTAGCTAGACTGTGTACTAGTGTAGCTTCATTGTCTATTAGTGTTCCTAGACTGTCTATTAGTGTAGCTAGACTATCTATTAGAGTAGCTAGATTGTCTATCAATATAGCTACACTGTCTATTACTTTTCCTATACTGTATGTTAGTGTAGCTAGCCTGTCTACTAGTGTAGTTACATTATCTATTGATGTTCCTAGACTGTCCGTTAGTGTAGCTAGATTGTCTATCAATGTAGCTACACTGTCTATTAGTTTTCTTATACTGTCTGTTAGAGTAGCTACACTGTCTATTTGTTTTCATCGACGGTCTATTAGTTAGCTACACTGTCTATAAGAGTTCATAGACTGTCTGTTAGTGTAGCTAGACTGTCTATTAGTGTAGCTACACTGTCTAATAGTGTTCCTAGACTGTCTATTAGTGAAGCTAGACTGTCTACTAGTGTAGCTACACTGTCTAATAGTGTTCCTAGACTGTCTATTAGTGTACCTAGACTGTCTATTAGAGTAGCTACACTGTCTAATAGTGTTCCTAGACTGTCTATTAGTGTAGCTACACTGTCTAATAGTGTTCCTAGATTGTCTGTTAGCGTAACTAGATTGTTTATCAATGTAGCTACACTGTCTATTTGTTTTCATAGACGGTCTATAAGAGAAGCTACACTGTCTATTACTGTTCATAGACTGTCTGTTAGTGTAGCTAGACTGTCTATTAATGTAGCTACACTGTCTAATAGTGTTCCTAGACTGTCTATTAGTGTAGCTAGATTGTCAATCAATGTAGCTACACTGTCTATTAGTTTTCTTATACTGTCTGTTAGAGTAGCTACACTGTCTATTTGTTTTCATCGACGGTCTATTAGTTAGCTACACTGTCTATTTGAGTTCATAAACTGTCTGTTAGTGTAGCTAGACTGTCTATCAGTTTAGCTACACTGTATTATAGTGTTCCTAGACTGTCTATTAGTGTAGCTAGATTGTCTATTAGTGTAGCTACACTGTCTAATAGTGTTCCTAGACTGTCTATTAGTGTAGCTAGCCTGTCTATTAGTGTAGCTACACTGTCTAATAGTGTTCCTAGACTGTCTACTAGTGTTCCTAGACTGTCTATTAGTGTAGCTACACTGTCTAATAGTGTTCCTAGACTGTCTATTAGTGTAGCTACACTGTCTAATAGTGTTCCTAGACTGTCTATTAGTGTAGCTAGACTGTCTATTAGAATAGCTACACTGTCTAATAGTGTTCCTAGACTGTCTATTAGTGTAGCTACACTGTCTAATAGTGTTCCTAGACTGTCTGTTAGCGTAACTAGATTGTTTATCAATGTAGCTACACTGTCTATTTGTTTTCATAGACGGTCTATTAGAGAAGCTACACTGTCTATTAGTGTTCATAGACTGTCTGTTAGTGTAGCTAGACTGTCTATTAATGTAGCTACACTGTCTAATAGTGTTCCTAGACTGTCTACTAGTGTAGCTAGACTGTCTATTAGTGTAGCTACACTGTCTAATAGTGTTCCTAGACTGTCTATTAGTGTAGCTAGATTGTGTATCAATATAGCTACACTGTCTATTAGTTTTCATAGACGGTCTGTTAGTGTAGCTAGACTGTCTACTAGTGTAGCTACATTGTCTATTGATGTTCCTAGACTGTCCGTTAGTGTAGCTAGATTGTCTATCAATGTAGCTTCAATGTCTTTTAATTTTCTTATACTGTCTGTTAGAGTAGCTACACTGTCTATTAGTGTTCATATACTGTCTGTTCGTGTAGCTAGACTGTCTATTAGTGTAGCTACACTGTCTAATAGTGTTCCTAGACTGTCTATTAGTGTAGCTAGATTGTCTATCAATATAGCTACACTGTCTATTAGTTTTCCTATACTGTCTGTTAGTGTAGCTAGACTGTCTACTAGTGTAGCTACA
This sequence comes from Loripinus fragilis, assembly GCA_964019695.1. NCBI lineage: Eukaryota > Metazoa > Mollusca > Bivalvia > Lucinida > Lucinidae > Loripinus > Loripinus fragilis. The sequence goes on along the minus strand of OZ026523.1, from coordinate 48,190,666 downwards.
TTGTGTATTAGTGTTCCTAGACTGTCTATTAGTGTAGCTAGAATGTCTATTAGAGTAGCTAGATTGTCTATCAATATAGCTACACTGTCTATTAGTTTTCCTATACTGTCTGTTAGTGTAGCTAGACTGTCTACTAGTGTAGCTACATTGTCTATTAGTGTTCCTAGACTGTCTATTAGTGTAGCTAGACTGTCTATTAGAGTAGCTTGATTGTCTATCAATATAGCTACACTGTCTATTAGTTTTCCTATACTGTATGTTAGTGTAGCTAGACTGTCTACTAGTGTAGCTACATTGTCTATTGATGTTCCTAGACTGTCCGTTAGTGTAGCTAGATTGTCTATCAATGTAGCTACACTGTCTATTAGTTTTCTTATACTGTCTGTTAGAGTAGCTACACTGTCTATTAGTTTTCATCGACGGTCTATTAGTTAGCTACACTGTCTATTAGAGTTCATAGACTGTCTGTTCGTGTAGCTAGACTGTCTATTAGTGTAGCTACACTGTCTATTAGTGTTCCTAGACTGTCTATTAGTGTAGCTAGACTGTCTATTAGAGTAGCTAGATTGTCTATCAATATAGCTACACTGTCTATTACTTTTCCTATACTGTATGTTAGTGTAGCTAGACTGTCTACTAGTGTAGTTACATTGTCTATTGATGTTCTTAGACTGTCCGTTAATGTAGCTAGATTGTCTATCAATGTAGCTACACTGTCTGTAAGTTTTCTTATACTGTCTGTTAGAGTAGCTACACTGTCTATTAGTTTTCATCGACGGTCTATAAGTTAGCTACACTGTCTATTAGAGTTCATAGACTGTCTGTTCGTGTAGCTAGACTGTCTATTAGTGTAGCTACACTGTCTAATAGTGTTCCTAGACTGTCTATTAGTGTAGCTAGACTGTCTATTAGAGTAGCTAGATTGTCTATCAATATAGCTACACTGTCTATTACTTCTCCTATACTGTATGTTAGTGTAGCTAGACTGTCTACTAGTGTAGTTACATTGTCTATTGATGTTCCTAGACTGTCCGTTAGTGTAGCTTGATTGTCTATCAATGTAGCTACACTGTCTATTAGTTTTCTTATACTGTCTGTTAGAGTAGCTACACTGTCTATTTGTTTTCATCGACGGTCTATTAGTGTAGCTAGACTGTCTACTAGTGTAGCTACACTGTCTTATAGTGTTCCTAGACTGTCTATTAGTGTAGCTACACTGTCTATTAGTGTAGTTACATTGTCTAATAGTGTTCCTAGACTGTCTATTAGTGTAGCTAGACTGTCTATTAGAGTAGCTACACTGTCTAATAGTGTTACTAGACTGTCTATTAGTGTAGCTACACTGTCTAATAGTGTTCCTAGACTGTCTGTTAGCGTAACTAGATTGTTTATCAATGTAGCTACACTGTCTATTTGTTTTCATAGACGGTCTATTAGAGAAGCTACACTGTCTATTAGTGTTCAAAGACTGTCTGTTAGTGTAGCTAGACTGTCTATTAATGTAGCTACACTGTCTTATAGTGTTCCTAGACTGTCTATTAGTGTAGCCAGATTGTCTATTAGTGTAGTTACACTGTCTTATAGTGTTCCTGGACTGTCTATTAGTGTATCTAGACTGTCTATTAGTGTAGCTACACTGTCTATTAGTGTTCATAGACTGTCTGTTAGTGTAGCTAGACTATCTATTAGTGTAGCTACACTGTTTTATAGTGTTCCTAGACTGTCTATTAGTGTAGCTAGATTATCTATTAGTGTAGCTACACTGTCTAATAGTGTTCCTAGACTGTCTACTAGTGTAGCCAGACTGTTTATTAGAGAAGCTACACTGTCTAATAGTGTTCCTAGACTGTCTATTAGTGTAGCTAGATTGTGTATCAATATAGCTACACTGTCTATTAGTTTTCATAGACGGTCTGTTAGTGTATTTAGACTGTCTTCTAGTGTAGCTACATTGTCTATTGATGTTCCTAGACTGTCCGTTAGTGTAGCTAGATTGTCTATCAATGTAGCTACACTGTCTTTTAATTTTCTTATACTGTCTGTTAGAGTAGCTACACTGTCTATTAGTGTTCATATACTGTCTGTTCGTGTAGCTAGACTGTCTATTAGTGTAGCTACATGTCTAATAGTGTTCCTAGACTGGTCAAGTGCAGTTTCAACCCTTCAATCCATGTCCAATCTGGCTACGTGTAGGCCCACGAAGTACCAGCCAGCAGAGCACAAGGTAATCACTAAGACATACTACATCAGTCGCTACTTAAGCAATGAAACCAAACTACTTATTTACAAGTCCTTCGTAAGATCTAACTTTAGTTATTGTCCAGTAGTCTGGCCATTTTACTCCAAATCAAGTACTGACAAAATGGAAAAACTTCAGTATAGAGCCCTGAGACTGGTATACAGTGACTTTATTAGCTTTTACTAAGATCTTCTAAAAAAGGCAAATATGAATACCCTTCAAATAACCAGAATCCGTAAAAATGCCATTATCCTTAATAATCTGTCACCAAGTTATATTCTTGACTTAGTAAAATTTAAAAACACAAATTACTCTTTCACA